>CM056196.1:58916308-60377060 GCA_029692085.1 Gymnothorax javanicus | reverse complement strand
CATTTTTTTTACAATTTTCAGTGTGAGAGTATGCTTCTGCAATAAAAATTGAATTTATTTTAAGGCTTTTAACACATCTTAACAAGCGGTGCCAATAATTATTGAGGGCGTTGTATTTATCGAAATGTACAAAAGTATCATGCAAAACAACGCTGTAAAATTTCAGGCTAATCATGTGGCAGGACATACCTTGTTCAGTGTCAATATCACGTCAATTTGCACAGACCTTTCATAAATTTTGATAAACTATCAATAAAGTTTGACATTACCGAAATAGATTATCATAATAATAGTTCAACAGAATAATTAAAGTTACTTGAGGAATTTAGAAGGGGAGAACAGTTTAATTTACAGAACATCTGCTTAATGCGCTCATTCTTTAAATTCTGTTGAGTTGCGACGTCCCAGTTTCATTTGCTACCGCAATGTAACATATATATGCGCACATTAATTTTTGCCGCTGATGGCTTGACCGAGAATCGTGAAAGCGCGGATAGCTTGACCGCAGTTAAATTTCGAACACTCTACGCTATTTTTTCTGCCTCTTGGCGAATATGTATTTCATTGGCAACTCTGTTAATCAATGCAAATGTTGACCAAAGCACACATTCTGTATACCAAAAAAAAACATCCTAAACTGAGTGGGTTGAATGACATAAAATCCTGGCAACAAGTTTTTGTTTAGTTTCAGTTTATGTCATGACTGCATGTCTTGAATTCTACAATTTAGCCCTCATTTACAACCGCTGTGGGGTGAAGATGGCTGTAAGAAATAGCACGAAGGCTTCACAGTTAAGTTATTACAATTGTCAATGTCAAATGTATGTCTACAAGTGATGACTTTCATTTTAAATTCATAATAATTCATAATAAATTCATAATAATGTGATACATTATTCATATTAATACATTTAATTATGAAACACATTATTCTGTTTGTCTACACCAGTGGTCACCAACTCTGTTCCTGGAGGGCTACCATCCTGTAGGTTTCTGCTCTTCCTCCTATTCAGCACACCTGATTCAACTAATTAGCTACTTAACAAGATCACTAAGCTGGGCAATTGAGTGACTAATTAGTTGAATCAGGTGTGCTGAATTGGAGGTAGAGCAGAAACCTACAGGATGGTAGCCCTCCAGGAACAGAGTTGGTGACCACTGGTCTACACCTTCTGGTGAAATTAGAAATATGCTGCACTTGACGTGTTTCTCGCAATTCATACGAGAGCCGTTACATATTAGGACGATGCCATATATCGCATTGCGTAACCTCATTTAAATTGTGCTCCCACTGGTGTGATTCTGACAGAAAAATATCAGTTAGTCCTTGGAAGAAAAATTTCCCTGAAATCAAATAACTATAATCAAATTATAACAGAAAGAATAGATGCAGGTTCATCTCGCCCATTAGAATCCCCGAAGAGAGAGTGCTGAATTCATCAGGAAAAATAAAACTCATGGTGGAGCTGGGAATGTTTATGTAAGATAAACAGACTACCCAGGAAAGCCAAATCAGCAGCAAGAGAAGCATGCAGTGAATGAAAGGAGATGTAAACAAAATGACAGATCCTGCCAAAAGTACCACTGAAGCCATTTGTTTCCAAAGTGAAATGGTAGTCCAGCCAACTCATGTCAAAATGAAGGAAAAGGAAATGAAGTGGTACATAGGGACAAGCTGGCGTCTGAGTTTTCCCCTAATTTAAGGAAAACGGGTGCAATACACAAGTGACACCTAAAGACCTAAAATGGTCTCACACTCTTTAAACAAGGCAATTTGGGCAATTTAGTAAACAATTGTGAAAATTCTCACTAAAAAAAAGAGCAACTTGTGTCTGAAAAAGTAAGAGGAGTCAGGTTTTTGGTCCTGGCCTGGGAGGAGCTAAAGGAAGGGAATAAATGTGGTAATCGAGAGAGGGGCGGTTAGTCACTGTTGGATGATTGTTGCTGAATGAGTGCTACTTGGTTTGTGCAGAGTAGCCTAGGTTATTCTATTTCACATTGAGTTATAAAGTACAACCAACATGGTATACCACTATTTCTTCATGAAGAGATTCATAAGAATGTGTTTTACATTTTTAATGAGTGATAGATACTTTACAATGGTCAAGAATTGGTGCAATTAAACAACTAATGGAGTCTAATGTATAAGTCTAGTTTGTGATACCATCAAATTTTTAAACAGCATCTGTTTAGATGAGGACATCTATTATGCATTATAAATCATGTACAATGAAATGTTATTCTTCAATAATACATGTCTTCTAAAGCTTAATTATCAACTGCCAGCTCAAAGGCCTATTGTTCATCGGATTCCGATGGGATGCGCCAACCATAATTAAAGAGGAAAATTACATTCCTCTCAGATTAAACTGTCTGTAATGCAGCCTGAGCTAAGCCCAAAACATAGAACCTTAGTACTCAGCATAGCAAGGCATAATAAACACGGCATTACAATTATTTTTCAGACTTAATAAAGATTAGTTTTTTTGTTCTGTCTTTGTGAATGTCTTGCAGACAACACGGCGGGCATTGTGGCAAATCGGAGTGGGTTCAGGCGGAGGCAGCAGGAGATGTACTTTCTACCTGTGGTGATTGAGGACGCTGGCCTCCCAGTGCGGAGCAGCACTGGGACTCTGACCATCCGCGTGTGCCGCTGCGAATCGGACGGCACACTCCTGACATGCACCGCTGAGGCCATCTTCCTCCCGGTAGGGCTGAGCACAGGAGCTCTCATCGCCATCTTACTGTGCATCGTCATCCTGCTGAGTAAGTAACTTGCAGTGCTGCTAGAATCAGGACCTCAGCGCCTTTGGCCCTTTCCTTCAACCTGCATTTGATGCTACAAGAACTAGTGCCATAGTGGGTTTAAAATTTTTTGCTAACCTGCGACCAGGGTTTACATGGAAAGCGGGCCTTATTCTTTGCCAAAACTAGCGTGTATTACCATTGCATCATCTTGTAATTTTTCTTGTGTTTTAGGGTGAGAGTATGGTTAGTTTGTCTAGCGCAGCCAGCAATTTTTGGTCAGGATTTGGAACCAGGCATGAAAAATATTGAAATTGCCTGCACACTCTTAACTCCAATGCAAAAAATTTATTATTTATTTATTACATTAATAAAACCAACGTTTTGGCAGCTTAGTTGCCTTCATCAGGGTTTTTTTTGGAAATTCGAGGATTCAAAGTGCTGTTTTAGCCTTTTAGCCGAAGGATATGGAGACTGTAAAATGGTTTACCAACTGCCAATAATCATAGAAGAGGGTATTTTTCTTCTATGGTTTTTGTTGCGTGGAAAACCAGCTTTTATTCTTAGCATCCTTCGGCTAAAGCGCTAAAATAGTCCTTTGAATCCTTGAATTTCCATGGAAAACTCCTTAATATAAAAAGCATAATGCCTGAGTAACTAAAATATATAAATACAGTGCAAAGAAAAGACGGATTGGCAAGGATGGAATCAGATTATAACTTGCAGTCAAGCAGATTCACTTTGTCAGGATGTGTGTTCTGAGCATGTGCAGTAATCGCTACACAGCTCCTTTAAGTAGTAAGAATATATTTTGCAACATTCAGAGGGAATAATTGTTGGTTACAACTATTGACTGAAGCTTTGTAAAACTGCATTCTGCCCAGTGATAGCCTTTACCTGCCTTATGAGCTTGCCAGGCTACTGCTAGCTAGCTACCTCACTAGCTAGCTATTGCACTGGTCTAAACAAATTTTATTCTTCAACAGTCATAAGTTTGAACACAACCATGCAGGCAACATTTGCTGTCAATATGTTGTTTTGCTCTCAATTGCAATGACCCAGGTATTGTCCAGCGCTGTCTCGAGCCATTACAGCTAACTTGGGGAGTTCTTATAGGCCATGGGATGAGGTTTAAAATATATCCGCAGACTCCTCATTTACCATGAACTTGACCAAAAAAAAAAAAAAAAAATGGGTCAGTCAGGTGACATAAACATTTTTGGGGCCTTTTTAGCATCTGTGACACAAAAATAATTAGTTACCAAGAAGAATCATCTAAATCTTCTTCATTTAAGGTACTTAAAAATAGCTAGGTTGACAGCTGACATTTTTCCCTGATCATTGCCAGCTAATTGTCCCCGCCAAAAAAATTTGTCCAGCCGCTCATACACCAAAAATGTTAACTCTGTACAAAATTGATCACTGAATCCACATTCTTAACTGCACTTTCATTAAACTTGGATGTAATGATCTTTGGGTCAAGTCACACGTTTCCCTGCAGGTGGTCATCTAGGTGTCATTTGGTGTCATTGATCCAAAATGGTCAGAAGGTCGCTGAATCCAAATACTTCAGAGGATTTTCATGGTACTTTGATACAATGATTGTTGGGTCAAATCACACATGTGACCCCAACAGTTGTGGGGTCAAAGGTCATGTTGGGGTAATTTGGGGTCATTGATCCAAAATCTACATCATTAGTCATTGTATCCACGTACTTCAGTGGATTTTCATTAAACTTGGCTGAACTTATCCTAGGGTCAAATCATACGTATGCCCCCTACAGGTGGGGGGTCAAAGGTTATCCGCCATGTTCTGCGGGGGCATGGTTTACACATTGCCTAAATCCAAGTTTGCCCTGTTATATTTTAAATGATAGGCAATTAACGTGCAACTTCGCACTCCAGAAAATTTCCTTTCAAGAAAGAGCACCCTTAAATTGTCCTAAAACAAGAGTTTTTTTTGTTGGTTTGCTCGTTAGTCAAACAAAACTTAATCTCTAGCCACAGTATCTGGTCTTCTCCCTTGGCCTATTTGCAAAGTACAGAAATCAATGGTTATTGAGGAACATAACACCTTGAAGTTGGCAGCAAATTAGTTAAATGATTATGTGTATCGAACAATCGATTAGCCTTAACCTTATATAAATTTCAAGCTCGGTGGTTAAATGTGTAAGCGTTTATGTGGCCATTGAAGTTGGGTCAAACACCCTCTGAAAAAGTGGAAAAGAAAGGTAGGGGATCCAGGAGATGGAAACGGCACTCAGTCTAGAACTCTCTTCAGTACAAGAATGGCTTATTGACAATAAGCTCTCGCTACACCTCGGGAAAACTGAAAGTATTTTATTTGGATCTAAATGTAGACTTAGGCAACATAATCAAGTGAATGTATCTTGTGGTGGAAAATCAATAGTGTCAAAACAGCAGGTTACTTATTTAGGTGTTACTCTTGATCAGTCTTTGTCAGGTGATATTATTGCAGATAAAGTTGTATCAAACTGTACTAACAAAGTCAAATTCCTGTATAGAAATGCTAGAAAACTAGAAATTAAAACCAAGAAATCAGCCCTCAGCCCTAATCCAGAGTCATTTTGACTATGCCTGTAGCTCATGGTATTGTGGTCTGTCTAAGAAATCTCAATCTAGATTACAAATAGTTCAAAACAAGACAATCAGATTTATGTTAAACCTTCCTCCAAGAAGTCATATTGGTTCTGATGAATTCAACAAAGTAAACATGCTACCTGTGGAATATAGAGTCAAACAACTAAAACTGAATCATGTATATAATATCTATAATAATTCTTCACCTTGCTATATGAAAGTAAACTTCCAAGTGTCCTCATCTCACCGTACTAGAAATAGTTTTGGTTGTTTTAAAATCAATCACGTTGGTTCATTTACTAAACATAGCTTCTACCATACTGGTGCTAAATTGTGGAATGAATTACCTGAATCTACTAAATTGTCATCCACAAAAGATTTGTTCAAGAAAAATGTTAAGAAATATTTGATGTCACAACTTCTAGCCATTGAACAGAATAGTTTTGTATTTTACTAATTCATTTTCTGTTTAAACCATCTTTCTGTTAATTCTTTATTTTTGTTATAGCAATACACACATTTTCTGTTATTTTTTTTGTTATCAAATTTACTAGAATGACAGTCTAGCAATTTAGTCATTTTTTCATTACATGCCAATTTTGCAGTTTGTTATTTATTTATTTATTTTCTTTTTCTCTGAGGACCACACTGGAAATAAGTTTCGTGCTTTTGTGTGTTATCCTCGGCAATTATTGTTTTATTTATTTTACATGTACTTTTATTGCCAAATAAATCAAATCAAAAACTGGACTCAAAAGCTGCCAGTAGCCAGCCAAGTCACCGCCTATAAAAGCGATTTCCTGCCTATTTTGGTCTTTATTTTATTGTATATGATGCCACGTTATGTACTATCTAGAAATTGTCATTTCTGCCTGTGAAATGCTTGAAAATTCTAAATATAATAGCTGCGTAAAAAATAAAACTCCGGCATTGTTATTGCAGCTAACCTACCTCCGCCTTTCCTGCTGACAGTCGTGCATATACCTGTGATGCAGTTCACCGCCTAATAGGTGTAGTCACTGCCGTTGAGTGGACCAACCAAAAGGCATTTGGGGAACTAGTTATGAACAGATGTGTATGGAAAGCCGCTAGTACCCACCCAATGACATCTCGACGGAACAAGATTAGTTATCGCAGGGGTCCTCAATCTTATCCAGAAAGGGCCAGTGTGGGTGCACGCTTTCATTCCAACCAAGCAGTTACTCACCTGATTCTACTTAATCAACCCTTGGAGTCTTTGCCGAAGACCTTGATTCATAGAATCAGGTGTGTAAGTACTTGGTTGGAATGAAAGACTGCACCCACACCAGCCCCTTCCGGGTAAGATTGAGGACCCCTGAGTTATCGCTTCATGAGTATGCGTTTACTTCGGCACAGCCAAAATAGTGGGTACCAGAAGACATGACATCAAAGGAAAGACAAGTGCTTGTCATCAGCTATTTTCAAAAAAAAAATCCTAAATTAAATCCTAAGTAAAAAATTACATGCAGTACCTCAGCTATTATTTGATAGTATACTGTATATACCCATAGATTATTCATGTCATCATGACAACAGAAAATGAGCATTATTCACGCAATAGGTTTGTAATGGTGAAATTATAACAAGAAACACATGAATATGTCTAGCAAATATGTACAACCCCAATGCCAAAATAGTTGAGACATAGTGTAAATTGTGAATAAAATCAAAATGCAATGACTTTCAAATCATTTATAGGGGCGTGTCATGTAAATTACGATGGTTTCAGCCGCAAGATTTACCAACACCACACCAGTTCTACACCGAAATCAGCGACGTACACACTTTCAGTAAATCAGACGTGACACCTGGCGAACGCTGATATTTACACCAGAATCTACACCAGATCCTACGCAAGTTTGATAAATGAGGGCCAATGACTTTCTAATCCCACCAGCCAGTATTTTATTCACAATAGAACAGAGATAACATAGTAAATGTCGAAACTGAGAAATTGTATAATTTTATCCACAAAATGAGCTCATTTCAAATTTGATGGCTGCTACAGGTCTCAAAAGTTGGGACAGGGGCCTGTTTACCATGGTGTAGCATTCCATCTTCTTTTTAACACAAGGTGGAGGCATCAGGGCATTGAGAAGACAAGTTTCTTGAGTTTAGCCATTGGAATTTGATCCCACTCTTGTTTAATACAGGCTTCCAGCTGCTGGAGAGTTTTGGGTCACCTTTGACGGACTTTTCGGTTTAATTATGCGCCAAATGTTCTCAATCGGTGAAAGATCAAGACTGCAGGCAGGCCAGTTCAGCATACGGACTCTTCTATCACGAAGGCTACTTTTTTACTATTGCTGTTGTAATAGCTGTAGTATGTGGTTTTGCATTGTCCTGCTGGAATACACGTAAGAACTTCTCTGGAATAGATGTCGTCTGGAGGGGAGCATATGTTGCTCTAAAACCTTTATATACCTTTCAGCATTCATGGTGCATTTCAAAACATGCAAGTGTCCCACATCATATGCACCAATGCATCCCCATACCATCAGAGATGCTGGCTTTTGAACTGAACGCTGATAACAGGAGGGGTGGTCTTTCTCCTCTTTAGTCCGGAGGACATGATGCCCATGATTTCCAACAAGAACGTCAAATTTGGACTCGTCTGACCACAGGACACTTTGCCACTTTGCTACAGTCCATTTTAAATGAGACTTGGCCCACAGAACACGGCGGCACTTCTGGATTATGCTCAACAATGCCTTCCTTTTTGCATGATAGTGTTTTAGGTGGCATCTGTGGATGGCACAGCGGACTGTGTTTACAGACAGTGGTTTCTTGAAATATTCCTGGGTCCATTTAGTAATGTCAATGACAGAATCATGCTGATGAGTGATGCAGTGGCGTCTGAAGACCCGAAGATCATGGGCATCCAGTAAAGGTCTTCAGCCTTGTCCCTTACGCACAGAGATTTTTCCAGTTTCTCGGAGTCTTTTGATTATGTTATGCACCTTCAAAGCCTTTGCAATTTGACGTTGAGGAACATTGTTTTTAATGTATTCCACAATTTTTTTATGTAAGCCTTTACAGGTTGGAGAGCCTCAGGCCATCTTTACTTCTGAGAGACTCAGCCTCTCTAAGACATCCCTTTTATAGCCAATCATTTTACACACCTGATGCCAGTTAACTTAATTACTTGCTAAAGGTTCTTTCAGCTGATTCTCTTATATGTTAATTGCTTTTTCAGCCTTTTTTTGCCTGTGTCCCAACTTTTCTGAGACCTGTTGCAACCAGAAAATTTGAAATAAGCTTATTTTCTGGATAAAAATGTAAAATGTCTCAGTTTCAACATTTGAAATGTTATCTACAGTATGTTCTATTGTAAATAACATATTGGCTCATGTAATCTGAAAGTCATTGAATTTTGATTTTATTCACAATTTACACTTCGCCCTAACTATTTCAGAATTGGGGTTGTATTACTGATCAAGTCGAATGCACCACTTTGTCTGACAGAAAAGGATTGGAATATTTCTAATATTTTCCACCGACAAATATGGCAACATTCGTGCACCACCAGAACTGAATAATTTACAGAAGTTTACATACAGTATATACAGACTAAAGCATGACAAGCCAACTAAAAATATACAATGCTCAAAAGAGGTAAAAATGATATCAATAGTTTAAAACATTTGTTTCATAGGCTAAACAACTACAGGCCAAATAAAAATGTAACGTACTAAAAATGCGCAATAAATGCATCTTTTTAAATTTTTGAACCATCACTGCAAGCAGATCATCAATGGTGGGCCGGTATTCATGCCAAATTCAGCCCTTAGCGACATGCTATATATCCCAGTGTTTAGCAAGCTTGAACATCTGCTTTCATTCCAAACAGCAATGAAAAACAAGCCAGTTTTTCCGCCAACTGCGATATATCCATGAAGCCAATCAGCGAGAATGGAGAATCCAGTGCTGTCAACAGGCTCCAATTATTTAGCTACTCTTGTTGTGGGCAAAACAGAAATGAGTGTCATTTCTATACCGCAAGCTCTGCAGATAAAAAATATTTACTAATTTATCTGTCAAGAATGCGTTTTCTGTCAATGGGCGTAGTTTTCTCCCTGCTGATGTAGTTTTTGGTCGCAATGAGCAGCAGATTTGCAAAAAGGACAGTGTACTACACACGGAGGAGTATTACAAATTATTACGGAGAGATGGAAATGTTTACATCTATGATATTCACTGGCAGGCATTTCACTTCAAATCGCACGTCTGTGGATATATGGGGCTGAATTTACAAAAGGTGTTTAGTCAGCGTTTTTCTAGTCATCGACTAAGCTAATGAAACATGGCTAACATGTGCACAGCTAAACACCCAAGATAATCACATATTTCAACTGAGGATCATCACCCGATTAGTTGTCTGCGTCTAACTTGCCGCGTCGGTGTAGATTCTTTTGTGAGCCATCTAAGAATTATTGTTCTGAGCAAGCAGTTAACCTATTATGGCACATAATACCTCGGTATCAGTGTAGGTCCTCGCCAGTGAGGAACAGACTGCTGTGGAGAATGTGCAAGAAAAAAATGGTTTGAAAATAAACAATATGACAAATTTATTGTGGACCAACAAATGGGACATATTTATTTAATTAAAGGAACTAAATGAAGAACTGAACGAATCATTTAATTGAAAACAAGAAAAGCAATATGCATTGGCTACTAAGCGCTGCACATACAGAGAAAAAAACAAGTTAAACAAGCCCCCAGATATGTCTAAATTTTGCCATTGTTATTTGATCACAGGTGACTAAGACTTAGATGCAACTTAGGTAAACATATGCCATTATTTGGTGATCAACTTTGAACACGCAATCATCGTCTGATCAGTTAAGTTACACGTATCTAAGGGAAAAACACCTTTTGTAAATTTGTCCCTTTGTGTTTAACCAAATCATCACAACAAAGTTCACTTTTTGACAAAATTCATTATTAGACTTAATTGCATCTTGGTATAGTGTTGTAACTTTTTAGCAAGACATTAAAAAATAAGAAGCTCTTCTAGCTTACTTGTCCCATGACAAAAATTAGCATTTTTCCAAAAATGCTTCAAATGGATGTATTGCATTTTGCGATGAAACTCTTCAAATGTGCAATGCTTGAATAAAATAAGCATAACGCATTGCTGAATACCCCTTGGCCAAGGTCAAAGGTCAAATCCAGCAAAAAACCTGATGTTGCACATCTATGGGTCATAGTGAGTAACCATACCAAATTTGGTGAAGCTGCGATCATTAGTTGCTGAGTACTGACCTGGACAAAGTCATGGACAGACGACAGACAGACAGACAGACACGCAGGTGACGACAATACCCCTCTGGCCGAAAAAAAATTGCATAAAAAGCACATGGTTTTCGGTTCATCAATACCCTTAAATATTTTGCCTATGAATATTTTTCTTCTGTAATCTTGGTTGCTCCGATGAAGCGAGATCATCGAGCAGACGTTAAGTTTAGGGCTACCCTTGGGGATCTGAAAGCAGACTAGGGTAAAATGCTTCTGAGATATTGAGGAATGTGAAAAAGATCATCTACTGGTTATTATATCGGCAAAACTCCATTTCTTCTGTATGGAATAATCATTGCCACTGTGTCCGCTGCTGATCTTTTGTCTTAACAGTAACACAATAACTCAAAAATTATTTCATAGATCCTTTTCAAATTTTATGCACCTTTAGATCTTATCAAGGCAGAGAACTGGATTGATTAAAGGCTTTGTGTTTTCAATAATAATAGATTGACTAATTCATTTCCTGGAACATCTGAGTTTCATCATATTACCTGAAATAAATATAAATACAATATAACCTTAAAATTTTGCCATTTGATTCTGTCAGTCAGGCACGTCGATATTATGGTATCATCAGTGCCGCCAAGTCTGCCACAGGTCCTCCGTTTTAACGCAATTACTCAAAAATTGTTTTATGGATCTTTTTCAAATTTTGTATGGCTTTAGATCTTATCAAGATGTATAATTGTCTAATTAATAATAATTAATTAAATAATGAATTAATTTCCTGGAACATCTGAGTTCCATTGTATTGCCTGATATGTAAGCAATGTCACCTTGAAATTTTGCCATTTGATTCCTTCAGTCATGATCAATTATTGCTGAACACTACAGCTAAAATATTAGTAGATTAAGTAAAACGTTAAGTCATTAAATTTATTACTGACCGCATGAAAAATAGTGACGTGTATTAATGAGCATATATAGGCAGTCCGAGCTTATGTACATTAAAATGCAGTCTTTAATAATTCATAAGCCTGCCTGGGGCAATACTGCAGCTCGGCTTTCTTTTTGGGGTGCTTTCGTTGATGTACCCTTTGCTGTCGAGGGTGACAGCGTAGGCCTTGTTAGTTTTCATGATAGAGCAATGCCCATACTAATGAGCTTTAAAGTGAAAGATTTTTTAAAATTTTAAATGAAAATTGAAAGGGATTGAAGTTGTAAAATCACTGTCCGAATGCATGATTTTGAATGCATATTTAAAAATTTTTTGGGGGTGAGTAAAGTCCCCTAGACCCCTCCTACTAAACCATACGCATCGTGATGGCATCATGCCACCCTGCAATACCTGCAAGGCAGGGCCATCCTCTGTTCTGTTCAGCTTCTACTCAATTTGAATTTGAGAGGGCTGAGATCTATCTCTTCATTTCGCCCTATTGGTAACAATATGTTTACCTTTATGGGTTATTTCATTCCAGTTCACCCAATAAAATATCATTTTTTGTCATAAAGAAAATTGCAATCGCAGGTTTCTCTGGTGGACTCATGAACCCCACGGGGTGGTTTATTAATGCTGAAAATTATTTTGAAATCGATGGTTTGGGCCAGAAAACGCCCTTAATGGGACTTCACCTTTCAGAACTTTTTCAGGTCAAGTCATGTATTTTCTTTAAACGCTGATACTTTCGCTTGAGAAATGAATCCATGTAAAATCTTAAAGCTGTACTCCAAATAGTTTTTAAGTTATGAATTTTTGAATTTTGACCAAAAGTGCATATTTTTAGCTAAATTTGCCCACATACATCTTTTCATTATTAGCCTCACCAAAAGCAGGCATTTGACTGGAACAAGCTAGTTTTTTACCAAGTAGAGAGGTAACCCAGAAGAAGGTTTTTGATTGGTGTTTGGCTGATTGAACGTGACCTAGCCTCCTTTACAAGGTTATTTATTAGAAAATTTGATTATTAAGTTTGAGTGCCTCGTCTTTAAATTTCAAATTCAATATTTCAGTGAGTTATCATTCTTTTTACCTCAGCTGCTGTAGTGTTACAGTTTCACTTTAGGTCTGCAAGGACCAGGAGCCATTCCTGTCTTCATGCAATAGCAAGTGCTACACAATGTCTTGACTATGGCCTTGGAACTGAAAAAAATGCTGTTTTTAGGTAAATTTGAAGCTTTACCGGTCAAGGGGGACTGGTGGTACAAACTTGACACTTTTTCCTCACTTAAAGGGGCTATGTCAAAAGCTCGGCCTGTGCAGTTTGGTCGCCTAACTTACGCAAAACTTATCTTTTCCATGGGCCCCGGGAAAGTCTGGCGTTTGCCATTACAAAGGGGGAGCGCGACAATCTGAACAAATCCAGCTTTCTTTCATGTCATCTGCGCAAAATATTGAACAAACTTTAGAACTTTTTGGAAGGTTTGCGTCCTGTTACATCTGGCACAAAACTAACACAGCATTTCATAAAAATAACATCATACCAACAGTCAAACATGGTGGTGGTTGTGTGATGGTCTGGGGCTGTTTTGCTGCTTCAGGACCTGGACGATTCGCCGCAATTGATGGAGCCATGAATTCTGCTCTCTACCAGAAAATCCTGAAGGAGAATGTCCAACCATCAGTTTGTGACCTCAAGCTCAAGCGCACTTGGGTTATGCAGCAGGACAATGATCTGAAACACACCAGCAAGTCCACCGCTGAAAGGCTTAAAAAAAAACAAAATGAAGGTTTTGGAGTGGCCTAGTCAAGGTTCGGACTTAAATCCAATTGAGATGCTGTGGCATGACTTTAAATAGGACATTCATGCTCGAAAACCCTCCAATGTGGCTGAATTAAAACAATTCTGCAAAGAAGAGCGTGCCAAATTTCCTCCACAGCGATGTGAAAGACTCGTTGCCAGTTATCACAAGCGCTTGAATGCTGAAAACAGCATTTTGTATTTACTCAGGTTATCTTTGACTAATATTAAAATTTGTTTGATGATCTGAAACATTCAAGTGCGACAAATATGCAAAAAAAAAAGAATCAGGAAGGGGGCAAATACTTTTTCACAGCACTGTGTGCACATATAGAAAGTGGTGGTTGTGGACCAGCAATTCAATCCTTCCAAATTGGGACCTATGGGCTGTCATGCTAGAGCTGACAGCTCTGTGGGAGGACAAATTTGCTGTAGCAGAGGAGAGGAAAGACTATCGATATAGAGTGCTGCGAGAAGAGTGCCAAGACCAAAGATGGAAGGTTGAGTATTAACATTAGGCTGTTGGTGCCCGTGGATATATTGAACGGAAGCTAGTCAACATCATCTGCCACCGCTTCTGCTGTACAAAGATGAAAATCAAAAAACTCATCAGTGAACTGCAAGAAGCAGTAGAAAAAGCATCACACTGGATCTGGCTGAAGAGAGATGACCAGACTTGACTTGAGAGCTAATAGTTGACACCAGCACCAGAATAACACCTCAAGACAGATGGCCGCACCACTTCAGAAGAGCAGTTGAGAAAGAAGGGCTGAAACTGCGAAGTGGTTCCTCCTGATGATGGTAAGGTGCTGGATCCAGCAACAAAGCTGTCGGCAACAAATCACTGCATGAGTGTATGTCAACTTCTTATTTGGCAAGGTGGGGCAGTGATTAGCACTGCCACCACACAGCAAGAAGGTTGTGGGTTTGAGTCCAGCCTGTGGCCTTTCTGTGTGGAGTTTCAGGGCATGTAGGCGGTGGAAGAGCTAGAACTAGGAATTGGGGGGGCACAGATACCTCCCTTTATGACAATAATTAGTCCTGGCTAGTTCTCAATCATTTTCTTTTAATGACGCGTTTTCCAATTATCGTAATTGGCAACTGAAGACACAGTTTCTCTCCAAATGCGATATAACAGCGATGAAATCATGGGCTAAATTCAGTACAGTGGCGGAGCCAGAACTGAGGATTGGTGTGCACAAAACATCCGTTTAAAACAATTATTAGTCCTGATCAGTTCTCAGTCATTTTCATAATTAACAAAAGGTTCACTCCGAGAGCACTCCACACTTAACAGGTGCTGCTTGTTCTCCCCATTTTAGTAAGACAACAATCATTCATCTGGACACATATTTGCTGTATTTAAATCAACGTTATTCAAAATTGTATACCTGTCGACTCTCACGCAAATAGCTTGAGCCTCATGCTTTTTATAGCCTATTTAGCTGCCGAGTGCCACTTTTTTTTTTAATCAACCCATGTAATACCGAGAGTGAAAGGCAATATTTCATTGGAACACGGACCAGTTCAATCAATGCGAAGCATTAGCCTATTAATAAGTACATTATTGTTCTGTACTGAATTTAGCCCATGATTTCATCGCTGTTAGATCGCATATGGAGAGAAACCGTGTCTTCAGTTGCCAATTCCGATAATTGGAAAACGTGTCAATAAAGGAAAATGATTGAGAACTAGCCAGGACTAATTGTTGTCATAAAGGGACGTGTCTGTGCCCCTCCAATTCCCAGTTCTAGCTCCGCCACTGCTTGTAGGCTACTACTGAGCTTAATTTTAGCTTTTGGTAACAGCGTAGTGCGCGCGTATGGCAGGCTGTCATGCCACAGTCATGGTAGGCCACCATGGCCAAAAATGCCAGGGTTGTTTTTTTGTCCCAATCCAGCCCTGACGATGGACCGTGCGAGGGCCTGGAACTAGAATTGATCGATCGAGCATCAGAGCATACTCGATCAACAGTGATCAGTGGAGTTTTTTTTTTCCAAGAATTTTGGTACTGTAAAATGAAAAAAAAAATGAAGACTTAATTGGGACATGGGCATATTCTAGGCCCTCTAAGTGGTTTCATAATTTTGAACTTATGCACCATTAGCTCATGGCGCACGTCCTTCCCAACCCCTGGATGACTCTGCAGTTCAAAGAAATTATTACAATGCACTCTTCGGGGCCCCTAGCAACCCATCCCCAACGTGGCTGCATAAATACTAAAATCTGATTGGTCCGGTGAAACACGCCTACCCCTCAAAACATCTTTTGCCGTGACTTGCAGCTTTAGTTGGAAACTTCCTTGCATCCTCGTTTGATGTCATGCTGTGACATCAAACTGATTTCAGCTAGCTGGTTCTGCGGTAACCATCACAAGTTCATTGTAATTATGGGTAGCAAGCTAGCTGCAGTCTGGATAATTGTGCACAATATTGCGTTATGGAATTAATCTCCACCTCAGCTGGAGTCCGTTACCAAACCCGTTAGCTGTTAGGAGGATGTTAGCGTTTACAAAAATTTAATCTCCATCAAGGTAAACTAAACTAAGTTAGCTGGTTCAGTTTCACTTAGCCTATGGCATTGGCTATGTGAAGGCAGCGGTGCCTGTTTAATGATTACTCTAACTTTTTTCTTATATAATTATATCGAGGCTAGTGATGGTAATTCAATCATTAGTAATAATAATAATAATAATAATAAGATTATTATAGACTTAATAATAAGTCTGCAATAGGACTATCTCACGATATGGCGCTCATAACCGGATATGGGTTCCTCATTTTTCCAGTTAGCCTCTGTAGCCTGTAGCGCCTCATCAACATGCTGCTGGTACATTTCTTAAAATGCCTTCTTTCACTTGATAATTTCGCATTACTGATGTGTTAAATGTTTAAAGTTCGGTGGACAAGGGATACGAGTTCTTCTTTGAACAGTTAATTTACAATTACGATGGTTAGTGATTGTAACACACCGGTAGTGGCGCTGAGGTAAAGCTATGAGGTAGCAGCTACATAGCAAAGTTACTAGCTATGATTGTAATTAATTTATTAGAATGTTTTAATGTTTGCTTACAGTAAGTTGTTTTGGATTTGTTTCCGTTGCAAATTGAAACTTACTGTAAGTTGTTTGTTTGCTGTGTCGTATGATAGTGTGAAACTTCTGTTGCTGGTTATCCATTAAACCTGCATTCGTTAACATTAATGTTGCCTGCCAGAATGTTCGTTGTGCAGCTATCAAAGACCTTGGTTACTCTGCCTGTCTGGTTTGCTGCATGCGAAAGAGTAAGCTGGCTTGGCTCAGCTAACTGTTAACTGCCTATAACTTCACAAACAATAAGTATAACGTAGCAAGCTGTTGAAGTTAGCAGAATTTTTATTGGCCAGTTCAAATAGCGAACATTTTGTCTGCTTAATGTTCAGTTCTGAAACCTTGCATTACTTACTGCCAAGAAAACATGCATTTTCTGTCAGATGTGTTTGTGTGTTTCTGTTTGCTGTCATATACCTGCCCAGTCTTTTACATTGTAGCCGCCAAGGTATTCGCAAGAGCCAGGTGCAACAGATCTCTGAGGAAGAGCAAGGAACCACGTAAACCCGAGGTCAAGAAAGTCCAAAATGTGACATATTACGGAGTCTTTAATTTGCTGAATGTAGTGCCTTGATTTCTTATGTTTAGAGTGAAGTCGGATTATATAAGAGAGGCAAACCATTAAAGTTGCGTGTCATTTGTGCATCGTCACATGAAATTATTTTTTCTGACTCTGTGATTAAGCAAATTTACCCCGGTCTATATTTTGGTCAAATAGTAGTAGGGAAAAAGCGCAGCCCTGGCTATGAATAACTTCAATGCCTTGTCTTATATGATCAGTGATGGGTGTCACATGTAGGCTGTTGGCATAATGAAACTGGTTAATTAGACCTCAGTGATCATTTAAAATAAGTGGATAGCTTGACGACTAGACAAAACATTGTATTCACTCTTTTTTTTTTTTTGGGGGTCAAATCCTAAAAGAGTTAATGACTTCTTCTTCGTTAATGACTTCACAAACTTTCAGCTGTTTGCAATGAACAAATCAAACAAGAACAATTTAAATAGTTCAATGCAAAAAAATATTACAAGTGGCTTCTCCAAATTCAACTTAAAATGCCACTTTTAATGACTACTGCAGGCTGAAAATTATTCAACCCCTTCATGACAAGCATCTTTATTACTTAGTAGAGCACCCCTTTGCTGCTATGACCTGCTGGAAATGTGATGCATAGGCAGACAACACCTTCTGGCAGCATTCCAAAAGAGTCTTAGCCCAGTCCTCATGGACAATGGTCTCCAGTTCACTAATATTCTCGGGTTTGCGTGCTGCAACTGCCTTCTTCAAATCCCAGCAGAGATTTTTTTCTGGGGTTCAAGTGAGGCAACTGTGATAGGCACTCAAGAATCTTGCCAGACTTCTTCTGAAACCAAGCCTTGGTGGATGTTGAGGTATGCTTAGGATCATTGTCCTGTTGGAAGGTCCAATGATGCCCAAGCCTCAACTACCCTACAGACGGCATGTCATTTTCTCCTTGGATATCCTGGTACTTGACTGAATCCTTCTTACCCTCCACACTTTGTGGCTGCCTTGCTTCCTCTGGCAGTGGAAACCTGCAGAGCATCAAAAAGCCCCCAAAATTCTTCACTATAACCAGGGTGTACTTTTCTGCATATGCTGCTTTATTCTTCCTGCAGACATACCACTGATTCATAAGCCTGAAATATTCCAGCTTTGCTTCATCACTCCATTTAACAGTATCCCAAAACTTATGTGGCTTATTTATATGGTTTTGAGCTTATTGGAGCTTGTGCTTTTGGATCAGTTGTGGTGTATGTCTTGGAGTTTGGGCATGGAGACCTTCAACGTTTAGTATGCGCCCTACTGTGCAAACTGAAACCTTTGTGCCTCCTGCCTCCAAGTCTTGCTGCAGGTCTCCTGCAGTCACTCAAGGGTTTTTGATCACCTGTCTCCTCAGGAATCTGGTGGCAGCCATTGATAGCTTACTGTGTCTGCACCTCCTGATAGTGTACCCACTCTTTTTTTAACTTTGCTACCTTTTTGTATCCTTTTCCTTGTTTGTGCCAGGCAAGGATCTCCTCTATTAGCTTTTTGAACAATTCTTTTGACAGCCATATTTCTAATATGCAATCAAATGTCACTGTCAACAAACCCCTAGCGAGTGCAAGTATTTGATATGTTCTATGTCAAGCAAACCTGATGCAACTACAACCCCAATTCCGAAATAGTTGGGACAAAGTGTAAATTGTGAATAAAATCAAAATGCAATGGCCCTCATTTATCAAACGTGCGTACACCAAAAAAATGGGCATATGCCAAATCTCCCGCAAAGATTGGCATTTATCAATCTGAACATGAGCGAACGGTCCGTAAAAATCTCACACCAGGTCTGACCAGGCGTACGCAGATTTGAAACCAGCGAACAACATGCAGGCACAAGTGCAGCTGTCAAAATGAGTAATAAACCATATGCAGCAATGCGGACGTCATGCTGTTGTTGCTCTTATTAGTAAAATGAATAAATAGGCTCAATAGATAAATAGGCTTAATTAATAAATGAAATGAATGAATAAATAAATAAATAAGACACCTGTGTTGAGAAATTAATTAAACTTATATTTTGAGACAACCTGCTTGTCAGGCCAGACGGCTGACAATTAGGCTACAATCAATTTAATAAGCGCAATGCGTGGCTTGGCAGATATGCAGTGTGGTATGTCACATGCTGATCCAGTCAGATATATACTGAACAACAAAAGGAACGCAAGTTAATTAAAGGAAGACTAGAAAATAAGTTTACGCATAATTATTTTAGAAAATCAAATTTATTACTAGCGCGTGCACAATTACACTCGTTTCATCAAACTTTTTTTTATTTTGCGATCACTCTGAGTAACCATAAGAGTACATCAACTAACTAGCTAACTTGCGTTTCTTTTGTTGCTCAGTATATATAGGCCGACGGACACTTTGACCATTGACAATGGCAGATCTGTTCTATTGTTGGAGGAATACGTTTCTGTCCGACGTGAGAGGAACTTTCGGCACAGAGAAAATCTCCTCCGGGAAAGTGACGAGTGGCTGCTTGTTTTGTGTGGCACCAAATAAAATGTCATGGAGTAATACTAATAAAAGTTCAATGAAGAGTGATCTCTGCAGACTGTATTTTAACAGTTACCCCCATGCAGCTCCGATTGAGGCGGTGGGGACTCATCCATGTCCCCACCGCCTCGTATTCCCACGATGGAGAGGGAGCCCATCAGTGTTGCCACGCGCTCCTCGAACGGTGACAGCTGGAGATTCGAGTCTTGTTGGCCTCCACCGGTCCGTGCGCTGCTGCTTGCTCGAGCGCCGAACCCGCTTTCTTGGTGGCGATCTTAAAATCGACCACTTTTTTTTTTTTTTTTTACATATAAAAGCATTTGGATTGTCAATTATGTAGGCTATATAACATGGAATATCATGGATCTATAAATTGAATATATTAAGGCCGATGTTATTCGCGACTTATACGCAGGCCAATGCTGAATTTTTTTTTCTTGGCCTCACTTATAAGTGCGCCCAGTTGATGACCATTCCAGGGCCGCTTATAGAAAGTACCGCTTAAAACAAGGTTGGCCAAGAAAAATTTTTATTTTGGACACACTTAAAATAAGTGTGGGCAATGGAGAAATGTGCATCTTGGCCACACTTTATAAGTGCGTCTAACGCGAATTTCGATCAATTTTTATTTTGACGACTTAAATAAGTGCGAATAGTCACTTCGATTTATTAATGAATTAAATCAAACTTCTGCTGCATTCCGGTTTTTCACCCCAACGGTGTTTACCGCAGCAGCAATAATTTTCCAAACTGCAGCCTTCTGGGCTCCCTTTCTGCCACTCTTAAGGCTTTCAAATAAAATTATTTAGTTTTTCTCCACCTCGGACATGATCATTTATATTTCCTTCTCAGTGAAGTTCTTTCTTCTTTGCCGTCTTTCGAGAGTCCATGTCGTAAAGTGGGCAGGACTATGCCTCCCGGAGCATGAATTTATAGGGGCGTGTCATGTAAATTACGATGGTTTCAGCCGCCAGATTTACCAACACCACGCCAGTTCTACACCGAAATCAGCGACGTACACACTTTCAGTAAATCAGACGTGACACCTGGCGAACGCTGATATTTACGCCAGAATCTACACCAGATCCTACGGAAGTTTGATAAATGAGGGCCAATGACTTTCTAATCCCACCAGCCAGTATTTTATTCACAATAGATTAGAGATAACATAGCAAATGTTGAAACTGATAAATTTTACAATTTTATCCACAAAATGAGCTCATTTCAAATTTGATGGCTGTTACAGGTCTCAAAAAAGTTGGGACAGGGGCCTGTTTACCATGGTGTAGCATCCCCTCTTCTTTTTAACACTGAGTGGAGGCGTCTGGGCATTGAGGAGACAAGTTTCTTGAGTTTAGCCATTGGAATTTGATCCCACTCTTGCTTAATACAGGCTTCCAGCTGCTGGAGAGTTTTGGGTCTCTTTTGACGGACTTTTTATTTAATTATGCGCCAAATGTTCTCAATCGGTGAAAGATCAGGACTGCAGGCAGGCCAGTTCAGCACAGCACTCTTCTACTACGAAGCCATGCAGTTGTAATAGCTGCAGTATGTGGTTTTGCATTGTCCTGCTGAAATACACAAGGCCTCCCCTGAAATAGATGTCATCTGGAGGGGAGCATATGTTGCTCTAAAACCTTTATATACCTTTCAGCATTCATAGTGCTTTTCAAAACATGCAAGTATCCCACACCATATGCACTAATGAATCCCCATACCATCAGAGATGTTGGCTTTTGAACTGAAAGCTGATAACAGGAGGGGGTGGTCTTTCTCCTCTTTAGCCCAGAGGACATAACGCCCATGATTTCCAACAAGAATGTCAAATTTGGACTTATCTGACCACAGGATACTTTGCCACTTTGCTACTGTCCATTTTAAATGAGCCTTGGCCCACAGAACACGGCGGCGCTTCTGGATCATGCTCAACAATGGCTTCCTTTTTGCATGATAGAGTTTTAGGTAGCATCTGTGGATGGCACGGCGGACTGTGTTTACAGACAGTGGTTTTTTGAAGTATTTCTGGGCCCATTTAGTAATGTCAATGACTGAATCATGCCGGTGAGTGATGCAGTGGCGTCTGAGATCACGGGCATCCAGTAAATGTCTTCGGCTTTGTCCCTTGTGCAGTTTCTCAGAATCTTTTGATGATGTTATGCATTGTCGATGATGAGACCTTCAAAGCCTTTGCAATTTGACGTTGAGGAACATTGTTTTTAAAGTATTCCACAAGTTTTCACGCAAGCCTTCACAGGTTGGAGAGCCTCCGGCCATCTTTTCTTCTGAGAGGCTCAGCCTCTCTAAGACATCCGTTTTATGGCCAATCATGTTAAACACCTAAAGCCAGTTAACGTAAGTACTTCCTAAATGTTCTTTCAGCAGATTCTCTTATATATTAATTGCTTTTTCAGCCCTTTTTTTTTTACCTGTGTCCCAACTTTTTTGAGACCTGATGCAGCCAGAAAATTTGAAATAAGCTCATTTTGTGGATAAAAATGTGAAATGTCTTAGTTTCAACATTTGAAATGTTATCTATGTTCTATTGTAAATAACATATTGGCTCATGTGATCTGAAAGTCATTGCATTTTGATTTTATTCACAATTTACACTTCGTCCCTACTATTTCAAAATTGGGGTTGTAATTAAGCTCTTGATTAGCTACATTAGGTGTGCTTGAGACAACACCTGATTTGCAAATATGTTCTTATGACAGATGCTCTTCAGGGGGTTGAATAATATTGAGACTGTAGTAGTCATTAAAAGTGGCATTTTGTGTTACTTTTGGAGAAACCACTTGTAATATTAGTTGTGCTGAGCTATTTAAAATGTTCTTGTTTAATCTGTTTATCACAAACAGCTGAAAGTTTGTAAATTTTGCCAGTAAACCCAATTTGCAATGGTGGTTGAATAATTTTGATTGCAACTGTAAGTATACATATTGAGGTAGTATTGATCACTGTATTTACATGCACGATTAAGAGTTCAAAACACGACAAGAATTGCTTGCAAAATGATGGGACCACTTTGGGATATGGCTGCTGTGTCCTGCATAAATCCTTAGCTGTTTGAGGTATCAATATTTTAGTGCTCAAGCATTATGACCATATTCTGATGCTTTAATTTGTTACTGACTTACTAGTTCTTCCTGCTTCACGCTAGAGTCAGTCTCTGGAATGACTAGACAAGTACTAATTTTAATTTCACAAATAATGCTTGGAACATATCCAGAACCAATTATGAACAGATCCAATATTTACAACGGAAAATGTCCTGTGAGGCCACCATCTTCATTTCATTTTCATTCATATTTTTTATTGTTACATCACAAAAGACAGTTTTTGACTCCCCCAGTGCTATTTTCAGCTCTGTGTTTAATGTCTTTAGATCACTATGGAATCAAAACAAAATTCCATAACGTGACTGCATATTCATGCTCCTGGCTGCTGGAAAAAGCCTGTGTGCAACCACTTGGTCGCATTACTTTTCCAGACTGCAGACTTCACCACAATGGGAATGAGGACTGTGCCATCTTCTACTGCACGCACAAGCAAACTGCAGCCTTGGCATAGGCCTCGAACAGAGGTACACACAATACAACAGAAATCTTTAATAAGGCCACTCCCTGACAATGAAGTTCTAGAAGGTGCAGCATCTCTGATCAGCCATAAACCTCTACTTCTCATTGCAAAAATTGTTGATGTCCAAAATTGTAATGGTGCCATCAAGATTTCAGGATGTCCCCAAGGGTTCTATATTGCCCTATCATTGCCCCCCAAAGGTATCCATGGATATCAAAATGCACCCACAGGCACCTGCATTTCCTCCACTTCCATTTGCAAGCTATAGGCTGCCAATTGTCTATCATTTTGTGCCCAACTTGGAGCAGTTTCTGCACCTTCAAAGCCGGGAGCTGTCCCAAGAAATTGCTGAGATTATTGAGCAGAATTCAGCGCCCACATGAAATGGCTAGCAGATTCTATGCAGCTCCATATATGGGGTGAGAATCTTCTACTGAGTCAATAGTTCTTTGCATCATAGAGGGAGTAAGTCAAATGGACTCAATAAAGAGAGGGTTGGACCTGGGTCAAGAAGTATTGCATCAATATGCTAAGATGTTTAATGTGAATGTGTCACCCTGTGGCCCTGTAGTCCAACCCGTTGCTCTTCCTCCTGGAACCAGTCCAGATGGCAGAGTCCTTGACCCAACAGAGCGACCTCTCATCCGCCTGGTTGAGATGAAGTGTCCTGATGTAGAGAACATAACAGAGGTGAAGCACATGAAGCTGTCTGGGGGTCAGGAAACACTGAAAAGAAAATAAATATTTCTGGAAAATCCAGGGCCAGCTAGCGGTCACAGGCCTGAAGTGTTGTGATATCACTGTGGTGAAAGTATTGCTGCATTAATTGAAGAAATTTATGAGAAAAATTTATTTCTTCTATTTTAACAGTTTTTTTAAAAACCCTTCTGTCCAGAAGATGAAAATTTAATTGCATAATATCTGTGCCAACTGACTGGTTTTATGATTCTGTGTTACTGTTATTATGTTCCACTTTGAAATAATTTTCGTTGCATAGATATCTTTGCATACTTTTCATGGGAAGAATATATGCAGTAAATTTTCTTTGTGATTCAGTGACATACTGAATCATAAAAAAACTTTCCAAGATCTGTTAACTGTACAGATGGTGCATACAATCTACGAAAGGCCGGCAGTCAGATGTCTAGTGCAGACAGCCATGTAATACTGTCCAGGAAGCACAGCAAACTACAAATGGACATATGGTGAATGGTCTGCCCCTCATTTAAGTTTATAACACATTCTAATGGTCATCTATACTTCACCAAATACAACTACCTCCATTTACTTAAAATCACACAGCACTGGCTGGATGATGAACAGTAGAGGCATCATTCCAAGAAGCAAAAGGTCAAGTGTTCAGAGACATCTAATACATGAGCAATTACCAAAAAAAACTGCATTTATTTATTGATTTATGTCAAGTCCATGATATAGCTGCACAAATATACGATATCAGACTACACTTAACTGCAAATTAAATTAATGATAGTGTGCCAACTCTGCATACCTAGCTAGCAAATGTTAAAGCTAGCTTGCTAGCTAGATAACTCAAAATGATCAATCCCAGCATGGAGAATGGTCACAAAACAGAAGTGTCAAGGCAGTGGGCAGGACAACGCTGGCTCACTTGCGGGTTGGGTAGCTGGTTGCTAAATGTTGTAATGACTTAGCTACATGGATTTGCATTTTCGTTACCTCGCTAAATATCCAAAACTAGCAAGTCAAACTGTGATAGCCAGTGTTCGCGGAGTGAACGTGAACAGGATCGCAACTTACGTTAGCGGACAAGTGCTGTGTGTTTGACGCCTGGGTAGCCACTGTGCAAAAACCGCACTCACCTGGAGGTGGCCAGCTGGCACTGCTGTGGTCCTTCGATGCCTCTTCTACCAATACTCCACTTGCTCCTCCACCTCCAGTCCAGCTTCCATGCCCTCTCCTGCACCAAGATGTGCCCTGGCTTTTTCATACACGGTCAGTAACTCTGCCGTCAGTTGATCCACTGAACCTTGGACGACACAGCGCGTTCACGCAAGATGCTTGCGACCTGACCCATGAGTAAGGATGTCTGCATCCTCAATGTGCTACAAACAGACAAAACTGCTGAACCACTTAACAACTAAATCAGGCCCCTCATCCCTCCTGATAGAATGAACTCGCTTTCTTTTAAGCTCTTCGCTTGTGGGAAAACTGTGGAAAGAAAGGTTAGGTTGTTTTTTTCCTGAAGTAGCGCACAGAGAAACACAGCAACGTTGACTACCGTGGGGTTGCACTATGGGCAGGCCAACCGGAGGCAAGATGAACCCATATCCATTTTAGAAACCCATCCATGTGAGATACGCCTATCTGCAAGTCATCAGAACATGACAGGGTGACATTGGGCGCATCTCTTATTTGTATTTCCTTGCTCCTTGATGCTTTTTTGGACCGGAAGTTTTTCGGGGTCCACCAGTTTGCTGGCGGTCAAGAAGCATGCTCAGAGGAGCTTTGAGCAAAATTGCGCGAGGGCAGCCTCTCCAGAACAATTTCAGTCTAAAGCCATGACGTGAATCATTAACGACAGTTGCTGGCTTTGGGGGTGCAAAGGATCGCAAAACTTACACCTCCAATTGTATCACTGTTGAGTCACAGATAGGATCATTTTTTAGATCAGCAGAATAAATTGAAAAGGGAGAAAACTTTGCTTTCCATGTACTCCATAAAACACATAAGGAAAGGAACGTTTGCCTATGGTCTTATATGAAAACAACATTTAAGATGTTCAAGTGTTGAAATTAAATCTTAAAATAGCCGAAAATATTCAGTTGTTAAATTTAGTGCAATATGAGGCATGATACCACCCTTGAAACATAGTAGAATAAAAAATAGCATGTGTCCACATCATCAATAAAGTAAACAATGAAAAGAAAGCATGGCAGACCTGATCTTTCACCTTCAAAATCTTATTTTCAAAATGACGCAGATGTCTACATTATTACTACGTTTATTATACATTAATTTTTCCAAACAATCAACATGTGTTGAGTCAAGCTCATAGGACTTGATTTTTCAATCCCTTAAGATAATGCACAGTACTTGGAGTGGGTCAAGGTAGGAGTAATTCCTTCAATGGGGTCATCAGGTCATCACCCTCCATCACAGGTGTTTCGATGATGAGCCCACAACACCTCCAGAGGGCTCATCAATGACATCTGGCATCCCAGATGCACCTCCCTCAGCTTTTACCCCTCCTGCTGGATAGAGCTTATCCT
This sequence comes from Gymnothorax javanicus, assembly GCA_029692085.1. Classification (NCBI taxonomy): domain Eukaryota; kingdom Metazoa; phylum Chordata; class Actinopteri; order Anguilliformes; family Muraenidae; genus Gymnothorax; species Gymnothorax javanicus. The sequence goes on along the minus strand of CM056196.1, from coordinate 60,350,733 downwards.
GCAGCCCCAAGCCCTGTTGTCCTGCCTTTGCTGCTATGTCATCATACTTCAGTTTTTTTCGTTCGCACGCCTCATCCACTGCTGTCTCCCAAGGAACAGTTAGCTCCACAGTGTATAGCTGTTTCTGCAAGGTTGACCACAAGATCAGGCTGGCCTGAGGTTGATTGTAATGATCTCTGGTGGAAAGGAGAGCTTCTGGTCCACGTCAACCTGCATTTTCGAAGCGCGGTCTTTAGTCAATAGGTCAGCTTCCCTTATTGCTGGTGGATTTGCTGGGACTTCACCTGCTGCCACAAACGCAGAGGCGCTCTTAATTGCAGATTCATATAGCAACTCCCAGTTTCCCTATTCAGATACCATGGACGCCCTCATCAGTCACTATGGCCAGCCCCATCAGTTATCCTTAAAGCAAATTGCAGAACTGAGGAAGAGCCTAATATCCGGCCTGGTGACATAGGTGGATTCAGAAGATTTGCGCTGAGAGTCAGAGCACTTGTTGGCATGCTAGAACAACTGGGAGAGGATGGCAGAATTGAGCTGCGATGCGGATCTCATGTGGCAAGACTGACTAGGAAGCTGCCCCAAGATCTCTGTGCTACCTTTCGGAGATGTCTCTACTCAAGAAAGAAGGTGTTCCAACACTCATGGAACTCTCAAGTTGGCTGGAGTATGAGCTGCTGATACAGGAGGGTGGAGAAAGGTTGGATAAAAATAGAGGAGGGGAAGGCAGAAGCTGGCAGGCATAAAAGGGAGCGAGGGAAGAAAACCAAAGGAGGGTAGGTTCACAACTGTGCTCCATGGTGCTACAGAAGATACACTCCCCGGGCCAAGCTCTATGGAGTCATCTGTTTTCCAGGAGAAACATCAAAGGGCCAAAGCATATTGTCCCTATTGCTCCAACACCCAGCATTTCCTAGACCAATGCTCCAACTTTAAACAGCTCACCAGAGACCAGAAAACACCAGCGTGAAGTCAAACTGGCGGTGCTGGCGATGTGGACGTCATCATCAGGCAGAACAGTGTCGGCTGAGGGTCCCATGCAAGACTTGCAAATGGAGACACCTTGAAGCACTGCTTGAGTTAAATCTCAAGCCTGCCACCCGGGAGAAACACAAAGTGGACGCCAGCTCCTCCACAGATGTGCACTACTTGGACAGCCGTGCTGACTGCAATCAGGTGCTTCTCAAGATCAGTAAGGTGATCCTGCGCAATGGAGAGAACATGCTGGAGACCTATACTATATTAGATGACGGCTCCGACAGGACTATCCTTCTACAGGATGCTGTTCAAAGGTTGAAGCTTCAGGGCCACGCAGAAACCCTCGCTTTGAGGATGGTGAGACAAGACCTAAGAATGTTCCAGGGCTCATCAGTTACCTTTGTCATCTCACCCGCTAGCCATCCCAAGAAGATACTTACCATTGAGAGAGTTTTCTGCACAGAACAGCAAGGCCTAGCTAAACATACCTACCCATTGGAAGGGCTCCAGAGGAAATACAAACATCTCCGACGCCTGCCTCTTCAGCCATTTAAGGATGCTCAACCACTTCTGCTGATAGGCTTAGACCACCCGCACTTGATAACACCCATTGAGCCAGTCCGTCTAGGCACCCCTGGAGGTCCAGCAGCAGTTAAAACAAGGCTCGGCTGGACACTGCAGGGACCTGTAAGGCAGTTACAGCAACAGAACTGCCCCCAGCAGTGTATCTTCCTGTCTACAACTGCTCCAGCTGCAGAGCCCTTCAGTCAGGTAGAAAAGTTGTGGCAACATGACGTTCTGCCTTACAGATCCGAGAAGCTGTTTACCAGATCCCGGAGTGATCAGGAAGCAATGAACCTCTTTCAGGCTAAGACATACAGAGTTTAGGTCAACAGGATACAGAGATATGTCACACCTCTGCTACGCATCAGCACCATGCCCACCTTGATGCACCACCAGAGGCAGTGCTGTCCTGCCTGAGGGGAATCGAAAAACGGCTCATCAGAGAACCTCAAAAGGCAGAGGCAATCAAAGCAGAGATCACCAAACTGGAAAGTGCAGGCTATACCTCTACAATCAGCCAGGAGCATTTGAAGACATCAAAGGAATCATGGTTCATCCCACACCATATGGTGATACACAATAACAAGAACCAAGTCGTTTTTAACTGTTCCTTCGCTTACAAAGATCAGAATCTTAATGAGCTCCTGCTCCGAGGACCAAACCTCGGCTCCTCTCTACTGGGCATCCTCCTGCGGTTCAGGGAACATTCCTTTGCTGTCAGTAGTGACATAAAAGGAATGTTCCATCAGGTGCGATTTCTCCTTGATGATAAGCCCCTCTTGCGCTTTCTCTGGCGTGACCTGCAAAGGGACGCCCAGCCATCTGTGTATGAGTGGCAAGTCCTCCCTTTCGGTACCACTTGTTCCCCCTGGTGCACCATCTATGCCCTCCAGAGGCGCGAACATGACCACAATCATGAAGTCAGTCAGGATATGCGTGCCTCCATCAAGCATCACTTTTATGCGGATAATAGATCCTTTCAGTTTAAGGACGTGAAAAAGCGAGATTTGGAGTGCGCATGCTCTTTGCAGACTATGTGGGGCAGAAGATGCACAAATCCAATTTAAAAGGCGGGGAATTATAAGTTTTTTCGCTTTCCTCATGGTAAAAGGCAATTTACAGCGTGGATTCGGACTATAAACAGGAATATTTTTTGTTCAGTAACATTCTAGGGTGTGCAGCGTACATTTTGTGCCTTGATGGGGAGATTAAGAATTCTGTATTCAACCTACTCCAAATATCGATTGATGTTTTACCCAGAGAAACATTAGGATATGAAAACACGTCAAGTGTACGTCCAGTTTTAACGGCGGCTGTAATGTCACTGATGACACACTGGGTTGCTAGGGCAGGCGCAGCATATGCATTTGCGATATTAAATATTAATTCTAAATTCTAATTCTAAACCACCTTTCTCACTGATAAAACTCCACTAAAGCATATTGGCGCCCCCCCCTTTTAAAATCATTCTGGTAAATAAAAAGCCAGAAAAAAGAGGAGGCTGGATCCGAAATTCTTTTCCCCCTGACGATATAGCTAGACTAAGCTCTATTAGTTTTCTCCAACAAACTGAAAGCATTGACTTTTTCAACGCAGCAGAGACTTGAGAGACTATATCGGCGAGATACTGTCAAGGCAAGTCCTTGACATTGTTATTTTCAGCACAGATGAAAATCCGAAATTAAATGTGTAGCGTTCAATCAAACAGTAATGATATGGCCTTGTATTTTATGTGTTCCTGCGCACTTATCCATGTTAAGAGGCGATTAGGATCACGTGTGCTTGCCGGTTGTTTTGAACAATGCGAATTCGTCGTAAGAACACCGTAGCCATTAGCTGACTTAAGACGTGGGACCCAATCATAGTGGTGTTATTGACATTATTTCACGTCCGCAAAACTAACTAGCAAGCAAACGCCACTTTGGCTGGATTTACACTGCGGACTAAACGTGACGCGAACATGACACGAATCGGATCTTTTGCTCAAATGCGGCCAATATCCGATCTGTCACATGGCTGTGTAAACAGAAAAAAAACACATCGATTCCGCCCTCGATCTGATCCGTCAGATCGGATCCAGGCCTCATTCAAATGTGGTTTTGTTCCGATATGTATCTGATGTGTATCGGATATGTGCCAATGTGCCCATTGTGTAAATGCATATCAACAAGCAGATCGGATATTCTGTTTAAAAAAAAAAAAAAAAGCCTAGACTAAGGCGGAGTCTGCCTACGCATTTGCGATAGATACTTTGAATGTAATCTGTCGCGCAAAAAATTCTTTTTGCGCGACAGATTACTTTCAAAGTCAATGCAAAGACGCGAATACACGCGAAACGTGTATATTCACGCCTTTGCGTTGACTTTGAATGCGTTGAGGATTATATTTCAATATTTCTCATCATATTCATCAGTAAATCAGTAACCAAATTAATTCGTCTCGCGTCCAGTGTGAAAGCGGCTTAAAAGGCGTTAATGGGAGAATCAGATGTAGGTTACCCAGTGAAATGTTGCGAGCTTGCTTGATGTTTTGATCATTTCTATGACTGTTAGGCCTGCATGCTTTTGTTGCGCTGCACTCACATTTGCTTTTATTTTCGGTAGCCTTATCCGCTGTGCGCATGTGGATCGCCCAAGACAATGGCCAGGTAGTAAGTGGTGTAAACAAACAGAATCGAAACAAAACAGATATAATTCAGGCTCAAAACAAGGTGTAAACACACAGTTGAACAAATCGGATATGGGCCTCAAAATAGGATCCATATCTGATCAGGGCAACAAGACTTGCAGTGTAAATCCAGTCATAGTTGGCTATATATAGCAAGTAATTATGAAATCGAAACCACAAGGAAACCAAATTATTATTGCAAGCAGCGAGATGAAAACCACACCTACACTTAGCTCTGAGGGGCTAGGTTCTGTAATGTGAGCCCCTCAGAGCTTTCCTAGACTGAAAACGTCCTATGGCACTAACATTCCCCCTTTGGCTTGATTTTTTTTTGTGTAGAGTTTAAAGCTGCAGTTGGTAAGTCTTATAAAAGTAACTTATTGTCATTTTTGCTAAAACTGTCACTGTGTACAGACAGTATTACATAAAACTAGTACTCTGTAATTAAAAAAAGGCTCCTATAAACCCACATACTGCTCCTACTGCAATTTAAAAGAATTGTTCGGTCCGACCAAAAAGAACCAATTAAAGCCAGGATGGTGTCTAACAGCCGTCAAACAGTGCACAAGCACGCGCTGCAGACAGCCTCCTTCCCCTTCCTCCTCAGTTCACGCCAGTGCTCAGCCAAGTTCAAATCTCCGAGAGCGGGTTCAGGAGCTTAGAGAAACTAAGGCGCAACAACAGCCATCAGCGAGGAAAAAAATACCGATGCCTCCGTGTCCGACAACAGCACACACGGCTAAGACAAGTAAGAAGAGGAAGCCAGAAGAAAAAAAAAAACACAAAAGAAAGAATTAGACAAAGCCCGGTATAAAACAAGAGTGAACATCGGAATGGCTTTTCAGAGGTGGAGGGAACTCCGTGATCTGGAAGGATTAAAAACCGACGCAGAGTTAGCGACTTTTCTGCTTGACAGGTAAACCCCTACTTTATTCGTTGGTTCATTTTTGCTCCGCAATGCTCTGCAAATAAGCGAGTTGGCGTTGCTCACATTCACAGCTCGTAGCCTACTAACCCCAACCCTAACCCGCATCAATTCAGTTTCGCGCTGCAAATAAGCGAGTGAACGTCGCTTACAATCACAGTCGCTGTTCGAATAGCCAGCGTCTTGCAATTGTTACAGTACTCCGTAGTGCATGTGATGTTACTGTGATGTTGCAGTCAACCTAACGTTAGCTTGCTTCCGATGCTCGGGCTAACGTTACTGGCGTTGTTTTATTAGAAAGTAGCAGGAAATAGCTTTATGAAGTGACCTGGCAGTCTTATCGGTTGTGTTGTTGTCCTCATAAATATGTGTAACGTTTCTGTGCTCTCACAGCTAAATGCTGTCATACATGGTTTACTGGCCATTCAGCAGGATTCACGACAGTTGCTGTACTCAAAAAAACTGGTAACTTACTTAAATAAGCATGTGCTGGGTTTTTACTGAATACATACTGCTGTAGATTACTTTTCATGTCGACATGATTTATTTCTGCTCGTTTGTTGGCCAGCAGTGTTGACTGTTCACTGCAGTAATGTCTAGCCTCGGCAATTTGGTCGCATGCATAACAGCTCGCGTGCCTTCGCATGCACGGCAGCCTTCTTGGGGAGGGTCTTACGAGTGCAGTGGAGAGGGAGGGGGAGGGATCTGAAAGTTGCATTTTTTCAATTTTTTATGCCAAGTCCTCTCTCTCCTCAAAGTTACCAACTGCAGCTTTAATATCTACTTAAAGTCGTATATAGCCTATAGGATCAAACAAAGCCAGTCCCTTTTCAAAATGTGGATACAAAAACTGGACACTGCAAACAGTGGCGGGCGGTGGACAGAGAACAAGGAGGGCGATAAACATGTCTTTAAACTGCTTATTAGTCTTGATCTGTTTTCAGTCAATTTCCCTGGTAAAAGACACTTGAACTCTCCCCTCTCAGGTGTAGCTAATTGTCTTCGTTAAGACAAGAAATCAAACGCACCAGTTGAACGCAAAAAAGAGCGCATTTATTTCTTTTTCAATTAAACAATCACTACGCACAGGTTTGACGGCTTGCTTAGGATGTGACAAAATTTAACGCGGAAAATCCACAGTGGTTTTTCGTGAAGAGTTGCCTATTAAGGCATGCGAATTAAACATTTTATAGAATTTATTATTCACTCGTCTAAACATTTCATTATAAGGGAAACTAACATGTTGATCAAGAACAATGATTGAAATCGGGTCACTAATCTCATCCAGTTCAAGGGATGTTTTCCGTCGCTCCCCCCCTCCCCGCCCAGTTTTCCGTCCACCGCCCGCCACTGACTGCAAAACAATAACACCTTGAAACAACAAAAGATTAAACAATTATTTGATAATTAGTGGGCCAACTTAAATAACTTACAATATCAACCAGTACCTTAACTATATTTCTCCAATCAGAGCGCTCTTTCCTTTTTGCTTGCGTTGGTGTGAGATCCTTTCGTTTGTAGGGAAACACGGAGCAAAGCCAACATTATTTGGGTCAACGAAGTCGGGCCAGCCCTGACAAAATGAGCACTGCAGACCCTAGCGTGATCATTCGGGACAAAGTTCTTCAGATTAATAGCTCAAATCCATGCCTGTCGTGGTCTCTTGCCACGGGGACACGAAAAAACCTTATGTCCCTGTCTTTATGATACTGGTTTATGCACCCCTTTACGCAACAAATAGCCACTATATTTCCTTTTGCCCCACATCAGCTATATTGAGCGTGCGCGCACGGACTTCCGGCCTTAAACCGAACTGGTCTATTGGTTACAAAGTTTCTCCTCTCCCGCTGAGGCTAAGGACATCGCCGATAAGCTTGGAGTGCTGGTACCAGAGGGAGGCTTTGAGTTGCGGCAGTGGCCATCTAATGCCCCACAAGTCGTCAGTCATCTGCCCAAGGAGATACTGGCTGATAGGATTGAACAGTGGTTGAACCACACAGACACAGAACCACAAGAGCCTGCTTTAGGACTGCGATGGCTGTGCCACTCTTACATGCTACAGCATAAATCACGATAATCAGAGACTTCCTCTCCCACTATGAGGAAGATTTTTCGAATATTGGCAAGCCAATATGAGCCCTTGGGATTCCTCATCCCGTTCACCACACGGGCAAAGGTCCTTGTACAACAACTATGGGACAAGAAAAGAGAGTGGGATGACCCACTACTGCCCAGTGACCCAGTGAACAAATTGAGAATGTAATTTAACGATTAATTTTCTTTAGTAATTAGAATCAACTGTTGAAAAGTTTAACACTTTTATTTGGGTAACATCATTAGTACAGTATAATGGTGTATCAGTACACCATTAGTATTTGGGTAGCAGCATTTACACTTTTTTAAAAAATTAAAACAAAATACAAAAATATAAAACGTAAATAAGATACAAAAATAAAAATAAATTAAACACAAAAATAAAAATTCAGTCATCATCTACTTACCCCCTTGCAGTTAAGAAGTCAGGTGTAGTTTTTTAATCCTCAAAACCTAAAACTAAAAAAAAAAAGATTTCTGCGGTAATCACAGACAAAACCAAATAAAAGTATCCCCAAAAAACCTTCAAAATCCTCCAAGCAGCGGAATGCAGAATTATGTTTTTTGGAGATACTTTTACATTCGGTTTTGTCGGTGATTACTGAAGAAATCTTTTTTTTTTTTTTGAGTTTTAAGTTTTGGGAATTAAAAAACTACACCTGACTTTTTAACAGCAAGGGAGTGAGTAGAAGACGACTGAATTTTTATTTTTCTATTTAATTTATTTTTATTTTTGTATCATAGGCTACGTTAAGACAGCAGGTCTTGATGCACAATTCAGATTTCTTGGAGAAATCCGATTTTTTTGTGTGCTCGTTCATATTACACATTATATGCGACTTCCGTCAGTTTTAAGTATGAACTGAATGCAACCCTGAAGTGACCGCATGCGCAAAAGAGGTCCTGAGGTAATACGTGACCACGCAGGCAAGCACTGTTTGTTGACGAAAGTAAATATGGAGGTATCTCGTCTCGGCATTTCAATGACGTAAACGTCGGATAAATGCAACCTGGCCGTTCAGACAGCAGTTACATTGCAAAATATCAGATACGTATCGGATTTAGGACCACATATGAAAGTGGCCTGGGTCGGATTTAAAAAAATCTGATTTGTGCTGTTCAAACTGTCTTTAACAGATCGGATACAGATCATATACAGACCAAAAAATTGGATTTGGGCCACATTTGCCTGCTGTCTGAACGTAGCCTTATTTACGTTTTATATTTTTGTATTTTGAAAAAAGTCTAAATGCTGCTACCAAATAATAATGGTGTACTGATACACCATTATACTGTACTAATGGTGTTACCTAAATAAAAGTGTGAAACTTTTCAACAGTTGATTATAATTACTAAAGATAATTAATCTTTAAATTGCATTCTCAATTTGTTCTCGGATTTCTCAAATATGGCTCAGATATCATTCTCATATATAGCTTCAGTAAGACATTTAAGAGAAATAATCAAGACATGGAAGAGACATTGGACATACAATGATAAGATCTCTTTTAGGGCTCAAACTTCTCAGATTTGTCTCATAAAAGTCTCAGATTTGTCTCATGTTATTCTCTTTAATTCTCCTTCAAAATAACCGAGAGATAATTGAGATCAGGGGAATACAATTATGAGATCTCCTCTGTTTATCCCACTTCTCAAATATTGCTCAAATGGTTATCTCAACTCAACCTCCTTTGTCTCAGTGATGTCTTGTCTCTTTTTAGCTTATCTCTTGCTCTAAGGGACCCTTAGGAGAAGTAACTCAGAAACAAATGATCACAGAATGATATGAATATGAGAAGCTCAAATTGATCTCAAGAGACGAGATTGAACAACAGATAAGCAACACATTTTTCCTACGGGAAAGCACCCAGGAGCAGAAAGACTCTTTGCAGAACTGCGGAGGAGGTTCTGGATCCTCCGTGGTCGGGAAGCTGTGAGGAAAGAGCAATGCTCGTGTGCTGATTGTCAGAAATGGAGGGCACAGCCAGTTATTCCGAAGATGGTAGATCTGCCGCCAGCACGCCTCCAGCTGTACCAACTAGTATGTTATTCAACAGGGATCAACTCTTTCGGGCCATTTCAAATTAGAGTCAGGCGTCGACATGAAAAATGCTGGGGGCTGCTATTTAAATGCTTAACTACAAGAGCTGTACATATTGAAATGCTGTCTAGCCTCAGTACAGATTCCTTTTTGATGGCTCCAAGAAGATTCATCTCCAGACAGGGAAAGCCAGCGGAGTTCATCTTGGATCAGGGGGGAAGACAGGGAGCTACGGGAAGACTACCAAGCCCTGCAACCCTCGCTTCAGGCTCAGCTGGCGGAGTTCCAGATAAAATTTTCCTTGAATCCATTCAACGCTCCCCACTTCGGAAGCTCATGGGAGCAGGAAATCAGATCAATTAAGACTGCCCTAAACACCACCCTGAATTTCCTTTATCGCCATGTAGCACAACGGTCTTGGTCACCACTTTGAATCTCCCTTGCAGCGGCGTGAAGCACCTTTGTGGGCTGCTGATTGTCACAGCAAAGCGCTGCACCTCGCTGAGTGTTGTTTGGTAAATTGTTGTAAAGCACTTTGCAGCGATGTGTCTATTCAGTGCATCCTAGATACGAACGCCGCTTCAGGTAACGCTTCTGACTAAAAACAATGTCTCATTTCTCAAGAAACATACTTCCTCAATTCTTATCTCCTCGCATGGTTTTTTTGTGTCTCTTCATGCATCCTCAGCGGGAGGGACTAAGACTCCTGGAAAAGATGCAAGAGAGGGAAACGAGGATGCAATTTCAAGGAAGTGAGATGTGCTCAATTTAGTTTTCACGTGCATTTAATACAAAAAAGCAGCCTCAGAGGGAAATAAAATTACAAGGTCCTGACTTGGACACCTGATTGGTTGCCAAAGAGATTTTACAGAACAGGACTCAACTAAGTTATGGAGCAAGAGAGAGAGAGAGTGAGACAGAGAGAGAGAGAGACAAACTCACCCTACAGTTGGTCCAGCACTATCTTACACTAAGTCACTCTTCTAGCTATGGATGGTTCCTAAAAGTGTAAATTTATTTGCCTTTCTGATGAAGTCTTTCCGTAGTCGATTCTATATGCTGTCCTTTAACAGCCAGTTATACAGTCTTATCAGAATTTGGCCTCACATATCCAATGTCACAATACTGTTAAATGTGAATCTATCTTATGGGACCAGATAAGTACTAGTGGCTTTGCGTTCAACAAGCATTGGGTGATACATTTTAAAATGATGAAAAGAATTATACTGCTGTGTGTCTGCTGTTTTTCCTTGCATCTCAATGCTTATGGTTTGCTGGTGAAATATTTCTCAGACCTGCCTAATGAAAAAATATTTTATATTTTATACTGCTGGTTCAAATCTGCGCTCTGTGGACTGCCCACTTTTCATGCAAACAGAAAGAACCATGGAATTCCAGAATGCTGCCACTAGAGGGTGTCAAATCCATGCACAATTGTGATTAGCATTTAGATGCTCTGACTTTCACTTGTGAATGCAGCTAACAGTTAAACTTGCAAATCAAATATGTATGCATGGCAATGAACCTAGTAAAATCTGCTGCGGCAAAGACTGAAATCCTCTTACTGAAACAATTTGTGGCAGTGTAGCGACATTTCTTGATGGAGTACTGGATCAAAGGCAATAAATAATGAAGTGAACACAAGCTTGGCTTCTTGATTACAGGACGTTCTCTTGCCCTGTAAACAAGACTTTAACATGCAATATGTGCCTCTAATGTCTTTTGTCATTAAATCAATATGCACATCACTAATCTTTAATAACTGTGTGTATTTTTACCTGAAGAATAACAATCTTGTAAGGTTACTGTATAACTATAATTAACCCTTTGACACCTTGCTTTTACTAAACCAAACACGACTGCTCTGCCCCAGTCAATTAAGACCAGATGTCAGATATGCTCAAAGTTCTTATTAAATTCTGAGTTAACCATAGCATTTCATGGTATGAAATAGTAAAATTAAATGTTGCTAATACATTTCAGCACAAGTTGGACTCATTTATTTTCAGCAAAAGGTAGCAGATTTTACATATCAAGAGCAAACATTCAGAGATACATGATAAGTTTGAATTTGAATCTTTGCTGAAGGCCTTGATTAGTAGAATCCATTGCGTAAGTGCTTAGTCATAATGAAAGCCTGCACCCACCCCAGCCCCTTCTAGATAGGATTGAGTACCCCGAGGCAATCGAAATCATGGAAAATCCGACATGATGAAAACAGCGTAAAAACAACATATAAGACAAGATTATTGACTGCCAAGATCACACTTCACTGATTTCTTTCAAAAGCCCTAATTTCTATTAAAGATCAAAAACAATTTTTTTTCTTTTTTGATATGCAAAGCTGATAGGCTCAAGTTAGTTGTAATTTTAGTAATTTTCCTTAAATACAATCAAATGCTACTAGAGGTCAGTAAAATGAGATTTTTCACTCAATTTTATGGAGAAGATATCCAAACTTCCCATTCATTGACCTTCGGGAGAGATCGACACATGACGCGTCTGCTGGAAATGAATGCGTGACCTTTCACAGCAAGAAAACTGTGTGGCTGTTTTTAGTCTCTCAAGTCTTGCTCCCCCGAGTGGGACATGGTATTTGGGCTCTATGGCTGAAACGATCACTGAGACTGCAGTAAATGGCTAATATCTGCGTTATACTATCGCACTTCGCACTGATAATTAAATGAAATTGCTTGAAATAGTTATCTTTACAACTTCTGCTCAGATTTAATTAAATTACAAAAATCATTGTTTTTGACCTTTAAAATGAAATGAAACTCAATACAATGTGCGTACTGGATACAGTGGAATCCTGGTAATGGTTCTCTGGCTTCTTTACACTCGCAGCCGTATCATTTGATAAAAAGGACATTGTCTATATATTTAAAATAAAAATTATTCTTGATTCAGATATTCTTCAGTCTCTTATTTTTGATAATTCTATAGCACAATTTATGATATTGCAATCATACTTTATGAATAAAGACCATTTTGTATGAGTGTTCATCATGGATAAAAAAAACAGTCGTTGTCACGTCCTTACTGTTTCCGTAATTGTCACTGCAAGAAAAAATGGATTTGCACATGGTTGAGTTTGGTGTAAATATAGAGGGAATTTGGTGGACAAAATTTGCACCTCCTTTGTCCCCCTCAGCAAACTTTGGGCAAATGTGATTTTAATTTCTATTGCAAAATTGAAAAACAACAATTTGGATGTAAAGTTGATTTTTGTTGTCATTCCAACAAGGCAAATTGAATTCGCACCACATCGAAAGCATAGCGTGTTTTCGGCATTTGCACTACACTGCGACTCCGGAAACAAACAAAATGCTGAAGGCAATTTTAAATGCTTATATCAGTATGATTTCTTTTATAAAACTGTAATTTGTTAAAATACTCACTGATTTACTCCATAGTTATTATGTGCTGAAAACCTTTTCTAAGCTTTTTTTAACCCCTAATGGTATTTAATATGGCCGGCCCTGGCAAGTTTATTTGTCCAGTTTTCCTTGTCCATCTACACTGTTCCATACCAGGGCAAGTTTTGCCTTGACAAGGAAAAAGCAGTCTGTCATCTTTTTAACAAGGGAAATTTATAAGTTATTTTTAGCGTACACTAGAAAGAATTCTTGCCAAGAAAAATGCGGTAAGTTGTAACTACTTTTCGTTTGTATTTAAATTGCATCTCCATGAGCAAGTTTTCCCACGCGAGGAGTTTATCAAATAATTGTTCATTATTTTTTCTTGAAAAAATAAAATCCCCCTAGACCACTGCATAGAGGTTTCAATATCTCTCTGCCTACAGGTGAAGTAACGAGCTTCAAAGCGAGAGCATGAACCTTTGGCCACCCTTGTACATTGGGGCACTTTAAAGGTCTTTCTAGGCTCCAAAGAACTGATGGTGCCTTCACTTGACTGCATGGGAGGAAACTACCAGGACACAAAGCCTGTAACAGTGTTGTCGCATATTGATAGAACCTGACTCTTGTTAAGTGCAGCCAATCATTCTGGTCGCCTTCAAACTCTTTACCTATAAATAAGCACCCGTGAAATACACTTTAGCGTACTATACTTTATTACCCTCTAGTTCCTTTCACTCTTTACTCCTGGATTATCGAAGTTTAGGAAGGAGTGTTGTGATGAGACACGAGCGTCACTCACTACCCTTACAAAAAAGAAGTACACTTGAAGTTCATTTTTTCAAGTAAACTTAAGTTAATGTCAAGTATATTTTCCAAGTATACTTTATGTAGCAAATGTACTAGTGTCAATATATACTAGTAGCATACTTATAAGTGGTCTAATTATATACTTCTTGGGACTGAATTAGTGGTCTAATTAAATACTTTTTGGGACTAAATGGGCCCTTTTTAAGTTTATGAAAGTATACTTTTAAGTAGGGATGCAGCGATACCACTTTTTTAAAAAGGGATACGAGTACGAGTATTTTATTTTGTGTACTTGCCGATACCGAGTACCGGTACCAATATTTCTGAAATGTTTTCCAGGAAACTACAATGACAATTTCGAAGTACAGGTTTTATTTTCTTTTTATAACAAGCCTAAAAGAAGCCAATATCAAACGATTCACACATGGCTATTTCCAAAAAAAAAAAAAAAAAAAAAGAGTAGGCCTAACTGCTAAAAAAATCTTTCTGTATTTAGGCCCGACAAAAAGCCTTTGAACTAGCACTGCCATCAAATGAGACAAAACATTACTGAAGCTTGACAAATGAAAAGTAAACTCGCTGCATAGGCAAGGTAACACACCCAATTTCATAAAAAGTCAGTAGAACTATTAATTGGCACAGATAGTTTCTACACACATTCATAGGCATTCTCAATCCAACTAAAGTCAATAATAGCTTTCCAAGCAAACAAGGCATCACTTAAAGTGTGTGGTATCGCCATATTTCACTTACACAAATGACAAATAAAAAAGATTTATCTTCACCACAACTAAAATGTTTAAGGTAACCATATGTTACTAATATATTTGTAGTAAAATAAGAAGATTCACAATTCTAAGTCTCTGTGTGCGTGATTGTGGGTGTGTGCTTGTGCGAGCTCGGCTTGCCTGTAAATATTCAATAACTGATCCGGGTGTGCCATCTAGTAATACAATATTGTAATTGCGTGCATAAATTTGCAGCTCCGTGTCCGCTGGCAGAAACATCTGCACAAAACGCTTAAGATACCCTGCCGAACACCGTTGTTCTTCTTGAACACGCCCCATCCAGATAATCCTTAAATGATGAATTATATACAGTACATATTTTAATTTGTAACGTGTAGTGAAGTGGCCAGTGTCAAAGTAACGAAGAAAAAGTATACTTTTTATCTTTTAAATGTAGTAGAGTAGAAGTCCCGGTAAAAAAAAAAAACTCAAGTAAAGTACAAATCCTCAAAAAAACTACTTCAGTACTGTAACGAAGTTGCCTACATGTACTTCTTTACTATACACCTCTTGTGTGTATGCGCGTTTGCCTGCATGTGATGTGATGACTATAAAGCTCTCTTTCTCGTATTTTTTCTAACTCGCTGTCTCCCCCTAGATATAGAAGTCAAATAGTACAACATACTGTAGCCTATGCGACCGTGAGCAGGCAGTTACCTTGCATCTTCCATTAAGTGGTATCGGTGCGTGGTATCGGCAAATGTGGACGAGTACGAGTACGAGCATATTAACGCGATATCGGGCAGATACCCGATACTGGTATCGGTATCGGTGCAACACTACTTTTAAGTATACTACAAGTTTAAGCAAAGTAAACTTAAAGTACAAATCTAGTTTACATCTAAGTTTTATTTTGTAGTGCAGGTACACAACAAGTGATTTTTTTAAGTATACTGTGAGTGAACAAGTTGTATACTTCTAGCATACTTTTCAGTTTATGAAAGTATACTTTTAAGTGTACGGCAAGTAAACTTACAGGTATACGCTAGTTTATTAGTTGTTTATTTATTTATTTATTTATGTAAAACCTCCTTAGAAGGAGAATGTACAAGGTATAAATACAAACATTACAGAACTAAAAAGCCTTAACTAATAATTGAGTGAGAGTTTGCTCCACCGAACCGGCCACGCCGTATTCGTCCCCATAGATGAGGGACCTCAAAGAGTCCACAATCCTATCCTCGGAGGCAGACGCCTGGCCTGCCCAGCGGGCGAACCCTCGCAGTATAGGCTAAGTCAATTGGATCATAAAAACCGTCCTTTAATATATTTGAAATCAAAGTACCCTTAATGACGGAGCCATGGCACATCCATTCAGACAATAAAAAACAATTGAGCTTCCTACACGGGGACTCAAGTTTAAAAATTCTGTTGAGCAGACTGGCCCTATATTCGCACAGAAGATCAGACACTCGAGATATACCCAAGGCTTTTAACAGACGGCTATGGTGGCTCCTCTTGGGTAGCCCAAGAATATGTTTTATCATATCACTCTGGAAACTTTCCATAGCCTTAATTTCCGTGGCGGACAGTTCAATGGCATGACATCCAAATGTTAAAATAGGGCATACAGCCGTTTTCCAGAGATACCGTTTAACCACAGTAGAAAGCCCCAGAGAAGAGAATCCGTTATTCATAAGACTAAAGGCACGGCATCTGGCAGAGGAGACCCTATTCTCCTCGTGGGACTTAGCCAGAAGATCAGACGTAAATGTATGTCAATAGAATTTGTGCCAGTAATCCGGTTGGAGCCAAGATACCAAATAGGTGCGCCGGATAGGATATACTTCCCAAACGTTATACTTCTTGTATACTTCTAGTAAACATTTCAGTTCATGAAAGTATACTGCAAGTAAACTTAAAGAGTGTCATAGGATCTTTAATGACCACAGCAAGTCAGGACTTCAATTTAACATCTCATCTGAAGAGCAGCGTCCCCATCACTGCACTGGGTTTTTGAGCATTATTCCGCCAAAGGGAACATCACAATCTACTGGGCCACCAACAGCAACACCTCTTCCAACAGCAACTTTGTTTTCCCAGGTGGTCTCCCATCTAAGCACTAGCCAAGCCAACACCTGCTTAGCTTCAGCCACTCAACTGGTGCATATCAAGAGGTGGTATGGTTGCCAGTTGTAAAACTAATATACACATTTCATTGTCATTATATCAGTCCAGATAGCACTGAGGTTTCCAGTTTTCTTAACCTCATGAGTGAAAGTACTGTGTCCATTTAACTGTGAATCTGCACATAATGGCCAGCTAGATTTAACTAGTATCTCAACTAAAACACAACAGTGTTTGGCGCAGGTACAATATGCAGGGCTTTGATGTCCACACTCTTGTTTAAAAAATGATTAAATCATTTATTAAACAGAATGTACCATCTTTCAAGTATACAGCACAGTTGCATCTTTTGTTTAGTCGGTCATATTTTTGACTGCGTTACAGAACTCCACTAACCAAAAAATGGCTCATCGGTGTACTCATTTGGAATATTTCATCAGGCTTTGCTCGAGTTCTCCAGCTTACTTGTCAGGCTGAAGGCATTGCTAATTCACATTATGCATATTTCTGGTTCCATATGAGAGAAAGAGGCAGTTTTTTGTTTTGAAATGGGATTTCGATGAGTTGTCGTTGCTGTGTTCTTATACTTTGGCATCCAATACAATTTTGTGTTTGAAAATTTAATTCATGAAGGAATCAATTTTGTTCTCAATCCTGAGTATGTGTTTCATTGTGAATTCTTATAAGTACCTTTATCTGTAAATTAAAGCAGAATGCACTTAAGTATTGTCTACTAGTAGAGTACATGAGTTAACCTCTCGTCTACTTATGTTAAATAATATCTGAACAGCAACAGTAAAATATTTTAGAGTGCAATATCATAAGCTGTGAGTATGATTTTCAGTTAACTGAAAGAAGACTTTGAAGTATACTTGCAGTTTAAAAACTAAAAACTTTTAGCTCCCTGAAAGTTTAAAACCAAATTTAAACAAGTTGACTAGTATACCTATAAGTATTACTTGCAGTATACTTCAAAGTATACTTTCATAAACTAAGAAGTTGGCTTGAAGTATATAACTAGTAAAGTTGCAGTTTATCTGAATTTACTTGCCGTATACTTCAATGTATACTTTTATAAACTAGGAATTTTGCTAGAAGTATATAACTAGTGAATTAATAGTTCATCTTTAAGTTTACGAGCATTATACTTCACAATATATTTTCATGAACTGAAAAATTGACTAGAAGTACAGTGCTTAACAAATTTATTAGACTACTGACCAATGTAAGGCTTATGCCACAGCTGCCCTAAATTAACAGTGTTGGTAATTACCAAAATAATTTTTACGTTTCTGTAATGGTTAATCCACCAGTATGTGGAAGCTCTTTAACTGAAATGATATGTTTAATGCTAAAATATAGTTATTGTTGTTATCCATGAATTTTCGAATTTACCGTTCTGCAAAAAAGCTGAAAAAAATAGTTGAGCGCATTATTATTTTTTGATTAAATCACCAAATATCAGTTATTTTCATGCATTCCTGAACATAAAAATTAGTTTTAGTGGTTGAAAGCAAGAATGCAAGCTGTTATCAAGGCCAAAGGTGGCCATGCAAAATATAGTTTTTTTGAGGGGGGGTTTATGTGTGAATAAGGACTATTTAGTGGTTTCAGTTTGTTACTTGCCAAAGAAATAAAATAATTTTTAGTTTTAAACAAGTGTTTCAAAATTTCTAAAATATGTGTTTTCTCAAAATTTGTTAAGCACTGTATATAACTAATAAACTAGCAGTATATATTTAGTATGCTAGAAGTATACAACTAGTTAAATCACAGTATACTAAAAATTTCACTTGTAGCGTACTTGCAGTACAAAATAAAACTTAGATGTAAACTAGATGTGTACTTTAAGTTGACTTTGCTTAAACTGGAAGTATACTCATTTTTTGTAAGGGTAGCTATATACTTTTCAGTTTATGCCAAGTATAATTTTGTTTAGTATATCTTTGATTAGTTCATAAAAAGTAAACTCAAAGTATACTTTCCCACCTTTAGTTTAAAAGAGTTATACTAGTAGTATACTCAAATTTACTTCTTTTTTGTTAGGGTAATCAATCAATCAATTTGCTGTTAGCACGACCACGGACAGTAAGATAAATATGATCTTTGCATGATTGACTGGTCCCTCGTTCACAAACTGCTTATTCAAGAATTAATAATGGTGTCACTTTGATATTGTGTTTATATTCCGCTTTAAATAAAACACTTTGTTTCAGGGGTTACTGAATCCCACTCTAGTTAGTGGACTAATAGATACATTTAGATCTTATTTCAGTTGTTTGATTTTGCTTTGTGGACTTTGTGGACTAACATCCTGTTTTTAATTCATTGGTCAACTGTTGTTGTTCTATGTTAATACTCTTTTTGACTTATTTTGCTCAAGCATAGAACACTACTTGATCTGCTCCTGCCATGTGCGCTGAAGCGGCTGGTTAACTGGCGATAGGGGAGGCTCAAAACAATCCCTTAAAATTAATGATTTGTCACAACCTGTTTTCAATCATTCATTTAAATTACCATTACAGAAACTCCAATAACTCTCAACATTATCAGATGTGGCCAGTTTTGACGTGTTTTCTTTTGATGAACGTTTTTCAGTTGGCCGATTTACCTTCTTATTGCTGACATATTGAAATGTTGTTCTCAGCCACGGTGTGATTACTCGCGCTGTGATTACTTTGGAAAATTTGTTTAAAAGAAAATTCGAATTATCTGCGTTTCCGTCAACTAACTGGCTTGTTGTGAATAAAGTCCATTAAAGTAGCCGGCGGAAGAGGACTGAGTAATGCGCAAAATCACCAGCCACCAAGGCTTGTGGAGCACCCTGTAATAAAGGTGAAATTTGGTAGTAATTGTGATTTGCTCCTGGTTTTGTCCTGAATTTGTTCCAACATCATCCATTTGCCATAGAAATTGAGCATTTCATTTGATTTTGTAAATATGTTTGCGTATACTGTAAGACATAGCACCTGAAAAAAAATCAACCAGCAAATCAAAATGATAAATTTTACTTCATCCTCATGTGTTTTAAACTATTCACATTAATTTTTTAGCAGTGTGTATGGGGGTACTATATCATGTTGAAACATGGCTATATTATGTGGGAAAAATGCTTACACCACAAGGTGTACCTGTATTTTAAAATGGTTTAATATTGTTGGATAGTTGCTCATCCATGCAGCACAATCATTGGATCCAATGAGCCCCATTAAAAGGCTTTCCATTCCATTACAGAACCAACTGCATGCAGTATTGTGCAGTGATGTTTATACACTACCACTTTTGTCTGAAAGGGGTCCTAATATATTACTTCTCTATAATTTTTTTGTGAAAATGTATTGAAAAATATTATTGTAGGCATTGTAGGAACAAAAAAATCATTCCCATGAGTATATTGAGGTAAAAAAATATGGGTAATAAACAAAAACACTGAAAACATCAATTTTTTATTACAATTGAAGGGTGTCGCAAATTTATTTCTTTTTTTGACTCTTGCATAGCTGAATGCATGTTTGAAGGCTCACTCCATGAAAAGTGATGCTAAAAAATTTGTTTAAACTGGTTTGAGGCAACATTATTCTGCAAAATTGCCTCTCATGGTCAGTGGTACCAGTATGTAAGGTGACATGAACTTTGAGCAGTGTCACAGTACAGAAGGAGCTCTCAGAGATTGGTCGTGGCCACATTGTGGCCTTTTATGATGCTGAAGATGTTATATGCTGCCAGGGCACTGTAAAGAACATCATCAAGCATTTCAAAGAGACCGGTTTGCTGAAACCTAGTGGCAATATAGGCGCAAAACGAAGGTTAAGTGCCGCTGATATTCATTATCTGTGCATCACAAGTTAAAAAAAAAAAAAGCGATTGACAGCACAACAACTACTCAATGATATTAATAGCACCAAAAGTGAAGAGATGAAAGTATCAAGATGTACTATTTCCAGATGCGTGAGTGAAAATGGTCTGAAAGGTCATGTTGCTGCCAAGAACTGGCAATATCAAAAAAAGACTTAAGTTTGCCTAGAAATTCAAGGATTAGACACCAGTGGAAGAGAAGGAAGGAAGTCCTATGGACAAATGAATCAAAATTTAAAATTTTCTCAACCAAACGCAGAACTTGTGCGCGCCGTAGAGTTGGAGAATGTTTCAAAAATGAGTGTATAACCCCATCAATAAAACATGGAGGTAGTAATATTATGGTTTGGGGTTCAGTCCGCTCAAAAAGAGCCAGCAATCTCATAAAAATCGACAAAATCATGGATCAAAAGAAGTATCCCAACATCTTTGTGAAGCATGCATTGCCATCTGAAAAGAGACTGATTGGTCTGGGACTTTATTTTCAACAAGCCAATAACCTTAAACTCACTTCTGTGTTGTGCAAGAATTATCTCAGTCTGAAAGAAAGATCTGGTGACATAGAAGTTATGATTTGGCCTGCTCATAGTGCAGACTTTAACCTGATTGAGCAAATCTGTTTTAACATTGAAAGAATCTCTTTAGAATGAACTTTAAACCATATGGAATGGTTTAGCGAGTGAAGAAATTTAAAAAATGTGAGAACTGTCAGAAACATGAAATGCTGTAATGAAAGCAAAGGGTGGCCACACTAGCTCTTGACTTTTTCTCTCAAAAACACATTAATATTTTTGTTTTTACTATATTTTGTTATCTGTTTACTTATGATCCATTATTACATGAAAGTAATACTTGAATAGTAATTGTTGTCCGATTTTTCTTAATTTTCTAAGTCTATAATTATCACTGCACACCATTGTATTTAACAGTTGGCATCAGACTCTATGGATTAAATACACTTTTTGCCTCTCTCCAGAGAAAAACCATTCCAGATGTAATACAAAGAGTAAAATATGATTCAGCCAAGCATTGTACTTTTCTCTGTTGCGCAGGAGTTGTGGTTTTGTGTTCATTACACCATGTCATGCATGTTTGTGAATAACTCTTTGATGCAACTGATTTCTGAATGGTGGCCCTGCCATAAATACCAGTTTTGTGAAGCTCTCAAAAAACTTTGTATTAAGACTGGTTTGGATGTGGACTGATGCAATTCTGTGGTGACTTGTATAGCTTTGTTTTCATGATTGTTTGCAAGAATCCTATCGAGTGTTTATAATTATGAATTTTCTGAAAAAAAAACAGGTCCATTCTCTCTTTCTCTGTGCACATCCTCAAATCTATAGAAGAATAGTACGAAAGGATGAAGGTTTTTTGATTAAAATAAGAAATGTTAGCAATTTATGAGATTTAATACTGGAACTGATTTCCTTCAGAGGAATAAAAGAGCCACTCATCTACATCGGAAATGTCATCGGATATTAACCCGGGTAAATGTCCACAGAAATTTGTCTAATTGGGGGCTGCCATGCGAAAATTATATTTCTTCAAAGTGTACTTAAACTGAATGAAAAAGTTCAATTCATGATAATAGGAGACAAGATATTCCATGAATACAATAAACCAGTAATGGATTCAATAAACTGATTTTAAAAATGTATCAAAACATTTTGATCAAAGCAGCACTTCTCATGGAAAATGAATACCGGTCATCTTTGATCTTTTTTCCATATTCATGTCAATGGTCAGTGTGTTGAGGCTTCTAGGGTAAAAGACCCCCTATGATCTTTACCTCCACCCTAGAAAATATGAGTTGAAATGAGAAATAACAATTAACAAATAACAATTGAAGGGTGTCGCAAATTTATTTCTTTTTTTGACTCTTGCATAGCTGAATGAATGTTCGAAGGCTCATTCCATGATAAGTGATGCTAAAAAATTTGTTTAAACTGGTTTGAGGCAACATTATTCTGCAAAATTACCTCTCATGGTAGATGAGAACTGGTCTTTCAATCAATAAACTTTTTAGCCCGTTGTCAAATTCCTGTCCCTCTAACCTACACCCTACTTTCATTGATAACCCCCAGTCTAAAAATAGCACTGGAAGTAGAAGTAAAGGTTGCATAATAGATTGATTCAAGATTATATGGATTAGCAGGAAGTGCAACAGTGTACCTCACTATAGCATTGCCACTATCATCTGGAGCTTGCACGTACGTCTGGGACTAGAATATTTATAACATGTTTAGAGACCTACTGTATGTCCTTTCTGAAAAGTCCTGTACGGATTAGTGATATGTCACTGAAATGATTATTAGTGAATTATTACCTTCTTTTGCTTTTGAAAGGGCTCAGAATTTAGAAATTGAGAGAATTTACCGATTCACAGTTGTTTGGCCAACTGAGAGTTTGGTTTAGTGAATGACTGGAGGATGATTTATTGAATGTGTGATTTCTGGTGGTTGGAATTTCCAACAGAGCAACTGGTGATGCAGTGATTTGTTGTTGACTAAATAAATGATAGTTGATCGATTGCCTAAGTCACTGATTCATGGCTCAATAATTGGTCATTTGACTGAATGGTGACTGCCTGGAAAATTAACAATCAGGCTCCTGATGGATTGCTCAATTAGCTGTTTTAAGGTTTTGATTGATTGATATGATTGATTGAGTTGATTGAGTTGACTGACTGCTTAACTGCTCTTCCTGTGCAGTGATCTTGGTGCTGTATGTGGGTCTTAGAAGACAGAAGAAGAAGGAGACACTAATGACGTCTAAAGAGGATATCCGGGACAACGTGATTCACTATGACGACGAGGGCGGAGGGGAGGAGGATACACATGCCTTCGATATGGGAACACTGCGGAACCCCAAGGCTCTCAAAGAGAACGGGTTCCGGCGGGACGTCAAACCTGAGCCACCCCCTTCCTTCTGCCCTCTGCGAGCTGCCTCTGCACCAGCTATCGCCACAGCGAGTGCAACCACTGTTTCCCAAGACAATGCTGGTGACATTCGCGACTACATCCGGCAGCGGCTACAGGAAAATGACAGTGACGGCCTGGCCCCACCCTACGACTCGCTCGCCACCTATGCCTATGAGGGGGAGGGGTCGGCCGCCGAGTCGCTTAGTTCCATTGAGTCGCCTGTCGTTGGTAATGACGAGGACTATGACTACCTCACCGAGTGGGGCCCCCAGTTTAAAACTCTGGCAGGAATATTTGGGGAACAGGACCCTCCATTGGACATGACAACTCAAAACAAACTATAATATCAGTAGAACCCATCTAATGTCGAGTACTGTTTTTTTTTTTGTGATATTTAATTTATCCATGCATCTTTTTATTGTTTCACCAATTCCTATAGTGTATTTTAAACTTAGAGGCTTTGTTTTCCTCACTGCCTAGAGGAATTATTGAGTGAGAGAGACAGAAGGAGGGAAAGAGTAGTTAAAGCAGAAGAGAGAAGAATGGAAACTGTTGTTGGAAACAGCCAGCTACCCTTCCAGTGAATATTTCCAGGGATGTGTCTTTTTTATTATCAACTTCTTTCTTCTTGGTCACACTTACAGGACAGTAAGTTCTCAGCACCTGAAAAATTGAAATGCAAGAACTCAACATTATTAAAAGTGCCTCAAGACAACAATTTCTGTTTGTTCAATTGATTTTTTTTTTCTGCAAAGAAATGTTTTTGTGATGTTAGAATGTAGCAACTACTTCTCCTTTTATTTGTGAATGATTAAGAACCCCAGATAAAGGCCAGGATAACCATGTCAAATGAAATAAGAAGCAACATCTGTATCTGTCTACACTTTCATGTGGTCTGAGTGCAATCTTCTGGTCCTGCTAGGGCCCTTTATTTATTTATTTATTTATTTATTTGTTTGTTTATTTATTTATTTATTTATTTATTTTTCCATTATTTGAAGACACTTGAGGTTTTTTGTTATTATTCTTGTTCCAAATGCAACGGATATTTTGATTGCACGGGACAGCTGTACAGACTTGTATTTTCCAGAAAAGAAAAGATTTTAAAAATTAGGGCTAAACATGTAACACATGAGGTTCAGGTCATGTAATAAACACTTTTTTCTTACATAAACTTTAAATAATTTTTCTTTTTTGCCATTCATTCTGTCAAGATGTGCAGCAATGGTTGCGGTGATGTTGGTTACCCTACTGGCTACACTTCTGATAGATCTAAAACTTTCAAGAGCTGACTTGCGTCCCACTTTTTTTTATATACGTGCATGCAGTGATAGTTTATTAGCATAAAGCATTACAATTTCATTTGTTGATTCCAAAATGAATAGACATACAGTATTAATTTATAGCATGCAATCTCGATTCTAATGACATACTTGACAGCCCCGAATAAGCTGTTAGATCAGGCTATAGGATAACATTTATGGAACCTTACAATAATAGCTGCAAGCCATTGGTAATGACTGCGGACTCCATTTCAGGTTTAGAGGAGGAAGACTTGAATGGAGAAGGACAACACAAGCAGGTAATTTAGCACAATGCAGATGACTGCTTTGTATCTTTTAAAGGGAGCCTATAATGCTTTTCTGTATTTTTGATCTTATTGTGTCATAAAGAACGAAGTTAATTTTAAACATGGCCAAAATGTTACATTAGGTGGCACTTCTTGATCACACACCTCCACCCAGGCCAATTTTCCATACTTCTAAGATATGCAAATCTTAAAGGGTAACCATAGTTTTGCTCATCTGGCTAAGATTTGTCGCATTGAATTTTACTACCATCTAGCGGATTTTAATTTGTATGACCCCCATTGTAATCTCCCAATACTGCAATAGTGAAGAATCCTTTAAAAAAAGATTGGTTCCAGTTCACTACAGAAATCTAATGGATTGTTCCTTGGGCCATGGCCCTCACTTCCACAAAATATC
The DNA here is from genome assembly GCA_029692085.1 of Gymnothorax javanicus. Lineage (NCBI taxonomy): Eukaryota > Metazoa > Chordata > Actinopteri > Anguilliformes > Muraenidae > Gymnothorax > Gymnothorax javanicus. The sequence goes on along the minus strand of CM056196.1, from coordinate 60,325,676 downwards.
ATTGAAATTGATTGAAAAATATGAGAGATAGTTTCTGGACAAACAAAAAAACAGTCATAATGAGGTAAACATCTGCCGAAGCAATACCTGTGAGCAAAAACCTCAGGTTTCCTACAGCTCTGAAGACTCCATTTTCAACAGTTTTTTTTTACTCTGACTTCAGTATTTCAAGGTGTGATGGATATCTTGATCCTGTGCCAGGAGCAGATGAAAATATAAAGTCACTGACAAAGGCTGACTTTTATTCTTGCAAAAATACCAATTGCTTCATTGTCGACTGCAAAGACCAAAATAACCATGGTAATACTTTACAATAAAGGTACATTAATTAACATTAGTTAATGCCATAAGAAGCAGTAACTATCAGTTAATTAACGGTACATGACTTCATTTTCTGCCAGCATGGGAAGATCCAAAGAAGTAATGGCTTAGAGTTATTTTCATGAAGAATCTGTAAGCTGGCTTGGTAAATTTTTCCAATTTATGTTGATATTTAAGCTGAATTCCAAGTGTCACCTTTGTTAAACTTGTATAGCTTAGTTGTATATTTGGTGGATTGCCACTCTCAAAATTGCTCATGCAAGCATTACCTTTCTTTAACCATTGTGGTTCATAAGCTGACTAGCTACTAAACTGAATGTATATTTAGAAACCGTTGCTAGCTTAGCCAGAGGTGATGCGCAAGACACTGCAATAGGAACAGACAGAATGAGTGACCATTTTAAATTAAATTCAGTTGCAGAAGAATTAGGCTGCTAACAGTTGCTACTGTATAAATGCCTGCAACGGATCATTCTTAATGTTAGCGGCTGAATTCAAAGTGTAGTTAAACCTTAAAGGGCATCTAAACCCTGTTTCACAATCTGATTTTACCTCATGGATCAATTAAATGGTTCATCAAAGTAATGTTGGTGATAATTATTTCATTGATAAAGTGCCAAATCCTTGTCGAAGCACTTTCAATTTTAAGCATTTTCCTCTCCTCTCCGGAAATGGATGTGACGTCATTTCCGGCTCCTTTACGGTCAGAAAATTATATCAAAAATAAACGAAGATTAAATAAAAAGTTAAAACATTTTTGTTGAAGCCCAATTGCTTAACGATTTTTCAAAACAAAGTTTTGAGGATTATTATGATCTTGGAGTGCTTTGCCAAGGCTTGTATTCAGGATGTGCAGCGAATTGCAATAAACAGTCCTTGAACACCTCGACTGAAACATTTTAATTAAGGCAGTACCTCTATATTTTGACCAGAACAAGGACTTCGTTATCAAGAATGGATGTCTAAATTATTTTACATAATAATTTTAATATGTTTTGCTAGTTATATATAAATAAATTATTAAATTTATTGACCTATGTGAATCCCATTGCACCCACACTACCTCTAGCTTCTTGAAGGTTCATATTTATAGGGTTGAAGCCCTCCACATTCTTCCGCCTCACTAAGACCACAGTCTTCACTTTCACGACTGTAATCCAATTCAATCGAAATACGAACTATCACTATAAATCCACTGTTTACCATACTTGAATTACTGGCACGTGTCCGTGTGTTCCATCGTTGACGTAATAGGTTACTTGGTACAGCTTGGGATGTGGTCAGCAGTTCCTGTTCCAAGCTGTGGATAATATTTATTATCTTTGATTGGGGATTGATTTCAGCAGAAAGAAATGTGTATCTGTTTCCTCTGATACGTTACAGCTTTCTACAATGTTGGTCATGTCACCAGGATTACATGCTCTTTAATGACAACAATCATTGAATTTTGCGGGTGTGGCGACCTCTGTTGCTAAAATTTTTCAGTCTGTAACAAGACCAGAACATGTGAACTATCTCTGTCTTGGTGGTAGGACAGCATTTCATCTATAATACCCTCCAAGACCATGGCCGCCAGTCGCTCCAATGGGCAGCAGCACTCAACGTGGTATGATTCTCTCAACGTCTTTGCAAAGCGCCAAAGAGGCCGGAGTTTTGTTGTCTTGTTGCTCTGACCAGTTTCGGAAGAGCCTATAATGCCACCGGAAAAAGTTGCAGGACCAGCCATTAAGGAAGACGTGGAGGAGATCAAAAAATCCCTAAACTTCATGTCCCAAGAGATAACAAAAGTGGCAACACAACAAACGCATTTACTGGATCTAATTGGAAGAAGTACAAAAACTGAAAATCCAAATCAAAGAGAAATACCACAGAATTGAACAACTAGAGCGGAGAGTTGATGAAGCGGAGCAATACTCAAGCATTGATGATGTGATTATCAGCAGCTTAGAAACAAAACACTGGTCAGTCATATTCCAGGACCGTGGTGGGAGACAAAGACTGAGAGGATTCCCCTCCATGAATCTCAAGTGAATTGATCTCATTGGAGAACCCGCTCATTCAATTTTTTCAAAGTAAAAACATGAAAATCCAAAATCCAAAGCAAACATACTGTAGCATGCCACACTCTTGCCATACTCTTCTGAGGAGAAACATTAAAGCTAAGCCGGCAATCATAATTCGCTTCTTGAATTGCAAACACAAGGCCAAACTACTGAAGCAGGCAAGAATGCTTAAGGGGATGGGAGTCTATCTTAATAAGCACTTAACCAAGAAAAACGCGGAGATTGCCAAAGAAGCGCGCAACTTGAAAAAGACAAACAAAATCCAGGCTACATGGACAGGGAACTGCAAAGTATTGATCAAACCAAACGGAACACCGGAACTGCCAAAGGTGATTGTGGTGAAAGAGTTAAAAGACTTGGAACAATACCCCTAAATATGCCTAGGCCCACGTTCATAGGACCAGTAACTGGCATGTGGAGTACAAATATGATTTTAGGAATTGGAATGGACGGTGACTTCTTGGGAAAGACTGACTGGTTGGACTACCATCGACACTGTTGGACTCCCCAGGTTGACATGAAAGCGAAGGACTGGAAAGGTATGTGGGGATTTTTAGAGACAAATGCGCTGGAAGTGTGTCTCCCTGCAGGTAGAAGAAACCTTTTAAATACATGACTGCGTTTCCTGAGTCTGAGTCTCCCGAGAGTCGAGGCTTCTCCAGAGTGAACAACACCGAGCATACAATGTATGACTTTGAAACAACGTCGATGCGGAGAATCATGTGTTTAATCAGTGACACTTGGAAATATTATACTGACAATCTATTTAATAAAAATTTTAAATTAGACAATTTATTTTCTTTGATACATTTCAATTGCAGGAATCTTCACACAAACATTACAAAGATTGATGAATATCTGACAACATTTAAAAATAAATTCAAAGTGATAGCCTTATCAGAGACATGGTTGAATCATGAGAAAGGTGCTGACTTCCACATTGAAGGTTATGATTTGCATTATATTATAAATAGAACCAACAGAGGGGAGGGAGTATGGCCCTGTTTGTGGTCAGTGATCTGAAGTGTAAATCAGTTGAATGTGTGACAACTGTATTTGAAGATTTAATGGAAAGTATAACTCTGGAAATACAAATGGAAAAGAGAAATACTGTTGTGAAGTGTGGATGCAGAACACCACGGTCAAGCGTGGAAGCATTCAAAGATCATTTAGAAGAATTAATTAGCAGCCTTAAAGAAAAAAAACGTTTATAATATGTGGAGATTTCAACATCGACCTCCTAAATGTATCTAAACATAAAACAACATCAGACTCAAGATTCATTATGTTGCAGAAGGCTACCTCTTACTGCTCATCATGAATTGATAATATCTTTACCAATTTCTTGGAGAACACTGTTAAAAGTGGGTTTATAATACATGATATAAGTGATCATTTACCTGTTTTTGCAATATATTATTGTTATAGAAAGAAAAACAATACACAGAGTTTCAAAAGAAAATTTTTGAGACGTAGAAGTGATGAAGCAATAAACCAGTTTAGGAATGACCTGAAAGAAGAGTGGAACGGGGTTTATGTTGAAGAGGTTAATGCTGCTTATGATTCATTTATGAATACCTGCGTATCATTTTATGATAAACAGTGTCCATTAAAGATTTCTAATCATAAATGTAAATTTCATAAAAAGCCTTGGATTAAAAAGGGATAGCAAAATTCTTGTAAAAAGAAAAACAATCTTTATCGAGATTTTATAAAATTCAGAACAAATATTGCTGAAAGGAAATACAAGGTATATAAAAACGGGCTCACAAATATAATGAGACAAGCTAAAAAAGAATATTATTGTAAATTGTTAATTGATAATAGAAATGATATTAGACACACTTGGAAAATCCTCAACGGTATTATTAACGGTATTAAGAAACCTGTGTCCGCAGGCCTACCAAGTCATTTTATTCATGATAATAATCAAATTTTGAAAAATATGAATGAGGTGGTAAATGAATTTCAGAATTTTTTTGTAAATGTTGGACCTAATGTTGCCAATTCTATAAAAAAACACAATGATGGGCAAATAGAGGCTAACTGGCATGGAGAAAGCTAAGTGTTGCATTCCTTATTTGTTTGAGGAGTGAAACTGAAATCAAATCTATTGTTGCAAAATCTAAAAATAAGCTATCAACTGATAATGATGGGATTGACATGATTATTGTGAAAAAAAACCCCAATGATTGTATAAGTAAACCGTTAAGTTATATTTTCAATCTTTCTTTTTGTACAGGGGTTTTTCTAGACAGAATGAGGATAGCAAAGGTTATTCCGCTTTTTAAAGCAGGAGACAAACACAGCTTTAATAATTACAGACAAGTGTCCTTGCTTTCACAATGTTCAAAAATATTTGAAAAACTCTTCATACGAAAATTTGACACGTTTATTGAAATTAATAAATTACTGAGTGAGAGTCAGTATGGTTTTCAGAGAAATAGATCCACATCGTTAGCAATAATGAAAATAATGGAAGAAATTACATCAGCAATAGAAAGTAAGAAATTCACAATATTCACAATTTATTGATCAAAAAAAGCCTTTGATACCATAGCTTATAATATTCTCGTACGTAAATTACATACATATGGTACAAGAGGAATAGCTCAGAACTGGATCAGTAGTTATTTGGATAATAGACGACAAGATGTACAATTTGCTGGTATAACATCTCATATGAAGATTAAATGATGAAGATTGTGGACTCCCACAAGTTCGGTTTTGGGACCAAAACTCTTTATTTTATGTATTAAGACTGCCTTTTTCTAAGATCAGCCCAATACTGGCAAAAGTGCCCAATTCACAATCTCCAAATCTCTTCATACTTCATAATTATTGAGTTTGGGGCTGGGAATAGGGAAATCAGTCATGACCTTGGTAATTAACCCCTCCCCTGCTGAGCAGGCCATGCCCACTTTTCTGTGCCGTATAACAAATTTGACTGCTCCATATTTCAACCTACATGGAGGTCCCAAGTTTTTATCAATTATTCTTGAAACTAGAGTTGGTGGACTGCAACTTAAAATGAAAAAAAATCCTGGGACCTCCATGTAGGATGACGCTAGCGCCACCTGAAGTCATAAGCAATGCCATTTCCGACACATGGAAATTGGGTCCTAGTTCCAACCCACATAAAGGTCCCAAACAAATACAACTGTTTTCCAATCTTTGCATGGCAGACATCAATAATCAGCAATAAAAGTTTTGAGACCTTTGTGCAGGAGGGAGAATAAGGGGTAGATGGCCGTGGTCACCCAACTTTGAGCCACGCCCACTAAAACCTACATGGCCCCCCAGGTGGACCATCACCAGTATCTGCTACATCCACATATGAACATACAATTTTGCAAATAAAAAGCTTGGAACCTTTTCATTCCATGCAGATATTAACCCTTTTATTTGTCATATTTGAGTATTCCATCATTCATGCCATGTGTCACGTATCTAAATGCCATTATTAAAGAGGATATATGGGACAGGCTAACAAAAAGGGAACCAGTCACCCAAATTTATGTCTTTTGTCCAGGAGATTTTTAAATTATATTTTAGAGCTTTAAGAACTGAATAAATGGATAGAGTTGCTCATCGAGGACAACTCGGAACACTATACTTTTGTATATGTCAGATGAATAATTCCGAATGTATTAAATATATTTAGAACATTCTATTACCAAAATGTGTTTCTGTTGTGATTATATATAGGTTATATATATATATATATATAGGTGTGGAGTGTCCGAAAAGGGATCTTCATCTTAGATCTTCGGTCCTTTTGTGGATTCCAGGTGACCAAAAATAAAATGTCCACAGAAAATATGTTTTTGAGTAATCCGCATATGTTGTACTCCAAGGATGGGAAAATTTACATTTATATGATCAAAAATTGTCTCTGCACACAGCAAAATAAGTTTATTGAGTTATTCCATAGTTGATTCTACCTCAGAAGTACATGGGAACCACTCAAAGGCCTCTCGTCAAGGTCGGTAGACAGCGTTAAGCATGTTTCTTGAGTTATCCGGGTTTCTCAAAAACTACTAGAGTTTAGACAAAATAACTTTTACCCCAAATAATATAACTAATTTTGACTGAAAATGAATCATCAGATCATTCCTAAAGTGTATGGTGTTCTCGTTGTACAGCAAAAACCTCTATGCACGTTTTTGAGTTATCTGGTTTTTTGAGATTTCCACAGGAAAATACGCGTTGTAGCTCTCCCCAAGTTTATGCCGATGCATGTTTCATCCACGGAAAGATTAGAAATCAACTTGCGCCCAACTGGAGAGCTAGACACATGCCAACGAGAGTGAAAGATCGACCTTTTCTTTCATTTTGACCAAACCAAGGTAGGTTTTTTGTAAAATAAGTTTTGACCTGTGATTGGTTGCAAGCAGTTGTGTGCCATGTTTGGCACTGTGGATTGAATTATTCAAATCCCGAATGGTTGTGGGGTCTCGCCCTCTTTTCCCCTGTGGACTAGTGGAAAATCCCCAAAAGTGGAGCTGCCAGCGGTCATTAACATACACATGTGAGGTGGCCTAATACACAAACCTGTCTGTCTCTCCACTCTCCACTTCAAAAGCAAAAATTTCTGTTTCCCCACGATACAAACAGTGGTGGCAGGATTCAGGCTTAGTACGGTTAAAGACTCATACCAGGACTAAACACCCACCATCTACCATCTTCACAGACCGGTACATCAAAGATCGCTTACATTTATACATAATTCTAGCAAAATAAATCGTCATTAAGACATTATTAGGTCAGTTTTGGGTGCCAATTTGATATTCCTGTATTTTGAGTTACCCACGTTTTTGAGTTATTCGGAGTTTAGACTAATTTTTTCTTAATTGCAATCTATTTATCACCCAAACCTGGCCTATAGCATGTTAAAGGCAATAGATTTAAGTTATTTAGAGGTGTATTCAAGTAGGTGAATGTTGTTTGTCAGGATCTGTTATTGGTTTTCAGGATCCGGAAAGATCTCTGGTCACTGCCCGGAAGCCAAACAAGAAAATATCTATCACATTTTTTTACTTTTCAGGTGTAGGACACATGTATAACACTCTTCCACATTAAAAACAACATTTAATAACTTATTGCATTGATAGAATTGAAGTTAGGGCCATAAAACTGCAACCAGTGAAAATAGACTTTTTATGTTTTTTGAGTTATCCGAGGTCTGTCTGTAGGGAAAGTTGTATTACTCAGCAGGGATTCGGAGTAGGGACACCAGATTGCATATGCACAGACTAGACATATAGATTTATGACATAAAAGAACCATTTTGGGCCTAGGGCAGGGTATTTTCATTTTACAAGAAGCGACAGGGAACAGTTTTTATGAAAAGCACAATTTTCCGCTGTGCCCAAAAACTATACCAACTTCAGGGATGTGTCATGACCACTAATTCACCCATCGCCAAAGATGTTTTGTATTTTTCAAGAGGTGTATAGTCCTACTATGCATATCAGGCCATTATAAGCAGTGTTGACTATATTTAAATATGATTAGGGCATGATTGAATATCAAAAGTCACTGATAACTCAAAAAACCGAATGGTTTTTGGAAAACTGAGAGACCCAACTTTGACCAGCTGTTACACAAAAACTATGCATAATCTTATGACATGGTTTTCTGAACATGATAATATAACCCCTCAACATTAAGGCCCCTCAAATTAAAGCCTTATTCCACTTTCACAATTTTTCAATCTGAACCCCCACTGGTTCCCATTTTGTGAGCCTGACCCAAATACATTTACATATTACCCTATATGTATATGGGTCACTCCATATTAAACTGTACAATTCACTGTGTTGTATAAGAATGGTTAATAAATTTTTTCTAAGAGAATTAAATGATTTGCATTGTTCCTATTTATTCACTCCCGGATTGAAGATATACATAAGAAAAAAACAGAGTCATTGGTCCAACAACACAGCAGAAAAAGTGCTGATGTCAGCCAAGGCATTGTGAAAGCCATATTTTGTTACAAAATTTGGCAGCCAATTTCATGAAACGCTCATGACATGTCTGTTGATACTTCAAAAGAAAGTGAAATGAAATATTGCAGAGAAATACCCATAAAAACGGTTTCAATTGTCCGAACTAAATTACCGGGACTCATCTGATCAGAAATGCAATTTGAAATTACCATCGTGGGCGTAACCAGTCGTGTCCTCACGTGTTACGTCCAGACCTGTGGGTTAATTTACATAATATATGCAAATGGCGTAAACCAGGCTGAGGAACCACACCCAGATCAATGACAAAGGCCCCGGGCATATTTAACAGGCAGCAGAACAGAAGAGTGCTGGGAAAAACTTAAGGTGAGGGGCAGTCAGAGTCAGGCGATTTGCATGCAGCAGTAAAGGGGTGTATCCAAGCCATGGTTAGAACAGTCCAGCAGTCATTCCAATACTGCAGTAGCTGGACTGCTTACAGGAAGATTATCTTACATGGACAGTCCCTGTTCTGAAGACAGTCAGCGAACAGGAAGGTGTTCCAAATAAAGTGCTCATTAAGAGATTAAAGTTTTTCTCTATAATCAGGAACACACAGAAGAGGAAGAGCATTAGCATAAATACTAGAGGACTAGGACACAACATCAGGCAGAGGAAATGATAGGAGCTGGAGAATCATGCATAAAAGGAGATTCCCATCCAAACTGGGGAATCACACCAGTGGAGAATACCATCCAAGCTGGGGAATCATACTGGAGGAGATGACCATCCAAGATAAGGAATCACACAAAAGGAGACTCTAAAATCCAGCAACTGGGGAGGGGAGACACTGAAACTTAAATGCACAAGGACAGTGGGTCACAGGTGTGGAAAGGGTGTGAGAAATGCACAGGAGGAGGGGAGCATTATGAGACACCAATGAACTAAGAGAGCAGCAAACAGACACAGGAAGCTGGATGAGGGGGGGAAAAAACAATTAAAAACAGGCAGAGTGTGACAAGCAACAGTCAAAATCCATTGGTCATACTTCAAGCAACACTAAATGCAATAAGGTGAAATATGCACATGGATTCCTGTTGGGGTAGTAGCTCAAATGGTGGTGATAATGCCCAAGCAATGGCAACGTTGTTGTGCGTGCAATGGCACGTCACACAAGGGCACCAGCAGTTGGGGTTACACCATGTGCTGAGGCAATTTGCCTTATCGTATTGTTAATTTGACTATCAAAAAATAATAAATATAATATTAATATTCAATAATATTAATACCTTGGGGTATCATCCCTTGTTTAGAAGGGAAAATGATAGCCAATTAATAATACCTCAGTCTCAATGTTCACTAAGCTATTAATATGGAAATTGATAAATAATTAAATTAATAATTATAACCCCATTACCTTGTCAATAGTTAGGTTGAAGGATTTGGAGTTCTACGTAGAAGAGGTTGGCAATTTTATTCACTCTTGTACAACATTAAATAACCACAGCATGTCTTTTAAGAATATTTATTTAAATGAAACAATCTAGACAACACTAAACACTAACACTATACACAATAAGGGAGGTGTGCGTGCGTGCTTGTGTGTGTGTGACAGAGAACAAAAGGATGATCAAAGGTGTGAGTGGAGGTGCCTAACTGACCATGCAGAAGAGGGGGAAGGCAACCCCATTGTAACAAAGAAAAGTTTAAGAAAGAGTGTTTAAAGTCAGTTTTAAATGACTTAAAAACACTCAATGTTGTGTTTGTGTATGTATTAAGTTAAAATGAAGAGATCTGTGTGTGTTTTGCCCAGGAAAGGTGCCGTGTTAGAATACAGGAGATTATTTGCATGCAAGACCCTGGGCCTATTGCACAAAGACGGGATAAGGGATTAGCTCAGGATCAGCAAAGGATTAGCCTGATCTCATGCCCCGTTTCGGTTGCACAGAGCAAGTGGGCTAAACCATGGCACTAGTTAATATGGAAACAAAGTCTGTGAGAGAGATATATGATATGCCTTCTGTCAAAATGATTGATGGCTTATGGTGGGGTCAGGAGGTCATATGAGTTCATTTTTTAATGAGGTTATTATAGTTCATTCTGTATCACCCCCCTTCTCCTCCTTCCCCTTCTCCACTTCTCTCCCCTGGCTGCGTGGGTAGTTCAGCAGCATTCCCTCCCTCCCTCCCCCCTTCCTTGCTCTGGTGTGGGGCCATGATTTCATTTTATAAATTTTAGCGTGTTTTACGTTTTTGTGGGGATAACCCTTTTAAAGCATTTATTTAATTGTATTATGATTATGATTGTTTAGTGCCTTTTAAACGTGTATTATTTGAGTGGTGGGGAAGTGAAAGGGATAAGTGGTAAAACTTTACCCCATGACCAACGAATCGCATGAAATAACGAAAGAGAGTTAAAATTCGGAGAGTGTTTCAAAGTTGCTGGCAAAAAAATGTTATGTTAGTAAATCAGAAGTTATCAGAAGCGCTTCGCATTTTTTTCTGAATCACCTAATCGTCCAAGCAGGCGCATGAAGAGTACGCCACCGAGTAAAGACTTTCCCTTACAATCAGTCTTTCCAGTTTTCTATCCTCTGCATCCTCTGTCAATGCCAACAGACTCATCAGGCGCTTGCTTGGACGATTAGGTGATTCGGAAAAAAATGCTAAGCGATTCTGATAACCGGAAGCGACATGCGCGTAGGCTGTTTTCAAATTATTCCAGTCATGAATGTCGACAAATACACCATGTTTTCCAATAGAGTCAAAGTCCTCGTCCGCATATAAATAAAAAAAAACAATGTCTGGAACATCGGCATCCGTGTAAATGTGGTAGCCGCAGCAGGGCTCTTTAGAATGAGCAGAGCCACCCCACTCATGGTGCATCACCCGCGAAAGGGCTCTCGACATTGTAGCGAAAGGTTTCTTTGGGCCCCACGGCACAGTTTGCAGTTGTACCTTGCATCCCGCAGACTCAGGCGTTGAAGTTGAAGACATGTTTATCGGTTTAAAAGCTGCCAGTTTTCTCCGTGCGCCAAGTTAGATCAGCTAAAAGACCACGACAAGTTAAATAAGCTTAAAGGCCACGTTTTATACAAGTCCTGAGGGCCGGCTTTGACTCCGAATTTTCTATCAACGCAGGCGCTTTAAACACCACCCATCACCACACATACGCACACACGCGCACCCATACTGTTCGGCCCCCACCCCTGGGTAAGTCTCATCATTCTACAGTTATTATTGTTGATAGAAGTTGTTTCATTCATTCACTCATTCAATCATTCATTGGCAGCCTGCAAGCCCGCCAACTCACAAACACAGAGCCAGCCCCGCACCCCATGGGCTCCCACTCACTCACTATTGCTTTGCACACAGAGAGAGAAAGAAGGAAAGAAGATCTACGGAATGAGAAGACTTTGGATACTCTATAACCAGCCTTATTTTGCATCGAACTTTCGTCAACTAACTTACAAAAACTTTCGACAATCCTGCTCTGATGTTTAAAGATGCCTTTTTTGCCACTCACATCTCGCCGAAAGACTTTACTGGTAAATCATTTTATCTTTCTTTCCTTTCTTTCCTTGTTCTGCGCACTTATTCTCTGCATGTATTTCAAATATACTTCATTCTTTACCCCGCTTTTTTACGCACATCTCGCTGCAAAACTTTACCGGTAAATAAAGCTTAGCGAAAGTTCAGTCAGGAGGACTCTCGCGCACTTCAACTCTGTTTATTTTCTTTTCATTCACTGGCATGCTCACTCATGAATCTCTGCAGCCAATGTCTTTTTTTTATTGAGGGAAAAAAGCTATCCAAACCTACCCGGCCCCATGTGAAAAAGTAATTGCCCCCCCTGTTAAATCATGAATTAACTGTGTTTAACCACATTTTTTTGTTCAATTTCACTAACCACACTCAGGCCTGATTACTCAGACCTGTTGAATCAAGAGATCCCCTAAATAGAACCTGTCTGACAAAGTGAAGTAGGCTAATGAATCTCAAAAAGCAATGCATAATGCCGCATCTAAAGAAATTTGAGAACAGATGAGAAACAAAGTCATTGACGTCTATCAGTCTGGAAAGGGTAACAAAGCCATTTCTAAGGCTTTGGGACTCCAGTGAACCATGGTGAGGGCCATTATTCACAAATGAAGAAAACTTTGAACAGTGGTGAACCTTCCCAGGAGTGGTCGGCCTACCAAAATTACTCCAAGAGCGCATCGACGACTCATCCAGGAGGTCACAAAAGAACCCAGAGCAACATCTAAAGAACTGCAGGCCTTACTTGCCTCAGTTAAAGTCAGTGTTCATGATTCAATAATAATAAAGAGACTGGGCAAAAATGGCATCCATGGGAGAGTTCCAAGGCAAAAACCACCGCTGACCAAAAAGAACACAAAGGCTTGTCTCAAATTTGCCAAAAAACATCTTGATGACTTTTGGGAAAATATTCTGTGGACTGATGAGACAAAAGTTGAACTTTTTGGAAGGTATGCGTCCCGATACATCTGGCGTAAAACTAACACGGCATTTCATGAAAAGAACTTCATACCAACTGTCAAACATGGTGGTGGTAGTGTGATGGTCTGGTCCTGCTTTGCTGCTTCAGGACCTGGACGACTTGCCGTAATTGATGGAACCATGAATTCTGCTCTCTAGCAGAAAATCCTGAAGGAGAATGTCCGACCATCAGTTTGTGACCTCAAGCTCAAGCGCACTTGGGTGATATAGCAGGACAATAATTCAAAACACACCAGCAAGTCCACCTCTGAATGGCTTTAAAAAAACAAAATGAAGGTTTTGGAGTGGCCTAGTCAAAGTCCGGACTTAAATCCAATTGAGATGCTGTGACATGGCCTTAAACAGTCCGTTCATACTCGAAAAACCTCCAATGTGGCTAAATTAAAACAATTCTGCAAAGAAGAGTGGGCCAAAATTCCTCTACAGCAAGGCGAAAGACTCATTGCCAGTTATTCCAAACGCTTGATTGCAGTTGTCATCTCAGAGGGTAGGTTTAGGTTCAGGGGGCAATTACTTTTTCACAGGAAGGTTTGGATAGCTTTTTTTCCCTTAACTAATGAAACCATCATTTAAAAAGTGCATTTTGTATTTACTCAGGTTATCTCTGTCAAATAAAAAAATTTGATGATCTGAAACATTTAAGTGTGAGAAATATGCAAAAAAATAAGAAATCAGGAAAGGGGCAAATACTTTTTCACAGCACTGTATATATATATTAGTGGTGGGATGCGATTAAAAAATTTATCTAATTAATTAGAGGCTTTGTAATTAATTAATCCACGCAATGGACAAATGCACCGAATTAATAACTGAATGGGACTAATTTGAAATAAAGTAATTCATAGCTCTTGATTTTGGTTACTTTTGAGCGTCTAAATAGCCTTCAGTGAAGGTGGAAAACATTTTGTTTAAGCGTATCGAGCGTGACATGTAAATTGTTAACGCATTCGCACACAGAGGCCAAATTTGAAACTAGAAATAATGTACCAAACGCATTCAGGCAACTCTGTCATGTTTCATGGCCATTTAAATTTCAAAATGTGACAAACAAAAATGACATCAAAATAAATTGGACTGCCAACCAATTTGAATTGCTCATTGAGCGAATTGACTGTTTGATTGCAAATTGAGCAAAGTAAATGGGAAGGGGGTGAAAGCAATTGCCAAGTAGAGGATGATGACTTTGAAGACCTTAACGTTGCTTGGTTCAGCACACAATTTGCCTGAATGTGTTTGCTGGATTACTACATTTGGCCTTTGTGTGCGAATGCGATTACAATTTACATGTCACGTTCGATACACTTAAACAAAATGTTTTCCACCTTCACTGTAGGCTAAACGCTCAAAAGTAACTAACATCAAGAGCAATGAAATACTTTACTTCAACTTAATCTTGTTCAATTATTAAATAAAAAATGCTAAAAAATTTGCGGCACAGATTTTCCTGAACGCGCTTGCCAAGTCTTCGGTGCATTTGTCCATTGCTTGTAATCCGTAAATAATTTCTCTCTCACATTCACGTTCGATATGCTTCACACAACATTTTCCTCTTCGCGTATATTTTTAAAGGCTTAAAAACCAGGACCATCTAAACATGATTTTATTTTTAAGAAATCCTTTTGAATAATACGTTGACGTTTCATGATGAGAGGCGGAATTCAGAGGTCTGCTATGTATTCAGATTACTTCCGAATAAATTATTTACATTCTTCCAATCTAACACGGCAGCCTAGTTAGGTCGTTCTGCTTCTCATTATCTCTTTTTAATCATTATTGGCCAGATTTTGGTTTTGACTGGTCAGTTGGCTGAATAAATGGCTTGATTGCAAGTTAGGTAAAGTACACGGGAATTGATTTAAGGTAAGCTAATTATGCCAAGGCGATGGAGGCTGTCCAACCTCGCTGGTAATTAGCAGTCTTCGGCCCAATCCCAAACTGGTCCCTATACACTCCCCCTATCCACTCCCCCTCCGTTTGCGCGTTCCCGCGGAGGGTCCGCCACATTGAGTGTCATCCCGAACCAATCCCCATGGAGTGTAAGTGGCTGATTTAACCCTCCGCAGGGAGTCTACAACGATGCAAGCTTTCAAACCACCCTCATTTCAGGTGCAGCGCTTATTTTGTGTCCGGGATGGAAGAAACGCTTTAATCTACAAATGTCAGTTCCATGTGGCCATTTCCAAAAGATAAGTAAAACATTTCCTGACCTCAAACGGACATTTGATTGACTATTTCATGCGCACATCACGATACTAAAGGTTACACTGTATTTTGAAATGCACGTGCAGATGTGCACCCGAGAAAACACTGGGTGAGTAGTTTTATTTATTGAATCAATGATTCCTCTTTTTTGCAATGTGTCATTTCATGCACAAACGCTTAAATCTTTGTCAGTGCTGTGTATTCAATATTTTTAATATAAATTTTATTTAATTACATTACCCTCTCAAAAATATTTTGGGTAAGAAATGTATAATTAGGGAACTGGACCGTTGTATAGAATGCAACGCACCTATCGGTAGGCATGGTGATGATTGCCTCCGCTTCCCGTTGGATAAAGGCCAAGGGCATCCCAAAGTCAATACACGTTTTTAAACCCTCCCCCTTAATGAAGCCTCCTATATAGCAGTAAGGGAGACTTCATATGGAGTGGCACTCGGTAGTGAAGTGCTAGTGGATAGGGGCCGGTTTGGGATTGGGCCTTCAAATCACACTTTTCTTCCCGGAAGAATTTCAAATGGCCTCTGATGTTAGTTCAACACTAAATTAAAGGTATGTGGCATAGAAAAGGTAATAATCAAGCTCGTTTGTCTGCCCCATAGAGGCAGTTACTTTTATTGCGCTTAAAAATTATCGCGATACTTTTATCGCCCAGCCCTAAATCAGGGCCATTTGGGTGATTTCAGTTATCATTATGATTTACAAAGGAGCAAAACACATATGTGATGATAAATAACCTCACGTGGTCACTATCCTTAAATAAAAGACAAGTTTTCTGCATGATGAGTCATATTTTCAAAATAAATGGCAACATTTCACAAATTAAGCTCGGGTAAACAAACTTTTGAGTGCAACTGTATATTCCACAGACAAAAAAGTTTATTCCAGGTAAATTTGTTAGTTTTTTATTATTATTTTATAATGCGGAACGTAATCTGCATAAGTGGACAAGCTGCTTCTAATAGATAGATAGACAGATAAATAGTGTGCTTGTGAGAGGGGGGAGAAAAGAGAGAGAACTTTTTTAGGGTGAAAGGAAAAGGTGGGAGACGACTGGCAGGCAGAAATAAGGGAAAGGGGTTTTTTCTCAAGTTAAACTAATATTCTCTGATAGAATTTTAGAGTCTACAAAGGGTGACAAGAGAGATTAACAAATAAAAGAAAGATTGATATAAAAAGATGAATGAGACATCAGGACAGATTGAGAGGAGGACAGAGAAAGAAGAAGAGGAACAAGAAGTCATAGAACAGTTACAGGCAGTGGGCTGTTTTGGGGTGTGAAAGTGAACAGTCAGACACTGGCCCATTGAAACTGAGTAACAGGCAGCAGCATCTCTCTCCGCAGAGTCAGCTGTGACGGAAAGATCACCAAACATTCGGCCCTAATTTAAATCTAACCTTTTCTTCCCATCTAAAATCCACTTCCCAAAACCAGCATCTCTGACGCACATGCTTTTAACCAGCTATGTCCAAAATGGATGGGTAAATCCCAACAAGTTGTACGGGATTATACACCTGATTATTATTATGACCGAACACAGTGTAATTGAAGTCCCACTTTTGGCTTCTATTGTTCAATTCCAGAGTCAGAATTATGGCACAGAGCTGATATTAACAGATGCTGGGGTATGAATCAGAAAAGATGCAGTAGGCGATTGGTGGGCTTGTGACAGGTCTGAAGCTTTGAGTTCTGAGGAAAGCAAGGGGGGACACACTTTTTGGTCAGATGTGACGGGGACGTGTCAGGTGCCCCTGCTTGGGAGGCCTGCCGCTTGGGATTTGTCAAAACTGAAAGGTGTGGAGCACCAACAGCACCAGTCAGTGAATGAGAGATCCAGAGGTGAGCTCAGCAGCTCTCACTGGGGCAGAGACTAGAGGGTTTGCTAAAGGAAAAAAACAACATCATTCTGATGTAGACCTGGGTTCCATCATTATTTCAACTGCTTAACCCAAAACAATAATGCAATATATTTGAAAGGTGTTGAAATAAAATATATAGAGCTGTGAAAAAAGTACTTGCCCCTTCCCTATTTCTATATTTGCTTATTCGTTATTTGCATATTTGCCTGTATATCACCCGTGGGGGAAAAAAAAAAAAAAGATTTACCCCCTAAGCCTAATTACTGGTTGATTGCTTAGTTTTCATTCAGGCTCCATATTAGCCAACACACAAGCGACAGGCTAAAGACTTGATTCCACTGGGAGTGTCTTGGCCGCGTTACTGCCGCGACGCGGTTGCCGGAGTTGATCCGCGGCTATTCTAGACAATGGTTGTGATTCCATCAGCCGCGCCACGGCACGTCTCGGCTTCCCAGAAGCGGCTCCCGCTGCTCCAACGAAAATACGTGCGAGTCTATTTCTGCATCTGGCGAGCCGTCAAAAGATCTGAATATAGCAGGGATACGTTTCCCACAGTTCGACCATATACATTTTTTGGATCCAACTACGTTAGTATTTGTGCTAATGGGAATCGCAAACCAGATCGTGCCAGGCAGGAAGTAACTATCAAGGGGAATATGCTTTTAACTAAAAGAAACCAGCCACAAATCTTTGATATAAAATTAATTTATAACTTACTTTTCAAAGTTGTGATTTTGTTTAAAAAAAAACTGTGCCCATGTTTTAGTTCAATTAGGAGAGACTCAAGTAAAATCAAGAAAAATTTATTATGCGTTGAGCATAAGTAGAATTCAATTCAATTCAATTTTATTTATATAGCGCTTTACAGAGAGTAAATGGCAGAGCAGAGACTAATCCCTAATCCCCGAATAGCAGGCAAAAAACTCCCTGTAGGGAGAAAAAGCCTTGAACAGTGGTGAGAAAAAACTCCTCAGTGAGAAGAAATCTCAGGAGGAACCTGGCTATTCTGGGGAAGCCCATCCTCCGCTGGCTGAATAATAAATTAATGGTAAATTAGGAATGAGAGGATCAGGACAGCAGGAAGACAGCAGTCAGAATTAACATGCTTAAAATGAGACAAGTCTTTGGCACTTGGACTCTTCGGGCAAACTCGTAGGGCAGGAGCACGGCTCAGAGCAGCAGCTGGAAAAATCCCCCGAAGAGTCCAGACACTGGTGGCAGTGGTGGCTGAAGGCTGACAAAGCTGGAGCGGCAGTACGGAAGGTCTGATGGAGCAGGGTGGGCGTTGGGAGGAGGAGGGTCAGCGAACGGCAGCACAACGAACTAGAGCAGAGAAAATGATACTTTTTTAAAAAAGACAGCAACATAACGATTGGCTAGCGATGCGACTGAGGTGTGCCATGGTTAGATGGAAGAGACCAGCTGCTACACCAGCTGACTGCTCAATTGACAGCCCCAGACATTGACTGCAGAGGTTTATGGGCGAGCATGCGAGTGAATGAAAAGAAAATAAACAGTTGACGTGTGCGAGAGAGAGAGTCTTCCTGACTGAACTTTCGCTAAGCTTCATTTAAATCTATGGGGCTCTAATTTCTTGGCGCAGCGCAGGGTGGCGCAGTGTGGCCACTTGGCAATTTGGTAGATGGAAGTGTGCCGAGATGGGTGTGGTGGCATAGTAGGGGGAGGTGTCACATATTTGTCATGACGCAGTGACAATTTCATGGCAAAAGGCTCCGCTGAAAGTGCGCAGAGAGCTTGCCAGCTCCAACCTGGTTTACTTTCTGTGCAGTGGTAATTTGGCAGACCGGCGCACAGTGCGAACACGTCACTGAAACCTCACAGGCAGGTTTCCAGAATGTCAGGCACATTTCAATACAATAAATAATTACAGCAACCACTATTTAATGTAACTATCTGAATCAGCACATAAATTATAGTATCTATATCGATTGTCCTGATGTCAGATCAAAGGCGGTTGGCACGCATAATGGAAACTCGACCTGACAGCCCTCAGAGAGTCAGTGCATTCTCTGTGGCATGTTGCGTGCTACACAGCATAGCTGTACGCCATGGATGTCACTTTGACCTCACGCAGGAGACATTACAGGACTTGAGACAGAGAGAGGCCAAACTGCATGTGCCACATCAGCAGGGAGAGCAGCAGCGCGCACAGGAGAGGAGAGACCACCTGGCTGCACAGCTCTGTCCTTAACACGAGAACCGCGGCTGCTGCTTTTTATGCGGCACTGATGTTAGTAATGCATGATATTTCATGTCAGTAAAAGATATGAGTCCATCCGTCCATGACTTTTTCTAAATATGTGTTTTCTATGTTATATCAAAGTTTTGACCTTCTGTAATAAAACGTACGTGAGTGTTGATATTAAATTACTTTCAGCACCGTAGCTGCTTTTTTTGCGGCAGTGGCTTTGACTGCAAATACCCCTGTCTGCAACGTACGAGAAAGAGAGAGATATGTGTGTGCATGTGGGCGTGTGAGTGCGTGTGTAGGCTATGTGGGTATGTGTCCTTCAGCTGCTTTCACACCGGACGCGAAACGAATTTTTTGCACTACAAATTAAATTCAAAGTCAATGCAAAGATGCGAATACACACGTTTTGCGTGTATTCGCATCTTTGCATTGACTACGTTTACATGCAGTCAATAACCTTTTCATAACTGGAATATTAGCAATAACCCGTTTGCAAATGTAAACACCAATAACCCTTTTTGAAAAACAGGAATATGCTCATTTTCCGGTTTTTAAAACCCGTAAATGACCCCCTGGGTTACTCCTTTTCTAACCTGAATATTTGGTCGTATACGCCTATCGGGATCCCCATCGAAAGGAACATTAATTTGTGTTCTGAGCATGTTCTATTCAAAGGAATCTTGGTCTTTTGAGTACAGGAAGTACTTGTTGTAAACATGGAGAAACGCTTTTGGAGCGAGGAGGAAACAAATCACCTCATAAGTGTGGTGAAAGACATGAACATCATGTCTTTTGTAGACAGTAGAAAGTACCAGGATAGCAAAATATACAAGGTGAGCGAAAAGTTACGCAAAGCAGGGTTTGTACGAACGCCAGACCAGATCAAGCACCGCTGGAAGACGCTGAAAAAGGCGTAGTACAGGGCCAAGAAGCAAAACGGTACCAGCGGGTCCAACCCATCTACCTTCCCCCAGTTCGACATAATGGATGAGATTTTGGGGCAAAGACCCATTACTACTGCCCAAAACAGCGGGGTTGATGTCGGCTTTGAGGATGAACAAGAACAACCTGATGAAGGCGACCAAGGTAGGTTAGCTAACATTAGCTAGCTCACCTTAGCTGAGTAAGTTAGCTAACAAACTAACGTCAATAAAAATTGTACACGTTAGTACTACAACTGCTGCCTCTGTCTGTTTTGTAACAACTGCCTGCCTAGTACATGCCTCTCTGTTCATTCTGTTGCATGCTATGTGTTTAAATATATGTTACAACTTAGATCTGGCCAGGGACTGTGAATGAAAACTAGCCTTTTGGCTAATTCCGACATGTTTACAGTTCACTGTTAATATGCACTGTCCCTGATAAACAAAATAAACGTCAAAGTAACGTAAATTAACGTTAGTCAATCTAAACGAGTGTCAAGTCCAAACCCGTGTCCCCCCACTGTTCTGACTTTTGCCTATTTTTGCTACTTGGCAGAGGGTGATGTAGACCTTGCAGAGCCAGCCACCCGTGTCTACAGCAAGCGACATAACAAGTGGAAGTGGCTTACTTTGTGAGGATTACGCCAGGAACCACAGGCGAGAACCAGTGAATACAAAAAGGAGGCTTTATTTCTGGAGGGGGGGGGAACCCCCAACAGAGCAGGCAACGGTACAAAGTCCGCAATCCAATAATCAGAATCCAAAGGGCAAAATCCAGAATCGTAACCAGGGCACCAATCACAAAATACAGAGTCGGACAAAAAAAGATTTGGTAACGATGGATGTGGCAAAGTACAGGGAATAGGCAAAAATCAAAAATCAAGGATGGTCCAGTCAGAAAGGTAATCACTATGAATACAAGGCGAGAGAAGCGTGGCAAAAGGAGAAACATTCTGATGGGGAACTGCTGTGAGAAGACTGTTTAAATACACAAAAGGGAAGTCACATGCTATGATTAGGAAAAGGTGAACTGGATAAAACTAATTACGTGGGAGCAAAACATGAGGAAGAACCTAATCACATAGAATTGGCAAAAGCCAAAACGCGGACAGGGAACACGAGACAGCCTATGACAAAACATACAGCTCCAGTTAGGGAGTTCTAATGTGCACAGATAATGAGAAGCAGGACAGAGTGCAGCAGGTGCGGAGGATCTGCTGAATTGCAGCAAAGACTAAGTGAAGGCAAGAGGCGGAGACTAGAACAGGGCAAGTGCTGAGAGCTTGTTAATAAATTAGTAAGTGCAGCTATACAATCCCTGGTGCTCGTTAGTAAGTTAGTATTATATACAATGTTAGTCTGG
Source organism: Gymnothorax javanicus (assembly GCA_029692085.1). Lineage (NCBI taxonomy): Eukaryota > Metazoa > Chordata > Actinopteri > Anguilliformes > Muraenidae > Gymnothorax > Gymnothorax javanicus. The sequence continues at coordinate 60,304,246 of CM056196.1, read as the reverse complement.
GTTAGTAACTTAACAAAACAACAAACTGTTAGTATTGGTTAGTAATATAGAAAAGAGAGGCGAAGGAAGCAAACGAGATTGGAAGGAATGTTTGAAACCCAGAAACCATGAAATCACCTAAACATGTGACACGCGGGACTGGGGAGAAGCTGTAACTTAACAAGAGACCAGACAGGGGAGACAAAGTGCAATGAAGGGCATGGCAAAACATGGACCGGACTATAACAGAAAAGTGGAAAGGGAATGTCAAAAACGAAAACATGGCAAAATACAAAAACTAAACAGAACATGGCAAAACCTGACATGATCATAAACATAACAGGGAATGGGAGAATAATAAACATGGCAGAACAAGACAGACATGGCAGAATCATAACATACATACTTGATCTTGAAGGAGAAGATGATGATGATGGTGTGGATGATAACGAAGGTAAGCTGTTAGCTTTATAGGTGATACCTTGAGCAGATGTGATCTACTTAAGATTGAACTCACTGCTTGCTTACATAGAAGGTGTGTGTGTATGTGTATGTGTATGTGTGTGTGTGTGTGTGTGTGTGTGTGTGTGTGTGTGTGTGTGAGAACAACAATAACCTTCCCAACTATTCTAAAATTAGCCAACTTTGAGATCCCTAAATTAAGCTTTTACGTTTTTGGTTTTTTTTTTTTTTTTTTGCCCTGATGCAGAGAATGGAGCAAGTGGACCTTCTACACAGCCATCCAATGCCACCGCGCCTCCTCAGTCTGCACAGCCATCAAATTCCTCTGCGGCTACTCCGGGTAAGATTTCAACATCTTATTATTAAGGCATAACTGGTTAGAGCATAGTATTGTAACATTCAGTTCATCCTCTTCCTTGTGTAGTGTCAAAAACACAGTATAATTCGTTTCTTTAGTGGTCACTTTGATATAGTGATAAAAAAGCTATATCATGTAGGTTAGGTACCCTATTGCAGCAGCCATCTCAGCCCCAGCCTATGTTTACTCCGTCTCAGCCCCAGCCAATGTATACCCCGTCCAACAACACTTATGACAACTATGGCCTTCCCCCTCCTCCCTATCGTAACCCATACCCGAACACACCTCAGTCTGAAGGTGAAGCTGACGACAGTGACCAAGGTTTGAGGAGATTCTACCAACTCCAGTAGTGCCCCACCTCCACATCGTAACCCATACCGAAACACCTCAGTCTGAAGTGATCAAGATTTGCAAAAAATGACTAAGTTTTGAGAAGATTAGATCTACCTCCTTTACGATTGTTGGGACACTAGTTTCACAGTTTTGTTTTTCTGCTGTTATTCCATAATGACGTGGAACTTTTCTTTACAGTTGAAAGTATTTTTTGTATGTTTTTACACGTACACTTGAAAGTATTTTTTGTAAAACGTTGTTTACACGTTGCACCTTATTGTAAGAACTATTTTTTTATTTTTTTTACTGTTATGATTCTGATCTGTTCTGCTCTGTTCTGTTCATGATTTGCCATGCCTTGTTCCATGCCATGTTTTGTTTCTGTTTATTTCTGTAATTCCTGCCATCAGTCCATTTCCCCAGTTATATTCCGGTCATTGTTTTGCATTTTGCCATGCTTTGCACTTTGTCTCCCCTGTCTGGTCTTGTGTTATGTGACAGCTTATTTTCCCCAGTATTGTGTGCCACACTTTCAGGTGATTTCATGGTTTCTGGGTTTTCAATAGTTCCTTCTAATCTCGTTTGCTTCCTTCACCTTGCTTTTCTATATTACTAACCAATACTAACAGTTTGTTGTTTTAGTTAAATTTACTTACTCTGACTAACATTGTATATAATACTAACTTACTAATGAGCACTAGGGATTGCATAGCTGCACCTTACTAATTGATTAACAAGCTCTCAGCACTCGCCCTGTTCTAGTCTCCGCCTCTTGTCTTCGCTCAATCTACTTGTCTGCGTTTCAGCGGATCCTCCGCACCTGCTTAACTCTGTTCTACCTCTCATTATCTGTGCACGTTTGAACTCCCTAACCGGAGCTGTATGTTTGTCAATAGGCTTTCTCGTGATCCCTGTCCGCATTTTGGCTTTTGCCAATTTCATGTGGTTAGGCTTCCCCTTGTGTTTGCTCCTTCGTAATTAGTCTGATCCAATTCACCTGTCCCTAATCATAGCATGTGACTTCCCTTGTTTGTATTTAAGCAGTCTTCTCACAGCAGTTCCCCATCAGAACATTTCCCTTGGCTATGCTTGTTCTCGCCTCGTATTCTTTGTGATTCACTTCTGACTGGACCATACCTGATTATGATTTTGGCTCTGTTTCGGATTACCTTCTGCATCTGTGTATCGAACTCTTTTTGCCCGACTACGAGTACTGTGATTGCTGCCCTGTTAACGACTCAGATTCGTTCTCTGGATTTTTGGTTTTTGGATTGTGGACTCTGTATTGTTGCCTCCTGCTCTGCGGGGGTTTTCCCCCTTTCATAATAAAATCCAGTTTTACTGCACTGCTTGGTTCTCGCGACTGGTTCCTGAGCGATGCCTCACAAAAACATTTTCTGAGGCACTTTTGAAAATATTTTACAAGTTGCCCCTTACTTGTACCTCATTTGTAAAAACAAAGCCAGAGTTGTTTTTATGTGAAAATATTATTTGCATTACAAACTTTAAATAAAAATTACTTGAAACTTTACATTCAACTTCTATTAGAAATTTTAAACAAAATTAAGAAACACTTCTGTCTCAAATAGTGAGCAACAAACTTTGAAGCTAGTTTCATACACACTCCAGAGCAGAAACATTGGAAGACCCTCAAAAAAAAAGCCTACAATGCCAAGTAACAAATCAGTAGCTTAGATCCATCTAATTTCCCTTCTCACTCCCCCGGCATCTCTCTCCCCCCCCCCTATAAGCGCCTACGGAGTGGGACACGTGCAGCAAGGTAATCAGTTAGCGCCCATCTGATGGCTGTGGCTGCACCGCTGGTTGCCGTACTGGCCTGTGGCAAAGGCTGTGAAAACTGCCTTCCCACAGATGCTGCCTCCTCTGCCCATCTTGGATTCTCCATCTCACAAAAAAATCGTGCAGAGCACAACATGTTGCAACCATGTATGGTGTAAATGTGAAATGAAAATCACTGCGCTTCAAGAGAACACGGAAACGAGATTTCAATCTACCAAATGCTATCTCAATAGAAGTTCTAGCAGAGCTCATACACATTGAAGGATTCCTCCTGTAGTGTCAGTCTTGGAAATTGCAGATAGCCCTTCATGAGCCAAGGCATCAGCGGGTAAGCAGGATCTCCGAGCAGGAAGAAATCCACATCCTGCCCCTCGATCTGCATAAAAATGGGATATTGGGGTATGAATATTAAAACCTCATTGGAAATGTTAAGCTTCACCATTAGTGTCCTAAATCTTGTCATAACACCTTGTCATTTCATGGAATGCATAAAAACCCTGGTTTAACAAGATTAATGTAAAATTAAGTAACATGCCAGTAACATTAGCAACCAGGCAAGTTTTCACATGCTGCCTGCATCATAGCCTACCTTTGGGAGGAGGTGGGCATTCGGATCAGACTGCTTGAGGGCATTGGTGTCATCGCATCAGGCTTTTTGCAGCTCACACTCCAAAGCTGTGGTAAAATGAGTGAATCAAAGTGTAATTAGGGCTGCTCGATTATGGCAAAAATCATAATCCCAATTCTTTCTGGTCAATATTGAGATCGTGATTATTTAACATGATTAATCATTGACTTTGGAAACATGATGTATGCATGTGATCTTTTTTTTTTTTTTTGTCTTTTTAACAGTGGATTTTAACTTTTAACAGTGGATTTCCTTAAACTTTAACTACTACCCTAAACCTGGAGCGCGGCACAAGAATCGTTTATCTCGATTATCTTGTTTTCATAATTGTTGGAAGCCAAAATTGTAATTGAAAATGAAATTGCCCAGCCCAAAGTGTAATACATTCAATAGATGCAAGGGGTTCTATTATAGCTTACAGTGGTAAGAGAATGTCTCTCAGCAGCAATATGATACACCATTTACAGTCATTTACATCATCTTAGGCTTAAATATCTAAAGCTGGGAATGGTAAAAGGCTTACCAGTATTTGTCATCACAGACTCCCTGGAGGACATAGGAGGGCCATCCCTTCCTATTTATGAAGTCCCTGTAGCCATCACTGGGAGGCAAACAAGGGATGTGACTCCCGTCCACACAGCCTATAAATAAAAAAGTGTTTTAATACAGATTCAGGGTCAAGAAGACATACCTACATACACAATATAGTACACAGTAGCCTACACACATAGTACAGTACACATGTAGCCTATTCTATATTTTTTGCACTACAAATTAAATTCAAAGTCAATGCAAAGATGCGAATACACACGTTTTGCGTGTATTCGCATCTTTGCATTGACTACGTTTACATGCAGTCAATAACCTTTTCATAACTGGAATATTAGCAATAACCCGGTTGCGCACGGCCATGTAAACACCAATAACCCTTTTGAAAAACAGGAATATGCTCATTTTCCGGTTTTTAAAAACCCGTAAATGACCCCTGGGTTACTCCTTTTCTAACCTGAATATTTGGTCGTGTATACGCCTATCGGGATATCCCCATCGAAAGGAACATTAATTTGTGTTCTGAGCATGTTCTATTCGCAAGGAATCTTGGTCTTTTGAGTACAGGAAGTACTTGTTGTAAACATGGAGAAACGCTTTTGGAGCGAGGAGGAAACAAATCACCTCATAAGTGTGGTGAAAGACATGAACATCATGTCTTTTGTAGACAGTAGAAAGTACCAGGATAGCAAAATATACAAGGTGAGCGAAAAGTTACGCAAAGCAGGGTTTGTACGAACGCCAGACCAGATCAAGCACCGCTGGAAGACGCTGAAAAAGGCGTAGTACAGGGCCAAGAAGCAAAACGGTACCAGCGGGTCCAACCCATCTACCTTCCCCCAGTTCGACATAATGGATGAGATTTTGGGGCAAAGACCCATTACTACTGCCCAAAACAGCGGGGTTGATGTCGGCTTTGAGGATGAACAAGAACAACCTGATGAAGGCGACCAAGGTAGGTTAGCTAACATTAGCTAGCTCACCTTAGCTGAGTAAGTTAGCTAACAAACTAACGTCAATAAAAATTGTACACGTTAGTACTACAACTGCTGCCTCTGTCTGTTTTGTAACAACTGCCTGCCTAGTACATGCCTCTCTGTTCATTCTGTTGCATGCTATGTGTTTAAATATATGTTACAACTTAGATCTGGCCAGGGACTGTGAATGAAAACTAGCCTTTTGGCTAATTCCGACATGTTTACAGTTCACTGTTAATATGCACTGTCCCTGATAAACAAAATAAACGTCAAAGTAACGTAAATTAACGTTAGTCAATCTAAACGAGTGTCAAGTCCAAACCCGTGTCCCCCCACTGTTCTGACTTTTGCCTATTTTTGCTACTTGGCAGAGGGTGATGTAGACCTTGCAGAGCCAGCCACCCGTGTCTACAGCAAGCGACATAACAAGTGGAAGTGGCTTACTTTGTGAGGATTACGCCAGGAACCACAGGCGAGAACCAGTGAATACAAAAAGGAGGCTTTATTTCTGGAGGGGGGGGGAACCCCCAACAGAGCAGGCAACGGTACAAAGTCCGCAATCCAATAATCAGAATCCAAAGGGCAAAATCCAGAATCGTAACCAGGGCACCAATCACAAAATACAGAGTCGGACAAAAAAAGATTTGGTAACGATGGATGTGGCAAAGTACAGGGAATAGGCAAAAATCAAAAATCAAGGATGGTCCAGTCAGAAAGGTAATCACTATGAATACAAGGCGAGAGAAAGCGTGGCAAAAGGAGAAACATTCTGATGGGGGAAACTGCTGTGAGAAGACTGTTTAAATACACAAAAAGGAAGTCACATGCTATGATTAGGAAAAAGGTGAACTGGATAAAACTAATTACGTGGGAGCAAAACATGAGGAAGAACCTAATCACATAGAATTGGCAAAAAGCCAAAACGCGGACAGGGAACACGAGACAGCCTATGACAAAACATACAGCTCCAGTTAGGGGAGTTCTAATGTGCACAGATAATGAGAAGCAGGACAGAGTGCAGCAGGTGCGGAGGATCTGCTGAATTGCAGCAAAGACTAAGTGAAGGCAAGAGGCGGAGACTAGAACAGGGCAAGTGCTGAGAGCTTGTTAATAAATTAGTAAGTGCAGCTATACAATCCCTGGTGCTCGTTAGTAAGTTAGTATTATATACAATGTTAGTCTGGGTTAGTAACTTAACAAAACAACAAACTGTTAGTATTGGTTAGTAATATAGAAAAGAGAGGCGAAGGAAGCAAACGAGATTGGAAGGAATGTTTGAAACCCAGAAACCATGAAATCACCTAAACATGTGACACGCGGGACTGGGGAGAAGCTGTAACTTAACAAGAGACCAGACAGGGGAGACAAAGTGCAATGAAGGGCATGGCAAAACATGGACCGGACTATAACAGAAAAGTGGAAAGGGAATGTCAAAAACGAAAACATGGCAAAATACAAAAACTAAACAGAACATGGCAAAACCTGACATGATCATAAACATAACAGGGAATGGGAGAATAATAAACATGGCAGAACAAGACAGACATGGCAGAATCATAACATACATACTTGATCTTGAAGGAGAAGATGATGATGATGGTGTGGATGATAACGAAGGTAAGCTGTTAGCTTTATAGGTGATACCTTGAGCAGATGTGATCTACTTAAGATTGAACTCACTGCTTGCTTACATAGAAGGTGTGTGTGTATGTGTATGTGTATGTGTGTGTGTGTGTGTGTGTGCGTGTGTGTGTGTGTGTGTGTGTGTGTGAGAACAACAATAACCTTCCCAACTATTCTAAAATTAGCCAACTTTGAGATCCCTAAATTAAGCTTTTACGTTTTTGGTTTTTTTTTTTTTTGCCCTGATGCAGAGAATGGAGCAAGTGGACCTTCTACACAGCCATCCAATGCCACCGCGCCTCCTCAGTCTGCACAGCCATCAAATTCCTCTGCGGCTACTCCGGGTAAGATTTCAACATCTTATTATTAAGGCATAACTGGTTAGAGCATAGTATTGTAACATTCAGTTCATCCTCTTCCTTGTGTAGTGTCAAAAACACAGTATAATTCGTTTCTTTAGTGGTCACTTTGATATAGTGATAAAAAAGCTATATCATGTAGGTTAGGTACCCTATTGCAGCAGCCATCTCAGCCCCAGCCTATGTTTACTCCGTCTCAGCCCCAGCCAATGTATACCCCGTCCAACAACACTTATGACAACTATGGCCTTCCCCCTCCTCCCTATCGTAACCCATACCCGAACACACCTCAGTCTGAAGGTGAAGCTGACGACAGTGACCAAGGTTTGAGGAGATTCTACCAACTCCAGTAGTGCCCCACCTCCACATCGTAACCCATACCGAAACACCTCAGTCTGAAGTGATCAAGATTTGCAAAAAATGACTAAGTTTTGAGAAGATTAGATCTACCTCCTTTACGATTGTTGGGACACTAGTTTCACAGTTTTGTTTTTCTGCTGTTATTCCATAATGACGTGGAACTTTTCTTTACAGTTGAAAGTATTTTTGTATGTTTTTTACACGTACACTTGAAAGTATTTTTGTAAAACGTTGTTTACACGTTGCACCTTATTGTAAGAACTATTTTTTTTATTAGAAAACTGTTATGATTCTGATCTGTTCTGCTCTGTTCTGTTCATGATTTGCCATGCCTTGTTCCATGCCATGTTTTGTTTCTGTTTATTTCTGTAATTCCTGCCATCAGTCCATTTCCCCAGTTATATTCCGGTCATTGTTTTGCATTTTGCCATGCTTTGCACTTTGTCTCCCCTGTCTGGTCTTGTGTTATGTGACAGCTTATTTTCCCCAGTATTGTGTGCCACACTTTCAGGTGATTTCATGGTTTCTGGGTTTTCAATAGTTCCTTCTAATCTCGTTTGCTTCCTTCACCTTGCTTTTCTATATTACTAACCAATACTAACAGTTTGTTGTTTTAGTTAAATTTATTTACTCTGACTAACATTGTATATAATACTAACTTACTAATGAGCACTAGGGATTGCATAGCTGCACCTTACTAATTGATTAACAAGCTCTCAGCACTCGCCCTGTTCTAGTCTCCGCCTCTTGTCTTCGCTCAATCTACTTGTCTGCGTTTCAGCTGATCCTCCGCACCTGCTTAACTCTGTTCTACCTCTCATTATCTGTGCACGTTTGAACTCCCTAACCGGAGCTGTATGTTTGTCAATAGGCTTTCTCGTGATCCCTGTCCGCATTTTGGCTTTTGCCAATTTCATGTGGTTAGGCTTCCCCTTGTGTTTGCTCCTTCGTAATTAGTCTGATCCAATTCACCTGTCCCTAATCATAGCATGTGACTTCCCTTGTTTGTATTTAAGCAGTCTTCTCACAGCAGTTCCCCATCAGAACATTTCCCTTGGCTATGCTTGTTCTCGCCTCGTATTCTTTGTGATTCACTTCTGACTGGACCATACCTGATTATGATTTTGGCTCTGTTTCGGATTACCTTCTGCATCTGTGTATCGAACTCTTTTTGCCCGACTACGAGTACTGTGATTGCTGCCCTGTTAACGACTCAGATTCGTTCTCTGGATTTTTGGTTTTTGGATTGTGGACTCTGTATTGTTGCCTCCTGCTCTGCGGGGGTTTTCCCCCTTTCATAATAAAATCCAGTTTTACTGCACTGCTTGGTTCTCGCGACTGGTTCCTGAGCGATGCCTCACAAAAACATTTTCTGAGGCACTTTTGAAAATATTTTACAAGTTGCTCCATCTTTTTACTGCAACTACAAGTTGCCCCTTACTTGTACCTCATTTGTAAAAACAAAGCCAGAGTTGTTTTTATGTGAAAATATTATTTGCATTACAAACTTTAAATAAAAATTACTTGAAACTTTACATTCAACTTCTATTAGAAATTTTAAACAAAATTAAGAAACACTTCTGTCTCAAATAGTGAGCAACAAACTTTGAAGCTAGTTTCATACACACTCCAGAGCAGAAACATTGGAAGACCCTCAAAAAAAAGCCTACAATGCCAAGTAACAAATCAGTAGCTTAGATCCATCTAATTTCCCTTCTCACTCCCCCGGCATCTCTCTCTCCCCCCCCCCCTCCTATAAGCGCCTACGGAGTGGGACACGTGCAGCAAGGTAATCAGTTAGCGCCCATCTGATGGCTGTGGCTGCACCGCTGGTTGCCGTACTGGCCTGTGGCAAAGGCTGTGAAAACTGCCTTCCCACAGATGCTGCCTCCTCTGCCCATCTTGGATTCTCCATCTCACAAAAATTGTGCAGAGCACAACATGTTGCAACCATGTATGGTGTAAATGTGAAATGTGAAATGCTTCAAGAGAACACGGAAACGAGATTTCAATCTACCAAATGCTATCTCAATAGAAGTTCTAGCAGAGCTCATACACATTGAAGGATTCCTCCTGTAGTGTCAGTCTTGGAAATTGCAGATAGCCCTTCATGAGCCAAGGCATCAGCGGGTAAGCAGGATCTCCGAGCAGGAAGAAATCCACATCCTGCCCCTCGATCTGCATAAAAATGGGATATTGGGGTATGAATATTAAAACCTCATTGGAAATGTTAAGCTTCACCATTAGTGTCCTAAATCTTGTCATAACACCTTGTCATTTCATGGAATGCATAAAAACCCTGGTTTAACAAGATTAATGTAAAATTAAGTAACATGCCAGTAACATTAGCAACCAGGCAAGTTTTCACATGCTGCCTGCATGCGTAGCCTACCTTTGGGAGGAGGTGGGCATTCCGGATCAGACTGCTTGAGGGCATTGGTGTCATGCGCAGAACCGGGCTTTTTGCAGCTCACACTCCAAAGCTGTGGTAAAATGAGTGAATCAAAGTGTAATTAGGGCTGCTCGATTATGGCAAAAATCATAATCCCAATTCTTTCTGGTCAATATTGAGATCGTGATTATTTAACATGATTAATCATTGACTTTGGAAACATGATGTATGCATGTGATCTTTTTTTTTTACTTTGTCTTTTTAACAGTGGATTTTAACTTTTAACAGTGGATTTCCTTAAACTTTAACTACTACCCTAAACCTGGAGCGCGGCACAAGAATCGTTTATCTCGATTATCTTGTTTTCATAATTGTTGGAAGCCAAAATTGTAATTGAAAATGAAATTGCCCAGCCCAAAGTGTAATACATTCAATAGATGCAAGGGGTTCTATTATAGCTTACAGTGGTAAGAGAATGTCTCTCAGCAGCAATATGATACACCATTTACAGTCATTTACATCATCTTAGGCTTAAATATCTAAAGCTGGGAATGGTAAAAGGCTTACCAGTATTTGTCATCACAGACTCCCTGGAGGACATAGGAGGGCCATCCCTTCCTATTTATGAAGTCCCTGTAGCCATCACTGGGAGGCAAACAAGGGATGTGACTCCCGTCCACACAGCCTATAAATAAAAAAGTGTTTTAATACAGATTCAGGGTCAAGAAGACATACCTACATACACAATATAGTACACAGTAGCCTACACACATAGTACAGTACACATGTAGCCTATTCACAGTACACTGCACACAAATTATCAAGACAAAAGATAAATAAAGCAGCAGAAAGTATAAATACCTATGATTTGAGGCATGGAGTGGGCCTGTTCAAACCTTGCGATGGCACATGCCTCCTCCAAAGTGGGTGCTCTGATCAGCGTTTTGATAACGGAATCAACCATTCCGTGGCAGAATAAGTACACCATTTTCTTCACGGTGCTCTTGTGCACTCTGAACTGATTGGCTATCACACGGTACTCTGCACAGCTTGCTAATTTATATAGCACGATAGCAACACGCATCCCTAGAGGCACCGATGTGCGAACAGTGATTTCAAGGGCTCCATCACTCTCTCCATCATCTGGCAAAGTTTAGTAAAAGATCGACGCGACATACAGAAATTGTCACACCAGTCGGTGTCGGTGAACTCCATCATTACTACCCGTTCCCACCAGTCCTGACTGCGCACCTTCATCCAAAGTGTCCGGGGGGCTCGGGTGGAACTGGGTAGCATAGATATGGATGGCACAGCTCCAGCTCCATTTCCTATTTCTTCACGTTCTCGCCTTCCATTAATGAAGAAAGTGAGACAAAATAGTGTCAAGCACTGGTGGTGGGTCAGTACCAGCACCAAAGCGCAAACGAAGGCGACTGCTACCGGCCCCGGGCTGTTCATTATCCACCGTTCTGCTGTTGTTGTTGTTTTTTTTTGGATACAGGAAGAAGAAGCGAAAATGACGCACATTACGTCATGACGTTCTCCATGCATCGAGACGTTGTCCGTGCGTCGCTGTTTTGATCGGGATATCCCAATCGATTACAATTACCATGTATACAGGAATAACCCTGTTTGCTCACGCATGTAAACAGGTTATTCCAAATGTTTCAGAAACCGGAATATTGACCTTAATCCGAATGTTGACTGCATGTAAACGTAGTCACAGTCTCCTGACCTTAATATCAGCTAGCCACTTTGGGGAAATCTCAAACGTGCAGTTTATGCAAGATGACCCAAGAATTTGCAGAAGCTGGATCCATTTTGCAAGGAAGAATGGGCTGCTATTCCACCTGGGAGAATTAGGGGCCTCATTGACAGCTAAGAATAGACTGCACGCTGTTATTGAAGCTAAAGGGGGCAATACACAGCATTAAGAACTAAGGGTATGCACACTATTGAACAGGGTTCATTTCCGTTTTGTCCCTTATTGCCATGTTTTATTTGATGATTGTGGCATTCTTTTTTTAAATTTTTTTTGGGATTTTTACCTTTATTTGGCAGTTACAGATAGAGAGACAGGAAGGTTGGGGAGAAGAATGGGGATGACATGCGGCAAATGACCTGGAATCGAACCCAGGTCGCCGCGAGAAGGGCACAGCCTGTATGGTACGCGCGCTTAGACCGATGTGCCACTGGGGCGCCCCTGATTGTGCCATTCTACATGACCCACAGTTGGATATGAATCCAATAACAAATAAAAGAAATGTGTTTTGCCTAGGCGTTCATGTTTTCTTAAAAAAAAAAGATTATAGACTTGTATCTGTACAACTTAAGTTAAGCGGGTACATAATATGACTGTGTTGCTACATAGTTACCATGCTGTTGTATGGTGTCTGTTATGAGTTGTGCTCCTACCCCCAGTGCCGGGAGCGTTCAGGTTCAAGAGGTTAATCCATAGTAATCTTATTTTATGAGTTTCTTTATGTAATCCAGTTTGTGACAATCATCACTACAATTGAGCAGCTCTCCAGTAGAGGATGGTGACAAAGATAAAGCCATTTTACATACATAATCAGGCGAGCGCAACAGTGATGAACTAAAAGCAATGTGATCAAAAAACCATGGCTGTGACTACTTATATAAGACTAAAGAATTACTGACATAAGCCACCAGTCTGTCTTGCAAGTCGAGATGTAAACAGCAGGAAATGACATTAGCTACCAATTTTGGCTTGTAATGATGAATACAGTCAAGTCAAGCTTTATTTATAGAGCCCCTTTAAAAACAACCGTGGTTGACCAAAGTGCAGCACAGTATTGGCACAAATACTTTGTAATATAAGAACAATAAGATGGACAACAAACATCAAAAAAAAGGAAAAGAAAACACATATCATCAAGTGCAAAGCTCAACATGACACAAAGGCCAACGAGAAAAGGTGAGTTTTCACCAGAGACTTAAAAACATCAAGGGTCTGAGCAGTTCTAATGTGCAAGGGCAGGCTGTTCCATAGCCTGGGGCCAGTCACTGCAAAGGCTCGTTCACCTCTGGTCCTGAGCCTAGACCTGGGGACCTCCAGGAGCAGCTGGTTTGTGGACCTAAGTGCTCTAGCTGGGCTATGAGGATGTAAGTATTCAGCTAAATATGGAGGTGCCAGGCCATTTAAGACCTTAACCTCTTTGCGCAGAAGCCAAATCTGGCTATTTATGTGTTACCTTATTTATGGCTTTATAATTCAAGATTGCAGCTCCACAGAGAGGAAAGGTATGGCTTAACTGAGTCAAGACACTTGTATCATCTAGAATTCCATCGTATTTCAGTTTATTTTCATGTTTTTGCTAGAGATAAGGGGCTGCAAACTTAAAAAATCTTAATGAAAATTCAGCATTGAAATTGTAAAAAAATAAAACTGAGAATTGGAAAATGCCTGGCGGTTAAAACTATACACATGTCTGATGTTTGAAAACACCACTCCTTGACTCGCGCATGCGCTTGCAGCGTAAGGTAAGAACCCTTTCCACTCAGCGCTGCACCAGCAATAATAACGTGGTTTTGTGTGCTTGCGTGTAGCGGAAAAAAGTAACTTGGATTTGCATCTAATTATTATTTATCAACTTTATACTTGTTGGTTAGTTAATAGAAGACATTACTGATCGATTTTTAATCGTATTTACGTGTGCTGAGCGCTGCAATGGCTGCTGCAATGTCTGCTGAAATCGGGCATCTTGACAAGAGTGCCATGACGCAGTACAAAGAAAAACCGCTATATAAATATATATATTATATATAGCCGCTATATATCATTTTATGATATAAAATGATTGCTACATATCCTTGTTCTCTCGTTTGGCTGCCAGTTTGCTCAGCGGATTGCGTTCATCCAATTGACAAATCTTTCTCGATCTGACGTGGGAATTTTGAAAAATCTTTTGTTTGTGCCCTTAACCTGTCGATTGGTGCAACCAATGGCGCAACAACTGGACGGCATATTAGCAAAACAAAGTTCTAAAACCACCAGAAAAGCACAAAAGAAAAAGCACTTGCTGACTGTACTGGACTTTTTGTATAACCTTACGCGAGCAAGTCCTGGTCACGTGACGCCCATCAGTGACGCTGCAGCCGGACTGGTCTATACATTTCTGGGATCATAAACTCCTTGACCACAAGTATGATTAATCTCAGCATTAAATTCGAAACTACTGACTCTCTAGGAGCCAACCAAGACAGCTCTCCAGGTGGCTCCCCAAACTCGAACATCCCCCAAAATGGTGCACTGTCAAATCATAAAATAATCATATATTTAACGCAAATCAACTTTGAAATTCAATATGAAGTAATGATTTTCTTGTTGAATTCAGCATGAGTTTATCAGTATAGGTGCAGTTGGATATCAATGGTCACCATTGATCTCTCCAAACACAAAACATGCCTTTTCTCCATTATTGAAGTTTAGAATTTCGTCCATTTTTCTTCAGAATCCCACAAGCCAGCACACATACTCAGTAAAGGAACTACTTATTTAACAGTCAGAACATTCACCCTGCAAGAAAAGCTAGCAGCACCCACTGTGATGGCTGATTATTCGAGACGCCAAATGCAGTGGCCGAAACAAAAGGAAGCACAGCAATACGAAGAACACAGAAACCAAACAAAACAGGAGAGAGAGGCTCACGCTTCCAAAGGACATATATCTCGTCAGAATAAAATAAGGAAGCAAAGCGAGCCAGACAAAACGAAACAAAGGAAAGATCTCGGAAACTGAGATCCAAAGATGAAGCACCAGACGGTGCACAAACGAGGAAGGGGGAGAGGAAAAGAGAGAAATAAACTCTCTAGCAAACTAACTGACACTTTCCTCTTTGCAGCTAATTCCTAACCAACTATCTAGCTAGAGAATCTATGGGCCATAGTGTGAATGTAACACTGACACTCTAACAAAGGTGGCGAGGCGGAACTTGGGCTTAAATAGAGTCTGGGCGCCGCCTACAATTAATGCCAGCTGGCAAAAGAATCCGATGTGGGCAAAATGATATTGTCCCGGACGAGAGGAACAAAGAGAGCTCCCACGCAAACGCCAACCTCCAAAACCATGACAGAACCCCCCCCCCCCCAGGGGACAGCTCCAGAAGTCCCGAGGGAAACCCCTGCATGGAACTGGGAAATGAGCGTGGGATCCAGAATATCTCGGGAAGGGACCCAGCAGCGCTCCTCAGGGCCATATCCCTCCCAGTCCACGAGAAACTGGGCCCCACGACCAACACGTCTCTCGGCCAGAATGCGGTGCACGGTGTAAATCGGCCCCCCCTCAACCATTCGCGGTGGCGGAGGGGGCGTGTCGGCAGGTGCCAGGACGCTAGTGCTGACTGGCTTAATCCGAGAGACATGGAACGACGGATGGATGCGCAAGGATCTAGGGAGCTTTAACTGGACAGTGACCGGATTGATCTTCCGCATCTTGAACGGGCTAATATAGCAGGGGGGCCAGTTTTCGTGATTCTACCTTCAGGGGGAGGTCCCGGGTAGACAGCCAAACTCTCTGACCCACCCGATAAGATGAGGCCAAACGACGCCTTCAATCGGTGGCGGATTTCTGTTTGAGCCCCAAGCGCAACAGAGATGAACAGACCCTGGCCCAAACCGACCGACAACGACAAATGAAATGGTTGACCGAGGGAACCTCGGAATCATTCCCAATCTCAGGAAACAGTGGGGGTTGGTAACCCACCTGAGCTTCAAACGGGGAAAAGCCCGTGGAGGAATTACTCAGTGAGTTATGGGAATACTCGGCCCATGCAAAAAATCAACTCCATGAAGATGGATTATCCGCTGCTAAACATCGAAGAGTGTTTTCCAATGACTGATTAGTACGCTCAGTCTGCCTGTTGGTCTCTGGGTGGAATCCAGAGGAGAGACTCATAGTGGCTCCCAAATGCCTGCAAAACGCCTGACAGAATCTAGCCGTAAACTGAGGACCCCAGTCAGAGACAACATCTTGCGGAAGCCCATGCAGCTGGAAAACATGATTAACCACAAGAAGGGCCGTCTCCCACGCTGGAGGCAGCTTGGGTAGCGCGACAAAATAAGCGGCCTAAGAAAAACGGTCAAGCACGACCAGGATGACGATGTTGCCTTCAGACAGAGGCAGTCCCATAATAAAATCCAATGCAATATGCGTCCAAGGGCGCCTGGGGATGGGCAATAGTCGCAGCAGACCAGAGGGAGGGAGATGGGAAGTTTTGTTTCTGGAGCAGACGCCACAGGCAGCAAAAAATTCCTGAATGTCCTTCATCATATTGGGCCACCAAAAACATTGGGCTATGAACTGCTTGGTCCGATGGGCTCCCGGGTGCCCCGCCAAGCGGGAAGAGTGTCCCCACTGGAAGACCTGTGACCTAACCCTAGACGGGACAAACAAACAGCCAGGAGGCTCCCCCCCAGGACCGGGATCGGTCTTCAAAGCCTCCTGAACCACTGCCTCAATCTCCCATTGAATGGGTGCCACAATCTGAGCAGCCGGAATAATTGGATCCGGGGTGGGATCGCGATCAGAGCGGTCATAAATCCGCGACAAGGCATCAGGCTTAATGTTTTTAGAGCCAGGGCGGTAAGTTAGCGTAAAATTAAAGCGGTTAAAGAACAATGACCACCGCGCCTGCCGGGAATTACATCACTTGGTTCGCTAAATGTACTGGAGATTTTTATGGTCCGTTTATACTAGTGTTGTAGTACTCAAGACCGGTCTTGGTCTCTCGAGACCACTTTTACATGGTCTTGGTCTTGTCTTGGTCTTGACACTCTCTGGTCTTGGTCTTGTCTTGGTCTGGGACATAACGGTCTCAAGGGGATTTCAAAATCCAGGCAAGTAGCTGGTCCTGGTACAGCCTCATTATCACTACGCAGCTTTCTTTAAATGCAGCCAATAAGAGGCATCTATTTTGGGCAACCCGGTGGCTCATCGGTCTAAGCGCGCATACCATAAAGGCTGTGTCCTTCCTGCAGCGATCTGGGTTCGATTCCGGCTCAGGTCATTTGCTGCATGTCTTCCCCCATTCTTCTCCCCAACTTTCCTGTCTCTCTACACTGTGTAGCTGTCGAATAAAGGAAAAATTCCTAAAAAAAATAATTTAAAAAAAAGGCATCTATTTTAAAAACATGTTACAATGTATATTTTTCCCTGCCCGGGTCTCCCGTCCCGTCTCTCTGTCTCGTCTCACAACATATGCGCAACAAATTAGTCCAGCGAACCAGAAAAAATGTCAGCAAATTCATCTATTATAAGGTTCTCCTATACAGATTGCAAAGAATCTATATGCGAAATAACAAAGAAAAAAAAGGTTTCTGCTGTGTGAAGATTTTGTCAAATCGCCCTTACCAAGACTGCCGGTACTAGGGTTGGGTTCAATTACTTTTTTCAATTACAATTACAAAACTGTAATTGTAATTTAATTTTCAGTGAATTTTTTATCGAAAAGTAATTGTAATTGAACATTCTGTCCAGAAAGTACTTTGTAATTACTGTACAATTACAATCAATTGTAAATGAAAAAAGTAATTGAACCCAACCCTGGCCAGTACAATGTCAACTTTCACCAGGCAACTTTCACCAGGCAATGTCAACTTTCACCAAAAGAGGAAACATGCCAAGAGGTAAGCTAACATAGACTGGCTCTGCTCTTAAACTCTGTGAGGAAAAAAACTCCGAAACGTCTCAAGGCTAATCACAACTTTTACATACTTTGTATATTATTGTAAAAATATTGTACATGCATGCACGGTATAATCTGCTCAGGACTCGAAATTTAAGTTGTTTGCAAGCATCTGCTGACTAACCCTGGTTAACTGCAGTTAATCTCGCTAACTCTAGCTGAGTTTACGGTCATAGGTAAGGTCAGTTATCACTAGCATTTTATTAAGTAAATTTCTTAGCGAATTCACTGGATGAAGCATATTACTACTCAGTCATATTATTGGGGAGCTTGTGCTGTTTTACAAATGAATGGCTTTGAAGTTTTGAGGATAGCTATGTATGCAGGGTAACTACTGAGGGTCTTATAAATGTCCTGGTGTCGTGATGAGTGTTCTGAACTTTCGTGTCTTCAATGGCTTTATCCGAAGCCATCAGCCAGATGAAAATAGCTAAAAACGGCAGGTGGTCGACTGTTGGTAGTTGCCCCCCATTTGCCCAGTTTTTCATCATTACTGCCGATATCAGTCTTGCCGAGTAAAATTAGCTAAATAAGGCAGGTTATTCACTGGTTTCAGAAGATCCCAAAATTCATGCTAGGGAACTTTCCTCATAGGCCATCTGTTTTCCAGCTTCATGAAGTGGGTACCCCATATGACGAAAATCTGAATGAAACCCATTACATTTGTTTCCGCTTCATTTGTGCAAGTTTGTGCAGGCAAAATAAGAATTCATCACCTGCCGCTGCTATTCGTTTTGGATGGAAATCTTAAATGTTTAATATCTTCGGGACGGTGACAATGGATTTTGGACGTGTAACCATACCAATCCCTAACAGGAAAAAATGTAAATGCCTATCGAGTCTCAATCCTCTGGAAGGGCAATAATAGCTGTTATGCAGTTGCTACACACGATTACTTTCACCCAAACACTGCCCATATTTACAGTGAAGTGAAACACTTGTTTGGTCTTGGTCTTGGTCTCGGTCTCATCCTGCTCTGGTCTTGGTCTCGAAATAGTCTGTCTTGGTCTTGGTTGCGGTCTTGTCTTGGTCTTGCTACCCTTTGGTCTTGGTAGTGTCTTGGTCTCGGCTAAGGCGGTCTTGACTACATCACTAGTTTATACCACAAAAGGGTGTTCAGCTTCCTCCAACCAGTGGCGCCACTCTTCAACCGCCAACTTGACCGCCAATAACTCCCAGTCACCAATGCTGTCATTCCGTTCCACGACGGACAAAGACCGGTAGAAGTATGCGCATGGGTGTAGCTTATTGTCCCAAAGGGGGCGCTGGGACAAAATAGCACCCACCCCAACCTCCGAAGCATCCACCTCCACTACAAATGGGAGGGAGGGATTGGGCAAAACCAGAATGGGCTCTGAGCTAAAATGTTTCTTTAATTCCTGAAAGGCAGCCTCAGGTGCTGGAGACCAAAAAAACGCTGAGGAGGAATTCTTTCTGGTGAGCGCAATAATGGGGGCAGCAACCGCACTAAAATTACGGATAAACCTCCGGTAAAAATTAGCAAAGCCCAAGAAGCGATGGACCTCCTTAACGCTTTTAGGGGCAGGTCAATTCCTGACCGCAGCCACCTTGTCCGGGTCCATACTGACCGACCCCTTGGAAACAATGAAGCCAAGAAATGAGACGGTTTGGGCGTGAAAGGTGCATTTCTCCGCCTTCACAAACAGCTTGGCTTTAAGGAGAGCCTCAAGTACTTGTCTGATGTGTTGTTTATGCTCCGAGAGAGTTGCAGAAAAAATCAGAATATCATCAAGGTAGACAAAGACGAATCTGTCCAACATCTTTCAAAGAACGTCATTGACGAGCGCCTGGAATACAGAGGGGGCGTTAACCAATCCGAACGGCATGACCAAATATTCGTAGTGCCCATCATACGTATTAAATGCTGTTTTCCACTCGTCCCCTTCCCGGATTCGGACCAGATTATAAGCATTGCAGAGATCTAACTTAGTAAAAAACGACGCCTCCTGCAGATGCTCAAAGGCACAGTTAATCGACGGAAGGGGATATCGATTCTTGAAGGTGATATTATTGAGACCCCTGTAATCAATACAGGGTCTCAAACAGCCATCTTTTTTGCCCACGAAAAAAAACCCCGCACCTGCAGGAGAGGCTGAATGAATCCGTTAACTAGAGCCTCCTATCCTCTCGCATAGCTTTATGCTCAGGCCCTGACAGCGAGTATAACGAACCCCTAGGGGGAGTGGTACCAGGGTGGAGATTAATCTCGCAATCATACACGCGGTAAGGAGGTAAGGTCGAGGCCCTTTGCTTGCCAAAAACCTCAGCGAGGTTAGCATAATCCTTAGGAACATTAGACGGCAAACCAAAGTTTAGGGTGGCCCCCAAATCCTCACCCTGTTCAGAACCTGACGTCTCGGTGACTGATTCAGAATCGAAAAAATCCTCTCAAAGGTAATCATCCTCTGGTTGTCGCCAATCAAATTGAGAATCCCATTCCAACCCCTCCTTTGCCCCTTTTTCTAGTTTAGGAGGGTAAGGTGAGACAACCTCCTCACACTCGCTCCAGGCATCAGTCTGCCCTATAGCTTGATGTCCGGGAAAACAAGTCACAATGGGACCTACAATGGGACCTACAACTGGTACCTCAGTGGACGATAGGATTATTCTGTTCCCCCAAGTGATGCGAGGCCTATGCTTTCGTAGCCAAGAATGCCCCAAAACAATGGGAAAAGCAGGGGAACTGATAATAAAAAACCGAACCTCCTCAGAATGACTCCCAAAAGAAATAAATATATTTAGCAGTTCAGAAACTCAGTTATAAATCCCGTTCCCAGCGGGCGATTGTCCAAAGTTCTAACAGAGCGTGGCTGTGAAAGAGGACAGGTAGGAACGGAGTGCCTCCTAGCCCAATCAACATCCATAAAACAATTCACGGCGCCCGAATCCACAAACGCTTCTATAATAACTCTCTTGCTCCCCACAGTCAGTTCAACAGGGATTAGTGTTCAGAATGGAAATTGGGTCTGCCCCTCTAGCACCCCCCATACCGCTAGAGGGATTTCCCGTTCTCCCTGAAGCTTTGGGCAACGTGGACGGGTGTGACCTGGTTTATTACAATTAAAGCAGATTATTCTTCTGCGAGCAGGTTTATGAGTCTGACTCTCAAACGAGCCATCAACCTGCATAACCTCAACCGGAGTAGAATTTTCAATGGGTGGAATAGGAACCGCACACTTGCCACGAGAAGCCTTGGCCCCGTCGCCAGTAAGCAGCAATCTGTTTAATTTCTCCCTGTTGCGTTCGCGGATGCGATTGTCAATTTGCACCGCAGTGCGAACCAAAGAATCAAAAGTTGAACAGGGCTCCAATGTAGCTAACGCGTCTTTTACCTCCTCAGTGAGGGCATGACTAAACACAGTCATAAGAGGAGCTGCCGGCCAGCCTGTCTCTGTCGCCAGGGAGCAAAATAAAATTGAAAACTCCGCGATGCTTTCATAGCCCTGTTTCAGATGCATCTGAAGCGTAGCCGCGTCCTGACCACAAACATCCTGATCAAATACTGACAACATTTCCTTAACAAGAACCTCCACAGAAGTCACGACTGGTGAACTAGATCTGATAAGTGGGCCGACCCAAGTGAGTGCTGTGTCAGTCAACAGGGATAAAATAAATGCAACCTGAGAATCCTCATTAGTAAACGTGAAGGCTGAGCCTTAAAAAATATCTCGCATTGGGCGATGAAATCTTTACATTTTCCGGCCTCGCCGCTATATCTTTGGGGCAATTGCAACTTGGGTTCTCGGGGAAGCTGTATGGATGGTTCGTAAAACTTGTGGAGACAGGGATTTAATACTCTCGGTCAAACTTAAAAGAACGCTCTCTTGTTCCTGCAAAGAATTCTCCTGAAGGCGGAGTCTCTCAGCCAAACCAGCCTGCTGATTGCCAAGGCTGGAAAGCCCTTCGCCGAAGCCAGAAAGCATAGCTTGCTGGCTGGCAACAACCTTTTCAATCGCGGCCACAGCTGAAGTCTCCATGTTGGCTAGAGTGTACTGTGATGGCTGATTATTCGAGACGCCAAATGCAGTGGCTGAAACAAAAGGAAGCACAGCAATACGAAGAACACAGAAACCAAACAAAACAGGAGAGAGAGGCGCGCGCTTCCAAAGGACATATATCTCGTCCGAATAAAATAAGGGAGCAAAGTGAGCCAGACAAAACAAAACAAAGGAAAGATCTCGGAAACCGAGATCAAAAGATGAAGCACCAAAAGGTGCACAAACGAGGAAGGGAGAGAGGAAAAGAGAGAAATAAACTCCCTAGCAAACTAACTTACACTTTCCTCTTTGCAGCTAATTCCTAACCAACTATCTAGCTAGAGAAGCTATGGGCTATAGTGTGAACGTAACACTGACACTCTAACAAAGGTGGCGAGGCGGAACTTGGGCTTAAATAGAGTCCCGGGGCCGCCCACAATTAATGCCAGCTGGCAAAAGAATCCGCTGTGGGCAAAACGATATTGTCCCGGACAAGAGCAACAAAAAGAGCTCCCACGCAAACGCCAACCTCCAAAACCATGACAGGACCCCCCCTCTAGGGGACAGCTCCAGAAGTCCCTAAGAAACCCCCTGCACGGAACTGGGAAATGAGCGTGGGATCCAGAATATCTCGGGAAGGGACCCAGCAGCGCTCCTCAGGGCCATATCCCTCCCAGTCCATGAGAAACTGGGCTCCACGACCAACACACCTCTCGGCCAGAATGCAGTGCACGGTGTAAACCGGCCCCCCCTCAACCATTCGCGGTGGCGGAGGGGGTGTGTCGGCAGGTGCCAGGACGCTAGTGCTAACTGGCTTAATCCGAGAGACATGGAACGACGGTTGGATGCGCAAAGATCTAGAGAGTTTTAACTGGACAGTGACCGGATTGATCTTCCGCATCTTGAACGGGCCAATATAGCGGAATCCGATGAGGGCAAAACGATATTGTCCCGGACGAGAGCAACAAAGAGAGCTCCCAAGCAAACGTCCACCTCCAAAACCATGACACCCACTTCCGAGCTCGCAACCTTATACGTAAATACAGGCTCATACTGGTTAAAAACAGCCAGGCACATAGGAGGTGCTGTGAGGTCTGGAGCAGCAGAAGAGGCCAAAGACCTAAGTCAACAAAGAATTTAAGAAATCTCTCACACAAAGTAGGCGTTGGCACAAAAGGTTCTGTGTCGCGACGGGTTTCGGAGACAAGGTTGGAGAAATACATAGACTTGGAAGCTTTAACAACTCTTTGATATTCAAGTAAACAGTCCCATAAAATTCCAAATGAGACTTGTAGCTTGTCCTTTTTCCAGCGTCTCTCAGCTCGCCTGCATGAGCGTCTGAGAGTGCGAGAAGAGTCATTGAGCCATGGCTCGGAAATTGCCTTAGTGTGTCGTTTTCTCACAGGAGTGATGGAGTCTAAGATGCTAATGCAGGTGGAGTCGAAGAGGGCCGTAGCTCCTCCGCACTACGAACGGTGCACACATCACGATACATAGTAGAGAGCATGGAGCGGTTAAAAGCAAAAGAGAACTGTGACAGAGTATTTGAGTTAATAAGACGGAGGCGGTGTGCGGCACGGCAAGTTTTAACCAGGGAGCAATGCACAGTGGTAGAGAATTAGACGAGCAGGTGATCAGAGATACAAGCACAATCACAGATTTCACTGACACTAACACATACACCATGGGACAGCACTAGATCCAGATTGTACCCCTTTTCATGTGTTGGGCCAGACACCGACTAGATGATATTAAAAGAGTCAATCAAAGTCAAGAAATCATTAGCTAGAGGCCTGTTTTTACAGCACACATGAATATTTAGGTCACCAGCAATTAAAACATGGTCATAATTCACTGTAATTCCAGATAAAAAGTTTGCAAACTCCTGCAAGAATTTCTTATTATATACTTAGCTCCACTTAAAACCCACGGGTGAGGTATGTACTGTATTTGCGGCAAATTGAAGAATCGATGGATTTTTATTGCTTTTCCACTGAGGCACGAGAGGAAATAAAGAAAAGCGCGTGGTATTGTAATCCTGACGCGCACCACGTGCACGCGCCAAGCACTTCAGTAATAACAAACATTGAGCTGCTCGTGATGTGTACCATGACACTTGACTTGTTCTTTTTGGTGTGGTCAATAGCCTACATAAAGCCAACAAAAAAAATGAAAAATGCTACTGCATCACGAAAATGGAAAGGCTTGTGACACAGGAGAGAGAAAAAGAGGCTTTGGCATGTTACGTGCAGGTCTCAGCCGCCGAGAGGTGGTGTGTCATTTGCGCTGTTACCGTTCAACAATTAGTCAGCTGTCTATCCGAGAATGGAACACAGGCACTGTCACTGACCAACCCCGCTTAGGGCAGCCACAAGTGATGATGGCGGCTCAAGAGCGCCACATCTGGTTACAGCCTGTACGTGACAGATTCCGGACAGCAACCAAAACTGATCATGAGATGAGGGGTCCAAGACGATTGAGGGTGACCACAAGTACCGTTTGACACCGTTTACGTGAGCAAAACATGCGTGCACACGGCCCCTACAGAAAACCCATTTTACAAGATACATGTTCTGTAAATTTGAAACAATTCTGAGGTGGTCAATTGGGAACTTTCTTGAAATCTGGTGATTTGAGATGGAATTACGAGTTAGCTTTTGCCACCCCACTGGACCTTTGAACAATTTAAATAAGGTCTGCTGGTCCAGTGAGTCTCATTTAATTTGACATTATGTGGATTCTTAGGTAAGTGTGTACAACTTACCTGAGGAAGAACCAGGATGCACTGCGGGTAGAAGACAAGCCAATGGAGAGGGTGAGATAGTCTGGGAAATGATATGCTGGGAAAGCCTGTGCAAAGGATTCAAATGAACGTCAGTTTGACAGAGGTGTTTGGGAAGCACGAGGAGGACCTACACAATATTAGACAGGTAGCTTTAACGGACCAAAATGTCAGCTTTTTTTAACCCCTCTGCGCAGATGTAGATGCCAGCAGACATAAAGCTGCTCTATTTATGCACGCACTTACAGTATTCTATCACTAGATGGCAAACCCGGATCAGTCATTGAATATTCACAAGCAAGCCGAGCTTAAACACGGTTTAGAATATGGACGAGTTCAGTCCCATCCCTGTTTCCCAGGAGTTGCATGAATTAAACTCCTCAGCTAAGCCTAGTGTGCAAACTGCTTGTCCATAGTATCGATCCAGCAGTTCAAAAAATTATCTCTTGCCACAGAAAAAATCCTTGTCCTTTGTAGCAACCACTTCAGCTATAGTGAGCCAATGGTATCCCAATGGTATCCCAATTAAGTAGTTAAGAAAAATCAGTTTTCTGGAGCAAAATATTCAACATCGTACTGATACTATGTCATTCTACTATCAATTATAGTCATCACATACCAAAAACGCGTAATTCCCTACCATGGATTTATGCGTTGATTCCTCCATCAACAAATTCAGCGCTCAATTATATCCCATTAAGTACTCTCATTGATACAGAGCCACTCTAAAGATTGCTTAGCCTCATCTGCATAAAGCAGTTTATAGTTCACACCCAAGTTAAACGACCCCAGTAATTATCTATTGATTGACACATTTCTTTGCCAATTCCAGAGAGTATAAACTTTCCACGGAAACTGAAAGACATTGATTTGACCATCAGAAAAGTATTTAACCTTTGCATAACAGCAAGTAAGGTCATATTCTCTTAATGTTGCAATTCAAACCGACGTGATTGCACAGAAAAAAAGACTTTCAAAACCGGCCTGAAGTGCTCACTTACATTTATGGGATTGAAATGAGACACGGACTTAGTCAATGGGAATTATTCTGAATGAAACAGAACTGGAGGGTCCCGATATGTCTGTCTCTGGAGGAGAAATTCAATGAAGAAAGGTTTTTCTTAATTTTAATGGTGAGTGCAATTGTATATATTTTTTACTTATGGCTAGCTGGATAGTTGTTTTTTATTCTTGGTTTGCCATGGCCCTGATGATCACAGAGCTTGTTTGCCTCATTGGTTAGTAAGAGTAACTGTAAGTCTTTGCTAATAATGCTGCATGTGGTGGCACTTGGCTCAGTTTGTTTCTAAAATTTGTCTTAGAATTTATACCATGTTCAACGAAATCGAATGCCGAGGCTTTGGCTCGTTTAAAAGGCAAACAGCTCGAGCACTTCAGTAGACCCCCTACTACATTCCTTGGACCATTTCATTCAATCTAGGATTGCATATTTTCTGCTTTTTCCTGATAGTGGAATGTCTGTTCCGTTAAAATAAGGTATATTTCAGATATTACTGTGTTAGTGAGTTACACTTGTTCCAGTATCACTTTATTTGAATGGGTGCCCATAAGACTGACATGACACTGTCATAACCATGACATGACACCTGACATGAACATGAATGAATGCTTTTGACAGTTGTCATTAGGTGTCATTCAATAAATTATGTCACTTTAGAAGCAAAGCTGACATTGTTTGAGATGTTTTTGTTATGACAACACAAAGTTGACTTTATCTGAGATGCCTTTGTTATGACAACCTGACATAAACCAAGACAACGCAAATTGGACATTATTTGAGGTGTCTTTGTTATGACAACTTGACATAAAGCGAGGCAACATAACCTGTCATAAACATGACATAGCAGCCCTAATTGTCAAACCTTAATAAACTGTTTAGCTTTATATCTTAACATGACATTCAACTGTTATGAGACCATTATATTGTGTCATTGTGCTTTTCAATTACGATTTCATTAAGTGTAACTACACTGCCAAATAAGTTTATAACTGTCATACATTCCCTCCTAAAGTGATAAATTGAACTTTTTAAGATGTCATTAAGCGTAATTATACTGTCAAATAACAGTGTCATGACTGTTTTCCTCGAATTAAAGTAAAGTGGAACCATTTGTACTTTTTATTAAGATGTCATTAATTGTAATTACAAAGTCACATTACTTTATCACAGTGTCATGACTTTTTTCCTTAAATTAAAGTGGAACCATTTGTACCTTTTATTAAGATGTCATTAAGTGTAATTACACAGTCACATCACTTTATGACAGTGTCATGACTGTTTTCTTCAAATCAAAGTAAAGTGGCACCATTTTAACCTTTAATGAAGATGTCATTGAGTGTAATTGCATAAGTGAAGTTATTTAAATACCTTAACAAAAGCAATAAACAAGTCAAGGGCGTTTTTAATTCATGTATTTGAACACAAAACATTTCCTGAAAAAAAAGAAAAAACACTTGTTGTATTACTTGTATCACTCCACCTCAAACAGAGGGTTCTAGAGCTGATAATTTTCATCTAATGTGACATACATCTGAGAGTTCATATAAGCAAGGATCAGTCAGGAGAGAAGAAGTCGAGTAAGTGAGGCAAAGTTTGAGTCCGATAGGACGTAGATGCCTGCAGGCAGTACACGGACGCAATGCATAGAGTGCACAGGATGCATAAAGTCAGAAGTGATGTTGATTGTTTACTTGACTTGTTTTTTCACATCGTGTAAAAGTCTGCCCAAGACACCATTATAATGGCATACACCTAACCAGTGGTGCTACTCAGTCATCTTGAGATGAAGCTTCAGTGATTCAGGAGTACGACTACCTCTATGGTGCCACACTTGCAGCTTGTAGTTCTGCCAAGCATGCTCAAAATGCTGAGTATGAGCGCCAGTCTCTCTGTCAAAAAAGTTTTTTTTTGTGGCAGACAGAATATTGCCTATATCCATACTGAGCAAGTTGCCCCTTGTAGGCATGCCATTAATCAGTGAGGATGGATGTTCTGGGTCTGATATGGCGTTGAATTTTGCCTATAAGAGTTTGCCTTGTGCGATCCCTGACAAGCCTCAGAATGGGTCTTCTGGAATTCCTGTCAACTTCCAGCATCCCAGAGACCCACTGCTGTTCATGGCGCCAAGTGTTGCCACGTGGGCCACGATGGTACTGAAAGTAAATAAAGAAAAGAGAAATACTTTAATAAGGTTTGGGCTGTATCAGTTTTCGAACATGCATCCTTTCCACATGCACCTGTCATACTTGTAAAAAAATATCAGAGGGTGTGCTGCACAAAAGCTTGCATATTGAATAATACTGACTGCCTGATTCTTCTCATGCTGCTTGAAAACAAAATATTGCCAAACAGGTGCATTTGCATTTCTCCTTGCCACTAAATCATAGACACTAATGTTAACCATCTTCTTTATTTCTCAATTTCCGAAAGTGTATCACATCATGTGACCACCAATGTGCTGTACTCTCCTTAGGGCAAAATCTTGTTTCTCTCTCTGCTCTAACTATGCATCCAAAAGTATTATGGATTGTATTTTTTGGATTTTATATTTAAGGTCCAAACCCGCAGAGGCAAGGACCCTTTTGTTATTGCTTCGTTTTATTCTTTATTCTTTATTTCTTTACATACACTCACATCCACAAAGACACAAAGACACATCCTGGAGAAAGAGACATGTGCCCACTCCCGCACATGTACATATACACACACCCATGCAAACAAACACATATAAACAGGCCAAGAAACACACAGAGACTCATAAACAGACACAAACACAAATCCAGACATACAGACACACACACACACAAAGACACAATCCCCCCACCATGCACATACAGCACACTCAGACAGACACACACAGACACATAACACACACATGCAGCACCCTAAAATCCACAAAATATTAAAGTCCCATTGAAGTCCCACATCTTATTACATGCATACACAGTCGTAGTAGCCTGTGAACCTTTAAGAAACTGTAACGGCTAAATTAATTTAAAGAACCATTGCACTGAAAAACTACTTTCTGTTGACCTGTTACTGTTTTATAGGAAAGTCTAAGTCCAAGTCTGAACCGGGCCAGAATGCGAGGTCCCAACCAATGCTGCTTGCAGCTTTAATTTCTTTAATGTGATTATAACAGAACTGAATTTTTTACCTGCAGCATTTTAAAATATTGTGCTATGCAGTCATATCCTTATATTGCCCAATCCTGACTATAATACTTGTAGTTTACACACAGCCTTACTAAGGGTACTGTCTGATTTCAAATCGAGGGCATACTTTTTTTTTTATTCTATTGTTTTTCGAAAGATTTTTTAAATCTTTTTATATAAAGATTTTTTTTTTGCCTACCTTTTCGTTTATGGGAAAATTTGCTTTCGTCGATGACAACAAATCGATGATGACCACCAATTCTCATTCCTCTTTTCCTCAGTCGCTTTATGGCAGCAATGCACACCTTCAAATGTAGAAACAAAACATCAGCAAGTTGAGCTGTAAACAATGCCTTAGTATGGAATTTGATAAATGTGTATGCACAAGTTGAGGAATAAATTTGTGCTTTGCAATGTACAGAATGTTCATTGCATGTTTCACTGAGTGGACCAAATAATGGTGTAGCAATGTTCAATCCAACTGTCTAATGTAGTGACTTATCAAGCATTTATTTTTTACCTAATTAATTTTAGTTAGACACTAGTATGTAATGTGACAACCTTTCTGAGTACTTTTGCCATTCTTGTCAATGTCGTGGAGCTTGCTGTTATCCCTTCAGTGATCATGGCAAGTTGCTTCAACTGCAAACCTTGTGCAAACCTGAAGAAAGGAAAAAGTAATTAAGAAACCTACAGAATTTGGCATGGCCTGTAAAATATCCTTTCACTGAATGGAGGCGTTGCATTGGATGCAGCAACCATAGTGTAAGTCACGTGATCCCCGAAACAACCCAGGTATATGGCTTTGATGGGATGGGAATGCAACAATTAATTATTATTTATTTATACAAAGAAAAATTATTTCCTTGCTCTGAAAGGTCACGTGTATAACCGGATATTGAATTCCGGTTGCTCAGGTCCAAATGCGCCGCCTTATCCACGACACTAGCTCAACAGACTATATTCACAGGTCGATTTAGCACTTGTATTGCTGCGCTGTATTTAGACTTGAGCATATTGGCGCAAGGATTCTCAGTCATAAACCAGCTTTGAAAAAAACAGTTGAATATTTAGCGGTTAATTATAACGAAAATACTAAAAACAAACCATTTAAACGATTATACTGCTGAGGTCTTCGAGTGCATCGCATAATGGTGAGAGGACTCTCAGATAGACTGGCTAAAACAATAGCAAGCACAGATTTACCCTCCAACAGCTTCTTATGACGAAACATCAATGGTAAGAAAACTTTTTGCTCATCTCTGTAGCATGTAAAGTTTATGTCTGCTGTTCTTTGAGTGTGGTGTGAATTTAAAACGACGGGGCATATATCGTTAGATTCTGTGGACTGTCCTCTCTCATTTCAGTATCGTTTGTATACATAGCACAAATTCAGTGGAAATACTTGCGATAGAGCACTGATCTTATTTTATTTAATGTTTTGCTACATGCTTATTTACTTGCTTGGTACTTGAATTATGTTTGGTTTAGGTAAAAACAGTCATCAGAAACTTTTCGCCGAGTTTCTTCGCTTTAAGAGGATATGCCGCATGACGACGTTGCTATTAGGAAACATGCTGTATTTATTATGCAAATTCATTGCCCCCGATACCAGGGGCATTTGGGCTTAAGGTTAATATTTGTATTGAATATATCTTTTCCACTAATTTCTTTAAATCCTCACTTTAAAACCAGTTTTCATTGCAACAAAACTGTTGACTTACTTGTGAACTTCTGGTACCTGAAGCAGCTTTTCTCGAAGTGCTCTGAGCAAAGAACTGAATGTTTTGTTGGTTTGTAAGGCTTTCCACGGTCAATTCTTTTTAATTTAACAAGCCATTCTTTCGAAAGGGCTTCATTATTTTGTGGAAATTGATGGAAACTTATTTTAGCGTATTTCCCGGACGATTGAATGGCGTCATTATTGGTGCAACCAACAGCAGCACAAGATTTCCCCATTTTCACTATGCTGCGATCAACCTTAGTGTACATTTAGCTTCGGGGATCACATGACCACCTACGTAGATTGCAACAACCTCATTGGGCTGACATGAGACTAAAAGTAAATTGTGCCATGCAAAACAAAACTAGTTAGCCGCCTCACTATTATCATTCCAATACTATATTATGACATTGATGTACAATTGATGTATATTTTTCTGCCATTGTTTTGGTACATCAGTTATGAGACAGTTTTTGTTCAGAAACATTTGGTGGCCACTGCCAGAAGTGTCAGCCACAACAGAAAGAAAAAACAAACAAACAAAGTAGCACAAATTTGAAAAGTCCAACAATACTTCTGAAAGTGGATTCCATGTATTGCAATGGTCACTACTAGCCTGGTAAACCATCCTGCAGCTCGCTTCCACGTTACCCTTTACAAGGGACATATTATGAAAAATGAACTTTTCAGTGCTTTTTCTTGTATATAACGACTCTGGTGTGCCTACTGACACATAAAGTATGCAATATGAGAACCAGGTCAATCTGGAGTAAGCTGGCCTTTCCTTTAATACTGTGCTGGAGCTAGCCAGTCAGATTTTGTCCTTTCTTCTATGTAGAAAGTGGGGCATGGCAACGCCCCTGTGCATTTTTTTATTATTTTGGGCGAGGTCTGCTGCAGCGTCCTAGAAGAAAAAGAAAGGACCGGCAGCCATTTTCCCCCGCAAATGACAGGTTGAGAAAGGAAGTGATGGCAACGAAAGGCAAACGCAGTGGCTGTGTTATGGTGGGCTGCCAAAATCAGCATCAGTGCTTGCACAAACTCCCAGCTTCAGAAGAAACAAGATGTGTTTGTGAAACACTGATGCCCCCGGATATCAGCATAGTTTGGATTTATAATATGGAAAAGGACCAGATGGAATCGCTTGGACAAGGGTTAAACAAACGAATAAAATGCTTAAAACTGTTTAAAAATCAAAAATTTCCAGGTGAAAAATGATGACCTCATCCGAAAGGTTCGTGACAAGGAATACACGAAATCAAAATATCTCTGACCAATCAAAATTTACGGTTATAGTTTTTGGAAAATCGTCACAAGGTCAAGGTCACAAGGTCAAAAATGATGTCCTCATCCAAAAGGTCTCGTGACAAGGGATACGTATGTCAAGTATCAAAGGCCTATCTCTGACCAATGAAAAGTTATGGCCAAGGTTAAAGTTTTTGGAAAATGCGTCTTATGCCAAGGTCAAGGTCACAAGGTCAAAAATGTTGACCTCATCTGAAAGGTCTCGTGATAAGGGTACACATATCAAATATCAAAGGCCTATCTCTGACCAATCAAAAGTTACGGCTAAGGTTAAAGTTTTTTTGCTGCTGCAGACAGACAAACAGACGGACGGACGGACAGAAGCAAAACAATATGCCCCCGAATCTTCGATTCCGGGGGCATAAAAAGGGTGGTGTGGTTACACTTTATTTTTGATGGTAACGTCCCAATCCACGTCGGCAAGAGGGACATTCTAAAACGCTTTTGAAAAAGCTTAAAGGGACACTCCAGTCATTGGCCATACCTAATAAAACACTATATTTCAATGAAGTATCGTTCTCTAAGTCTACCATGAAAAAAATCAGTAACATCCCCTCAGGCATTTTGATATTATGACACTTTTTCACTGAACTGTCAAAGTTCTCCACGGAGGCCACCATTTTAACCATTTTCTGCGAGTCACATGATCATAAATCATGGCCCTGACGTCACATGTGCATATAGCACATTCAGTCGCTTATCCTTCTCCTTCATTTGATGTTGCTGTCTTGAGTGTCGAGTCGACTGGATTCACTCAATAATCGCAAATAAACGATAGTTTATTTTTTTCATTTGTCTGTTGATTGAGTGATAATATGTGAGCGGGGATAATGAAACAGAAGACAGTAGCTACACATGCATTGTATGTATGCTCAGAACCTAATGAGCTGTCGGGAATTCTCTGGAGTCCCAGCAATGACAGAACACAGGAATGTCAAAGAAACTTGTTCAGCGAAACAAATGATATAGCTTGCTTTATAAAGGCTGCAAACCCAGATTATTCTAATAACAGGCACGTTAATTTTGTAGGGCATGATAGGATACGTGAATCATGCTGAAAACAGCCAAGATTTTATTCAGGCGCGATTTTTCTGCTCTGCCTCCCAACTATGGCAATGATGACATTATTTCCCTCTCTTACTCTTACCCTGGCAGTGCGCACTGATACTGGGGGAGCGGTAACGTGCAGCAACTTCGCTGCTGAATAAAAGTTACATTTTGGGCATCTTAAAATGCAGCCCTGTCAAGCAAAAAAAAAAAAATCAGCCTCATAATAATGCCAACTTTAGCCATTTAGCTAGAGACATGAGCAGACACATGCACACCACTAGCGATTTTTGTTACGAACAAACATTCCATAAAATATTAAAACACAACCGAACTAAGGTGATTCAGTGGTTTTCATATTTTATTTACCAAGGAATTATTTACATGTATGCATTTCTTTCAGTGCCTCTGTGGCGTTGGTAACCATCTTGCCGTTGATTTGCGTGATACTGTGGAGACTTGTCTTACCCAAGACAACACACATGAACGAAGGGGTAGGGCTAAGTGGTAGGGCCAAGGGGTGAAATAGGATTCTCCTTTAATTTAAGCGAATTGCGATGCAGCCCTCGTCTGATCCCCGCTCGTTCGTTCGTTTTTCCGCATTTTCAAGCGACTGCAGTACCGTACCGTAGCAGCCAGTGAGCAGTACGGGTGGGCGAGCCTAACTAGTGGGAGGAGTCGGGGATTCACTTCAGCACTCGGACGTTTAACAGGCTGATCCAGTACACATCGGACACCAAAAAGAGTCGTTAAAAAAGAATGATTTGTTCATTTTTGCCCATCACTAGCCTGTTAACACATCCACAGTCATGGAGCGAGGTACAAGCCTTGAACTTCATATGCAGTAGGTCCTAGTAAAGTAGGCTTGTTGCTGCAACGTCATTCCGTATCAGTTTACTTGCGAAACCCATGGAATGCTTTATCAGATCATTCGAGTAGTCCTCCGGGTAAGTGAAGAGTTCACTACACACACGGACCGGTTATCTTTTGGTTCAGGACGTGCACATTTCGCAAGCGACTGAATCTGTAGATGCTTCCTTTTCTTTCCAGCTGGCAACTTGTGAAATCTGGCATTTCGCGGATTGTTTCTATCCGAAACAGCGCAGTGTTTAGCGATATAACACGGCATTTCACAATGAAATGATGGACAAAGGAAACCAAACCAAAACGAGGTACAAACACTGATCTATATAGAATAACTATATATTGTTATTCTATATAGATCAGTGGGTACAAAGCAGAGATTACTACTGTCAATACGCACAGCTGACGTCACTTCCGTTGAGATCGGTTATGTGACTGGACGAAATGGCTGCGCCCATGAGAGTATCAAAAATTTACTACGTAATCGGCTTAAAACTATACTAAACGCTATCGGATTGCACTGAAATTTTGTACGTACCTTCTATACATTATAAACTATCGATTGACATTATTTCATTTTTTAGCATGATGACAATAGTTTCCCTTTAACATGGCTTAATGCTCCAAAACGGCGACTAATAATCACCAAATTCCTCTCGGACATTTCTTGTCTGGAGCACCCTCTCCAATCAAAAAAACCGAAGAGGAAGGGATATGGTAGTTATATCAAGTTAAGCGTTTTCCCTCTATTTACAGACATTGAGGAAAAAGCTTAAAGGGATAGTTCACTTTTTTTGAAGTGAGGTTGTATGAGCTATAAATTGCCTCTACGTACATTAGATGCAGTAGAAAGCTCAATGCTCACCCCCAGTGAGCCGCACCAGTGCATAGTGCTGGGAGGAGATTTACACGATTCACTGTTGTGAACGGTCCCAAAGTAACAGCATAATTTCGCAGCCTAAAAGAGGTCCTGAGCAAGAAAAGAGCTACACACTTAACATCAGTCCTATGTCTTCTTGCTTGTGGTGCGGCAGTCAGGTATAATAGTCAAAGAACAATAGAAGACTCGCATACAGAAAACAGATAAAGACTAAAAGTCTTAGTGAAACATCAGATGCATTTTATTGTAGGACCAAAAAAGTATGCAAACGTTTCAGTCCAGCATGGACTATCGTCAGTGCATCAAGTGAAAAACACATGGTAGCCTTGTATATATGGCAGTCTTCTCAAATAAGACACACATGGCTTGATTGAGCACACCTTGAGCCACTCACACAGGGCAGGTAATCAATTAGGGGTACCAGCACTCATTATCACACATCACATCGTAACACACATATTTACACACAGCCCTGAACAAGGAAACTAAAGGTAAGTAAATACAACAGAAAGGTAGCTACAATGTATGCTATAGATTGGGGACTATTAAGGTCAGATTAGTGCACACAGACAAACTCACAAAAAGCAGGCCATTTCTAATTCTTCATTAAGCCCATTGGGTTGTAGGGTTTTTAAATAGTAAATATATTTGCATTCACATTGTAAAAGCATTTGATCTACATTGCCACCACGACATTTAGGAATTATCATGTCAATGCCACAGAATGATAGATCAGAAAGAGAATGATTACCATCAGCAAAGTGCCTGGCTACAGCTGATGTAGGATCAGCGTGGCGAATGGAGCTTTTGTGCTCATTGATTCTTAGTCTCAGTTGTCTCTTAGTTTTACCTACTTATTAGATGCCACACTTGTTGCATACAAGGAGGTAGACAACATTTGTAGAGCTGCAAGTTGTCAATTTTAAATTTTGCATTCCTTTTTGGTAATGCCGTACGTTCCGGAGGCGGGCGCCGCCGTGCGTTCCGGAGGCGGGAGGGCGCCACCGAGTGTTCCTGGCACGTCAGGAGGCCTGTCTTGGGGGGAGGGTACTGTAAGGGTTTGTCCTTGCAGTCCCTCCCCCTGCTGCATTCTTCACCTCCACCTTAATGGGCAACAGATGTGGCTCGTGGAGGTGAAGGCAGGGTATTTAAGGGTTGGCTGCACCTCAAAAGAGTGCAGCAGCATTCTGGTTGTGAAGCTCTGTCGTTTTTGTGCTGCTGCTCCCCTCATGTTTTGTTTCATTGATTGAATTAAAGATTTATATACTCAGCCTGTGAGTTTGGGTCCCTTTCCAAGCTTTTGGGTCCATGGTCCCAGCGCCCGCCGGCTTGTCTCCAGCCGGCGGGGCAAAACCATGACAGAACCAGGTTCAATTATAAAGTTACTACTTGCCATGTTGTGCGCATTGATGGCTAATAACTTTACTTAAATAACAAAATATAATATAGCTAAATTGGCAAGTTAGAGCGGAGCCTCTACTTACTATCACAACCCGTCCTGGACTTGGCATTTCACCAGATGCATGCTTCGACTGCATTTTGTGCATTTCATCGTCCTCTTCAGGTACCTCATTTCTGCATCCTTCTAACTGTTCTTTTAAAATCTGAATGCCTTCCATTTTTTTTAGAAGTCCTTCCATTAGTGCCATTGCATCAAAAACTGTCCACCTGTTTCTGATCTGATCTGGAACACAGATAATCACGCCTCTTTTTGAATGGCAGGAACATCAGGATGTATTTTGTCTTCCTCGTCGCTCTTTATCAGACAACGCATGCTCCACAAACCAGAAACAACAGCGACCCCATGTGTGTCTGCAGGGAAATTACATCTTCAATCACGAAAACAGCTCACAAAGTTCACCAGTATTCAATTTCATCAGTGTTGGATCACTTCATTAAGCTCAGGATAAACGTTCCCAAGTGTTACACATGAGATTTAAAATGCAGTTGGGTTTTGTAAATAAATAAAAACTATGACTAATATCAGAGGCAAATTATGTTTTTGAAGATGTGTAGTAAATTCCACACTTCAATATAGCATAACTCTTAAATAAACCTTCAAAATATTCAAAAGTCATATCTTCTGTTAGAGGATACACAATGCCAGACAGTTGCAATACTTTTTTTTCTGAGATGCTTAAATTTCTAATAAGATCAAAGCTAAAAAAATAAATTTAATGATTAAAACAGGATTGAGCAGGAGTGGCGCTCTAAAGATCTCATCATGATGGATTTATCTGTGAAACAATAAAACGCATACTATGCATGATGAAGTATACAAAAAAGTGTTGGTTAGTATCTCTACTACTATTACAATTTAGGAAGTCTGATGATTGTGATAACTAATTTTACTTCAATATACACACACTCTTGGTGCTTTGGCAATATTGTTGTTGTGACATTCATGCCATTAATAAAGCAAATTTGAATTTGAACTGAATGCGCGCGTAACGTCACCTGACTGTCATTAACGGATCCGTATGCGACAGCGACGGACAGGAATACAACTGCAAAACGAAGTACCCACAAAGTTTGCTATTTGAGGTAAGCTAAAGGAAAGCATGAAGTTGGATTTTATTTGGGGAGAACACTGACTACATTTACATGCACGCAATATTCTGATTAAGGTCCATATTCGGGTTGCGGTAATATTCCAAATAAGCTGTTTTTATGCGCTGAGCTATATGGATATTCTCGTTTACATGTTAAATGACATATCCACCACTTTGGCCCAAGCTCAACATCGGGTTTTCTGCAAATATAATGCTTGAAAGTTATCGTCATGGCTTGTTATTTTTATTATTATTATTATTATTATTATGGATACATCTTTTCAGCATTTTGTGACACTGGCTTGCATTTGTTACCTCTGACAACGAAGTTGGGGCGGAGGTTATGTTTTCGCCCCTGTTTGTTTGTTTGTTTGTTTGTCTGTCTGTTTGTTTGTCTGTTTGTGAACGACATAACTCAAAAAGTAATGCACGGATTTGTCTGAAATTTTGTTGGTGAATTGCTATTACATCAAGGGTGGATCCTATTGATTTTCGCCGCGATCACTGAAACAATATGGCCGCCTTGGCAGCCATGTTGAAATCCTATCACACGCGATAACTCAAAAAGTCATGCACGGATTTGTCTGAAATTTTGTGGGTGATTGCTATTACATCAAGGATGGACCCTATTGATTTTGCCCGCGATCAGTGAAACAATATGGCCGCCACGGCAGCCATCTTGAAATCCTATCACACGCGATAACTCAACTTTGCTCCCACTCATGCACATTTGGATTGTGCTGCCTTGGCGGAGGTTTGCACTCTACGAGTGCCTCTAGTTTCTGAATGTATTTACTTTGTATTGGTTTGATCCCATGACTTGCGCGATTCTGCTTTTTACAACGCTGTGCTCATAGCTACAGTACTTATTATCTGAAACCTACATGCTCGTGATGTGAAAGGCTTGATCTGAATAGTTGGCTAACACTTCGCAAAAATGTTTGCTTTCGAGGCAGGCTATACTGTGTCGTGTTCTTAGCGCTCATACAATATAATTCAACGAGAACACTTGTTCTCATCCACGTCATCCTCCACAATGGCAATTATAAAGATTCCTTGCGAATTGTACATCCACAGACATAATTACCTCTGACAACGAAGTTGGGCCGGAGGTTATGTTTTCGCCCCTGTTTGTTTGTTTGTCTGTTTGTCTGTTTGAGAACAACATAACTCAAAAAGTAATGCACAGATTTTGATCAAATTTTCAGAGACGGTGGGTATTAAGACAAGGAACAGGTGATTAAATTTTGGCATATCTAGGCCAAAGTACAGCTGAGATATACGCCAAAGTTGAAGGTTTCAAGTCTTTCGAATGGGCCGAAGTTCCGATCGCCGTGCTTTTGGGTTTTCCTGCCACCTGGCGGAGGTCTGCGCTCTCTGAGTGCTTTTCTAGATGAATATTCTGTTCAGGGGCATTTTCCGATTAAGGTGTATAAATGACCCAATATTCCGATTAAAACAGGCATATTTGGAATATTCTGAATCGGAAAATGACCTTAATCGGGTTATTGCACGTGTTTACATGACAGATACGCAATCGAAATATGGTGTGCATGTAAACGTAGTCGTCAGTCTTTCTTGTTTTAGGCAAAGTTAGCATGCAGCAATTAATGCTAGTTAACTTTCGCCTGCTACCTTCATATTTTAACGGCAGCAGACTGACTATAACGTTGGTAGTATTCCTTCCAGTTTTCATCTACGGTTAGTTAATTCTAAATAACGAACATTACATTTGCCAAAGTTGCCTCTATTGTTGTAACATTAGCTAACGTGACATGGTGCTTGTGTTTTTTGCTTTATGTAACTGTGGTTAGATGGAAACCCGTTCCGGCAAAAGGACGCATAGTGGGGAGATGAAGGCCCAGGAAGATCTGCTACAAGTTGAGGTGGCGAACGAGGACCAGGTACAAGATGTGGAAGAGGTCCCTATTTGACCAAAGAAAAAGAAGCCAGCCAAATATTCCCCAAGGAAACTAAGTAAGTCTTGTTGTTATTATTATTATTATTCTTTTAATCTTCTTGTTTGCTAGCAGGGCTTCAAAATTAAAAAAACATTCCACCATCCAAGTAAATACATACATTGATTATCAGCCCAAGTGTTTGGCAAATCAAGGCAAGGCATTTATTTATATAGCACATTTCAGACTGAAGGCAATTCACTGTGCTCTAAACAAATTACTCAAATATGCATATTGTTTGCTTTGGCTGTTAAATCTGTCAATTGTACTACAGTCCTACAGTTTTGCAGCACAAGAGTTCTGCCATCTTCTTTTATGAAGCTTTTACATTTTTAGTTTTTGTTGATATTGACAGATTGTGATAATTATACTTTATGTTTATTATTGAGATTGTAGTGGGTGGTGTACAATATATTGAAAAGTGTTCCCATTTCGTCCCCCTTAATGTATATTAATGGCCTGGACAAAAGAATAAGGAACACCACTTAATCTAATGCACTCCAGTGCACCACCACCATCCATTATGACCTCAGTAATAACATAAAATAAAATGACCACTTTTCTGACAATGTCAACAAAAACCCAAAATGTAAAAGCTTCTTGAAAATAGAATGTATGGCTGAGCCGTTGTATTGGATTGCATTGATTTGCATTATATTGCACATTATAGTAATATTATATTTACTTTATAGTAATATTTACTGAAGGGAAGTAAAAATACAAAAATAACTACAGTACTTAAGTAAGAGTAAAAAGTATCTTCTAGTATGTTGTAGTTACTCAGGTAGTGAGTAACTCCATTAGATACAATTTATTACATTAATGCACATCTTCCAAACTGTCTTGTCAGTAATTGGCTAACACTTTGTCACTTATTTTCTAAACAAAAATCTTTCAAAACCAATAACAATATTTCATAAATGTACTACAATATGTCCTCAACAGGTAATAATATGAAGTACATATATTGTATATTGTTCGGATTGTTCAAACTTGTCAGTAGATTTGGGTTTGCATGCCACAATTGGAAAAGTAGACAAAAGTACCAGCCGGGAAACTGTATTCCTACACATGCCACACACTGTATTACACCACTGATTAGCTGTTTGGGTCAGAAATTGTTGTTGAGAGATCAGACAGCGGATTCATAAATTATTTATAGCTAAATGTATCAGTATAAGTAGAAAGAAGTGTGACATAATGTAAAAGAGTAGAAGTACATATAATGTTATATCACAAATGTACTTGAGTGAGAGTAAAGAGTATTCTGCAAGACAACTACTCTCCTGTGTTTACAGGATATGTCTCCCCTAGAATGTGAGCAACTGTAACATAACCCATTTTTCCCTCAGCAATCAATGAAGCATCTCTGATTTTGATCCATAAGCCATTGTATCTGGTCGACAAAGATTTTTGAAATGCCCATTAAGTGAAAAAATAATTAATTTGCAAAGTACCTTATAGGCCTAAAAGTATAAATGGCCTATACATAAACCTTCTGAATAGCAACAGTGGTGGCCTGAACTGCTGAACATCAGCACAACAAATGAATATTTGATCTGAATAGTTTGAGTCAGCCCTTGTAATTATGCTACTTGTGTTGTATCTTTAAGTTCCTGTGTATAATAATTGTTAATTCATAGTGGGTTAAAAATAAATAAAATACAGATAAATACGGTTAAATACTAAACGAAATGGATTTAATTCATTTTTCTATGAGTTAAAATATATACAGTACTTCGTTTTGACTGCTGGGCGGCAGTATTGTTCCATGTTTTAAGCACAGGCAACAAGTGCAGTCTATTGAACAACAGAAGAAGTGTACTGCAGACGAAATGAGGAAAAGAATACATTAGTGCAAAAAAGATGTTACCGCGTTTTATTTACAATCTGTAATGTTCATGCCTTCCTCAGTAAAGAAAGAAAGAAGTAACTTCTCATGGATTTTGTCGACCTAGTTATAGTTTAAGTCCCCACATATTTTTGGTGCCAAAACCCGGGAGGGCAGAAGATTACAACAGTGATTAGACGATAGCTGTAACTAGCTAACGAGGACCGGACGAGATGTCGGACCATTTACAGAGACTGAAACAGAAGCGTGGAGTTATTCGAGTGTCCACAACAAAGTTACTTTGGACAATTGAAGAAACATGCAAGGACAAGGGCGCAGTGAGTTTTGACCGCCTATGGGAGCTGCTGTCCATGCTGGCTGTGAAGGAAAATAATCTCCAGGAGCTAGAACGTGATATTGAAACGGAGATACCACTGGACGAGTTGGATGCGAACATAATAAAAACAGTGGACTATCAGGATAACATGAACCTCTGGAAGACTCGTGCATAAAGGATAATTGAACGAGCAGAGGCTGCCGCCACAGGCGGACAGAGATCACCCAGAGTGAGTGCCGTGAGTACACGTTCAAGCAGACTATCAGTGAAGTTACCCAAACTGTATATAAATAAATAAATATGATGGTGACATATCAATGTGGCATGAATTTTGGGACCAATTTGAGACTGCTACACATGAAAACAGAGAGCTAAATAAAACAGAAAAGCTCACATATCTCAAGTCATATCTTGTGGGTCCAGCAGCAAGAGCCATAGCAGGGCTAAAAATAACAGACTAATTATGATGCCGCTGTTGACATGCTGAAGGAGAGATTTGGAAGAAAGGATCTGATAGTGAGTGCACATATGAATAAATTACTGAACCTGACTCCTGTTAAGAAATCTTAAGACATAGAGGCATTGAGACGGCTCTATGATGTGTGTGAAGTCCAGATTCGAGGCTTGGAGTCCCTAGGAGTAGTTTCAGACACATGGAGGATTGCTGTGCCCCATATTACTTCAGATGATTCCAGATGATCTTGCGCTCACATATACTTGCGAAACAGGCTAAAGTCATGAGATGAAGGTTCCAGAGCTCATAGCTTTCATAGAGCAGGAGGTTGAAAGCCGAGAACGTGCTGTGCACTTAACCAGAACAGTAAACCTTAACAAAGCTTCCCAGCCCTCTCACCAGCAACGTTGCAAACCAGATGCAGTAAGTGGAAAATTCGGAAAGCCAAGCTTACCATCAGCTGCAACACTTTACGCCAGAAGTTCAAATTCTACTCAAGCCTGCTTATTCTGTGATAGCACTAGTCCCAAATCAGAAATGTGTGCTCAAGATACACTCAGCACATGAAAGGAAAAATGAAAGAAAATGGGGTATTGTTTTGTATGCCTTGGACAGTGACACGTTGCAAAATTCTGCAGGACCAAGGGAGTGTCATGCAGCGTGTGTGGACGGAGACATCGCCCCACTATGTGTGACCAAAACAAGCAAAATGAACCCCCAATTAACATCCAAGACACAACTGATGCAGTCATCCCCTCTGTGGCTCCCCACCCACTAAAGACAAGTATAGAAAAGCAAAATACAGTTCTGCTGCAAACAGTGACAGCATGGGCAGAAGCAGTGGTGTAGTCCATGTGATACGCAGGTATACGCCATATACCCACTAGAAAATGTCAATGATTTGCGTATACCCTCTTAAAAATGTGTGAGGATACGTAACAACATCATTTTGTAACGGAGCTTTAACGCGTTTATTCATTAAATTCACCTCGGACCCCGTCTGTGCTAGGAATGAAGCAGCGACTTTTGGACCTCTG
This sequence comes from Gymnothorax javanicus, assembly GCA_029692085.1. NCBI lineage: Eukaryota > Metazoa > Chordata > Actinopteri > Anguilliformes > Muraenidae > Gymnothorax > Gymnothorax javanicus. The sequence goes on along the minus strand of CM056196.1, from coordinate 60,261,776 downwards.
GGACTTCCGTTGCTTGAGAGTCCGTGACCTTTTGCTAGGCAACAGCAATAAACTTTCTTGGTGAGCATTATCTGCTCAAAAGCGAATGAATAACCTAAAGAGATAAGCTATGAAACGGAAACAACGGCAGACTACACTCTTGAAGTGTTTTTAGAAAGTTTCCCAACTTGCCCCTGGAACTACTGCCAGAGTTCTGTCAATTTTTGCTGCCTATCAAAATATGCTACCTTGCGGTTCTGCGCTTGCGCAGACTTGAAAATCTTGGGCTCTGTTTCTTCGCTCACATCTTAAGTATCTTCGAAAATCATGTAAACACTTTTTTTTTTTTTTTTTCCAGTGCGCATTTCGACTTGTAAGCGTATATGTATTTGCATGGACACGCTGGGTTTTCCTGAAAATGCAGAAATTTGATGATAGGGCGTGCGGCATGTATCTTTTTAAACAAACTTGTCCAACACATTGTAACATCTGCTTATGTTATGCAGTGAAACTTACACTCCCACGTCTTGAGCTGATGGGAGCTCTGGCTGCAGCAAGAAGGGAAACAACCTGTGAAAGGCCATGAACATGCAGCCAACACAAATTCGCATGTGGTCAGATTCCATGATACTTATCCAGTGGATTCGGAGCTCAGCACAAAGATGGAAGCAGTTTGCTGCTAACAGAGTGGTGGAAATACAATCACTAACCACACCAGAATGTTGGTCACATTGCAGTGGAAAGCTCAATCCAGCCGATCTTACCACAAGAGGCCAGACAGCCTTAAAAATTAAGAATGAGACACTGGTGGTCAGGGCCACTATTCATGAATTCAGTGACACAGCCAGATTTGTCTGCTGAAGAGCCCTGTGAAGAGGAGATAAATAACACCAAATCTCATAAAAGTTCCCATAACTGATGTTTTTATGTTTTAATCCTCTCCAGATGCCAAAATCGATATAAACTGAGCTCAGATCAAGTCATGTCTCAGTCCACCTGAGCAGCACTGAACAGACACTGCCAGATCCATTGTTTAAGCTAGACAACTACAGCAAGCTAAAAACTGTAATCAGAATCATGGCTTGGATTAAAAGATTCATTCACAACATTCGCTCAAGAGAAAGGAAAAAAGGAGAGCTCACTGCAGAGGAATTAGCAGGAGCTGAAAGGTACTGGATTTTCAGGACACAATGCCAGTGTTATTCCAAAGGAAATGCAGAGTTAGAATTAAAGGACAAATGCCAGTGTTACCAAGAAAAGGCAAACCAAGAAATCCACAAAGACTCAAAAACCAGACAACTGAAGCCGTTTCTTTACGAAAATGGTTTAGTCTGTGTGGGATGGGGACTGCAACACTCCAACATGAGCTTCAGCGAACAGCATCCCTGGATCCTGCCTCCAAATCACAGACTGTTGGATATGTTGATTAAACACAGTCACGACTAAGTTATGCACTCTGGCACGAGAGACACTTTAGTGCAACTAAGAGAGAAGTTTTGGATACCCCAAGCCAGACAAATTGTAAAAGGAATAATCACAGCATGTAACACGTGTAAGCAATTCAGAGTAAGAGCTATGCAGCAGACAACAGCACCTCTGCCAAGAGATCGCATTATGGAATCATGGCCTTTTGAAATTGTCGGAGTGGACTTTGCAGGTCCTCTTTATATCAAGAACAAGAGTTCAGTGGAAAAGGCGTACATAGCACTGTTCACCTGTGCTGTGACCCATGCAGTATACCTGGAGTTGGTCTCGGACCTGTCAACAGAAAAATTCCTCCTGGCATTCAAGATATTCATATCCAGGCGAGGCCTTTGTAAAGTTATCTATTCAGAAAATGCACGCACATTCAAACGAGCTGATCAGGGACCTCAGAGAGCTGTGGAAGGCCATCAAGGAGCCGGAACTGATGGAATTTTTTTCGCAGAAAGGAACATCACATGGAAATACATTGCAGAACGTGCAGCATGGTGGGGAGGATTCTGGGAAAGACTGGTTCGATCAGTTAAGACGTACTTAAGAAAAGTGATGAGGAGAGCTTCACTAAGCTTTGAAGAACTGACATCTCTAATAGCAGAGGCAGAAGCGACCATAAATTCACAACCACTCACATTTGTCTACAATGAGTTGGAAGAGCCGCAGCCTCTGACACTACCCCACTTCCTTATAGGAAAAAGATTTTCCTCTTTACCACCGAAGCCCTTTAATTCTGCCAATCAAACCTTCAACTCCAGCTGGGAGGAGCTGACCCGAAGATGGAAATATCGCCAGCACATTCTCAATATTTTTTGGACACGCTGGAAACGTGAACACTTCCTGGAGCTCAAGTCCGCCCATACCAGCAAGCCTACACATGTGCACCTCACTTCACTAGAGGAGGGAGATCTGGTTCTCATTGGAGACGACAAGACACCATGCCAGATATGGAAAATGGGGATGATCAAAGAGCTGTTCATGGGACGAGATGGACTTGTGAGATCCTGTGCTGTTCGCACATCGGACAGGACAATATTAAGAAGACCCGTTCAACTCCTACTCCTACTTCTTGGGGGGAGGATGTTGTATCTTTAAGTTCATGTGTATATTGATTTATGTTCATAATTAAGTTAATTCATAGTGGGTTAAAAAAATATAGATGAATACGATTAAATACTAAAAGAAATGGATTTAATTCATTTTTCTGAGTTAAAATATGTACAGTACTTCGTTTTGACCGCTAGGCGGCAGTATTGTTCCATGTTTTAAGCACAGGCAACAAGTGTAGTCTATTGAACAACAGAAGTGTACTGTAGACGAAATGAGGAAAAGAATACATTAGTACAAAAAAAAGATGTTACCGCGTTTTATTTACAATCTGTAATGTTCATGCCTTACTCAGTAAAGAAAGAAAGAAGTAACTTCTCGTCCATTTTGTCGACCTAGTTGGCACTGTAAACCCTGATAGTGTGGTGAACTCAAATATTTTGTGGAAACCGATTGCCTCAAAAAAATTGAGTTTGCCAACTTAATGATCTTGTGTTCACAGCACTTAAAACATGTAAAAAAAATAACTTTACCTTATTTTCTTTAAGTTCTTTCCACACAATGCAATTAGGTTGGCCTACACTACTTTTTTTGAGGCAATCGGTTTCCACAAAACATTTGAGTTCACCACACTATCAGGGTTTACGGTGTAGTTTAAGTCCCCACAACTTGTTTAGTCCAAATAAGATATAATTTGTTTATTGTCTTGCACTTAATGACAGCCAATTACCCGTTATTTCACTGTTATCTGTCTGCACCCTTTGCAGCAACGGTCATTCATTGTTCAGGATGGTAGATTTAAAAAAGCTGAATTACAAACAATCACATTTGTTTGCGCAGTGTCTCCAACAGGGGTGTTGGAGTCGGCCAAACTGAAAGAACAAACCAAGCTGGATCGACAGAAGATTGAACACCTTCGGGACTGGATTAAACACAGGGAGGAGGCCAACAGGGATCTGAAAAATGACAAGGACTTCCTACTTGCCCAAATTAAGGGAGCCTCCTACTTGCCTGCATCTATTGGAAAATCAGGTACAATGGCAGTACAATTAACATTGGGTCATACCGTGAAAAATCAGTCAATGCTTGTAACATGACCATTTCCGATTTTGATGAAAATGTTTTTGTGGAAAAAATTTTACATTTTACAAGCATTGACAGATTTTTCATGGAATGACTCCATTATTCATGCCGTACCAGATGTTAAGGTGGTGAAGGTGCAAAAGCAGCGGAAATTATGGAGCTATTAGCGGGCACAGTGCAATCTTTGTGGATCTGCCCCTTTGTGTCAGCACAGTGCATGTGTGTGCTTGGTGTTTAAGCTAAAATTAACTTACTGTACAACGCAGCTTTTATCTTTTTAGGAGTGATTGGTGAGCAATTTCAGTGGAGCAATAAATTAAGGACATTTTCTATGCACACACTTTCCTGTGTCATGTGGCGTTGTGGGAGCGCACAAAGGCAATAAGACCTGCTGACAGCCTGTAAATTCAGATGGATTTTGAGATTTTGATTGGCTGTCAGTATTTCTATTGTTCATCAAGTCTCGGTGAAAGTGATCCCAGCGATATTGTTCTCCAGTATTGTTGTCATTGTGGTTGTGGTGTGGACTTTGTCATCCACCTGAGTTAGAACCATTTTTAAAACAATATATTTACAGTTATATTTATAGTTATTGTTTTTGGTGTAGACAGCTTTTAATACGATATGACCATAGGCGCCATTTGTGGGTGGGGCATTGGGTCTCCTGCACCTCCAAAGTTAAGGTTGGGGGTGCAAAAACCCTGCAATATTAAAACTGCAAGTTTTCGTAGTTCATCTGCCCCGTTCAGTCAAGCTACTGATTAAGGTAATGCGGGACCTTTTTTTTAAAAAAAAATGGCTAATGCAAGCCATCTACGATTGCAGATGCAGGTTTAGAAGCTGAATCCATATTGGAATTAATATTCATGTCCAGAAAATGTGTGTCCTTGATTCGTTGCCGTGGCCTACTCTAAAAACATCTGATAGTGAATAGCTGCTATTGTTGCCAAGCAACTCAGGAAGATTGTAACAGAATGTGGGCAACCGTACTGCAATTTACTGAGCTTGGGTTATGTTTCCCAAAAGCGTTGCTATTTGCTAACTTTCAACAACTTCCATAGTCTGGTTCAAACCAAGGTTTTAGGAAACCTACCCCTGAACGGTTACTTTCAATGTACCTTGGTTCGTTTTAATGCTTTCGCGTATGTGAATACGTTAATATGCAATCACCTTAATAAAAAGTGTTCCCCACTTCCATTTGAGTGCAGGCATGAAAAACGGTACAATTTTTCTCAGAAATGTGGATAAATAAATAGGTTTTTCAACATAATAATTTAGACGTGTGCTTTATATGAAAAATGTATGGTCTTCACTACTTGTAAAGTAAATTTTGGCAGTATTCATTGGTTTTTGGCAATGCAGTAGACACATTAAAGTTAAAAAAGAGGCTATTTTTTAACATAAATGTGTAAAAAAAAATTACACCTAAAATAATAAGTAAACAGTTCCTTAATTGGCGATAATACAACCCCAATTCCGAAATAGTTGGGACGAAGTGTAAATTGTGAATAAAATCAAAATGCAATGAATTTCTGATCATATGAGCCAATATGTTATTTACAATAGAACATAGATAATATTTCAAATGTTGAAACTGAGAAATTTTACATTTTTATCCAGAAAATGAGCTTTTTCATATTTTCTGGCTGCAACAGGTCTCAAAAAAGTTGGGACACAGGAAAAAAGGGCTGAAAAAGCAATTAATATATAAGAGAATCAGCTGTAAGAACATTTAGCAAGTAGTTAACTGGCATCAAGTGTGTTACATGATTGGCTGTAAAAGGGATGTCTTGGAGAGGCTGAGTTTCTCAAAAGTAAAGATGGCCAGAGGATCTCCAACCTGTGAAGGCTTCCGTAAAAAAAATTGTGGAGTACTTTGAAAACAATGTCCCTCAACATCAAATTGCAAAGGCTTTGAAGGTCTCATCATCGACAGCGCATAACATCATCAAAAGATTCAGAGAAACTGGAAAAATCTCTGTGCATAAGGGACAAGGCCAAAGACCTTTACTGGATGCCCGTGATCTTCGGGCCCTCAGACGCCACTGCATCATTCACTGGCATGATTCTGTCATTGACATTACTAAATGGGCCCAGGAATACTTCAAGAAACCACTGTCAGTAAACACAGTCTGCCGTGCCATCCACAGATGCCACCTAAAACTCTATCATGCAAAAAGGAAGCCATTGTTGAGCATGATCCAGAAGCGCCGCCGTGTTCTGTGGGCCAAGGCTCATTTAAAATGGACTGTAACAAAGTGGCAAAGTGTCATGTAGTCAGACTGGTCAAAATTTGACATTCTTGTCGGAAATCAGGGGCATTATGTCCTCTGGGCTACAGAGGAGAAAGACCACCCCTCCTGTTATCAGTGTTCAGTTCAAAAGCCAGCATCTCTGATGGTATGGGGATGCATTAGTGCATATGGTGTGGGACACTTGCATGTTTTAAAAAGCACCATGAATGCTGAAAGGTATATAAAGGTTTTAGAGCAACATATGCTCCCCTCCAGACGACATCTATTCCAAGGAAGGCCTTGTGTATTTCAGCAGAACAATGCAAAACCACATACTGCAGCTATTACAACAGCATGGCTTTGTAGTAGAAGAGTCCGTGTGCTGAACTGGCCTGCCTGCAGTCCTGATCTTTCACCAATTGAGAACATTTGGCGCATAATTAAACGAAAAGTCCATCAAAGGACACCCAAAACTCTCCAGCAGCTGGAAGCCTGTATTAAACAAGAGTGGGATCAAATTCCAATGGCTAAACTCAAGAAACTTGTCTCCTCAATGCCGAGACGCTTCCACTCTGTGTTAAAAAGAAGAGGGGATGCTACAGGTAAACAGGCCCCTGTCCCAACTTTTTTGAGACCTGTAGCAGCCATCAAATTTGAAATGAGCTCATTTTGTGGATAAAATTGTGAAATTTCTCAGTTTCAACATTTGCTATGGTATCTCTGTTCTATTGTGAATAAAATACTGGCTGGTGTGATTTGAAAGTCATTGTGTTTTGATTTTATTCACAATTTACACTTTGTCCCAACTATTTAGGAATTGGGGTACAAAAATGCAAGAATATCACATTACTAAATGTGTAAGTGACTTAGTTATCAATTGTGACCATCCCTAATATTTTATATATCACGACATGAACTTATAGTTACATGTATTGTATGATGGAAAGTAACATGATGTTGTTGTATCTACAGTTACCCCAGACTTGCCAAAAAATCTTATGCATATGACAAAATATATAACATTACTGATTATATTTAGCCATGACTGTATGTAAATATACTTACACATACTGAATATAAATATACAGTCATGGCTAAATATATTGAGTCATGGTATAGCCATATGCATACAAATTTTTGCAACCCTGGGATGATTGTATTTCCGTAATTTAGTGATGATGGAAAATAACATGATGTTGCTGTATCTACAAATCTCCCCAGGGTTGCCAAAAATTGTATCCATATGGCTAAATGTATGCCATGGCTGAATATATTTAGCCAATACTGTTTATTTATATAGACTATATAAACTATATTAACATACAGTCACCCTGGAGTGCCAAAAATTTAGGCCTTGACTGTATATGTCTGTGATATTGTGTAATACTATTTGTCTAAAATATTTACATTCTCTTTTGGTTGTTTCAGGCAATTCAGGCTGATTGCTTACCGGGTTGTACTGGAGTGCGTACTGAGAGGACTTTAACTTGGAAAAGGCAACAGGACAGTGTTACCTTCATGTGTCGTGAATAAAATAAGATCTGCATATACATCACCAAACGGACAGTACACTGGTTTCAAAGAATCTGAAGATGCACTGAATCTTGTTTAATTTTTAATAACTGAAGACAAGCTTGAAACCCACAACACGCTGAACAGAATATTTTGATGCGATCAAAACAAATTGTAAAGCCACAACATACAAATAAAAAAATAATTACTTTGTAAAACTGTTTGATTTTTTTCCAAAAATTGTTCACTGTTCACCGATGTAAACTTTGTGATACAAATCACTTCTTGAAACGTGATTTATGTTTTGTCACCAGTGACTCTTTTTCTGGCTTTGGAGTGGGAGCTAAATGGGATGGTATGTGTGCCGGTGGATGGATTCTAAGCTGCGGGTCAGTTGACCTCAGTGACGTGTCCCGTCTACGCTGGAATAATTATTTTTGGACACTTGATGGTGGTCTTCACAGACACCAGGGTTGTATTTGTGGAGGGCATAGGGCACAGGTAACAGGAAAAGGCAGGCACAGGTGAGGGTGAGGACATACAGTTTTCACCACACCGCCACAGAACAACACTACAAATGCCTGGATACAAAACAAAATAGATGGTGTCTATCTTCAATAAAACTACAGACTACTAAATGACCACACATTTTTCCGTACTGGGTCAATGTGAGTATTACTCCATCACTCCAGTGTACTGGTGAATGACTGATGCAATTTGACTAGATAGCCATTACACTATTACTTTGCTCCATTATAACTTTTTTTTTTTAAATCCACATTGGCCCCTCCCATGTAAGAAAAATATTAAAGGACAACTTGTGCACAATTATACAGTTTGGATTTATGAGTAGTGTAACGTAATTACCGGTGTGCTTGAACAGGGTCATGTGAGCCAGGTCCTTCAAGAGGGCCTTGTCCATCACAATGTTCTTGAGAGCATTGTAGGCAGCTCTTTCCTTTATCAACCACTTCTTCTTTGTTCTTCCTCAGTAAGATCGGCATGGTAGCACCTGTACTCCTCACCATCCTCTTCCCATCGGTGGATGCCACATATGTGATGCAGGATAGAAGTCCATCTCCTTTTCAATTCCTGTTATATACACAAAACATTTTACGACACAAAACTGTCCAAATTTTATCTCTAAAATATAACCATGCTTACTGAATATTGAGGTGTATTTCAAAAGTCATAAATACCATTTCATCACCACCGCAAGAACTGCAAGACCACCAGAAGTGATTGGTGATTGATTTGGTCCATGGATCCAGTTCCATGTTCTCTTTTTTCCTCGCTGCTGCTCTTACTTTTTTTTTCAACCCTATACAAATAAAAGTTTGATATAAATGAAATCTATGGGCAAAATTTTAGTCATCCATAGGCAGATAATATTTTCGTAACATTCTAAACAAGCAAATTCTAATTTCCACCAAATAAAAATGGTAATTTGTAATTTTTTGCAAACTGAAACTGACAAGTGTACAGCCATGGTTGAAAATTATGGCAACAGTTGATGCTAAAATTTTCAGTATGACTGTAACAACATTGATGAGTACTAACCTTTTGCTACATCCCATGGATCAAACTGACGTCTGAGGTCAGGGTAGGACTCCCTCATGATCTTCCTGACAGAAGCTGCATGGTCTGTAGTGACAACATCTACAGACACTCCAGAGGTGATTAAACAGTCCAACCCTCTGCGGAAACCCACTGGCTCCATCATAGACGAGCTTGTCGTCTCAGACACCTGCGTGGAAAAAAAAAAAAAATATATATATATTTATATGTGTGTGTGTGTGTGTGTGTGTGACAGTCCACAGTAAAAGGGTGTATAAGGGATATTTTGGTCAAATTGAGTTAAGTGCATCTGATGATCCCTAACCATGTACTAAATATAAAAAACAGTTTTTCTCAAAAACGTAAAAAAATCCCACTTGGGTCATTTTATAAAAATTGAGATTTTCCAACAAAATCAAAGAGTGATCCAAGTTTTTCACAGCAAAGTGTTGTAAATTGACAGTACAGTAGTTTGAAATTCTAGCTTTGCACATGCATTTTTGATTAAATAGAACAGGTTGAACTTTGACCCCGTTAATCTCAGAATGGAAAAAAATCCCAAGTGACCCCTTTTCCTAGTCCTGCACACATACACACACACACACATATATATATATATGTGTGTGTGTGTGTGTGTGTGTCTACAAAACCACAATGTGAAAACAAATCAGCAATGCATTTACATACAAGCAAATAATACATGTGTGATTTCACATATGTCGAACCCGACCCCAATTCCAAGACCAAAATTTTATGAAAGTTACCTGGACCAGATCCAACATTATGATTTTCTTCATGTCATCATCCATAGAGCAGTAGCAGGTATATTTAGCGCTGTAACCTGGTGAATCAGATCTGTAGGTGTAAAAAAACACATGACATCTGAATTAATTAAATGAGTACAATATGATGTTTGCTGTTCCAATTGCTTATTACCCACCTTGCATACCCGCAGACATCGAACTTGGCACCAGCACTTGAGATTTCCCTCATGTAGGTCAACATCTCTTCCTGCATTTTTTGAGGGTTCATGAACCACAGGTATGAGGTATGCAGACTGCAGTAGATAATAAGATGTCTTTGTTGGCAACAGTAATTTCAACACTTCAGCCCACTCTGAAATTTCAGTCTCTGTTGTGCCAGTGAAAAGGATGGCTACTGAAGACAAAGGTTGTTTTCTGGCAGGCCTCTGACATCAGGACAGGACTGCCATACTCCACTGTGTCCAGCCAGGCAGTTCCACTCTACCTTGATTTTTTGAGCCACGTGTGACAATTTTCTTGTCATCAATGGAAACCCCACATTGATGACAATTAGTGAACAGCTGCATAAGATTGGGCTGATTCGCAATCCACCTTCTATTACACAACTGACCAGGGTCTTCAACTGCTGCATCCCCGGGTTCTGACTCTGGGGAGGTTGTGGAGTGAGATATGCTACTGGGTGGAACATAGAGGCTCTCATCTTCTTCATCAGCTGGTGCCACCTCTGAACTGCTGTCTGAGTGAAGCAATATACAGGGTGTATCAGAAAAAATGATACTCTCGGAAAAATCATCATAAAATTAACATAGATAATAGTTCTGTAAATGTGGGCATAAACCTTGGTAGAGGGGGTCATTCTGCTTCGAATGATACCAGTATCTTGGTTTACGCTTCATGCTCCAGTGAGCACGGACGCTTTGAATTTTGCAAAATTCAAGTCTTTTGCGCACGGGAATGCGAGGGTTAAAATTGGATTCGTCACATTAAATTAAAAGTTCAGACAGGGTTTTACCAGTATGCCAAGGCTTTATTTAAATAATTAACCCTTTCACCCCCCAAGCTCGACATTAAATTATCTCTTATGAGAGGACTGGATCGGCACCAAGGGGTTACCAAACGCAACTGAATCAGGTTAAGACGTGTGATACGATTGAAGGTGAATGACAACAGGCTAAGACCATTCCGTCGGCAGCTGACAGTTTGTGCCCTCCTTTCTCCAGCATGTTGGTCTTCGAGGAGGGTCCTGACTGCTTCGATGTTGACTGGTCTACGTTGGGTCTTGCGTCGGCCTGACCTCCCTTTGTTGAGATTGTGGCTGGTGCAAGAGGCACGGTACTTGTTGACATTCCTGAAGACAGTGAGACGACTCGGAACCCTTACATTTGGAAATTGATGTTGGAACCGCTGAAGGACAGTGCAAACACTTTTCGTTTGGAGGTATTCTGTTACCAGAAAAGACCTCTGCTTAGCTGTGAACTGTGGTCTGACCATTTTACACCACACAGTTACAAGACAAAAAGTGGGGCCAATGCACAGGTGCTCACCGATTTTATGTCCATGAATTAAATTGCCTGCATAACATAACACATTTGTGATCATTGGCTGTGTGATGAAAGGAAGAAACTGACAAGACATGATGTGATTATGGAATAATTAAATGACATACCCACTGAATGATGCTTGTTAGCTTGATTCCCTTGTTCATGGCCACTTCAATTGCATGTGTTAACCCTTTGTTACGATCCAAAATGAAAGAGATCATTTTGTGCGAGGTTAGGGCGTGAAAGGGTTAATTATTCAAAAAAAATTTTTTGTGCATACTGGTAAAAGCCTGTCTAAACTTTTAATTTAATGTGACGAAAACTATTTTAACCCTCGCATTTATGGAAAGACTTGAATTTTGCAAAATTCAAAGCGTCCGTGCTCACTGGAGCATGAAGCGTAAACCAAGATACTGGTATCATTCGAAGCAGAATAACCCCCTCTACCAAGGTTTACGCCCACATTTACAGAACTATTATCTATGTTAATTTTATGATGATTTTTCCGAGAGTATCATTTTTTCTGATACACCCTGTAGATGACTTGCTTGTTTTAAGCTGTTCGATTGCTTCACTGATGGCCTGTATAAAAAGATGGGCAGAAAATTGTGTGAATATAGAAAATAGAAAAAAACAAACAGCTATCAGAAATGTAACAGACTGATTATTGCAACAAGTAATTGTTTGAATCAATGCTCCAAAATAATTTATACTCAGAGTAATAACAATAAATATTAGATAACTGTAGGGAAAAGTTGAAATGATCAAATTACCACAGTGGCTTCACACACGATAAAAGTACATTATGAATTATCATAATGTGTTTGGGCATAAAAAATTATTGCAGACAACACCCATCTGCTTACCTCTGGTTTAGACCTAACAGCAGGAAAGGCAAAGTAGGCTCCAGAAGTTGATGGTCTCTCTCTGGGGAGTGTCTGTGCAGGACTGGTGAGAACAAGCTTCAGTTGTGATGCTAGTGTGGAGGCTTGATGGCTCTTCACTGGCGCCTTCTTTAGAGTGGATTGTGGGACCCCAGACAACATTGGCTGTTCCTCGTGTATTGCCTCTGTTGTGCTTTGTGAACATGCCTGTGTAAGTAATATTGCGCATATAATTCATGAATCAGCCAAATTCGTTATGCATTTCAATGGCATAGAATTACATCTCAAATTTTTAAAAATGCCCTTGTATAACCAGCACAGCAGATACACAGTATGTGGCTGCGTAGACCCTATGTGATATCAATTTGTGCTGCAATGTTACATTAGACTTTTTCACAGGTGTTTCACTCCCTTACCTGATGCATGGGTACAGCAGTGCTCTTCAGCGTGCACCGTTGAGATTTCCCTGAATGTGGCCTCATGAAATCCTCTTTGAAAAATTGAATACTGCAAACACGGAGCTCTTTTAGGGATACGGGTTGCATATCAATATCCATGTTGAGCGCAAAAAGCCACAGCTGCCGAAGTCCAATATCCCGCAAAGGAATGCGGTGGAAGCTGTAAGTGCACCAGGATACAGCTTTGCTTTCACATCCAGGAAAGCAACACTCACGGCCCATTTTCAAATTGTTTGCACGAGTTTAACGACCGTTCGACTTCGCAACCGCAGTTTTGTGACCCAAACAGCTGATTGCTACAGCGCGCAGTTTACTCCGATGTGCCCGCACGGAGGAATACGTCAGTTGGTTAGTTCAAGAGCAACTGTGTTTTTTCCGAGCAGCTGAAGCGCTGTAAATTTTGTTAATATAGCGTACAATTAAAGTGGTGTATTATTTTCAGGTAGGACCCCTTTTAGGCCGCGAAAATCCGCTGTTACTTTGGGACCGTTCGCAATAGTGTATCGCCTAAATCTCCACCCAGATACTATGCGCTGGTGCGGCTATCTGGGGGAGATCAGAGAGCTTTCTACTGCATCTAATGTACGTGGTGGCAATTTGTAGCTCATACAACCCCACTTCAAAAAAAGAGAACTATACCTTTAAGCGGCTGTGACCTATGTTTGCTTATGGATATGCTGCACTTTTCAAGCCACATCTTTTAAAATTATGACTCCCTGATGATGGCAAGCAGAAGGGATTGAAATAGCAGGTAAGCCCACTCCATGCTGATCCAAAAACAGTGCCTCTGCATGTGGCATGTTTCAACAGATTTAATAAATCAAAGTTGAGAAAATGAACCAATGATATTTGTTTTGCCATTGCGTGTAATCATTAGACTTCAATCTGCAGTTAACTGAAATCATGAATAAGACCTACGCTACCAGTATTTACAAAGTATACACTGTAGTAGTGGGTAGTAAATTCACGGATACTGTAGGTGATTCAGCAGCTTTTGATTGGTCATTTTGTTCTGCTGTTCCGTGAAAACTGATTGGTTCCAAATTTCAAATACATGGCAACAAAGCAAAGCTCGTCATTTCCTTCGGCATCACAAATTCTTGGCCTATAGGGAATTTGCTGGGCCTGGGCCCATAACGCTAAAGCATGGCACTGCCACTACCCGTACCACAGAGTCTTGGAAATCATATAGCATAAGCCACCGGTTCTCAAAGCACCCAGATTTCATTGCTGCAGCTTTAGAAAAAATGGCACACAATCGTTTTCTTGTAGGCACCTGCTAAAATTCAGTCTCTTCGCAGCAGTCTTTTAATTTCTTTATGTTTCTGCCTCATGTGTGTTGTTTTGACATTATGCTTTTAGTTTTTTCTTTGTGCTTGTGCCATTTTTTCTGAGCCTCATTCCTGGTGTTTCTGTTTCAGCTTTCTTTCCGCCGCCTGAGGATTGATTCACTCTTTCCCAACCCCCGTGATGTCGTTTGACATATATACTCAGTCAAAAAAGAAACTTCACACTCATAAATTTCTAAATATTTTCTTGAAACTTAATACAAGAGATATTATTATTATTATTATTATTATTATTATTAGGGTAAATGCGTTGTCAAAGACATCATGACACACAGCAACTCCGGCGTGCACAAGCATGCAGCACGCGTGCGAGCATACATCAAGGTAAAAGCATGTTTCCTCGTGTTCCTAGTCATGTGACCTTATGAGACACGTTTGAGCCCACGTTAGCACAGTAGAGTGACATCTCGGAAAAACAAGTTCTTACAGTCAATTATCCGTTGATTTGCAATGCCACGACTGTCAAACATTCAATGTGAACGTGCCATTGGCATGCTGAATACTGGGAACGTCGGTCACTGATGTTGCCAGGGTTATGGGATGCAGTCGACGGACTATCCATGATCTTCGGACACGTCTCCAACAAACTGGCACCACAGCAGACCGACCTCGTTCGGGTCCACGTATGACGACACAAGTAGAAGACCGACAAATCGTCTTCGTCATTTTGCGTGTCGATTTCTCACTGCAACGTCCACTAGGAATGAATTGTTTAGAGGTCGTGTGACTGCCCAAACCATACGTAATCGCCTGCGCACTGCTGCTCGTCTCCATGCACGTCGGCCATATCGTGGACCAATTTTAACCCAGTTACACCGGCGTCAACGTTCTCTGGGCACAACGACATCTGAGATGGACTCAGCGTGATTGGAATAGGGCCGTTTTTAGTGACGAATTCAGATTCACTTTGCACTTCGCTGATGGGAGAGTTAGAGTTTGGAGGAGACGCACTGAACATAACGCCCAGTGTTGTGTGGAAGAAGTGGACCGTTTTTGGGGGCGGTAGTGTTATGGTTTGGGGTGCCTTTAATGGTCCTGCCCGTTCCCGACTGATGGTCGTTCAAGGAAACCTAACTGCTGCAGGATACAGAGCTTTTTGCCATTCATGGCAGCTCATGGTCCAGGTCTGACATTCCAACACGATAATGCCAGACCTCATATGTTTAACTCGGAATTTTCTTAGGAATGCTGGCCTCAATGTCATGGAGTTCAAGGTCTCCCGACCTTAATCCCATAGAACATGTATGGGATGTGTTGGGCAGAAGACTCCGTCAAGTAAGGAACCCTCCACAGAATTTGCAGGAACTTGGTGCCATGTTGGTTCAATTATGGCGACGCATCCCCCAAGCTGTGTTCAGGCGCATCATTCAATCCATGAGGAGACGCGTTCTGTCGCAGTTTTGAACAGCTCATGGAGGGCATACTGCGCTATTGACATGCTTTCATCAAGTTGTAACTTACCATTTTTACTCTCTTACATTTCCGTAGCATTTCCGGTGGAACTGGTTACATTATGAACATGATTTTTATGGTACACCGTCCTTAATGGGTACAGAATTGAATTAAATCATTATTTAAAACCACTTTTCTTGTATGTTCAACTTATCGACCTCCAAACAAGTGTGAAGTTTCTTTTTTGACTGAGTATATTTATCTCGTATTATTAACCCTGATTAACTCAGTAGCGTGTCAAAAACCTTCCTAAGCTTTCCCTGTTAACTATGTTTACGCTATGCTTTCCTCCACTTCTCTCGTGGTGTTTTTATACTGGTCATGCTTAGATCCTTGATCTAAACTGTCTAGTTTGATTGATTGTCTCAGCGTCTTGTCTCGCGTCATTATTTTTATCCCGGTTCTCGTGAGTTTGTTTATTAATCCCATGTGTTTCTGTTTCCTTGAGATTGCCTTCCGAGGTTCCCGCCCCCTTCCGTGTGTATTTCAGTGAGCAAGAGTGGAGAGATCATCAGACGGAACTTTGACAGCTTTGCTACATTGTGAACTCTCTGTGCCAAAACCTTCCGAGTATTTTTCCTGTTTGAGCCATTCCAGAGTCCTGTGTTTTTGCTGTGTCCACGTCTTGTCTCCCCTTTGTCTAAGTCTCCCTGTTTTCCGTCAGTTAGTAATGTAAAGTTTCTGTTTTCTAGTTACCCCGCCCACCCCGAAGGGTGAGGGCAAGGGGTATTGTTTTTGGTTTGGTTTGTTTCTGTGTTTGTTTGTTAACACTCTAGCGGCAAAACTAATGGGCACATTCATCCCAAATTCGGTTTAGGGATTGCTACTGACCCAGAATAGATCCCTATTGAATTTCATACAAGTAGGTGAAAGTATGTGCAAGGGGCGGGCTTTGTTGTGCCTGGCACTGCTTGTTTAGATTTGTTTTGCCACTCATTGAGTGTGTTCTTCGGTTTCCCCCTGCCTTGGGCAGTGTGCTTTAGTTTTTCCCATTCATTCAGTGCATTGGCACGGTGTTTTATCTCTGGCCTGCTTGCCTGCTTTTCTCCGTTAGTGTTTAGTGTTTTCAATAAACTTGTTTTTTCCTGCATCTGGTGTCCCTCTGACCACTTCTTGACATTCTTAATTCTTAGATTTGTTAATTTTTAAGATTGATATAGTGGTATTTACCTTTTTACCCCAAAAAAGAAAAAAAATTATGCTGTCTTGTTTAATGGGGAAATAGCCAGGAAAAAAACACTAGCACACCCTATAATTATGAGTCAATCTTTCTTTAATAGCTGTGCAACCAACAGAGGGTGACAGTAACCCAGTTTGCTAATGTGGTGATTTATCAACTCTGGGCTGAAGTAAGTGAAAGGTATCATATAATTATAAAATCAAAAAAGTCTCCGCACACTGATTACTCTTAAATGAGCTTTATTTAGGAGCGAACAATGCGTTTCGCCATCGCTTCGTCAGGTTCGCTCTTTGTTTTCCAAAAGTTCAGAGAATGCATGCACATCTAATGAACACAGGTGCTGGGTTGGTACCAGAGTCGGTGGAAAAAGACATATTAATGCTCTAATTAAATCTGAAAAAAGAAAGAACAGCTATAACATCAGTAAATTGGAAAGAAAGGCTTTGGATGAATTAAGACAGAACACTGACATAATTGTGAAACCAGCTGACAAAGGTGGGGCAATTGTAAAGCATGGGAAAATGAGTGGCTATTGAAGAACCAGTATGAATTCTTGAAAACAGAACATCCTGTCACTCCAGTGTTTTACTTACTGCCTAAAATACACAAACAGCTACAAAATCCTCTAGGTAAACCCATTGTAGCCAGCAAAGACTCTTTGACTGAACCCTTGAGCCAGTTTGTGGATCACTTTAATAAAGAATTTGTGAAGACTCTTCCATCCTATGCTGCTGATACTAGAGACATTCTAAAATTGTTGGCTGGCATCTCTATCCCAAATAATGCTTATCTAGAGACATTTGATGTAGAAAGTTTATACACAAATAATCCCCATGATGGTGGCTTGGAAGCCATGGACTTCTATCTTTCACTTAAGAATTATTTGCTCCATGTGGAATTGTTAATGATGTTCACAAGGTTTATTCTTAAATCTAATTATTTTATGTTCCACACCAAGTATTACCTACAAATTCAAGGGACAAGTATGGGATCCCCATTTGCACCTAATTATGCAAATTTATTAATTGGTTTATGGGAAGATAGACATATATTTAACAACAACCCCTTTGGAGATAACATTCTAGTGTTTAAATGATTCATTGATGAGATCTTTTTGATTTCATTGGCTCTGAAAATTAATTGTGCCAGTTTAATGAATACATAGTAAATGGGACTTATCCTACTTTAAAGTTCACTATGGAATACAGCTGTGAAAAAATACACTTTTTGGATTTGTTAAGTTCTGTCAATAATGATAAATTGGAGACCTCAATTTACAGGAAAGGAGACGGACAGAAATACTATTCTACATTCGTCAAGTTTCCACCCGGACCGTGTAATCAAGAACATTCCCTATGGTCAATTTGTAAGGCAAAAGAGAATTTGTAGTGATGAGAAAGAATATGAAGTTAAATGAGGTTTTGCTGGTAAGTGGTTCAGACTAGGGTCCCATTCAGAGAGTTTCCAATGTTCATTTATGATTCTTTTGACCTGCTTGGAGGCTGTACAGTACTCAGACACAAAGGTGACTCTACTCCCAGGCTGTTTAAAAGTGGGGTTCAGTAACTCATTCCTATTTTTCCTGATAGCATTTTCAACTGCTTGATCAATTAGTGTCTGGTCACATTCTCTCTGTCTAAACCGTTGATTTTTTCTTTGCCTTGACTTTGAATGTAATCAGTCGTGCGAAAAATTTGTTTTCCGTCCGGTCTGAAAGCAGCTGAAGGACACATACTAACATAGCCTGCACACACACTCACACGCCCACATGCACACATCTCTCTCTCTCTCTCTCTCTCTCTCGTACGTTGCAGACAGGGGTATTTGCGGTCAAAGCCACTGCCGCAAAAAAGTGGCTATGGCGCTCAAAGTAATTTAATATCAATACTCACGTTTTATAACAGAAGTTCAAAACTTTGATATAACATAGAAAAGACATATTTAGAAAAAGTCATGGACAGATGGACCCATATCTTTTACTGACATGAAATACCATGCATTACTAACATCAGTGCCACGGTTCGAGTGTTAAGGTAAGAGCTGTGCAGCCAGGTGGTCTCTCCTCTCCCGTGCGCGCTGCTGCTCTCCCTGCTGATACGGCACATGCAGTTCGGCCTCTCTCTGTCTCAAGTCCTGTAATGTCTCCTGCGTGAGGTCAAAGTGACATCCATGGCATACAGCTATGTTGTGTGCACGCAACATGCCACAGAGAATGCACTGACATCTGAAGGCTGTCAGAGAATTTCCTTTACGGGTGCCAACCTTTGACACATCAGGACAATGATATAGATATCATAATTTTATGTGCTGACTCAGATAGTTACATTAAATAGTGGTTGCTGTAATTATTTATTGCATTGAAATATGCCTGACATTCTGGAAACCTGCCTGTGATCTGACATCAGGACAATTTTTTTCAGATATAGATAAACTATAATTTATTTTCAGATAGTTACATTAAATAGTGGTTGCTGTAATTATTTATTGCATTGAAATGTGCCTGACATTCTGGAAACCTGCCTTTTTAGAGGTTTATTGATTGTTGTGGCGTGTGCACACTGTCGCTTAAAACCCCCCTTGTCACTGTTATATTTCTTCACAAATTCTATGGCTTTTTTTTATTTATAAGACAAATTACCACTGCAAAAAGTAAACCAGGTTGGAACACTGGAAATTAGAGCCCTTTGATATTTGTCATGGGGAAAGCAAAGAGCGAACCTGATGAAGCGATGGCGAAATGCGTTGTTCGCTCCTAAATAAAACTCAGTTAAAAGTAATCAGTGTACAGATACTTTTTTGATTTTATTCTTTGACTGTTCTGCCTGTTGTCACCAGCACCTGATTCACTTAAACAGGCTTGTGCACAGGGATTTTGTGGACTTTAAGTATCATATAATTATGCCATGGACTAGGCTCAGGACAATGCAGTTGCTGTACCAAAGGGACAGCTCAATCATTTTATGCATGGATGTTAGCCGGGCAATGAAGACAAATGCTTGAAGTTTTGCTAACTCTGAAAGCTGTAGATCCATGTTATACCATGCAAAATAGAACCATGAGGCATAGAGTCTAAATAAGATGCCATTGGAAATCCAGTGGGTTTTATTTCCATTGTATACAGAGTGTGAAACTGTATAATTGCATTTCCTGTATTTAAACCTGACTGTGCTAACATAAATATACTTGATTAGTCCTGTAACTACATTGATGTCCATCCACTACATGACTCAAGGGTATGTTATGCAGGGCTGAGCTCGACCAATGCCTGTCTTGGATAATTTTTTACTGTGGGGTTGCCCAGCCTTGTTCATTGGGCTGTGCTGGCATTGATGTTTTTGTTCCAGGCCTAGCAATGCACAAGTGTTTCAACAGCTGGTGATCTCTTTCAGTTAATTGACAGAAATAGTGGACTCAGTTGTGCCAAATTAGGACTGAAATGGAAATGGGACAGGAATATTGGTAGATATACAAGAAAAGAGTTGGTTGGCCCTGTCATAGAGTAACAAGGTGGGCTCATGTCCAGGTCTGTGATGTAATACACTACTAATCAGCATACTGTTTATTCTGCATGAAAAAAACAACATCAGATTGTTCCCAGCCTATGAATGACAGTTTTATGGCCAAACTTCAGCCACATTCTATGGAACCAGGGACCCAAGTTAAGATGGGACTGTGCATATGAATAGCTTACAATGGACTGTTAATGTTAATACGTGATAACTGGGTTTACAGAAACCAGCTGCGAAAAATTACGACAGAAAAATTCATTTCTGAACTGTTTTTAGAAAGAAATCTTGTACATGAAATGAGGCCCGGATTGTTCACTTTTTTAAAGAATATAACAAGCCTATTTACAGCCCCAAATCCAAAAAAGTTGGGATGCTGTGTAATTGTAAATAAAAACAGAATTCAATGATTTGCAAATCTCATAAACCCATATTTTATTCACAATAGAACATAGAAAACATATCATATGTTGAAAGTGAGACATTTTGCCATTTTATGAAAAATATTAGCTCATTTTGAATTTGATGACAGCAACATATCTCAAAAGAGTTGGGAAAGGTGCAACAAATGGCTGGAAAAATAAGTGGTAGTAATAAAATACAGCTGGAGGAGCATTTTGCTACTAATTAGGTTAATTGGCAACAGGTTAGTAACATAACATGACAGTAAAAAGAGCATTTTAGAAAGGCAGAGTCTCTCAGAAGTAAAGATGGACAGAGATTCACTAATCTGCAAAAAAACGCATCGATAAATTGTGAAACAATTTCAGAAAAATGTTCCTCTATGTAAAATTGTGAATACTTTGAATATTCTACCATCTACAGTACATAATATAATCAAAAGATTCAGGGAATCTAGAGAAATCTCTGTGTGCAAGGGAATATTCCGAAGGTCAATATTGGATGCTTGTGATCTTCGGGTCTTCAGGCAGCACTGCATAAAAAACAGGCATGATTCTGCACTGGGGTACACTGCACGGGCTCAGGAACACTTCCAGAAATCATTGTCTGTGAACACAGTTAAGCCATGCAATCTATGAATGCAAGCTAAAGCTGTATCTGTGAGGATTACGCCAGGAACTACAAGCGAGAACCAGAGAATACAAAAAGGAGGCTTTATTTCTGGGGGGGGACCCCAACAGAGCACTGCAACGGTACAAAGTCCACAGTTCAATAATCAGAATCCAAAGGGCAAAATCCAGAATCGTAACCAGGGCACCAATCACAAAATACAGAGTCGGACAAAAAAAGGATTCGGTAATGGATGTGGCAAAAGTACAGGAATAGGCAAAAATCGAAAGTCAAGGGCCGGTCCAGTCAGAAAGGTAATCACTATGAATACAAGGCGAAAGAAGCGTGGCACAAGCAGACAAAGGAGAACGTTCTGACAAAGGACTGGCTGTGAAAAGACTACTTAAATATACAAACGGGTAGTCACATGCTATGATAGGGAACAGGTGAGCTGGATCAGACTAATGAACAAAGGGCTGAACATGAGGAAGTTCCTAACAACATGAAATAGGCAAAAAAAGCCAAAACGCGGACAGGGAACACGAGACAGCCTATGACAAAACATACAGCTCCGGTTAGGGGAGTTCTAAGCGTGCACAGATAATGAGAAGCAGGACAGAGTGGAGCAGGTGCGGAGGATCCGCTGAATTGCAGCAAAGACTAAGTGAAGGCAAGAGGCGGAGACTAGAACAGGGCGAGTGCTGAGAGCTTGTTAATCAATTAGTAAGTGCAGCTATACAATCCCTAGTGCTCGTTAGTAAGTTAGTATTATATACAATGTTAGTCTGGGTTAGTAACTTAACAAAACAACAAACTGTTAGTATTGGTTAGTAATATAGAAAAAGAGGCGAAGGAAGCAAACGATATTGGAAGGAATGTTTGAAACCAAGAAACCATGAAATCACCTAAGCATGTGACACACGCGGGACTGGGGAGAAGCTGTAACTTAACAAGAGACCAGACAGGGGAGACAAAAGTGCAATGAAGGGCATTGCAAAACATGGACCGGACTATAACAGAAAAGTGGATGGGGAACGGCAAAAAAACGAAAACATGGCAAAGTACAAAAAACTAACAGAACCTTGCAAAACCTAACAGACATAATAATAAACATGACAGGGAATAAGGAAAACATAACAAGCAAGGCAGGAACATAATAAACATGGCAGAACAAGACAGACATGGCAGAATCATAACAGTATCATACAAAGGAGAAGCCATATGTGAACACGAGCCAGAAACGCTGCTGTCTTCTCTCATTTAAAATGGACTAAGGCAGAATAGAACTGTTCTGTGGACAGATGAATCAAAATTTGAAATTCGGACGCCATGTCATGTGGTGTAAAGAGGAGAGGGACCATCCAGCTTGTTATCAGCGCGCAGTTCAAAAGCCCACAGCTCTGATGGTATCGGGTTACATTAGTCCCTATGGTGTGGGGAGCTTACATATCTGGAAAGGCATTATCAGTGCTGAAAACTGTAGACGTTTTACAACAACATATGCTCCCATGCTTTCAGGGAAGGCCTTGCATATTTCAGCAAAACAATGTCAAACCACATACTGCATCCATTACAACAGCATGGCTTTGCAGTAGGAGAGTCTGAGAAATAAACTGGCCTACCTGCAGTCTAGACCATTCACTAATAGAAAACATTTGGTGCATCATAAAACAAAAAATCTGGCAAAGAATACCCAAGACTGTTGAGCAGCGAGAATCCTATATCTGATAAGATCCTCTCCCAGGATTTCAGCAGTTGGTCTCCTCACTTCCCAGACTTTTACAGGCTGTTGTTAGAAGAAGAGGGGATACTAAACAATGGTAAACATGGCCCTATCCCAACTTTTTTGAGATGTGTCGCTGCCATCAAATTCAAAATAAGCTAATATTTCTCATGAAATGATAAAATGCCTCACTTTCAACGTCAGATATGTTGTTTATGTTCTATTGTGAATAACATATCAGTTTATGAGATTTCCAAATCATTGCATTCTGTTTTTATTTACATTTTACACAGCATCCCAACTTTTTTCGGAATAAGAGTAGTATATGGGCAAAACAGGTTCACCAATATTGTGGAATCAAAGCTGCCATATCCGCTGTGCCCGCCGCAGATCATTTGTGTTAAAGCAATAATTCAAATACAATTACATTGAGCCTTTTCAAATTTAATTTGCCTTAAAGGAAAAGTTCATCCAAAAATGAAAATTCACTCATCATCTACTCACTGCAAGGCAAATCGAAGGGTCTATGAATTTTTTTCTTCCTCAAAACACTTTTGGAGTTACAAAGAAAAAACAGCATTGAAGACAAATCAAACTCACTTGAAGACATTGGAGACCACTTTTTTCAAGCGTCAAAAAACAACATTTTAAAACCACAAAATGCCTCCATACTGCTTGTGTGGCGTAATCCAAGCGTCTGTAAGCCCCGACATTGTTTGTAAAGGCCTTTGCGCGATTATTGTATGAGTGGTGCTTGATGCTTGTTAGCTAGTAGAGATGTTAGCATAGTTACCGGTAAACACGTTTGTTTGTCACGTAGCTGTTATTTATTTTACTAAATCATCCTGTTTCTGCCCCAGGAGTGCAATTTTACTATGAGCCACATAACCGTCAGCCAGAATCTAGGTTTTGTGAGTTTTGTGCAGTTAAGCTATTTACATTGTGTAGTTCAAGATCGTTAAGAAGAGCAACTAGAAGAGCGTGTTATGAAAACATTAAGTCTGATAAATATCAGTGCTGAGGAAAAAAAAAAAAACTCAGAAAACATTAAAAAAAAAAGCCGCATTTATCCTTAGCCTTTTACTTTTTCCCGTAATTGTTTTACTTATGACAGATATACAAAGTAAAACTTGTGATATATGTTACCCCGGATCACAAAACCAGTCGTAAGTCGCACGAGCCCATTTTGCGCTACAGCCGTCTAAAACATTTTACATTAAAATTATCGATTTTTTAGATTTGTGCATTAAATGTTAGAAAAATAACATAAGACACCATTCCAAGCGAGTATTTCGCAAAAATCCTACCATAGGTGCCTCCAAACTTGATTTAGGGGAAGAGGGTGGTGAAAATCTTTGTGTCATTACCCCAAAAACAATGAAAAATCGCCGACAAAAATAAAATGATTCCAGCGTGGCGCCAGTTGGGGGATTCCCCAACATTGTTGGGATCATTACAAAGCGAAATTCCCTCTATTTGATTATTTCCATTGTATACAGAGTTAATGAAACTGTATAATTGCATTTCCTGTATTTAAACCTGACTGTGCTAACATAAATATACTTGATTAGTCCTGTAACTACATTGATGTCCATCCACTACATGACTCAAGGGTATGTTATGCAGGGCTGAGCT
Source organism: Gymnothorax javanicus (assembly GCA_029692085.1). Taxonomy (NCBI): domain Eukaryota; kingdom Metazoa; phylum Chordata; class Actinopteri; order Anguilliformes; family Muraenidae; genus Gymnothorax; species Gymnothorax javanicus. Next base: position 60,237,385 of record CM056196.1, on the reverse strand, counting down.
CGACCAATGCCTGTCTTGGATAATTTTTTACTGTGGGGTTGCCCAGCCTTGTTCATTGGGCTGTGCTGGCATTGATGTTTTTGTTCCAGGCCTAGCAATGCACAAGTGTTTCAACAGCTGGTGATCTCTTTCAGTTAATTGACAGAAATAGTGGACTCAGTTGTGCCAAATTAGGACTGAAATGTAAATGGGACAGGAATATTGGTAGATATACAAGAAAAGAGTTGGTTGGCCCTGTCATAGAGTAACAAGGTGGGCTCATGTCCAGGTCTGTGATGTAATACACTACTAATCAGCATACTGTTTATTCTGCATGAAAAAAACAACATCAGATTGTTCCCAGCCTATGAATGACAGTTTTATGGCCAAACTTCAGCCACATTCTATGGAACCAGGGACCCAAGTTAAGATGGGACTGTGCATATGAATAGCTTACAATGGACTGTTAATGTTAATACGTGATAACTGGGTTTACAGAAACCAGCTACGAAAAATTACGACAGAAAATTCATTTCTGAACTGTTTTTAGAAAGAAATCTTGTACACGAAAATGAGGCCCGGATTGTTCACTTTTTAAAGAATATAACAAGCCTATTTACAGCCCCAAATCCAAAAAAAAGTTGGGATGCTGTGTAATTGTAAATAAAAACAGAATTCAATGATTTGCAAATCTCATAAACCCATATTTTATTCACAATAGAACATAGAAAACATATCATATGTTGAAAGTGAGACATTTTGCCATTTTATGAAAAAATATTAGCTCATTTTGAATTTGATGACAGCAACATATCTCAAAAAAGAGTTGGGAAAAGGTGCAACAAATGGCTGGAAAAATAAGCGGTAGTAATAAAATACAGCTGGAGGAGCATTTTGCTACTAATTAGGTTAATTGGCAACAGGTTAGTAACATAACATGATAGTAAAAAGAGCATTTTAGAAAGGCAGAGTCTCTCAGAAGTAAAGATGGACAGAGATTCACTAATCTGCAAAAAACTGCATCTATAAATTGTGAAACAATTTCAGAAAAATGTTCCTCTATGTAAAATTGTGAATACTTTGAATATTCTACCATTTACAGTACATAATATAATCAAATGATTCAGGGAATCTAGAGAAATCTCTGTGTGCAAGGGAATATTCCGAAGGTCAATATTGGATGCTTGTGATCTTCGGGCCTTCAGGCAGCACTGCATAAAAAACAGGCATGATTCTGCACTGGGGTACACTGCACGGGCTCAGGAACACTTCCAGAAATCATTGTCTGTGAACACAGTTCGCCATGCAATCTATGAATGCAAGCTAAAGCTGTATCTGTGAGGATTACGCCAGGAACTACAAGCGAGAACCAGAGAATACAAAAAAGGAGGCTTTATTTCTGGAGGGGGGGACCCCAACAGAGCAGGCAACGGTACAGAGTCCACAGTTCAATAATCAGAATCCAAAGGGCAAAATCCAGAATCGTAACCAGGGCACCAATCACAAAATACAGAGTCGGACAAAAAAAGGATTCGGTAACGATGGATGTGGCAAAGTACAGGAATAGGCAAAAAATCGAAAGTCAAGGACGGTCCAGTCAGAAAGGTAATCACTATGAATACAAGGCGAGAGAAGCGTGGCACAAGCAGACAAAGGAGAACGTTCTGACAAAGGACTGGCTGTGAAAAGACTACTTAAATATACAAACGGGTAGTCACATGCTATGATAGGGAACAGGTGAGCTGGATCAGACTAATGAACAAAGGGCTGAACATGAGGAAGTTCCTAACTACATGAAATAGGCAAAAGCCAAAACGCGGACGGGGAACACGAGACAGCCTATGACAAAACATACAGCTCCGGTTAGGGAGTTCAAACGTGCACAGATAATGAGAAGCAGGACAGAGTGGAGCAGGTGCGGAGGATCCGCTGAATTGCAGCAAAGACTAAGTGAAGGCAAGAGGCGGAGACTAGAACAGGGCGAAAAGGAGAGCTTGTTAATCAATTAGTAAGTGCAGCTATACAATCCCTAGTGCTCGTTAGTAAGTTAGTATTATATACAATGTTAGTCTGGGTTAGTAACTTAACAAAACAACAAACTGTTAGTATTGGTTAGTAATATAGAAAAGAGAGGCGAAGGAAGCAAACGATATTGGAAGGAATGTTTGAAACCAAGAAACCATGAAATCACCTAAGCATGTGACACGCGGGACTGGGGAGAAGCTGTAACTTAACAAGAGACCAGACAGGGGAGACAAAGTGCAATGAAGGGCATTGCAAAACATGGACCGGACTATAACAGAAAAGTGGATGGGGAACGGCAAAAAACGAAAACATGGCAAAGTACAAAAACTGAACAGAACCTTGCAAAACCTAACAGACATAATAATAAACATGACAGGGAATAAGGAAAACATAACAAGCAAGGCAGGAACATAATAAACATGGCAGAACAAGACAGACATGGCAGAATCATAACAGTATCATACAAAGGAGAAGCCATATGTGAACATGAGCCAGAAACGCCGCTGTCTTCTCTCATTTAAAATGGACTAAGGCAGAATAGAACTGTTCTGTGGACAGATGAATCAAAATTTGAAATTCGGACGCCATGTCATGTGGTGTAAAGAGGAGAGGGACCATCCAGCTTGTTATCAGCGCACAGTTCAAAAGCCCACAGCTCTGATGGTATCGGGTTACATTAGTCCCTATGGTGTGGGGAGCTTACATATCTGGAAAGGCATTATCAGTGCTGAAAACTGTAGACGTTTTACAACAACATATGCTCCCATGCTTTCAGGGAAGGCCTTGCATATTTCAGCAAAACAATGTCAAACCACATACTGCATCCATTACAACAGCATGGCTTTGCAGTAGGAGAGTCTGAGAAATAAACTGGCCTACCTGCAGTCTGGACCATTCACTAATAGAAAACATTTGGTGCATCATAAAACAAAAAATCTGGCAAAGAATACCCAAGACTGTTGAGCAGCGAGAATCCTATATCTGATAAGATCCTCACCCAGGATTTCAGCAGTTGGTCTCCTCACTTCCCAGACTTTTTACAGGCTGTTGTTAGAAGAAGAGGGATACTAAACAATGGTAAACATGGCCCTATCCCAACTTTTTTTTTTGAGATGTGTCGCTGCCATCAAATTCAAAATAAGCTAATATTTCTCATGAAATGATAAAATGCCTCACTTTCAACGTCAGATATGTTGTTTATGTTCTATTGTGAATAACATATCAGTTTATGAGATTTCCAAATCATTGCATTCTGTTTTTATTTACATTTTACACAGCATCCCAACTTTTTTCGGAATAAGAGTAGTATATGGGCAAAACAGGTTCACCAATATTGTGGAATCAAAGCTGCCATATCCGCTGTGCCCGCCGCAGATCATTTGTGTTAAAGCAATAATTCAAATACAATTACATTGAGCCTTTTCAAATTTAATTTGCCTTAAAGGAAAAGTTCATCCAAAAATGAAAATTCACTCATCATCTACTCACTGCAAGGCAAATCGAAGGGTCTATGAATTTTTTTCTTCCTCAAAACACTTTTGGAGTTACAAAGAAAAACAGCATTGAAGACAAATCAAACTCAATTGAAGACATTGGAGACCACTTTTTCAAGCGTCAAAAACAACATTTTAAAACCACAAAATGCCTCCATACTGCTTGTGCGGCGTAATCCAAGTGTCTGTAAGCCCCGACATTGTTTGTAAAGGCCTTTGCGCGATTATTGTATGAGTGGTGCTTGATGCTTGTTAGCTAGTAGAGATGTTAGCATAGTTACCGGTAAACACGTTTGTTTGTCACGTAGCTGTTATTTATTTTACTAAATCATCCTGTTTCTGCCCCAGGAGTGCAATTTTACTATGAGCCACATAACTTCGTCAGCCGAATCTAGGTTTTATGAGTTTTGTGCAGTTCGCTATTTACATTGTGTAGTTCAAGATACGTAAGAAGAGCAACTAGAAGAGCGTGTTATGAAAACATTAAGTCTGATAAATATCAGTGCTGAGGAAAAAAAAAAAAACTCAGAAAACATTAAAAAAAACCGCATTTATCCTTAGCCTTTTACTTTTTCCCGTAATTGTTTTACTTATGACAGATATACAAAGTAAAACTTGTGATATATGTTACCCCGGATCACAAAACCAGTCGTAAGTCGCACGAGCCCATTTTGCGCTACAGCCGTCTAAAACATTTTACATTAAAATTATCGATTTTTCGATTTGTGCATTAAATGTTAGAAAAATAACATAAGACACCATTCCAAGCGAGTATTTCGCAAAAAATCCTACCATAGGTGCCTCCAAACTTGATTTAGGAGAAGAGGGTGGTGAAAATCTTTGTGTCATTACCCCAAAAACAATGAAAAATACGCCGACAAAAATCGATTCCAGCGCCGCGCCAGTTGGGGATTCCCCAACATTGTTGGGATCATTGCAAAGCGGGGAATTCCCTCTATTTGATTCTTTATGAGATGACTACGTGGGTTCAAACGTGACCCAATAGGAGACGTCCGAATAAACCGCACTTGGCGTAAACAAAGACGGGCCTTCCCTAGAAACACAGGTTTTTTTTTTTTTAACCGACTTTTACTCTACTACATTGAAAAGATAAAAGTATACTTTTACTTTGTTACTTTGACACTGGCCACTTCGTTACTCGCTACAAATTAAAATATGAATGTAATTCATCATTTAAAGATAATCTGGATGAGCCGTGTTCGAGAAGAACAGCAGTGCTCGGCAAGCTATACTGGACAAAGAAAGTTAGGGATCACCCAACTTTTCAATATTAAAATATGATATGGAAAAAAATACAAACTATCAAATATTTCAAATTCAAAATTTGGGGTGATCCCTAACTTTATTTGTCCAGTATATATGAAGCACTTTATGCAGATGTGTCTGTCAGCGGACATGGAGCTGCAAATTTGTGCACGCAGTTAAAATATTCTACCACTAGATGACACCCCCGGATCAAGCCTGATGTGCAAACTGCTCAATATCCTTGCCCATAGTATCTATTCAGCAGTTCATAAAATTCTCTCTTGCCACAGAAGAAACTCGTCCTCTACAACAACCGCTTCAGCTACAGAGAGCCAATGATATCCCAATTAGTAGTTGAGAAAAATCAGTGTTCTGAAGCAAAAATTCGACATGAGATTGATACTATGTAATTCTGCTATCAATTATACTCAATTAAAGTGTTTTTTTAAACTGACAGTAAACTCGAAGAAGGAGTTGTAGTATATAAAGGAGAGACTGCCTGTTTGTTTTTTAAATACTGCATCTTTCATTCACCTGAAAATTGATTAAAGAACACGAGGAGAGAACAATGTGTGGTTTCTTTGCTTCTTTCTATGCGTAGCCTAGTGGTAAAGGCGAAGTGGTATGGTTTGAGAGATCAGGGTTCAAGTCCTGCGATGGCATGCACATATTTTGACAGTAAAGCATTATTCTTGTATAAATAATTACTGGGGTTTTTGTTCTTTGTATTTAGAATTTTTTTAATTTGTTTTTTTTTTTTTTTTAATAAATCTGCTCCAGTGGAGTCAAACTTCATTTTCTTTGTATGTATTTTCTTTGAATGGGAAAATGTATACAGGACTGGCAGAAATAATTTTAAAAATTTGCAATTTCAAAAATTAAAACAGCGGTTGTAATTGCATGGAATGTATGCCTGTAGTGACATAAGTGAAATTAAATGAGTTTTACAGTCTGGAACCAAAGAAATCTGAAATGGCACACAAGGTACCCAAACTGACAATTTGGAGTAGCCACCTAGACATTCCTCTCTAATTTTGCTCTGATTTGCTTGATTTGAATAAACTTTGGTAGAGATAATGATGAGATTCTCTGCTGTAATTTTTTAGAGGTTGGAGACTGCAACTAAATAAGTTCACAGGGGATAGAAGTAAAACTTTGTTAGGGGGAAAAATGAGATCTTTGATTTATACTGTGTTCCATCTTCATTTACTCTGACTCAGTGACATATATATTGACTTTTACACCACAAAAGAAATCCCAAATGGTGTTACCTTTATTATGATACCAAAGTTATTTAAATGGACCAAGTAGTTGCAGAGATATACTCATTTCATTTTGGGCATGCCATTTTCGAACCAGAGTCTCTGTGAGGTACCGTTCTGGAACCAAATGCGAGACCAGGAAGTTGCAGCAAAAGTGAGTTTTATTGAAGTTGGGGGGTAAAACCCCACAGGGCAGAAAGCAACGGTGCAGAGTCCACAATCCAAAATCAGAGTCCCAGGGACGTAATCCAAACCGTTAACAGGGCAGCAAACAAAAACTGAGAGTCGGGCAAAACAGGTACGGTACACGGGCAGAGAAGTATCAAAGAAAAAGCCAAAATCAGAATCAGGGACGTTCCAGTCAGAAGTATAACACTAAGAGTACAAGGCATCAACAATTGCAGCACAGGGAAATCGTTCTGACAAGAGCTGTGAGTGAAATGACTGCTTAAATACACGTAGGGGAAGTCACATGCTATGATAAGGAACAGGTGAGCTGGATCAGACTAATTACAAAGGAATGAACATGAGGAAGTACCTGATTACAAGAAATTGGCAAAAGCCAATACGCGGACAGGGATCACAGAGACAGCCTACTGACAAACATACGGCTCCGGTTAGGGAGTTCTACCGTGCACAGAGTGAGAGGCAGAACAGTGATTAGCCAGGTGCAGAGAATCTGCCGAAGCACAGCAAAGTAAATTGAGCGAAGGCAAGGGGCGGAGACTAGAGCAGAGCGAGTGCTGAGAGCTTGTTAGTCAATTAGTAATGTGCAGCTATACAATCCCTAGTGCTTGTTAGTAAATTAGTACTATAAACAATGTTAGTCTTGATTAGTAAGTTTAACTAAAATAACAAACTGTTAGTATTGTTAGTAAAATAGAAAAGCAGGGTGAAGGAAGTAAACGAGATTGGAAGGAATGGTTGAAATCCCAGAAACCATGAAATCACCTGAAAGTGTGGCACACAATACTGGGGCAGCGGGCGTTCACATGACAAAAGACCAGACAGAGGGAGACAAAGTGCAATGCATGGTATGACACAAAACATGGACCGGAATAAAACTGCAATGGTGGAATATGGAAGACATACACAGACAAAGCAAAAACAAAACATGGCAGAGCATCTAAATCACAATCGAAAATACAAAGCATGGTCAGACAAAGCAGAATTCATAATAAAAACATGGTCAGGCAGGACAGGATCATAACAGTCTCAGGGCTTAAGAAGTTTTAATATGTTTAAAAGTAAGCATAGAAGAACGTTCTTATTTGTCAGTATGTCTTGCCAAACTAGTTAGAAGACAATACCATGATTAATCCAGAAATATTGAATTCTGTGAAAAAGTTAACTTTGTGATTTGGTTGTGATTATCAGGCAAAGTACGATACATGCGCAGAAGTGCGATTTGAAGTCAAATGCCTGCCAGTCAACATCATAGCCTTAAACATTTCCATGTTTCCGTAATAATTAGTAATATTCCTCTGCATTAGTAGGCTGTCTGTTTTTTGCAAATCTGCTGCTCTGTGTGGCCGAAGAGTTGGCCAGTGGGGAGAAAACTATGTCCATTAACCCCTTTCTGCAGATGTGTCCGCCTGTGGACATAGAGCTGCTCTATTTATGCACGCTGTTACACTTTTCTATCACTAGATGGCACACCCAGATCAATTATTAAATATTCACTAGCAAGCCGAGCTCGAACACGGTTTAGGATATGGACAAGTTCACTCCCATTCCTGTTTTTCAGGAGTTGCGTGAATTAAACTCCTCAGTTAACCCTGATGTGGAAACTTCTCAATGTACTTGCCCATAGTATCTATCCAGCAGTTCTCTCAATGATCTCTTGCGACAGAAAAAAAAAAACGTTGTCCTCTGTAGCAACCACTTCAGATACAGCGAGCCAATGGTATCCCACTTAGTAGTTAAGAAAAATCAGTTTTCTGAAGCAAAAATTTGACGTGGTATTGATACTGATGATTGATCTCATTCTACAGTCAATTGTAGTCATCACATATAAAAATGCGTATTTCCCTACCATGGACTTACGCATAGATTCCTCCACTGACGAATTCAGCGCTCCCTTATATTCACCTAAGTACTGGTGTTGATAGCCAATCACTCAATTATATACTCAGGCTCATCTGCGTAACTGCACTGTTATAGTTCACGCCCTCGTGAAGCCTCCCCAGTAACAATGTATTGATTTACTCGTTTCTTATCCAATTCCCGAGTGTTTAAACTTTCCACAGTAACTGAAACACATTGATTGGACAAACAGAAGAGTATGCAAGCTTTTGCATATCTGCAAGGTAGGTTGCATCCTCTCAACGTTGCGCACAATTGCGCAGCTGAAAATGATGCAATTTATAGGAAAAAAGACTCACAAAACCAGCCTGAAGTGTTCAGTTACATTTACAGGATTCAAATGAGGTAAAGACATAGTCAATAATAATTATTCCTAATTTAACAGGACCATAGGGTTCCTTCCACTGGATACATCTGTCTCTGGAGGAGGGATTCAATGAAGAAAGGTTATGTTGCTATTGTGGTAGCATTTTGCTCAATGTGGCTTTTTGTATTGGAATTTATACCGTATTCAACTAAATTGAATGCCAAGGTTTTTGCACATTCAAAATGTGAACTGCTCAAGCACTTTGGTAGACCCTCTGGTACGTTCATTGCACCATTCTGTTGAATCTAGGGAAGCATATATTGCCTGATTTTCTGAGTTGAATGTCTGTTCTGTTAAAATAAGGTATATTTCAGATATTACAGAGTTAGTGAGTTATACTTGTTTCTTATTAGGTGTAGAAAGTGTTTATATAAGGTTGTGAGCTCGAGAGTGGGAACTTCTAGCTTTCACTGCAGGGTGAATGTTCTGACTGTTTAATCAGCAGTTTATTTCATGAGTATGTGTGCTGGCTTGGGGGACTTTGAAGAAAAATGGACAAAACTCTAAACTTTATCATGAAGAAAAGGCATGTTTTGTGTTTGGAGAGGTTACTGGTGACCAGTGATGTCCAACTGCACCGATATTGATAAACTCACGCGAAATTCAACCAGAAAATCATTAGGTCATATTGAATTTCATGCGTCAAAAGTTGATTTGTGTTAAATATATGATTATTTTATGATTTGACAATGTGCCATTTTGAGGGATCTTAGACTTTGGGGAGCCACCTGGATAGCTGTCTTATTTGGGTCCTAGAGAGTAGGTAATTTAGAATTCAATGCTCAGGTGACTTGCTTTTGTGGTAAAGTAGTTTATGATCCCAGAAATGTATAGTTTTAGGCCCAGCAATTTTTCAATTCTCAGTATTTTTTTTACAACTTCAATGCTGAATTTTCATGAAGATTTTTTGTGTTTTCAGCCTTTTTACTCTACCAAAATCATGAAAATAAACTGAAATACGATGGAATTCTAAATGCGTCAAGTGTCCTGACTCAGTTGAGCCATTCCTTTCCTGTCTGAAGCTGCAATCTTGAATTATTAAGCCTTAAATAAGGTAACACATAAATGGCTTCTGCGCAAAGGGGTTAATGGGAAATTCATTATTGACTGATAAATTAGGGAATTTGGTAATAGACCAGGAGCCCGGGGGTTTTCATGAACAGAGGTGCATGTGGAGCATTGTATTACACAGATAAATTGGTAAGCTTTCCAGCTACCCTGAGCTCCTGCTCTACTCCCCTCCCCTTATTTTCCTCCCTGCGCTTGCACACTCCTTTCCATACTTTGCGTCCTTGTGTATTAAAGTTCCTAGTCCTCCTCACAACTTGCTAGACTGTTTTCTCCCATCTTAGGTGCTCAAACTCAAGAAAGCGAGAATCGATTTATCAGGCATATTCTACCCAGTGCCTATGGTCCTGGTGCATGGCACTTCTCCGAGTTAATTCTGCATCCCAGTCCAAGAATGCATTGGTCCTGCGTGCCCAGATCCATTTGGCTTGACTCCTCCACTACCGATCTCAAACCAGTCCCTTCTACTTCAACTAGCCAGACGTCTAGTGTATCTATATGCTTTCACCTAACCTTGGACTGTCTTCGTATAATTCTCTTCAGTCGTATTTTGAACACTTGTCATCTCTTTATTTAAGATGGCTATATGGCTTTTCAGTGATCTGGCTCTGGGTTCTGACATTCACAACAGCCACAGTGCCTGTGATGGCCACAGCCACACAGGGTAATCTTATTTCTCCAAAGTCACTGTATTTGTTTCATTTATATCTGAAGTTTGTGATTTGCAGATGTTTAGTTTTATATCACAGTCATCTAAACATAACCACACAGTTTGTTTGATTTAAAATTTATGCTTTTACCTTGCATTGTTTTATATGGAGTGCACGCATTTAACATTGTTTGGTTTTAAAAGTGGATCACGCATTGTTTCTTTCTTTGATTTACCTTGAGTGATGGGGGACAGGCTCTTCCTCATTTGGAAAGGCGTGGCTGAAGGCTGAGGAGCATTGAGTGCAGCAGCAGGCTCACTGGAAATAACCATTTGCTGCTGTGCCACGGAGGGATTTTTGGGTTTATTTAGTTTATACTATGTCTTGTCCAGTTGGAGTCCATTTTGTTTATACCTATGTGTATTTGGTTAGGCCAAGCCACTATAGGTTCCCCCATGTTTCATTGTGTAAGCCAGTTTTGCTATGTTTTGTTGTCTTAAGTTTCGTTATCTTTTGCTGACCTCTTTTATAGGCCTAGCTATGATTTTGTTGGCTTTGTAAAGTTTATTTTTTGGGTGAAAAAAAAAAACTGTTTTTCAACTAACATTTCCTGTGTCCTCATGCCTTATTGCTTGGTCCTTCACAATTGGTGGCAGCACAGGGATCATCCAGTGGAGGTCGCAGGAATTTTTTGTCTCCTTTTTTTTTTTTTTTTTGTTGATGGACCCCCCTCCCCAACATGAGTCATGAAAGAGGAAAGAAGGTTCCGGAAGGACCTGTGGGCTAGAGTGCACATAAAGCTGAGGGTGAAGACAGAGCCAATGGAGCTCTTGGGATGGCAGGCACTGAGGTTGAAGGAAAGGAGCCAACCCTGTTGGACCTGATGGCCATTCTTAAAGCATATATGGCACAACAGTGGACCCAAGATAAAAATCAGAAGGAGGTAGCTGCAAGACTAGAACAGCGGTGTAAAGCCCTTCAACATCAGTTTCAGCTCCTGCAGATGGAGGTGCAGGCCTGAACATCTTCACTACCAGCCCCTTTGCCAGCAGATTCTGATCCATCCGAGGTGTGGGAGGATCAGTTATCCAAGGGAGTCCATCTGCAGGCCCAGGATAAGCCTGCTACTATGACTGATCCAAACTCGGACTTTGCAGGTCAGGTTTACTCGCGCCATGTGCCCACATTGGAGAAACTCATGTTCTCATTGCCTTTGAACGTATTGCTGTTGCATGCCGGTAGCATAAGGGTGACTGGGTTTTTCATTTGATGCCATTGCTGACCGGCAAAGCAAGGAGTGCTTCTGTGCATATAGATGTGGATGACTCTCTTGACGATGATAAGGTGAAATCTGCTATTCTTGCAAAGCATGATATTAACCCTGAGTCTTACAGGCTGAGATTTTGCTGTCTAGAGGTTAATCCAGGTGAGCACCCAAAGGAGCTATATGCAAGGCTAAAAGAGCTGTATGTAAAGTGGATCCAGCCACAAGGTAAAACCACCCATGAAACTGGTTAACTCATCACATTAGAGCAGTATTTGAGAATGGTGTCCCCTGAGTTGCAGGTTTCATTCGAGAACATGACTCAGACACAGCAATGAAGGCTGCTAAACTGGCGGATGTCTTTGTGGCTGCCCAGAAGAATGGACAACCATGGAGCTATAACTCATGGAAGGGAGCAAGAGACCGCCGCAAACCTACACAGCAGTACCCTCAGAAAGCAGCAACTGGTCAGGGTAAGTCTCCCATGTGGGAGAACCAACCACCTAGCAAGCCAGGGAAACCCCTGGTAGAAGACCTATTTGTTATCTTTGGAGTGGAAGGCCATACAAAGCCCATGTGCCCTAAAAATGCAGCTCAGCTAACAAAAGTGTGTTTTGTGCCATGCCCTACTGTGAAACCTGAGCTGAGGCAAAGTACGTCTATTAAGATGGTGGAGGTTGAAGTTAATGGGACAGCCCTCAAGGCCTTAGTTGATACGGGGAGTGACTAGACACTTGTGCACCGAAGGTTTATACCACCTAATATTATCAGCACCAATGATACTATCCCTATATGTTGTGTGCATGATGAGAACTATGCAATGGCTGACATGTACAAAACGGTGGAAGGCCAAGCCAACCTCTTGAACATTGCAGTTGCTGATAATTTGCCTTATCTGGTTGTGCTAGGACGAGACCTCCCAATACTTTTTGATCAGTTGAAGCCAAACAAGAGCTGGAAATGTAATGCTGCTGTCACCAGAAGGCAGGCTAAGAGATCCAATGAGCACCTGGAAGGTCTCAGTGCCCTGCCTTTCTATAATGATGAGTTGAAGACGATGCCCGGAAAGTCTATTAAAACTCATAGACAGATAAAGCGGCAGAAATTCCTCGACACAGTTGTGAAGCCACCAACTATTCCGGAGCCAGAGTTGCCTTTAGGATTTCCAATACGAGATAAAGTTGGTGATCTGCAAAAAAAGTGATCCATCTTCGCAGTCTCTTTCTCAGAGAGCCAAGCAGAAGGAACCGGGGGTGGAACTGGACTTCAACAGAGATGAGTTTGTGCTGCAAAATGGCATTCTTTGCTGTCAACAGGGGTCAGTGTTGCAGCTAGTAGTTCCCCAGGCTGCTAGAGACACCATACTTGCCTTGAGGCATTCTGTTCCCTGGGCTGGCCACCTAGGTAAGCATAAAACCACAGCTTGCATCAGCCATCATTTCACTGGCCTGGTTTATGTAAGGATGTTGCCCCCAGTGTCAGATGACATCTGTTAGCATTCCCCTCAGAGCTCCTCTCCAGTCTTTGCCCATTATTGGCATCCCATTTAAGCGCATTGGAATGGACATTGTCGGTCCTGCTGAAAGAAGTAAGGCTGGGAACTGTTATTTGCTAATGATAAAAGATTATGCGACTTAGTAACCTGAGGTCTTTCCATTAAAATCTGTAAAAGCGAAATCAGTTGCTCTTTGTTTGGTGCAGTTTTTCTTTTTTCCAGAGTGGGTTTCTCACATGAAATATTGACTGATCAGGGAACTAACTTTATGTCCACCTTATTTAAGCAAATCTACCAGTTACTTGGCATTAGGGGCCTATGGACCATGCCGAACAACCCCCAAACGGATTAGCTAACGGACGCTTCAATCAGACGTTGAAGCAGATGCTCCAGAAGTTTGTAAGCAACACTGAGATCAGTGGCTGTCATACCTATTATTTGCATACAGGGAAGTAGCCCAAGCCTACACTGCTTTCTCTCCTTTGAACTTTTGCATGGGTATGAAGTGAGGGGGCCCTTTCCCTGCTGAGGGAGATTTGGGAGGGAGGGAGGGAGGAATCTGTCAATATCATATCTTATGTTGTGCAGATGAGGGACCGACTAGAAAAAATGAGTGAGTTGGCCCAATCCTACATGGCAGAGGCCCAAAAACGTCAGAATTCCTGGTACAATCAGTCGGCCTGGCAGAGAACCTTCAACCCTGGACGAATTTACAATATTCATTATCTATATTATAATAGCCGAGTGGCCTCTGTGTGCGTGTGTGTCCGGCCACTCAGTGCTAGATTCCACCGGGCGCGTATCTGCAGCATAGCGGGAGCGATGCTGTTTGGCTCCGTCTTGCAGGCGACTGTGTCCGGCCAATTAGTGCTAGACTCCGCCGGGCACGTATCAGTGCTAGATACCACCGGGGGCGTATCTGCAGCATAGCGGGAGCGACGCTGCTTGGCTCCGTCTTGCAGGCGACTGTGTCCGTCCAATCAGTGCTAGACTCCGCCGGGCGCGTATCTGCAGCATAACTTGAGCGACGCTATTATAATATAGACATGCGGGGGGGATTCCCCCTTTGTCCTCTCCTGGGGATTCCCCCTGTGTCCCCTCTCCTGGGGATTCCCCCTTTTGAACCCAAGCCAATTTATCCACAGGAGTCCTGAATCCCAAAAAACAGATGCCAGGCCGCAAGAGAAAGTAACGCGTAATCTGCAGCATAATGTGAGCGACGCTATTATGCTCCGTCTTGCAGGCGACGCCAGGCCGCAAGAGAAAGTAACATGTAATCTGCAGCATAATGTGAGCGACGCTATTATGCTCCGTCTTGCAGGCGACTTCGTGTTCCACTGAGCGCAGAATGTCAGCGCAGTGTATTCCCCTTGATATTTACTTAGTTTTAGTTACTATAAAAACATTGGTCGCGTGACAACCACCTTGGTGTTTTATGGAAACACCACAGCAACGTGATGACATCATAGAGGTGCATGTGATGACATCATAATGCTGCACGAAGTTACATAAAATAGAACTCTTGGATCCCCACGGGCAGAGTGCTAGTTTATGTTAACTCGTAATGTACGTAGCTGTATTGAATGAATAAATGTTAAACTAGGAGCAAAATAAGGGATAAGAAATCATCACTTCATGCGTCTGCTTTCACGACAGTAGCACACACTGTATGACTTTGATACACTGCTGAATTCAGCAGCCGATCGTGGTGGAACATTGACATAAGCGAAGAGAGTACAAGTTTCGAGGGGCGAATTTGTCTAAATTTGGGGGTATTTGATGGCATCTGCAGGATTAGTTAAACCAATTTTTATAAACAGATAAACCAAATTTCCCACAGTAACACGCATTAATCTGAATCCTAGGGACCATCAAAAAGCGAAAAATCCTTAAAATCCGCCTTAAAAAATATTGGATTTTGGGGGCCCTCCTCTCACCCCTCTGATGTCTCATGGTGATTCTGGCTCCAGAATCCTGATATATGGGCCAGACTACTCCAGCACATCAAATTTCAGCTTCCTATCTCCAGTATGTGAGAGGTTATGGTCCTTTCAAAATGCTACAAAACAAAATGCCCAATTCACATAAGTCAAAAGGGCGTGGCACCGTAATTTCAAATTTCAAATATACTATTCAAAAAAAAGTAGGGGATATTGGTTTACAAGTACCTGAGGGCATTTGCCACACAAAAAAGGGTATCATAGTTAAAACCCCTCGGCCATCCTTAAATATATTTGGTTTGTTTGCTGTAACATTTCAATAAAAAAAAAAAACTGGTGCTGGCCATGGTAGTGGTTATTCTGCTGCTGGATAATTTTTTTAAAAAGATTGGAGGCAAAAAAGATGTTGTCCCGGTAGTACTGTCAAATTTTTCTGCCGCAGCAGTGATGCCTCCCCAATGTCTATATGACTACCTTATGTCCCCACCAAACCTCCTGAATGCAATAATAAAGGTGCCATCATGCTTTTAAAACAAATGTTGTAGATCATTTTATTGTCAACAAGCGATTTGCTGTTATCTTAAATGATGAATCGTGATCCCTATGGAAATATTATAATGACAGACTGGGAAACACCTTGGCCTGTGTGGCAAATACAGCAGTTTAAACAAAACAAAAGTTTTCCTCTGCAGGCTTTTGACTGCACAAAGGTCTACTACAGCTTCATTGTTTAAAAAAAAGAAAGAAATTTCATTTCACATCGGAAATATGTAATGCTGTGTGTCATGGATAGAGGACAAATTCTCAAAAGTGCTTAACTTTCAGGGCTCATCAGCTAACACAACTGTAGCCAGAATTCAGTGAGAGTGTGGCAATGTTTGTTTTTGTCATTGATTTTTGGGTGAAATGGTATAATCAAAAATAAAATATCCCCAAATAGTATATATGTTTGTTTGCTGTAACATTTCTTAAAAAAAAATAGCTACAACAGGGTATATGCAGGAATGCAGGAGGTTAATTTCAATACCTTTTTAAGACTTTTTTAAAAACCTTTCAAAAAAATTTTAAGACCTCATCGCCACTTTAAGCTGTTGTTAGCAACACATCTTTAACAGTGGTAGTTTGCAATTTAACAGAAATGAGGTAAGCTGAGAAGGAATAAAGCTCGAAAGAATAAATTAAACTAAAGGCAGGTTTATTGACATTCCCCTCAGGTCACAACAAGTAACAACAATTATTCAAGGCCAACTTGCGGAAAACAAGAACTTATGACATCATGATCAAAATTTAGGACATGTGCCTGAGATTGTGTGATTTGCTTTCCATCAGCTTCTCTGTATCGATCAGCTCTCTGAGCTTTTCTTTGTGCCTTTGGCGCAAGGTGTTGGACTTGGTGATAAGTTGGGCCATTAATGACCCAGATTTTCCTTTTGCCTGCTCAGCAAGATGGTCTGCATCAATTTGAAGTGTGTTGCATACTTCATGCAGGATTCTGATCTTTTTCTTCAGCTCTTCGACTTCATCTTCAGCTGCTTTTCTTTTCAGTGTCTGTGTGGCATTTTCTTTTTTCAGACGTTGTTGCTCAAGGTGTATTCTGTATCTTGACCTGGCGGAAGCTACTGAAGCCAAGAGCTCCTTGGTCAGAGGAACATTTAGAACACCCCCACAAACACTGACCTTGTCGCAGATCAACCTTAGAGCCTCCATCGACTCTTCAAGTATATTGCAGGTTTCAACCTGCTTGTTGACTGAGAATCCTCTCTCCACTGTGGCTTGTCCATGGGACAGGAGCAGAAGGATTTGACAGAACTTTGAAACTTCAGGGTAAGACTTGAGTGCTGAGTGCAGGAACACATCAACCCGACTGCTGCAGTGGCTGAAAGGAGAGGAAACGCTCATCTCTAGCCTCAACACTGAGAAATCTCTCAAACTGTTGGACGATCACATCACCTGCAACAAGGGAATTAAATAAGTAATTGCTAATGTGTAATTGCAATTTTATTCGACATTTGGTTCATCATTCATTTGACAAACATGGCTCACAGCATCTGCACATACAAAAGCATAAGCTATATAATGTACGGTATCTTTCAGCAGTGTTAAAATAATTTCTTCTGGAAGCATTTGGGAGATTAGACACTTTAACACCAACAAAAAAATGCACAAAAATGAAGCTGCCTTGCTTCATTTCAACAGATGGAAGAAAATACGTTAAAATAAATAAAGAGGAGACATTAGAGGACATACAGTGACCAATCCACTTCTACTGTCATTCTACTGTACTTTATTTTTCCTACCAGCTGAGACACCTCCTGTCAACTGACTGTCCTGCAGGAATTTCTGGACTATAGTCTTCATCTTTGTGAGGCACCACTCTGGATCCCTGTGCATGTTTGTTGGATCCGAACATGCTATGGCCCTGACCACTGGAAGCTTCAAGGGGCTTTTCTCTTGCAGTTTCTTAACCATGGTAACCAGGCCCTGCATACATGCTTTCCTGAAGATGAGCACAGAAAGCTCCCCTACCCTGTTTCCTGGCTTGCTCTGAAGTACCTGACAAATAGAACATAAACTATAAACATAAGCTGTAAATGGTATAAAAAGTAAAGATTTATAGTTTTTTAAAACAGATTATTGCCCTCTCAGTGAACCTGAGAAAAAGAGTTTCTATATATATATATGAAACTACATACATTAACTGCTATTATCATTACTAGCAGTACAATAAAATGGTCAAACTATCAACATTTACACCAACTGGTTGGAGAGGTGTGCAGTGCAAAAATCCATGCACTCATCCCTACAAAGACAATATATCAAAATTACTTTTATGACAGATTCAGCACCCAGGCCTATATCAGCATTTATGACAGGGACCCAGTTCGCCTCATCAGCCACATCTACTTTCGTAAGCCGCAGGGGAGTGAGGTCCTGCAGGAGCTCCCTCTTCACAAACCGCCTCAGTAGACTCTGAAGATATAGCAAACAATCAGTGGAAGAACTCTTCATATAGATAAAATCATATTCAATTTACACCTTATTGTAATTATTACCTTTATCAGCTCACTCAGATCTTTGGCTAAGAGGGGCAAAACTGGCTCATCAGTCTGATACTTGGTCAGGAAGGGGTTGAAGATCCTGGATATGGCCAGGAAGAACTGCAGTTTGGCACTGATGAGGGGATCAGCTTGTGCCGCCTCAATAGTGTCATAGGAGGCAGTGCCCGGGTGGGGGAGCTTCTTTTGCTTCACAGCATCCACATACTGCATAATCAAAACAACTTTATTAACATAGTTGGAAACTCAAAGTACTTCATATGGGGTTTCCTAGGGGGAAGCAAAAAAGCCACATCAGGATAACTATAAAAATTCTTCCCTGACCACTCTTGATAAAAGCATCATGCAAGTTCCTGAAAAATATTCAAATATATTTGCTGCATAACTAAACAAAACATAACAAAATACATGTGCATAGAAAAACAGTACTTTATAAGAAATGTTGCGCTAAAATTGAGGGAAACAGTAAATAATCGTAACACCTTCAAAATCATTGGCCATACTTGAGCTGCCCTCTCTGCCACAGGGAGATTTTCAACCCATCTGTGGCCACAGAATGGCAGCGGAAAGGTGGTGGACCCAGTCAAGGCAGTGAAGTCCTCCCTCCTAGCTGGAGCATTGTGGAATAGAAAGTGGAGAGCCCGAAGGTCCTTGTCCAGCTGCCACATAGTGAAGCCTGCCTTCACTGCATTGTGCAGGGTGTGAAGCCCACAGCTTCCAACCTTCACCAGTTGAGGTCCATACAGCTCTGCATGCTCCTTCTGAAGAAGGTCTCCCAACTTCAAATTGACATTGGGACCATCCACACTGACAGAGGCAAGCTGCCTCACATTCAGTTTTGCAACACATTCCTGTGAATTGACATGGCAGTCAGTTAATTTATGACATTATGCCTTGAATTTGTTTTGTTTGTTCTTGAAATACACAGGCATTCAAATCAAATCAAATGTATCTATGTAGCACATTTCAAACATAAAATTGCACCACAAATGCTTGTTAAATTTTAAAACCATCTCTCTCTCTCTCTATATATATATATATATATATATATATATATATATATATATATATATTTGTGCCTTTATTCTGAGAAAGCAATGGCAGATATTGAGCACAGAAAAAATATTTTTGCAAGCACATAGATAATACACAGTGTCTACGTGTCCGAAAGTCGGACAGGGTTTTAATATAACTCCGTGTCCGACAGTCAGATGGTTTCAATATAACTCCGTGTCTGACGGTCGATTATTGTTTATAATTTCTTCAAATCTACTGAATCTTTTAGACATTAAATGTGAATAACGTAAAACGTAAACGTAAACGTAAATAGACAACAGTCTATTCGGTCTCTCTTTTGAAAATTTGTCAGATGGATCGAACAGATTCACGCTTTATTTCCACATCAGAGATAAAATAGTGCTTGTAGTCAGTGAGCAAATCAATTCCATGACCATTGACATTGTGAATTAAATATTGCATGCACAATCAAAACTGTCGGACGCGAAATGCAAAATAGGCCTACTCCACGTCCGGCAGCCAGCAGAAAGTAATAGTATTGATATGAGAGCAGATTTATAACTAAATAAAGAATAAAATATATCATCAACAATCAGAACATCCAATGGGCACTGCAATCAATTTATTCGGGCCATTTTTTAAAATACAACGAAGTCCGTACAATGCCTGTCGGACATTAAATGCAAAATACCCCGTGTCCGAGAGCCAAAAAAAAAAAAAGAGGACGATTAGAACAGATTGATAATGAAATAAAGAAAAAAAAAAACATTTTAACAACAAACAGAACATCCAATAAACACTGCAATTTATTTATTTGCGGGCCATCTTTTTTGGATGTTCTGTTTGCTGGTGATATATTTTTAGTCTAACAGCCTCGTAGGACACTGCTTGACAGGCCTACAAAATAGGCCTGACATAAGATAATCATGTACGATGCAGGAAAATTTTTGAATATGTTAAAAATTCAATGGTGAGAGTCTCCGACAGCCTTTTTCCTTCCTAGAATACATGAAGGTGGTGTTGTGTCAGTATGGGAAAATTGCCCATGAAATCTTTTGATTCCTTACCATATTGACGGTGTGGGGCATTAATATGCAACAATCCTGGCCAGAGTTATGGCTATTTACATTTCCCCTACCGCAAAATCTACTGTCACTTGGCTGATGTGCAGTATCCAGTTTCAAGCATGCAGCAACCATAGTTCATCCCTAAAGATTCAATGTTAACATAAAAAAATTGAAAATTTATACATGTAACTACATTTTAAAACAAGTTTCATCAGTTTTAGAAGGGGTATCCAGGTGAGCGCCTCCAGCTCACGGGCTATTCGTTTTTTGTAGCATATGTGCTAGGACAGATGTGGGCCAAATTTAGATGAGCACTCCCCCTAAAACCAACATATGGAGATAAATCAATTAATAACTCCCAATTATCACAGTGCTAGTTTTAAAATTTATAACTGTTATTGTTACTGCCATCCCAAGGAACAATTTGACACCAAACATGGCTTAATTGCTTTGAAAAATGAGACCCAGGAGGAATGGAAGCCATAAAAAAGCATAATTTGGCTACATTTTTCATCACAAATTGAAAGTTTAACATTAAAATTAATATAGTTCCCAAAGTGATCCACCCTAAATATTTGGCAAAAAGTTGGTGCAGTATGCCAAGTTCGTTTGCACAAAGTTTCAAGAAATTCTTTCACCGGGAACAATGTAGTAGGACGGCTGCATGTACACCATCCTTGGAAAATAGAAGAAAATCTAAAAAGCAATTTATCTAATTATCAAAAATCTAATTTTGAGGCAAAGGCAAGCTTGACCATGAAAACAGGGAATAAATTGGTCACAGTGGATCCAGTTTTCATCATTTAGGGCCTTCACCATCATAGGAATCATTTTAAAAAGCAGAGATTATATCTGGATCAGGACTCGTATTCACAAAGCATCTTATCTTACCGCTAGGAGTACTCCTAAGTCGCGCTAAAACATTTTATGTAGGAGTAAAATCTTAAAAGTTATTCACAAAGCCGCTGAGAGCAACTTTTAGTTAAGAAAACTGGTAACTCCTAGAATAGGAGTAGCTCCGAGATAGGTGGGAGTAAATCTCCATTGCTATAGATGACATCAATTCTCATGCACGAGTCTTGGGGCAATGAGCACGGTGATTGGTTGTTTGGTGACAGGGCGGCCCATTGAAAAAATATTCCACATACAACCCATGGAGGAAAAAATGAGGAAATAGTCCAAGCGGCTGGTTTGTCCCATAAAATAATAACATGTTGAGCACTCCTGAAAATGCACTATGCACAGTCCCCACATATCACGCTCTAGGCAAATAAACATACATAGGAAAGAGATCATTGTAAAAACGCCAATAGCATAAAAGGAGTCAATAATAAAACGCGTCATTTTCCCCAATAATTTGCAACTTATTACCCAATGAGAATATGTTGCGATAATTTAAATGACGAGCCGTTCAAGTTTGTTTGCCCTAAACTGTCACGGATGAAAGTTCAAAAAATACGCGAGAGCCCAACTGAGCTACGACCAGTTACTGCTGCTGGCCTAGTTGGTGCTGGAGCAAAAAAGCAAGAAAATTTGGCTCAGGGGTGAACAGCAAATCCTCGGGCGACAGACGACTCGTAGAAGTGGTGGTATGGGCTGCAATCGCAGGGGAGGTCCGAGATTGCAGCCTATAAACGGGCAATTGTTTAAACAGGAAAGCATACTAAGCTTGGTTTGTAATTTATAGCCTACAATTTAAATATGTATACAAAATATGACATAGGCTGGTATTATTATGATGATCTATTAAATGTAACCCTCGCTCAACAGCCTAATAAAATAATTCATGCATAGCAGGAGGAGGTACAGCACCAAAGCCACTGTCCCCGAGCAAGTGGCAGTCCCTGCGTCACCCCACAGGCACATAATGCCTGTCAAATAATTGGCATAAGCTACTTTCCATTAAAATGCGAGTTGTGCGTGGATCCTGGCCATTTCGCAACAATGTCCAAAATATTGTATTCGGCATCAAATACTATCTGGGTGTTGATGGAATGAACTTTTTTTCTAATTACAAATTCCTCTTCATCTTGGGTCGGAAGAATAATTCAAATATGGGTCTCATCAATAGCACCGATGATACCAAGCATATCTGAGATGTGCATGAATTCAAGTTTGATTCTGTGTTGTTGGCGAATGTCCATTGGAAAACGGATAAACTGTAGGATAATATGGGGTTCACTGAGCGCAATGATTGTTTGTGAATTGAGCGACTGACAGATGACTGTGAAATCCCTAAATTGTCTGCGTTGCAAAGTTGCATTTTGCCGGTGGCCAAGTAAGGAAGTTGTCAAACATTTTATTTCGGGGCTTATTGGGTTGTTTCTCATGGTTGGAAACATAATTCTCTCCCTCATCAAGTCAACAACAAATAAAATCCCTTCATGGACAATCCGATATCTTTTCAACAACTGCGCATCATTCAGAATTTCCAAGTCATTCCGTCTTTCAACAGCAGCAGCCATTTTCCGATTCTTTGTGAATAGGTTTTAGCGAGTTAGGAGTCCTCTTGACTACTTTTAAGCTCTCCCAGACTTAGGAGCTACTTTTAGGCCTAAAATGCTTTTGTGAATAACACTTAGTAAAAATAATTAGGAGTCCTAAATTTACGACTGACAATGTTTTTTTGGGAGTTTCTCCTAAATCCGGCAATTAGGACCTACTTTTAGCGCTAAGATGCTTTGTGAATACGGGCCCAGATCTCCCGTGAAAAGATCAAGCATGTATCATGTGTATTATGTATTATAAAGCTGACAGATTTAGGGTCAGCAATATGTTGTGGTTCAATTAGTTGAATATCTAATCTTAAGTTGACATTTAAGCCACTAATTATGTTTCTTTTCATTTGTTGAGAGCTTGTCGAAATGTATATCTGTAAGGCTGAATGTCTTTGGTTTGAGACCTGAAATAACCCAGGTGGTACAATACACTTGCAACATGCCCACACATGCCATTTGTTCTTTTCCCTGCAGGGCATGTGCAATTATAATCTGAAATAGGGTCATTAACTAGAGTAACATCAAACTCAATCCATATGTTGTAGTTAGTTTGACTCCTGTGACGTGAAGGTTATACGTTGACTCCTGACAACGTATAAGGTTATCAAGGTGTTTGTACACCCAAACTTCAGCTATGTATCCTGGTAACCCCTCATATAACCGCTTGGTTTCAAGAAACCTGCTAACAGTCTACCACAGGGTTCCCTGGGTTTGGTTCCAATCACATTTGCAGGATAAAAATTTTATTAAGCTGCTAATTTTTCTGGAGTGTGTGTTTTTTTTTTTTTTAGATGGATTGCTTATCTTATTGATCAACATTATTCCAGAAAAATGCAGTACCACAAGGAATATATGTAACCCCAAGTTCATATTGTGCTTCTTGCAAAATGGAAAACAATTACCTAAAAATAGGTAACATTAACCACTGAGGTAAAAGACTCCTCAGTTTGCTGGCATTAATTATTTTCCTTTCTGAAACATCAATACAATGCAGGATTGCTTCGTGATCATTTACGTTGTCTTTGAATCGGTCAGTATCTATCAGATGGGTATGATTGGTGGCCAGGTGTCAGGACTTCCACTAATTAGCAGCCCTTTTATGGAGATCAGTCTATATTTGGGAAATATGCAGACATGGACATAAAAACCATTTAGTGGTGCATGGCTGTGATTCTGTGTGCTTGATAGAGTTTGGGAGGATTTAGTTTGGAGGGGGGTTTTTTTTGGCTGGAAGCTCTGAGGTCGTGAGTGAGAGTGGGCAGTTTGTACATCCAGTGAAGTGGGAGCAATTCCAATGTAATGATGGCATTATTCACTGCTGACACAGATGAAATGCAATTCTATGAAATCCTGGGAACATGCAGTTTGCATATGTGGAAGAAAAGAAAGTGCAGATCTTCATCTGAAGTGCAGATCATCACATTTATAGATCTGCAGTGCTGCCAAAAAGTATTTTCTCCCTTCCTAATTTCTTATTTTTTCGCATATTTGGCACACTTAAATGTTTCAGATCATCAAACAAATTTTAATATAAGACAAAGATAACCCAACTAAATACAAAATGCAATATAAATGCAAAAATCCAAAACTTTCACTGACTTTGCAGCATTTATTTTTGCCATCCTTACGGTCGTCATACAGCTGTGCAACGTGCCTTCAACTCCTTCAGCTGCGAATACATTGATATCTATATTGATATTCGGAGTGTGCAGTCAGGGGCAGCAGGGCTAACACTGCTAGCCCTGTCAAAAATGCAAATGATTTTTTTTTTCCATAATTAAAGTGTTTATGAAATGTCAATTACTTGTCCTGCATGGAACTTTATCCAGAAAACAAATGGTTATATTTTGTGGAGCTGAGCAGAAATTTCCTATGTCCTATAAACGCATCACAGCTCATTTCCTCTGCTGGGGCCAGCAGTAGTTGTATTGCTAGCCTTTAAGCTGGACGCAGCTATTGGGGTTACAACGTTGAGTGACCGTGTCATCAGCCAATCAAATTTTGATATATTATTGAGAGAATGCCCTATGGCTAACAGAATTTCTTGTCCTGGCCTTGGCGTTGCCATTAAAATAAGCTTGAGTGATTGGCCCATGGGCAGCGATTCGTTTCAATGGAGCAATGGCAGCGTGTGATCTGCTTCAGTTTTACATTTTTCGCTACTGCTCTATTTCTTAACCGTCAACTACTTTAGGAGGTAAATTATGCCTATATATATATATATATATATCTCAGTGGCGGCTGGTGAACTGGCGATAGGGGAGGCTCAAAACAATACCTTATAATTAATGATTGGTCACGACCTGTTTTCAATCATTCATTTAAATTACCATTACAGAAACTCCGAAAACTCTCAACATTATCAGGTGTGGCCTGTTTTCATTTATAACGCATACCTGTCAACTCTCACGCATTCGGTGTGAGTTTAAGTGACATATTTACATTCCTCGGCTGTAGTCAGTAATTATTCAATCAACGTGTATGTAAGAGATTCTTGCGCGGAATTGAAGTCCTTGTGCACTGGAGGGGCTAGAAGCAATGGAATTGAGGGTATCGCCAATACACAAAAATGCCCGGATGTTGCATTCGTGCCCGCTTCAGATGCATTATGGGATAGTTTGGTAACCCAGTCACCTCCGCCTCGCTCATGCGCGCGGAAGAAATCGAATGCTGCCTAGGCGTGCGTGGTTCTGCCGACCGCAACGGGTACTTACTTGCATACTACCCCGTATGCTTGTGAAATTAGCTGTGCGCTTGGTGAATGTTTACATTTTCCTCGGCTTGATTTACGTATGCGTGCAGGGCCAAGCCGCAGCTAGCTGATGCTAAACGATAGCCGTGATCTCAGTAACACACGGAAGTAAGTGGGTTCGGAAGTAGCAAGATATTTTGCTGAAAGCGCTACATCTGGGCATTTTTTTTGCGTGCTGGCGATACCTCAATTGCATAAAGACGTTTAAAATGATCTTATTACATTTAAACAATCAGGAAGCACATGCAATGCTTCCAATCCCTGAATAAAGAAAAGCGTGAGAAATCCGGAGTCGTAATCGGTATGTGTTATGAATGAAAACTGGCCACATCTGATAATGTTGAGAGTTCTCGGAGTTTCTGTAATGGCAATTTAAACGAATGATTGAAAACAGATCGTGACCAATCATTAATTTTAAGAGATTATTTTGAGCCTCCCCTATCACCAGTGCCCCTGCTCAGAGTTATATTGGACTAAATCTTATGTTAGTTACTTAATTGCTTACATGTGTTTTATCATGTTTTCCTGCATTATATGACCAAAGTCAAAGCTATTGACTACGCACAATATAACGGTTAAATAATAAATACATTCATGACAATCCCTAGATTAACTGGGCAATAATTTCTCACATCAAAGTTGGTCCAGCCACGCAAGAGATTTATGAAATTTCTGCTTGTCTTCACCTTGGTGTATAATTTGTGCTTTCGATCTTATTAGCTGGACTACGTTCTAAATAATTAAAGACACACTTTGATAATTATTTCTGTTGTCATTGATAAGTTGAAAGGAACCCAGGCCCTTTCTGAAGACCTGAATTCCCAGGTCCTTGCTGGCAGCCTGCCATGGGCCTTAACTGGTGTCACGTCGGATGACCGATGGTGGCTGAAAGAAAAAATCCTTCTTTTTGCTATAAGTTATTTTTCTTTCCTGTATTACTGAGCGTGCAAGGGTGGGTTTGTTGTATATATCAATAGTATTCTAAGACTCATCCTCTCAGGTAGAATTAGAATATGCCCCTGATACAAACTTTCTTCCCTAGTATTGACATTGTACTAATTTTTTGAGTTTTCCAGAACATGAAGCCAAGAAGGAGAGGGATGGGATATTCCTATTTGCTTTGACACATTTTGTGATTAGCCAAGTAATCGGTACAAAGTGGTTTAATGATTTTAGTGTTCACCAAGTCACCTGGCTTTTTGATGCATCGCCATTGATACCTGATAATAATGGAAAACTTGAACTGTTTGTTTGAAAAGTTTGACATTATTTTTTATGGTCCAGGAAAGTAGGTGCTTTTCTTCTTTAATACTTCACAGATGCTCAGGAGAACAAAGACACAGGTCAGAGAACTCAGGAAAGGCCTGAAAGATACTGGTGTCTTGGAGCTATTCAGCTCCTGCTGGACATTGTGCTAGTGTTATTTCCAAGGGCCTGTGATGCAGTGATAATGCCACAAGTAACCTCTGAGAGTAATTTTTCGATAATATCAAATAGCTTCAAAAATAGACTCTGGCCACATTTTTTGGGGCCAGCATGAATTTTGGCGATGAAAAGCCTGCCATAATAATCACAACTATAACTGTAAGATCACAAATCACACACTGATGGCTGTACTTATAAATTATAACATTGGGTTAGAACTTGTTTTTGAACACGAATGCAGGAAACTTATAAGATGAATCCATTTATTATCTAGACAATCCTGGACAAGATCACCTGGCAGAGAGAAGAGGACATTGACGAGAAAGTCCTGACCCTGGCAGAGCTAGGCCTTGGTTTCCTCCGGAAATTTATTGAAACTGGTATGAATATGTTCCCCTTTTTTAGTACACCAACAACCTTACCTTGATGTGAATCTTTACAGGAACATCACATTTTTGCAAAAAAAAAAAAAAAAACCTATTTATAACTTAATGTTTTATTAGTGAACAAGAGTGATTCTTTGAGTATTTCTCAAATGTTTCTATGCGCTATGTTCCATGCTGATTGGCTCTGGACAAAGAAGGTTGGCTAAACCTGTTTTCAGTTGGGGTTTTCAATAGGTTCTCCAGGGATTCTAAAAACCTGCTTACTTTCTGGACTCACTGGGATGTCCTTCCCCCACACCTGGAGGTGGAGGTTGTGGACTGCACCCTACCACGATCTTCATGTTTTTTTTTTACCTTGAGACCCTGCAAAAGTCCAGAAAATTATGAGGCGTTTCAACAATGTATCATCTCAAGCATTTCCTCCTCCTACTCTGGGTTTGGGCAGTTCTGAGCCAGACATATTATGGTTCTGTTTTATTTACCTTCAGGATACCACAATGTGACAGTTAAAAATTTTGGTACAAAAATAACTCTTCTTGAAACATTGCCCATTTTATATTTACTGGGATGTGTACCTCAAGGAATTCACAATTAAATGAATAATTCCAGGTCTCCGACATCTACACCTCTCCCATTAAATCAGATAACATAGCAACTGTCCCTGTGTACATACGTAGAATGCCAAAAAAAAGGAACCCTGCGGATCTGGCAATCTCTGCGCTTCGACTTCAGTCAGTGGCCGAGGAAGCTGAACCTTGGGGACTGCGACTCCTTCTTGACGATGACCATTTGGGCCATCCCAGACAATGCCGTATGCCATGTTTACCTGATATGAGATTAAATATTTCAGAATGATGAGCATGTATCTTCTTTAAAACCCACATACTAACCAGTTCAATTGAATATTTAAAGTACTTCGGTGATAGTGTGACCTCATATTATGGCTAGTGAAAAGACATCCATGAAAACAGCTCATTTAAAATGCTCTGTCATAATGTGAAAAGGAGGATCTATACCTATCTCATGATAGTTAATACATGAAGACCATGCTGGGCACTCATTAGTATGTCCCGCTATATTTATGCTTCACTCTCAAGTTTTGGCATGACATCCTTGTGTGGTTACAGGTTTCCTTTGAATATTCACTGCAAAAAATGAAAAATTATAAGATAAAAATACTAGGTAAGATGAATTTACTTATTTTAAGACTTAACACTTACTTCTATCACCATTTTTCTTAGTAAGACAAAAAAAACAAGCTACTATTTGACTATTTGAAAAACTTGAAAAGTTCAACTTTAGTCTGGAACAAATCATTCCTCGTGGTTGGCACAGAAGAGAGTCCTTTACTGAGCACCTTCAATTCGATGTCTGAAAGAATCTCACTAGAAAGATTGTAGACTAAATTCTCCCCCTCCTGCTGCTGTGTAGGAACCTTTCGCTGTTTGGAACGACCAGCCCTCTTACCCCGTCTCGTTAGCTTGTATTTCGCCGCTGGTTGCGTAGTCTCTGGACTTGCCGCAAAACAGCGTTATCGGAACTTGAGTTAGAACGTACTTCTGAAGTGAAGGAGTAGTTACAGAAGATACAGTTCACCAGTACTCGCCCCTAGAGGTAAGAGATTTCAGTCAGTTGTGTATTGACATATGGCCTTCAGAGCAGCCAAATTCAGACTATTGTTATGAACAGACGAATGCTCCAAGCACAGATCAGAGTCAGCATGGCATTTATTAACATTAGGATTCGATTCTAAACTCATGGTGAAACAGAACAGGGTCAAAGCCAGCAAACAGCTATGTACAGGGAATCGGAAACAAAGTTAAGAAACAAGCAGAGGGTCAGAAGCCAGGATATCAATCCGCTTAATGAAAATGAACAACATGAATCTAACTAAAGGAGGGGTATAGGGAAAAAAGGGAAGGGGAGAAAAAGGGAAGACAGACTAAATCTAACAGGATACACGGGGAATAAAAGGGAAAACGGGACTGGCAAGCACTAAAATCAATCAAACAACAATAATACAATGACAAAGAATACTGACAAGACTAGCAATCAACAATTGAAAAACCTTACAAACCAGAAACACAGAGACAAGATCAGACTGAGTCAGAAAACAAATCAACTTTGAGTGAAGGGGAAATGGGATATTTAAGCACTCAGACAATTACTGTGATTACCCGACTAGATAGAGCACAGCTGTGGCAGGAAGCCAGAGAGGGGTGGAGCCAGGAAGAGCAGGACAGGGATAGGCGAGTAGAATGGAAAGGGCGTGGAATCCTAAGCTAATCTACTCTAACACACCCAGACCCTGATACTAAACTACTCTCAGGTGAGGACAAGCAGAGAGCACAGAAAGAAGGAAGTTAGAAACACTTCACCGAATAAACAGGGGAATTGGTGATGATGACAGGACTGAGGGGAGGGAAGCACACAAGGATTAAAGGAACAAGACCAAGGGAAATAACAACCGTTCAGAACAATACACAATCACTCAAGCAAAATAATAAAATGTACATAAATGAAAATAAGGACTTAACAATAATGAAAACTAAACATTACAAACAAACAGAAATCCTACTTTCCAACAATTGTTGAACATCATTGGCATATTTTACAAACTGATCCAAATTTAAAAGATGCTTTCTCTAAACCTTCTCTTTTTTCATTTAAAAGGGCTTGTAACCTTAAGGATATACTTGTACATGCAGACAGTCAACCTCAAAGGAGGACATATTTTTCAGTGTCACCTGGGTGTTTCCTATGGAGGGTGATTTGTGCCATAATTCAATACAATACACTTATTGAAATACAATACACATCTTGAAAATACAATACATGTGTAGCAATAAATGCAATACAAAAATGCTTAAATACAATACACATATTGAAAATACAATACACACCTCGAAATACAATACACACCTCAAAAATACAATACATGTGAAACAATAAATACAATACTAAAATGATTTCTTTTTCAATGTCCATCAGGAATATTTATGCCAAAATGAATACATATCACACCTCGAAATGCAATACATACCTTGAAAATACAATACATACGTAACAATAAATACAATACAAAAATGCTTTGTTTTTCAATGTCGGTCGGGAATATTTGTGCCAAAATTAAAACAATCCTAGCCGGCACACGACCGACCTTCAACGTAGAAATATGGTTGCAATTATGTCAGTTGTCGTTTCATTGTTGAGACGCTATTGAAACCACGTCTAACTCTGAGGGTTGTAATCCCAGCCGGCATACGACTGACCTTCAACGTAGAAATGTGGTTGAAACAACGTTGGGTAAGAGTACCACACACAACCTCCAGCAAAATCAAAAAAAATCACAACTTTTTCGGCTTACCTTAATGTTAAGATAACACGTGAAATATTCGGGTGTGGAAAAACGTCGAGGGCACATCCAGTTAAGAGAGTTTACACTTTGATTTCTAGAGCATCTATACATGCGGCAAGCTTATAAAGGTGGCAGCCATGACACTGTTGACCTAACCTGAACCCAACTCATAGGGAACGCTATCCCTATCCCTATACCTAACCTTAACCCAATTCATAGGGAACGCTATCCCTATCCCTATACCTAACCTTAACCCAACTCATAAGGAATGCTATCCCTATCCCTAACCTTAACCCAACTCAGCCACAAACAATGGTTTGTTCTGCTCAAATTATTCTACCCAGGGTCAATGGATCAGCCGACTCACCAGCATGAAGCATCAAAATAGATATTCACATGACGTCTCCTCATTGACAACAATAAATAAAAGAAAGAAAAATTAATGAATATATCATTTCTTCATAGACATATATATATATATATATACAGTCGTAATCCCAGCCAAAAATTATTCATACCCCTACCAATTTTGGGTTTTTTTTTCTCGATATTTTTTGACAAATCAAATTTATTCTTGCACAAATGACACAGTAAGTTGACATTATAAGGCTGTGTTGAAGTACAGTAAACAATTTTTAACTCTAGAAATACAATACTTTTTGGTATTTTATTGGACAGATTTTGACAAAAATTCCAAGTCCAGAATTATTCATACCCTTTTCTCCATAACCTTATTCAGTAATTGATGGCAAAGCCTTTTCCATTCATAATTACAGCCTCCAATATCGTTGAGACGTCCTGTGGTTGATCATAAGGTTACTACCCATTTCCACGGGGATTTTGGCCCACTTTTCTTTGGCAAACTTCTCCAGGTCCTTAAGGTTTGAAGGTTTCCTTGCCATGACCTTGGTCTTCAATTCCCTCCGCAGATTTTTGATAGGATTGAGGTCGGAGCTCTGGCTTAGCCACTCCAAAATGTTCACTTTGTTGTCCACTAACCATTTCTTGACTGATTTGGCTGGGTGTTTAGGATCATTATCCTGTTGGAGAATTCATTCCTGCTCAAGACCAAGTTATTCACTAGATTGCTTGATGTTTTCACTGAGGATCTGGATATCACGGTCCTGTTTCATGATGCCATTAACTTTAACAAGGTTTCCGGGCGTATTCGCTGAAAAGTAACCCCGGAGAATGATACTCCTGCCACCTTGTTGGACCATTGGGACTGTGTTTTTCAGGTTGAATGCTTCACCTTTCTTACGCCAAACAAAAGCCCCATCTCTGTGCCTAAACAGCTCCATCTTTGTTTCATCCGTCCATAACATTGACAGCCAGAAGCTTATATCTTCATCCAGGTGAGCTTTTGCGAAGGCTAGACTAGTTCTTGTGTGTCTGGGTTAGGGAAGTCTAAGCGGCATAAGAAAGGTGAAGTGTTCAAGCTGAGAAACACAGTCCCAACGGTCAAACACGATGGTGGGAGTATCATGCTCTGGGGTTGCTTTTCAGCAAATGGACCCGGAAACCTTGTTAAAGTTAATGGCATCATGAAACAGGACTATGATATCCAGATCCTCAGTGAAAACATTAAGCAATCCGCCAAAAAACTTGGTCTTGGGCAGGAATGGATCTTCCAATAGGATAATGATCCTAAACACACGGCCAAATCCGGCAAGAAATGGTTAGTGGACAACAAAGTGAACGTTTTGGAGTGGGCAAGCCAGAGCACTGAACTCAATCCTATCAAAAATCTGTGGAGGGAACTGAAGACCAAGGTCATGGGAAGGAAACCCTCAAAACTTAAGGATCTGGAAAAGTTTGCCAAAGAGGAGTGGGCCAAAATCCCCGTGGAAACGTGTAGAAACCTTATGATCAACCACAGGAAGCGTTTGGAGGCTGTCATCGTGAATAAAGGCTTTGCCATCGATTACTGAGAAAAGGGTATGAATAATTCTGGACGTGGCATTTTTTGTAAATCTGTCCAATAAAATACCAAAAAGTATTGTATTTCTTAAATTTTATTTTACTGTACTTCTTACAGCCTTATGTCAACTTACTGTGTCATCTGTGCAAGAAAAATTTTGATTTGTCCAAAAAAAAAAAAAAAAATTGGTAGGGGTATGAATAATTTTGGGCGCGATATCAGAGGTCGCGTTAACCGAATATTTTCTGTCATTGACGGATTTTTTTTTTGAACTATGACGGAAAATTTTGAAGGCTGTCCCTCATTTTGACAGAATGTAATTCACACCCCCGTCCAGTTGGTGGTGGGTGTCATATTGTCTCGAGCATTGTCTTTGATCTGTCTGACCCTGTATTCCTCATATTATATCAGAGATGCCAAGTCTCACGCATTCGGCGTAAGTCTCTCGCCTCTTAGTGGCATTCACATTCCTGTGCCGTAGTCAGCAATTATTCAATCAACGCGCACTGAAGAAATTCACTCACGGAATTTAAGTCATTGTGCATTAAGTTAGTCAGTTTCATGTGCATTACGGTGGATTTCCCCACTAGTGACACGGAAATCGATTATGACTCGGGAATTCTTACGCTTGTCTTTACTGAGGGATTGAAAGCAATGGAATTGCGTAAGAACGTTTCAAAGGGTCTTATTTCATTTAGCTAAACAATTTAAACGATCATGAAACACATGCATTGTTTCCAATCCCTGAGTAAAGAGAAGCACCAGAAGTCCGGAGTCATAATCGCTTTCCATGTTACTTGTGGTGAGGTCCACCTTTACGCAAGTGAAACAGAAACTTCAATGCAGAAGGATTTTAATTCCGCTTGAGAATCTCATTAATAAGCGTTTATTGAATAATTACGGACTACGGTGAATAAGCCTAAAAAAATGCGTGAGACCTACGCCGAATGCGTGCGACTTGGCATCTCTGCATATTTTTGTAATATGATCATTTGCTCTTCATTTGTAAAATATGCTGCTCGGCTGCCGGTAGACGATTGGTCATATGCTACAAATGCTGTCTCTGTTATGTGAACACACAGATATCTAGGTCGGGAAAGCCCCTGTTGACGTAACGAGTTGATAAGCAGCTTCATAGGACCGCTCAGCGAGACTGCGGTTGTTAGGCTTAGTGAAGCCCAGCAATAACTGAAAGCATTGTTCATTTGCACACTGTTACTGTGTGGGTGGAGAAATCATTTGAGATGTTTTATAAAGTTCCTACAGCAGTAAGTTCGAAAATCCACGCAGTGCTGTATTTAACACAGTGCGCAATGTGTGTCTACATGAATCACTGTCGGTATCAGCTAATGCATAATCTATAAATTATTCTGTTTATTTTATTTAAAAAAATAAACGATTATCATTTTAAAAAATAAAATTACAATGACGGATAATAATTGATTATGACGGAATTTTTATGCCTCTGTCCGTCACGATGACGGACAATCAGAAAGTGTAATATATGTATATATACACACACACCTTTGGTTGTCTTTCACCCTTCAGCGATGAATGGAAACTGATGCGCTGAGCTGGCAATAAACTCAGTTGGTGTAGTGGTTTGGACCACAGTGAATAATGTGTTTGAAATTGCTTTGTCCACAGGTTCCCAGGTTCAAATCCCGCAGCAGACACTAATGTAATGTCTAACTTAACATGTAAACCAGTGTTTACAGCCTCATTGAAGGAGAGAAAAGAAAACACATAAAAAATAGGTCAGAAGAAGTTGAAGAGATTGTACACAGAATGAATGTCACAAGGGAAGAACATGGTGGTGGAGCCTCGCGACACATAAAAAAAATTTTTTTTCTCGCAGCATCTACCCCTTCCTTTTAAAATTTTTCCCCCATGATTCTAAACCCCTTCTCACTCATAAAAACCCCCCTTTTAAAATCGTTCTGGCCAAAAAAATCCCCAAGAAAGTGGAGGTTGTGTATGGTACTCATGCCCAACCTTGAAAAAACATTGCAAAATCAACGTTGATTCATCTTTCAAAATCAAAACATAATTCAACAGTTATTCAACGTTGACACTAGACCCAAATTCACCTATGTTGAATTCACCTACGTTGAAAAAACGTTGCGAAATCAATGTTGACTCATCTTTCAAAATCAAAACATAATTCAATGGTTATTCAACGTTGACACAAGACCTAAATTCACCTATGTTGAATTCACCTACGTTGAAAAAACGTTGCGAAATCAACGTTGACTCATCTTTCAAAATCAAATCATAATTCAACAGTTATTCAACGTTGCCACAAGACCTAAATTCACCTATGTTGAGTTCACCTACGTTAAAAAACATTGCGAAATCAACGATGACTCATCTTCCAAAATCAAAACATAATTCAACAGTGATTCAACTACGGTCCATGACGTTGATTCAACAGTGAAAAAATGTTAAAATGCCTGCTGAGATACAACCGTATTGTTTTTCAAGTTGTGTATTGTATTTCAATGTCAGCATTGTATATCGAGGTGTGTATTGTATTCCTATATTGGGTTTTGGTACTATGTAAATTTTAGTCTATGAGCTCCGACCAATTAATATGATTGGACGAGGCATTCCATAGAGTGCCTAAGTCACGTCCGGTTGGTACTCTGATGTATACCATGGTCTGGATGAATACACTTTTCTGTTTGGCTGGCAGGTGTTAATTAAAACCGTCAAACCGCACAGATAGTTCGGCTACGGTAGTTTCACCGTTCGAAGTTCGAAATTCATCTGCTTGCCAACGAATAACCATAGCAACATTAGAGCACTGGCATTTGGCTGGGTATACCAGAAACCAAGATACTCATTTATCTCCAGGGGGCTGTTTCAATTAACTTTACTTGTCCGACCGAGTCAGACCATCTGTCGAGTGAAAAGTCGGACCTTCGATAGACCATGTCCGTCAGTTGTTTCAATAAAACAAAAGTAGGATGCCCGACCTTGGTTTGACGCGGACGGACGGTTCGTCACTGTTCGTTCGAAGTTGCGTGAGAATTTACACCTCAGCGATGCACTGCTTCGCTATTTGACGTTCAAACATTCGAAATAAGTTAACGTTAAATGAAAAAAGAAAAAAAAACAATTTTGATTAGGTAGATCATTAACTAATATTCAGACATAAATTAACGGCGCACATCGCTGTAGGATGTCACATAAGTAAGGTTCATTTTCAGTTGGCTATTAACTGAATACAGTCTAGCTAATTAAAAGCAGTCTTTGCTCACTGTGCACTCTGTGCTAAAACTACGATTGGCAACAAAACAAAGCTATTCAACACACAAAAGACATTAAAACATTCATATTGTCACAATCGCTCGTTTTACAGAATTAAGCTGCTTTCACACTGGAAGCAAAACGAATTTTTTGCACGACAGATTACATTCAAAGTCAATGCAAATACGCGAGATCGTCCTGTGGGGCGGTTAACAATAGGTGCTCCAGCGATAATGACTGTAAATATTAAAGCAGCGAAGTAATCACGCTTTATTCATTAAACGATAGTAACTGTACAGTTACAAAGGAAGCTAACTTGTCCACTTCATGTATCAGCAACCGCTGACAGTTCGCTGGCTACGTGCTGTGACAACGGACTGATTTCAGCTCGCTGGCTCTACGGAAACCGTCATTTAGTTTTGTAGGTTTGTTGGTCCAACTAAATCTGCGCCTGGCCAATCCTGGCCATGCAGGGCGTATCTAGCCAAGAACCAGCCTACATCGTGCCAAAACTGCATATCGAAATACAGTACACGGTGTATTGTATTTCAATGCGAGGTTTTTGGCACAGAGCTCGAAATACAATACACACCTCGAAAATACAATACATGTGTAACAATAAGTACAATACAAACATACTTTGTTTTTCAATGTCGGTCAGGATTATTCATGACAAAATTAAACACAATACACACATTGAAGTACAATACACGACTTGAAATACAATACACATCTCAAAAATCCCATACGGTTGTATTGTTTTAATTTTGGCACAAATATTCCTGACTCACATTGAAAAACAAAGCATTTTTGTATTGTATTTACTGTTACACATGTATTGTATTTTCAATATATGTATTGTGTTTAAGCATTTTTGTATTGTATTTACTATTACACATGTATTGTATTTCAATAAGTGTATTGTATTGAATTATGGCACAAATCACCCACCATAGTTTCCATGCCTTCAGTGTGCTGCTTGTAGCGATGTTGTCAAGACAAATTCTTTTACACATCCAAGAATGGGCAAAAGATCTGTGATAAAAACACGCATAACTTGCAATACAGCAAATGTTATTTATTTTCTCTATTGTCCTTGTTCTTTGGTGTATGTAGGTAAAACAACAACGCCACTTAAAATAAGATTGTCTGAACATAAAAGCAGTATTAGGAGAGAAGATCTCAATTCACCTATAACTAAACATTTCATTGAGGCTAAACACGGTATTCAGTCCCTTAAATGTATAGGAATAGAAACAGTCTCTTTAGGTAATTGGGGGGTGACCTTAATAATAAAATTCTTAAAAGAGAGGCCTATCGCCATCAGGTTTAAATGATGAGTTTTCTCTTCTTCCTTTTCTTTTGTAATTTTTTTTGTAATGAGATGTATTTATATTGTATTTTATACAGAAATACCTTCCTAATTGATGTAATCTATTAATTGGTTGACTGTGACTATGACTTGTGATTATGACTATGGAATGTGGTCACATAAACTTGCATCGTTATTTATACACTTGGTGTGGTGAGTATTGTGAGATGTTGAGAACGGCAGGAGCCGAAACATGTCTGTCTTGCAATAAAGTCGCTTTTTATTGGCTCACTTTTTTGAGTGCGGACTTTCACTTTTCCTTCTTTATTGATTTTTCCTAGAAAGTCGACAGTCACCATCAGAACCACTTTTGCTGTACTACTTTTGGTTAGCGCGAGGCAGATAGCTTTTTGCTTATTACTTCATTGATTACATTTTACTACCTTGCAGCTGGTCCTAAGCGGATTAATCTGAAAATGTCTTTTGAAGAAATACATAGACTAACTGAAGCGAGACCTGCTACTTTTTCTTTCAATGAAAGCGATATTGAAAACATTCTTGTTTCAGGCACACTAATAGCAACGAAAGCAGATATGACCGCTGAATTGTGCTCCAAACTAGAGAACCTGCTCTGGAAAGAGGTTAAATTTGACATGCATGCTCTCATGAGTGAATACTACCGTAACAAAAGGATTCCACGTGGCCTTCGCATTCAGAAGGAACCGATGATTGGTAGACAAAACACAGACTTTTGCGATCAGTGGTGTCAGATTCTGAATCAGTGTTCCTTGGATTTGACTCTTTTAATTATTGAATTTTCAAAAAAGGAACTTTCTAATATTAAAATTGAAAGGGACACCATTGAACAAGATATTTAACAAAATTGTGACCAGGATACTTTCCAAGACGTGACCAAGAAGTTGGGACCAATTATGGATAACTACAGGGAGGAGTTGAGAAGATTCAAATTGAAGAAACTAAAGAGGACACATCAGATTAAAAGAGGACCGTGTTTATCCATGGCGTTTAGGTGCGACTCAAAGAGGACCTCTAGAGATTTAAACAGCTAACAACTCCTTCACTTCAAATAAGCCCATGAGCCTCTGAGACTTCCACTCAACCAATTGCGGCAAATACAAGCCTCTAGAGAGGGGTTCCACTCCAAACAGCTAACAACTCCTTCACTTCAGAAGTAAGTTCTAACAGCACGAAAGGTTCCTTTTTTTTTACAGAGACAGCAAATACAAGCCAACAGGAGGGGAGGGGCTGGTTTAAACAGCAAAAGGTTCCTACACAGCAGCAGGAGGGGGAGAATTTAGTCTACAATCTTTCTGGTGAGATTCTTTCAGACATCAAATTGAAGGTGCTCAGTAAAGGACTCTTGTGCCGACCACGAGGAATGATTTGTTCCGGACTAAAGTTGAGCTTTAAGTTTTTTCGGAATGTTAAATTGAAAAGTCACTTTATTTCACAAGAATGTATTCATGATAATAGGGCACCCTTGTTTTAGGTGTTTAAGCCTAATAGCAGTTTTGTACCACAAGTGTCTAACCTTTCAGTGAATACGTTTTGTAGACTTGTTGAAAGAGATGTATGTGCTGTTTTTAAGGAGCATGAGAGGAATCCGAGGGCATAGAATACCTCATCTTACAAGACCTGAACGAATTGCTTTGAGATCCTAAATGTCCAGAAAGAATTTGGTTATTAAAAGTGCAGACAAAGGTGGTTCAGTTGTTGTTCAAAATGCTTCACAATATAGAGAGGAAGTCCTGTCCCAATTGTCAGAGTCACTTTTATAAACCTCTTAGTCATGATCCAACACTGACTTTTCAGAAGGATATTTGTTTTATACTTGAATCTTGATTTGAATGTAATTTCTAAACAGGAATTTGGTTTTTTTTTTTTTTTTATACAAAGAGTATCCAATTTGACCTGTGTTTTATACACTGCCCAAAATTCATAAGAGTTAAGCCACCTGGCTGTCCTGTAGTAGCAGGCATAGGTGATTTAACAGAATTTGTCCAAATTTGTTTTTCATATTTCTTTGGTTCAGTCTCTACCTTATTTGAAAGATACATCTGATGTTTTAAAAAAAATGTCTTGACTCGCTTTGAGTCAGACATATTAGTAACTCTTGATGTCACAAGTCTTTATACAAATATCCCATTTTGGGTCTTGGGGCTCTGATGAAATATCTTGATACTAGACAAGTTTGTATTCCACCAACAGGGTTGCTTATAAGTTAGGCTGATTTGGTCTTGACTTGGTATTTTTCTTAAAAAAAAATTTTTCTCCAAGTTCAGGGACAGCAATGGGTTCAGCAATGGCCCCCAATTATGCAAATTTATTTATGGGTGATTTTGAGTCTGCCTATATTTATGAAGACAACCCTTTTAAAGAGCATGTTAAATTTTGGGGACGTTATATAGATGACTGCCTTTTACTCTGGGCTGGTACTGTGGACCAGCTTGCATATGTTTAGTTATTTTAATACTCAAATTGAATCAATTAAATTTACATATTCTTTTAGTGAGCAAAATTA
Organism: Gymnothorax javanicus; assembly: GCA_029692085.1. NCBI lineage: Eukaryota > Metazoa > Chordata > Actinopteri > Anguilliformes > Muraenidae > Gymnothorax > Gymnothorax javanicus. The sequence goes on along the minus strand of CM056196.1, from coordinate 60,197,905 downwards.
GTTTTTTGGATGTGGTCCTTTTTAAGAATGGTAATAGGTTAAATTCTACACTTTATAGAAAAGCAACTGACAAGAATACTCTTCTCTTATCCTCTAGTTTTCATCCCCATTCTTTGAAACAAAGTTTACCTTTTAGTCAACTTATTCGAGTGAGTAGTATATCTAATTTTTTTTTTTTTTTTTTGGGAATTTTCCCTTTATTCGATAGTTATACAGTGTAGAGAGACAGGAAAGTTTGGGAGAGGAATGGGGGAAGACATGCAGCAAATGACCCGCCGGATTCAAACCCAGGTCACTGCGGGAAGGACACAGCCTTTGTGGTACGCGCACTTAGACCGATGAGCCACCGGGGTGCCCCGAGTGAGTAGTATTTGATCTGGATGAAGACTATGAAGATCATTCTAAGAAGATGTTGGATCGTTTTAGGGCAAGGGGTTATTCAGACGCTTGCCTTATTCAGGTAAAACGGTCTGTAGATTTAAGAAGATACAGTTCACCAGTACTCGCCCCTAGAGGTAAGATTTTTTTCAGTCAGGTGTGTTTTGACATTTGGCCTTCAGAGCAGCCAAATTCAGACTATTTTTGAACATCATTGGCATATTTTACAAACTTATCCAAATTTAAAAGATGCTTTCTCTAAACTCTCTTTTTTTATATAGAAGGGCTCGTAACCTTAAGGATATACTTGTACATGCAGACAGTCAACCTCAAAGGAGGACATATTTCAGTGTCACCTGGGTGTTTCCATGCCTTCAGAGTGCTGCTTGTAGCAATGTTGTCAAGACATTCTTTTACACATCCAAGAACGGGCAAAAGATTTGTGATAAAAACATGCATAACTTGCAATTCAGCAAATGTTATTTATTTTCTCTATTGTCCTTGTTCTTTGGGGTATGTAGGTAAAACAAGGCCACTGAAAATAAGATTGTCTGAACATAAAAGCTGTATTAGGAGAGAAGATCTCAATTCACCTATAGCTAAACATTTCATTGAGGCTAAACACAGTATTCAGTCCCTTAAATGTATAGGAATAGAAACTGCCTCTTTAGGTAATTGGGGGGGCGGTGACCTTCATAAAATTCTTAAGAGGCCTATTGGATAAGCGTGTCGCCATCAGGTTTAAATGATGAGTTTTCTCTTCTTCCTTTTTCTTTTGTAATTTTTCTGTAATGAGATGTATTTATATTCTATTTTTATAGAGAAATGCCTCCCTAATTGATGTAATCTATTAATTGGTTGACTGTGGAATGTGGTCACGTAAACTTGCATCTGTATTTATACACTTGGTGTGGTGAGTATTGTGAGACGTTGAACGGCAGGAGCCGAAACATGTCTGTCTTGCAATAAAGTCACTTTTTCTTGGCTCACTTTTTTGAGTGCGGACTTTCACTTTTCCTTAAATTTTTTTTTTTTTTTTTTTTTCCTAGAAAGTCGACGCACCATCTGAACTACTTTTGCTATACTGCTTTTGGTAAGCGCGAGGCAGATAGCTTATTACTTTTTTGCCTATATCAATTTGAAATTTCTTGACACAAACAAAATCAATACTTGGTGATAATATCTCTCACTACTTCCAGTGAGATGGGAGATCCTGTCCAGGCCTCTGGAATACATCATGAAGTGTGCCACCTGAATATTTTCTCCCCCTTTGTCAGACCTTTCACGTGATGGCAATCTGTAACTTGTCTGCTTCAAGGAAGCTGCTCATCACTGCTGAGGCCCTGTTGTTGGAAGCAGCATTTAAGCAGACAATTAGACAGCTAAAGCCATCAGTACCACCATGAACCACCAATCACCATCTGTAATTTAAAGTCAAGTCTAGTTTATTTGTATAGTACAAAATAACACTGCATGTCTCAATGGGCTTCACACATCAACAGCACCTCCTGACCTGAACATTTATGAAGATGAGGAGAGACTTCCAAAAAGAAGGTGGAAAAATTGACAGAAGCGCAATACATTGTAGAGTTTTAATGCAATACCCATACCATTGCGCTCGTCTCAAAGTGCAAAGGAATCTGCACACTAATCAACTTAAATCTTGACTGATTTAGACTGGAATTGAAAAGGTTGGTTACCACTGAGAAATTGTTTGTACTCAAGTGCAGGCTGTTTGGCTGTTAAATGATTCATTACTGAAGTTTCTGAGCAACTAATAATGTGGAATGATCTATCAAAACACCTCATTCTGTATTTTCACATAATTCTTCTGATGTAGTGGAACATAACTCATGTAGGCTAAACATTATTTTCTATATAATTTTTTTGGGCCCTGAAGGTTTTACGTCACGAAAAGAAGGGAAACCGATAAAGTTTACAAGCTTTTAACGTCAACCTGGGGCTTTTCTGTGTGCAGTTTGCATGTTGTCCCCGCGTTCTCGAGGGTGTCCTCCGGGTACTCCGATTTCCTTCCACAGTCCAAAGACATGCATGCTAGGCTAATTGGAGACTATAAATTGCCCATTGGTATGAATGAATTGTATGTTGACATGAGAGAGCTGGAAAATTGCTGTGACATTCAACCGTAACAAAATCAATAAATCAAGCCTCCAATGTCATGAGCCTGGATATAATGAAAAGGCGGTGCATTTTTTTTTTTTTTTTTTTTTTTAGCTGCATTGAACTTCATTATATACAAATGCACAGCCTTTCCTAATAAGTTTATGGCTGCTATCTATATGCCACAAACTGCTGGGAGTTGGCACAGAATATCTTCCCCTGCGAAGCTTTCAAGAACAATTCATGAAGAATTCATGAGCAAACTGCTCATGAATTCTTCATGAATTGTTCTTGAAAGCTTCGCAGGGGTTCTACGTCTCAGTGTCTGCAGCTGCAGAGTGCGCAACCTTACTCCATCTGGGTCCACGCGATGTGTAGATTCTTGCTCTCGACGTCCTTTATAAGGGCAGAATAAACAAAGCTTAATGTGATAACCAAAATAATTCAGAGAAAGTGTTTTGATGAACTAAAAAAAAAAGACAGTAACCTTTATTATATAAAAGGGCATCTGTCTTCCCAATTTCATATACTAAACCAAAATCTACTACAAAATGCATAAAGCAAGGCTATAGTCAACTCATTACATTACTTATGTGTAATGCATTTAGTTAATTGTCTTACTTTGAATCCGTACACCTCGAGCGTTGAGATGGCCCAACATCATTCTGTATCCTATGTTTGGATGACAGTAGAGGATCTCATGTACCATCGCATCCAACTCTCCATCTTCAATGCAGTTTAAGACAGGCAATGTTCTCTGTCTTTGTAAACTTAGAGTGGGGTGCAAAAATTTGGGCACCCCTGGTTTAAATGTCTGTTACAATTAATCTCCAAGTGATTGAAAGCAAACCTGAATACTAAATGCAACAAAGTTAAACAGGACACCTTTCTGCAAATTTAAGAGCAAGGTTTCTTTTCATTTAAATTTTTTTTTTGAGTTTTCAAATGATAAGAATGGAAAAAGGGCCCTGTGCAAAAGTTTGGGAACCCTTCTGGATTATTCTTTGTTACCTTTTAAGAAGATGATTACTAAGGCCCAGACCCAGGTGATTTACTCATTAGGGCTTCAGTGGGTCAGGTGAATATAATTGCAGGGTTGAACTATATATTCTGAAGTAACTCCATGCCTTCTAAAGTATCCGACTGTGGTGGCTGTTGTGTCTGGTGTTAAAAACCATGTGTTCCTCCAAACAGTTGTCCAAGGATGTCAAAATCAAGATAATTCAATTCCACCAATAAGGAGAGGGCTACAAAAAACTCTCACAATGTTTCAAACTACCCATTTCTTCTGTTAGAAACATTGTAAGAAAATGGAAAATAATGGGACAATTGAAGTCAAGGCAAGATCTGGAAGACCAAGAAAAATTTCAGATAGAATGGCCTGAGATCTGGTGAGAAATGCTCAGAAGAACCCACATATCACTGCAAAAGAGCTGCAAAAAAGAGTAACAGACATACGTCTAGTTGTTCACAGGACAACAATACAGCGTACCATAAACAACAAAGACCTTCATGGCAGAGTTGCAAGAAAGAAGCCTTTCCTATGACCTCAACACAAAATTTAGCATCTGAAGTATACAAAAGAAAACCTTGGGAAATCTCAAGCCTATTGGAACAATGTGCTTTGGACTGACAAAACCAAAATTGAACTTTCTGAAACCAAAGAAGGTATGTTTGGAGAAAAAAATTGAAAGAAGAAGAACACGTTGCCAACTGTTAAGCATGGAGGTGCATCCATTATGCTTTTTTGGGGTTGTCCCCAGAGCAGCTGGGGGCACAGGTAAAATTGTAGCTGGTGGAAGAATGGATTCCACCAAATATCAAGACATTCTAGAGGCTAATGTTCAAACCTCAGTCCAGATATTCAAGTTGAAGAGACGTTGGGTATTCCATCAAGACAATGACCCGAAGCATACCTCAGAATCCACCATGAAAGATGGATGAAGGTTTTGGAATAGCCATCACAGTCCCCAGACTTGAATATTATTGAACATCTGTGGAGAGACCTCAAACATGCGTCCTACTGATGCATGAAGGCGAAGAATATTTCTGAGCTAGAGGTGTTCTGTCAAGAACTGAATGGGGAAAAATTCCAAAGACAAGAATTGAAAGACTCTTAGCTGGCTACAGGAAAAGTTTGCAAGCTGTTATAGCTGCCCAAGGAGGAGTTACAAAGTACTAGCTGACAGGGTTCCCAAACTTTTATGGATCAAAAAGCCTTTTTCATTTTGTTTTATTATTTTGAAACTGTAAAAAACAAATAAAAATAAAAATTATTCTTGCTTTTAAAATGTGATGAAATGTTTAATGTTTAACTTTGTAGCATTTAGTGTTCAGGTTTGCTTTCAATCATTTGGAGATTAATTGTAACAGACATTTAAACCAGGGGTGCCCAAATTTTTGCACCCCACTGTAATGAGCACTTCATTTACCAGGGACTGGGATATATTGGCGGGACTTCAATTGTGTACCACAGGCGGAACCTCTCCATTTGCGTTTATTATTAAAGAAAGTAAAAGTATTTGGGATGTAGCCATTCCGTGTAGCCTTGAATACTAAACGGATAGCGAGGTGCACAACTTACCGTATGCCATGCTCTGCCAATCGACGGTAGACAGTTCTCTCACTAATCCCCAAAAGAGCAGCAATGTCTCGAACCTGCAAACCAGCAAACAGCTAACTTTGCACAGCTTCAATGATGGACTGGGTGGGGGGACCGTCCGATTGAGGGGAGCCCTACTGATTTTTTGACCAAGGGATAGAGAGGGTGTTATCAGCATTTAGGAGCAAAAGATTCAGGTGATGAGCTACTTCCTCCAAATTGCTCAAAACCTCAGGTATGTGACTGGGCTAGCAATCCTATGGACTGAAAACTCAGTTCAGAGAATTCCCTTTGATGGACTTACAACACTTACATGGGTGGTGCTACCTATTCCCTTCTTCACGTGCTGCTGTGATTGATAAAGCCTAAAGCCTTGTAGTTCCTCCCTCATCTCCAAAAGGGCCTCTCTGGATGCAAGTGCTGGTGGATCCACATGCTGCCACTGGAAGCTGGCCTGAGTGGCTGACATGAGCAGTCATACCCAGAAGAACCCCAGTTACGGAAGCTGAAGAGGATTCTGGGAATTTGGTGCCTCCACACAAGATAGCAAAATGATCCCACCGCACCCAGCCACTTCTGAGCCGTCCAGCTTCCTGTCACCTGAGACAGAGCTAAAGCACACTGTGCGTGATTTGAGAAGGACACTGTAGGTACTGAGCAGCCTGTCAGTTCACATAAGTGCAACGCTTACAAAGGAAGAGCACCAAATGTAATTTGAAGAAGTCTAGGGAACCTGCTTTTCCCTTGCCGGTCCAAGTTTAAAAACACAGGAAAAAGAACAGACTCATACCAGGGTGTCTCAACTTCAGCAACACAGAATATTGTCTTGGTGGGAGCATTATGTCTATTCACCATGTGTAATTCTGGAATTTAATTCAAAATTTTCTGGCTAATGGGTCATGATGGGATAATTCAACTTTCATTGTTTATCCCGAGAGGGAATGTCTTGTAACTAGAGTTTAGTTTTGGAGATTTTGGCTAAACTTCAGAGTTGGACAGAATAATTGATTGGTAATGACTTGTGCATTCCCTTGTGATGGGTCCTGTCCCCCCTTATCTATAAGAATTTAGTTTGTTATCTCTAGCCCATACTGCTGTAGGCATTCCAAAGATGACCCTTTCAGGGCCATGAGAGTCAAGCAGAGGGTCATAAACTATGAATTGGAACCCCCTGCAATTCCTAAAACAACAGAGAACACCACTGATACAGCCTTGTGACCACCAAGATAAAAGCATGTCCCCTCTTGATTTAATTTTACTTTTTATCTTCTTTTATTATTATTTTTTCAGTCTTTGAGTTCCGTACCCCTGAATACAGCCCAAGATTTGCCCATATCACCAGGTTTTTAGGAGCAATAGTAAAACCATATTCATGTTTGCTCTCATTAGAAAGAGATTAAATCAGTGAGTCTCTCTATAAACACTCAACAGTGCCCAGCTCTGCTCCTAAAACAAAAGGTCATTTTAATACATGAATGGCCAGTTTCATAGACAATTCACTATTTCTCACATCTTCAGACATCCATGGCTCCACCAATCAGCAAAGCCTGCTTTCATCACCAAAAAGGGGGATCTGCCCCCTTCTGCCCCCTTCCTAACCACATAAAAATGTGGACCTTTCCTTTTACTTGGGCTTACACAGAAACTTTGGCTTTTTGGTACCCTGAGAACCAGCTGGGGCCATTTGGCACAGAGAAGCTTTGAGACTTTTTGGCACTCAGAAAACCAACAAGGGCTTTTTTCCAAACTAAGACCAGCAAGGAGTATTAACATCTGTGCACTGGATTTGAGATTTGTTATTTGCCATTTTCATTGGAGGATTTTGCTGTTTTTTTTTTTTTGTTTCTAAGACATAGGCTGCGTCTGAATAGTCAAAAAATGATGGCCTATCCACTAATCCCTAACCACTTTTCTTTAACCTTTGTGGAAAACGTAATAAGGTAAACGAAAGGTGTAAAATGGAATTCCTAACGACTTAAGAAGACAACCGCGCTAATTAGAGAATCCGAATGCACTTACTCTAGAAAACGTGATCAAGTGTGTTGCAGCCTTTCTTGGCCAGGTCTCCCTTGCGAAAGAGGTCCTAGATCTCAATGGGCTAATTACCTGGTTAAATAAAGGTTAATAAATAAGTGTCCCCTGCTTATCATATACGTTTCTTTACACGATTCACCGGATGAATGGTTGACGCTTAACATATTGCTGCTGTGCAGAATTGTGGAATAGCGTTACCTCCTCTGTGTGCCCTATGCTAAAGGTGGTAAAGGAGGCGTCCCATTAAGCATCAAAATCAGCCCTCCTGATTTTCCAAATTATTTCTTTTTAGGATACTAGTATATATCCTCTAATTTATCAGAAACTATTTGATAAGCCTTAGCAAGCAGATTTCTTAGAAATTTTGACATTGGCCTTATCAGAATGGCGACTCTGTCCATTACACAGGAATACTAAAGTTTGGGGCATCTACGCAGCACACTGGACACTGTAACAGTTTGTACTTGATATCTAAGCATATTATAGGTTGTTTTGTTCTGCAGCAGTGGTCCTCTTCTTGCATAAAATACAGCAGTGGTACTTCACCATGTTGGAACATTGTACTGACAAAGCCCATTCCAAATCTCAGCTATAAATACCACCTCTCGTGTGTTCGTTGGTCAAAAATATCCCAGAGATGATTGGTTTATGAATTCTGAAACTTGAATCTGATTGGTTTGGGATTTGTTAGTTAATCTTTTTAATAATGTCCCACAATGTGATTGGTCTGATAATTATCATGTCAATTCTTATTGGATATATTTTCCAGACATTTATTGCTCATGTCAAGAATGAGAGAAACTCTCATTTCATGAACAAACAACTCAGAGGATTAAGAAAGAAAAATGTTACGAGTTGCTTCTGGAATATAGGTCTCATACACAGCTGTCATGCATGAGTTTCTTGATCATTTTTGCATAATAATGGCCATAGTAAAAGATAATTGAAAGGAACGGGCATAGACTCCAAGTGCAGTTCAGCATCGGCAGGGCGTTTATTGGGATTAACCAAGCTCATAGTCAAGACAGAAATGGATCAATAGCCAGGCAAACAGAGATATGCAGAATGGGCAGAATCGAAGTCAGGGGACAAGAAAAATGATCCAGTAACCAGAATAAATCAATCCGCACAAAGACAGTAACAAAGAGGGTTGAAACTAAGGGAATGGAAGGGGGAAGGAAAAAGGGAGTTGGATGGGATAAAGGAGAACACAGGAGATACTAAACAGATGGATACAAAATGGGAATTAGGGAGAACGAAGTACTAATCAATCAAATCGCAATCTCACAACGCAATACAAACAAATACAAGACTTATGGGAGAATCACAAGAAACGAGCTTTCAACAATCGAAACGAGAAGAATAGCGCAGAAACGAGACTGACCAAGACGAGCTGTGGTAGAAACGAGTCGACAAGAAACTACGGGAAAGTGGGTCTTTTAAACACAAACTAATTAAGTGGAATCCCAGCTAAACACAGGACAGCTGTAGAGAGAGGTGGAACTAGAAAAGCAAGGACGGTGATAGGAGAGAGAGGGGAAACGGGTGGAGTTCTAACTCTAATCTAACTAAGCACCCGTGCCTCGCTAAACTACTCTCAGGTGCGGATAGTCAATGAGAACAGCGAGAGAGAAGGAAGTGGAAACACCCAACGGAAATTACAGGGAAGAGAGTGTGATGAAAAAGACAAGATGCCATGAGACAGAAACGGAGGAAAACACTGAAGACCAGAGACAGAGCAATCATCCAGAAACACACATGCTCTAACGAATAAATATAATAAATATATAAATAATAGCAATACTAAAAACAAACAAGAAACATACTAAAAACTAGAAACTAAAACCAGAAACTAAAAACAAGCTAAAAACAAACATACAAATCACTGATTTCTAACAATAATCACATTTCAAGAGATTCTACAGCAATAGTAATATGTAGGAGTCCATAAAACTGACATTCTCTGCCAATGACAAGTACATGTATTCAAAGATGCAACAAATATTCTGAAATAATGGCCTATAATTTCAGATTCTCAGCTCAAAATCATTAATATATTGCCCATACGATTATTATGCATGATCATATCAATGTATTTTATGAATGAGTGGGGTTCTTATTTCTTATTTTCTTTCAGGCCAAAATTGTTATCTGAAACATTTCAGGTCTGCCATTGCCATTTTTCATTAAAGTCTTTTTTTTAACATAGAGCACAACATCGGGCCAAAAATGTTATTTCTCTTAAATGAAGCTAACTATATGTATATTCAAATAAACAAATTTAAAAAATGGCCTTATTGTGTGCTGTTATGTTTTTCTGGCCTTAAATGCCAGAAAATCCACTAAAATTGGTGAAAATGGCTGGTATGCCTAACTTTGAATGTGTAGAAAGCATCAAATAGATTACACATAAATGAAAATTTTGTCTTTTCTAGACAGATTAACACCTAAATAATAGATTCCAAACCATGGTTTGATTGAAATTTGAAAAAAAAAAATTCTTGAGGATTTCTTCCTGATAGTGGGACGCCGCTTTAGGAAGCACTAAGACACCTTTCCTTAACATTTGAAGAATTCGAATGCACTTATCATGGTTGCCACGTAATTATTTCCTGATCATTTTTTAGGAGTTAGTAACTTTCCTAGGCAAAAAAAAAAAGACTATTTGGACGCAGCCATAGTTCCTTGCCTACTTTGGGACAATTTCAGAAGGTTCAAGCTTTGGTTTGGTGTTTTCTTTTTTTCTTCTTCTTTGATTGTTCATATCTTTTTAATTCTTCTTTAAGGTAGTAGACCCTGATCTGTAGACATAGACGTATATTCTGTTGCAACTTTTATTAAATTTTCCTACTTTTGAATCTGACTCTGAGTTGTGCTTTTGATAAAGGTAGATCCAACAGATTGCTCTGCCTATCAACGAATTTGGCAATTTAATTGTTGATTAATATATTTGGTGTTAATTAATAAATTAAAGTGAATACATATGTATTACATGTTAGATAAGTGAGGAGTTTTAACAGCTGAAGCACTTGTGTTCAGTATTCAGAGTGCCGGACGTTAAGTGAGGGCATCTAACTGTTAAAACTGCTGGATTCGGACATTGCACATAATTCAATTAAATTTCACTTTCAGTTGAAGTTTTGTCATCATGCTAGGTCCATATCACTTTTGTGAAAATTTGATAGGCTGACAGCATGGGGAAGAAAATTGCTCCATGGTAAGTCAGGCTGTTCAAATTTAGCCAAACTGAATCGTTATAAAATGAAAATTGCTTTCATATATGAGTGTTTACAACTGCGTGACATTCACCACGCTAAGGTAACGAGCATAATTTGGATAAACAAAGACTGATACACTGTTTGATATTATATCGATTATGTGTTTTTGACTTCATTTCTTTTGGCTTTTGCTCTTTGAGTTTGAGTTAAAACTCTAAACTTAGTCTAGACTATTTATGTTAATAGAAAGTTACTGCTATCAGATTTAAAGTTACTGATTTTATACAATTGAATTCCATATTAACTCCTGGATAGGCGAAGTTTAGAAAAGAGTGTTGTGATTAGACTTGAGCGTCACTCACTAATCAATCAATCAATTTGCCATCAGCATGGCTGCGGGCGGTAAGATTCAGAAACAGCTTATCCGGGAGTTAATGATAGTGTCACTTTGATTTATTAAAACAAATCAAAACCACACTCTTTCCCCACGAAGCAGATGAGCAAGATGTTGTAAAGAGTTGCATATATACCTGTCTCAAGATGCTTGCTGCATCACGCCTCTCTAGAGAGTATTCCCCCAATGGAAACTAGTACAATAACACGTTCACCCGTTTGAGATTATGACTGATATAGACCACCACCTCACAGCTTTTTAGCATGTAGCATAATCACAGAAAATGCGAACTACATTCAACTTCAGAGAGCATAGTTCAGGTGAGAATGAATGCAGCGTGCCGCAGTGTTATGAGCTGTTCTCACCTTGACCCCAGGTCACAATGAACCTGGAAGTATGACCAAACTTGCGTCCTCCCATTTTAAGGACATATTATTAAGATGGCATCATGCGCCTTTGTAGGCGAATGCACAACGCTCTTACTTTCTGTTTGTCACACACACACAGACGAGCAGCAGCGCACACACATGCAAAAATTAAAAAAAAAGAAAATGTGAAAGATTATTATAGTGTGAATCAAGATATTTAGAAAATAAATGTCATAATCGCAAGTAAGATCAATTGCAGGCCTGTGGTGCTGCGTGCTCCATCCCTGAATGCTCTAATTCCAATGTATTTGAATCATGAGGGAAAGTAGTCCATTATCATCTGGATGATTTGCGATTTAACGTGCAAGACTATGCATCTAGGCTTTTTCAAATTATTCTGGATAAAACCAAAACTCCTTTATACTAGCAAACACTGTCATTCCTCCAGTCTTCTACAGCAGTGGTTCTCAACCTTTTTGGGGTCCTGGACCCCCTGTATATTTTTGACTAACCCTGAGGACCCCCACCGCCCCAACCTGGGGGAATGGGGAACCAATTTTATAGAAACAGCAGAAGCTGCATTTTAAATGGAATTATTGCATATATTGCATATTTATTCACTCTCGTGGAGGCAAATATGAGCTTTCAACTGTAGCTTCCAGAAATATGTAACAAAACAGCATATTTATGCTGTGGCTTCTGGGACATATGTAACAAAACAACGTGTATATGGGACTCATGTAAAACGTAACAAAACAGTAGCATGCATGTGATTTTGCACTCCCCTGAGCTCAGACAATTTTCGTGTGAAGAACTTAGCAGTCTTGCCTACTGATGATTGGTGTCTGGAGCTTAGATGCTGCTGTAGGTGTGCAGGTTTCATGGTGTACTTTGAGAGTAACTCTCCACATAAGAAACACAGAGGCTGAGGAGGATCAGAATCAGTTGCTGTAAATCCAAACATCTTGTATTCTTCTTTATAAAGTCTCTATGTGCTGTCTGTTTTTGTTTTCTTTTCCAGTGGCCCAAAACAGATGTTTGTTTTTTTTTTTTTTTTTTTAACTTGAGCTATTTCTCCGTGTTGTCACATTAAAACATCTTCTTCCTCTTAATTTTCTTTTTGTTCTTCTCTGTGTAACTGTGATTGTCGTCTTCTTCTTTGCTTGTAAGGTTAGCTTGATTTCAAGTGCTAACCCGAACCCTGCAAGTTAGTGAGTTTTCCTACAGCACCTTCCTGCAGATGTTTCACAGTGAAAGCACTATTAAGAAATGAATGCTGTTTGCCCACTGGAAGGCTAGGGGGCTCATAATTTGGAAACGACGGAGATCGAGTTAAGTTTGTAGTAACAGCGTAATGCAGTAACTTTAACAATGCAAACGGGAGCGGATCAAAACGAGGCCTCCTATTAAAATGTGACAAATTATACTTCTGAAACAGATAAAATTGAGAGGAAAAGATTTTTTTTTCTTCTGCATTTTAGGTAAATAAAGGTCTTTGTCACGTTTGAGAAAATAATGCTATGTATATAAAAGCAATAGTATCTTTTTAAAAAAGACATTTTATTTTCACGGACCCCTTGCAATTACACCACTGGCCACTAAGGGTCCACAGACCCCTGGTTGAGAAAGCATGTTCAGGAGGATCCCCCCTGAAGAAGAGGATGTTAGAAGAACATTAAAGGCATGACATTTCGTGCTTTAAACTGCGTTAAATTTTTTTTTGATCAAAAACATGTACTGTAATATACTATAAGACAACAGAAACTCAAATTAGCAAGTTAGTAAATGTACTCACATGGTTACACAGTCTTAGTGACTGCAAAACAAAGAAATGATTGAAGAAATAAGTGCAACTGAGCATGTGCTAATAATAATAAAAAATTTTTTTACAATAATTACATTCATACTTAGTTTCCCGTCAGTCTTGTATTAACTTGAATTGCTTTTGTTGCTCAGAATAGAAGGAATGTTTGGAGTGCTATAGACATTTGGATCAGTGAGGTCAGAGTACAGCACTGATCAACTCGTCACCCGCAATCGTCTGAAAATCAATTTGGAATCCAACCTGATCCATGAAAACAATACTTGGAACCCAACCATCCCACTTCTATTATCAAAGACACAACTTTGCATTTAATTTGAAATGTGCTCATTAGCATTGACAGTTTGGCTGATGAACGAAGCAGCCTTACATGGTGGCATTTTAACAAGAAGCAAAGTGACGGATGACGTTGTTTTCGTCTATAATTAATCCTAATTTTTTCCATACATCCAACTTGCCTTCAAGGATGAGATATCAACAATATTCACCAGCATATATTTTTTGTTCTTATGTCATTCAAGTTGAACCATTTTTTTCCTAGCCTTACTGTCAACAAAGCAGATGCAAGTTTACACTTAACTCCTGCTGGATATTATTCAAGGGATTATGGTAGCATAATCAAAATAAATTTATTTTCAGTTCTCTCAAACAGTTTTTTCTCTCGCTCATTTTAATTTCTCTCAGTTTTAGCTCCACCTGCGCATTATTAGTTTTTACCCGTGACCCTGAATTCAAACTACTTTTTTTTTTGGTTTGCTTATGCGCACAATCAAATGCTGCAACCCCGAGATTTACTGAGTATGATGATTGTTTCATCTGGATACGATCATAACAATTTTCAACAATATTTAAACATTTTTAAAAATTTTTTGGATATAACAGTGATCAGGTTTCCATTCTTTCAGCAGTGGTTTGCTTGCATGCTTTCACTTTGCCCAATGCAGAATTGTTTCCTCTGCAGAGAACTGTTTCATCCTACTATTTGGAAGATCTTCCCTAATAATCGCAGTTCACCAAGGTGCAGCTGCGCCTGGCTTTTAAAGGGAATGGGAGATAACACTCTGATAGGTTTATTTCATATTACGCCCAAAACACCCCTATGAATAATTAAGAGATTAAGTAAAACCCCTTTAAACTTTGCACCTCAATTCACTCCCAGATAACCAGCTTTTACACCAGCAAAAATGGATTTGGACACTCCCTAAATGCACTTGCGCCATGCACACTTCGCTTAATTAAATTGGGTGCTATTATTTCAACCACATTTCAATGTAGAAGGTCAGTCATATGCGAGCTGAGTAAATTTGTGATTTTGTGATGAGGAATGGGTTCTGAATGAAAAAGATGAGCTCCTGTCCAAGGCTGAGGCGGTCAAAACACGTTAGTGAAGTTTACAATCATTTCATTGACAAAATCAACAAAAGTAGACACCTTTGTTACCCTGAAACTGTTGCTACACTGTTGGGAAGTGTGCACTGTCTCCATGCTTCAGGTCTTCGTTCAATATCTCAAGCTTCCTCAGTTTTTCATCAGGTTACAAGCTGAATTGTCCCTGCCCTGCAGCTCCATATTCAGGTGTTTCAGGTGTGAATTGATACCAACCAAAAAGCTACAATATCCATCTTCTTCTCATCATCTTAAAAGAGAGAGATGGTGCTACCCTCTGGCTTTTCAGCTGCACCAAGAAAGTTGCTATTCCCTTTGGATGGACCAAAAGTGCTATAAAACCTTGCTTTCGCTGAGCCATCTTACATTGTTGTGCCGCAGAGGGTCATCATTATCTGCATCAGCTTCTCTGAAGAATTCTCTGAGGATCCACTGCTGATGGGAAGAATATTTTATCATTAAAGAAATTTTATCATTCCCATCATCGTGTTAATCACCTCACCATACTAATCTGATAAGGCAGATCAAAGGACTGATTGATGAAAAATGCTAAGGTAAGGATAAGCTTGGATTGTCCTCTTTCATTCTAGCCGCAGCTCCTTTTTCTCACCCGATCATGGCGGTGGTGCCATCAGTGGTTATTGACATCACTTGTTTCAGCTCCAATACTTTCTTTGTTAACATCTCTTTTCTGGCCGGGTAGATGTCCTCTCCTCTTGTCTTAGTCTGAAGGGGTGTAACCCCCAACAGATCTTCACAGAACTCTTTCTTCTCTTTGTTGAGAAACCTTACATACACCAACTGCTCAGCACTGTCAGACATATCAGTGGACTCATCTACTGCGAGGCTTATGCATGATGCCTTATGAATTGCTTCATCCAGCTATTCTATCACATCCTTTCTTTGTGGTTGAAGATGTTGACATCAGTTTGTTTTTTTTTTCCACAAAACTCTATTTTCTTTTTCCAGAAGTATGGTTACAGCGACAGCACTCATGCGCTCCTTGACAAACCCTCCACAAGTAAATGGTTTTTTGGTTGTGCATGCAGGTTGTGGGTTTGAATCCGGCTTGAAGCCTTTTTGTGTGGGTTTTCTCTGAGTGCTCTGGTTCCTCCCACAGTTCAAAGTCACGTCATTCTAACTGGAGATGATAAATTGCCCAAAGGTATGGGCGTGTGTGCCATACGATGCATTGGTGAGCTGGCCAGGATGTGCCCCTGCCATTAGCCCATAATCAGCTGGGATTGGCTCTAGCTCCCCTGCAACCCCAGTGAGAAAGAAGTGGTATAGATCATGCATGGATGGATATTCCCAGTCTAATAATTTCAGTCCAAGAATATGCATACATAGAGTGCAGGTTAAATGTATATCCAGGGTTCCTGCTGGTGCTTATCACTTTCATCAATGATGACTATAATCCATCAGTGACAAGAAGAAAGTTACCAGCAATAGTAACAGTGGTGAATGCAATTGCTCTATGACAAATAAAAATTCAATGACAAATAGTGGCGTCATCTGCACAGGGCATTCGAGGCCGTAGCCCCGAAGATTTTTTCCTTTGACCCGAATAATTCTTCACTTCGAGCATTTTGTCACCACGCCATTGAACGTCAGTAAAACGAGACTGCAGTGTTGTATTTTTATCTTCAATGAAAGTAGGCAAGAAAGACCAATCAGAGAGGGTTTATAAGAGAAAAATTTGTCCAAATACTGCCTTATTAGCTGACCGGTCTCTTTGGGCTTGATATGGCAAATGCTGTTCTCACTCAGTCAGTTAATGTGAGAAAATGAACAATGGTATATGTCTGGGAATATCGAATATTAGGTCGGTAGAATAGAATATTAGCTCTTTAGAGCGCCCCTTTAGTCAGATAGCTATCCACCCAGCATAGTACCAAACTAAACTCTTCATTTTCAGAGAAAAACCTGTGTGTATCACAATTCAAAAACAATTTCTTTGGTACATTACTGGGGATAGCTAGTATTTGCTTTCAGCTGACAGTGCCCCCTAGGGGAAAATTTTCTGACTTTTGACGCAGAATATCGTCAACACTGAAAATACTATCATTGAGATTTTACTAATGCTGTAATGTATCTCAAAGGAACAATACACTGCCCTCAATAATTATTGGCACCCCTGTTTAAGATGTGTTCTTTAGCTTGTTATAAAATTCAGTTTTTTTCTAAATAATATAGGACCACAATGAATAAAAGAGGAAAATCCAACCTTTAATTCAAGTGCATTTATTCAGTGGGAAAAAAATCCCACATTAAGAAATAATTCTTTTACATCAAATCATGTGTGCCACAATTATTAGCACCCCTGATGTTAATACGTTGTACAACCCCCTTTTGCCAACAAAACAGCACCTAATCTTCTCCTATAATGTTTCACAAGATGGGAGAATACAGGAAGAGGGATCTTCGACCATTCCTCTTTGCACAATCTCTCTAAATCATCCAGCGACCTGGGTCCTCTCCTCTGCACTCTCCTCTTCAGCTCACTCCACAGGTTTTCAATGGGGTTAGGTCAGGGGACTGAGATGGCCATGGGAGGAGCTTGATTCTGTGTCTGGTGAACCATTTCTGTGTAGATTTGGCCACATGTTTAGGGTCATTATCTTGCTGAAAGACCCAGTGACGACCCATCTTCAGCTTTCGGACAGAGGCCACCAGATTTTGATTTAAAATGTCCTGGTATTTCAAAGCGTTCATGATGCCATGCACCCTAACAAGGTTCCCAGGGCCTCTGGAAGAGAAACAGGCCCACAGCATCACCGATCCTCCCCATACTTCACAGTGGGCATGAGGTGCTTTTCTGCATACTCATCTTTTGTGTTCCGCCAGACCCACTTAGAGTGTTTGTTGCCAAAAAGCTCTATCTTGGTCTCATCTGACCAAAGCACACGGTCCCAGTTGAAGTCCCAGTACCGCTTAGCGAAATCCAGACGTTTATTTATGATTGTGAGTGAGAAAAGGTTTTTTTTCACAAGATGCCTCCCAAACAGCTTGTTGGCATGTAGATAGCGCTGATGTTTGTTTTGGAGACTTTGTGACCCCAAGATGCTACCATTTGTTGCAATTCTTTAACAGTGAGCTTTGGAGAACTTTTTATTTCTCTTACCATCCTCCTCACTGTGCGTGGTGGCAAAATAACCTTGCATCCTCGTCCAGGCTTGTTTACCACTGTTCCAGTTGTTTTAAACTTCTTAATGATTCCTCTGACAGTAGATATGGGCAGGTGCAGGCGAGTGGCTATTTTCTTGTAGCCATTGCCTGACTTGTGAAGGTCGACACACATCTGCCTTATTTGAATGGTGTGTTCCTTTGTCTTTCCCATGTTGAAGAGTGGATAAGAGAAATGGCCTCTGTGTCACGTCATATTTATACCCCAGGGAAACAGGAAGTGAGGAATTACTAATTACATGTTCCTAGATACTCTGATCAACTTTGTAAACTACTGTAGAAATGACAGAAATACTTCAATTACATTTATTTCCTAGGAATTGTTAGGGGTGCCAATAATTGTGGAACAGGTGATTTTATGAAAGATAATTATTTCTTAGTCAGGATTTTTTTTTTTTTCCTTAAAATTCACTTGAGTTGAAGGTTACATTTTTCTACAATTTTCAGTGTGAGAGTATGCTTCTGCAATAAAAATTGAATTTATTTTATGGCTTTTAACACATCTTAACCAGGGGTGCCAATAATTATGGAGGGCGCTGTAAATTCAGGGAATTTCAGATCTCTATCTTGCTAGGTAAACAAAATAGTGCAACCTAAACATAGGTTATGAAATCTGCTATGAAATAGTCCGTTTTGAGTTTTCCTCCAAATTTGGCTCGTCAAGCTTGAAAAGTGTAGATACTACCAAAGAAATGCTTGGTATGCCTGAAAACAGAGTTCCAAAAGCACAATAAACAGCATTTGCCACCACAGTACATATCTGGGTTATTGAGAAAATATACTGCAAACATGCACCACCAAAAATCAATTTCAACCATCTTTCCGGCCGTCCACTGCACTAACCCAGCAAGATATCAAGGTACTGTTCACTGAAAATGATAGTCTTGTTGTGAGTTAACACACAACAAAGCATTCTAGATTGGTATATGTTTGGGATATTATTTTATTCCCATTCCCATTTTCAATTTTTGTTGTTATTTCTCAAAGAATTCCAGCTCAATAACTTAGTTACCCAGCTTGGCCACTATGTGCTGCTGATGTCTAACCGGACATGAAGTGTCACAGATCATGATAAAAGTATACCATATTTGGTACTGTGTAGGCTTAAGTCATGACAGTTGATGTAAAATGTGGAGTCAACAGCTTTTGGACAACAAAACTGAGCCACTTCAGTGGCTTCCAGGTGGTGCCACTGGCAGTCAGAGTGAGATATGGACCTAAAAATTTGGCTTTTTCCCGGGTCAACTGCGCACCGAATGTCAATCTTTCATGGAATGGCTCCAAAAATTTTTCACCCTAAGTCTAATTTAGCATTTTTTGTCAGGCCTCTTCTTTACACAGTTGATACCCTTTAAGGATGTGTCCCTTATTAATTATGGGATGTCCAAATGGTTATATTGACAAAACTGTGCAGAAAAAAAATCAAGAAATAAAGGGTTTAAAGAGATTCCTAATACTACTCTCTTGAAGAAATTCCATGCTAAAAGAAAAGAGGTTTAAATTAGCTTTTATGGTGCACAGGGTACCCATTATTAGAGGCTGGACTGGAGTGGAGCCTAAATTATACATACAATCGAATGTATAATGGAGAGGCCTGTTTGTGGGCAAATATTTCAGGTTAGACCTTTTCCTCATACATGCTGTTGGCACTTAGTATGCTTTAAAGGCTTTTTACCCCTCAGCCCCGACTAAGGGGCAGAGGGATATTGTCATCCCCTTCGCACACGATGAGCCAATGAGCGAGGACATGAGAGCAGCCTTCCCGGAAGACTTTCAGCGGAAAGCCATGATCAATCAGTATCGACATCAGCTGGCAGTAAAAAAATGTGCAACGAATCAGAAAACTCATGGATTGGATCGTATCACGTTTAAGTCAAGGAAAAAATTTTTTTTTATTCAACAAAATAAATTTAAAAAGCGGAGACAATTATATCTTTTCTCTCCATTTAATCTGTCAAAACATTGGGTCAAGAATTTTTGCGCATGGTCTATCCTGAAAACAACATTAAAGATGTTCAGTGTTTCCGTAAAATCTCAATGTAGCCAAAATAAAATATTCAATATTCAGTTGTTAAAGTACATTATGAGGCATGATATTCCCTTCCTTTAAACAGAGTGCAATGAAGAATAGCCTGTATATAAAACATAAAAAGTAAAAACGAAAGCAAAGCAGACCTGACCTTATAACCAACATCACCCGCCGAGAACGATCAGTCTTCCAGGCAAGTCCAGGCTTATCATTTGTCCCGAAACTGAATTTAATTCCTAGAAGTGGATTTTGAATTTGAATTCTGTAAGAAATGAATTAAAATGAGATACACTGTTATGTATACAAATGTAATCCATTTATTAATATTTATTTATTAATCCATTTAACTTATTCATATGCGTATAAAATATGGCCTGAAAAGTATTCATATTGGTATTTATACAATGGCACATAATGTATGGAAAACGTGAGACCACTAAAAGTGAAAGTATAAGTGATACAACCCATTTAATCTAACTGTATATGAAGAGTTTGTTTCCAATACACAATAAGTGCTAAAATTACAAAAATTGAGATAATACCGCCGAGCGATAGCCCTGTGCTTCTTGCAGATGGCAAAAAAAATCCATTTTAAGAAATTCATACTATAAGGTGATTTTTTTTTCATGGTCAAAGTTTGTGTTTTTCTATAAAATGCAATAGGCGCCAACACAGAAAGCTGATTTACTCAAAATGAGGAAACTGGATATATTGCGTTTCGGAAAGAAAACTCTTCATATACTTACTTAATTATTTTGTCATGGCTGGTGTTCTCTAATCAATAATGTTAATCAACTGTTATGAATCATGAAGCTATGATTCCTTCCAAGCTCGCTCAGGAGTTCAATTCCAAAGCCCCACAGCTAGCCTTCAAAAACACATGAGCTCCAGTATGTCTCAATCCAAAGTACTACTGGAAATAGCAAGAAGTAAACATTAAGCATTAACACGTAATTCAGACACATACAACGCCATCTTAAAGTCATTGTAATTGTGCTTGGTAATTGAAAGATGAGATAAATGAGGCTCATTATCAGCCAGAAAGTGAGAAAACAACCTGTCCAACACAGCGTTACCATTAGCCAAGACCAAAGAGGCTGTATGCCAGCCAAGCAAGTGAGCGAACCAATGAGGTTAGCATTAGATACTGAACCAAGAGAAACGAGGCTGCATATCAGCTAACCAAGCGAATGAACTAATTTTAACAACACAATGTTAGCATTAGCTACTGAAACCAGCAGCTAACTGTACATATTACAAAAGTTACCTGATGATGAATGACATAAAAACTTTTTTTACACTATCAGACTACACTTGATGAGAACCTTGAGTCTTTTTTTTAATGGTTTCCAGGGATATACAAATGTTGACATAAGTCTGGCATTCCCCATTAATACAGTTCCATGGGCCAGTTTAGCATGACATTATTAGGTAAATTCAGCATTTCATTCCATAGAGTTTGTAGAATTCATCAAAACAAAATGTAGAAGACACCCCATACTTTAGGGTGCACCAAACCCTTGATGTGATGTCCTGAATCGATAATGGAGGTTGCAGAACTAATATCCACTGATGAATATGACCGGGTGTTTCAAACAGGATGGAATAAGCTCCCCACTATCAGTCTTGAGCTGTACTCCATCCATTTTCCCTCTCTGTCTCTTGCTGCTTGTGAGGAGCCACTGATGGATCTGAAAACGCCATGATTGCTTATGTTTGTCTTTATAAATGAGGGGGAGCACAGAGGTCTCATCTTGCAATTAAAGACGTGGAGCTCTGCGCGTCTGACTAATCACCGCAGATCAAGCAGCACAATGCAATTGCCCTATATCTCTCGACACGTCGTTGTAAGTTATTTGGTAGTGTGCTACCTGCAATCAGTTAGAGCCGACATCCCTCCAAAAAAAAAAAAGCAAACTGGGAAGAAGACATAAGAAATTAAGTGTTCAACTTGGGTTAAGGGATAATGAATCAACAAATAAATGTTTACACAAGACAATGTAAAATTTGCATTAGGTCCATAAGTATTTGGACAGAGACACATTTTGCGGGGCTATGATTCCTCACAGTTTACTGCTGTAAATCTTTCTTTTATTACTGTACTGTACAAATATTTCTGGATTTCTGGACCGCTCTGTGACTAAGACACTTTTACAAAAAAAAAAAAAAAAAATTCATGCCCACACAAGTAGGCACGTTTGGACACCTCATATTTCAAGGCCTGATCTTGGTTTGCTGAGCACATCGGCGACACCATATGTTTAAAGGGACTATGTCAGCTGGGGCACATGCGTAGTAGAGTCCAGTCGATAAACGTTTTCATACATGTAGTGTGATATCAAGGGAGCAGGAATACAAACCCCAAGCTCATTAGTACATGTGTAAAGCGTACCTTCGTCGCTGTTTTAAATACAGAAGATGGACTGCAAACGCGAAATTGCTAGAGTAACCGCATTTATCTTTGCCAAAATCCACAAAGAATTAATTATATTATCCATCCATATTTCTTTGGGCGAAAACACATTGAAAGTGTGAGCTAAGGTAAACCGGTGAATTCGTGGTGGGGTTTCAATCTGTTTGCATCGCGTGCATCCTTGAGAAGTTTTGGGAAATTTTTATCAAGAAACTGTCTTTAATGTTCGCAGAACCTGTTTGTTGCAACGTTTTGTCTGACATGCAGCTGTCATAGATCCTTTTGCGACCGCTTCCAGTTGGACAGCCGCCATGGGACGACATAACAATCAACGTAGGCTAACTTAAAAGCAATAATAACACTACAAAAACCCAAACTTTGACAAACTGATGCTACAAACAGGCTCTACAATCAATAAGGATAGTTTTTTGGTAAAAATTTCAACAAACTTCTCAAGGATGAACGCAATATAAACAGATTGAAATGCTTATACAAAATCTCCAAAGATCTTGAAATAGAAACCTAACGCTTTCAAGAAGTTTAGCTTTGTCACGCGCATGCGCCCTGGCTGACATAGTCCCTTTAATGCACTATTTATGCGGTTTACACCACCAGCTGTCTGACCTGACTCTGGGTTGTGGTGGGTCAGTGTGCCATGTATGGCTGAGTCTGTGCCGGTTTGGGCAACACCCCCACCAAACCTAGTCTACTTCATTTATGTCTGGATCATAAACTGC
This sequence comes from Gymnothorax javanicus, assembly GCA_029692085.1. Classification (NCBI taxonomy): domain Eukaryota; kingdom Metazoa; phylum Chordata; class Actinopteri; order Anguilliformes; family Muraenidae; genus Gymnothorax; species Gymnothorax javanicus. Next base: position 60,175,217 of record CM056196.1, on the reverse strand, counting down.
CTGGAAAAATTGCAGCAGCATTGATTTTTTTCGAGCAAGCGATCAGTAAGTTGATTCAAGTGCTCATTAATATTAATACAGATAAAATACAAGTGTGTTTATAGTGTAAATGGTTACTGTGGTACTGTGAAGTTACTGTGGTACTGTAAGTATGCAAGAGTATAGTACATACGCTGGGAAATGAATCCATTATGTCCAGTGTGTGAAATCTGAGTTGCACCTAAGGGTTAATGAGGATACTTCTACAAATATTGTATTGTTGTCATTGTGTTGACAGAACCATACAGAAAGAGCGATGTCTTTAAGGGACATGTTTTAAAGAACAATGGGATCAATACCGTAATACAATACAGGTATTGCGCTAGCCGCTCGCCAAGTTCGCAAATGCGATAAAAAAGTCTGGATGGCGATATTATTTTGGTTAGACCTCGCCACAGTGGCGAAGGCCATATTTTTTCTAAGTGGCGATTAAATATTGTCAAGATAATGGTTTCCACATGCACGAACAGGAAGAGAACTCTGCATGATTTTGGGTACGACGGAGAACACTGGCCTCCAAACACAAAAATCCAGGAACGGGTCATTGGACCCTGTACCTGTTGGACCCATTCAAGTTGGACCCTGACCAGTTGGACCGCTGACCCTAACTGTTTTGGACCCCATACCATTTGGACCCCAGATCAGTTGGACCCCTGACCTGTTGGGTTAGGGTTAGGGTTAGGGTCTGGGGTCCAAACAGCTTGGGGTCCAACTGGGTAAGGTCTGGGGTCCAATGGTCTGCGGTCCAAGTGGTCAGAGGTCCAACTGGTTTGGGTCCAAATGGTCTGGGGTCTTCAATAGACAAAAGTGCAATTTTTGGTTGTAACTTGTCAGAGCCCCTTTCATGCACCTTTTCAGCACCCTAATCATTGTTTAATTCGAGGCACACTAAAATCAGGATAGATACCAATGAGCATGAGCCTTTGAGGCCATCACTTTACGTCCCTCCTAGTTCAAGCCCTTTATTATTTTTTTTTCAGTAATTTGGAGAAAAGTTAATTAAACAGCTGGAATTCCTAGCTTGAATCAATAAAAAATAAAGCAGCTTCTAATACATTCTATCTAAAACTTATGTGTGACTTTTGTATGATCATAGATGGTCTTCCCTGGCTTGGCAGTATGATATGATATGTGAATTAGTTGGCATATAGTTTTGTATATTAGCCATGCGATATCAGCATGTTCTTACAGTGGGGCGCAAAAATTTGGGCACCCCTAGTTTAAATGTCTGTTATAATGAACCTCCAAGTAATTGAAAGCAAACCTGAACACTAAATGCTACAAAGTTAAACATGACACGTCATCACATCTTAAAGCAAGAATAATTTTTATTTTTAACTTTACAGTTTCAAAAAAATAAAACAAGAAAACAGGCCTTGTGCAAAAGTTTGGGAACCCTGTCAGCTCGTACTTTGTAACTCCTCCTCGGGCAGCTGTAACAGCTTGCAAATGCTTCCTGTAGCCAGCTAAGAGGGTTTCAATTCTTGTCTTTGGAATTTTTCCCCATTCTTCCTGACAGAACACCTCTAGCTCAGAAATATTCTTCGGCCTTCTTGCATGAACGGCACGTTTGAGGTCTCTCCACAGATGTTCAATAATATTCAAGTCTGGGGACTGTGATGGCTATTCCAAAACCTTCATCCGTCTTTCCTGGAGGTACTTCATGGTGGACTTTGGGGTATGCTTCGGGTCATTGTCTTGCTGGAGTACCCAACGTCTCTTCAACTTCAATTTCTGGACTGAGCTTTGAACATTAGCCTCTAGAATGTCTTGATATTTGGTGAATCCATTCTTCCCTCCACCGGCACAATCCTGCCTGTGCCCCCAGCTGCTCCACAACCCCAAAGCAAAGTGGATCCACCTCCATGCTTAACAGTTGACAACGTGTTCTCCTCCACAAATGCTTCACTCATTTTTCTTCAAACATACCTTAGTTGAAAAAGTTCAATTTTGGTTTCCTCAGTCCAAAGCACATTGTTCCAATAGGCTTGAGGTTTCTCAAGGTTTTATTTTGCATACTTCAGACGTTTAATTTTGTGTTGAGGTCGTAGGAAAGGCTTCTTTCTTGCAACTCTGTCATGTAGGTCTTTGTTATTTAAGGTACACTGTATTGTAGTCCTGTGAACAACTAGACTTATGTCTGTTACTCTTTTTTGCAGCTCTTTTTCAGTGATGTGTGGGTTCTTCTGAGCATTTCTCACCAGATCTCTGGCAATGCTATCTGAAATTTTTCTTGGTCTTCCAGATCTTGCCTTGACTTCAATTGTTCCATTTATTTTCCATTTTCTTACGATGTTTCTGACAGAAGAAATGGGTAGTTTGAAACATTGCGAGAGTTTTTTGTAGCCCTCTCCTTGTTGGTGGAAGTGAATTATCTTGATTTTGGCATTCTTGGACTACTGTTTGGAGGAACACATGGTTTTTAACAACCGACACAACAGCCACCACAGTCACCACAGTCAGATACTTAAGAACAGGGGTAGGGAACCTTCTCCAGAAAGAGCCACTGTGTGTCATGGTTTTTGGAGGCTGGCGAGCTTTCTTTCTTTCTCTCGTCCGGGACGATATCGTTTTGCCACAATCTTTGGCCAGCTGGCATTAATTGTGGGCGGCGCCCAGACTCTATTTAAACTCAAGTTCCGCCTCGCTGCCTTTGCTAGAATGTCAGTGTAACTTTGCACTTTAGCCGGTAAGGTCTCCAGCTAGAGAATTGTTTGAGGAATTAGTTGCAAAGAGGAAAGTGCTAGTTAGCAAGGGAATCTTTCTCTCGTTATTTGTCTCTTTCTATGCACCGTCTGGTGCCTTATCTCGATATCTCAGTAGCCGAGATTTTCCCTTTATTTCATTTCAGTCCAGCTCGCTTTGCTTCCTTTTGTACCCGGACTAGATCTTTGTCCGTTGGAAGCGCGAGTCTCTCTCTCTCCCTTTTTGTCGGTTTGTCTCTCTTATTTTGCTGGACTTCCTTTCGTTTCGGCCGCTGCTTTTGGCGTCTCGAAACACCAGCCATCACAGTGTGGGTGCAGGCTTCCATACCAACCAAGCTGCTACACACCTGATTCTACGAATCAACCTCTGGAATGTTTGTTAAGGGCCTTGATTAGTAGAATCAGGCGTGTAGCAGCTTGGTTGGTATGAAAGCCTGCAGCCACAGTGGCTCTTTCTGAAGAAGGTTCTCTACCCCTGCTTTAGAAGGATGGAGTTACTTCAGAATATATGGTTCAACCCTGGAACTATATTCACCTGACCCATTGAAGCCCTATCAAGTAAATCACCTAGGTCTGGGCCTTAGTAATCATCTTCTTAAAAGGTAACAAAGAATAATCCAAAAGGGTTCCCAAACTTTTGCACAAGGCCCTTTTTCCTTTCTTATCATTCAAAAACTCAAAAAAATTCAAATAAAAAGAAACCTTGCTTTTAAATTTGCAGAAAGGTGTCATGTTTAACTTTGTTGCATTTAGTGTTCAGGTTTGCTTTCAATCACTTGGAGATTAACTGTAACAGACATTTAAACCAGGCGTGCCCAAATTTTTGCACCCCACTGTATATGTTATTGCTGAAACATTTATGCTTTGTAAAGGCAGTAAGAGAAAAAATGTGGAGGCAAGAAAGGCAGTCATGAAGGCAAGTTTGTTTCCTTTGTGAATGGTACTGAGATTCTGGAGGTGAGAGTGAAGTAAGGGCTGGTTAACGTTGGTGGAGGGTTACGACATTGTCATGTGGGTGTGTTCAACCACAGTTGTACATATATTCATATATTATACATTATAGCCTACTTGTAGATGAGTAGCCCACAAACTCTTCAAATCAAGTAAAAAAATACATGGCGCCATGTTCAGGCAAGGTGCCCTTTTTATGAATGTGGGCACCAGCCCTTCTAGAATCCTGTGCACAAGCCTGCTTCTAGCCTCTATCTTGATTCTTCGCCCAGATATTTTAAACACCAGTCTGCAGACTTGAGTACTTTTAGAAGCAAATGCCTCAAAATAATGAAAATTGAACTCAGTTTTGTAATTTCAGAGTACTAAAACAGCATCTTTTTGAAAACAAAACAAGCCACTTTCTAATGAAAATGAACAGCAAATATAGTCATACCAGTATATTATAGTCATGGATGGCAAAAAGTTTCTTGAATAAAATGAACGGAAGATATATACAGTGAAATGGAAAGTAAATGCAGCTGAACAAAGGTCACGATAAGATCCAATCTCCATGAACCATGAATGGGCAGTACCACCATCCAAACAGGTTTAAAGACTTTGTTCGTCATCAATAGGGATGTGGCCTAGCAATTAGAAAGTTCAGCCAAAGAATTACCAGCTAAGAAAGATGACCTTTTGTCAGACTTCTTTTTCGCTTGTTTTTAACCCATTTAAACCGGGACAGCATGTGCGCATTTTAAGAACGTGTCGTTGCCGACACAGATATTCGCGTAATTTTGAAAGTACCGTAATTACTATAAGTTTTGCGCAATAGAAAAAAATTCCAACTGTTCCTGAAAGCTGAGAAGCTGTGCTTCAGCCCAAATACAGGTTACTATGGTAAACATGGCAGCATGATTCTCTGCTGGGATTTTTGCATTAGGCCTTAAAGGGTTAATCCATGTTTCTGGCTGCCTGGGTCTTTTTTTAGCGCTCTCGGGTTGAGTACACACACACAGATTCTGGCCTGTTGAGACAGCCATTTTGGTCAGGTAAGAAAGCTACAGTGGCTGCATTTGGCCAATCAATTTTCTGAGCAATGCTTTGATTGGCTGACTGAACTTGTGTACTTGTATAAGTTTTAGACTGGACTTGGTCCGCGCTAGAAGTAGCTTCTTGGGAAATTTCCAATTCACTGCTCATTTTTATATTGTACTTGAACGCTTCTTGGCCAAAATTAGCTTATGGGGCTTATTCCTCATTAATGAAAGAATGGATTTGTAGTGTTATTTGATTTTTAATTAATATGGACTTGAGCACTAATTGGAAAATAATTGAAGGGATTATTTCCATGAGTCGAAAAGTGCGCTGAAAAAGCTGCATTTTCAAGATTTTTTTCATGATATTTAAGACGTGAGGGAAGAAACAGAGACCAAGATTGTGGGTTTGTGTGTGCGCCGAACTGCAAGGTAGCACATCTTGATAGGCAGCAGAAATTGAAAGAATACCGACAAGAAAAACAAGCTAGCTGAAGAGAAAGATTACTCAATGATCTCTTAAAGGATGATTTGGAAAAACACCAGAAGATTCGAGATCATCAGTGAGTGTACAGTGCGTATTTGATTGATATTTCTTCAGAATTCCCAGCATGGGACCATATTAGCTAGCATGACACTTGAGTCTGACAGGCCACTCACCACTGGCAAACTATTGTATGTTGCACAGTAGCATACACATCGGTCGTCTGTTATATCCAGTTCCAAGAATAGACATCTATTTTTTCATGAAAAATTTTAATTTCCAATCTTGTTCTCAAGGTTTTACTACACTAGTCACACCATATTATGCAGCTCCCTGAATGAATTTGTGTGGACAAGACTGGATCGGTGTCATTAACCCATGGTCTGCAAAACACTGCTGACTGGCTTAATTCATGAAATTGGATTACATACAGCATGTCTCCAAAAATGTACCAATATGTTATCTTGACTTGGGGGATGAATAAAGGCTTAACTGAATAATTCCTCACCACTGACTGTACATTAGGTATTAAAACAAAGAAATTAAACAGATTCTGCCTTTTTTATTGTCATGCCTATATATCAGTCTAAATAATGTGGCTAACACTTTTTGGACCTGGTTAGCCACAGTGCTAACAGACCTCTAATGTGGTGAAAGAAATGAAGAGTCAGGTAGCCACAGTGGCTAACACATATTTCAGGCTAGTGCAACCCCTGCAATATGGTCATAGATTACTGCATTGAACACATTCTATGAAAGAAAAGCTCAACTGTAAATTCTGGCCTGTATTTTGATTGTGAGGTGATTTTAAAGCCCTACAATTCCTAAAATGATTATCTCAACATGGATGCATGTACTCTCACATTAAACCTGACAGTAAGGTGAACTTGTAGGAACAGGTAGGAACAGCAGCCGAACCCAATACTGTCATTGTGCAAATGCCTACAGGCCACAATCTGCAGGCCCCAGGATTTCAGAAATCATATCTGTATATTGCAGTGCCTGAATGACCTCCTGCAATTTTCAGGGGTGGTGGGGGGGTCTTATCACTATAGCACTATAGCTCCATAAGCCAAATGTAGGCCAAAACATTCCTCTGAATTCAACTTTTGGAAAGTGTCTGGGTAAGAGGGAGAAATGCTGACTGTGCAATTAACAAGTGTTGTCTGGAAGACAACTATAAGATGGAAACTAAGCTGCTAGATACCACAGCGTGATAGGTTCCAGCTGCCTGCTCCAGGATGCTAATGAGTAATGGGGCCTTAAGTAGACTTATAGGAGCATCTATTTTGTATTTTGGTTAAGGATACTGGTGGAAGAGGCAGGGTTGTGGGCTGGCACAACAACCCCCCCACCCATCCTTTATGCCCACCTCTCTTCCTGTGTTTCAGTCAGCATGGCATGAAAAGCCGCTCTGTCTCAATGCTTCCAGGGGGAACATTGGTAGCCAGCCAAGGTCACTCGCCAGGACCAATTATTAAAACAACTCGGGAGTTACGACAATCTGTTGCCTTCTATTGGCAAAGAGCTGATGCTGAGCTGGTAGGGGTTCAGCTAAGTAATTAAGGATGCTTGATGTGGGATGCTAATTAGATTGTATGTTCCATTGTTAAAGACATTGTAAACTGCTGGATCTCAGTCATCCCTTAACCAGGGGGTCAAGTAGGAAAGCAGCATTATCAATTAGTCACAGTAATTGCTATGCTAATAACCTTAAAAAAGATTTGAGGGCCAGTTTGATGATCCGTCATCTACAGTGAAAATGATGGCCAGTGACATGCAAAAAATGAACCAGCTGCTTGGGGGTGAGACATTGTGTGTGCATGTGCATGTGTGTGTGCGTGTGTGTTTGGGGGGGGGGGGGCTGTATCATAGCCTGATTTCAAGGACCCTGACTGACAGGTGCCCTCAAAGACTTGTGCTCTGATCATGTATGGATGAGGTTCTTGGGGGGTGGGGGCTCAATATCATGGAGCCAAAATCCCTGGAGGCTCACCCCTGACTGGGGGCTTTTCACTGAGAAGACAGAACAGGTTTCTGAACCAAGAATACTCCTTTGCCTGGAAAGAACATGAGGGAGGACCCTGGTAGAAGTTGAGAGAGTTATCAAGGGTTTTTGGGAAAGTGCTTTCTGGAATACACCCTTACATCTTTGAGCACTTGCGGATTTCTTTCTTGTCCTACACATTCTCCTTGTTTATTTTCCCAAAGTAAAGAACGCTCCCATTTCTATCGTCCACTGTTGTCAGAGGAGGATATTAGCTCATGGATTGTAGTGAGCCTTATTTCCCGATGCCTGTTGAACCAACACATTAGAAGTCCTCTGTTTGCTTTACAAAAGCCGTTACAGACATCAAACATCAGAGGCTAGAGCAGCTAATGCTGGCGCCCGGAGCCAAAATGGTTTTGCAATTTGTTCCAGGGGCTGAGCACAATAAAACAGAGCTTTGTCAAAGCAGCCATGCTTTATTCACAGCAACGTTCCTTTATCAAGTCATGCTGCCCAAAATGCGCTGAGGTGCGCACACGGGAGAAATTTTTTTCTTTTTGTGTGTTTGTGCCTGTATTTGTTTCTGTGTATGTGTGTGTGCATTTCATTAAGCATATGCGTACTTGTTCTCATGGATGTGCACGTTAATGCATGTAGGAATGTGTCTGTGCATGCGTAAATTGTTTGATTAAGCATATTTGTGACCAGAGTTGACTTTCATTCCTGCTAAAACAAATTCCTTGAACATTTGCAATACCAAAGTAGAATAAATGCTTTTGTTAAACTGAGAAGAAGCAGAAAAGTGCTACTTATCTATGACAAGCATGGCATCTTTTCAATTTGTTTGTTTGTGCAGAGAAGTCAAATGATAATGACATCTGACCGATGTACACCCCCACTCCTGTACCAGTTTTGCTTACCCTCAGCTATCTTCTGGTATCTCATGCTTTTTTTATTGACTATCGAAATGCTAATATGCTTTTCAATCTGCTTCGGAGTGCCCAATAGTACGTGAGGTCTGCTGCCACTTTTCAATCCATTTTGCAAATAAAAGTAGCCTTTTCACAGGACATCAAAAACTGTCGTTTGAGTTACATACATTTATAAAAACGTGTTTCATACATGTATAGGTGTGTTGCACACATTTGTGAAGAAAATCTCCAGGAAGGAAACAGAATACAAGCTTATTCCATGTTTTCAGTACATAAAAGCTTAATTTTTTTTCTGTATGCATTTTTAACCAGGTTTTCAAAAAAAAAACTAGTTATTAAAATACCGAAGGTGGGCGGCGGGGCGGCGGTCGGTTGGACGGTTTCCGATTGATAACTTGAGAACAACTTGAGATTTCTTTTTGCTAATTTGGATATATATATATATTATGTGGGTAGACAATGTTTCCTTTCGAAATCAGGCGTGATTCGATTCATAATTTGGCCACCAGGGGGCTTTTTCTGAAAAATGGCCATAAGTTCCTTATGCACTGAGCCTAGGACGCTCAAATTTTTTTGGGAGGTGTGTGGGATGACCTTTCATTACCTTTCAACGGGTTTTTGATTTGACCCACTTTTGACCATTTTCTAGGTCAAATGGCGTCAGGTCTGCCGATTGTTGAAAAAGGTGGCACGTTTTCTTATTATTCAACCTAGAGAGCTGTAACTTGGTATGAATATGTGTCTTGGTCATACAAACGTGCAAGCCCAAAATTTCTGTCCTGGGATACACATTTTAGCCACTAGGGGGCTTTTTGTGAAAAAAGAAAAATGGCCATAAGTTCCTTATGCATTCAGCTAGGTTGCTCAAATTTTTATGGGAGGAGTACGGGATGACCCTTCATCACATATTAGACAGGTTTTTCATTTGACCCACTTTTGACCGTTTTTTAGGTCAAATGGCGTCAGGTCAGCCGATTGTCAAAAATGGCGGCATGTTTTCTCATATCTGCAACTTGGTATGGACATGTGTCATGGTGATACTTGCTGCTTCCTTTCGAAATACAGCGTGATTCAGTTCGTGAAGAACATTTGGTCATTACACATTCCATTCCACAATACAGTATCCCTGTGTTGCCCTGTTGCAATATTGTCCTGGTTGCGGTTTGAAAACCTGGTTGTTTATCCGCTTTGCAGATGAATTGTTTAAATTATTTTATCTCACAGGCTGCGATCGCTCCAGCTGAATTGTCCCATGATTAGTGTCTAATCTCCTAGCTGCTATAGGTGGTCTGTTCCTGGTCTGAAATGACCTTAAATGATGTCATTAAGTGAATGACCTGATATCAGGTAAAGGAGTTCAATCAGTTTGTGATTTATTTTATGGCAAAGAAAATGTATTATTTGGGAAATAACAGCATTGTAAGACAATGAAGGCAAAATGCCCCGTAATGATACAGTATGTTAACAACAATGGGTACAATACAAACCTGGCAGGGTATTACCATCGAAGAAAATGTATGGGAGGCGCAGTTCAGTCTGTCATTTTTTGCACGTGAGTTAAATACCAATTAAGTACTATATGGCTCCTTATTTGCTTGTGATCACGAGCCTTTTAGCATGGGCTAATTTATCCAGCTGTCAATAAAATCATTATTTTGCATCCATTACTTGTTAAAGTCATGCCAGTACAAAGATATGTACATTAATAAAATAAGCAATTGCGACTGAATATGACTCATATTTTCTTCAAAATGCTGAAATGTGTGGAAAAAAACTATCATCTTTGCACCCTTGAAAATGGACTCTGCCCCATACATTTGAGTTACTATTTACACTGAACAAAAATATAAACCCACGAACCAAAAATGCTGAGTTAAATTGAGTGGCTGAGAGCAAAAGTCTACAATCTGACTTTTTCCAAGTTCTGAGAAAATAAGATTTGAAGTTTTTTTTAAAACAGAAAAATCACTTTATTTTACACTTTACACTTTTCTGGAGTCCGTTTCGATAATATGCATATTTTGTTTGTACAAAATAAAGTGATTTTTCTGTTCAAACAAAACTATTTTCTCAGAACTTGGAAAAGTCAGACAGTAGACTTTCGCTCTCAGCCACTCAGTTGACCTATAATGAAATATGCCCACAAATAGTGTTTATTGGTGTACTGAATGATTTGTTTTGCTCAGTTCTGGTGACCCACTTCTCATTGACCACTCCCTGTGAGATTACTCACTCATTGAGTTATTCCGCCCCTGAGCTGCATAGACCATAACATTGAGTTGGTCAGTCAGCATGACCAATACACAGGCACTCCTTGTACCAGGGCAATAAAAAGCCACTGCAAAATGTGCACTTTTGTCACAAGTTATAATGCCACAGATGTCACAAGTCATGAGGGAGCGTGCCATTGGCATGCTGAATGCTGGGATATCTGTGACAGCGGTGTCAACACACTTGAATGTGCATCATTCCACCATCAGCCGGTTCAGAAGTCGATTCAGAGAGACTGGCAGCACTGTGAATCGTCCACATGCCCCACGACCATGTGTGATCACACCCACATAGGATCGGCACATGCGGCTCCAGCACCTCTGTGATCGGCTCCGACGAGCCACCAGGACAGCTGACGAGACCATCGGACTGCACAAAAGGCGGACATCAGCTCAGACTGTCCGAAACCGCCTGAGGGAGGCAGACCTCCGAGCCCGCCGAATGCACCGAGGTCTCAACCTGACCGCCGTCCATCATCGATACAGACTCGACTGGGCCAACCGTAACCTTCGCTGGACGCTTGCACGGTGGAGGACGGTGTTATTCAGCGATGAATCGCGATTCCAACTGTACCGCGCTGATGACAGACAATGCGTATGGCGACGTGTGGGCGAGCGTTAAGCTGATGCCAGCTCCGAGTTGCACTGCAGGAGGAATGGGACAACATTCCACAGGCCACTATTGGCAATCTCGTGAACTCCATGCGCCGGAGGTGTACCGCTTTACGTGATGCTGATGGTGGACACACTCGTTACTGAGTGCTATGAACTCTGCCCGCTGACCCCTGTTGGGTTCAGGCTGTGATAACTCATGAATTGTGCACAGTAAATTGTTTGTCATGTTTGTGTTGCTTGAATATTAAGGCAAGAATAAAATAATAATTGTTTTGTTGAAATATTTCCCGATTGATAAAAAACAAGTAGACATGGTCAACAACATCCCCCGCCAAAATGTCTTCTTTAAAGGTACTATGAACAGAGGCTCCCAAAAATGCCACAAGGGCAATAACTGTGTAAAAAATAATCGAGTGCTTCTTATTTTCGAACTCCATCAGGGTCTTTATGGTCTTAAGCTACACACCAAATTTGGTTATCCTATCTGTAACAGTTTCTGAGAAAAGCTGTCCCCTTTAGAGATACCGTGGACAGAGTCCAAAAATACGGATCAAGGGCAATAACTCCGGAAAAAATAATCGCGCGCATCTCATTTTCGAACTCCATCAAGGCCTTTATGGTCTCAAGCTACACACCAAATGTGGTTGTCCTATCTCTAATAGTTTATGAGAAAAGCTGTCCCCTTTATCTCAGACGGACTGACACGCGGACGGACGCACGGAGCTCAAACCTAGATCCCCCTCCCACTTCGTGGCGGGGGATAATAATTCGAAAAAAATAACTTTGTGCGTTTATATTTTTGTTCAGTGTAGTTTATCAAATTATTACACAGACATAGACATTAACAAGGAAAGTTTGCTTAAAAAGTCATCTCAAGTTAGTACATATTTTGAATTTTGTAATATCGATGCCTCTTTTCACAGGAAATTTCACATTACCATCTGTCATGTTCAGGCGAATTAAATAAATGTTTGCCTCCTTCAAAATACTTCACCAAGAGAGGAATTTTATCTTTCTACATTATTTTGAAGAAGTAATGAATAATCATGAATTCATGCGTATTAAAAAATTATGTCTCTTCTGTGCATTTGAAAATAAGAGAATTTTTTCAAGATGCCTCGTTTGTCTGTCTGGAAAATCAGATGTTACCTGAATGGTGAAACTTGGCCAGTCGTGGTCAATTAAATTCAAAATATGTCATAGTTCACATAAATAAATTTCCGTATCCTGGCACATGCACTGCGGCCTTTGCTGATGGTAGACAAGTTGCAGGACACTTACATTTACAGATGATGTTTTGTCTGTCGAGTTGTTTGTACGTGAAAGGTGTAAGTTATGTGAAAGCATCTTCTTCCGATCATTAGAAGGTAATGTAGCATAATTCACTTCATTTTAAAATATATTTGCAAAGATAGATTCCTACATAACACTGTTTACTTGTTATGGAGGTGACCTACTTCAATTGCGGTCTCTTGCGCAGAAGCTTGTTACTGACAGATTAATTTCCGATTTTGCTCTAATCATGACGGACTGGTGTAAATTTGAAGGAATTACGAGAAAGTTGTTAAAAGTTTGTTTTTCCTGACTTCAAGTATGGTTTAACAAATTATACTTGAAAATTAAGTGCCTCGACAAATATGCACCTGTTGAATCTAGTAGGTACAGACTGCGGAGGCACAATTCATTTCAACCATGCAGAAATGCTCATTTCACAGTATTAATCAGAATGGGGTTCGTAAAGTTACACGACGCTGTAAATTTTGAATTGCCCATGATTATTCAGACACATCCAAGTCTTTATGGATTGTTTGCTTTAGATTCAGTAAAGTGTCTATGATATAAACTTTGACTATAATTGTACAAAACTGTACAGAAACGCAAATTATAGATACACATGCATTTGCTGAATACAAAGGGTACCATACAGATCACATCAAAACGGAATTCTATCGCGGTTGGGTCCGGAGAAGGTAATGGTAACTTCAGAGCAACATGAGGGTAGAAACGCGGTAGGTTGTCTGAGAAAGCGTGGCGCAGGGATACAAAGCATTTATAAATATAGTACCCAGTCACAAAACCATTTCCAGGATACACATCACAGGTGGTCCAGCGTATGCTGAAGAATGTCATGGTTGGCTGAGCGGCCGGTAAGCATCTCCCAGCAGGGGATGCTTTCACATGCAGTCACTGTAAATGGTGAAAACTTATCAACCCCACACTACCATGTAAGATTATTTCTTCCTATTCATTAGGCCTGCACGATAAATCGCCAGGGCCCAGTATTTCAAAAGTGATCTGACAGGATTATCCTAGTCGGATTGGATTAAATCTTGATCTGATCTGAAAACTGTGTATTTCAACACAGATCCAGAGAATCCTGATCCTGAAGATCAGGATTCAGCTCTGGTAATCCAATCCTCCCTTTAATCCAGATAAAAGGCTGGACTTGGGTATTTCAAAAGTTAAGGCAGAGATCTGGATCAACTTGATACCAAAATTTCAGGACCATTTGGGTCCCACCTCAGAGGTGGATTTGACTTGGATTGACAAAGCCTTAGCTCCACTTCTCCTAGATATTGTTACTCAAGATGTTCATTACACTTAATCTAAATTGTCAGTGTTTTACATTTAACAAATTGGAGTAATTTAAGAAAATTAAAGTATAATAAAATAGCGTTTGGAAATACCTTCTGAAACTGCTGTAAATAAGAGTAACAAATACAACCCATTTCTCAAATTCTAATTTCACCAAACTTTGTAACTTTTGTGTACCAAAACATTCACCACACATTTGGAAGAGCTGTGCGAAATGCAGTGGTTAATCTTTATTTCTCCAATCAAATGGGTTAAACTATGAGATGTGTGCACTTGCATTTTTCATTGTCACAGTTTATATCATGCTGCACATTGAAACACTTTCCAAGAATTTTCAAGGTATATTTTCATGCTTCTGATTTAACGAAGACAAATTTGACTTCAGTCAGAAGCTTAAAAATGCACTTTTAAAATGTTTGGAAATGGCTTGAATGTGATTTTAAAACACACAGCAATGTATTTCAGTAAGTGTTTGTGTACAAACAGATTATTTTGCTTATCAAATCAGATGCCATTTTACTATAAATGACCATAATCATGTTTAGCGGAAGCCTTCTACATAATGGTAACAAATTAGGATGGAAAAAATGTTTTGAAATTGTGTCACTGACAAGCTATATACCATCCAAGTAATGCAATTACAATTTCAAGCAGTTTCAAGCACTTTATTCAAAATCCAATAACTTGAACCTTGAACGTATCACTACAATTAAAGCGTTTCCAAGGATTTCCATCACTCATGACAACCCCGTTGTCCTTAATAGCTGAATGCTCCGTGGCTGTGAGTGCACTCTGAAAGCAGAAGAAAGAAGTGTATGAGTATATCTTTGTCATCGTCAGGAAGCATGACATCACCAGCATTACCGTAGCACTTCTAAATGAACTGCATTATTGATACTCGTGCCCGTAACGTTACGTTTTCAAAGTACTGCAGCAGTCTGGTCTGTACACATGTAGCCTGCTGTGTTGCCAATGACGTAATGCTAATAAACTCTGAATGGGTTGGTGTTAGTTTAAAGAGTTAAGGTATGATGTACGTCCGATTAGTTTCATTTTAAGTTAAACCATAGACCGCAAAATTCATCAACTGTTATGGCCCCAATTTGTTATGGCGTCACGGACAGCAAGGGATGACAGACAAAATCCTTTAAGTTCAACAGATTTAATTAAACAAACACATAGAACTAATCTACACCCTACACTACTGACCAAGATTGAAAAGAAAATAAAAAAAATGAGATATTTACAGTTCCCTGTAATGGAGATGGGCTGCTCTGTTGTGATGTCCTGGGACAGGAAAATGCTCCAACACAGGCAAAAATCCACAAAAAGCTTAAAAGGTCTTGAAAAGAGTGACAGGTCTGGTCAAATGTATCCTTCTTGCAATTTCTCCTACTACTCTACACTCTCTCGATTTTTTCTCCTTATATACTCTTTTCCAGCCCCCTCTGAGGCATGCCCGGGACATGCCCAAACCTAGTTTTAGATTGCTTAACAAAAAAAAAATGTCAATACTGCCATCTAGTGGCTTTTTTACCCCATTACACCTCCATTCCAAAAAGGGAAAAATTTTGACTTATAAAGGCAAAATTTTTCTTTTCAATACTAAAAATGGTTAAGTAGACACTTGTATATATATACATATAATAAAATATGCTAATAAACACGTGATATATATACACATACTCAAACACGGATAAGCAATCAGCAATTACATTGTCAGTACCCTTTACATGCTTGATTTTCCAAGTCAAACTCCTGTAAAATCAAACTCCAATTCAACAATCTCCGATTCTTGTTTTTCATCTTACTCAAAAACATTAACGGATTGTGGTCAGTATATACAATCATTGGCTTTTGCCCTGTACAAACATAGACCTCAAAGTGTTGTAAGGATAGAACCAGAGCCAACAGCTCCTTCTCAATTGTGGAATAGTTCTTTTGGTGGCGATTGAACTTCCTGGAGAAGTATGCCACGGGATGCTCAATGTCATCAGAGTCACTTCTCTGTAGGAGCACAGATCCACAAGCTTGGTCGCTAGCATCGGGGAGAACGGTTTGTTGAAGTCAGGAGATTTGAGCACGGGAAGTGACACAGCAGAGACTTCAGGCGATCGAAGGCTCTTTGGCATGCTTCATCCCAAGTGAACTTTACGCCTTTCTTCAGTTGGTTGGTGAGACTGAGAGCAATCTCAGCAAAGTTCTTGCAGAACTTGCGGTAGTACCCGATCATTCCAAGGAAGCGGCGCAAAGCTTTTTGTTGTCAGGAACTGGAAAGTCCATGATGGCTTGGACTTTAGCATTTATGGGTGCCACCTTACCCTGGCCTATGACGTAGCCAAGATACGTGACAGTAGCACAACAAAAGTCACTCTTGTTCAGGTTAACAGTCAGGTTAGCCTGGGTCAAGCGCTGAACAACGTCTCTACATCTTTCAGATGTTCTTCCCAGGAGTCACTCCATGTGATCAGGTCGTCGATGTGCGCACCGTGTGTGGCAATCCGGCGATTGTAGACTGTATCATCCTTTGGAACGTGGCTGGGGCATTTTTTTCATGCCAAAGGGTAGGACTTCATACTGGTATAACCCAGATGGTGTGGCAAAAGCAGAGGCTCTTGGCCCTCTCAGTTAAAGGCACACAGCAATAACCCTTCAATAAATCAATCTTGGTCAGAAACTTTGCTTGCCCTACTCTATCGATACAATCATCAATCCTAGGTATTGGAAACACATCAGTTCTAGTTACAGCATTGACTTTGCGATAATCTGTACAGAATCTAGTACTTCCATCAGGTTTTGGAACTAGAACACAGGGTGAACTCCAATCTGAGTTAGAGGGTCTGATAATATCATGTTCTAACATGTACTCAACCTCTTTCTCAGCAATCTTTCTCTTTTCAGGATTCATCCGCACGGATGCTGTTTTATTGGTTTGGCATCACCAACATCTACATCATGAGAGGCTATAGAAACTCTCTTTGGAACATCAGGAAATAAATCTTTATATTTCTTGATCAACCTCTCAAAACTGATCTTTCTGTGAGGGTTCTAAGTGCTGGAGTTTTTACATCAAGATTTTGCAACACTTCAGAATTTGACAATTTACATGAAAGAACTTCAGCTTTAATTCTAGGTTCATCATCTTGAAACTCCCCTCATCTTCACAAGTCTCGGCCATAGGAGGATCTGAAGTGACAGCTGCAACCCTAGCATTCCTATCATGATAAGGCTTCAGCATGTTAATGTGACACAACTGTTTTGGCTTTCTCCTGTCTGGAGTCTTCACAATGTAATTGAGATCATTGAGTTTTGTCAGAATTTCATAAGGACCATGAAATCTAGCCTGCAATGGATTGGACTGCAAGGAAACAACACAAGGACCTTGTCTCCTGGTTTAAACTCACAGCTTCTAGCCTTATGATCATACCAAGTTTTCATTTTTCCCTGACTTGATTTCAAGTTATCTTTGGCTAGGTCACAAGCTGCACGCAGTCTTTCCCTGAACTTGCTAACATAGTCTAACAGACTGATATGCGGCTCTCTCTCTTGCCATTGTTCACTCAACAATAGCAAAGGTCCTCTCACTTCATGGCCAAACACTAGCTCAAATGGACTGAATCCAGTAGACTCCTGCACTGCTTCTCTAGCTGCAAACAACAGCAAATGAACCCCTTCATCCCAGTCTTTCTCATGGTCATAACAATAAGTCCTCATCATTGTCTTGAGAGTGGAATGAAACCGCTCTAAGGCACCCTGACTCTCTGGATGATAGGCACTGGAAAGAATCTGCTTCGCACCTAGTTCATACACAACCTGCTGAAACAATCCAGAAGTGAAATTGCTACCTTGATCTGACTGAATTTCCTGGGAAGGCCAAACAACGTGAAGAACTTTATCAAAGCCTTTGAAATTGCAGTTGCCTTGATGTTGCGTAGAGGTATGGCTTCAGGGAATCTGGTAGATGCACACATGATTGTCAACAAGTACTGATTTCCAGATCTAGTCTTGGGTAATGGACCAACACAATCAACAATGACCTTGGAGAAGAGCTCCCCAAATGCTGGGATAGGCTGCAATGGAGCTACAGGTGGGTCTAACTGGTGTTTTCCAACTACCTGACAAGTGTGACAGGTTTTGCAAAAGTTGGAAACATCTTTCCGAAGTCCAGGCCAGAAGAAGTGTTTCATGATCTTGTCAACAGTCTTGTTAACACCAAGATGACCTCCTAAAGGCAAACTATGAGCCATTGTTAAGATCTCATTCCTGTAGACCTTCGGAACAACAATTTGCTTGACCACTGCCCAATCTGCATTGGCAGGGATATCAGGAGGGCGCCACTTCCGCATCAACACTCCATCCTTGAGATAATACCCAACTGGAACTGTGTCTATTTCTTCATCAGGAAGGGCTCTCTTTTTTAGTACACAAATTTCAGGATCATTAGTTTGCTCCTGAATCAACCGCTTTCTGGACGGAGACAAGTCTCCAGACACATCAGAATCACCAGACCCATCTGGCTGGCTGAATAGAGAACTGATAAAAGTGTCTGATAAGTCCTCAAACGGAGAAACCATAGTAGGCTGAACAGAGTCATGAGGCGAACCACCTGAGTCATGACTATTCAAGGTGCTGGACGGCACCACATCATCTTCTTCTTGAGCCTTCTGTTTATCACTGCACAGGAAGGATACAGAGATGGGTCTTCATCGCCATCTTCAGTGCTCGGCTGCGAATAAGATGAACAGGGGAACTTTATTGCCCCCAGCCAGGTCATGCCTAGCAACAGAGAAACACCCTTGATAGGTAGACTTGACATAAGTCCCACCTTTACCTGTCCTGTAACTAAATCTGACTTCAAGAATACAGAGCGCAGGGGTACAGATACAGTCCTCCCTTCAATACCTTGTACAAGTATGAAATCCCCAGAAGCGGTCTCATCACGTAACTCCAAGGAGTCCATCAACAAAAGTGATTGAGAAGCTCCGGTATCCCTTAGGATATATATGGGGGCAGGAGGAGAATGCTCATTCAGAGCCACAAATCCCTCTGACACAAAATGGAAGGAATTCCTCCCTCACAAAGTCAGCAGTATCAGG
The DNA here is from genome assembly GCA_029692085.1 of Gymnothorax javanicus. NCBI lineage: Eukaryota > Metazoa > Chordata > Actinopteri > Anguilliformes > Muraenidae > Gymnothorax > Gymnothorax javanicus. The sequence continues at coordinate 60,156,521 of CM056196.1, read as the reverse complement.
CTTCTTAGCCTCACAAGGAGCAGGCAATTTAGCAGATTGGTCATCTACTACAAGGGTTTCTAACCTTGTCTTCACAAAGGCATTGGGTTTGGTATCCTTTTCTTGTTCTTTCTTAGCTTTAAGGAACCAACAGTTAGTTGTAACATGACCAGATTTCTTGCAATAATTGCAAACTAGACCACTTTTGTCACTGTCAGCTTTCACACTTTGTTCAGACCTTTTACTGGTTTCTGAGCACCATCACCAGATTTGTCTTTGTCTTTGGGTGAGGAATCTTGGGTATCACCGTTACCTTTCTTCTGAAATTGGGACCATCTATTGTTACTGCTAGACTGAAATTTGGACTTATGTGTGACAACATATTCGTCTGCAAACTTGGCAGCTCATTGCAAATTCAGTGCTTGCTTCTCATTAAGGTAGGTCTTAATATCATCCTTGACACAGTTCTTGAATTCTTCAACTAACACCATCTCTTTTAGTGAGTTGAAATCATCCTTGACCTCCATAGAAGTACACCAGCGCTCAAAGCAAACCTTCTTCTCGTGTCTGATTGTCAGATTTCTTCAGACCTCTGAATTTCTGTCGGTAAGCCTCTGGAACCAACTCATAAGCTGTCAAAATAACCTTTTGACAACCTCATAATCAGAGGAATCATCTGCAGACAAAGCCGAATAGGCTTGTTGAGCTTACCCTTGAGGACAGTTTGCAACATCAGAGGCCAGTGTTCCTTTGGCCACTGACAACTCTTAGCTACCTTTTCCAAGCACTGGAAATACTTATCAACCTCCTTCTCTGAAAATGGAGGCACCAGCTTTACCTCCTGGCTAGCCCAAAATTTGTTTTCACCTTGAATTTTGATTTTTAGTAGCTCCATTTGGAGCCTTTCTTCCCCTGTCTAATTTTTCTAAATCGAAATCTCTCTGTCTTTGTCTCTCTCTTTCTGCTCTTTCCTCTTTCTCTCTCTCAAATTCTCTTTGTTTTTTTTTTTCCTCAATTTCTTTTCTCTCTTTCTCTCTCTCAAATTCTCTTTGTTTTTTTCTTTTTTCCTCAATTTCTTTTCTCTTTTCTCTCTCTCTTTTCTCTCTTCTCTTGCTAATTTTTCTAACTCAAACTGCCTTTGTTTTTCTTTTTTTCTTCAATTTCTAGCATTTTTAATTTAAGTTCCAATTCTACATTTGGATTTTCCAATCGAATCTGTTCCAGATCTCCTGGTGCAAACACATTTTCATCAATGTAATATTCAACAATCTCTCTAGCCAGTCTTGCTTTTCAATGGTTTTACATCTGTCAGCTCTAACTGTCTGCATATTTCTAGCAGTTCTGTCTTTTAAAAGACTTCAAAACCTCTACGGTTGGTGATGCCAAGAAATCATCCATTGCTGTTGATCTGCCAATATATATCTAGGAAAATTCAAAAAACAATTTCACTACTTGAAATTTTAGATTTTCAATAAATGACTCGCACAATGGTCTACCCCGGACCCGATTAATTTGTTATGGCCCCAATTTGTTATGTTTTGAAATGACAGACAAAATCCTTTAAGTTCAACAGATTTAATTAAACAAACACATAGAACTAATCTACACCCTACACTACTGACCAAGATTGAAAAAAAAAATAAAAAAATGAGATATTTACAGTTCCCTGTAATGGAGATGGGCTGCTCTGTTGTGATGTCCTGGGACAGGAAAATGCTCCAACACAGGCAAAAATCCACAAAAAGCTAAAAGGTCTTGAAAAAAGGACAGGTCTGGTCAAATGTATCCTTCTTGCAATTTCTCCTACTACTCTACACTCTCTCGATTTTTTTTCTCCTTATATACTCTTTTCCAGCCCCCTCTGAGGCATGCCCGGGACATGCCCAAACCTAGTTTTAGATTGCTTAACAAAAAAAATGTCAATACTGCCATCTAGTGGCTTTTTACCCCATTACACAACAAAGCCAGCTACCTCGCTAGCCCGCTAGCTACCTAACACACAAGTCAATGGAGCCGAAGATTAGCTACCGTTAGCACAAACGCGGATCGCTGCGCCTGGTTTTAAGTAGCTGACAATTCAAGTAGTTGGCTAGTTTGATATGTTGGTTGGCGTTCGTATTGCCTCAAAACCGCTACACATTAGACTACAGGAAACTTACACTTTTGACGTGACAGTTGTGCTCCCAGCTGCTCCTTTCGCGAAGTAGTCCGCCATGTTTCAAATTCGGAGGCGGAGACACGGGATTTGGAAATCCTTATCCGGCCAGGGGCCTATTGCACAAAGGCAGGATAAGGGATTAGCCCAGGATCGGCACAGGATTAGCCTGATCTCAAGCCCCATTTCGGTTGCACAGAGCGTGTGAGCTAAGCCATGGCACTAGTTACTATGGAAACAAAGTCTGTGGAGCTAGCCAGCACCGGAGCAAGCTTACGAACTAGCTAAGCTCTTGTCTGCAGCCAATTTCACCTCACCTCATTCAGCAGTCGCTCAAATTGAAAATCAACGTCCTTAACAGTCATTCTGAATTGTCCACTACACGTTGCTATCTCAATTATAATAGGCCCAGAGTAATTGTTTTAGAAACTTGTGACCATTGATGTCAGTAAAATAGCCAATATTCGATCATTATATTCAAGTAGGCCTATCCATGTGACAGTGACCATCACAGTTCAATCAGTCCCCCTTCCATGTCACATTTTAACCATATTTAGAATCCGTCATTGTCAGATTTGTCCTTATTCCCCAAGTTGAGACTTCCATCAGAGTAGAAAATGAGCAGTGCTGAATGAAGTGGGTTACCGTGTTTCAGCGCGGTCTTAAATCGCTGCGGTAACCCCCTACCTAGAGCACTGCTGCTACTTTACTCCGTCTTTATTCAGACTGCGACGGGCAAGGTAGAGTCGTTGCCTTAATGCTGGACACGAATGCAATGTCGCTCGTTTCGCGATACTGGAATCAAACATTTTCAGGAGGCTCCTTGACGTAATTTTCTGATGCTAACATTCTACTTTTAAATTTGAGTATGTCTTCATCAGAGGTGATTAATAGCAGCAAGTAAACTCAACTAATCTGACAACGTCTTCTAGATCAGACTTCTGTTCAGTTTGTACAGGAAAAAAAAAAGCTCTATATGGTACTTATAACACCCCTTTCCCACGTACGTACGCAAGCATGGGCTTAATTCTTAAAATTGTAGAAGCGAAATTAGCACGTATTCATCACACACATATGTTAACTAAAAGTGTCTTCGCGAGACTTTAAGTATGCCTGATAGCGACGGCTTATCTCGTTCACGGTAACGCTGAAATGCATCAGCAACTCCTTTTTGACAGCGCTGAATCACCTCCCGAATTTATTATCACTTGAGTTTAGCTAACTTTTATACTCCTCTCAAACGTCTCGCACCATTCAGACAGAAACTAAAGGAATAGCAAGCAGAAGCATTTCAGCGATCCCATCGTCCCTCTGTTTGTGTGGTCTTTGAGTGTTTCTGGCGCATGCGTTTGCTGCAGCTACTTAGTGTCCATGGTGATGATCAGCGATTCTGTGATCGATCTCGGGGTCTATTTGAGGTAGCCGAAAGCGCGGCGACTCAGCAGGATCAGCGGCAACGGGCTTCACTTAGCCAATTCTCCTCCACCCGCCGTTGCCTTTGTGCAATCAATTAAGCCAGCGACGCGCTGTTAGGGATATGGCAATCCTCGCTTTGGCGTTGATCCAGGATCTCAGGATCCGACTTTTGTGCAATAGGCCCCAGGTAAGGATCACCGTGATCCAATCTGCCAGTGTTTTGAAATACTCAGATAAAGTCAGCAGGATCACCTTGATCCATGATTGAGAAAAGCTGGATTTCATTATCCGGATTATTCTGATCCAGATTACAAGTTTTGAAATACTAGGCCCAGAAGATCGTGATCTCGATTCACCCCTACGCGCGATCTAATTTCTAAATGTTGACGATTTTCCAGCATTATTTCATGAGCCGCTGAGCAAACAAACTGGGGCCTATTGCACAAAGGCAGGATAAGGGATTAGCCCAGGATCGGCACGGGATTAGCCTGATCTCAAGCCCCACTTCGGTTGCACAGAGCGTGTGAGCTAAGCCATGGCACTAGTTACTATGGAAACAAAGTCTGTGGAGCTAGCCAGCACCGGAGCAAGCTTACGAACTAGCTAAGCTCCTGTCTGCAGCCAATTTCACCTCTCCTCATTCAGCAGTCGCCCATATTGAAAATCAACGTCCTTAACAGTCATTCTGAATTGTCCACTACACGTTGCTATTTCAATTATAATAGGCCCAGAGTCATTATTTTAGAAACTTGTGACCATTGATGTCAGTAAAATAGCCAATATTCGATCATTATATTCAAGTAGGCCTATCCATGTGACAGTGACCATCACAGTTAAATCAGTCCCCCTTCCATGTCACATTTTAACCATATTTAGAATCCGTCATTATCGGATTTGTCCTTATTCCCCAAGTTGAGACTTCCATCAGAGTAGAAAATGAGCAGTGCTGAATGAAGTAGGTTACCGTGTTTCAGCGCGGTCTTAAATCGCTGCGGTAACCCCCTGCATACAGCACTGCTGCTACTTTTCTCCGTCTTTATTCAGACTGCGACGGGTAAGGTAGAGTCGTTGCCTTAATGCTGGACACGAGTGCAATGTCGCTCGCTTCGCGATACTGGAATCAAACATTTTCAGGAGGCTCCTTGACGTAATTTTCTGACGCTAACATTCTACTTTTAAATTTGAGTATGTCTTCATCAGAGGTGATTAATAGCAGCAAATAAACTCAACTAATCTGACAACATCTTTTAGATCGGACTTTTATTCAGTTCGTACAGGACAAAAAAGGCCTATATCGCACGTGCGGGACCTACTTGAGCCATTCAAACATTGCCATAGTCCTGTTAGCTGTAATTCTACCCTTAAAATTATCATATACTCTTCACACACAAACTCGATTGATATGCTCGATTACGAGATTATATATGAGTCTGAGAGCGACGGCTTACCTCGTTCACGGTAACGCTGAAATGCATCAGCAACTCTTTTTTGACGGCACTGAAACACCTCCCGACTTTAACTCTCATTTGAGTTTAGCTAACTTTAATACTCCTCTCAAACGTCTCGCACCATTCAGACAGAAACTAAAGGAATAGCAAGCAGAAGCATTTCAGCGATCCCATCGTCCCTCTGTTTGAACGTGGTCTTTGAGTGTTGCTGGCGCATGCGTTTGCTGCAGCTACTTAGTGTCCATGGTGATGATCAGCGATTCTGTGATCGATCTCGGGGTCTATTTGACGTGGCAGTCTGCGCGCACTCAGCAGGATCAGCGACAACGGGCTTCACTAAGCCAATTCTTCTCCACCCGCTGTTGGCTTTGTGCAATCAATTAAGCCAGCGACGCGCTGTTTGGGATATGACAATCCTCGCTTTGGCGTTGATCCAGGATCTCAGGATCCGACTTTTGTGCAATAGGCCCCTGGTTGTTTTCATAGACAGAGTAGTGAGTAGTAGGCGGTCTCTTGGGGGCGCTTGAGACCGCCCCCAAACGCAACACTGACATTGCTTCGCGCTCATCCTATGGCAAAGCAGCTCTACATCACGTGAGTTCATGTAGAAGCCAGAGGATCTAAACAGTGACTGGGGCTAGTTTTTCGAATCGAACGGGGTTCGTAAGCAGTGTTGATTCAGATGCAGCGAGGGAGAGACGAAGAAATGTTAAAGTGCAGAGTGAAGGAAAGTTTCACTTTGGTCCCATGTTCAATTGACAATCAAGCACTTGATTCGCACAATTACAATTTTGAATCGGAAGATGGTCCAATTTATTTCTATATTGTTCTTTTGGCAGTTGCATTTTGAGATTCAAATGACCTGGAAACAGTACAGATTCACCTTCGTGCGTTTGCCTGATGATTTTTATAGGCTTACATTTGACGATTTGACGTGAATACGGAAATAAATCACACCTCGCGGTGGATACGCTTAATGAAATGTTTTCCACATTGCATCGGCCTATATTGTTATATTTTTGAAAACCAGGGCCATATTAAAATGGTTTTTTTTTGTTACTGGTTATTGGCACTAGTACACGGAAGCCTTGTTTGGTATGTCAACTTCTTATTATCGCTTTTTAATCATTATAGGCTACATGCCGGTTGTACTTGTTGGCTAAATAAATTGCTTGATTTTTAAGCTGCTTTTCCACCGAACGCGAAACAAATTATTCGCACGACAGATTAGTGCATTCAAAATCAATGCGAAGACGCGAATACACGCGATGTATTCGCGTCTTTGCATTGACTTTGAATGTTATCCGTCGTGCGAAAAAATCGTTTCACGTTCGGTGGAAAAGCAGCTTTAGTTCGGCAAAGTAGCTACTCAGGAATAGATTTAGGGAATGCTAATTATATCAAGGTGATGGAGCTGACTTCAAAGCACCAGAAGCATTTTAAACGGCCACTGAAGTTTGATAGCCATTTTTTCAAGACTGCAGGTGGATGATACGTGGTTTGGCTTTAAAGGGTTGCCCCAAAACTAATCTTGGTTTATGCTGGAATGCAGTCGGCGTGCTGCTTTCTCTCCGTGCAGGTTTTTGTTTGTGTGCAAATGTGCCTCGGATGGGCTTGCATCGGTGCCTGCCTATTTGATATGACATTATAATTGAGCAGTATCATCTCCTGGGTTGCGGTTTGACATTGTTGCAGCCCTAGTTCAGGGCCATGTGGAGCCAAAGAGCACTTAAGGTGCACTTATTTTGCTTATTTTGTCTTTTTTTAAACTTTTTTTTTTAACTGCACTTTAATGGCCAGTTTTTTTTTTTTTTTTAAATGACGACAATAAACATTTCAGTTTGTGGGAAAAAATCGTGCCCAAGAATCGTGATCTCAATTCTAAACAAAAAAATCGTGATTCACATTTTGTCCAGAATCGTGCAGCCCTACTATTCATATACTTATTTGCTTAAAATAGGTGCTTGTCGTTGTACTTTTATTGTTGTAGATGGCTTTAAAATCACGTTTTTAATCGGTAAACCATTGCATGTAAAGGAACGATGTATGAGATATAACCAGAGTATACTGCATGATGCGGCTTGATGTGTGGGGTTTGTTTATGAGGAGAACAGCGGCAAAAAAGAGCAGTTCTTTCGGACAAAAATCATAAAGCTTTCTATATATTTTAATGCTATTAAGTGCAGACAGGAAAATTCCTTTACTTTTGTTGTTTACTCTTAACGTTCTGCGAAAATGAATGATACATGTTACCGTATAGGACACATCCGTTGTCATAATTCGAGAAATTTTCACTTTGTTTCTGTTATATTGTAGATTGCTGGACTTTGTGGCACTCCCGACATGCAGAGAGAAGATTTTAGTTACATTATGAACTCACACACACAGTTGACACACGTCTTAAAAAGCAAATTTCTTCCGCACTTTCACGTGCACTATAATGTGGTTTCTCACAAATTTTAAATTGAAAGTGCATTTTATGTTTTTGGAAGTGGCTATTCACCCTGCAGCGAATAGGAAACCACATGTGGTCAGGAACCATTTGTATCTCCCCGACAACGATAGTCGGGAAATACTATGGTTTAGTTCCAGGGCTGTCGCCGCTGCAGAGATTTTCTGTTCCAGGCTCTGGAGGCTTCAAAGTTTATAGGATTTTTCTCTAAATTTGCTTAGTCAAAGATGTTTATTTGGCAATGCTCAAGATCAATTCTCGGCAATTTCCAACATTCAATATGGCCGCCGATGGCCATTTTGATGATTTTTTTTTTTTTTTTTTTTTTTTGCAGATTTTGTGTTTTCTGCTCATTTTGAGCCAAATTTACATATATGTACAGTAATGCATATTAATGTCATAGCAAGAGTAAAAACAGTAACATTGCGGCTGTAAAAATTTGCAAGTGATCTCTCATGGGGATCAGGGAGTTACACAACTCGGTCCCTGTGGCGACTGAGTTATCTGGTTTCTTACCTGGCGTCGCCTCACGATCACTGTCGATAGTTAAAAGGCTTACAGCATTAATCTTGCGAAACAACGAGTTAGTCTGGGGGTAGAGTAGCGATACAAAGACTGCAAGACAGCGGAAGGTTAGGGGGAGTTCTCATGATTTTTTCCGTTTTGATGTGAGCTGTATGGTAAGTCCAGTCAGTCTACGCACCATCAATTTGATTACTTTGGTGAATTTGTCCAAATGTGAAAATAATTGAAAAAATATGAGGTAGCAGTCTCGACTGATGACTATCTATTTTTTCTGTGGACATAGCAGCAGAACATCCAGAATCTTAGCACATACATTTATTTCCTGCTCCTTGATAGTGTGTCCGTCATGTTACATGACTGTGATACTCGTCGATTTCTGTCGATTTTTTCCCGAATTTGCTCTTGAAAAGTAGAATTTTTCAGTTGATTCAAATTAAGAGATGTCTACAAGTGAAACTAAAATGTGTTTTTACTCCTAAAAACTTGTGTCTCCCCCCCAGCCCCCTTCCCTACCTGACTCACCGGTCGGACAGACAGACAGGCACATACCAAAAGACACCACTTCAGGAGTATGTAAGTATGCAGTAGTAAGTTTCGTTAAGATCATGCAAACGGTTTTGGAGTTACGCTCCGGAAACGAAGTGGGAACGCTGACGCCGACGTGAATGCGAAACGAGCCTCAAACAATATGTCTCCCCTTTTCCTCCAGTGGGGAGACATAACAACCACAGAACAGCGGCATTATTTTCTGTGTTGCTTCAGTGATTCTTCATTAGAATTTTCAAATTGTATTGAGATGGAAGATAAACTGAATAATGAGTCAACTTGGCATTGAAAAAATTGCATTGAAAAAGTGCAGTTATTATGGTTTTTCATAGTTTTAATGTCGTTTGTGTGAATCATACAATTTTTATGTGCATGTAAATGGTCTGCGTCAGAAAAATACTCAAAGTTACGTCCAGGAGAAGCTCCCTCTGCCACAAAACGCAATACAGGGCTGCCTGAAATGCCCCGACAGATTCCGGCATTTTTTCCATCAATTGGTGATGTCATCAGATAGTTCGGCATGCCCTTGAATCAAACGGTTTACGCCCACAAGGCTACACCGGTATTTGTTTCTTAAGCTCATTTACACTCTGGAGCAGAAATCCATGTATAATAAAGGGCGTGACATTTCTGATGCACGCGCAAAGCGGTCGACCAATCACGGCACACTGGAGTTTTCGGGATGGCGGAGCCAGGACCTCAAGAGAGTTTCACACACGGGTACTGCAAAAATGGCCAGCATTAAAAAACTCAATGACGCATTTAAACCTTTTTTAGTACACTTCAAGAATATAAGAATAACCAGTGAAAAGTAACTTAATGGGTGCACTTTAACCCCTTCAGCCCTGAGCCTCTTTTTTTTTTTTTTGAAAATGGCAAGCCCAAAATGAAATGAGTATATCTCTGCAACTATTTGGTCCATTTAAATGATCTTGGTATCATAATAAAGGTAAAACCATTTGGGATTTCTGCCATGGTGTAAAAATCTGTGTATATGTCACTGAGTCAGAGTAAATGAAGATGCAACACAGTATAAATCAAAGACCTCATTTTGCACCAAACAAAGTTTTACTTCTATCCCTTGTAAACTTAATTAGTTGCAGTCTAAAACCTGTAAAAATTTACAGCACAGAATCTCACCATTATCTGTGCCAAAGTTTATTCTAATCAAGTAAATCAGAACAAAATTAGAGAGGAATGTCTAGGTGGCTTCTCCAAATTGGCAATTCAGGTACCTTGTGTGCCAAATCAGATTTCTCAGATATTAAACTGTAAAACTCATCTAATTTCACTTATATGTCACTACAGGCATACATTCCACCCAAATACAACCACTTTTAAATTTTTAGATTTTTTTTTTTTTTTTTTATTATTATTATTATTTCTGCCAGTCCTATAGCCTGTACAATTTCCCATTCAAAGACAATAAATACAAAGAAAATGAAGTTTGGCTCCACTGGAGCAGATTTATTTTTAAAAAAAGCAAATAAAGATTATGAATACAAAAAAAGGTAAAAAAACGGGGAAATAAAGTCAAAAGAATAAAAACCCCAGCAATCATTTATACAAGCAAAATGGTACTATTGTCTTACTAAAGCACGCCTGGCCAGGGGCTCGAGCACGGGTCGCCCGCACTGTTCAAGCCAACACATGCAAAAAGTGTGGACAGTTCCGCACTGCTGAAACGGGACACAGCCAGTACAGGGGTAGGGTATATTGCCCTGTGACTGAATCAATGTCCAAAGATCAGTGGCTTGAGGACATAAAGAAAAAGTTCCCAAAATAATGTTAAGTGTAATGCCAATAATTAATAACTGTAGCCCCCGGAGGAAGTGATTCCTTTCATATTTGGCATGTACACATGTTACACTTCACGTATGACACCTCTCGATTTTGTATTGGCCAAATAATATGCAAATTAGTGACAAAAAAAATAGAGTTTTCTTTTTGGATGCAGTACAGGCTGCAATTTTTTGACTGATTACTTTCATATTTGGTACGCATTACACATGATTTATTTCACTTATGAGGCCTATCGATTTTGGTTGCTATGATGACAGTATTGGCCGAATAATGTGCAAATTCACAGCAAAACATAGACACTTCTTTGTGGATGCAGTACAGGCTGCAATTTTTGACTGATTACTTTCATATTTGGTATGTACACACGTTTTACTTTACTGATGACACCTATTGATTTTGGTTTCCATGGCAACAGTATTGGCTGAATTATACGCACATTAGTGGCAAAACATAGACATTTCCTTGTGGACGCAGTACAGGCTGCAATTTTAGACCGATTGCTTTCATATTTGATATGGACATGTGATATTCTTCACTTAGAATACCTATTGATTCTGGTTGACATGGTGACAGTATTGGCCGAGTAATGCTCAGAAAAGGGGAGAAGTGGGCTTACAGGGGCTGCACCCATGTGGTCACAGCTGACCGGACTGTCTAGTTGTAAATAATGTTTATGGTTACATATTTTAAAATATTTTTCATTCATTTATTCTGTTTTTAAAGTAAATAGTTGCATGAAAAAAATCTCTCTTTCTGCATTTTAAGTGTTCATTGTATTTTTAGTTGTTTTGTGGTCTGTTCGAATTAAATCTCTTAAAACAAGTTTCTGCATTTTTTAATTAACAAAACTGGTGCACAGCAAATGTAAAAGAGGGTGTTTTTCATGACAGCTTCTGTGAAACAGCACAATGGCAACAACAAAAATAATGATAATATGAATCAATAATAATAATAATAATAATGACAATGATGACAATAATGATGATTACAACTGTCGACAACAGAGATGTGGTATGTTATCAGAAGTTAATTAACTTGACTCTTGGAAAAAGCGCCATGCAGTGAAACAGAAAAAGAACACGCTTCAAGCAGACACTTTCAGCTCATGGGAGGTGGTCTGATATGCATGTTGAGAATTTTCAGAATGAGGGTCAGCAATGGAAAGATGTGCTCCCCAAGTCACACGATGAGCCTTTGGCAGTGTGCACTCTGGTCCTGCAGTAAGATGGGAGAAGATGAAGAAGAATTACGTGGAGATAATTCTCAGAAATAGAATATGTTTGTGAAATAATTTTTGTCATGAGAAGAATATTTACATTTATAAAAGAAGCCAAATAATCCTTGTACGCTGATAAAAATGTCTATAAGGTGTGGGGACTAACTTCAAATGCATTTTTTTCCATTAAAGGGGAAATAGCTCAGGGTCATTACTGAGGAACACCCGGGCTCAAATGATGTCCAAGTAAGGCAGTTTTGGGGATTACTATTATAACTGTGATAGGAGGGGTGGTAGCTATATCTTGCGATGTGGCCATTATCTAAGTAGTATGTCGTTTAGAGAAATGGTTTGTACGCCAAAGCAGGGTGGTGTGGGGACCCCAGAGCAGGTAGGGAGAGAAAGTTGGGTGACGGTAGGACGTCAGCGCAGGAAAGGGCGTGCACACCGTACAGCGACAGGTCCTCCAGTGGTTGAGGTGTCCAACCGATTCCGGCCCTTGCAGGAACTCGAATTGGCCCCTGACCCTGAGAGTGAGGGGACTGATGAGCAGCAGGGCACCCTGTTGGCCTCTACCCTCAGAAAAGAGAGTTATTGATAGTGGGGGACTCAATACTTAGAGGAATAGACAGTTTAGTCTGTTCGCGCGACAAGGAGTCTCAGACGGTGTGTTGCCTGCCTGGTGCCCAGGTAGGAGACCTCCTGAGCTTCGGACAAGCTCCTGGCCAGAGCGGGGAGGGATCCAGTTGTCATGGTCCATGTTGGGACAAATGACATAGGTAAGGGTAGGTTTGAGGTTCTGCAAAGCAAATTTGTTGAATTAGCTGAAAAGCTTAGGAGCAGATCCTCCACGGTAGTGTTCTCCGGGATTCTACCGGTACCACGTGCAAGCAGAGGGAAGCAGAATTTTATCTGGAGGTTTAACACGTGGCTACTAACCTGGTGTAGGAAAGAGGGGTATAGGTTTATGGGGCACTGGAACTACTTCTGGGACAGGGGTGACCTGTTCAAGCCGGATGGGCTACACCTGAACCGGAGGGGTACCTTTGCACTGGGTCAGCGTATGTTGAGGGTAGCAGAGAGTTATTTAAACTAGGGACTTGGGGGGGCAGGGAGGTTAGAGAGTGTTACACAGAGGAAATGCAGACTGCCCTGATGGAAGCTGACAGCATTGCATGCACTATTGATGATATATTTTTACAGCAAAAAAGTGTAATGAGGGCTTTGAGCAGCAGGCACATGGGAAATCGAAGGGGAAGAGCTCAGATAACCTGAAATGTTTTTATCTAAATGCAAGAAGCATTAAAAATAAATTTCCAGAACTTGAGGCCATTATGATTAGTGAAGGCTATGACATAGTTGGGATTACAGAGACATGGCTTAGTGAAGAGGATGGAGATGAATATAATGTAGAAGGTTATAAGCTCTTTAGGAAGGATAGATGTAATAGGCGAGGAGGGGGGGTGTAGCACTCTATGTGAACGAAAACATAAATGTGCAGGAAATTCCTGAACTTGAACATTCCTTGCCCTGTGAAGATATCTGGGTCAGGCTCACTGGCAAACACGAGACTGGTTGAAACATAGGTGTATGCTATCGACCACCAGCTTTGGACAGTACAGTCAATGAAATGCTTTTAAGAGGATTATGCAAGCTTGTAGAGGAGGAGGGACTATTATTATGGGAGACTTAAATTATCCTGGTATTGATTGGGAAATGGTGAAAGGACAGGGGGGGGGGAGGAAGAATTTCTAGATGTCATAAATGATAATTTTTGGTGCAGTATGTTAATAAACCAACAAGAGAGAAGGCAATTTTAGATTTGGTGCTCTGTAATGACCCAGATAGAATTAGCAATGTTGAGGTACTGGAGCCACTTGGGACAAGTGATCACTCTACTATTAATTTTGAGGTCTCATGGGAAGTTAAAAAGGTGTCTCCAAAAACAAAAATTTTCAATTTTAGGCGAGCAAACTTTGACAGGATGCGGTCATATCTAAGTGAAATAAAATGGGAGACACTCCTGGACTGTGAGTCTGTAAATGAGATATGGGAAAGATTTAAGGGGGTTTTACTTGATTCACAATGCAGATTCATTCCAAAGGTGTCCAAAAGTAAGCTGAAAAAGCAGAATCCTCAGTGGATGACAGCAGCTATTCGTAGGAGTTTGAGGGAAAAGAGGAATCTTTATAAGATGTACATAGAGGATAACAATGAGATTACTAAGGCCGAATTCTGTAAAATGCGGGCTGTGGTCAAAAAAGAGTTGAGGAACGCTAGAAGACTGTATGAAAGACAAATTGCAGAGGGGGCAAAAAACTAACCCTAAGCGCTTTTTCAGTACTGTAGCAGAAAAAGGAAAGTCAAAGAGCAGGTTAAGTGCATAAAGAATAAAAATGGATCGCTGCTATATGATAACAAGGATATTATGGACACCTTAAACGGTTACTTTGTTGAGAATTTTACCTTAGAGCGGGTCTTTGTCGGCCAGAGGGCTTGTCCAATGCTCAAGATTATTTAGCGGAAATTGAGGTTCGGGATAACATAGTATTAGACAAGTTGCATCAACTAAAGGCAGATAAGGCAGCGGGTCCTGATGGCTTATATCCTAGAGTGCTCAGGGAAGTTAGTGAGATCATCTTTAAGCCGCTATCCGCCATCTTTAGACGGTCTTTAGAAACTGGAGAAATACCAAATGATTGGAAACAGGGCAATATAATACCAATATATAAAAAGGGGACCGTATTGAGCCAGGTAATTACAGGCCAGTCAGTTTAACTTGCATTATGCGTGCAAAATATTGGAATCTATCATAAAAGATGAGCTGGACTTATTTCTTGAACGTAACAATATCTTGAGGGATAGCCAACATGGTTTCCGTAAAAGGAAGGTCATGCCTGACAAACCTTCTGGAATTTTTTGAAGAGGCCACCAAGACCTATGACCAGAGCAGGGCTTATGACATCATATATTTGGATTTTCAGAAAGCATTTGACACAGTACCGCATAAGAGACTAATTTTTAAAATGAGCTCCATTGGAGTTACAGGTGGTATTCTGAAGTGGATTCATAACTGGTTGCAGGACAGAACACAAAGAGTGGTGGTCAGTGGTATCTCATCTGAGCTAGGTATGGTGGGGGAGGGCGCCCCCAGGGATCGGTGTTGGGACCCCTGCTGTTCCTCATCTACATTAATGACCTTGATAGGAATATTGAGAGCAGATTAGTGAAATTTGCAGATGATACTAAATTGGGGGGCTTGGCAAATAGTTTAGAGTCCACTAAAGTGATTCAGGATGATTTGGATAGAATCCAGAATTGGGCAGAAATGTGGCAAATGAAATTTAATGTAGCGAAATGTAAAGTAGTTCATGTAGGTAATAAAAACATTAGACGGGATTACTTCATGGGAGGTTTTAAACTGGAATGTGCTTCACAAGAGAAAGATCTGGGAGTGATTGTTGACCAAACCCTCACAGGGACAGATTACATTCGAAGTCAATGCAAAGATTTGAATACACGCGTTATGGGCGCGTTAAGCAGCTTTCACAACGGACGCAAAACTAATTTTTAACGCGACAGATTACATTCAAAGTCAATGCAAAGACTCGAATAGATGCGTTTTGGGCATGTCAAGCCGCTTTCACACCGGACGCGAAACAAATTTTTCGCGCGACAGATTGCTACATTCAAAGTCAATGCAAAGACGCGAATACACGCGTTATGGGTGCGTTAAGCAGCTTTCACACCGGACGTGAAACGAATTTTTCGCATGAGAGATTACATTCAAAGACAATGCATTGACTTTGAATGTAATCTGTCGCGCGAAAAATTTGTTTCGCGTCCAGTGTGAAAGCGGCTTATCGCGCCCATTTTCTGCGAGCAAATGCTGGTCATTCCGACGCAATAAGTAACCATTACCACGGGCAATTTCCGAAAAGGCCGTTTAGCCTGGAGCTTTAGCCCCTTCGTCATACAACAGCGCAGAAGCTGTTCGTTACTCCACGCTAACGACACACCACAGCTATGCACACGAACCAGCAGGTCCTTATATATACACACCGAAGCAGTCTGTAAGTTGTTGGTCCACTTTTTGCTGCTCCTCACTGTCCATGTTTCCCTCTAAACTCAGACCCACTGGATTTCTACGATCTCCGGCCTACACTTGGGTTTGTCGACCCATTCTACAAATGTGTCTATGGGGTGGATTCTAGCTTTCCCTCAATCCTAGCTAAAGAGTAGAAACACCGGTGTACTCACCATAGTAGCCGTAGGTAGACAACAAATTCGAGCTTGAGCTGCCAGACATTCGCGCTGCGTCCTCCACTTTCGCCGTTGCGTTTATTAGAACAAGTTAGTTTCATTAGATCTATACACATGTACTGCGTTTGATTGCGGAATATGCCCGTCGATTCCTTTGGGAGGCGCATCTGTTCCGTCCCCCCACAGAGCTGGCCAGTCGGAAGAAAGTGAGCACATAGGGAGTGGGGGCCATAGCGGAAGAGCCACCCCAATGAGGCGTTTCAGGCAGAGACTACAATGGACTGCAAATGGGGTTTTTTGAGGATGGCAATATGAGCTAAATAAGGACTCTGTTTAGGACTTTGAACGATCAGCAGTACTCTAGGGGAGTCCAAGATCAAAATATAACCTTGGAAATATAGCAAAAATGGGTCCCCTTTAAGTACATTCGAATGGCCCATGGACTCGGTTTGACGCACTGGGAATGCAAGGTTCTAGCTCAGGCTAGCTTTGTGCGATAAAGGTGCTTTGGGCTCGTTGGAAACATCAGAAGCCATAGAATCAAATGGCTACCAGCAACGTCTTACTGGCAGCATCACAATCTGATCACAGAGAGGAAAATACATTGCAAGCAAGCTGAATGATGAGGAACTGAGATCTTTGAAGCAATGCTCGAGAAGAAAAACATGCTTTGAGACTCACAGATCTAGCCTCGTTATAACACAAACACATTGAGCTAACAATAGCAAGCGTGGATTTACCCTCAATTTTTTTTATTACACAATATCAAAGGTAAGAAATTTCTTTGCTCATCTCTGTAAACTGTTAAGTGTATGCCTGCTTTTCTTTGAGTGTGGTGTCGGTTTAAAATGACAGGGCTCATATCGTTGGATTCTGTGGACTTTCCTCTTTCATTTGAGGTATCTTTTTATGCATAGCACAAATTCAGGAGAAATTCTAGCGAGTCAGCGGTGATATGATTTTATCCTATGTTTTGCTAGATGCTCATTTACTTGCTTGGTGCTTGAATTGTGTTCGGTTGAGGTAAAAATGGTCTACATGAGCTTTTTGCCTAGTTTTTTTGCGAAATGTGGATCTGCCGCATGACAATGTTACGATTTGGAAACATGCTGTATTTATTATGCGTAACCACCGCCCCCCGGTAGCGGGGCGTAGGGCTTAAGGGGTTAACTGATGATGATAACAATATTGCTACTTTGTATAAGAATAGATATTACCTTTGCAACTCAAAATATAGTTTGAAATTCAAGTTAGACATTGCATTACTTGTCATTTTTTTCATGTCCATCATGTTAAGTGAGCCAAATTTTCTACATAGTCAATGAGGAATAGAATTCATTTTCCACGTACACGTATTTTTTATTTATTGTAAACTTGGAACATTAAGAGTAGAAATTTGTGATGAAATCATCTGATTTAATTATTTTATATTTGTTTTTTTTTCCTGTGAAAATTGCTGTAGAGCAAATAGGGAACCCTACATGACTGCTTGATTGCACGCTATTAAGTAAATTCAGTTGAATTAGGTGAATAACCGGAGAACACCGGGAATACAACGTAATAATAAAACATTGCTCGGTTGGCATTGTTCTCTATCCTGAGATCCACTTGCCAAAATCTCTGCTGCTGTTGACTGACACACAGGCACAAGAAGTGATGCGGAGATACAGGAAGCATCCAGCAGAACAGGGAAGTCTGTCTCAGGGGTATCACACTCATGCTTAAAAGAGCACTGCTTCCTAAGAGCTTGTCCAGCTCTTCTTCCTCTGAGACTCTCTCCCTAGTGACATTGATTCTGTAGTGTGATGAAAGAAGAGCTAGATGAGGTCGCCGTTAAGAATGCAGCTTCTCTTTGCAAAACCGACAGCCCATTGGACGTTCTGTCAAGAGGTGTGCTATTTTCAGCGCTCTGTTGGGCTCAGGGACTCCATGTGGACCAGGTCCCTATCTCTAACACCTGTTTTGAGACAGAGATTCATGCTACCTCTAGACTCTAACGGGACTAGGGTGACACATGCGCAGTGTCGTGCTTTGTCTTTGGGAGGTAGCTGCAAGGAGTTAAAATTTATTAATTTATCAGACATACTTTTGGTGCAGATTTCAGAAAAAATTGAGTGAAAATTATTTCTGACTGAGAGCAAAGGCAGAAACATTGACAGCAAAAAATGAATTTATAGAGCACTGTCACATTTCTTTGGAATAAAAAGGAAATATACTGCTGGAGATCTTTTTCTATGCTCATTGAGTTTGACACTTAATTTTGTATTGTTTGGTACTCTTCACTCAAATCTGATTTAATATAACAGCAGTTTTGAGCTAACTGGGCGGTACATGTTTGTAAAATCAGCTACGTAACTCCCACATGTAGAAAGTGACTGAGTGCCTACATTGGTACTTTGTTGCTTTAATTAGAGCGATAAGCAGAAAAGGTAATGGACAGCCAAGCTTCAGAAAGCAAAAGTTCCTACCCATTATTTTGGTCTAACAATGCATGTTTTCTAATTAGCATGGTTCTGGAGCCTCAGGGTAGAACTAACAGGTGAAATACTTTGGCTTAGTTCATGGATGGAACAGAACCCCAAAAATTCTATGGCTATTTTGCATAGTCAAAGGTAATCAGGGCATAATAAGTGAGCAGGTAGATGTGTTCAAGTCATTTTGATTTGATGCACACAGGACCTCAGTAGGCCACCCACCAGCCATGAAAGAATTTTGGCCTCTAGCAGTGGAGTCGTGATGCGTTCAGAGCCTCAGTAAGCTACTGTACATACAAACCTCTGATGCTCTCATGTACATTCTGACTTGAATTGGTGAAAATTTCATGGCATACACATTCACTGAGGCAAGATGTAACCTGGGGTCAGAGCTTGTACACCATTAGATTAAATTTGATAATTTTCAGTCCATTCAAACACGCAGTTAAATATTGAGATGTAACTGATGAAAATTAAAGACCGTGTAAAGGGAATTCTGCCATTTTCTTCTAAACACATTATATACTTCAAAAATGTTTAGTTCCAAACGTGTAAAAAGACTCCCAACCATTTAGAATTGAATTGTGGAGCTAGACTTCAGATCGCGTTTCAAGATTTCGGTGTTTCAGGATTTTGTGGGTGGGTCTGAAAGGGCGGCCGTGTTTCGTCTAGCGGCCGCCTTCAGCATAACCCCACCCCTGCTGCTCCAGCGGTATAAAAACGTACAGCGCAGTATCCTCGGTGGTTCTCCCGCTTGCTGGCGAGTCACAGATAGTGCCTCGATGGTTTGCTGCTAGCTAGCTAACCAATTATGCCTCATTCAACACGTTCATGCGTCTTCCCTGGATGCCACAATGGGCAGGGTAGCAGCTTGGAGACTTTATTTAAGTTTCCGAGAGATGACCGCATGAACAAACTCTGGATCAATTTTGTAAAGAGGAGCCACTATGGAGACGTCAGGATCACCACCAACACCCGCCTTTGCAGTGCCCACTTTACTCTACAACTAGTTCCTTATTCGATCAATAACTTGCTAGCTATCCAAGTTCCATGGTTTTCAACTAGAAAACATCCCGTTAGAGCTTGATGGGAGGTGAGGCTAACTTAAACTTTGCTACGAGGAAGTAAATTGAGAAATGAGGTTCGCTACTCAGAACATACACGTTACATTGTTTGATAACGATAGTTGTAACATTATGAAATCAGATAGCTCCCGCTAGCCCAGCCGAAATCACAATATGTTCAATTAAATTGTAGATTGTGTCTATAGGTGTATAAAATAACATTACATTTACCCTCCAGGTAATAAGCCTTGCAACTGTCATCCCGGAGCTTCTGTAACAGGAGCCTAAGAACTGAGCTCGCTGCGCCGTTCTCCTGCCAGTCTGAGGTGGCCTCGTCATACAGAACCACAGAGTTCGTTTTGCACCGTTTGACAAACTTCTCCTTATCCTCATTATTCGAAGTAATTGATCGTATTGGCAAACTGACCTTTTTGAGCCTCCGAAGCTTCAGCCCAGGTATTGCCAAATTGATGGCGGTCTCCATATGCGACGATTATTGCCTTTCATTAATATATTTAGACCAAATGAGAACGTGTTATCAAAGTATGTCCTCATGTTTATAATGATGACGAATGTTTCTATACTAAACCTATGCGTATTCATGTCAGAGATCCTCGCATATTCATCCTGTCAACATATTATTATTAGCTATGGAAAGGACCGAACGGATTTCACCTGTGATATGTAAGCACAAACGCGGGAGATGAAATGAATGTTGTTTAAAATGATTGTAATACATTTCTTTGATCCGCGGCGAAATTATTGAAAGTCGAGGCAGTCTGTGTCCTGCTTGCTCCACACAGTCCTCCCAGCGAGCTGAAGTTATTAGCCAAAGTCGCGACACCGGGAACGCACAGTTTTGGAATGGGAGAGGGATACTCCCTCCAAAGCTAGATTGCAGCTCCCACTTCGCGCTGGCTCACCAGTTCCGGGGCTTAGCCACTCTCGCCCAAGCTATGAATGTCTACACTGCCTTGAATTGTAACGTTTTTTTCTTATCGAAATGCTATGCAATGCTTGATTATGGTGATTGAGGTATAATTAACCTGCTTTATTATGCCAAAAGCATTTCATGTGACACTCATCGCTGATCGTGGCATTGTAGTTATTCATAGCTATGGCCGTGTATTTCCCCTTTTTTACTGCCGGAGAAGAGCAAGGTCAATTTGGTAAATCATGGAGAGTCAGAAAACGTAATTTTATGTAATGCCGCAAGAATGACGAGCAAGTTAACGTTTTGCTTCACGTATAGAGTACACTCTTTATCTAAAAAGTAAGGCATTACATTCGGAAATTATTGTACAGTCGTACAGAAGCTATATCTGGTAGGTTGGGGAGTTTTCCAATACGCGAGCGTGATGTGGCAACTGCGCATGCCTGGGAGGTACAGACGCTTGGACTAGAGAGAGGCGGGACCTCTCCCGCGATGGAGCATG
Organism: Gymnothorax javanicus; assembly: GCA_029692085.1. Taxonomy (NCBI): domain Eukaryota; kingdom Metazoa; phylum Chordata; class Actinopteri; order Anguilliformes; family Muraenidae; genus Gymnothorax; species Gymnothorax javanicus. The sequence goes on along the minus strand of CM056196.1, from coordinate 60,135,744 downwards.
GTTTCCGTGCCTTCAGGGGACACACTCCCACTGTCCTGGGACAGAGAATGCTGCTTATTTCTTAACAACTTTGAGGCCTAATTTTATGTACTTAGCGACTTTTTTAGTTCTTCATATTTGACAGAGTGATTAATAACATGTTTTTCTGTGGTATTATAAACTCATAAAACATATTTAGTTTTCCTTTTCAGGGACTTTAACTGTTACCTACTGGAATTTTAAAAACTTTGATAGAGTTATACTACAGAGAACTTTGCTGTGTAATGATCCAATGATACAAAAAAAAATATATATATATATATATATATATATATATATATATATATATATATCAGTGGCGGATCGTGAACTGGCAGCAGGGGAGGCTCAAACAATCCCTTAAAAAGATGATTGGTCACAACCTGTTTTCAATCATTCATTTAAATTACCATTACAGAAACTCCAAAAACTCTCAACATTTACAGGTGTGGCCAGTTTTCATTTATAATTCATACCGATTACGACTCCGGACTTCTCACGCTTTTCTTTACTCAGCGGTTGGAAGCAATGCATGTGTTTAGCGATCGTTTAAATGAAATAAGATCATTTGAAACGTCTTTATGCAATTCCATTGCTTCCATTGATCTTATTTCATTTAAACAGTTTAAACAATCATGAAACACACGCATTGCTTCCAACCCCTGAGTAAAGAAAAGCGGGAGAAGTCCGGAGTCATAACGCAGGTGAAACTGATAAACCTCCATGTACAAGGACTTCAATTCCATGCGTGAATCTCTTACACATGCGTTGATTGAATAATTGCTGACTACAGCAGGGGACTGTAAATATACCACGAAAACTCACGCAGAATGCGTGACAGTGTGACTGGTGTGCGTTATTAATGAAAACTGACTACACCTGGTAATGTTGAGTGTTTTCGGAGCTTTTGTAATGGTAATTTAAATGAATGATTGAAAACAGGTCATGACCAATCATTATTTTCAAGGAATGGGTTTGAGCCTCCCCTGTTGCCAGTTCGCGAGCCGCCACAGCGCCGTGAAAAAGTATTTGCCCCCTTCCTGATTTCTTCTTTTTTTTTGCATATTTGTCACGCTTAAATGTTTCAGATTACCAAACAAATTTTAATATTAGACAAAGACAACCCGAGTAAATACAAAATGCTGTTTTTAAATGATGAGTTTATTTATTAAGGGAAAAAAGCTATCCAAACCTATCTGGCCCTATATGAAAAAATAATTGCCCCCTAAATCCTAATAACTGGTTGTGCCACCCTCGGCGACAACAGTTGCAATCAAACATTTGCAATAACTGGCAATGAGTCTTCCACATCACTGTGGAAGAATTTTAGCCCACTCTTCTTTGCAGAATTATTTTAATTCAGCCACATTGGAGGGGTTTTGAGCATGAACAGCCTGTTTAAGGTCATGCCACTGCATCTCAATAGGATTTAAGCCCGGACTTTGACAAGCTACTCCAAAATCTTCATTTTTTTTTTTTAAGCCATTCAGAGGTGGACTTGCTGGTGTGTTTCAGATCATGACCAATCAATTTGCACTATATATTCGATGATTCATAATTCTATAAATTTTCAACCCTGGTTTTTGATTTTTTGTATACTTAAAGTAACATATTGTAGTAGTTTGTAAACAAATTTGGTGTAGATATGACAATTATTAATTGTACTTTTGATGTTGAAATTAATTTAATCACTCATGTTTCACGCGTTTCGGAAGGTTTTATGGCGCATGCAATAAAAACTGACCCGTTAGGAGTTGGTGACTTGAATGAACCATTCCATAAAGCCAAGATATAAGGCTATCAATAAAATTAAGTGTTATTAAGTAATACTGAGTTTGTTATTTTCATCCCCCTGAGCATCATTTCTTGGATTGACCCATATATATATATATATATATATATATATATATATATATATATATATACACGTACAGTGGGGGAAATAAATATTGAATACGTCAACATTTTTCTCAGTAAATATATTTCTAATGGGGTTTTTGACATGAAATTTTAACCAGTTGTCGGGAACGACCCAAGTACCATATATGACCATTTAGTAGCCCGGGCGTTTATTTCGCAAAATCGACTTGGACCCCAGGTGTTTATAAGAACCAGGCAGGTATTTGCAACAGGCCATTATTTATTTTTGCACCGACCTGCACCAGGCCAGTTCAGCTTTCCTACACAGTTATAAACTGACTGAATTTAACCGTTAAATTAACGCATTGTCTCCTTGTCATTTTAACTCTAAGTGGAGTCCTGCGCGCGTTCAACCGTGGTTTACACTGAACATGCTCTGAACTCCGTGGTAAACTTATTGTAAAATTACAGTTAAAATAACTGGCTAAAAGGTGCCAGTTAAATTACCTGGCGAAAAGGGCTTCAGTTTATTCGTTTATTATTAACAGTGTATTCACGGAAACTGAAACTGGCGCGGTTTCATTTACATACGGGTACTTTAGTTTTGAGACTACTACATTGATCCCAGTTGGGGCAACACTCAGTATCATCCTCTTATCCATCGTGTCAGGGCAAAGACGAACTAAATGAAGACAACAAGTAGGTATGAACACTTCAGAATTAAGTTGTTCCGATCTTAATACACAAAGCATGCATATAAATTCATATATGTATATAATGACTAGTTTCTTCCAGGTATAGACCTGAGTCAGATTCGCAGGCACAGATTAATGCGAACGCTTTTTCTTTGAACAAACGAAAACATAGGTCACTGAGCGATTATATAAAGGGTGGGGTAATCGTACAGCTTATTCTTTAGCTTGGCCAAATAATAAAGCATAAATATTGTTGATTTACAATTCTTTACTCATGTCCTTTTTTAAGTACAAAAAGATAAAAAAGAACACGGAAAACAAGTCCCCCACCCAAAAAACTAATAATTGTCGACAACTTTGTTTACTGTTTACAAGCGTCTCATTGGGCATTTATACATACACAAGATGGGAGATATTCTGCCGTGTGCGCTTTGGTCCAGCCAATGACGTTGTCCACACAAGTTTTTTTATATCTCTGTGCCAAAGACCGTCTGCTATTTTTTCCCCCACATCTTTATTGACCTCAGATATACATACAAAGATAAACCGAAGCTTGTTTTAGCGTCTGTTTTACCGCAACACGGGGTAACACAGACGCTTATATACAAGAGTGCAAATAATCGCCCGGGGCGTTTAATTGAACCGGCGTTTAATACGCAAAATAGGTCGGACCCCCGGCGGCTTTTTGCACACAGGCACGTATTTGCACGCGGGCGATTATTTGGTCATATACGGTAATTCACACATACAAAGAAATCAAAACAAATAAGTCCATAAATTAAGCTATTTGCAATAAAGTGGAATGACACAGGGAAAAAGTATTTAACACGCTTACAGAAATTTATTTAATACTGAGTAGAAAAGCCTTTGTCGGTCATGACAGCTTCAAGACGCGTCCCAAATGGAGAGACTAGTTGCATGCAATGCTCAGGTGTGATTTCGGCCCATTCTTCCACACAAACTGTCTTTAAATCTTGAAGGATCCGGGGGCCTCTTCTATGAACTCTGATCTACAGTTCTTTCCATAAACCCTAGTCACACTAGAGCCGGAATGAGCCGGAATGCCGTCGGAATGAAAATTCTGTGTACGTTCCTGGATATTTGAAGTGCGTTCTAAAAATTCTGACTGCATTTTGAGTGCATTCGAAATATTCGGGCCCGTTCTTGTGGCCAGCCTGAATGTTTTGCTCGTGCTCAAAACTTTCCAGGTGCATTCGAAGTGTATTCTAACTGCGCTCTGACTGCATTATAAATATTCTTACGGCATTCCAAGGGCATTCAAAACATTCTGATTGCATTCGAGGGAGAATCAATACGGCAAGCCACGTCAAATCCTGCCAGAATGCGCCTCTAATGAGCCAGAATGCACCTCGAATGCATTTCGATTGCTGCAGGAATCTATTTCGATATTAAAACAATTAAGCTGGAATGTGCTTCGAATGCCATTGGAATCTTTCGACTGCCGCTGGAATCAGTGGCGGCTGGTGAACTGGCTTAAAAATAATGTTTGCTTATGACCTGTTTTCAATCATTAATTTAAATTACCATTACAGAAACTCCTAAAACTCTCAACATTATCAGGTCTGGCCAGTCTTCATTAATAAGGCATACCTGTTAACTCTCACGCATTCGGCGTCAGTTTTAGTGGCATATTTACGTTCCCCTGCTGTAGTCAGCAATTACTCAATCAACGCATATGGGACACGTTGTGTTACCTTCTAAGTACATTCTGAGTATTCGAGCTGCATTCTGTTTGAATTCTTGGACGTTCCAACCATATTCAGCGGCCATTCCGGGAGCGTTCTGACTGCATTCGAGGTGAATTCGTACAGCATTCGAGGCACCTTCCAACCAGGCTTCGGGTGGAGTTCAGGCAGCAATTGAACCGTACTCGCACGGCATTCGAAGTCTATTCTAAATATTCTGACTGCATTCTGTCAGCATTCTAAATATTCCTACTGTGTTCAAACTACATTCAAGCTGCATTCGAGAGCTAATACACCCAGAATGTGCAAGAATCATTTGAGGCGAGTTCGAAGTGCATTCTAAGTATTCAAACGGCATTCTTTCAAAGCTGTAAAAATTTTGGTCAATTTGAAATTCCCGCCGGAATGTTGCGCAAATTCTTCGTTCCGGCTGGTTCTGCTTGATTCTTGCTGATTTTGAATAAGAGTGACGGGGGCTATAGATTTTCAATTGGTTTCAAGTCGGGTGACTGACAGGGCCATTCTAGCAGCTTTATTTTCTTTCTCTGAAACCAGTTGAGAGTGTCCTTGGCTGTGTGTTTGGGATAATTGTCTTGCTGAAATGTCCACCCTCGTTTCATCTTCAGCATTCTGGTAGATGGCAGCAGATTCTTATCAAGAATGTCTTGATACATTTCTCCACTCATCCTTCCTTCAATTATGTGAAGTCTGCCAGTACCATATGCTGATGTTCCCACCTCCAAACTTCACTGTTGGTATGGTGTTTTGGGGGTGATGTGCAGTGCCGTTTTTCCTCCTAACATGGCGTGTGCTGTGACACCCAAAGAGTTCAATTTTGGTCTCATCTGACCAGACTATATTCTCCTAGTATTTCATAGGCTTGTCCAAATGTTGTGCAGCAAATTTTAAACAAGCTTCAACATGCGTTTTCTTCAGCAATGGAGTCTTGCGCGGTGAACGTGCATAGAGGCCATGGCAGTTGAGTGCATTACTTATTGTTTTCTTTGAAACAGCTGTACCTGCTAATTCCAGGTCTTTCTGAAGCTGTCTGCGAGTGGTCCTTGGCTCTTAGACACCTCTTCTGATTATTTTTTTGACTCCTCTATCAGAAATCTTGCAGGGAGCACCTGGTCGTGGCCAGTTTATGGTGAAATGATTTTCTTTTCACCTGTGGCTTATGGCCCCAACGGTGCTCACTGGAACATTCAGTTTAGAAATACAAAACCCAAAACCAGTGAAGTTGGCACGTTGTGTAAATCGTAAATAAAAACAGAATACAGTGATTTGCAAATCCTTTTCAACCTATATTCAATTGAATACACTGCAAAGACAAGTTACTTAATGTTCGAACAGGTAAACTTTGTAATTTTTTGCAAATATTAGCTCATTTGGAATTTGATGCCTGCAACATGTTTCAAAAAAGCTGGCACAAGTGGCAAAAAAGACTGAGAGAGTTGAGGAATGCTCATCAAACACTTATTTGGAACATCCCACAGGTGAACGGGCTAATTGGGAACAGGTGGGTGCCATGATTGGGTATAAAAGCAGCTTCCTGAAATGCTCAGTCATTCACAAACAAGGATGGGGCGAGGGTCACCACTTAGTGAACAAATGCTTGAGCTGATTGTCGAACAGTTTAAAAACAACATTCCTCAACGAGCTATTGCAAGAAATTTAGGATTTCATCATCTACGGTCCGTAATATCGTCAAAAGGTTCAGAGAATCTGGAGAAATCACTGCACGTAGCGACAAGGCCGAAAACCAACATTGAATGCCCGTGACCTTCGATCCCTCAGGCGTACTGCATCAAAAACCGACATCAGTGTGTAAAGGACATCACCACATGGGCTCAGGAACACTTCAGAAAACCACTGTCAGTAACTACAGTTCGTCGCTACATCTGCAAGTGCAAGTTAAAACTCTACAATGCAAAGCGAAAGCCATTTATCAACAGCACCCAGAACGCCGCCGCTTCGGCTGGGCCCAAGCTCATCTAAGATGGACTGATGCAAAGTGGAAAAAGTGTTCTGTGGTCTGACGAGTCCACATTTCAAATTGTTTTTGGAAACTGTGGACGCCGTGTCCTCCGGACCAAAGAGGAAAAGAACCATCTGGACTGTTATTGGCGCAAAGTTCAAAAGCCAGCATCTGTGATGGTATGGGGGTGTATTAGTGCCCAAGGCATGGGCAACTTACACATATGTGAAGGCACCATTAATGCTGAAAGGTACATACAGGTTTTGGAGCAACATATGTTGCCATCCAAGCAACGTCTTTTCATGGACGCCCTGCTTATTTCAGCAAGACAATGCCAAGCCACATTCTGCACGTGTTACAACAGCATGGCTCCGTAGTAAAAGAGTGCGGGTACTAGACTGGCCTGCCTGTAGTCCAGACCTGTCTCCCATTGAAAATGTGTGGCGCATTATGAAGCGTAAAATACGACAACGGAGACCCCGGACTGTTGAACAACTTAAGCTGTACATCAAGCAAGAATGGGAAAGAGTTCCACCTGAAAAGCTTCAAAATTGGTCTCCTCAGTTCCCAGACGCTTACTGAGTGTCGTTAAAAGGAAAGGTGATGTAACACAGTGGTAAAAAGGCCCTGTGCCAACTTTTTTGCAATGTGTTGCTGCCTTTAAATTCTAAGGTAATGATTATTTGCAAAAAAAAATAAAAAAGTTTCTCAGTTTGAACATTAAACATCTTGTCTTTGCAGTGTATTCAATTGAATATAAGTTGAAAAGGATTTGCAAATCATTGTATTCTGTTTTTATCTACGATTTACATAACGTGCCAACTTCACTGGTTTTGGGTTTTGTACATCTGTAACCAATGCCATCAGTATGTTTTGCAACAATAGGATTGCGAAGGTCTTAAGAGAGCTCTTTGCTTTTACCCATCATAAGATGCTTCTTGTGTGACACCTTGATAATGACAAACCTTTTTATAGGCCATAAATTAGGAATAAACCAGCTGATATTAATTTGCACTGATAGGGGGCAGGATTTCTTTCTAAATGCAGACAGATTTCAGATGGTTTCTTTTTTCACCTCCTTTTCTTCATGTGTTCAATACTTATTCCCTGTGTCATTCCACTTTATTACACATAACTGAATTTATGGACTTATTTGATTTCTTTGTGATTACTTGGTTTGTTAACAACATCTGCTGAAAATTTCATGTCAATTGACCCATTAAAAATATATTTACTGAGAAAAATGTTGACGCGTTCAATACTTATTTTCCCTGCTGTACCTCTGGAACGCTTTTGCAAACAGAACACAAAGCGAATGGCATCCATGAAAAATTTTGAACTCATGTAGCCTATTTTGACACTTTCAATACTTATTTCCCCCACTGTATATAGATATATGTATACACACACACACACACACACACACACACATACATATAAATATGTATATATGTACAGTGCTGTGAAAAAGTATTTGCCCCCTTCTGTTCTTGTTTCTTTTGCATATTTGTCACACTTAAATGTTGCAGATCATCAAACAATTTTTAATATTAGAAAAAGATAACCCGAGTAAATACAAAATGCAGTTTTTTAAAAAAAGCTATCCAAACCTACCTGGCCCTTTGTGAAAAAGTAATTGCCCCCTAAACTTAATAACTGGTTGTTCGACCGTCAGCGACAACAACTGCAATGAAGCGTTTGCGATAACTGGCAATGAGTCTTTCACATCGCTGTGGGGGAATTTTGGAATTTTTGAATTTTCCGGACTTTGACAAGGCCACTCCAAAACCTTCATTTTGTTTTTTTTTTAAGCCATTAAGAGGTGGACTTGCTGTTGTCTTTCCGAATACTGTCCTGCTGCATAACCCAAGTACGCTTAAGCTTGAGGTCACTGAATGATCGTCGGACATTCTCCTTCAGGATTTTCTGGTAGAGAGCAGAATTCATGGTTCCATCAATTAAGGCAAGTTGTCCAGGTCTTGAAGCAGCAAAGCAGACTCAAACCATAACACAACCACACCATGTTTGAATGTTGGCATGATGTTCCTTTTATGAAATGCTGTGTCAGTTTTATGCCAGATGTAGCAGGGTGCACACCTTCCAAAAAGTTCAACTTTTGTCTCGTCAGTCCACAGAATATTTGCCCAAAAGTCTTGGGGATCAACAAGATGTTTTTTGCCAAATGTGAGATGAGCCTTTGTGTTCTTTTTGGTCAGCAGTGGTTTTCGCTTTGGAACTTTGCCGTGGATGCCATTTTTGCCAAGTCTCTTTCTAATTGTTGAATCATGAATGCTGACTTTAACTAAGTCAAGTGAGGCCTGCAGTTCTTTAGATGTTGTTCTGGGTTCTTTTGTGACCTCCTGGATGAGTCGTCAGAGCGCTCTTGGTGTAATGTTGGTAGGCTGGCCACTCCTGGGAAGGAGTCAGGGCTTTGAACCGGTTCGGAACAAAAACAAAACCCAGAAACTTTTGCTATTTTGCTCGGAACAAAAACTAAACCAGAAACTTAAGAATTTTTAATGTTCCGGAGCAGAATCGTTTATAAAAAATAATGGTAACCGGGTAATACCGTTATTTTTTCATTCTTGAAATGTTTTGTGTTTGGGCTACAATGACCAACAGACGTTCACTTCCTGTGTGTCATTCCCTGGCATGCCAGGGCAGAGTAGAGAGAATCCAGCCACCTATCACCAGCAGGCAAGAGGCGATCCAGAAGAAATAAGCAAATGCAGTCTCCCAAACTCAAATATAACTATAAGAGGTAGGCTAAATTTTATAGACTAATAGGCTAATCTTAAATGTTTGTAACCTATTTACTTGCCTGACACGAATTTTGTGGTTGTGGGCTGTGTCGAACATGTTAAAGCGATGTTGGAAACAGCTAAGCCTAATGCTATGCCTAGCCTGTCAATTTTCTTCACTAAAACGCAGTAGTTCTCGCCCATCAGCACAATCCAGGGGTACAAAAGCGTAACACAGCAGCGTTCAGTCGGCAGTCACAAAGGCCCGCTGAAACATCACCTTACAATTCTTAATAACATAAACCTCTCGCACTTTACCCGATTAGCAACAGGTGCTCAGACTAATTAATCGAAGTCAATGGGAGACGTCAAATTTGTTCTCGATTGCACTGTTATACATTGCACCACAAAATTATGAGGCGTTTTCATATGGCGTTAAATTAGTCTCAAAACTCTAGCGCATGAACACCGAGAGAGCGCGTGAAAACCGTGGGTGTACAACCCTCAGTATCCGCTCTCAACTTCAAAATGCGCTCACAATATCAAAAAATGCTCACAATATCAATAAATGCTCGCAATCTCACCACACGCGTGATTTCCACACGCGCTCAATCAATGTCAAAAATGCTCGCAATCTCAATGCTCGCAATGTCAATAAATGCTCGAGTCTCACCACGCCGTAATTTCAACACGCTCACAAGGTCAAAAATGCTCGCAATCTCACCACGCCGCAATGTCAATAAATGCTCGCAATCTCACCGCTCTCAATCTCAATAAATGCTCAATCTCACCACGCCGCAATGTCAATAAATGCTCGCAATCTCACCGCTCACAATGTCAAAAAATGCTCGCAATATCAGTAGACGACGCTTGCCGATTTCACATTTGAGACTTTGGTGGCGGGACTTACAATGCTAACCATGAGCTTTGATTGGATGTTTGATTCTATAACTGGTTTTCAACGGCCGTAAACTACAGAATAAGAAAAAGAAATCAGAGAGGTCAACCATCATGTCGGAGCAAGGAAGTTTTTTCACAAAATTAAATCTTTCATTGATTCCATTTTAATATTGTTTGAAGGTATTGGTTTCACTTGCTATACGTAGCTAAGATTATAGCTAGCTAAATATTTCACGCTCAAGCTGGCCAACGTCAGCCCCCACGCTAATAATTGTACTTAGCTAGCCTATTTTAGCATCAATTTACCCATGGCTATACCATTTACATAGCAATGCTACGCTCCCGAAGTTTTTCTTAATTATCAGTTCCTTCAAACAATATTTCTTTTTCTGATGCTGAAGACCCGCCGAGTGTTAAGATCTTCAGTTCGTTCATTATTTGTGCTGAAAACGGGAAGTGATTTAATGCAAATGGTGAAGGACTAAGGGTAGGTTTCTTGACAAGCGAACCCAATACCGTGGCAGCGTATTAATATTTGCAAGAATTCCATTATGAGCTCTTGGCACGCTTAGGTTTCGATAGGATGATATGGTTCGAAATATTCACCACATTCAGGCTAATGCTTTCATCGTTTCTCTGCCTTTAATTACAACTCGATGCCGTTTGAGCAAATGAGTAATAGACACGCTTATTACTGCTGCTGTACACAACTACAATGCTAACTGTTCAGTAAATTTATACTGTTTATGTACTGCGCTTTATATATATTTTAAATAGCCTTTTGGCCCCTTACACTTCCACTGCTCTCATCGCAAACTGGCATCTATTTACGCCTAAAACATTTAAATTAGGCCTATTTTATTTATTTGTTACATTGTATTAGTCTACAGCAGCAGTACCTATAACCCACTTGCTCAAACGACATCGAGTAGCAATTAAAGGCTAAGAAACGTTGAAAGCATTAACCTGAATATAGCGAATATTTCCGAACCATATGTGACAGTCCACAGGAAAAGGGTGTAGGCCTATAAGGGATTTTTTTACGTTTTAGAGAAAAAAACTGTTTTTCTATGTTTAGTACATGGTATGAGATCATCAGATGCACTTAACTCAATTTGACCGAAATATCCCTTATACACCCTTTTTCCTGTGGACTGTCACATATCATCCCAACAAAGCAATGCACAATGGCGACACCATAGTGTGCCAATAGCTCATAATAGAATATTGCAAATATTAAAAAAGCGGCTATGTCGCGGGGCTTTTGCTTCGCTCTGGTCAAGAAAACTGCCTTCCCTTCCTTCACATCATCGCCACTTCTTCGTTTTCTGCTCAAGTACGAACTGAAAAACTTTATTCTCGGCCGGTGTTCTGACGATTTGTGCTACCTCAACTAAAAAATAATACGACCATAGCGCACCACGATCGGACAGTCTTTGTTTTCGCCTTTAATATTGCTCTATGAATCAGCCCACAGTTGCAAAATAATTTTTGTTAACTTCTTATAACATTCGCTCATGTTTTAATGAGCTGGATACGCTCGTTCAAAGATAAAATGCTGCATGCCTAATTCCTGCATTTTCAGGAAACGTTAGTGTGCACATGCACGATCCAAATGTTTACAGGTAGGAAGGCGCTCTGAAAAAAAAAAAAATATTTTAAAGATATAGCTATAAAGATATTTATGATGTCAGTGAAGAAACAGACCGAGATTTTGGGTCTGTATATGTGCTGAACCGCTAAGCAGCATCTCTATTTGTCTATAGATGGGTAGCACAAATCGGCAGATTACCGGGTCTTCAGCGCCAGAGAAGAATATTGCTCAAGAACCTGATGAATAAGAACAACTCAGGAAAATTATATTGCTACGTAAATGGCCTAAGTGAGCTAAGTGTCCGCTCTACCGAAATTTGGCGCTAAAATAGCATAGTAAAATAATTGATGTTGGGACTGATGTAAGCGAGCTTTTCTAACAGAAAATATTTAGCTAGCCATGATACAACATCATCGAAGCTACGCACAGTGAATGAAACCAATACCTTCTAACAATATTAAAATGAGATCAATGAAAGATTTCGTTTTTGAAAAAACTTTCTTGCTCCAACATAATGATAGTTGTCGTCTTTGATTTCATATTCTGTAGTTTACGGCAGTTGAAAACCAGTTATAAAATCAAACATCCAATCAGAACTCATGGTTAGCATTGAAAGTCCCGCCCCAAAGTCTCTAAAGTCAAATCGGCAAGCGAGCGATACTGATATTAAGTAGCATATTTTGACATTGAGAGCGCGGTGAGATTAAGAGCATTTATTGACATTATGCGAAGTGGGTGAGATTAAGAGCATTTATTGAGATTAAGAGCATTTTTGACATTGTTAGCGCGTGAGATTGCGAGCATTTATTGACATTGCGAAGCGTGGTGAGATTAAGTAGCATTTTTGACATTGTGAGCGCGTGTTGAAATTACGAGCGTGGTGAGACTGCGAGCATTTATTGACATTGCGAGCATTGAGATTGCGAAAGCATTTTTTGACATTGTGAGCGCGTGTTGAAATCATGCGTGTGGTGAGATTATTGAGCATTTATTGATATTGCGAGCATTTTTTGATATTGTAAGAGCATGTTGAAATTGCGAGCGCCGTAAGATTGCGAGCATTTATTGGTATGGTGAGCTCATTTTGAAGTTGAGAGCGGATACTGAGGGTCGTACACCCACGGTTTTCACGCGCTCTCTCGGTTTTCATGCGCTCGAGTTTTGAGACTAATTTAACGCCATACGTTTTCATCCGCACATAAATGAAGACTGAAAATATCAATACGTCCTTATAAATTCTGCGTACATGTAGCTCTTGAAACACCAAACGTTTGCATTAATTATTTTGCAAGGCTCATTAAGCAATAACCTAGGAGAATCCGTTTTATATTCTGAATGTAGTCACAGCTAAAGAGCATTGTTAGGCCTGATGTACAGCAGAGTGGCAATTGTGAGAATCACAAAAACGACTGCTGCGCTTCATGGAAAGTTTTTTTTTTGCATTAATATTGCCAAATTGCCATCCTTACAATGCTAAATCAATTATATAAAGGAAACCAAAACCAAGTTTTTCAGTTATTTTACTTAGCTTAAACAAGGAACAAGACTGGATCTGTTTCCTGTGGCTTCTGCGTCTCTTGAGATTTTGTCGTGGCGGTGTTTGGGCTCAGTCGCCCTAATTCAATACTTGACTGCGCGACTAGAAAATGTACCGAATGACCAGAAGAGCACGTGAAGTGCACTAACAAGTCCTGACGAGGTCTGGCCATTTGTTAAATGATCTCAATGGCAGCTGTGGCCTGTCCTGTTTCTGTCATTTGCACATATTGAGCAATGTGAGAAGCGAAATAGGATCTGTTCTGTTGTTTGGCAATAAATGACGTAGCAGAAGTTATTCTTGTCTTAATTCATTTATAATAATGTAACAAATGCGGCAAGATAATTACTTAGTGAGGCAGCTTGTATAAAGCATAGGCCTAGTGAATTTTAGTGTTTGTTGGGGGATAAAGGAAATAATAGCCCATTTGAAAGAGCTAATATTAAACTTACCAATTGAAAGTCCTATGGCTGACATGGAATGATATTAACCGGATCAGGAACGAAATTATTTGGTTCTAATCGGTTCGAAAACGTAACTTTTGGGGTTGAACCCACAACCGAAAACGTTAAAATACTGTTTCTGTTCAGAACGAACCAATTGGGAAAAAATTCTGGTTCAAAGCCCTGGTACATTGCTGCAATGGAATATGCTCAAAAAATGTATCTGGTACAACAGCATCAGCTGGATGCTTTGAGACATCCTAACCCTCCAAAGCCTTTAAAGGTGACCTATTATGATATTTTTCCAAGTTTATATTTTGGTCTTTGACTCCCCTAGAGTACTCCTGATCGCAAAGAAAGTAAAAAAAGGGGTACTTATTTCGCTCATACTGCCATCCTCAAAAAACCCCATTTGTAGTCCATAGTAGTCTCTGCCTGAAACGCCTCATTGGGGTGGCTCCTCCGCTATGGCCCCAGTCCCCGTGTGCTCACTTTCTTCTGACTGGCCAGCTCTGTGGAGGGCGGATCTAGGCGGGACGAGGCAGCAGAACGCAGTTTTCCGGTCTGGCTCTCAAGAAAACTGACGTGTCTCTCCGGCGAATCGACGGGCATATACTGCAATTAAACGCAGTACATGTGTATAGATCTAATGAAATTAACTTGTTCTAATAAACGCAACGGGCGAAAGTGGAGGACGAAAAGCGTAATGTCTGGCAGGTCAAGCTTGAATTTGCTGTCTACCTATGGCTACTATGGTGAGTACACCGGTGTTTCTACTCTAGCTAGGATTGAGGGAAAGCTAGAATCCCCCCCATATAGACACATTTGTAGAATCGGTCGACAAACCCAAGTGTAGACCGGAGACCGTAGAAATCCGGTGGGTCTGAGTTTAGAGGGAAACACGGACAGTGAGGAGCAGCTAAAATTGGACCAACAACTTATGGACTGCTTCTGTGTGTATTAGGACCTGCTGGTTCATGTGCATGGCTGTGGTGTGTTGTTAGCGTGGAGTAACGAACAGCTTCTGCGCTGGTGTGTGACGAAGGGGCGAAAGCTCCAGGCTAAATGGCCTTTTCGGAAATTGCCCGTGGTAATGGTTTACTCATTGCGTTGGAATGACCAGCTTTTCCTCGCGGAAAATGGGCGAGTTATGGATATTGAGCGAGAGCTAGATAGAGCTCCGGTTATGTCATGAACATAATACAGGTTTTACAGACCATAAATTCCGTTTGCATGAACCGTTGCTTATGTGGAGCTAGCGAATCGATCACTTTTACAGGAAAGAATTTACTATTCAATTGATGGCAATGCAGAGAAATCATTTGTTATACCGGACACGTTATAGCCTGTGCGCTTCCCTATTGCTTTCACCGGTAGCATCAGAGAGCTTGCCCAGACACTGGAGATGTATCAGGCTGACCCAGGTCATGAACAAGTAAAGCGATCGTTTCACAAGCACCCAAACGCACCCTAAGCTTTGCAAAACCTACGTCTGGTCTAACTGCACCTCTCCGGTTAGCTTCAACCGTAGTGGCTACAATCAGGCAACGTTATGATGAACTGTCACATTGATGCTTACCGAAGTAACACAAGCATACCGATCATAATTGCTGCATACAAGTTAACCAGGAGCATTTTTAATTAGCAGAGCACGCGAACCAACATGCAGTAGCTGATAAGCGGTCATGACTTTGAATGTAATCTGTCGCGAAAAATTAGCTTTAAGCCTGGTGTGAAAGCTGCATAACGCGCCCATAACGCGTATATTCGCGAATGCAACCTGTCGCGCGAAAAATTAGTTTCGCGTCCAGTTTGAAAGCTGCTTAAAACCCCCATAATGCGTGTATTTGCATCTTTGCATTGACTTTGAATGTAATCAGTCACGCGAAAAATTAGTTTCGCGTCCGGTGTGAAAGCGGCTTGACGTGCCCGTAACGCGTGTATTCGCATCTTTGCATTGACTTTGAATGTAGGCTAAGCTGTCCCACGAAAAATTCGTTTCGTGTCCGATGTGAAAGCAGCTTTATGGATAGTACGCGACAGCTAGAGAGAGCTCGGTTATGTTATGAACATAATACAGGTTTTGCAGACCGTAAGTTCCATTAGCGCGGACAAGTTGCTTATGTGGAGCTAGCGAATCGATCACTTCCACAGGAAAGAATTTCCAAATTAATCTCCGCCTTTTTCAGCTTTTTATTAACCACAACAATTTCTGAAGGGGAATGATATTATGTCACGGTAGTGCAGAGAAATCATTTGTTATACCAGACATGGTACAGCTTCTGCGTTTCGCATTGCTTTCACAGTAGCACCAGCACCAGTAGCTTGCCCAGACATTTGTGAAGTATCCGGCTGATCCCGGTCATAGATAAGTGAAGCGATCACTAACTGTAGTGGCTACAATCGGGCAACGTTATGATGAAACTGCCACATTGATGCTTACCGAAGTAACACAAGCATACCGATCAGAATTACTGCATATAAGTTAACCAGGAGAATTTTTAAGTAGCACGACACGCAAACTAATATGCAGTAGCTGGTAACAGAGCGATCATAACCACAGAGACAAACCCTTGCAATACAGGTTTTACAGACAGCAAGTTCCGTTACTGTGGACAGTTGTACCAAACATCCAAATTACAAACAAGTATTAAAAGTTAGCTTCAAATGAGGTTTATGTTCACACACCTTCTGTAGAATTTCCCTGATATTACTCTTGCATATTTAGGACACAAACATTAGCAACAGTAACTTGGCTACGTTAGCCGCTGCGCTTACAGCCACAATCAACTGGCTATCACGTCAGGTTGGCTTATGCAGTAAAAGCAACTTACAGCTTCTGTGTCTGTGTGTCACGGACAGTCGCGACCAATACAGGCTTTATCTTCAGATATTTTACAAAGCCTGCATTTGAGGCCAGTTGTTGGTGCTAACTATTGCTAGCGGTCCTGCTAGCCACCTGTAACACATTAGCTTCACTTTCATTATTTGCTGTTATATCGTTACTTACAGCTTGGGGCCCTGAGCGCTTGATCGATGCAACTGCTTCAGGTTTGAGAAGCAGCTGAAAGGCTTATCCTGTGTTGAATTATCCTTTATTGACAAAGCTGTCTTTGGTGAAATGCTGAGCACAAACAGCTAACGTTCCCTTTGGCCGTGGCTGTTTGCTGCCAGCAAACAAAAAGCTCTACCCACTGATTTCTGGTGGCATCCTTTTTTGGAAGAGAAATTGGTGTTTTTCTTCGCGTCCAAAAGTAAACGGACAAGCAGCTTCGGGAGAGATACTGATAAAACTGCACCTCAAATGATCTGCGGTTCTTCTTTTGTATTTCCAAAAGTGTCGACGCTACTAAGGCAAAGTATGATCTGCTGTTGTTAGTGCCTGCTAGAATAGTTTCTAGTTTCCGGTGTGGGCAGGTCCAGCGCCGTGATTGGCTCTGGCTTGGTCTGTACTACTTGGATGGCACAACCTGACGTCAGGTTTTGCCCAGATCTCGCGAAGATCTCGGGAGGAGCTGTTCAGAAGGGAAATCACGTTCACGAAATCACGTTCTTGGATCATGGCAAAACCCCTGTATCTTATGTTCAGGAACTTTTCAGAGGTTGAGTATGGACAACTAACATTATAACATTACTAATATTTATTGAAAGAAGGATCAGCATAATAGGTCCCCTTTAAGACAGAGTGCAGAAAATGAGTTAGATGCCGCCATGAAAAATATTTAGAATTTACCTGGCCTGGGTGTTCACGAAAAGGCAAAAAATTATGCATCTGTGTTAGAGCGGTTCCTCTCAATGGTTAAGCAAGGTGAACTGGAAAAAGGAGTTTTGACACGCTCTCTGCCCGTTGATGATCCTGAACATGTTAAAAAAGAGGATGGTTTGGAAGTTGTTAAAAAAGAGGGTGTTTTAGAAGATGTTCTCAAACACATTCCAGCGAGAAACAGGAGAAATGTAGAATATCTGGTTAGTAGTATAAGAGAAGCTAATGGAGCTGTTGCATGCAGTGATCAGGGCAAATTAATTCTAAACGGCAGCGTCATCAAGGGATCCCATATGTATGACTTGCTAAAAAGTGTTACAGCACCACGTCGTGTTCGACCTAGACCGATTGGTTGGGATATTTTTTAAAATCTCTTGCTGATATAAATGCTCCAACATCGTTTATACCCAATGTCGAAGTGAGACAAATTATTGATGGTTGTAAGAATGGGGCTGTTCATACTGACAACTTGCAGGCAAAAATGTCGCAGCTTGCATGTCTTAGAAGGAAAAGGGCTGTGTTATATGGTTTGTCATCTTTTTTTGAGAAAATCTAATTGTGAGACATCCCCAGAACATTGTGTCTTTAAATCACCAAAGATTGATTTAAAATCATGGCTGTCATTCTGAAGAATGTTTTGTTTCTCTTCTTTTTTTTGTTGTTGTTAATACTTTGTGTTTGATTTTGTTTGTGTAATGACAAATACCTTGTAACAGCTGTTTTTATATTGTCCTATATGTTTGTGATGAAAGATGTATAACAAATTAAATATTGTATGTTTTTGAAAACTGTTTGCAAACTGTTCTTTTAAGATGTATTTGCTATTATTATATAAAATAATTTAAAAAGAGACCTGAGTCAAGAATGTTGTTTGTCACTTATTTATTGAAGACACACATGCTTTTGAATGTTGCACACAAGTTACATTGTAATCGCAACAAACTTTCGGTGTTATACGGTTAACAAAGCGACACACCATTAGATAATTAAACACATTATTAGGGATATATTTCCGTAACACACTATCATATGAACGTTCTTTTTGTATATTAAACAAGAAAAAACACAATGTCCGCATGTAGTGGCTAAATTACTTTGTACTTGTCTTCTGGAACAATAAACAATATCACAATTAAGAAATTGCTGAATGCTGACAGGAAATTTTGAGAGTTCATTCCCAAAAGAGTCAAAGAAATAACCGTCTCTATGTCCTGTCACATAAACGGCCAACCAATGGGTAGCGGGAAGATGCGAAGGATCTTTGTTGACTATTAACATGGCAGGTAAAGTATGAACAGTACTTGGCAGACGATCAGATGCAAACACCCCCAGAAAACAGGCCCGGTTAGATATTTCTTTCGTAGATGAGACCAATTCTATGGTATTCATGATTCTCAATAATGGTCCAACAGCACTTGACGACGGTTAGATATTTCTATAATAGAGTCAAAGACGGTGTAGCATATTAAATTTACTGTTCTGGCACTGCCCACAGGCCTCATTCACTTCAGGTTAAAACAAAACAGAGCGTATCCAGATCCAAATTCTTCTCGGTTTATTGCCACACCTCTGTCTTTTAGTTGCCTGCCAGTCGCCTGGATTAGTTGATAGTATTCGCGGATATACTGTCTGTTTCTAAAATCCAGCTGTAACGGTTTAGCGGGGTATGTGAGACCGTCAGCATCAAAGGCTATAAATTCTGTATTGTAATGTTGAAATCTGAACAGGTTACGGGCATAACTACCAGTAAACGCCTCATTATCCGCAAAACCATCCATGCCAACTCTACCGCTTTTGGCGGTAAACTACCACTTTTGGGGCGTTTCATTCTGAAAAAGATGCCCCAAAAGTGGTAGAGTTGGCATGTATGCAAAACCTTTAACAACAAGTTTCGGAATCTGGCCCACAAAAAGATTCTCTTGGTTACAGATGTGTGTTCCTGGGGGGATTGAAAAATTTTTCACACCAACCCTATCGATTGGGTATTTAACATTGGACTGCATAAGAGCCTTAGCATGGGCTAGTTTTATTGCTGGAGACACAGCTACTTTCTTAACAAAAACACTAGCTGATATAATATTCACACGGTAATTTAAATTCCCAACCGCCATGAGACAAAACTCATCTTTTGCACGAATAAATTTCAATTTTAGATCGACACCATTGATGAGTAATTTTTCTTGAAAAACAAGTCTGGGTGAATGGATGCTATTCATTCCACAGGGCAGCTCTTGATTGTGTAAAGTGCTCTCTGCGTCAATCCGTTGTTATTTCTTTCAGGTGTAGTGTCATCCATGTGAGTTGCAGTGTCTTTGATGAATAATCCACATCCAAACTGCGACACCAACGTTTCAGCCCCATAGTTTAACAAACATTCAATCATTCCCCTATACGAATATGTGTTCGAAGATTGTGATATCAGTCTGTCCCCAAGTGTTATATGCACTTGCGAGAAAAGAGTGCATCCTGGATAGTTTATAAATCCAACTTCGGCCTGTTGGTCCATAGTAGTTCCAAAGTAGTAGTAGTTCAGGATTAGTGATTCTCATGCATAAATGTAAAAAGCTGTTGTTTAAGTCGATATAATCTTCACTACTAGGGGATATAAAAAATTCCAAGGGTCCTGTGGGTGTTATGGTCGCTATTGTCATGATTTCGATGAAAGAGCATTTTTCAACTGAGGTCTGTGTCAGTGGTAGAGTGAAAAGGTCAAGCTCACTTTTTACGCATTCCTCAGACAGACTGTGTAGCAAGGCCATTTTTGGACATTAAAATATATCTATACCAGTGGACTGGTGTTGTCTTGAAGCCTTCCTCAGTCTTTTATGATGTGCCTTTTTCAAAGTGATGTTTACGTATTTATTCACGTTCCTTTTTTTATGATCTTGGGCACGCCCACGGGTACGTGGGATCTTTTCAAAGGTCTTCTCGCGATAACCGACATGCCCGAGCCTTCTTGCTGATGTACCTCCTGGGACCATCTATTTCTTTTTGTGATATTGGAAACCACGTCAGCGACAGTACTTCTTGTGGCTGTTTTCAGATGGGGTTTGGCTAAATGAAACCCTTGTTTGAATATAGGGATAGCCATTCTAAAAAGATTTCGAAACATTCCACCCAGACCAGCTCCATACTGTGTGCTCATTCCCAAGAAGCCTGGCAGGCCAGATCCTGCCTGATTCATATAGTATGACATGTATTTGTCACTGTCATATCTTTGCTTGGATGCCATGTGTTTTGAGAAACCTCTACAAAAATTGTTTAACAGGTCTGAAGTGTAATTTTTGTACCACTTTTCCGTATGTGAAAGGTATTGGCTGACCTTGGTCAGATTTTATGTTGATTTCAATGTCGTCGATCAGTAGCTTGGATAGACGCACGTAATGGGGCTTGTCAAAAAGCAGAATGGGATATTGTTTATCGGTGTCTGCTATATTAATGCTACGCAGCACAGGAGTGATAACTGTCCCCAACAACTGGATAGTCGATGATATCAGAGTATATGAACATGTTATAACACCCCCCATATATATCCGCCGGATGTGGCACATAACGTTTGTCCCCAGTGCTTTCAGCAGTCGGCAGTGGAACTCCCGGAGTGAAACCTAATATATGTGCGAGCTTCCCACCACACGAGGGAGCTACATACGGATCACCCTTGACCCAAATGCATCTTTTAACGCAATCAATTCACCTCCGATGCCATTTTAAATAGCGCCCCGTTGATTGTCGCTATACGTTAATTTGCGCTTTTTTATTTCCACCCTGCTCCGTCCTTTTTTAAAAATGTGTTTTTTTTCTAATGTAGGCATAGCCCTATTTAAAAATTGTTAAAATATCTTTAAATTGTTTATCTAGTGTAGGTCTGTCCCTTGAAAGACTTTGAGAAGTGTTTAATCATTTAACAATGTTTTTACGTTACCATTTATATAAGGTTAATTTAAAGGCCTAAAATACATACGCATGCTCAGAATGAAAATTCCCACGATCAAAAGCGCACACACAGAAGTTTCCCAGGTCATCATTAAAGGTCGAAAGTTCACACGCACGCATGCGCAGAAAGAAAATTCCCACGGTCAAAAGTTCCCACACACACGTGCCACACCTCATAAAATTCAGGTCAAAAGTTCACACACCTGTTTGTTTTGATACTGGAAGGTGTGAAATATGCAAATTAGGTGTGAAAAATATGCAAATTAGCAGGCTATTCGGGGGGGTAGAAAACATGCACATATATACTACTCCCACATAGTCATATCCTTTACAGAATGAAGCCGGTTTTTAATGCTGTGCTGCCTGAGGGACCGACAGTCCTGGGCATTCAGTGTTGGTTTTCAGCCTTGCTGCTTACGTGTAGAGATTTCTTTGGATTCTCTGAATCTTTTGGTGATAATTATGGACTGTAGATGATGAAATCAGTAAATTCCTTGCAATTGCACGTTGAGAAATGTTCTTAAACTGTTGGACTATTTGCTCATGCAGATGTGCACAAAGTCGTGAACCTCACCCCATCCTTGCTTATGAATGACAAAGCCTTTCGGGGATGCTCCTTTTAGAAATAGGTCTATGCACTGGCACTCAGCAACGGTAATTTTTTTTCCAGCGAGAGCGGCATTTCAGAACTCTTTTGCGAATGAAGGTAATTTCGGCAACAAGTACGTACACCTGTTTTTGCAGCATGGTCACGCAACTTGCTGTAAAAAATAGACAGCAGTCCAATTGGAAAATGTAAACGGATGAAGCCATGCACTAGTCACCAAAATTACCTTCATTCGCTGAAGAGTTCTGAAATGCCATTGCTGAGTGCCAGCGCATAGACCTAATTATAATTAAATTATTTTTCTGTACTGAATGTAGCCCATTATTTTGTTGCTGTTAGATCGTATGGGGGAGAGTAGCCGTGTCTTCAATTGCCACTTGATTATTCTTGAATTGGAAAACGTGTAAAACCATCTAGAATTAGCCAGGACTAATTGTTATCAATAAAGGGATGGATATTTGCCCCCGAATTTTCAGGTCTAGCGCCGGCCCTGACCCGCCATTACGAGTTATCTCGTAGTTGGCAGTCAACGTGTTAACCTGTATTTTACTTGGGAAAATCTCATGGAAATGTGAACTCTCTTTTTCAAATGGGTCCCAGCCAAGGTAGCCGCACAGTCACAACATTCAATCGTCGAAAACATATTAGATCATCAAAAATAAAAGAGTTAATATTTAAATATGGGGATGACGATGATGATTATTATTCAATCCCTGTCCACAATTGGCCTTAAATCCCATTTATAATAAATTTTTTGTTAATAGAAGAGCACAATATATTAATTTCATCATTGCCTTTGGTTATGCAAAGTCAGAAGTTGAGCTGCAAAGGTCACTCGATAACAGAGGCTCAACCAGGGGGTTTATTGGCTATTTTGGAATCATTATGAGTCAAGCACTTAGTCTGCAACAATTTTCCGGATGAGACCCTCTCCAGATGTTTCATTCAGCCATGACAAGGCTGAAAATATTTGCTGTATGTACAGTTTATGTTGGGTGTGTCTTTGTGATGGCTGGTAAGTTTGAGACGCCAAACGCAGCAGCCAGAATAAAAGGGGAAACCGCAGATGAGAAAGAGACACAAATAAAATAAGAGAGCGAGACTCGCGCTTCCAACGGACCTAGATGTCGTCCGAGGCAAGGAAGCAAGGCGAGCTCGACAGGACGAAAAGAAAGGGAAAAAACAGAAAGATTCCCTTGCTGTCCAGAACTTGTCCTCAAATATGCAGCTAAACCCTCAACAACTCTCTTACTAGAGACCTTACTGGCTAAAGTACAAACATAACACTGACACTCTAGCAAGGGAAGTGAGGCGGAACTAGGGCTTAAATAGAATCCGGGCGACGCCCCCAATTAATGCCAGCTGGCCCAGGAATCCGATTGAGAGCAAAAGATATCGTCCCGGACGAGAGCAACAAAGAAAGCTCTCAAAGCCTCCAAACCATGACAGTCTTGGTGTGGATGTTTATCACATTGAACACAGATACTGAACACAACATACACCTATTAGCCACAGCAGTAAAACTACCTGCCTAATGTTGTGTAGGTCCCCCTCATGCTGCCAAACAGCGTCATCAAACGGACATATACTGGAATTCCCTTACCCAGGGTTTCCCAGCAGAATATTTTTCAGTGCATTACACTCCCTCCAGCAACTTATCTTCTCCTAATCCTGGTGCCATCTCCTCTCCAGGTAAATGGTGCACACGTACACAGCTGAACATGATATAAAAGATAACGGGACTTATTAGACCATTCAGCTTTCTTCAGTTGCTCTTAGGTCCAGTTCCAACACTTTTGTTACCATTAGCTTTGTTTACATGGACACACATAATCGGAATAAAGGCCCAATCAGATTAAAAATGCTTCATGTAAACACGTCAATCGGAAGATTCTGATCCGATTTGGTCCATTCGGAAAGAAATTTCATTCCGAATGAGAGAGTTGGTTTATGCCGATCATCATTCCGAACAACGTCCATGTACACACCCATTCGGATCCTGTCTTCGTGGTTGGGGTAAAATTGCCTTAACCGCGCATGTGTGCTACAAAGAGCGAACGAGGACGTGGAGACAGCGTGGCGTTTGTTTACAACAGAGGCGGAAGTACAGCTTTTTCATCTTCTAATATACTGAGCAACAAAAGAAACGCAAGTTTGCTAGTTAGTTAATGTACTCTTATGGTTACTCAGTCAAAGTGACCGCAAAACAAAGAAAAGTTTGATGGAATGAGTGTAAATGTGCACACGCTAGTAATAAATATAAAAAAAAATTATACTGAGGATTGAAAAATGGCTGGTGGTTAAAGCAATACATTTCTGGGATCATAAAGTTCTTGACCACAAGTACAGTGTTCCTCATCTGAGCATTAAATCTTATTTGGCTTCGAAAGAGGAAGCCAAATAAGATAGCTCTCCAGGTGGCTCCCCAAACACGCACAGCCCTCAAAATGGCGCACAGTCAAATTATAAAATAATCATATTTTTAACTTGAATCAACTTTTGACTTATGAAACTCAATATGACTTAATTATTTTCTTGTTGAATTTAGCATGAATTTATCTATATAGGCGCAGCTGGACATCAGTGGTCACCAGTAACCTCTCCAAACCAAAAACATGCCTTTTCTCCATGATAAAGTTCAGAGTGTCGTCCATTTTTCTACAAAGCCGCATCAGCAAGCACACATACTCAGGGGTGGAAAGTAATGAATTACATTTACTCTCGTTACTGTAATTGAGTAGCATTTCTGTGTAATTTGTACTTTTTTGAGTATTTTAAAAAATCAGTTATTTTACTTTTACTTGAGTATACTTTCTTGTAAATATTGTACTTCGCTACATTTGAAATGACTGCCGAAACAAATGAAATAATACTTGAAAAATCTCTACAGCTTGCGCACCAGAATCTGATTGTATATTTGATTGGCCCTTGCGAACTGCAGCGTCGGACGTCACACGGACATCAGCTCTTTTTCGCTTGCTGCGCGGGGGGATGGAGGAAACAATGGAGATGGACCCGTCAACCTCAGAAGACGAATCCCCGCCGGATTTGGCTCACATGACCAGCGACAATGAGGCTGAACTTGCAGAAAGCAGTGCCAGCAATGAATTTCCCTGGCCTTATTTAAGTGACTTCTTTCAATACAAGGGGAGGAACGGCGACAACGTCCTTGTAAAATGCAACGTGTGTGCGCCAAAACACAAGCAGTTGTCCGCATACAAAACCTCCGCATCAAACCTACGAAAATATGTAGAGGTAAGAATGAGATAAACCCGCTGTCCTCATGTGAAGCTCACTTGTTTAACGTTGCCGTTGAATAGGCCTCTCAAATCATAACTTCACATATAATGTCTGCAACGCTAGTTTACTTTACAAGTAACACCAATAATCATGCGGCACCATTACTGATTAGTTTGCACGACCAACCACCGAAGACATAAACGTTAACATCACTTGGTGGTAAGCTTTAAACATTGTCTTGCAAGCAAACGGCACGTTGCCGTTAGCAATTAAAGTTAACTTGGTTAACGTTCACTTTGCTTGAGGCACCGAGAGATATACCAGTAGGCAACAGACAACTAAATACACCTTGCCAGAGTCCACAAAGACATATTTTAATGTTAACGTTTTAGGTTTTATCAAGAAAGGGGAAAATAAATAAATCACCAGTCACTGGATTTAATGAAATGTTATGGCCACGATGTTAAATATAAATTCTTTGGAGGCACTAATTCACCACTTTTAATTTTAGATAGGTTACAGTTATAACTATGGTTTTCTCTAGCTATTTTATGTAGTCAGGTAAAGGGGGTACTTGGACTCAGAAATCAGATAAAGGGGGTAACATTACCAAAGCCTGAAAAAATTGGGAACCTGTGATTTTAATGTTCTTACAAATAATCATCATTCACTATGTGGTCTGTCTGGATCACTATGTATTTGTACTCTTTTGTCCCATATCTCAGAGTGGGTATAAGCACATAACTTGCCATGCTTTCAGATATTTGCACTTTCTCATTAAATAAATCTTAGGCAGAAAAAGTGTCCTTCAATCTGTTCATTAACAAATAATGTGTCCTGAGGCATTATATTGTTGGATTTTTTTGTTTTTAGTTTTTTTCAGTAATTAAAAAAGTATTGTACATAGCATGCACTATAAAGGATCAAACTAGGTGATCTGGGAATCACTCACATGGAAAAGGCAATCAGTTACCCATCTATAATGTCCATAAATATGATTATTGATTTGTATGTTTAAGGAATACATTAAGCTGATTAATATAATGATGTCAACTTTTTGTTCACAGAGGAAACATCCAACAAAGTTGAAGGCTAACAGTAACCTTGTGGCAGCACGGAACCAGAGGCGGGAACCAGAGGGAAAAAACAAGCAAGCTAAGCAAGCAAAAATCTCAGACTATATGACCAGAGATGGACGCACATGTGTTCCTCAAGCCAAGGTTGGTAAGGTCCTAATCAACCTCATCTGTGAAGGCATTCATCCTTTTTCCTTGGTGGAACAACCTGCTTTCAAGGCATTTGTGGCAACACTGAATCCCACATGCAAACTACTTTGCAGAACAACTCTCCGGACAAGAATAAAGACAGCTGCAATTCAGATGAAGAAGAATGTAATAACACACTTAAGCGAAGTCAGGTTCCTCGTCACAACCACTGACTGTTGGACAGCCCACCAAAGAAGTTTCATTGGAGTCACCTGTCATTGGATAGATGGGGAGACTTTTGAGAGAAGATCCGCTGCTCTTGCATGCCAGAGAGTGAGGGGATCCTACACCTTTGATGTGCTAGCAGGTGCAATAGATGACATCCGCTGCCAGTACAGGATAAGGGGAAAAGTTGTGAGAACTACTACAGACAGTGGGTCAAACTTCATCAAAGTATTCAATATGTTTGGTGAGCAGCACCCACCCATGGAAGCTGAGTCTGACTCACCAGACCAAGATTCTTCTGAAGAGGAGGCCCGAGCCATTCATCAGGACACATTCAGCATCCTGGAAGAAGACAACGGTGTTGAGTACCAACTTCCTCCCAATCAAAGGTGTGCATGCCACCTACTAAACTTAGTCGCCACAACTGATGCTGCCAAGGCAGAGGCGCAGAATGACACCTACAAATGGCTATCACGTTCTGCCATTGGGAAATGCCAAGCAATGTGGAACAAAGCAGGTTGCTCATACTTGGCTGCAGAAACCGTGGAGGAGAAATGTGAGCTCCAGCTCATCCGTCCAAATGAAACACGGTGGAACTCAACATACCTTGCTGTCGAGAGGATCAATCTAATCATACACAGGAAGGGAGAGAGTGCCATCACAAATGTCTGTGAAGAATTCAAGGTCAAAATGTGAGTAATCGAGAAAGGGGTTAATTATGTGTTTTGCAATCGCTATTAATGCACATACTTTGAGAATACAATCTAAAGTGAACATAAGTAAGACTTTATATATATATATATACACAACCCCAATTCCAAAATAGTTGGGACAAAGTATAAATTGTCAATAAAATCAAAACGCAATGACTTTCAAATCACACCAGCCAGTATTTTATTCACAATAGAACAGAGATAACATAGCAAATGTTGAAACTGAGAAATTTTACAATTTTATCCACAAAATGAGCTCATTTCAAATTTGATGGCTGCTACAGTTCTCAGAAAAGTTGGGACAGGGGCCTGTTTACCATGGTGTAGCATCCCCTCTTCTTTTTTACACAGAGTGGAGGCGTCTGGGCATTGAGGAGACAAGTTTCTTGAGTTTAGCCATTGCAATTTGATCCCACTCTTGTTTAATACAGGCTTCCAGCTCCTGGAGAGTTTTGGGTCTCCTTTGATGGACTTTTTGTTTAATTACGCGCCAAACGTTCTCAATCGGTGAAAGATCAGATTCAGGCCAGTTCAGCACATGGACTCTTCTACTACGAAGCCATGCTGTTGTAATAGCTGCAGTATGTGGTTTTGCATTGCCCTGCTGAAATACACAAGGCCTTCCCTGGAATAGATGTCGTCTGGAGGGGAGCTTATGTTGTTCTAAAACCTTTTATACCTTTCAGCATTCATGATGCTTTTTAAAACATGCAGGTGTCCCACACCGTATGCACTAATGCATCCCCATACCATCAGAGATGCTGGCTTTTGAACTGAACGCTGATAACAGGAGGGGTAGTCTTTCTCTTCTTTAGCCCGGAGAACATGACGCTCATGATTTCCAACAAGAATGTCAAATTAGGACTCGTCTGACCACAGGACAATTTGCCACTTTGCTACAGTCCATTTTAAATTAGCCTCGGCCCACAGACCACTGCAGCGCTTCTGGATCATGCTCAACAATGGCTTCCTTTTTGCATGATTGAGTTTTAGGTGGCACCTGTGGATGGCACGGCAGACTATGTTTACAGACAGTGGTTTCTTGAAGTATTCCTGGGCCCATTTAGTAATGTCAATGACAGAATCATGCCAGTGAGTGATGCAGTGGCGTCTGAGGGTCCGAAGATCACGGGCATCCAGTAAAGGTCTTCGGCCTTGTCCCTTACGCACAGAGATTTTTCCCCCTTTCTCTGAATCTTTTGATGATGTTATGCACCGTTGATGATGAGACCTTCAAAGCCTTTGCAATTTGACGTTGAGGAACATTCTTGTTAAAGTATTCCACAATTTTTTTACGCAAGCCTTCACAGGTTGGAGAGCCTCTGGCCATCTTTACTTCTGAGAGACTCAGCCTCTCTAAGACATCCCTTTTATAGCCAATCATGTTACACGCCTGATGTCAGTTAACTTAATTACTTGCTAAACGTTCTTTCAGCTGATTCTCTTATATATTAATTGCTTTTTCAGCCCTTTTTTGCCTGTGTCCCAACTTTTTTGAGACCTGTTGCAGCCAGAAAATTTGAAATAGCTCATTTTGTGGATAAAAATGAAAATGTCTCAGTTTCAACATTTGCAATGTTATGTGTGTTCTACTGTAAATAACATACTGGCTCATGTGATCTGAAAGTCATTGCATTTTGATTTTATTCACAATTAACACTTTGTCCCAACTATTTCGGAATTGGGGTTGTAAATAAATGACCACAGGGTTTCAATATTTTCAGGAGTGACATGGATAAATCAAGCATCTGATTGCTAGACATCAGTAGCGCAAAGTGGTTTGGCTTTGGGGTGGTAACTTCAATTTCCTGTCCTTTGTGAACTTTGGTTCTGGCAAACCTCTTTTTAAAACATAGTTCTTCTCTGTTGACATTTGCTTTATGTCACACAGGTTTAGTGCAGCTGAAATCACCTTCTTGGCTGAATACTGCAGGGTGATGAAGCCTTTGGTGAAGGCATTAAACTACCTTCAAGCTGAGACCAACACATACATGGGATGGCTGCTGCCAGTGATCTCCCAGCTGCAAAGAAAACTCACACGACTGGAAGCAACCTCCAAGGTAGCGACAGGAATTCCAAGTATTTCCCTTACACCATCTTTGACAATGTTAATGAATCATTGATAAATGGTCGTAAAAAATAAAAATTAATTTTTTTTAGCTTATATACAGAGCTGTAGGCAATGCCTCTTTTATTCCTCAATCAAAACTTTTATTTTCACAACAACATATTACACATTCTCTGGTAGCAATAGCCTCACATAATAGTAACATAATTCTTGTTACATATTGTCTGACACTTTAGTTGTGCCTACCACGGATCAGACCCCTGAGGGATGGTGTCCAGAAGCGCTTTGGTGTGATGATGGAGGACCCTGAACTGATAGCTACAGCAATTCTTCTGCCAAAGTTCAAGACCTCCTGGACTGAGCAAACCAATGTCACAGATGCAGGTATGGTTTTTATCATGTACCTTTATTAAAGGAATTGTTCTGAATATTTGTGGGGGGTTGTATTAACTACATATAGATCGTCAGGGTATATGACCTACAGTAAATGTTAGTCACCACGCTCGCAATTTGTAGAGGTGGAGATTAGACCCAGCACGGAGGTAATGCAGGGCACTGCTCCGCACAGGGTCAGCAGCAAACCCTGTTTCAGTTCTTTGGTGGCTAAACTATATACATTTTCTGTTGGCTCAGTGCACAGTTACTCTCTTACAATGTCTATTCAAATTCTCCAATCTGGGAATGCATTGACCACTACTATCACTACTACTGTGGGTAATACATGGACTATATTCAAGAGTACCTTACACAACGCCACATAATCTCAAATTTCCACTTAAGTATAGGGTTGTTGACATATTTTTATTTATTTTGAATCCCAGTCCTGCCCAATTTGTTTCTACATTGCATAATATCGTACATTCATCAATATAATGAGCCTGTCTATAAGTATGGAAAATATTTAGGGTTTTGTAATGTCAATATTATAAGTATGTTGCCATGTAAATTAAAGCTTATATGTCTGATTTATTGGGTGTGTATTTTTGTCACTTTGCATGTTTGGCCTATGTGAAACACCATCTTGAGCAGATGACAGAAGATGAGATGGAGCAGCAGGTCAGCAACTCATCAGATGAAGATGATTTCTTTTCATCCAACAAGAAGTCGCAAGGTTCAGGGGAGCTGGAGGGATATCTAGCCTGTGTCTCAGAAGAGATGGAGCTGCTGAACTCTTTCCCTCACATCAAATAGCTCTCTCTCCAACTCAACACTGGCCTGCCTGCTTCTGCTGCTGGCGAGCGCCTCTTCAGCTGTGATCGATTGCTGTTCACAGCAAAGAGAGCTAGGATGAGCTCTGCTAATTTTGAAAATCAGCTACTGCTCAAGCTCAACAGCAGGTTCATAAAGTAATTGTCTAAAGATGATATAAAAATAGGCACCTGAATCTGGACATAGATTTGTGCAGAGCAATACCGATATGTAGCCTTAATGCTACGTGTGACATTTCTCACAACAAAGATTTCATCAGAAAAATCTGACAATGTTAAATTGAAATTAGAGATTCGGTAGTGTATCACACTACCCATCACCAAACTGCCCTTTCTGTATAGGCATGGGCAATACAAATGAATAAAATGACAACATTTCTTGAGTTGCTGAGAACAAAGTGTTTATTATTTTCTAATGATTTTTTGCAGGTAAGTACAGAAGACACAGACGAAGAGTTTGCCACAAGTCCAACGCCTTTACAGGAAAGGGTCTCAGAGCCACAGGGTCCCAAAAATGGCTGATTTCGGCATTTTTCAACAAAACCCATTGTGAAAATTGGGGGGTGAAGCCTGAGGGCATTTTCGAAAATACAGTCTATTCCGAAATAAACCAGGCCAAATTATCCATTAGGGTACCCTAACAGAAATAATTGATGCTAAAGTCATCTACCCCTTTTCTGAAGTACAGCGGCGCCCCTAGGCCCTTTTTTAATGGAAAATGCATTGAATTTCACCCAATTATGTTCAACATTAGGTTTTGCATTGATATTAAAAAATGGTATGAATGGGTTGCCTGTGAAGTTTTTTTTGGATCAATGGCCTGCAAAATGTCAAAATTATCAGTGGAGGGCAAACATTAACGCTACACGCCCATTACTATATAAAATGCAGTGAAGTCGCTGATGCCGCAGTTGTTTGCCCTCCCACTGCTACTTAAACGTTCCCCCTTCAATAACCCGTGGTGATTTAAAAAAAAAAAAAAAAACTTGCACTGTTTTTACTATGTCCATATACCCTCCTCCCATGATAGTTTCAATGAGCTACTGTGAATAATTCATAGTAAAACACAGTGACGTGCAGTCGGAGGTTAGTTTGGCAAGGCAGAAACCTCCCCTTTGCTTGATTAGCAATCAGACGATTAACTAGTTTACTAAGACTATTCGGCAGAATGACGGGCCAGTTTAAGTTTCCGTGGCGTTATTACTCAGTACATCGAACTTGAAATGCTCACGAAACTGCAGATTTGCGAGTACTTCCTTAAAGGAAGCTAGAGACGTGCCGCGAGGTGATGCAGTGACCCAAACTTTTATCACAGGATTTTGTGAACCTGTTCCCTCGTACTATTCCTTGTTGACAATCAAAACAATTAAGGCCAAGCCTATAGGAGGCCTGTATACTGATAGAGGAGATAATAACAAAAATATTCATTCACGCTTCAATTCGAGACTGCAAAGATGGAAATCTGAATAATTATTTAGGAAAAATTCTTGGCTCTCGGTAATTCTGTATATCGTTTAAACATTGTTAATCGGATTATGAAAGAAGACTGAAAATAAGCGCCCGCTTTTTTTCTTTTGCGTAAAAAGCGCCGTATTTAAAGGAGAATACATTGTATATTGATTAAGCA
This sequence comes from Gymnothorax javanicus, assembly GCA_029692085.1. Classification (NCBI taxonomy): domain Eukaryota; kingdom Metazoa; phylum Chordata; class Actinopteri; order Anguilliformes; family Muraenidae; genus Gymnothorax; species Gymnothorax javanicus. Next base: position 60,103,683 of record CM056196.1, on the reverse strand, counting down.
TTGAACTCTGCATAAGTCGAACTGTTTTCATATTTGTTGATGACATTGCTTCGGCTTCCTGGAAGCAAGTACACGCAAATCTGCTGTCTAGCGAGCATTTCAGGTTCGATGTACTGAGTAATAACGCCGCGGAAATTTAAACTGGCCCGTCATTCTGCCGAATAGTCTTACTAAACTAGTTAATCGTTTGATTGCTAATCAAGCAAAGGGAAGGATTCTGCCTTACCAAACTAACCTCCAACCGCACGGCACTGGTAGGACAATTTGTTTCACACACTGATGAAATCTGGTCGAACATCACAGCGCTGGCGTGCAGCCAGTGGAAATGGAGATGGCACGAATTGTGACCAGGGGGCTTTAAACGCCCGGCGCCGGTTTATTCCTTGGTATATTTTACTGATACTTCACAAATAGGGTCACAAGATATTCTGTCAACAAACAATGTAGGGGACAGTAAAAAATACGCCCTCCTTTCTTGCTATTGTTGAGAGGAAATCACGGCGGACTCGCGACGAACTTCACCAACTTCTGTCGAATTTATTTCACATCCACTCGAGGTCTAGCCTGGACGAACAGACTCGTAATTTCTCAAATTAAATGGCTTTACAGCAAATCAGGGCCGTAGCTGGGATAAGACGTCGACGCGGGCTGTTCGAAATCTACCTCCTAAATGGTTATTTTTGCCACGCCCTGCCCTTGAAAATTTGTAAACACGGCGCAAATTGAGGTCACGCATTCATCCTACGGGTGAACAATAGCTCTGTTCAAATCGCGTTTTTGGCTGTAATACACAGAGTTCATGTATGAAATGCGGGTATCCTATTGAAAAGGTTGCTTTTAATCAAACCATGGTGTTCTTTTTGTATGAAAACGGTATTTACGTCATTTTTTTATAAGTTTTCTGAGGCTTGTTTACCGCCCCAGTTCAGCTGTTACGCATTCCATTCGAGTTGATGCAGAGCGTTGCCCATGCCTATTCTGTATATCAAAATTAACGAAGTCCTTCTGAATATTCTAGTCTAGTCCTCTCTTTACACATACAGTGCTGATGGTGTGGATAAATGGTGTAGTTTTACAACAGCTGCACACAGAGCACAGAGAGCAGGCCTTCAACTTTTTTGGATGTTTCCTCAAATAGATTCTTTCTTTTGTATTCATAATACAGATGAGGTGTAATGTTAGTTATTGTAAAAAAGTGTTCTGGGCTATTTCAACACCAGTATTAGGGTGAGTTTCAAGTGTTTCAAAGTACTCAGTTCGTAGTCTCGATGGAGGCTTAGGTGATGGATACAAGGAGATCATTCATATGGAGGAAAAATAAAGTTTGGGGGGCAAACTCAAGCAAACGGCTCTCTCACTCCCATTGACTCCATTGGGGAAAAAAACATGCCTTTTTCAAAGATAATGAAAACAAAAGGTTCTTAAATGTGAGTTTTACAAATAAGATACAGTTTATCAAAATAGTAAAGGTGACTTATGGTTGAAAATCAATATCCCTCTGTTCTTGCCAGCCCTATACCTGTCACCTATTTAGGTTTATCAGTTTTACCTCAGTTTTGTTACCATTGACCTCCACTAGGTGTCATCTTCATAAAATGAGAACTGGCTCTAATGGCATTTGTTCATTGAACAATAGTTTTTTTTCCCCACAGATGAGGTCATAGACAAATTTTTGACATCCAGTATGTTTGTTTTCTCCTTTCTTTAAGATGATTTTATTTCTTACAGAGATACAATATATGAAGATATGGTTGGTTGTTACTGGAAAATGTTGCATAGGATGGTCTGTACTGATGCACTGAGGCACTATGACCTCATCATTGAATTGGCATGTTTGACTGTTTATGCACATTTTTGCACGTGTGTGCTTTTGGTTTTTCTGACTTTTCCATGGCCTAGCCCAGGTTTGTTGGATGTTGCCTCAGTTTGTTTTCATCATAGTAAATTTACTGATAATGCACTTAAGCACTAAATATACTAACAAATCTGTTGACTGAATGTTGACTTTTGTTTTCTCGTCTTTGTTTTTTAATAAAAGAACTTTGTTTGTTTGAAATTGATGTTTTTGTATTATATCCCTCACCCCCGGAAAAAAGTAATTAAGTAACTTTTACTTTTTAACATTTACATTTTAAATGGGTAACTTTTTACTTTTACTTGGAGTAGATTTTTTCACTAGTAATTTTACAGCTACGTAAGTAGAATTTCATCCCAGTAACTAGTAATCTACTTAGTAGATTTTTTTTGTACTCTTTCCACCTCTGCACGTACTCATTAAAGGAACTGCTTATTTTACAGTCAGAACGTTCACTCAGACAGAAAGCTTGCTATTTACACTTCCGATTATCCAAGCGAAACGCATGCTTGCAACAATGCTTTTCACACCCTATAAGGAGCAAGCATAACTCACTAACACAGTAAAATCTGAAATATTCTGTTTCATTGAATGCGGTATAATTTCTAAAACAGATCGCCACATTAAGCGAAATGCCAGCACGTGCTGTATTGGTAGCATAGGCTATCGACTACACTTGTTACCCAATGTGACAAACTAGCTCTGTGATCATGGTGGTAAACCAAAAATAAGAAATAGCTGGCTAGTTGGCTAGCTGGGTACAAGTAAAATAGAGCTACACAGTACAAAGACAATTTTACTAACACTTCAAGAGAAAAGACTCTCCATCATTGAACTGCTCCTCAAAAGTATCAATGCTGTCAGCCCTCCAGCCTGTTCCATTCAGAATAACTTCCATTTGCCATCTCAGAATCACATTTCCATCCCGTAAATAAGCTCAGCACTCCAGGCTTGGTTCTGGAAGTCTTTTTTTCCAAGCAATCACGTCATTCTTAGCTGCGCAAAGTAGAGAGAATACAACCTGACTACTGTTATGTAAGGGTTTAAATAATTTTCTGAGTGTCCAATCAATGCCTTTCAAGTACTGAGAAAAGCTTATACTATCTGAAATTGGATAAAAATTGTGTCAAACAATAGGTAATTACCGGGAGAGGTTCACTTGGGCGTGAACTATAGCTGGGCTTTTACGCAGATACTATTGAATCACCATTGATTTGATTGTATTTCTGTGAAGGCTTGTATGAGGCTCCAAAAGACAGCTGAATTCTTTGACAGACAAATCTCCGCGTAGGAGTGCCATGGTTGGAACTTATGTGTTTTGAATATGTGATGAAAAAAATTGATAGTAGAATGACATAGTATCAATACCATGACGAATTTTTGCTTCAGAAAACTGATTTTTTTTTTAAACCACTTAATTGTGATACCATTGGCTCACTATCGCTTAAGCAGCTGTTACAGAAGACAAAGATTTTTTTCTATCGCAAGAGATCATTTTTTAAACTGATAGATAGATTCTATGGGCAAGTATATTGAGCAGTTTGCACATCAGGCTTAGCTGAGGAGTTAATTCATGCAACTTAGAAAAAGCAGGGATGGGACTGAACTCATCCATATTCTCAACCTTGTTCGAGTTCGGCTTGCTAGTGAATATTCGATAACTGATCTGGGTGTGCCATCTAGTGATAGAGAAGTGTAACTGCATGCATAAATAGAGCAGCTCCATGTCTACTGCCGTCTACATCTGCACAAAGGAGTTAATGAGCATATACTATATACTACTCAAAATTTGATAGGGATCATAGGAATTTTTTTGTGAAATGACATGCAACTTTGGTAACTGCCACTGATGAACAATATATTGGATAAATGACATGCAGTCAGACACAAAACACATTTGCACGTGCATTTCATGACATTAAATGAGCGTGCAGCCTCACATTTTGGCTTTGACTAACACTTCACCATTTCAACTCAGACGTGTGTGTTGCTTGTTGGTGAAAATTTGGAAGTTCCCAAATTTTTGCATTACATTTAGCAATAACAATGTCTCCTCAACGCCTTAGACGTCGATTGACTTCAGAGCAATTGGGAAGATGCATCGGAATGCTTGACTCTGGCTTCTCACAACGTCACGTTGCTAATGCACTTAACGTCAGCCAAAGCGTTGCCAGAACAGAGCGTGGAACCAGCATCAAACATTTGGTACAGCAGCACACCGTCATGGGGGTGGTCGTCAGAGATCGACTACACAATGACAAGACCACTTTCTCACACTTCAGGCACGACGTCATCCTTTCTGGACAGCCACCACCCTACGAAATGACTTTCATAACGCCTCGGGGTCAGGGTATCCACTCAGACGATACGGAATCGCTTTTCATACTGCCGGCCTCAACTCAAGAAGGCCATGTGTTCGAATCCCACTGACCGTGCGTCATAGGCGTGACCGTTTGGATTGGGCTCACGATCATGTCACATGGACACACAACGATTGGGCTCCAGTTCTCTTTACTGGTGAGTCCCGATATTGCTTGGACTTTACTGACAGGAGGCAACGGGTGTGGCGAAGACAACATGAGCGATTTAATGATGCTTACATCAACGAACACGACCGTTAGGGTGGCGGATCAATTATGGTCTGGGGAGGAATAAGCAGGAACGGCAGAACGGACCTGCATGTCATGGGGAGAGGGAAGATGACAGGGGTACGGTACAGGGATGAGATCCTCAATGTGTACGTAAGACCATACGCTGGTGCTATTGGCCCTGATTTCATCTTGATGGATGATAACACCCGTCCCCATCGTGCTAGGGTGGTGAATCAATTCCTAGAGCAGGAGACAATTGTCCGCATGGACTGGCCTGCGCGTTTGCCGGACCTAAACCCTATCGAGCATGTGTGGAACATACTGCAGGTCGCCATTTCCGGTCGTAGGGCACAACCCGCAACTCTAGAAGAGCTCGGAAATGCCCTTGTTGAAGAATGGAACAACATTCCAATTGCAAGCATTCGGGTTCTGATTGACAGTATGACCCAACGTTGTCAAGCCGTCATTCAAGCTAGGGGAGGCCATACCCGTTATTGATATTAACTGTGGTAATGAAACATCAAACGAACACTGTCTGTTTTCACTTTACATGTCAGAGGTGAAACCATGAAGTGTTCGTGAAAGCCAAAAGTGTGAGGCTGCACACTCATTTAATGTCATGAAATGCGCTTGCAAATGTGTTTTGTGTCTGACTGCATGTCATTTATCCAATATATTGTTCATCAGTGGCAGTTACCAAATTTGCATGTCATTTCACAAAAAAATTCCTATGATCCCTATCAAATTTTGAGTAGTATATATAAAAAATGGATACAGCCTCTGGGTCTGAAAAGGCAGCCAGTATAGACGCGCCTTATACCTGGATTCTTTCTAATGGCAAGTAGAGGGCAACTCTGATTGCAAAGACAAGTCCAAATGGTATGGAAATCTATGAGAAAATGAACCTACTTCTCATTCAACATATTACCTCAATGAGTTTATAGTCTCAAACGTTAGTTTCAGATACTCTGCAATATAGCGAGATCGTTATTTGGTAAACTATGGTCCCATTTTGAGTTAAATAGATGATAAAACAGGCATGTGACCTTGTGATTGAAAGGTTGTGACCCTATCAGTCAGGATAGACGTGTAATGATGCATTAAATGTAAAGTCATTTTTAGGTGTTGTCTGTGTTTTTTTCCCAAATACTTTGACCCTTTCCCTGCGTTTTATCAGGTCATTAAAGCAGTTTATACTTGAAGGTGTCAGCTGTTCATTGTTTCCAAGAAATACATTTGTTTTCAGCCTTTTTACCTTTTTTTCCCCTTTACCACATTAACTTAATTGATCAAACTCAGAAAATAATGTTGATTCATCATTACTTTATCGCCAAATTTAGTGATGAAACGACATTGAAACTGAAACCAAAATTCAGCTTAAGTTCAATGGTAATTCAACCTGTTATCAACCTTTTAAAACTTATACTACTACCGGGGGAAAATACAGCAATACCTGCTTCATATACAGCCAGGTTTCTTATGTTCAGTTTATTCTCACTTATATATTACTGTAATGGTTCTCATAATTGTAGCCCCCAGACAAAGTCAGGCGGCTACTGTGGATTCAAGTGTGTCGTCTCCGCCGCCGCGTCCGTAGACACTTTCTTGTGGACGCTGTACAGGCTGTAATTTTTGACAGATTTCTTTCATATTTGGTATGGACATGTGTTGTACTTCACTTATGACGTCAATCTTTTTTGGTTGCCATGGCGACAGTATTGGGCGAATAATATGCAAATTAGTGGCAATACAGAGATTTCCTTGTGGACGCTGTACAGGCTGTAATTTTTGTCCGATTACTTTCATATTTGGTATGGACATATGTTACCTTCATTTATGACACCTATTGATTTCAGTTGCCATGGCAACAGTATTGGCTGCATAATATGCAAATTAGTGGCAAAACATAGAGATTTTTCTGTGGACGCAGTACAGGCTGCAATTTTTTACCGATTACTTTCATACTTGGTATGGACATATGTTACACTTCATTTATGACACCTATCGATTTCAGTTGCCATGGTGACAGTATTGGCTGCATAATATGCAAATTAGTGGCAAAACAGAGATTTCCTTGTGGACGCAGTACAGGCTGCTATTTTTGACCAATTACTTTCATATTTTTGATAAGGACATGTGTTGCACTGTACTTATGACATCTATCGATTTTGGTTGCCATGGTGACAGTATTGGCCGAATAATATGCAAATTAATGGCAAAACATGGAGACTTCCTTGTGGGCGCAGTACAGGCTGCAATTTTTCACCGATTACTTTCATCTTTGGTAAGGACGTGTTGCACTACACTTATGACATCTATCGATTTTGGTTGCCATGGCGACAGTATTGGCCACATAATATGCACATTAGTGGCAAAACATATAGATTTCCTCGTGGACGCAGTACAGGCTGCAATTTTGGACCAATTACTTTCATATTTGGTATGGGCATGTGATACACTTCACTTATAATACATGTCGATTTCGGTTGCCAAGGCGAAAGTATTGGCCGAATAATGCGCCAAAAAGGGGAAAAGCTGGCTTTCGATGTCATGGTTATGGTTTTTTGTCATGTTTATATTTATGTTTATGTTCACGTTCAGTGTTCATGATTTTGTCTTTTATTTATTCTTTTTGGTTATTGTAATTCTCAGGTTTTAGTTCATTCCATTTCTCAGCTCCATTGCACTTGTGTCCCCTGTCTTGTGATCTAGTTGGTTCAGTCCGTCTTCCCGGTCTGTGTGCTCACATGCTTTGGGTGATTTAAAGGATTTCTGGTGTTTAATATATTCCTTCAATTCTCGTTTACTTCCTTCGTCTTACTGTTCTGATTACTAACAAGACTAACATTTGTATTTTGTATCATAGTCTACTAACACAACTAATCCATGTATATATATTACTAACGAGCACTCTAGTTAAATCTGTAAAGTTTGCACCGCTACTAATTAATACTAATTCCCTCTCAGCAATCGCCCTGTTCTAGTCTCCGCCTCTTGCTCAGCTTTACCTGTCTCCCCCTGCGTTTCCGCGAGATCTCTCGCACGTGCTTAATTACTTTCCTGCACTCATTATCTGTGCACTTAGATCTCCTTGACCGGAGCTGTTTAAGTGTCATAGGCTGTTTGTGTGATTCCCGTCCGTGTCTTGGCTTTCGCCATTTTTCGTGGTTAGGGTTTCCCTCATGTGATTCTCCCATTGTAATTAGTCTGATCCAGCTCACCTGTTCCCTGCATAGCATGTGACTTTCCTCTTGTCTATTTAAGAGTCCTCACTGCAGTTCTGACTTTGTCAGAACGTTGATCAATATTTCTTTGTGCAGAGCGCCTTGTATGCCATTGAGTATTGTTTTCCTTCGACTGGTTTGTCCGACTTCGATTCTTGCCATAGCCCTTCTTGTATTGTTTTGTCTTTTTGGATTTCGACCTATTTTTTTGTTTGACCACGATTTCTGTGTTTGGATGCCCTGTGTATGACCCTTGGCTTTGTTCATCGACTACGACTTTTTGCCTACCGTCTATGTACCTTTGCTCATCTGTTTTTCTGGTTCTGACCCCTGCCTGTTTAGTCGACTCTGTTTTTGGATTTCGTATTGTGGCTCGGCAATTCTTGTGTTTTTTGCCTTTGACCTGGACTTCATTAAAGGCATACGTTTTTTGGATTTCCATCTCTTACGTGTGGTTCCTGAACGCTACATCACATTCGAGGGCTACACCCATGCGGTTGCAGCTGACCGGACTGTCTCAATATTAATCTTAAATTATTTTCATCATATTTAAATACATGACATTTGTTATTGAATTTTAACTCCAATACTTTCTATATTTTGTCAAATTACTTTTCATTTACATTTAGGTCTAATTTAATGAGTTAAGTATTACATTCATTAATTGTTCATTTCATAACATTTTTGTCACATTTAAATAAATCATAATTTTTTTTTTTTTTTTTAATGGTTTTTTTTCTGTTGATCTGTTCTCCAATGGGTCCGGTACATATCAGATCCAGTTTTCCCAAGTTGTTCGGCATCTGAAACTACTCCCCAGTTGATATGGGATTTTTGAGGTTAATACCGATTTTATGGTGAGGGAATTCACTGATAACTTCACTGAGCAGGAATGAAAATGGAAATTTTCTTTATGAATTTTGTACCAACATACCTATGCAAAAGATACCAACAACTGATCAGCTGTCAACCAGTTTGACCAGATATTATCACTAATCAATTGAAGAATAAAAACATATACCTAAATAAAAATCAGAGCGGTGAGTTGAACAGTACTGGACCATTCAATGATGAAAAAACTAAATAAACAACGGCATTATTGTTGAATGACAAAAATTGTCATTAAAATATTGAACATTTCAATACCTCCAGGTAATTAGAATAGTGCAACTGAGTGCATTAGTAGAGCAGTTTCATAGACGTGAGCATATATTTCTGCGCAAGGGGCTTAAGGAAATTCATTTTAAGCACTGTAAAGAAAATCTGATGTTTAACAATGGGTACATTATGACTGATTCAGAATCGTTTCAATGTGAGCTGTCTTCCTTTTACTTGCATTGGCTTAACTTATAAGGTCGACAGTTCGATTTACCTCGAAATGAGTGGCTACAACAGTTTTCAGGACAGTGCTTTTCTCATACCCCTTTTCCACCGAGCTGGTTCCAGTGCTAGTTCGGAGCCAGAGCCTGACTTAGCACTGGTTCTTTGCTTTTCCACAGCCTAAGCACCAGTTCCTGGCTCTCAAAACGGGTGCCAGAGCAAGCAACAAATCCTTGCTGGTCTAGAGCCAAGCACTGATTATGTCAGGGGCTGAGGGCGGAGTTATTGTGACCAGCAAGACCAGCGCAAACCCTGTACAGTTTAATTTTCCGGCTCTGGGCCCATGTTCCCGAAGCCATCATAAAAGTTGCAGTTTACGATATCATTAGGTCATTTAAAATTGGATGGGCACTTAACATCTCTTTTAAAACAATTATTAGTTCTGACTCGATCGCAATCACTTTTTTCTAATTATACATTCAACCCGAAAACAGTCTGTACTATCAGGTGTTGCTTATTCACCTCGTTCAGGCAAAACGACAGTCATTCATTTGGATGCACAATGGAGGGTATCGCCAATACAAAAAAAATGCCCGGATGTTGCATTCGTGACCCGTTTCAGATGCATTATGGAATAGTTCGGTGACCCAGTCACTTCCGGTCTCTGCAGAGCCCAACAGTAACTGAACTGTAGTCATTAAGTCCATGGCTCGTTACTGTGAAGCTGCCATGTGTTCGTCGAACTAAAATAAGTGGAAAAAACTTAAGAAATACCCCTGGATAAGAGACTTACACGCACAATGACCGTATATGTGTATGCGTGCGTACAGAGCTAAACTGTAACTAGCTCACGGTAAACGATAAACGTGATCTCAGCAACGTATCGGAAGTGAGTGAGTTCTGGATGTAGCAAGATATTTCGCCGAAAGCGCTACATCCGGGCATTTTTTTCGTATTGGCGATACCCTCTATTTTGTGCATTTCAAATCAGTGGCGTAGCCAGAACTGAAAATTGAGCGGCCACACAACATCGCTTTGCCACAATAATTAGTCCTAACTTGTTCTCAGTCATTTTCCTTTGTTAAAACGATTTCCATTTATAAGAATAATCAATAGACAATTAAAGACTCAGCTTCTTTCGTGATGCAATCTCAGGGCGACTAATCAATAGGCATCATTCAGTTCAGAAAAATAATTTACTCATAAGTTGGCCCATAGGCTACTTTTCGAGAGGTAAACTGCTCTGGATCTTCCGTGCTACCTTTTTGGCATATCAAGCGCTCTAACCTGTGCTTCATGATTGATTGTTTAAATTGAATCAAACACAGAGATTTGAAATGCACAAAATTACGCGTCCAAATGAGTGATTGTCGTTTTGCCTTAATGAGGTGAACAAGCAACGCCTGATAGTGCGGAGTGTCTCCGGATTGAATGTATAGTTAATTTAAAAAAATGATTGTGATAGAGTCAGAACTAACAATTATTTTAAAGGGATGTTTAGAGCCCACCCAATTTTAAGTTCTGGCTATGCCACTGATTCAAACAGTGGAAAAAAAAAACATATATAATAATGCAACAGACTGATGAACTATCTGAGCCAGGTTATCATGCCTTTTTCCTAACTATTGCCAAACAGGCCCTAATGATAGCTCTAGACCTGTTGTTAAAATAACTACCTCGCTCACCATAACGAGACTTTCGGGAACAGGGGGCAGACACGTATACAGTGACTTACTGACGTCATACGGTGACGTAATCGCGTGGCTCTGAGTTGGCTCCTTGGCGATGGAAAAGCAAACAAGTTCTGAGGAGGTGCGTGGGTTGAATCAACTAAGCACTGGCACTAGCACCAGCACTGCACTGGCACCAGGTTCTTTTTGGTGGAAAAGGGGTATCAGACTGCTCTGGCCTGGAGTAGCCTGTTTCCCCCCTGTCTGTACAGTATATCTGGTTTCAAAATAAAAAAGGAAAAAAACATGATGATGACAGTCAAAACACTGCTTTCAGTTTTAAATTTGATTTAACGTTTTATGGTAATAAAAGGGAAAAACAATAATTTCTGTTATTATTTTTAAATCTAATGTCAGAGCTATGGGCTGTGATGGAACAGAGCCAGACAGCCTGAGACAGTGAACATTGTACAAATTACATTTGTAGTGCTTGTAGCTGCAGCACTATCGTGCCCTGGACTGCTGAAGTGCAAGCTGGCCTCTTATACTTAATTCTTGCAGGCTGAAGCACCTGTGTCCACATTTCAACTTGCTTACTCAAAGGCTGCAGACCTTAAAGGGATAGTTCACTTTTTTTGAAGTGGGGTTGTATGAGCTACAAATTGCCACTACGTACATTAGATGCAGTAGAAAGCTCTCTGATCTCCCCCAGGAAGCTTGTGGCAGAGACAGCATTTCAATGGCATAGAATTACATCTCAAATTTTTAAAAAATTCCCTATTATGACCAGCGCAGCAGATACACAGGATGTGGCTGCCTAAACCCTGTGTGATATCAATTTGTGCTAAAATGTTAGACTTTTTCACAGGTGTTTCACTCTCATACCTTATGCATGGGTACAGCAGTGCTCTTCAGCGTGCACCGTTGAGATTTCCCTGATTGTGGCCTCACGAAATCCTCTTTGGAAAAATGAATACTGCAAACATAAAGCTTTTTTAGGGATACGGGTGGAGTAGAGAAGCATCTCTTGATGTATTTATAATCCCTGTTGAGCACAACAAGCCACAGCTGCCGAAGTCCAATATCCCGCAAAGGAATGCGGTGAAAGCTGTAAGTGCACCAGGATACAGCTTTGCTTTCCCATCCAGGAGAGCAACACCCACGGACCATTTTTGAAATGTTTGCACAAGTTTAACGACCGTCCGACTTCACGACCGCAATTACTGTGACCCAAACAGCTGATCGCTATAGCGTGCAGTTTACTCTGATCCGCCCTCGCGGAGGAATATGTCAGTTGGTTAGTTCAAGAGCAACTGAGTTTTTTTCCGAGCAGCTGAAGCGCTGTAAATTTTTGTAATATAGCGTACAATTAAAGTGGTATATTATTTTACTTTTAGGCCGCAAAAATACGCTGTTACTTTGGGACCTTTCACAATAGTGTATCGCCTACATCTCCACCCAGCACTATGCGCTGATGCAGCTACCTGGGGGAGATCAGAGAGCTTTCTACTGCATCTAATGTAAGTAGTGGCAATTTGTAGCTCATACAACCCCACTTCAAAAAAAGTGAACTATCCCTTTAACTCTGGATAGGAACACCTTGGGAAGTCTTCCATAGGCCATGATTGTTTTATCAAACCAGGGCGGTGTGACACTCAACAAGACCCCTTTAATCATCATAGATTGTATACACAGTATCATGCTTCTGTGGTTCTGACTGGTGGCTGCTGGGTTTTCCTGTATTTTATTTTATTGTTGACATTTGTGAAGTTTATTTATTTTGCCGCACATTTTAATTTGTGGACTGAGCAGTCATATAGAGAAAAGGCATCACAAGGACCAGATAATAAGCACAAAGCAGTAGATATTATTCAATCTGGCAAGCAGTATTTTCTTGATTATCAGCATGTATGCCTCTGTGTGTGTGTGTGTGTGTGCATGCTTGTGTGTGTGTGTGTGTGTGTGTGTGTGTGCGCGTGCGCGCGCGTGTGCGTGTGTGTGTGTGTGTGTGTGTATGTTTGTGTGTGTGAGAGATCCTTCAGAACAAAGAGCTGTCTTTTTCTTTTTTACTGAAAGTCTGAGCGCTATACAGTGTTGTGAAATGTCCATCAGGGTGAGATGTTATGGAGTGGTTAAAACTGGAGGAAGCGTGATCTCAATTTCTCTTTGGTGTTCTGCCTGTCTCCGTCTCTCTATTTTTATTGAGAAAGACAACAAAAGAGAAGAAGACAAGAGAGCTACGTGTTTGTATGGACAGCTATTTGAATTGGGATCAAGAGAGGGTCAGTGCCCAATGAATAGCCTGTTTTGAGGCCCTGGCTAACTCCTCTAATGCAGACTGTGACCTTAAGTCCATCAGTCAATAACACTCTGACCCACAGACCTCCCAGTGGCCAATTTGCATTTTTATTATTTTTATTATTACCTCATTGCATCTTTTTTTTTTTAAATGCTTATCACAGTTTTTTCTCAAACTGTGTATCACAGTGTTTTTCACTGTTTGAAACATAATAATTATAATAATAATAACTAGCACTTTGCCCATGGGGATCCACGGGTTCTAGATTCAAGCCATATGGGACCCAATTCTCAGCCCAAGTTTAAATTTTGTTTTATCTAACTTCGCTTTTATATTACAGTGAACAATGCACCATTATGATGTCATCACATGCACCTCTATGATGTCATCACGTTGCTATGGTGTTTCCAAAAACACCAAGGTGGCTGTCATGTGACTGATGTTTTTATCGTAACTAAAACTAAGTAACTATCAAGGGGAATACGCTGCACTGACATTCCGCGCTCAGTGGAACATGAAGTCGCCTGCAAGACGGAGCAAAATAGCGTCGCTCACGTTATGCTGCAGACACGCGCCTGGTGGAATCTAGCACTGATTGGCCGGACACACACACGCACGCACGCACACACACAGAGTCCACTCGGCTATTATAATATAGATAATAATAATAATTATTATTATTACCAATAATAATAAAATACTTGCTCATAAAATTGGAATAATTTTTTCCCTCTTTTCATGAAATGATTGTGACAATGTCAGTTATTCTTGATAGATAAAGTGTCTGAATACAAATAAATTATTCCAACTTTATGGGCAACAATGTAATAATAATAATTATTATTATTATCATTATTATCAATTCATTTACATTTTTTATTGAGCCGAATGATGTCTGATGTAACATAACATAACATGAGTGGCGAGAACAGGCCATTCAGCCCAACTAGGCTCGCCAGTTTTTTTTATTTTTTTATTGTGAATATATCACTTCAGATACTCAAAGACCAATGGTATCGAGCTTTAAGTCAAGCCTGCTCTTGAAAATTCCCAAGGTTTCTGCCTCAACAATATGGTCAGGCAAGCTATTCCACATCGAAATTACTCTTTGGGTAAATATATTTCCTGATATCAGTGCTAAATTTACCCTTGGTCAACTTCCATTTGTGACCCTGAGTTCTACTAGCAAAACTTGGCCGAAGGAATCCAACATAATTCACTTTGTTAATCACTTTAACATATTTAAAGACCTCAATCAGATCACCCCTAAGTCTCCTTTTCCTAAGACTAAAAAGATTAAGGATCTTCAGCCTCTTCTCATAGCTTTCATCTTTTATACCTGGAATTAGGTTAGTGGCTCTTCTCTGAACTTTTTCTAGAGCCTCTATATCTTTCTTAAAGTATGGACCCCAGAACTGTACACAGTATTTTAGATGTGGTCTGACAAATGTGTTGTACAAGAGAAGTATGACCTCCTTGGATTTGTACTCAATACTTTTGGCAATGTATCCCAGCATCCAATTGACTTTTTCAACTGCTACGGCACAATGGGTAGAACCTGTGAGGGTTTGGTCAACAATCTCTCCCAGATCTTTTTCATGTGGAGCACATTCCAGTTTTAAACCTCCCATGAAGTAATCCTGTCTAATGTTTTTATTACCTACATGTACAACTTTACATTTTGCTACATTAAATTTCATTTTCCACATTTCTGCTCAATTCTGGATTCTATCCAAATCATCCTGAATCACTTTAGTGGACTCTAAACTATTTGCCAAACCTCCCAATTTAGTATCATCTGCAAATTTAGCCAATTTGCTCTCAATATTCCAATCAAGGTCATTAATGTAGATGAGGAACAGCAGGGGTCCCAACACCCCTGAGGGACGCCACTCCCCACCATACCTAGCTCAGATGAGGTTCCACTGATAACCACTCTCTGTGTTCTGTCCTGTAACCAGTTTTGAATCCACTCCAGAATACTTCCTGTAACTCCAATGGAGCTCATTTCAAATATTAGTTTCTTATGTGGTACTGTATCAAATGTTTTCTGAAGATCCAAGTATATGATGTCATAAGCCCTGCTCTGATCATAAGTCTTGGTGGCTGTGATATACGCACACTTATGTGATAATGTGCATTTAAAGGGTTAAGATATGGTTCCAGTTCTAGGGAGTAACCAGATTGGTGGACAGTGGGCTGACGTGCAAGACAGAAGAATTCTTCCGTAGGATATAGGAAGTTTGGAAAAATAGCGTTGCTGTATTGATGGTGTGTTTTTCAACAGTAAAACGTATTAAGTTCATCAAGATACTCGCCTCTCGTCTCGTAATTTCCTTCACCACATTTGGCGACGAGGATGTCTGAATTTTCCCTATCGCCGCAACCTTCTTTAGTCGCATTACCGGGGGAGGGTCCGGTCCCATGGAGCAGATGGATAGTTTCGCTGGAAGCCTATCTCACTGCACTCAACCTGCACGACATGGCAGGCACTCAGAAGAAAGCGCTACTTTATCATTGTTTGAGCACGGAAGGACAACGCGTGTTCGAAACACTCGGCTCTGCGGATATTTACATGGCTGCGGTAGATCTACTAAAAAATCACTTCTGCCGCCTCTGAGCACACTTCTCTGCCGCTTCATCTTCAGACAATGGTAGCAAATGGCGGGTGAGTCCGTTAATCAATACGTAGCTGATTGAAGGGGCCTGGCCAGCTCGTGCAGGTTTGGAACGGTGCAAGATGACATGATTGGGGATCAGCTGATTCAGTATACATCAAAGTGAGAGAGAGGCTCCTTCTTGAACCAGATGACTTATCTCTTAGCTCAGCAGTTACACTGGCCTTGCAAGTTGAGGCAGCTGATGAGTGTGCAGCTAAGTTATCCACATTGAACAAGCCCTCATCACGCACTGACCAGGCTACACTCCTGCTGCAGCAGCCCCCAGCCTCAGTTAACCAAGACCACAGCCCCACAGTGCAGTTAGCGCAGCCTGTGCGCGCACGCCTCAGAGAGGGATGTTACAATTGTGGCTCCACACTCCATGCCACCAGAGCACCAAATTGCCCTGTGCGTGGGCAAATATGCCACAACTGCCACAAATTGAACCACTTTGCCAAAGTCTGCCAGTCCCCTGCAGCTGCATCACATGATGCCCAGAGCACTCGGAATTCCACTTCTGGAACAACACTCATTCATAATGTTAGCACAGGCACTGTTCCATCTAAAACGTGCAGTTTCCAGCTGGGAGATGTGTGCATTCCATTACTGTTGGACACAGGGGCTACAGTGTCATTGCTTAACCCTTTCGCAGGCACAGCGACATTTTTGTCGTTTTAACCAACGTGTTTTATAAAGTCTTCTCTCATTGGCCGATTGCGGGAATTCCCTTGTTAGTTACACTCATTACCATTGGCTGTCTCTCAGGTCACCCAGCACTGTATTTTTAGCCGTGAGCGAGGCATGGGATTTCCTAAAACGCTAAATACGAGACTACTTCGGGTCAAATTGTGGGACATGTGAACATGGCATCGACAGAGTACAAACAGCCGGCATTCTAGCCGTGTTTCTAAACGTAAATACAACGTGGATGAAGTTTTTGCTTTATTTAATGACTCTG
Organism: Gymnothorax javanicus; assembly: GCA_029692085.1. NCBI lineage: Eukaryota > Metazoa > Chordata > Actinopteri > Anguilliformes > Muraenidae > Gymnothorax > Gymnothorax javanicus. The sequence goes on along the minus strand of CM056196.1, from coordinate 60,087,106 downwards.
ACGATGAGTTTGAATATCCAGAGAGCGGGAGTGACTTGGATCCAAACGATTTTAGCGATTCTGGAGAGGATTAAAACATAAAAACATCAGTTATGGGAAACTTATTATGAGATTTGGTGTTATTTTATTGTTATTTTGAATAACAATCATATTTTGGTAAAAACCCAAAATTAATCCGTCCGTGGGGGTATGCATCTGGGCCAAAATTTGCCTGCGAAAGGGTTAATATGGACACATATGGTGCCCCCCACCACCAACGTTTCCTAGTGGTGGCATATGATCTTCGTGCCAAGTGGCCAGAGGTGACCTTGGTTGGGACAGTCACCTCAAGAGTGGTCATTGAAATCCAGGAATCACTTTTCAGTCGTTGGGGGGTGCCGAAAGCAATTACAACTGACAATGGGCCGCAGTTCACCTCCACAGAGTTCGCCACTTTCTTGGAGACCTGCGGGCTCTGGCACATCAAGACTGCGTTCTACTATCCACAGGCCAATGGAAGTGTGGAACTTTTCAACCAGACTTTAAAGAATGGGATTCGTGCTCACCTGGCCCAAGGTTGTACCTTCCAGGCTGCTTTGCTGCAAACCCTGCTGCACTACAGGGCAACGCCACACTCCACCACTGGGGTTTCTCTAGCGGCACTGATGGCAGTTAGGAGACAACAGCAGAAATTACAGAGCAGTAAGACAAAGCACACAGGGCTAAAGTCTCACCGATTCAGGTCTCAGACTGGGTGAGAACCCACAGGCCCCACCGTCACAATAAGATGACTTCCTTTTGGTCAAGTCCCCTCTAGGTCACCAAACAGCTGCGCCTAACCACTTTCCAGCTTAGCAATGGTTCACGGTGGCATGTGAGCAGATTGAGGAGAGTTCCGGCCCCTGATGATTTTGAGACTGGACTTGCAGCACCTCCTAGCAGGCGGTCGTGACAACCACATGATGCGGCATTGTCCCTTCCAGCTCACGCTCCTCCAGTAATGCCAGAAGTCCGGAGCCCAGAGGTTCCTGTTGCAGCCGAGATCCCTGAGTCTCGGCCTGTTCATGACCGGCTCCATCCAGCACACTTGCAAGACTTTATCATCTCCTATCACTCATAGTTTTCCTGGGGGGGAATGTGATATATGCACACTTATGTGATAAGTGCATTTAAAGGGTTTAGACATGGTTCCAGTTCTAGGGAGTAACCAGATTGGTGGACAGTGCGCTGACGTGCAAGACGTGCGTCTGTAGTGTTAGATTGTAGTGTTCACAGCACATATAATGATATATGGTGTCAGGTTGGCAGTAATCTAGAATCTTTACAACCAGTTATACTGTCTCACCCAACTACTTAATCAAGGCAGTTTCAGTCCACTGCTGGGTTGATGTGGTCAAGCAGGAACACACTGATGGGTTATGCACTGTATTCACTGAGACAATGTCATCTGTGTTTAACCCCATGGGTTAATCAGGCACTATTGTTTCTGCACCATAGCGAAACTCCTGGGTCAATATCTTTTGTTCACAATGCATACTTAAACCCTGCTGTATCCCAATGAAGGCAGTCAGATCATAATTATACTGGACACTGCGCTGGTCGAGACAACAAATAAACTCAGTTTCTTTATAACTGTTTTCTAACACCGAATCTGACTCCGTCTCTTCTCTTGAAATGCACCACGAAGTCGCGGCCGTTTTATTTTCATAAAGAAAACAGAAGAATTCCTCTGTAGGATATAGGAAGTTTGGAAAAATAGCGTGGCTGTATTGATGGTGTGTTTTTCGCCAGTAAAACGTTTTAAGTTCATCAAGATACTCGCCTCTCATCTCGTATTTTCCTACACCACAGTGGCCTCTTTAAAATATTCCTGGGGGTTTGTCAGGCATGCCCTTCCCTTACGGAAACCATGTTGGCTGGCTCAGTATGGTCCCCTTTCTTATATAGTGGTATTATATTGCCCTGCTTCCATGTACGTTGTAGATGTATGTGTGTGTCCTTGAATAGACCAGTCTAGGGTATTTTCCAGCTGCTTTCCCAAGGCATACTAAGATAGCCACCACTTTCAACTACTCTCCAACTACCTCAACATCCCGTCCCCCCCACACCTCTCGCCCTTTCCATGAACCGACCAGGAATAAGCAGGTAAGGGATAGATGGATGGATTTATAGATATTATTACATTATCGTGCTTATATTATTGAGTAGTGTAGAATTAAGCAGGATGCCATTCATTCACAGCCACACGATGGTAAATGGCTCACTCCATACTAAACTGTGCAAATGTGTTACTATCGGGATGAAAATTCAAATCCACCTTCTCCAATTCTGCAACCACCGACGTCGCCATCTGCTGGCCATTAAATGGAATGCAATTTCCGCATTGGCCTCACTTTTCAGACCCACCATCTTTTTATACAGTCTATGGTGATAGCGCACAGATTATTTATGTTTTTATGGTTGTAACACAATATTAGGACACGGAAAAAATTACTTTTTTCAATCATTATTTTTAAAAGCATGGTATATATGATTGTCTGACGCCTTGTGAAATTTTGATGCAGGAAGTGAGTACCTTATTTTGCCGAGGTCATCTTTACTCTATTTGCATACATTATGCAAATTAACCCACGGGGATGGACGTAACACGTGAGAATGCGACTGGTTACGCCCACGACGGTCATTTCAAATTGCATTTCTGATCAGATGAGTCCCAATAATTTAGTGCAGTGCAGACAATTGAAACCGTTATTATGGGTCTTTCTCTGCAATATTTCATTTCACTTTCTTTCTAAGTATCAACAGACATGTCATGAGCATTTCATGAAGTTGGCTGCCAAATTTTATAACAAAATATGTCACAAATGCCTTGGCTGACATTAGGAAACCACTTTTTCTGCTGTGTTGTTGGACCGATGACCGATTTCTTACGTATATCTTCAATCTGGGAGTGAATAAATATGCACTATGCAAATCATTTAATTCTCTTAGAAAAAAATTTGACCATTCTCTTACAACACAGTGAATTGTACAGTTTAGAATGGAGTGACCCATATGCGAAAAATTTCAGTTTGGAAAAAAACTAATTTATGGCATTCGGAAACCTCTCTGTCTTCTCAAAAAACCTTGCTCAGAGCAATAGGAGCAGGCAGATAGACAGGTTCATCTGGAGCCGCTTGGCAGAGGGAAGGTGGCAGACAGATTCTGTTTTCCAGTTTTTGGTCCTTATACAGCAGTACATACTGGCGCTGAAGCTTGTCAGATGGCTGCGCCGTCATATCAGCATTATATCAGTTTTAGCAGAGTGCTTTTTATACTGTGTTTTTGATCCCTCTTGGACTGAAATGAACCCTGTTTGAATTACATCATTACCTAGCATTTTACAGTGTATATTAAAATAACGGGGGTAGCCAAATTAAACAACACAATAAAAGAGAAATTTGAAAAAGATTAACATCCAGCATGCAGCTCTGGGAGGGCTTGGCTGGTTTCTCTGCTTCAGCTTTTTTTTTTTTGAGTGATTGATTTGTAGGAGGGGGTTGGAGCTGGGGCTGACATGAAGTACGTTGTACATGTGGGTGGGAAATTATGCAGGCATTTTCCTTAACATTGATTTATTATGGCCATGCTGACTGGCGCTTATTAAAGTCAAAATGACAAAGTGTGCCTTCATCAGTCCCTTGTGTAAGAATTAAGATCCCCCAGGAAAAAAAAAGGCATAGATACGTTGCGACAATGAGTGTAATTTTGGACCCAAAGAAACCACAATCAAGGTTACTTTTGAACTTGAAGAATAAGTAATGTGCTTTCCCTTTGGGCGGGGAAGAAAAGTGGGGAGGCCATCATGACCTTTCACCTGAGATTTGTGATGGATCCTCTTTGAATACTGTAGAGTTTATAGATCCTCAAGGCCATTGTGGAACATGAATACAACCCACTTCTGTGATGATACTATTTAGAATTGTAGGGAGAATAATAGATCAGAGTTTTGATCCTAACCTATTCAAAATTATTTTCTTATAATCACATTTGTATTTGTATTTCCAATATTTCTGTATTTGAAAATACTGATGCAAAATGTGGTTGTCTCTTGAATAGGATAAACAGATTCTATTTACTATGTGTTTTCAAACAAATTATGAAATTAGAAATGACAATGTTCCTACTTCAGCTTAGGCCATTTTGCTATAGCCATGCACTGTATGTTACACTGCGCTGGCAGTTTTAACAGATCTAGCTATATACCTGGCAAGTGATTTTGTTTTTGTTGATGTATACTATAAGGATGTGAGAAGTACTGTGCATTGTTTTTCTTAACTCAACATAAAAATATAATGAGACAAGGATTAATCAGATGAAGAAATTTGGTTCATCCTCAGTGTTTGGTACGGTTTCTTTATTGCACTTGTTGCTACTTGCCTTTCTATGCTTTGCATTTCAGTATTATCTGCAAAGTAATACTGTTTAAGAAATTACTGTTCTGAATAACCACTGATTATAATTTTATATGACTATAGTTTCTGCATCAGTTTTAGTCAGTGCTTATGTGAAGTGGTTTTTGGCTTTAATGTGATTTGTGCTGTCTATAATTGTATCAATAGGAGGTCCATCCTTTGCCTTCAAAATCTTTAGTATGATTTCTGTAGTGTGTCAGGTGGGATATTAGCCCATTCTTTCAGGACAGTCTCTGGTGTTATGTTATTAACAGATCAAGGAAATGGACTCATAGCGCCTCCTGCTGTTGAGCAGGGCTAATAACTTGGCGATAACATTTGTGAGAATATCATTCCCACATTTGTGAGAAAATCGGCACCACCATATCACCGAAAGAAACATGCCAAGTCACATGATTTTTTATTTTTTTATACTTGTAGGAAATATTTTCTTGAATGAATTGAAGCGCTATGTATTAGGAATACATTGTGTATTTGTGATAGGTACGTTTTGCATTTATAAAACAGAATATATTAGTTTGTTAATGGTGTTTTGTATTTGCAAATCACAGTTTGTTTGCAAAACGTTTTTACATTTGCAAACCACACTTTGTTTGTACGTAAATTATTTTCATATTTGAAACCACGCTGTTTGTTTGCAAATTGTTTTTGTACAACATTGTATTTGCAAATCACGTTTGCACGTGAATCATTTTTGTATTTGCAAATTACATTGTGTTTGTTAGTGAATCATAGTGCATTTGTAAAACATGTTCTGTTTGTATATTAGGTTTTGGCAGTAATTCAACGCCATAGACTGAGAGAAGTGGCGAAACCTGGTTGCGACGTCAACGACCACATAGTCAAGGGATAGGATAGGGTAGGATATAAGTCCCATCTCTGTTTCCCAGGAATCGCGTGAGTTAAACTCCTCAGCCAAACCTCAAGTGCAAACTGCCTAATTTACTTGCCAATAGTATCAATCCAGCTGTTAATAAAAATTCTTTCTTGTGATGTAAAAAATCATTGACCTTTATTGCAACCAGTTTAGGAATAATATGCCAAAGGTATCTCAACTGAGTAGTTTAAAAAAATAATTTTTCCGAAGCAAAAATTCAACATGGTATTGATATTATATGACTCTACAAACAATTATAGTCATCAGATATTAGAAATGCGTGATTCCCCACCATTGAATTACGCATAGATTCACCCTATGACAAATTCATTTGTTCCTCACAACCTCATACTCTGCCTCACTGATATCCACTCTCTCTAATGTTTGCTCGAGCTTATCTGCGTAAAGCAGTCATAGTTCACGCCCACGTGAAACTTTCCTGGTAATTACCTATTGATTGACACTTTTTTATCCAATTCCATACAGTATAACCTTTCCTCAGTAATTGAAAGACATTGATTGGACCCCCAGAGAAGTACTTGAACAGCTGCCCAACAGCAAGTTAGGCTGTATTCTCTCAACTTTGCGCCACTGAAAAGGACATGATTCCATCCAAAAAAAGACTTCCAGAACCAACCCTGGAGTGCTGAGGTTATATTTCCAGGAAGGACATGTGAATTGGAGATGGAAAACTGCAATTTTTCTGAATGAAACAGACTGGATGGCTGACAGTACTGATTCTTCTGAGGAGAAATTCAATGATGGGGAGTTTTTCCCCTTGCAATGTGAGTGGAACTGACTTTGTATAGAGTAGCTCTATCTTTCATCTAGCAAGCTAGCTAAATAGCCAGCTATTTCTTATTTTCAGTTTACCACTGTGATCACAGAGCTAGTTTGCCATATTGGCTTACAAGAGTAGCCATCACCCTTTGCTAATAATACTGCATGTGCTGCCATTTTGCTTACTGTGGCGATCTGTTTTAGAATTTTTACCGCATTCAACAAAACAGAATGCCTTAGATTTTCACTCGCTTAAAATGCGAACAGCTATTTCCTGATAATGAAATGTCTATTTTGTTAAAATAAGGTATATTTAAGAGATTACTGTATTAGTGAGTTATACTTGCTCCTTATAGGGTGTGAAAAGCATTTATTCAAGCTTGCATTCTGCTTACATGATCAGAATTGTAAACAGGAAGCTTTCCCTTTCAGAGTGAACGTTCTGACCATAAAATAAGCAGTTCCTTTAATGAGTTTGTGTGCTTGCTGATGCGGCTTTGTACAAAAATGGACAAAACTCTGAGCTCAGCTGGATAAATCCCCCAAAATTAGGGGAGCATGTCCCCTTTGAAAACACAGCCCTATATGTCCCCCAAAGAATGCTAGAATGCTTACTTACCAAGCAGGAATGAAGCACAATTAAATTAGATGGCACAGACTGCTAGAGGATGAAACACCAGAGCATGATATGGAAATAACTGATGATTAGTGATTACAATCAGATATTTTTTTTCCTCTCCTTTTTCTAATATTGAGCAGCTTAGCCAACAACCTAACCCTATGAGCAGCTTTAGCAAGGAATGGCAGTAGGGCAGCAATGCCCCACTTGCAAACAGCTGTAGCCAGCAGACGCTAATACGCAGGAATGATTGAAAGCAATAACTGGCAGAAAAGACATGACCGGAAATTTGGCAATGATGGGGTTCTTCTGGAAGCTAAAACTTCTGATTAATATCATTGAAGTGCACTCTTCAGGAAAATATGCATATTACCAGATTACAAAAATTAAGCTTGAGCTTACTATGTAGGCTGATAAAAATGGACACATCAAAAAAGCACTGTGCCAAATCCATTTAATAGCTATGCAAATCTGTTATTCATGCTACCAGGTACCCTAGGACATTGAGCAATGATTTTAAATTTCCACAGATATAAATCCACTCAGTGTTGGACTGCCAAGTTCTCCGTCACTGACTCCTGGACAGTCAGTTACTGATCATGATGAAATAAAGACAAGGAAAATTGGACATTTTACCGTTAGGGACTTAATAAACCGCTGGTTTATTCATGCAACCTTCTGAATTGCGCTTTTGGCGGAACCTGCATGGCTCTAGATTTATCCATGTTTCTGAGGTGGCATTTTCTACTTGCCAATTGACTTGCATGCAATGAGTGAGCCAGCTGGGGCTTGAGGACTGCGAAGACCAAAGCAACTAGCAAGCTGTGCCTAACCAGCAATGTTTTAGGGTTAGCACTGACCTGTCTTTGATGAGTAGGCCAGCAATAGCTTGTGATCTTTGAAGACCTAAATAGCTAACAATTTGTGCATAGCGAGTGAGGAAACCTGCTCATCCATCTCACAGATGAGTGGCACAGATTGTTCTGTGCTAAAGTGGGGAGTGGCAAGAACGCGTTCTCGTGTTGGTTCTCGGCTGTTTGGAACGTCGTTCTCGTGTCGAGTCAACCCAAGTGTCGCCAAGAAGAGGGATTCAAATACGCCCCAAGCGATTTTTGCACTGCAGGTGAAGAAATCCACCTATCTATCTTACAGATAGGAAGCATATACCTTGGACTATGTCGTTGACTGTAACGGGCTTGTGGATTCTTTTGTTATTTACTTCAGCGGTGGTTGCTGGCCTTAATTACTGACGGTGCTGGAAAGGGAGATGACGTCGTTCGGGTGTTGCCCTTTCTGCCTTTGGAGATCCCCTCCATTACACGCTTCTCCACCGACCAATCGCCGACTGCCAGCTGCGCTTCCTCCTCCGGCTATGCTAGCTCCAATTCGCGGAGACCGGAAGCGTATATAAAAGCCACGTCACCGTCTGTTCAGCGCGGCTGTGATTTGGTGGGAACAGTCCGCCTTGTTGCTCTGTGCCATTTCATATAAATTCGCTGATTGTTGTGCTGTGTTGTAGATTCTTTTTTGGTCTACTTGTTAAAAGCTTTGTTTAGTAGAGCAGTGATTCTCGTTTTTAGGAGCTGGGTTATTTCAAAAATGTTTTGTTATTTTGGCCAATTGTTTGTTTTTCTTCTATATTATCATTTGTTGTGTATATGTTGAAATTTGCTGCTATCTGCTGGCCACTTTATACATGGGTTGTAATTCTTGTTATTCTGTGGACTACTTACGAATACATTAAACCAGGGGTCCCCAATCTTTCCCAGAAAGGGCCGGTGTGGGTGCAGGCTTTCATTGCAACCAAGAAGCTACACACCTGATGCTTCTAATCAAGCTAATTAGCAAAGAGTCCAGGGGTTGATTAGTAGTATCAGGTGTGCAGCTGCTCGGTTGCAATGAAAGCCTGCACCCACACTGGCCCTTTCTGGGAAAGATTGGGGAGCCCTGCATTAAACAAATACCGGCTAACCGGAAAATTTTTACCAATGCCGTTGTGTTGCTTCCCTTTGTCCCTAGCGGGTCAAAAAGGGTTTGTAACACTGACATTAATAGAAAAGAGCAATGGAGACCAACCTGCCAGTTAGATGAAGCAAGATCCAGTAGTTAAGCTAAATGCAATTCAAAATATGTTATCCATTTTGCAGCAGCGATTCAAAATGACACTCACTTAAATTTTCTGGTTTTGACCACTGAGTAGAGGATTATATGTAAATTAATCTGGCAACTCAAGCTCATTCATACCACAAGACCCGATTTAGAGTAATTAGAACTACGTTTCCCTATGGAAAATCTTAACGCCCAACGAGTTGTGCCTATACAATCAATGGCTTGCAGCCAGAGACTTGGGTGCAGCAAGTGAGCCAGCAAAGATTTGTGGTCAGCGATGACCTTTATGCAATGAATGAGCCACCAATGGCATGCGTACTGTGAGGACCTGGACGGCAAGCGATTAGGGCATAGCAGGTGAAGAATTCCACCTATCCATCTTGCAGAAGAGAAGCACATACCTTGGAAAATGTTGTAGACATTAATAGAACAGAGCAATGGAGACTAACCTGCCAGTTAGATGCTGAAAAATCCAGTGGTTAAGCTAAATGCAATTAAAAACTCATTATCCATTTTGCAGCAGCAATTCAAAAGGACACTCACTTTGCTGATTTTGGCTGCTGTGTAAATGATTTTAGTGCAACTCGTTTCTCAAGCTTATACCAAATGACCTGTTTTAGAGTAATTAGAACAACATTTCTCTGCTGAAAACCTTCATGGCAAATGAATTGTGCCTATCCAGTGATAGCTTGCAGTCAGCAAAGACCTGTATACAATGAGTGAGCCAGCAAAGGCTTGGAGGCAGCTATGACCTTTATGCAATAAGAGACCCATCGATGGCTTGAGTACTTTGAAGACCTGGACAGCAAACAATTTGTGCTTAGGGAAATTGAGAAATGAAGATTCAGCTCAACTGGTATGGCAAGCACACCCATCAACCACTAGTCATTTGCATTTGCTAACAAAATGCTGTTAAGGCTTTGGGAACTTTTATTTTAATGATGGCAGCGCATAAAAGCTTAGAATGCTGAAGATGATTGTTTGCCCAAATGTTAAAGGGATGCCACAGATATATTTGAATGCACCCAGAGGTTACTGTATTTACAATGAAGAAAAACCTGAATTATGACATGATCAATTTTAAAGCAATTTGTATGGGATTAGGAGGTGTGGGCCGTATGTTAATTTGCATATTAAATCCTAGCAGGCTTGCAGTATGACTGCAAAAGAATGGTTTCTAGCAGAGGTGAAAGACAATAAGTGTCCGCACACTGGGTTATAGCTCCCAAATACTTTATTGACTAGTAAGGCAATGTTTCATCCCAACAGGGTCTTCATCAGGCAAATGACTTTCATAACCATTTGAAAGGTACATAAAGGTGATTAGGCTAATGACATCATACGAACATCACAGTCAGTCACTCAATAATATATAGCCAAGATACATAAAAGAAAAATTGATGCGAGACACATTGACATAATATGGTGTACAACAAGAGATGTAAAGACAGTTTTTTTTAAATATAAAAAGTGAAAAACGTGTGCATGCTGAAGTATTGTACAGTAAGTCAAAGGACAATCACAAAAAGGGTTTTATGTAAAATTCCTCATTTAAACCTTTAGGGGACATAGTATTGAGGAAATAGATCCAATATGTTTCACGTTGGAGGAGCCTTTTTTCGAGATCACCCCCCCGGAATGCTTCTCAACTTTTTCAATGCCAACATACTTCAATGCATTGACCTTGTGACCGGTTTGTTTAAAATGAGTGGCCACAGGATTGTGTTCATCTCCAATTCTAATATTACTTCTGTGTTCGCTAATCCTGGTGTGTAGCTCACGAGAGGTTTCTCCCATGTAAGCCAGACCACAAGGACAATGGATAAGACATACAACATGCGCAGTGTTGCACGTGATGGCACCCTTTATGGATATACTTTGACTAGTGTGTGGATGGCTGAAAATCTTACACTTCTGCATGTAAGTACATCGCAGTTGCCACACCTGTAGTTGCCATCCAGTACAACAGGGAAAGCTGTCATGTTCTGCGGGTAAACACCGACTTGGGACATTTAAAAACGAGCTTAGGTACTTCTGTAAAAACACTCCTCAGTTTCGGCTCTGACTCAATTATAGTCTTGTGTAAATTAATTGGATAAAGCAGGCTGGAGTGGGAATAACCAAACAACAAAGGTTTTCAGACTTTTTATTACTTTTATAGAATCAACATTCCGCACTCAGTATGAGATGTCACCACGGTTCTTCATAAGCTGTTCCACCCATTTTGGCATGGAGCTAACCAGGTTTTTGCAGGCTGCCTTGATTTCTTCATTGTGATGCCAAACCTGGACAACTACATTGATGACTTTGGCTTTTGTGGTGCAGTCATCTTGCTGCAGCCTTGACTTGATGATGGACCAGAGATTCTCAATGGGATTGAGGTCAGGTGAATTACTAGGCCAGTCCAACACAGTTACAGTACTGTGTTGATGCAGTCACATTAGTTGGATCATACAAGTCAAAGAAATTAACAAAACGTGACTAAAAGGTACTATGCAGTGATCTTTGAGATGGTTATGCAAAATGTCCGTCACTTGGCATGGCTATTTGCACTCCATTCAGCTCATTCAACTGACAAGCACCTTTATCCAATTCATTTGCACAGGACTGTATTTACCAATATTTCTGGATTGCCTTCCTAGATTCTGAGGCAAGCGGAATATATTTTGTGCAATAAATAGGAAAATTTCTTATTTGGTAGAAGACATTCATCCTCTGTAATCGGATCAAATCGTTCCTTTGCACTCGCCTGCTTTTGTATCCTCTAAAGAAGAATCTGTTAAACAGATCCGTGGCCTTCATAGAGTATGATACGTCATCCCTGCAAATTCTCTGGACCCAAAGAAACTGACTGATTAGCAAGCTTCTAATCAATGACCGTGAGTGAAAACTGTCTCCGCTTAGCAAAGTAGTATGATCTGTCGGCTTGCGGAAGAGATCATTTTGAACTGTACCATCACATTAATAAACCAGTACATCTAAAAAACTAATGCACTCCATGTTATACTTTGAAGTAAACTGCAAATGGTCATTGCAAGAATTGAGATATTGATGGAACTGAATCAAGTCATTCACAGAAGAATCCAGAATCACAAAGATGTCATCGATAAATTGTCTATAAAATAAAATAATCGACGAGAAAGGATTCACTGGATTCAAAACAGTTTTTTTCAAAATAGCTCATATATAGGCATGCATAATTTGGTGCCATCTTGCTACCCATTGCAGTGACTTACCTACATTGTAGGTAGAAGTCATTTTGAAAACAGAAATAGTTATTACCCAAAGCAATTTTAGCCAAGTCCAGAATACATTCCGTGCTAGGTTTGGATATGGTCGGACGTTCACTAAAAAAAAGCCAAAGTGCCTCTTTCCTGCCCTCATATGGGTTATTGGTATACAGACTTTGAAGATCAAAGGTAGCAAATAATAATGTGTCAATGATATGACTAGGGCTGAAACGATTCCTCGAATAATTTGAGTACCTCGATTACAAAAAATGATCGAGGAATTTCCTCCGCCCTGAGGAATCGTTTAATTTTTACACCTCAAAGCGTGGTATTTCGCCCGGACTACTTTTAATGTGGCACAACGCGCTGACGTCATGCACGCAAAGGAAGAAGAAGGAGGGGGCGGACGTGTTTGATTTTAGCAGCGGGAAGATGGAGGAGAGACGTGACGACGACGAAAGCGAAGATAAAGGCACTAAGAAAAGACAGAAAATGTCGAAAGTGTGGGGCATTTTAGGCAACGCAAGGCAACTTTATTTGTATTACGCATTTCATACCAGAAACAGCAGTTCAATGTGCTTTACAGAAAATTGAGACAAAGGCCTCACCAGAGCAGTCTAATGCATCAATCATCATAATACAGTTCAGTAATATTGACAGCAGAGGAGGCAAAATTTTGATGAAAAACAAACAGACAAAAACGAAATAATAATAATAAGAATAATGATAATTATAAGACATAAATAGAAGAGGGATATTAAAAAACAAAGTTCAGGATAAAAACAAAGGCAGATAGTGCGAGATATGTGTATACATTTATACATATATATATAAAAACAAATGTAAAATGTAGAAAGGAGAAATTAAAATAAAACAGGGCACGCTGCATAGAACAAATGAAGCAAACGTAAAATGGAGAAAGGAGAAATTAAAAATAAAACAGGGCATGCTGAATAAAATGAGAATTAAGAAACAGGTAGATAAAACAAATTAGGGAAAGGCATCAGTGAACAATTTAGTTTTTAATTTAGATTTAAAAATGGCAACTGACGAGGCATTTTTAATGCTATCTGGGAGCTGGATCCAGAGATTGGCTGCATAGTAGCTAAAAGCGGCTTCACCAGTCTTTGTCCGAGTGGGGGGCTTAGTTAAAGTAAAATTTTGTAGAGACCTAAAAGTCCTTGCAGGGATGTAGCGTTGGAACATGTCTCTTAAGTACTTTGGTCCCATACCATTTAAGGATTTAAAAGCAAGTAGCAAGGTTTTAAAATCAATTCTGTAATTAACAGGGAGCCAGTGTAAGGACCGCAGGATCGGGGAAATGTGTTCTGTTCTTTTTGTTTTAGTGAGAACCCTGGCCGCTGCATTCTGAATCAACTGGAGCTGTTTAATGGTGATCTTAGGAAGCCCTGTAAAGAGGCCGTTGCAGTAATCAAGCCTGCCAGAAATAAAAGCATGAATGAGCTTTTCAAGATCATTCTGTAACATGAGATCACGTAATTTAGTGATGTTCTCGAGGTGATAAAATGCTGATTTTGTTACTGCTTTAATGTGGCTGTTAAAATTCAGATCACTGACAATGATCACACCAAGGTTTCTGACAGAAACTTTAGCTTTTAGCCCCTTGGTGTCTAGAAGGTTAGCAACCTTAAGCCTTTGTTCTTTCCGACCAAATAGAATAACTTCTGTCTTGTCTGCATTCAATTGAAGGAAGTTATGAGTCATCCACTTATTAATTTGGTCAAGGCACTGACAGAGAGATTCCAAAGGAGTGAGATCATCTGGCGGCATAGCTAAATAAATCTGGGTGTCGTCTGCGTAACTGTGATAACTGATTGAGTAGGTCTTCATAATTTGTCCCAGAGGTAGCATGTTAAGGTTGAATAATAGGGGTCCTAGTATTGATACCTGGGGGACTCCACAGGTCAGGGTTACTGGTGCTGAGGTACAGTTGCCAATAGTGACCAAAAAGCTTCTCTGCTGCAGATAGGACCTTAACCATTTGATGACCATACCGGAGAGGCCAACCCAGTGTTCAAGTCAGTGTAGTAAAATATCGTGGTCAATCGTGTCGAACGCAGCACTGAGGTCCAGCAGCACCAAGACTGATGTTTTGCCTGCTTCCGTATTAAGGCAGATATCATTAATAACCTTAATTAAGGCGGTTTCAGTGCTGTAACTTTCTCGGAAGCCAGACTGATAGTCATCAAAACAATCGTTTTCAGTCAGGAAAGTAGTTAGTTGGTTAAAAACTATTTTTTTTAATGATTTTCCCAATAAAAGGCAGTTTAGATATGGGTCTGTAATTGTTTAGAACTGAAGTATCTAGGTTATTCTTTTTGAGCAGGGGCTTCACTGCTGCCGTTTTTAATGACTGAGGGAAAAGACCAGTCTGTAATGAAGTGTTGATAATCTGAAGTACATCACCTTTTATAAGGTGAAAGACAGATTTAAAAAAGTTGGTGGGCAAGGTGTCCAGCTCTGATGTAGAGGAATTGAGCTTTTGTACAGTTTTATCTAGGATGTCAAAGTCAATCAGACTAAATTCTGACAACACGTTTGGGACTCTCCTCATTATGCTGGGTAACTCAGGCTGTATAGTTAGCTGGGACTGAGATATATGCCGTCTTATGTTATTAATTTTTTCTTTGAAAAAGGATGCAAATTCATGGCAACTACTGACAGAGAGAAGCTCAGGTGGTAGTTGTGGCGTGGGGTTTGTTAATTTCTCAACGGTGGAAAATAGCACTCGGGCATTATTCAGATTTCTATTGATGATGTTGGAGAAGTAAAGCTGCCTTGCTTTGCAGATCTCTAAATTGTACAGAGACATCAAGACTGGACATCAGCCTTGTAAGCTGGACATCAAGGCAAACACCGTTACGTGTATTCACTGTAAGACAGCCCTTGCATACTACAACAGTACGTCTTCAATGCTGCAGCATCTCCACCGAAGGCACCCAGTTTACTACTCCGAGAGCGCAGGACCCGAGACAAGGTAAAATTAGGTTAAAGTAGTGCAAATTAATGAACTTAACGTTGATGTACCTTGCTAACATAATGTTAGCTCTGCGGAGGGCTAGGTTTCTGTAAATTTTGACTACTGTCGATGCGTGGCTAGGTAATTATGCTCCTAAAACTGCACGTTAGTTTTCATACAGGGTTTATTTAATCTGTAAAAACACAGCGCTGTAGAGTGAAGAAGATGAAAAATAAAAACATAATAAAGCTAGTTGGGCAGTTCAAATTTAGCTCACAAGTCACTGATGGATAAAAAATCAAGTAGTACTGGTGTCTAATGTGCTCCAATACAGCAGGTATCATAATTTTAGTTTGAACACGGCAAAGACTCAAAATCTTATCAAGAATATTTGTCTTATCCCTAGTTAAAATGTCTCATTTCTAGTCAGATCTCATTACACTTAAAATATATCACCTAAAGTTGCTTGTTTTTCACTTGTTTCAAACAAATTTTCATTTGAAAAATCTGGCAGAAGCACAAGGTTATTCTACTTATTACAAGCAAAAAAAAAACAAAAAACACACACACTTGTTCCATTGACAGCTTTTTCTACTTAAAATTTGCTTGACACAAATGAAATTTCACTTGAAACACGTGGGGAAAACACCTAACATTTTAAGTGATGTGTGTTATCAAGTATAATGACATATATTTGACTAGAAATAAGAAAATTTCTTGGTAAGATTCTGAGTTTTTGAAGTGAAGGCAGTGAATTTGGTCAGCTGGTGTAAGTTCAGTGTTTTTAAATGCACAGCCATGAACCTACTGTATTATGTCTTTTAGTCTTAGTAATGTCAATTAACTAATTATTATTTCTCCTCTTTTTCAGTAAATCATCACAGTCTCGCATGGACAAATTCATCTACAAAGCGCCATTATGTAGCCCTGAGCAAGCAGCTGAGCTAACAAATAGCATTTTAAATATGATAATCACAGAAATGCGCCCACTGAGCATGGTGGAGGATGCCGGTTTTAAAGCAATGATTTCAACCTTCCATCCCAAGTACGAGCTTCCATCAAAAACTTTCTTCACAAAACAGATGGAGAAAAAGTATGAAGTCATCAAAGCCAAGATGAAGCAGGCTCTACAAGAGACTGACAGCGTTGCACTCACTACTGATATTTGGACGAGCATCTCAACAGAGGCTTATATGGAGGTGACATGCCACTATGTTGGGAAGAATTGGAAGATGGTGTTCCACTGCCTGACAACGATGCCCCTTGAGGAGAGACACACAGCTGCAAATATTGCAGAGTGGATTGAGGAGGTGATTGCCAAATTCGACATTCCAGCAGAGAAAATCAAGGCTGTCGTCCACGACAATGGTGCCAATGTCGTAGCAGCAGCAAAGATTCTGGAAGGAAGGCACGGAAGGGCATCAGTGAGATGTGCAGGGCACACCCTCACCTTGGTTGTGCAAAGCTCACTGAAATTCCATCAGGCTATCTCCAAGTGTGTCGCTGCTGCGAGAAGCTTTGTCGAACACTTCAAAAAGAGTGATCTGGCATGCATCAAGTTGAAGGACAAGCAGAAACAAATGGGTTTCAAGGATGACATGCTGGTGCAAGATGTCTCCACACACTGGAACAGCACTTATGCCATGTTGTCCAGGCTACAAGAACAGAGATGGCCAGTGACTGCTACACTCTCCGACCCAGCAGTGACCCAGAGAGGGAAACACTACCTGGACCTTAAACCTGAACAGTGAAATCTGATTGAGGAGCTGAACCATGTCCTTGAGCCCTTTGAATCAGCCACAGTGTTTCTGAGTGGACAACAATACGTCAGACTCTCTGCAGTTCCACATCTTGTGCACAAACTTAAGAAGAACATACAGAGTCCAGAACTTGAGACTGCACCTGTGAGGTCATTCCAGACTCATGCAACAGAACTGGTCACAGAAAGATGGCAAGGACTACTTGAGTTTACTCCTGAATCTCTGAACATCACCCTGCTCGCTGCTGCTCTGGATCCCAGGTTTCGAAAACGGAGGTTCTTGCCTGCTGACAAAGTAGTCAAGGTCCAAAGCGCAGTACGAGCCATGGCACTTGCAGCCAAACAGCAAGTGAGGCAGCCCACTCCAAGTAAACATGGAGCAGACAGCACAGCACAGGACTCCCCACCAGCAGCACATGCCACGAGGACTACATCATTCCTCGACTCAGACTCCACCACCAGTGACGAAGAACAAGATGAGGAGCAGCAGTTAAACCAAGCTGTACATCAGAAGGTGAAGGAAATGTTATTTTTTAATATTGGCTCTTTAACAATTTTCACAATAAGGCATCACGCACGATAGAAAAATTGCACTACAGATACAGATAATGACTGTAATACAACTGAAAGTAGTGCAAAATATAAATAAAACATTTTTAGTATTATTGTTGTCACAGTTATTCCACAGGTCTTCATGTATTCTGGAGAACATCCCCTTTCCAAGTAGGAGAATCCTCTGACTTGGTGGGAAAAGAGTGCAGCGCGCTAACCAACATTGGCAGAGCTGGCAAGGTCCCTGCTGTGTACTCCAGCCACATCAACAGCATCAGAGCGTCTGTTTTCAGCTGCAGATAACATTGTATCAAAGACGAGGGCAAGCCTCAGCCCTGAGCATGTTGATTAGGGATGCAGCGATTAACCGATTTTACTATTAACCACACTTTAGAACGTCACGGTTATTTAATCCTAAAGGCTCCGCTACACCGAGTGTTTCTGTTCTCACTCGCAAAAAACGGACGTTATGCTGGTACATTATTTTCGGCACAACCTGCACGGAATGAAAACAAAGTCACACCAGCGGTGCACCTGATTAAAGTGCCGTGCCTATCAAGACACATGGAGGCAACGCTACATTAGCAATGGCAGAAGGACCAAGCGAAGCTTTGTTTCCACCTAAGAAAAAAGTGAAGACGGCAGTGTGGGAATATTTTGGATACAGCAAGAATGACCAGGGAGTCATTCAAGACGACGGTTCACCCGTCTGCAAAACCTGCCGAAAAAAAGTTGCGGCGAAAGGCTCAAACACATCTAATTTTTTTTTTTAATAAAGATTTTTTGGGAATTTTTCCTCTCTTTGACAGTCGTACAGTGTAGAGAGACAGGAAAGCTGGGGAGAAGAACGGGGGAAGACATGCAGCAAATGACCCAAGCCGGAGTCGAACCCAGGTCGCTGCGGGAAGGACACAGCTTCCACGGTACGCGCACTCAGACCGATGAGCCACCGGAGCGCCCCAAACACATCTATTTTGATGCAGCATTTGCAGGATCACCACCCGGCTATACACGCCAAAGTAAAGGTAACACATAATAACTGAGTTAAATTACGTTAGTGGCAAGTTACTTAATGAAACATTGAGTTGGTAGGGAGTTAAATATAAACGTGTCACTTACAAAACAGTAGCGTAGCGGTGAGAGTTGAGCTTTCAGTTCAATGTAAACAAACAGCAGCAAAGCGGCATGTTTGCCTCTGGAAGACAAAAGTGCTCCTCTCATGGGCTTCAGTCAGTGAACATTTAACGTCACAGGTTGCTTCTTCCCGTCTGTGTTGAGTAAACTCTAGGCAGTGTAGGTTAATATACCAGGTGTAAAACACTAACATAACATCAGGAGCTTGTAGACTTCCAGCACTATAACATGGGATCTAATTAATTGCATTTCAGTTATTATTAACACAGCATAAGAGATGTTTTCAATTCATTTCTATTATTTTTACTAAAACTTGTGAAGTGCTTTGAGTGTCTATGATAAAGCGCTATATAAATGTCAATCATTATTATTATTATTATTATTATGATAAAACTTCAAACAAAAAACAAAAATAGAAGGGATTTAATCAGGCCACATGTTAAATTAGATTAATTTTTGAAAATAGATGGTTAAAAATGAATTAAAAAATAGGCATGGATGACAGTTGATGACAATAACACTTAGGTTTATTACCCACATGAGTAACATTTTCCCCTGGGGGATCAATAAATTTAATCTTAGTCTTATATTAATAATAATACTTAAAATACTTTATTTCAAATATTTAAAAAAAAACCAAGTCATTACTGCAAATCCAATCAAAGTTCATCTTGGCATGGATCATTTATTTTCATTTTTCTTATTCACTTTTAGCCTAAGACTACCTCTGGTACTGCTGCAGTTCAACAACCTGCTGTTGCAGAATCCTTTTCAAAGAGTGTGACCTATGCTTCCTCTTCAAAACAAGCCCAGCATTTGAATAAAGCCATGGCCTATTTCATCTCAAAGATATGATGCCATTTCAAATTGTGGAAAAACCAGGATTTCTTCATCTGATGAAAAGGGCAGTGCCGCAATACAAAGTTCCATCAAGAAGCTACTTCTCCTCAAACAAAATCCCAGCCATGTACAAGGAGGTATGAGTGAGTGTGGAGGAACAGCTGGCAGAGGGCGTGTGGTTTGGTGAAACCATAGACCTGTGGACCAGCACTGGTGGTGGAGGAGAACCCTTTATGAGCTTTACAGTCCAGGGTTTCCCGCAGCGCTTTATAGTTAGGGCGGCCACCTTGACAACAAATCCCCCCCCGCCTTGACTACATCCCCGAAAAAAAAAAAAAAAAAAATCTGCTGCATCCATGCATGCATACACAGTAAAATAAGGCCGCATCGCGATAAGGCCGAATAGTGGCCGGCATCTGTTGGTTAAATATGTTACTGCGCCATCTATCACCTGTTGCTACGCCAACATTATTTTTTTTTGTGTCAGGAAGAAGCTAATTATCCGGATATACAATAACCTGTCGTCGTTGTGGGAAGGACATGTGGAGGTAAGATAATTATTCATCTAAACTAAACATTGGAATAGTGTCTCCTATCAACTGCTTGCCCACATATTCTGTTTCATTAAGATAGGCTATATGCAATTCGTTTAGTTTTTTATCAAGGCTACCGATGTGTTTGCGCGTGGCTTTCTGCTATGTTCGACAATTGCACGTGGTTTTCTCTAGTGTACAGTAATGGATGGGAAAAAGCAGTCAAAAATATCAGGGTACTTTATTCAAAGAAGCCGGCCTACTTCACCATCTGCGTGTAATTAGAACTTGTAATTACGAGATGTAAGGTGTATATTTTTTTTATCCTACGAATGCAATGCGCTTCCGTACATAATACCGTTCTCCTCTCCCCAAACATAACCACAACCGCAAAGCATTTGGGGAATTGAAGTCAAAACAGATAACAAATACATTTTCCGTTCTTACATTAATTTTCATTTAAACCTTAGGGACGGTTGTGTGCATTTTATGCGTGTTTCATTCTTGTTTTTTTTTGATAATTTTGGCTGTGTTCATTCATGTAGCATGAATTTTGGTAAGATTGTGTGTTTTTATTTGATCTTGTTATTTCCAGCTCAGCTCTTACAGTAAGGCTAAAATACACTGTGTACAAGCAAGTGTTACACTCAGAGGGCTCTAAATTCGAGACCAGGCGTAGGCGTGGCGCAGGCGCGGCGAATGGGGGGTGCGCCGCGCTAACGGGGTGTGTCCAGGCGTATGTTGCAATTTCGTGCCCCGCGTAGCCTGGCGCAAGTACTCCTCTTTCCCGCCTCCGTCCCTTCTGCCAGCGCAAGTGGCAAAGAAGGCGTGTTTGGGTATAACATAGCCGAGTCAAATCTTCACCAATCAAATGAGCTCCTCTCCTCTCCTTTAATGTGTTGGAATATAGAAGCCTCTGTCCTATGTCTGCATGATGTTAATGTTGCATTTTACTTTGCTGCTTCAGGCATGTTTTCTGCACCGCTTACGTCTATATTAAGCATTACGAATATGAGTTAGGTGGCTAGCTAGGGCATTCTCGAATTATTACCATTAGCGAACTTGAATGGAATTTCAAAAGCGAAACTCGTCAGATCATTCAAACTTATGAAGTTGGAATGAAATACGACGGTTGCTCATTTATTTCCTCTGCCTGCATCATTGGGAAGAGAAACGATGGATAGCGTGTTCCTATTATTACACCCTGTTGCTGCTTAAAATTTTGGGATTAACATGCATGGACAACAATGCAAGATACGTTACACATTTATTTTCAATATATGATCTTACCTCAGTACGAGATCATAGCAATCAGGCTGTATTCCTTTCCCCCACTAAAAACGAAAAAACCTAAGTGACAATAAATAGTAGCCTAGTATTAAGCCGCTTGCACACTGGACCTTGAAACGAATTTTTCGCCCGACGACAGATTGCGTTGAACGCAGTGTCTAAGTGTCGAAAGTCTGACAGGGTTTTAATATATCTCCGTGTCCGACAGTCGATTATTGTTTTTAATTTCTTCAAATCTACTGAATGTTTTAGATATTAAAGGTGAATGTTTTGATAAGAGGGCTCAGTTCTTCAAGATGAGTACCGAGGATTTCAATCAATGTTTCTGTTTAAGCTCTGCTCAATAAAGTGAGTCGACATTGGCGCGGGACAATGTACAATGCCTGTCGGACATTAAATGCAAAATACTCCGTGTCTGACAGCCAAAAAAAAAAAAAAAAAAAAAGACGATTAGAACAGATTGATAACGAAATAAAGAATAAAAAAAAACATTTTAACAACAAACAGAACATCCAATGAACACTGCGATTTATTTATTTGCGGGCCATCTTTTTTGGATGCTCTGTTTGTTGGTGATATATTTTTATTCTTTATTTCGTTACAAATCTGTTCTCATACTAATACTTTTACTTTTTGCTGGCTGCCGTACATGGAGTATTTTGCGTTTCGCCTCGGACAGTCTTGATCGTGCATGCGATAATTTGTTTACACTGTCAGTGGTCATGGAATTGATTTGCTCACTGACTACAAGCACTATTTTATCTCCGGTGTGGAAATAAAGCGTGAATCTGTTCGATCCATCTGACTAAAAAGAGAGACCGAATAAAGACTGTTGTATATCTTCAACGGAAGAAAACACACGAATAAAAAGACCAAGAAAAGTCGATAGCTATCAATTTGCATTTTGTGAAGGTCGAACACAAATATGGCCAAGTTTGCACGTCGAATAATTCCTGGAATACTAGAAAAATTAGAACTTTTATGACTTTTGGACACGGAGATATATTAAAACCCTGTCCGACTTTCGCGTCTTTACATTGACTTTGACTGTAATCAGTCGTGGGAAAAATTCGTTTCGCGTCCAGTGTGCAAGCGGCTTTACTGAGCATAGAACACAAGCATTATATATAGGCAGTTTGTGGTTGGCTGAGAAAGATGTGAAGTCGTTAGTTTGCATCACAGATTCAGCTGCGTTGATTAAGCCAGGTGGAGTTTCCATTACGCGTGCCAACCGTCTTTAATCTGACATCAGGACAATCGATATAGATACTATAATTTATGTCCTGATTCAGATAGTAACATTAAATAGTGGTTGCTGTAATTATTTATTGCATCGAAATGCCTGACATTCCGAAACCTGCCTGTGAGGTTTCGGTGACGATGTCTTGCTGTGCGCCGTCAGCCAAATTACCACTGCACAGAAAGTAAACCAGGTTGGAGCTGGCGAGCTTTCTGCGCAACTTCAGCGAAGACTTTTTCTCTGAAATTGTCACTGCGTCTTGATGAATATGTGACACCTCCCCTACTACGCCGCCACACCCATCTCGGCGCACGTCCGTCTACCAAATTGCCAAAGTGGCTGCGCACGGTGTTGCACCGCACGAAATTACCACTGCGTGGGCTGCACCGGACGAAATTACCACTGCGTGGGCTGCGCCACGCTGCGCCACCCTGCGCTGCGCCAAGAAATTAGAGCCCAGAATGTTAAGTGCAAAAAATACGCCATTGAAACCCGGAAACCCATTCAAACTGCAATTTTTGATCTCACTTCCATGAAATCATTATACATACATTTTATTATATCTGAGTGTCAATCAATAAAGTTACAGGACTGTTGACTTTGTCGCTTTGTTATTGCACTTTAACTGCTTTATTTATTTATGAAGAGTAAATAAACGAATAAACGCTGACTGTTGCCCCCCCCCCCCCCCTCCGGTCACCACCTTAACTAACCGATTCTCTGCGGGAAACCCTGCAGTCCACTATATCTCTTCCAATTGGAAACTTAAGTCTCACTGTCTTGAGACTCTTTATTTTCCAGAAGATCACACAGCAGAGCATATCACGGAAATGATGGAAAACATGCTCCTGGAATGGAAGATAAAGAAAGAGAGTCTGTCTGGAATTACAACAGACAATGCTAGTAACATGAGGAAAGCCTTTGAACCATTTCCCTGTGTTTGGTTTTCTTGTTTTGGTCATAATTTAAATTTGGCCATTTCCAAAGTCCTCAAGATCCCAAGGGTGGAATCAGCTACCAGAGCATGCCGACATTTGGTACAAGGGTTTTCTCGAAGCTGGAAACGGAAACGTGAGCTTCAAAAGAAGCAGACAGAATTGAACATCCCTGAGCATTCACTGATACATGATGTGGTCACCAGGTGGGGATCCACATTTGAAATGATTTCCAGGTTCTTGGAGCAGCAGCAGGCCATCTGTGGGGTGTTAGCAGGATACAGATCCACCCGGCATCTTATGCCTAGAGACAATGACATCACTGTCCTGGAGGAAGTAAGCCAGCTCCTTTGCCCTCTCCATGATTTCACTGACGTCCTGGCCTCAGAGAGACAAGTCACACTTTCCTCCCTGAAGCCAGTCTTGGAGCACATCAACAGTGAGATACTTGAAGATCGAGAGGAAGACAGCATTTTCACTAAACAAATGAAACGCGTTTTGAGAGAAGATCTGCTAATGCAGCTAAGATATACAGAGGAAATGAAGAATGTTCTGAACATATCCAGTTTTGTGGATCCCAGGTTCAAAGGAAGCTTTGCTGAGAATCTGGATGACGCAGTCAAGGCAAGCAGTGATGAAGCAATAACACTTGCAGCACAAGAACCTCCAGACACAGGACAGTCTCCAGCAGCAACCACACAGAGCACCTCTTCCACCACCACCACAAGCAAAAGGAAAGAGAAGAGCCTGTCTGGGTTGTTACAGCAGATCACCACTGCAAAGAAGAACAGGTCAGCAGCATCAGGAAGTGCAATGCCATCAACCCAAGAAAAACTTGGTTCTGAGGTGAAACTGTACTTGTCCCTTCCTGCAATCAGTGCAGATGCTGACCCACTGGCTTTGTGGAAGGCACATGTGGAAGAAATGCCAATGCTTTTGAAAGTGGCCAAAAGGTATCTGTGTATCCCTGCAACAAGTGTGCCTTCAGAAAGGGTGTTCAGTACAAGTGGCCATATCCTGTTTCCTCAGCGGTCAAGACTGAGCACTGAAAATGTGAACATGCTCACATTTCTGCACTATATTATGGACTGAAAGGACTTGAAATAAGTTTGCAGTTTGTGAAAAGGGCCCTGATGGGTCCTGCAGCCTTTGAGTCCTTGTTTTGTTCAAAAGGGAAATGCATAGCTAGCTTATATTTAATTCAAGAGATGTGGACCTTGTTTATTTTTATTTATTTTCATTGTTAGAGTATTATTTATGTTTCAAAAAGCAGCTATACTGTTTAAGTCAAAGGTTCTCTACTCAGGTCTTAAACTTCAAATACTTAATAATTTTGTAATATAGTTGATCAAAAGAGCTATGCAGGCAGCGGTCCTGCCTTTAACTCCATTTGTTTTTTTTCGAAAGAGAAATACTGACATGTGTGTTTACAGAGCAGAGGTTACTTTTATTTAATTAAAAACAGAGAGATAGATACTTTTTGTTTACTTTTTGATAGACTTTTTGTTTATCTTTATTATTTTGTACTGTATTATTTGATTAATGTTATTTCTGACAGCAATAAATAAGACATTAAAATCTCAAAAGAATGTTCATGTGATTTTATACATGAGTTCATTAGTAGTGTTGTGAAATTAATTAATGCATAATAATCGTGATAATTGTGAAACCATGATTATTCCTCAGACTATAATCGTACAGTCAAAATCTATAATCGTTGCATCCCTAATGTTGATATGCTCACCTTCCTTCACTGCAATAAAGTGCTCCTTTAAAGGTTTGCACACATGCCATGAGAGAGACAGATAATGAGATGTGGCCCTTACCTTGATTCTTCTGCATATATTGCACTCACAACAGAACTGTGTGAAACTAATCATGCATGGACTCGTTCTAGTTCAAATGTTTTTGCCTCCTATATGCCACAAAGCGTCCCAAAGGAGAAGACTGTTATGCCTGAATTCTGTTATGCCTGTAAATTCTGATACTAAATTGTGGCCAAAGTGAAGTTGCACAACATAAAGGCGATGTTTGCCTTTTTTTCTATTTTTATTAATGCCATATGTTTTTGATGCTTAAAAGAAAAAACTAAGCTGAAAATTATTTTATTTTATATTTATGTTTTATTTATTTTTATATTTTCTAGTCACATTTCCTGAGATGCAATTGCCGTTTGCTGCTTTGCACAATGTGCATCTAAAAATAAAAATGTTGGTTGTCTAAAAAAGGAAACCAATTGTTCATTCATTATTTAGTGCAATGTCTTTTTTCTTATATTATTTGAAAAAAATATGTTTTCTCCGATTACTCAATTAATCGATGGAATTTTCAGTAGAATACTTGATTACTAAAATATTCGATAGCTGCAGCCCTTGATATGACAAAAAGATTTCAACGAATTAATGAAATCAATGGAGTCCTTTGTATAAGAGGGGAGGGTGACGACCTCTTGCTTAAAAAAAAAATGGTCCACATTGGCTGAATGTTTTCCGTGAGGCTAGCTATGCCACTCACAATAGGTCTGCCCTTAAAGGTCCCATATTATGCTGTATTTAGTTGTTTAAAACATGTCCAGTGGGTCTTTCAAATAATGTTAAGAACTCAGTTACAAAAACAAAAACCACACACATCCAGGCCTTGTGAGACCTCCTCTCTCACCCCGTCTGTGCTGGCCTGAAACGTGAGCTGTTTTGAGTGGCCGGGGAGGCTAGGCTAATGAGGCACTGCTCTGATTGGCTGCCTGGCCGCTTCAATTCCGGGGGAGGGTGCAGACCCGAAAAACCGGGAAACCAAGATGACGTGTACTTCAGGACAGCTCTCTGCGGCACCTATTGCTGTAAGACCGTACATGTTTCATCCTGAATCCGACACCGAACGGAAGGAAGAAGCAATTTGCAGCAATGTTTAAAGCAGGATGTCAATGAGCGGTAAGTTGAAATTTTAGTGTTTTGCTCATACTGTCTTGCCTTGCATGCATGTGGTTGTACCTCTACTGTTATATAGTCATGTTATATACCCACTTAGCTATCTGGAAGAAAGTTGGCATCGTCTTTTGGCAGAGAAAATAGTTGTACTTTTTTTTGCATACAAAAAAAACACACATGAACAGCATTGGGAGACATACTGATAAAACTACACGTTAAATTATTTGTGTTCATTTGTGTCTGATTAAATAGATTCCAGGGTGGGCAGGTCCAACGCCATGATTGGCTCTGGCTAGGTCTGTCCTGATTGGACAGCAGAACCTGACGTACAGTTTTGCCCAGATCTTGTGGAGATCTCGGGACGAGCTATTCAGAGAGGAAATCACGTTCAGGAAATCACGTTCTCGGATTACGGCACAACCCCTGTATCTTATGTTTATAAACTTAACAGAGGTTGAGTATAGACATCCAACATTCAGAGGAGGATTAAGGTGGTCCCCTAGGCTACTCTTTGCGTGGCCCCGCAACCCCCAACTCTTACCGGAAAATTAATTTAGTGCCATAAATGGCCCACACAAATACTAAGGTGAACTGGCATACACACACATAGAGGCAGCCAAAGCTACAGTGTTTCCTCTACATTTATTCAAGTGGTTGGACCGCCGCTGTTAAAAAATTACCACCACATCATAGCTAGATAAAATGAGAAATAGATCATTACAAACAAAACAGTTTAAACAAGCAGAGGACCCAATGCATAGAAGTAGCCGTTAAACCCCTTTATGCAGATGTGTCCGTCAGCGGACATGTAGCTGCAAATTTATGCATGGGGTTACAATATTCTATCACTAGATGGCACACCCAGATCAGTTATTGAATATTCACAAGCAAGCCGAGCTCTAACACAGTTTAGTATATGGAAGAGTTCAGTCCCATCCCTCAGAAACATGGCTGCCGCCCATTGGCATCAGAACTGGGATTTGAGGGGGGGGGCACAGACGCATCCCATTTTAAAAACAAATAGTCCTGCAGGCTAGTTGTCAATCATTTTCCTTTATTGACACGTTTTCCGATCATTGTAATTATCCATTGGCAATTGAAGACACGGCTTCACTCCCCATGCGATCTAACAGCAAGAAAATAATGGGCTACATTCAGTACAGAAAAAATAATTTACTTTTAAACAGGCCAATGCTTTATGAAAGACAAACTGCTCTGGAGCTTCTGCGCTACTTTATCGGCACATCAGGCAATCTAACCTGCGCTTCATGATCGTTTGAATTGTTGAAATGAAATAAAAGACCGTTTGAAACGCCTGTGTGCAATTTTCAATAACGCTGATTTAAATGCACCAAAGTGTGCGTCCAAATGAATGATAGTCGCCTTACTTTAACGGGAAGAACGAGCAACGTCTGATACTGTGGAGTCTTTTCGGAGTAAATTTATTGTTAATTTAGAAAATGACTGAGCACAAGTCAGGACTAATAATTGTTTTAAAGTGATGCATCTGTGATACCCCCCCCCCCCGCCCCCCAATACCGACACTGCAGCCACCATTAATATGCTATTACCACGTATAGCAGCACCAGAAATTAAACTATAGATTCTCTTGAATCGATGTACGCTTGATGTTTTTACAGATGCAAATGTTTCTCTGGGTACCTGAACATCAAGGTAAGTAGAAATATAGGGCACTGGCGGCCCCAGAAGCTCCCGTCGTTAAGATAAACAAACTGTCGAAGTGTTTGTTGACTGACGCATGCATGGACGGACGCATGCATGGATGGAGCCCGATACCATAGCCCCCATGCCACTCGGGCGACGGGAGCTAATTACGAGCCTGTAACTGAAAATGTTGATAAGATAAAGCAAATTGTCGAAGTTTTTGGTGATATTTTTAGGCCCGTGACCTTGAAAAAATAGGCCAAGGTCACCATAAGGCACGTCATTTGTAGGACTTTATGAGATGCCTGTCCAGTAAAAATCAGGGGCCTGTAACTGAAATAGTTGATGAGATAAAGCAAAATCTCAAAGTTTTTGGTGATATCTTCAGGCCAGTGACCTTGAAAAAATACGCCAAGGTCACCTTTAGGCACGTCATTTGTAGGCCTTTGTGAGATGCATATCCAGTAAAAATTAGGAGCCTGTAACTGAAATGGTCGATGAGATACAGCAAAATGTCAAAGTTTTTGGTGATATTTTGAGGCCAGTGACCTTGAAAAAATAGGCCAATGTTTTCGCAAATTCCTGTGAGATGGTATATGGTAGAGACCTGAAATTTTGCACATTGGTTGGAAGTTGTGTGTAAATGCTGATCAAGGCATTTTTAACTCAGTAGGCCTGATGGTGGCGCTACAATACAAGAAAAACAGGTTTTCACTTTAAAGGTCATAACTCCTAGGCTGTAAGTCCGATTCACACGAAACTTGGTACAGACATTCTTTGGTCCATTTTCTACAACATTCCCATAAGGACCTCTAAGATCCGCCATATTTGATTTTCCGAAATTTTGAATTCTTTGAAAAACACATTTTTGACATCTCCTCCTAGGCTGTAGGTCCGATTCCTTCGAAATTTGCTGTGAATCATCAGTGGACCAAGCTTATCAAAGATTGCATAAAGCTTGTTGAAATCTCATTTTGTTTCCAAGATATTGACCAATGAACTTCAGCAGGGGCGTGGCTTAGCACATAAATGGACAAAATTCAACAAACATTGGGCCAATCATCACAGAACTTGCAGAATATGTCCATATAAGTACCAGGAACATACCGTGACAGTTTCATGCAAATCGGCCCATAGGGGGCGCTATAACACAAATCAGACTATAAATCAACAATTGTTTGTCCTATAGCCATAAAACTCACAGGATATATTCATATAAGTACCTGAAACATACCCAGCAAATTTCATTTAAATTGACTCATAGGGGGCGCTATAACTGCAAAACAAAGCAGCATGGTATAACACAAATCCGACTATAAATCAGCAATTGTTTGTCCTATAGCCATAAAACTCACAGGATATATTCATATAAGTACTTGAAACATACTCTGAAAATTTCAATTCAAATTGATTGATAGGGGGCGCTATAAATGCAAAACAAAGCAGCATGGTATAACACAAATCCAACTATAAATCAGCAATTGTTTGTCCTATAGCCATAAAACTCACAGGATATATTCGTATGAGTACTTGAAACATACTCTGAAAATTTCATTTAAATTGACTGATAGGGGGCGCTATAAATGCAAAACAAAGCAGTGTGGTATAACACAAATCCAACTATAAATCAGCAATTGTTTGTCCTATAGCCATAAAACTCACAGGATATATTTATATAAGTACCTGAACCATACCCAGAAAATTTCATTCAAATTGACTGATTGGGGGCGCTATAAATGCAAAACAAAGCAGCATGGTATAACACAAATCCGACAACAAATCAGCAGTTGTTTGTCCTATAGCCATAAAACTCAGGATATATTCATAAAAGTACTTGAAACATACTCTGAAATTTTCATTCAAATTGTCCTATTGGGTGCGCTATAAATGCAGAACAAAGCAACGTGGTATAACACAAATCAGACTATAAATCATAAATAGTTTTTCCAATCATTACAAAACTCATAGGATGTGTCCACATAAGAACCTGAAATATAGCCTGAAAGTTTCAATCAGATCAGCCTAACATAACACAAATCAGACTATGCATCATTAGTTGTTAGTCCAATCATTACACTGGCAAAACAGGTCCACATAAAAACCTGCAACACACTCTTAAAGTGGTTTTTGTCCCCTGCCGCCACGATAGCGAGCGGAGCAGTGGACATTGTATTCAGCTCCGTCCGGCCGTCTGTCATGTCCCATTTGATCTGAATGCAATATCTCAAGAACAGTTTGACCGATTCCATTCATCTTTGGTGTTAAGGTATATTTGTGTGATACGCCGACCCCAGTAGATTTCCGTGACCTTGGCATTATTCTCAAGGTCATTAAAATCATTTGACCACTTACAAATTCCTTGTCAACATGATATCTCAAGAACGGTTTGACCAATTCCATTCATCTTTGGTGTCAAGGTGTATTAGCGGCGGGGGACATAGTATTCAGCTCCATCCATCCGCCGGGCCGTCTGTCCGTCCGTCCTGTCCCGTTTGTTGTAAACGTGATATCTCAAGAACGGTTCGACCGATTCCATTCATCTTTGATGTCAAGGTGTATTAGGGGTGGGGGACATAGTATTCAGCTCCGTCCGCCCGTCCGTCTGTCAGTCCTGTCCCGTTTGTTGTAAACGTGATATCTCAAGAACAGTTCGACCGATTCCATTCATCTTTGATGTCAAGGTGTATTAGGGGCGGGGGACATAGTATTCAGCTCCGTCCGCCCGTCCGTCTGTCCGTCCTGTCTCGTTTGTTGTAAACGTGATATCTCATGAACGGTTCTACCGATTCCATTCATCTTTGGAGTCAAGGTGTATTAGGGGTGGGGGACATAGTATTCAGCTCCGTCCGTGCGTCCATCTGTCCGTCATGTCCCGTTTGTTGTGAACGTGATATCTCAAGAACGGTTTGACCGATTCCATTCGTCTTTGGTTTCAAGGTGTATTAGGGGTGGGGGTCCGCCCGTCTGTCTGTCCGTCATGTCCCGTTTGTTGTGAACATGATATCTCAAGAAAGGTTTGACCGATTCCATTCATCTTTGGTGTCAAGGTGTATTAGGGGGGTGCTCACAACTCACTCGATTTACGTGACCTTGCCATTATTCTCAAGGTCATTACGACCATTTGACCACTTACAAATACCTTGTCAACTTGATATCTCAAGAACAGTTTGACCGGTTCCATTCATCTTTGATGTCAAGGTGTACTAGGGGCGGAGGATATAGAATTCAGCTCCATTCTTCCGGCTGTCCGTCCGTCACATCCCGTTTGTTGTGAATGCGAAATCTCGAGAACGCTTTGACCGATTTTATTCATCTTTGGCTTCAATGTGTAATTTTGTGATACGCCGACCCCAGTCGATTTCCGTCACCTGGCGGGGGACATGGCCACGTTTAGTGGCAACACTTGTTAATTAAGCTGTTAAAGCTTTCAACTACTAATGGTCTTTCGTGGCTTGAACCCCGGAATTGCCGCTTGCGGCTATATTTTATTTTTAAAGCTCTTGGTTGAGTTGTTCTTTTAAACGTCGTTGTTTTGTTCTTGCGCTCCGCTGTCATTTTTTTTAATGTTATCTGACATTTTGCTGCTATGCTGTCCAGCAAAAGCAGTGACGTCTATCAAAATAACTGACATGTGACCACCACAGCTGATTGGACAGATGAGACATCATGTCTATCCAATCAGCTGTATATTTGTTTTATGGGCCAATAGGCGTCGTTTTTTTTTTTCATTTCTACATTGGTAAATTTGAAATAATTAAAAATAGTCTGGCCAATCCGAGGCCCCTGCGCACATGAGGCCCCTAGGCTGTAGCCTAGGTCAGCCTGTGCATTAATCCGCGCCAGCCAGCATTATAACATTACTTGTATGTATTAAAAGAAGGATCAGCATAATAGGTCCTCTTTAACTCAAGATTAATTGACTGTTATGAGACACAGAGTTTGCATTATTACTCGTAACCAGAAAAGAAAATGCCATTTGTAAGGATGAGATGGAATGTAATCTACAGAAACTAAGTTGGTTGGGAGCCATTTGTCCTTAAACCAGTTAAATTTGCATGCATAATTGCTCTTCAGACTGCAGCAGGAAATAAGAGACGTTTGCGCTTGAAAATAACTCAGATTGAGCTTGGATAAGCGGCTTTCATTACCAAATGTGGGAAACGCTGATGCAGGAGAAGAGCAACCAAACGATTTCTAAAGTAATCTCGTACACCTGGCAGCTTTTGCAGAATTGTGATGCTTGGAATTGATAAGAGATTCACCATACACTGAGTTACGCCGGTCAACGGCGATTAGCTGGCCAGATGCTATGTAGGCTACGCTTAGCGATTGCGGACCAGGCAAGCAGAGAAGGACACATTTGCGTTTGAGGCTGCTGCTGGGCTGATTTACCTCAAAGGGCACTCAAGCTGAAGCCATGGGATGCATGAGCACTTAGGAACTCTGAAATGGTGAATGAGAGTATGCTTGACATGCGACAACACTGTACCAATTTGCCGAAAATACGAGTGGATCCCAGTAAGTCAGCAAGATCTCTGAATTTGACATAACAACCCAAGAACCAGCTGCAAACTGATGTGAAAATTGCTGTACCGACATGCATGGTGATGTGCGCACAATGGCAGCCTGCGTGTATTGGGAGCAGATGTGACGAATGCCAGCTGAAGCTCACCAGCTCTGCCTGCCAGCATTGTTTTCCGCCACTCGCTGTAATTATTGAATCATTAGTTCTTCCTTCTTATTGGTTTAGTTTGTGCAGATGAAGCTAGACCGTTCGCGATTCGCTTTGTCAGTGCATTGACCACGGTCGTGCGGTCGCTGCGCTGAGTGTGGCCAAGCTGGACACTACGCTGGAGAATGTCCAGTAAAGGGCCAACAATCAGTAGTGAAATGGAGAGACATCGCTGGGCACTGTATCTTCTTGGTCTTCACAGCCACGTCGCCTGCTTCCGGTCATTTTGCGTTTCAGTCCCAATGGACGAGAGGTTTCAGTCCTGGTCGATTTGGAGTCGAACGCGAATTTCATTGACCGGGAGCTGGTTAGCAGGCTGAGAGTTCCCCTGCACAACCTCTCACTCCACTTTAATGTCCACATGCTGGCCGGCCCCTCCTTTGGGAAAGTGACCCAGAACATCTCCCATTGTGTTTCAGGTAACCACTTAGGGCTCTAATTTCTTGGCGCAGCGCAGGGTGGCGCAGCCCATGCAGTGGTAATTTTGTCCGGTGCAGCCCGCGCAGTGGTAATTTCGTGCGGTGCAACACCATGTGCAGCCACTTTGGCAATTTGGTAGACGGACGTGCGCAGAGATAGGTGTGGCGGCATAGTAGGGAGAGGTGTCACATATTCATCATGACGCAGTGACAATTTCGTGGATAAAGGCTCCGCCGAAATTGCACAGAGAGCTCGCCAGCTCCAACCTGGTTTACTTTCTGTGCAGTGGTAATTTGGCTGACCGGCGCACAGTGTGCACACGTCACCGAAACCTCACAGGCAAGTTTCCAGAATGTCAGGCACATTTCAATGCAATACATTATTACAGCAGCCACTATTTAATCTAACTATCTGAACCAGGACATAAATTATAGTATCTATATCGATTATTCTGATGTCAGATCAAAGGCCGTTGGCACGCGTAATGGAAACTCGACCTGGCTTAATCAACGCAGCTGAATCTGTGATGCAAACTAACGACTTCACATCTTTCTCAGCCAACCACAAACTGCCTCGGCATCAGGCAGTGCGTATATATATATATATATATATATATATATATAGTCACGCCAAAATTATTCATACCCCAACCAATTTTTTTTTTTTTTTTTAGATATTTTTTGACAAATCAAATTTATTCTTGCACAAATGACACAGTGAGTTCACATAAGGCTGTAAGAATTACAGTATACAATTTTTTGAGAAA
Source organism: Gymnothorax javanicus (assembly GCA_029692085.1). Classification (NCBI taxonomy): domain Eukaryota; kingdom Metazoa; phylum Chordata; class Actinopteri; order Anguilliformes; family Muraenidae; genus Gymnothorax; species Gymnothorax javanicus. The sequence goes on along the minus strand of CM056196.1, from coordinate 60,053,288 downwards.
TACAATACTTTTTGGTATTTTATTTGACAGATTTACAAAAAAATGCCATGTCCAGAATTATTCATTCCCTTTTCTCAGGAATTGATGGCAAAGCCTTTATTCACGATTACAGCCTCCAAACACTTCCTGTGGTTGATCACAAGGTTTCTATACATTTCCACGGGGATTTTGGCCCACTCCTCTTTGGAAAACTTCTCCAGATCCATATGGTTTGATGGTTTCCTTGCCATGACCTTGGTCTTCAGTTCCCTCCACAGATTCTCGATAGGATTGAGGTCGGTGCTCTGGCTTGGCCACTCCAAAACGTTCTGGCCGTGTGTTTAGGATCATTATCCTGTTGGAAGATCCATTCCTGCCCAAGACCAAGTTTTTTTCGGTTTGCTTGATGTTTTCACTGAGGATCTGGATATACTGTTCCTGTTTCATAATGCCATTCACTTTAACAAGGTTTCCGGGCCCATTTGCTGAAAAGCAACCCCAGAGCATTATACTCCCGCCACCGTATTTGACCATTGGGACAGTTTTTCTCGGGTTTAACACTTCACCTTTCTTACACCACTTAGACTTCTCCAACCCAGACACACAAGAGCTCGTCTAGCCTTTGCAAAAGCTCACCTGGAAGAAGATACAAGCTTCTGGCTGTCACTGTTATGAACGGATGAAACAAAGATGGAGCTGTTTAGGCACAGAGATGGGGCTTTTGTTTGGCGTAAGAAAGGTGAAGTGTTCAACCTGAAAAACACGGTCCCAATGGTCAAACACGGTGGCGGGAGTATCATGCTCTGGGGTTGCTTTTCAGCAAATGGACCCGGAAACCTTGTTAAAGTGAATGGCATTATGAAACAGGACCAGTATATCCAGATACTGAGTGAAAACATTGAGCAATCCGGCGAATAACTTGGTCTTGGGCAGGAATGGATCTTCCTACAGGACAACGATCCTAAACTCACGGCCAAATCTGTCAAGACATGGTTAGTGGACAACAAAGTGAACGTTTTGGAGTGGCCAAGCCAGAGCACCGACCTCAATCCTATTGAGAATCTGTGGAGGGAACTGAAGACCAAGGTCATGGCAAGGAAACCCTTAAACTTCAAGGACCTGGAGAAGTTTGCCAAAGAGGAGTGGGCCAAAATCCCTGTGGAAACGTGTAGAAACCTTGTGATCAACCACAGGAAGAGTTTGGAGGCTGTAATCGTGAATAAAGGCTTTGCCATCAATTACTGAGAAAAGGGTATGAATAATTCTGGACATGGCATTTTTTGTAAATTTGTTAAATAAAATACCAAAAAGTATTGTATTTCTTGAAAAATTGTTTACTGTAATTCTTGCAGCCTTATGTAAACTTACTGTGTCATTTGTGCAAGAATAAATTTGATTTGTCAAAAAATATCTCGGAAAAAAACAAAAATTGGTAGGGGTATGAATAATTTTTGGCGCGACTGCTCGCCTTCTAAAGCCGCTTGCACTCGCACGACTGATTACATTCAAAGTCAATGCGTCTTTGCATTGACTTTGAATGTAATCTGTCGTGCGAAAAATTTGTTTCTCCAGTGTGCAAGTGGCTTAATACTACTATTATTGTCACTTAGGTTTTATCGTTTTTAGTGGGGGGAAAGGAATACAGCCTGATTGCTATGATCTCGTACTGAGTTAATAGCCTGGAATCTATACTTATCAAGTGCTGGTCGCTCCCAACGGTCACTGACTGATCAGTCTGGCCTCAGTCGTATAGCCAGCGTTTAGCCCTTACGTCACTAATGAAGTGAATATATGAATATTCATGTTTTCTGCTCTTGGCTGATTGGGCGACCTTTTGGCGAGAACCATCGATCGAATATGAGTTAGCTGGCCAGCAACGGCATTCGTGAATGTTATTTGACGTGAGCTTAAAAATTATATTGTGGCTTGCTTGCGTTTACTCTTGGAGTGGTTGTTAGGTTTTGAACAGGATAATGTTTGGCCATATCTGCATTTTGTATATTTCAGTGGGATTCCCCGATTTAATAAAGGCTAAATTAAATAATACTCAAATTACATAACGTATTTCACTGCAATTGGCATTAGCTATAGCTCAAAGGGCATGATTGCATCAGCTAGATTTAAGTGATACTCCACCCAAAAACTATAATTTGTATATCAATTACTCACCATTAGATGTCTTGAACGAACAAAGTTGTTCTTCACCTGGCGCAACTTTATGGCCACTGGAGAGTTTTGAAAAATTTTCCAAATTCCTTTTTTGCTGGAAGCAAATGGGGTCACCCAGTAGCAATGGGAAAACTCCACAAAATGTCCGTTGACAAACTTTCAAACCATCGTCCAGTGCATCGTCCAGTATCATCCAAGTCTGCTTTGTCCACTTGTATCCTCACAACTCTAGAAACGCGGTTATTTTTCGGTAAAAATAATAAAATACCACAGTTATGCTTCAAGTAAGCTTGCGCATTCAACTAAGTCCCTCCCGGCTCGTTCATTACCCAGAGACTCTGCTGCCACTCAGATGAATACTCGTATAAACACGAGCTGGGAGGCAGGACTTCCGTTGAATGCAGAACTGTGGTATTTTATTTATTTTTAAGTCTGTCTAAAGGGGCGGGGCACCCTTGCGACTGTGAGCCACAGATCTCGCATGGATTTTGTGCGAATATTTGAAAGTCAAACGCTGGTCTACCGACTGAGGCCAGACATACAAGCAAGTGACCGTTGGGAACGACCAAAGCTTGATATTGATAGATTCCAGGCTACTGAGGTAAGATCGCATATTGAAAATAAATGTGTAACGTATCTTGCATTGTTGTCCATGGATTTTAATCCCAAAATTTTAAGCAGCAACAGGGTGTAATAATAGGAACACGCTATCCATTGTTTCTCTTCCCAATGATGCAGGCAGAAGAAATAAATGAGCAACCGTCGTTGTCCTGCCTCTGTTATTCAGATTGCCTGATTAGTCTGTGTTTATTTCTAAGGCAATTCAGTTGGTTCTGTTAAGTAAGCTGTCCCTTTAAGACTGCAGAGTAGGTCATGTGATCAGACTCAGGAAGCAATGCAGACTGGTGAATGCTGCTTCATTTCATTCCTCATGTGTTCCTAGCAAAGCAACTATTTACATCTTGTGCTGTTCGTGGCATCGTTGGTATGTAGTCTTCCGTTATGTTTATTAGTCTCATAGTATCTCATTTAGTTGTGAAAAGTTTATGTTTTATGATGTTAGGCGATCTAGGATTATATCTAGCATCATGCTATCTAGCATTAGTCACATGCTGTTCATTTGTGGTCATCTGCCGCTATCTAGTGGCCGTTTGAGTCATGGTTTTCGCCATGCAGGTTAATATTGCGCTTCAGGAACAAAGAGGTTCCTTTAATAATAATAAATACTGTGTGTTATGACAGAGTGAATTTGACTGTTAAAGTCACTTGATTTTTCATGCATGATAGTTAACTCTATCTCTGTGTATTGATATAAACTTATTAATATCATTTAATTCATGTAACTAATTATACAAATATGTTTTGTATTCCCTCAGTTTCACCCTTTCAATTGTCAATTAACCTGGGCTCTACTGGTCAATCTGGAGTCCAGAGTCTTGATGAGAGGAAGGTGCTGAGCTTACTGTCATCGTGCACAGTGTGCATAAGGAGGGCAGGATAGTCGTATTTCATTCCAACTTTATAAGTTTGAATGATCTGACATAGTTTCGTTTTGAAATTCCATTCAAGTTCGCTAATGGTAATAATTCACGAATACCCTAGCTAGCCAGCTAACTCATATTCGTAATGCTTAATGTTGACATAAGCGGTGCAGAAAACATGCCTGAAGCAGCAAAGTAAAATGCAACATTAACGCATCATGCAGATATAGAACAGAGGCTTCTTTATCCCAATATTTGAAGGTGAGGAGAGGAGCTCATCTGATTGGTGAAGATTTGACTCGGCTGTGTTAAACCCACTCACGCCTTCTCTCCTCCCTCTTTGCCACTTGCGCCGGCAGGAGGGACAGAAGCGGGACAGAGGAGTACTTGCGCCGGGCACAAAATTGCAAAATACGCCTGGATACACCCCGTTGGTGCGGCGCTCCCCCCATTCGCGGCGCCTGTGCCTGGTCAACGAATTTAGAGCCCTAAGAATTTATTCATTTTTATGCTCCATCTTCCCCTCACACACCAGTAGTTCTGGGCCTTCCCTGGCTGGCACTGCACAACCCGACCTTGAGTGGTCCACCGGGCGAGTCTTGGCGTATAGCCCTTTTTGCCATGGCAACTGGCTGCGGAGGGCGCCTAAGACGGTGGCATCGCGGGGCTCAGTGGAAGATCCACCTGCAGACCTGACCGGGGTTCCCAGGGATTACCACAACATAGGGCAAGTCTTGTCCAAGTCCAGAGCTCTCTGCTTACCTCTGCACCGGCCATATGACTGTCCCATTGATCTCCTTCCAGGTGCTACATCACCCAAGGGCCGCCTCTACTCCCTGTCTGGCCCGGAACAGGAGGCCATGGAGACCTACTTCAAGGATTCACTGGCAGCTGGCATAATCCATCTGTCCTCCTCTCCAGCGGGTGCGGAGTTCTTCTTTGTCAAAAAGAAGGATAGCGGTCTATCCCCATGCATTGACTACTTGGGTCTGAACGCCATCATGGTAAAGAATCGTTATCTCCTTCCTCTAATGGCATCTGCTTTTGAGCTCCTATAGGGTGCCACGGTTTTCACCAAGCTGGATCTTTGCAACGCCAACCACCTAGTCAGGATCCGTGAAAGACGCCCTTTAACACCCCTAGGGGAAATTGGAGAACCTAATCATGTTGTTCGGCCTGACCAACGCTCCAGTCATCTTCTAGAACCTGGTGAACGACGTCCTCCAGGAAAAGATCAATGTCTTTGTCTATCTACTGTTCTCCAGCATCCTGAGGGAGCACAGACAGCACATCCGGGCGGTCCAACAATGTCTCTTGGAGAACTAACTCTTTGTTAAGGCTGAGAAATGTGAGTTCCACTCCTCCAAGACCTTATTTCTGGGTTATGTCATCTCTCCAGGGAGCGTCTTGATGGATCAGGTGAAGGGGAAGGCAGTCAAGGATTGGCCAGCGTCCACGTCTTGGAGAGAGCTATAGTGCACCCCGGGATTCCCCAATTTCTATCGGCGGTTTATCTGGGGCTTCAGCTCGCTGCTGGCACTGCTTATGGCCCTAACCTCCACGAAGACAGCGTTCCGGTGGTCCCCGGAGGCACAGAAGGCGATTCTGGCTCTAAAGAAACGTTTCACCACCGCACCCATCCTGCTTCAGCCTGTTCCGGAGCGTCAGTTCGTCGTGGAGGTGGACACCTCCGAAGTTGGAGTGGGGGCTATTCTGTCTCAGCCGGGGGTACTGTGACGAGCGCCAGCTGAAGCTGGTCAGCTCTGCCTGCCAGCATTTTTTCCCACCACTCGCACTAATTGTTGAATTATTAGTTCTACCTTCTTATTGGTTTAGTTTGATTCCCCTCACAATTTAGCTCCTGGTTTCTTTCAGTTCCCTTGTCGGTCAGACCATTCACTTCACCTATACCAATCTCCCATTCGGTTTCTCCCCTTTTGGGAAGCAATATTCTCCCCTTTCAGATATACTTTATCTCTGTATGTCTTTCTTCTTCGGGAGTTTGTTATTTGCGCTTTTCTATCTGTGTTAATTACATTTACTGTAATTGGCTAGTATCTCCCCTTCGGAAGCTCACATTCCTTTTGTATTTTTGTATTCCCTTACTATTGTTCTCTACTTTGTGCTTGTGCATCGTTTGTCTTAAACATGTCAAATAAACCAGTCATTCTGCCTGCTACTCTGTGCTTGGGGTCTACTCCTGCTCCTACACGTAACAACAGAGAGAGTTATATTTAAAAGACAGCACAGAGAGGATAGGCCAGCAACATAGGTGTGTCACAGTGGTATTGGAAGGATGAGCTCAGCTGATGAATAAATTAACAGCTCCACATGATCTCAGCTGGAGTTAAGAAAACATGCGTTAGAGGAGCGAAAGCAGACTGAATGAAAATGAACTGGCTGAAGCATGCAAAGGAGTCTTCCTGACTAAACTTCCGGTGGAGCTTCATACTATTTGGCCTGTTTTGCTTGTCAAATTTTTTATATTTTAGATTAGAATTTGCGGCCTCTGAAGGGGTGGGCGAAATTAGGGATCTGGATGCTAGGTCTTCCTCTTTTTCTCTTGCCTTGTGGGCCCATGTTGATGCCTGTTCTACTGTTGTTGGTTACTTGGTTCATGATCAAGTCCATGCTAGGAGGAAGAGGAAGGGTGGGCATCTTTGTTGCACACCAGTCAGGACCTTGAAGGTCTCTGATAACCATCCTTCATAAAGGAGTCAACATTGCTTCCCTGGGTAGGTGCTCTTTATGATGCTGATAGAATGCCATCGGTATCCACAGAGTCACAAGATCGATTTTGTGAAATACCTTTTGAAAATCACTTAAATTGACACACTATGATTCATCCATTCTATGAATTGCTCAACGATTTCCCTGGGGATCACAATTAGGAATCCAAGGGATCTACTGCTCCTGATGCCAGCCTAGTTTTCCCTCAGTCTTTTATATGCTACTGAAGGTTGTCCTGGCTTCCTTGGATAGCATGAGTCTAACTCCCTTTTTAACATCTTTTAATGATGTATGGAAATGCCTTACCATTAAACTACCAGAACATGTTCAGATACTAGTTAAACATTTTCCAGTATGTATCCCATCCCTTTGGTTCTGTTTTCAGCTATTGTCATGAACTAATTCAGTAAAAGGTAAGAAGTGGCATTTATGCAAATTTCATAAAAAGAGAAGGGAACACAGGTGACAGGTCACAGCAAACATCACATTAACATCATTTTTTTCAAATTGTGAGACAATGGAATAGTGGAATACATTTATGCCTGTTTCTTATATTGAATAAAAATGTTGGTAACTAACCAACTTTTCAGTTCTACTACTCTACTCCCCACTTGCCTTCTGCCTGTGAAATAAAAATAATTTCTTCCATGTTTCGTGATACACTGTGGCTATGTTAGTGATGGGTTCCCCCGCTTTTTTTTTTAATTCTTAAAAGTTTAATCCCAATCCAAGTAGCTAACTACTACTAGTACAAGAGTCAAGACTACTAGAGTAATATGTCCACTTTGTCATTTGAGTCATTTTGGATTAGGAAGAGTGTTTTAAGAAATAAAACAATTTCTATCATTAGATATGCCTTTCATTTCAAGGACATTTGAATTATGTAAACTAAAATGTCTGTTAAAAAAAAACAAAACAATGAAAACAAAAGTCTCAAACCTGAGAATAACTTACTGTACTTTGTGAATATAAATCTTCACGAAATAATCAGTGACCCAGGGGCCAGGGAACTCAGAAAAACACTATCAATGTCACATTCACAAACCTCCGGTAATAAGCATACCGCAAACAAAAATTTTACTAGGCTATTAGATTTTATTGTTATCACCATTGAAGCCTAAGTAAAACAGTATAACAGTAACATTATGTCAATGTCAGCCTTCATACAGTGCCAAAAATGAACTTTTCAAAGTAAACAAATAGTTACAAACTTAACAAGGTTCCAAGTTGTGAGATCCAACATTTTAACATTAGGAATAGGAAACTGGGGATTCCTACTGGCTAAATGAGCTGAGCTGCAACATCGGCCTTAAGTCGACTATGTTGTTCAGAGAGAATCATGCCTGTTTTCCTGAAAATTCTCTCGCCCCCGTACTCTGGTATTGTGTATAGAATCCGTGACGAGTGCCGACGATGTAGACATGCTGTATAGTATTAAAATTTATATTAGCAAACACAGCCATTAAAACCTCACCAATACTTCATAAAAAGTTACATACTTGCAATGTATAGAACATCCAAATGTAAACAAAGGCGCATACGGTACAAGAGATTACGAAATGTATGCAAACTCGCCGAAATGCTAAGATAAACAAATTATCGTTGTTAGAGTGGCGTTCGTTTCGGTTCGTTGACATTCCTTGTTTTAGTACAGCTGTCCCTGACTTGCCATGAACGCACATGGTTTCCAAAATATAACTAAAACAACAACAAATATTCACACTAAAATTGCAATGCGCTTTCATTCGTATAATCAATTTTTTTTACATATTGTCTTGAGATTTGAGTTGTTTTTTTTTTTTTTTTTTTTTAAATGGGACAATATGCATTAATGAACATTTACATGTAAATACATGGGATTATAGCCGGGTGGCTAATTTCCATCCCCAGTCCCATTTGCAGGTTGGTGTGAACACATAAAACAAAGCAAAACAAACATCCGTAATAGCAATAAAAACACACAGAGCGTATTAAAAGATAAGCAACATACATCAACCATAGACAACCTAAAAACATCGAACAGTCCAGGAGAAAACAGTTGGGGGACCTTGCTAATTATGCACACTGAACAGTGACGTGCAGTCGGAGGTTAGTTTGGTGAGGCAGAAACCTCCCCTTTGCTTGATTAGCAATCAGACGATTAAGTAGTTTAGTAAGACTATTCGGCAGAATGACGGGCCAGTTTAAGTTTCCGCGGCGTTATTACTCAGTAGGCTAGATCGAACTTGAAATGCTCACAAAACTGCAGATTTGCGAGTAGGCCACTTTCTTACAGGAAGCCAGAGACGTGCAGTGAGGTAAGGCAGTCACCCAAACTTTTATCACTGGATTTTGTGAACCTGTTCCCTCGTACTATTCCTTATTGACAAATAAAACAATTAAGACCAAGCCTACAGGAAGCCCGTATACTGATAGAGGAGATAATGACAAAAAGAATCATTCACGTATGCGCTTCAATTCAAGACTGCAAGGATGGAAATCTGAATAATCAATTAGGAAAAATTCTCGGCTCTTGGTAATTCTGTATATCATTTAAACATTTTGTTAATCGGATTATGAAAGAAGAGTGAAAATAAACGCTCGCTTTTTTTTTTGTTAGGGTGTAAAAGCGCGTGTTTAAAGGAGAATACATTGTATATTGATTAAGCATTGAACTCTGCATAAGTTGAACTGTTTTAATATTTGTTGATGACATTGCTTCGGCTTCCTGGAAGCAAGTACGCCGCAAAATCTGCTGTCTAGTGAGCATTTCAGGTTCGATGTACTGAGTAATAACGCCGCGGAAACTTAAACTGGCCCGTCATTCTGCCGAATAGTCTTGCTAAACTAGTTAATCGTCTGATTGCTAATCAAGCAAAGGGAAGGATTCTGCCTCACCAAACTAACCTCCGACCGCACGTCACTGACACTGAATTATAAAGTGCTGGAGCGCTAATTAAAGTGCCATAGTGCTAATGTGCCAAAATGCTAAAGTGCAAAGTGCTAGCTGCCTGGGAGCTCAGGTCCTCGTTATATTGCACATTGCCAATCATTGCACTGAAATATAAAGTGCATGTTGCATTGCACATTACCCAACTGCCCAAGATTATAAAGTGCCATGTTGAATATAATATTGCACAATGCCATAGCACACGGTTGCACATGCAGATGTGTGAGTAAATATTGCACTAAACGAGCAAACATAGATATCTTACGTAAGCACTAATTCACAAAAGCGGCATACATAGATGTACTTATGTACGCGACAGTGGACAATTATAGATGGTGCCCCAACACACTTAGCCCATTAAACATACATGCAAAATTAGACACAGTTATGATTACAGATCTGGTTTTCCAGCAGCCATGCTCTAAGGTGTTTGGAAAAGGAGGTCAGGGTCGGGAGTTCAAGTATTGAGCTTGGTGTTTGGTTCCAGGTCTGGGACGCGCGAAATGAGAACACTGCTTGACCAGAGGCACTTCTTGCTGTTCGTAATTATTTGCCAATAGAGCGCGATACAGTGATATAGAAGCCGAAGACACATGCAAATCTAATATGAAATAGTTTATTTTTTTACCTTCGCGGAAGGCTTTGCGATTACCTTCTGTTTAGATTCATTGAGCCTCGATTTCAAAGTTGAAAATTTTTTTTTTATGCATCGACTCTCGGTGCAGAATAAGATTGCTCGGGTTTCCTCTTTCACACAAAAACTGTTTAGTGCAGAGATTACATTTTACGTACTTTTCATTTGCCGTAGAACGAGTAAAATAGTCCAACATGGGTGACGTATTTTTCTTTTGTTCAGACATTTTATGTTCTGTGGGAAACGGCGGGAAAACACCGCAAAATGCGGATGTCATAGGGTATGCGGTTGTTGGTATTGTTGTCATTTCACAACCGACACCGACTCTCGGTTTCGGTTATCCTCCCATCACTACTCCAAACTGCCATTTATCGCAACGGTGTTAGAGAAAGTGGTGGCAAACCATCTCGCCACTTATCTGACTAACCAAAACATCTCAGCCAAATTTCAATCAGGTTTCCGTAAAAAACATCCCACTGAAACAGCCCTTTTCAGAGTCTCTAATGACATCTTGATGTCTTCAAACGCCGGTGAATGTTCTGTCCTGGTCTTGCTAGATCGCACTGCAGCTTTCGATACGGTAGATCATGACATCATGCTGGATAGGCTCAGGGAATGGGTGGGCATCTCAGGGAGTGCCCTGAGTTGGTTTGCCTCTTACCTAAAAGAGAGAAGCTTTTCGGTAGCTGTTGGTGGTTTCAAATCTGACCCTTCCTTTCTTTCATGAGTGTCTGTCTGCCATTGAACAATGGATGGCGAGCAATTTTTTGCAACTTAATGCCACAAACACTGAGGTGCTGATTATTGCAAGTGATAACATTGCCTCCAGAGTGGCTAACCACATGGGGTCCTTGAAGGGAAATGTGTGCCCGTTTCTAAGAAATTTGAGGGTTTTTTCAGTCAGTGTATGCATTCGGATAAGCATGTCAAATCCTTAACCCGCTCTTTCTTCTTTCACCTTAGAAATATTGCCAAATTACGATCCATTATATCACACGCTGAACTGGAAATGTCTGTTCATGCGTTTATTTCATCACGACTTGATTACAGCAATTCTCTGTTCACCTGCCTCAACAAATCTTATGTAAACCTGCTTCAACTTGACTAAAATGCTGCCGCGAGACTGCTCACTAGATCAAAAAAGTCATGTGACATCACCCCCATCCTAGCCTCTCTACACTGGCTCCCAGTGCACATCCGGATCCAATTTAAGGTCCTGGTGCTCACAAAGCCCTCCGCGGTCAAACCCCAGTTTACATTTCTGAGCTTCTGCAGAACGACCAGTTGCTTCTGGCATTGCCTCGGACCAGGTTAAAGACCAAGGGTGACAGAACCTTTGGGGCGATGGCCCCAAGGCTCTGGAATGCCCTCCCCCAGGAGCTGAGAGCCATGTCCTCTGAACTTACTTTTTAAAAATGGTTAAAAACATTCCTATTCAGATGGACTTACGGCCATATTTAGCCTATTTCATGGTATTGCCTTGCTTTTTGTGTTTTTTCATTGTTGTTTTTTATTGTGTCTGACTGTGAACTTTTTGCATGTTCTTATTTTTTTATTTATTTTACCTCTGTGAAGCACTCTGTGCATTTGTGCTGGGAAGAGTGCTATACGAATAAAGTTTTACTTACTTTTACTTACATACTTCAGTTTGCTCCTGCCCATTGATTAAAAACATCAGTGCTTGCCACAATTATCTCACTCATGCTCTAGAGTAGGTAATGTTAGCCATAGCTTATCTTTGTCTTACATTTTGAAAAGGAAAGATAAAATGGACCAATGTGTCCTGATGTTAGCATTAATTACCAGTAATATTAATATCCTGGCGTAAATTACGGCTAGCTGCCTTGATGTTACTGTATGACCATACTGCTGCTTGTATGAGGATGGATGGAAGCTAACATTTGGTAAACATTAAGAAAAATATAGGGTCATTCCATGTCGAATGTCCAAATGGCTCCCACTTGACCATCTGAGATTTGGCTGAAAAAAATTGCAGCGAGTGCATTCACCTCCTAATAGGAGAAATCCAAAATTTTAGCTCTCAACTCCCGATAGTTTTGTCATAAAAAAATAGTTTTGCAACTAAGTCCCGGCCCTTTTTGAACAGCGATTTCTGAGGAGCCACTTTCACATGGCTATATCTAGAAAAGCATTTCAGCTAGGTCCTTCAAATTTTCAGGGGTGAAAATCTGCTACTCTAACTTGAGGAATATGGACTTATCAATGTGTCTCTTTAGTTCATCATGTATTTCTGCATGCTTAAAAATGCTCAAAAATTCTACTCTATGCTCTGCGGTAGCATATTTGAAGGACTGTAAAAAGCCTAATGTCAAAGACAGGGATTTGGTATTGCACATACAGCTTCCCATATACATCGTGTATTTTGTATTCTAATTCTTTTTTTTTTAAAGATTTTTTTTTAGGGAATTTTTCCTTTATTAGATAGTTATGCAGTGTAGAGAGACAGGAAGGTTGGGGAGAAGAATGGGGGAAGACATGCAGCAAATGACCCGAGCCGGAATCGCACCCAGGTCGCTGCGGGAAGGTCACAGCCTTTATGGTGCGCGCGCTTAGACCGATGAGCCACTGGGGTGCCGCTGTTTGTATTTTAATTCTGCCCTCTCGTATGAATAATCTAGAAAATATTAAGGCTTGAAAATGAAAAAAAATAAAATTTATGCTATTTTTAACATTTTATACCAAAAGAAGACACCATCCTCCAACATCAAATTGACTGTTTTAGAAAGATTATCAACATATCCAAAATTTGTGATGGGATTCTGCTTTATTTTCTCAAAATAAATTTTTGAAAATATGGGATTTTTGTGGACACACGGCATTTAATTGCATGAGGGAATGAGGGAATGATGCTGAGACAGTGGAAAGAATTAAGCCATAGCTCCCAAGTGTCAGCCTCGTGACCCGTATTTGAATAGCAAAACCCGCGGACCCGCAAGAAAATGAAAAAACCCACAATTTGCGCATTGCAGGATTTACGCGTTATTACCCCACCCAGGCGTAATAATGTGTTATGAATCAATGACATTAAATGCAAATTACACCACCCGGTCAATAAATTGATAAGGAAATCAATCGTTTTCTACCCCCCGCCCTGCTAAAAAAATGAAACAGAATCTCTCCTCCTCGCCCGCTGCTCAATTAAATGAAATGCTGTCGTTATGGACCAGCATTTTGGTCCTTGGAACTTGGGAGGTATGATTAAGCGCTGCCACTTTGTTAAGCATATTTATCCAATGTTGATGTACTGCTGAAAGAAAGCTATAACTGTAAAAAAAAAAATAAATAAATAAAAAATACTATTTACGAACAGAAAGTGGATTAACTGAAGAGAATTGAGAAGATTTTAAAGTATTTTTTAAAGTCTTGTCAACTGAATTTGGTTGAAGGGTGATGGATTGAGAAGTCACAAATTTATAAAAAGATTTGTGAACAGAAATTGGATGAATTGCCAGTTTGTGTCATACCATTTTATTGTTCTTTGAGAATTAAAATGTATTTAAATGCTTTCTCTATGAAATATGCTCTCTCTTCTGTTGTCTGTATATATTACAATAATGGAAAGTAAACATTTTCAGGGGGTGCTCATCATAAATTTGGACATAAATGGACTTTTGAAGTGTCTTTTCCAGTTTTCTCAAGCCAGAAAAGGCTGGGCAAGGAGCCTTTGTTTAAGATGGTAAGAGATTGCCTGATGGGAGGGTTTGGAATAACAATGCTAGTTTTCTTTTCAAAAAAAAAGTTAATATATCATTAAATCATACAAAAAATTATCCATTCAAATGTTGATGGTCCCTCCCCTGAAGACTTCTGATCATGATGCTGTCTTCCCTTGACAACAGAAATTGGAAGACATATCTTACTCCTGTTACTAAGCCTTAATATGGGACTGCAGTAACAAAAAGGGTTAACAAATATTGTAAAATTCATATTTTCCATAAAGGAGATAAATTAGGAGTTGATTACTAACAAAATGGTGTATTATGGTATAAGAGAACACAGAGTACAGATTTTAACATTTGTCTCGGTAATTTCATGTAAGTGATTTTGTTTATGGTGACACTTTGTAAAGTTTCAGGTGACATTAGAATGGAATAGTTCTGAAGTTTGTGGTTTCAGGTGATAGTCTCGCGAAACTGTATCTCAGCCGCCAATCAGAGCCCTGTGCACTGCGTGAGTTGGTAGCTATGCTGAGTCTAGAACTAACTTTCTCTCTCTTCCGGGGAATGAAAACATAGCCAGACATGCATAAGCTTGCTGCGAGAGAAAACTGTAAAACACGGTGATAAATCGGTGAAATCTGTGATATTTCCTGTGTGTTTTGAAGATAAAAGCTTTTGAGACAGAAATCGCTGTTTTGTGGTACATTGATCTAAAATCCAGTTCTATGCGCCGTGGAATTTGTAGGAAACATAAGTGAATTTTCACTCGGTTTTAGCCGTCACGGTTGCTGCTATTCTCTTTTTAACCTAATATAGCCAAGCTAACTATATTGCTCCGTGAATTTAGATTTTAAAATGTCACCTATTCTAATTCTATGTCACCTGACCCTGCAAAGTAGACTGAGATCTGTTGTGCGAGAGCTGTGTTTCTTTCACAAGCTAAGATGGTATGCTTGTGAGTGACGTTTTTTTCTGGCGAGTGAATTTCGCTTATAACCTCCATGAGTGAATTAGTTGGATCAGACCTCTATTGCAAATGGGCAAACTAAATTATTTTGCGGTTAGTTAAGCGCTTTAAGAGCTATTCCTGTGTATTATTTGTTTTTCGCTAGTTTCCTGATGTTGCCACTTCGTTCTGTACCGTTCTGTATTCCTGATTTTTGCTAGTGTGATGCGATCACGGTGTGATGAGAGTAACAGAAAAATAGATTATGGTCGGAGTAACTAATTCATACTAATGTTAACTCAAAAGGAAATATGCTTATGGTAATTTCTGATTATTAGAAATGTATTGGTTAATGCAATGAAGAGAATGAGACACGCAAAGAAACTAATTACCTATATAAGCGTAATTGGAACAGTTTATATCCACTATATGTGAGGGCATGGAGTGATTATTTAATTTTGTCTTAGCCTATTTCAGGCTGGGTCTTTTTCTTTCCCTTGCGTGTACTTCTGTATACGGTTGGATCGGATACAAGATTTTGGAGCAAATTGGATTTCTTCTGCTGGTTCCCTGGTGCTACAATGGAGGTGGTACTGTAGAATCCAGCAGGGGTGGGGAGCCAAGCAAATGGATGGACGATCCTGAAAGATTTGAACTTATTGCAACTGAATCGCGGTAGGACTGATCAATACACGGAGGTGTAAAAGTACTTAAGCTCAATAAGAAAGAGTAGTGGCTGAGTTAAAATTAGGCATTCTAGTTACAGGATAAATTCCATTACAGGGTAAATTTATACTCTAACAGGGCCCAAAAACTAGGTAGCCAGTGAGTGGAGTTTACTTTTGCGGTGTTCGTTAAGCACACTGAGTAATTCTATTTTAATTATATAAAAAAGGGGGTACGATATACTGGTGGTACTGTTGCGTGCTCATTTCTTTTTTTATCATTTCTAAGTCAATACACACCTAATATTTTAACCTTACCTTTTGGTGTACGTGTTTTCCTTACTTTTGCTACTTGAAGCCTACTGCTGAGTGCCCCTCCCTCCAGTGAGTGAACCTGAGTCTCTGAGGCGCTGGTCCATTTGATTACTGATATGTATTGTTGATAATTTTATTTTTGTACCTCTTAGTTTCCATTATAATACCCCAGGGCTGAGTTTGGTTACAGAAATTGTGGCAAGCCAGCCAGGAGGGAGTTGGGTGATACGTAGCAACCGTAAAAGTAAGAGAATGGGAGAAAAAAACATAAAAGCACTTGCATCATGGATATAGTGACACATGAACAGATTAACGTTCCTAACTCAGTCATTGTTAGTGGTATAACACAAACTGAATTAGATGAGGAACTTGAGAAGCACTTGGCAGCTTATGGTTCTATTAACAGAGTTGTGCTGATTGAGGATCCAACATCTGAGTTTCACCATCACTAGATTATTGAATTTGCACATGGCTCCACAATGCACACACTGAAGCCCCTGCTACCGTTAGAGTACAAGAGCTCAGTTGATACAGATGTTACCTTCAAAGTACGTGCCTTAGACAGTGTTTACACTTATGCAGTCAGTAGTAGTGCCACCAAGGGGTATTTTGAAGAACTGCAAGCCATTGCCAAGGTGAGCGGAAAGTCCTTTCAAGATCTGCTCCAGGGGGCACTGATGAAGATCAGCAAGGTGAAAGGTGTGAGTCTGTCTGACAAGGGCGTAACAGCACCAACTGCCGATACTGAACAAGAATGTCAAAACCAACCGGAGTGTCTTGAATCACTGGATATTGGTCAGGAGGCTGAGGAAGTTGAAGTGCTGCCTCAGGCAACACACACTTCTCCTCTTCTGCTTGGGCCTGTTTCACCTGAACTTGTCAGGAGCTTGCCAATGTTCTTTCCACCATCCCTTCCACTTCAACATGTTCAGCTTGAATCACCTAGAGACGCACCAGCCATGTCAACACCTGCTAATGCCTACAAGGTCTCAGTCACTGCTCAGACTCCACGTGCAACGCCTTCGCCTGCTACTGCGAATGAACCAGTGCGGCTTGCCGTGTTGGCATCACCCCTGCCTGCTAATATCCAGCATCAGGAACCCTTGCCTGCCGTCACATCACCCCACTCAACCAGGGTAAGCTATAATGTTGACGCCCCTTCAGTGACTCATCCAGTTCTCACCGCGAATGATGTCAATCCTCCTGTTGTGCAGCGGGTAGTTGTTGAACATGTCATGCGAGCAAATGAAGCGATATCCCCCATGCAGTCTGCCTTTCGTCTCTGGCCCATCTCTGGTAAGATTCCTCGTCCAAACAGTGAACTAGACTATGACACTTGTAGAGCAAATGTTGACCTTTTAATGTCTGATCCCTCTGTATCTGACCTGCATCGCACACGAAGGATCCTTGACAGTTTGCTGCCTCCAGCCACTGATGTCATCAAACATGTTAGCCCTCAAGCTTTGCCGTCAGTGTATCTCCAGCTGTTGGATTCAGTTTATGGTTCAGTGGAGGATGGAGATGAGCTGTTAGCCAAGTTCATGGGAACACTGCAGAACAATGATGAGAAACCTTCTGATTATCTCAACCGCTTGCAAGTTGTCTTGAGTGCCGTCGTCAGAAGAGGTGGTATCACTGAAAGTGAATGAAATTGCTATCTCTTGAAGCAGTTCTGTCGAGGCTGTTGGGACAACGGACTGATTACTGACCTTCAACTGGAGCAGAAGACAAATAAGCCACCATCTTTTGCAGATCTAGTGCTCCTCATTAGAACAAAAGTAGACAAGCAGGCAGCAAAAGAAAGTCGCAAAAGAAAACACTTTGGGCTGCAAAAGCAAAACTCCACATTCCCCAAGCTACGACCTGCAGCACACAGTCTCACCGCATGCAGCTGTGCCACACCAGAGGGGGCGACTACTGAAACTGAGCTGCTGAAAGAACAGATTAATGAAATACAAGCTCATGTTGCTGTCAAGCAGACCACGACTCCTTGAAAGTCTAAGCCAAACCGTTCTGAAACCGCTGAAATAACTGCACTGAAGAGACAACTTTCAGGCCTCCAAGTCCAGGTTGCTGATATGAAGGCAGCAGTTCATGGAACAAATGATGATCGTCCAGAAGCAGCAGAGATCAAGACAATCAAGACTGAGCTTGTGACTACATCACAAGCTCAGTGTCATCAGGCAGCAACACCAACACGCTCAAAGCAGGGTCCCATGAAAATTGAGCACCAGCCTACTAGCAAAGGGATAAGTGCACACTCCAGCTCGGGAAATCTGACAGCCAACAGGCCCCGTCCCTGGTACTGTTTCCATTGTGGAGAAGACGGACACTTGGCAATTAACTGTGAAAACGAGCCAAATTCTCTTTTGGTTGCAGAGAAGCTGCTTAAAGAGAAGCAACAACAATGGGACCATCAGAATAGCATCACACAGCAGTTAAACTGCTAGGAGCCCCTGTTGCAGGGCAAACAGGGACTAAAAACTGGAGCGAGAGCCCTGGGAAAACTAAAAAGGTAACTAGTAAGTGTGCTCATGCTGAACACACATCAGTCAAACTGCCATCAGAATTAGTAGGAACAAAGTGCACTGCTCAAATCACAATTGAAGGTAGAAAAGTCGACTGTCTTCTAGACACAGGGTATCAAGTGACCACTATTCCACTGTCATTTTACAAGAGTCACTTACCTCATCATTGCATGAAGTCTTTGGATGATCTTCTGGAAGTAGAGGGAGCAAATGGTCAGGCTGTGCCATACCTTGGATATGTGGAGTTGAGCATCACTTTCCCAGAGGAGTTCTTGGGGGCCGAGACTAAAGTGCCCACCTTAGCTTTGGTTGTCCTGGATTTAAATGACACGCCTCAAATTCTCATTGGTTTTCGCGTTGGCCAACAATCGACTCTCAGCACCTGCAGTGCCGAGCATTCTTATTGCTTAATTTTTTCAGACACAGAATTTTCTCTTATTAAATCCAGATAAGACTGAAATATTGGTATTTGGTCCCAAAAAGCTCAGAGACACATTCCTCAATTTTTCTCTCAACGTTGATGGACTCCCGGTTTCTGCCAAAGCTGTCGTCAAAAACCTTGGTGTCACCCTTGATTCAGAACTCTCTCTCCACTGTCATATTAACAACATTATAAAAGTGGCTTTCTTCCATCTTAGAAACATATCAAAACTGAGAAAAATTTTGTCTCTTCAGGATGCCGAAAAAATGGTTCATGCATTTGTGTCCTCTCGGCTGGATTACTGTAACGGTTTACTGTCAGGCTGCTCTAGTTCTACCCTAAATCGCCTTCAAATAGTGCAGAATGCTGCTGCTAGGGTTCTGACCAGGACGAAGAAATATGACCACATTAGCCCAGTACGCAAAAAATCTTCACTGGCTGCCTGTCAAATTTAGAATTGAATATAAAAATTCTACTGCTTACCTACAAAGCCTTAAATGATTTGGCCCCAGAATATCTTAGTGCACTTCTCATTCCTTACTCCCTCCAAGATTACTTGGTCAAAGGTGCTGGATATTTGAAAATTCCAAATATATCCAGAGTTACATTGGGAGGCAGAGCATTCTCTTACAAAGCCCCAATCTTGTGGAACAATCTCCCAACAAACATTTGGGCCTCAGACACACTCTCTGTATTCAAGAGTCGGCTGAAAACATACCTCTTTAATAAAGCCTATACTTAACACATTATGAGCATTTATACTACCTGTTTTTAGGGAGATTGCCTAGTCTCTGGGTATGCTCACTTCTTGTGACAAGGTTTTGGTTGTTAATATTTTGTTGTTAATATTGTATAAATCCATGTGGAACCGGTGGCACTGAGATTGCACTTACACGGCACCGGTGGGGCTTGCTACGGCCTTAGTCACCAGGTAGGTCCACATGGTGTTCGTGGTGTCTAATTGAAAATCTACGCAGCCTTAGTCGGATGGAATTTCAGGGCCTCTGTGCTGCAATAAGTGGACGAAGGATACAAAGTTTTGGTCGTCAAAATTGCTTAAATCCATGTGGAACCGGTGGCACTGAGATTGCACTTACACGGCACTGGTGGGGCTTGCTACGGCCTTAGTCACCGGGTAGGTCCACATGGTGTTGGTGGTGTCTAATTGAAAAACTACGCAGCATTAGTCGGATGAAGTTCAGGGCCTCTGTGCTGCAATAAGTGGATGAGGGAGAGTTGACTGCTCTATACTGGTTTCCCCTGAGTTGTTGTATTTTAGCGTAACTTGATATCCGACACAGGAAACATTTTGTGTAGTATGTATTAGTTTATCCAGTACCTAACCCTCTTTTGTTTTTGTGTTTTCTCCCCCGGAACTCAGTCCTTGGACCACCTAAGCCCTGTCACTACCTAATGGTCATCGACTGCTGTCTTCCTGCTGTCCTGATCCCCTCATCCCCGCCTCTCCACTTCCTGGAGCTACAGATGTCGCTGCTTGGACACCTTATTGTTTAAAGAACTTTGGATTTTAATTTACTATCATCAATTAATTAGCCAGCCAGCGGAGGATGGGCTTCCCCACAATAGCCAGGTTCCTCCTGAGATTTCTTCTCACTGAGGAGTTTTTTCTCACCACAGTTCGAGGCTTTTTTTCTCCCTACAGGGTGTTTTTTTTTTTTGCCTGCTATTTGGGGATTAGGGATTTATCTGGGCTCTGCCCTTTTCTCTCTGTAAAGCGTCTTTGTGACAGCCTGCCTGTGAAAAGCGCTATACAAATAAAATTGAATTGAATTGAATTGAATTGAATTGGTATGAACTCTCTTGATGTCCTCTATTCCAGCTATGCTGAAGGAAATGGATGTCGCCCTCAGTCATCTCTTCATGGCTACAGAGTGGTGTTGAAAATCCTGGAAATGCGTCGACGGCAAGCATCTGCCGGTGCCCTGGGATGGGTGAAAGTGCAAGACAATGCCCCTGAAGTAGTGTCAGCTGGCTGTACAGTCATCCTTGATGGGCTTGTTCAGGTGAGTTGTCCTTAAACTGAGAAATGGGTCGCTGTGGAAGCTCGACAGCATCTTCTCTGCCTGGTGGTTTGCTTGTGGCCAGCTCTCTAGCTACATTTCCATCTAAAAGTGATTCGAATCTTTAAGAAATGCATATATAAGAAATGCGAATCATGTGTGTTTCCATCAAATGCGTGAGGAAAAAAAAGTGTGAAAACCACACTACGAACTCATGTGAGTTGCGAGATTACCTGACCGCAGAACCGGAAACAAAACAATAGTTTTTCTTTATTCACGTGTGTGCAAGTTCGCTAAGTCAGACTTAATTCGATAAAACTGTTTCCATCCCCCGTTTTGCGAATCAACACTTTTTCGTATCATCCTAAACGCGGCCATCTAAGCAAATTTGTTTTTGATTCGAATTGGGGGGTTTTAATTCAAATTTTCCCTTTCCATCATCATTTTCTGATGTGATACGTTCGAGATGCGCATCGAAGCAGGTGATGGAAACCCAGCTTCTGTGTACCTTACCTGTTAAGCGCCTTCATGGTGTACCTGTTCTGATATGAAATGAGACCACGCATGACATCATGATTATTTTTGTACCTCTTAGTTTCCATTATAATATGCCAGGGCTGAGTTTGGTTACACATGTGTGTCCCAAGGTTAGAAGAAAACAAGAGGTCTTTCACCGACTTGTAAGTACAGCCTGCAATGCTGCATGCCAATTTTTTACCATAAAGTGACCCAAGATATCTATATACGAATTTGCTGTCTCTGTCGTCATGCATGATCTTAGACTGTTATTACCAAGTAATTGTGTGCTTGCTTCAGTGAAGCAGAACACTCTATTCTCTTACTTCTTCTTGTTTTTCTTCTTCCGCGGAAATTTGGCCAACTAACTCCTCTTACACCTTTTAAGCTATTGATACCATTCAAACTTTAAAAACTTCAGTTTGTTCTGAATTATGTTGCATCTGAACAGATTTTTGATTTTTTTTTTTTTAGTTTTTGAGATAGTTAATTTTAAATATCATTTTTTGGGGTCCTAGTTAATCAAGCCATTTTTGTGCTAATTCAGTGATTCAGCACAGGGGGGCAGCAATACGCTTTCGCTGCTTCGAGCCTAAGACATCAAGCGAAGAAGAAGAGGAAGTAGAGGAGAAGGGAGGACTGTCTGACTTTTCCTGAAGGCAACTGAACACAGCACAGCTCACATAAATGCTGTCCAAAATAAGACTTTTTAGTCATTATACACGTGCTGAAACTTTTCCTGTGATAGTAGAGGTTTTCCCTACACATCCTTGATGAAGTGTTAGGCCAACTTAAAACGTCGTCAAAGGCTAATGTCAAGGTTGGCTAATACTCTGCTAACGTAACGGATAGCAGAGTTAGCCGGACAATCACTCTGCTATTATGACACTAGCCGATTAGCTGTCAGGCTAACAACTAACCACCAGCTCATGGTTATAGTAGGCCTAATTAGTTTTCAAGCATGGTTAGTTTATTCAAGAAATATGCTTCATAACTGTGTCTTGAAGGGTTATCGGATAATGTCCAATGTATTTAGCGAGCTAGCGACTCAATTGACCTTGAATCTCATACAGACGTGAATAGGTGAGCAGAAATGCTGGCGCATGATGGGAGAAATTGGCATCGCGATAATATTCGCAGTCAAGCCGGTCAAGCCATTTACTAGCTAACAGTTAGGCTTTGACATGTTGTACCACTTTTTCATGCAATGTACAATGATGCCAGCTAAAAACAAATTTGCTCGTTGTTCTACAGATTCATCTTCACAAATTAATAAATTAATTTTTGATTGCTGATTATTTGATTGATTTATTGCTTATTATTTGATTTGATTGCTGATTCCTCGCCACAAAGTGGAAAGGGGATAAAGAAATGAGTCGTCTTTCCACATATCTTTTCGTCCATCATGCTTCTTTTCCGGGCCAGAGCTTCTAAACCATTTAACATGAATTTCACATCTAATACATAGATACATCTTATGAAAATGTGCCTTTTCTTATTTTTGTCTGTCGTCCTGTCCATCTTTCCATCTCCCCGTCACTTTTTTCCAGGCCAGAACACCAAAATCTTTCAATATTTTTCAGTGGAATTTAAAATATAGATACATCTTACTATGTAGGTATGCATATTTCTGTCCATCATCCATTTTCAGAAATTCTTTCTGCGGTTTCCAGAATTTAGATTAACATTAACATTTATTTATAAAATCACCAACATTTCAACATAAGTCTTCTCAGGGCACTGAGTGATTATTCAATACTCTGAAGGAGTATTACATTGAAACTACTGGTAATTCAATAAATTATTATTATTATTGCATTGTGATAACTAGAGTAAGACTCCTTTGCATTTGTATTTTCACCATGGCAAACTCTGGTGTGTGCTCCTTTTCTTGCCTAATTAGGAAAGATGAATGGGAACGGGTTTTGAGTTAACATGCATTTTAAGGAGAGGTTATTGAGGAGTTTTTACGCCTTTGATGGCATGGCACTGAAAATCCTGGGTGGAAGAGGTTAAAAACCTAGGTAACCATTCACCAACTTCACCACAAAAAAAGGTCATTGGGTCAGAAACCCAACGAAAACTGATTCCATCAGTTTGTAAAGTACCATCAATAATTCATGAAGGGAAAAAAATAAAAAAGAAAATCTGACTGTCAAAACCTTGGCTTGAAAGCTAGGATTATGTACAGTACCTCTCTATGTTGTACAATGCCGTGAAAAAGTATTTGCCCCCCTCCTGATTTCTTACTTTTTGCATATTTTTCACTCTTAAATGTTTCAGATCATCAAAAAAATTTTAATGTAAGACAAAGATAACCCGAGTAAATACAAAATGCAGTTTGTAAATGATGATTCCATTTATTATGGGGAAAAAGCTATTCAAACCAATCATCTGGACCTATGTGAAAAAGTAATTGCCCCCCCCAAATCATGAATAAACTGTGATTGACCACATTTTTTGAGTCCAATTTCACAAGCCACACCCAAGCCTGATTACTGCCAGACCTGTTGAATCAAAAAATCGCTTCAATACAACCTGTTGACAAAGTGAAGTAGGCTAAAAAATCTCAAAAAGCAACACTTCATGCCGTGAACTAAAGAATTTCAAGAACAGATGACAAACAAAGAAATTGACTTCTGTCAGTCTGGAAAGAGTTGCAAAACCATTTCTAAGGCTTTAGGACTCCGGTGAGAGCCATTATCCGCAAATGGAGAAAACTTGGAACAGTGGTAAACCTTCCCAGGAGTGGCCCGCCTACCAAAATTACTCCAAGAGCACATCGACAACTCATCAAGGATGTTACAAAAGAACCCAGAACTACATCTGAAGAACTGCAGGCCTCACTTGCCTCAGTTAAAGTCAGTGTTCATAATTCAACATTAAGAAAAAGACTGGGCAAAAATGGCATCCCTGGGAGAGTTCCAAGGCGAAAACCACTGCTGACCAAAAAGAACACAAAGGCTCATCTCTCATTTGCCAAAATACATCTTGATGATCCCCAAGACTTTTGGGAAAATATTCTGTGGACTGATGAGACAAAAGTTGAACTCTTTGGAAGGTGTGCGTCCCGTTACATCAGGCGTAAAACAAACAAAGCATTTCATAAAAAGAACATCATACCAAAAGTCAAACATGGTGGTGGTAGTGTGATGGTTTGGGGCTGCTTTGCTGCTTCAGGACCTGGACGACTTGTCGTAATTGATGGAACTATGAATTCTGCTCTCTTCCGGAAAATCCTTAAGGGCAATGTCCAACCATCAGTTTGTAACCTCAAGCTCAAGTGCACTTGGGTTATGCAGCAGGACAATGATCCGAAACACACTAGCAAGTCCACCTCTGAATGGCTTAATAAAAACAAAGTGAAGATTTTGGAGTGGTCTAGTCAAAGTCTGGACATAAATCTGCTTGACATGCAGTGGCAGGACTTTAAATAGGCCTTTCATGCTCAAAAACCATCCAATGTGGCTGAATTAAAACAATTCTGCAAAGAAGAGTGGGCTAAAATTCTTCCACAACGATGTGAAAGACTCATTGCCAGTTATCGCAAACGTTTCATTGCAGTTGTTGTTGCCAAGGGAAGCACAACCAGTTATTAGGATTTAGGGGGCAGTTACTTTTTCACATAGGACCAGGTAGGTTTGGATAGCTTTTTCCCCTTAATAAATGAAATCATCATTTAAAAACTGCATTTTGTATTTACTCAGGTTATCTTTGTCTAATATTAAAATTTGTTTGATGATCTGAAACATTTAAGTGTGTCATATATGCAAAAAATAAGAAATCAGGAAGGGAGCAAATACTTTTTCACGGCACTGTATATTCTATATGTGAGGAGGAAGGAATTGATTGAGGATTGCAAACCATCAGTACTTGCACATGAATATCAAAGTGTAATCGCAGTAAATAGTAGCATAGCTGACATGCAGTACATCAGTGCCCCATGTAAGAGTGGTAGTGGAAGAGGTTCTGCTTGGGTTACCACCAACAATGCCTGAGATGTGTGTCACAGGCTGAGGTTGATAGGGAATGGAGAGAAGTAATGGACTGTAATGGAGAGAAGGTAAATAAACATGAGTGATCATATGAAGACCAGCAGTTTCCCCAACTAACCCCACACCCTTGTAAAGTAAGGGCAGGGGAGTCAAACCCAAAAGCTCATGCACCCTGCCTCCTCTATTCCCTCTGCAGGGTTTCTCTCTAAGGCATGTGGCCACCCCCTTCTTTTGTTATTGTTTATTTTTTTCTCTCTGTCACCCCCTACCCTTGCATTTTTTGCAGTCATTCTCTCTTTTCTATTCATGGGTTAACACCTCTTATAATGTATATTGCTTTCTCTACCTCTATACCTCCTTCCCTCCCTCTGTCTTGCCCATATGGAACTGTCTTTTGGAGATGTGACCGGTCTCCCTTTCTCACGTTGCTGGATGCACAGTGCTTGCATACCCTCCTTATCGTCTGATCTCTATATTTCTTGCCTCCTTCTATCTCTTTTCCTCCTCTTGATATGCTGTCGTCTTTTGGGGATGTAATCGCCTTGCAGGCTGCATTCCCCTTCCACACCCTCCCAGTCCTAAATCTTCTCTCTTTCTACATGATTGTCTTCAATTCATGCTCTTTCTCTTAATTTATCACATTCTTTATCTTTCTCCCTTTCTCTTTATTTCTTGCTCTTTCTCTTTCTCTCATTTTTTCTTTCCTTCTCCTAGTCATCTTTTTTATTATTAATTGAGTTTCCTTTTGGCTTGTCGCAGTGCGAGAGGGTCGGGCCTGGAGATCAGGCAGTATTCAGTGCCTGTGAGTCTTACCCAACACCACCTGCCAGGGAGGGAGATACAGAGAGAGAGAGAGAGAGAGAGAGGAGGTGGAGGCGGAGAGGGGGAGTAAAACGAAACAGGGGAGACGTGCAGCAAGCAAAGGTTTGGCCAATCAGAGCTCATCTCCTAAGCTGCATCAGCTGAGTGGTGGAGCAGAGGCTCGTTGACTGAGTGTGCAGTACACGATGGTGAGAGAGTGAGAGAGAGACTGAGAGGGAAAGAGACAGAGGAAGGGAGAGAGAGGAACAGCACCGAGTCAGGAGGAGGAGGCAATGATACACAGCAGCAGAACGTTGTTCCCCTCTCGCTTGGCTTGTGACTATACCTGTTAGGACATACTAGAAGAGGTAAGGGTCACAATGATGAACTCTTCGCTTCTCCTCTCTTTGTCTGTAATTGATTTTGGTCTGTAATTAAAAGTTAATGTTTGTATTTGCACATGTCTGTGCATTTGTCTCTATCTGTGGGTTTGTGTATGTGTGAGCATGTTAATATATGTGTGCATGAGTTTTGTGCATGCAAGCAGTCAGTCACTAGTGCATGGGTGCGTGTTTGAGTGCATTCATGTGAGTTGAGTGTCTGTGTGCACATGGTCATGTCTGAATACGTGCGTGTGTTTGTGTATGTATGCATCTACATCTGAGTTTGTACATGTACGTGGATGTTTGTGTGCATTTGTGCAAGCTTTTGTGTTGCATTTTTTCGCTTGTCCCTGTGCACGTTCCAGTGCTTGCGTGTGAGATGTAGCGACAGCCATCTCCTGCTGTCTTGCATCCTGTTTGCTTGTCAGACTGTGAGCCGAGCTGTGTGAAACTGTCTGGGAGTTTAAAGAGAGTGCTCGCTTTCTGCAGTCGGAATGGGGGGGCTGGCTGGGTGAGGGAACCCCCCCTCCGTACCCCTCTGGAGGGCGGCAGCATTCCTCATTGCCCCGGACATGAGGGGGCGCTGGTTTTAGCAGTGTACTTCTAGCATGTAGAGAGCCTGATAGACTGGTTTGTGCTGTTAGAGGGTCATTGAGGGGGACTGGTCTTTGGAGGGTGCCGTAATGGGAATCTGTGGCTGAAACCGCACATCAAAGCGCCAATGTGTATCTCGCTCTTCCTCACACAATCTTTCTCCCTCTCTGACATACTCTCTCTTGCTGTCCCCCTTTCACACCTTCTGTTTCTCTCTCTCTTACCCCCCTCCCTCTTTCTCCCACTGTTTTCTCTCTTTCTTTCTTTTTGGTCCTCTTTCTACCTCTTTCTCTCACTCCCTCACTTTTTCTGTATCCCTTTTCCTCTTCTTTCTCTCATTTCTCTTCATCCCTCTTTCCCCATCTCTGTTTCTCATGGCTGGGTATACATTTGCATTTTTCTGCCAAATAAAGTGTGCTGATACCCTGCTGAACATGTAATTGCATGGATGCGAGGTTTCCTTGCACAAAGGCAGACATGCAGCTGTCTCTTGTTTGTTCCTTTTTTGATTTTTTTCTTTATTGAACATAGTATTGGTTCACGGTCTGCATGGAGGACTTATGCAGTTCCCTGCTTGGACCACACTCACACGTGCACACACATGCTTAAAGGGTAACTGAAACAAAAAAGAAGAAATGTTTGAGATATACAGATGAAAATTCAGTTCCCTTTTAGTGTTCAGAGCGTGAGAGTTGTTCTCAGCTGTTCTCTTGGTGGGGTGGATATTCCTTTTGTTGCCTGTTGGATTTGAGGTTAAGCTTGTTTGCATGGGAGAGCAGAGCAGGGGAGGTAGACTGAGTGTCAGGTCATCAGCAGTTTCCTAATTCTCTTATGCAATCATCCTGTCAAGGTGTGAGATTCAATCCATTACTCAAAGGGACATACTGGGATTATGCTAATCATGCAAAAACCAATCAGCCTCAGCTATCTCTTGGGAAAAGTGGGGAGGTGCTCTGGGTCAGGGAGTGGGGGGCGAGGGGAACTGAAGGCAGCATAGTG
Source organism: Gymnothorax javanicus (assembly GCA_029692085.1). NCBI lineage: Eukaryota > Metazoa > Chordata > Actinopteri > Anguilliformes > Muraenidae > Gymnothorax > Gymnothorax javanicus. The sequence goes on along the minus strand of CM056196.1, from coordinate 60,025,502 downwards.
TGGGTTTGGCTACCACCCACTGTTGTACGCCTGGCCAGAAAAACATGGATCAGTGAAAACTTTAGACATATATATACCAAAGGAGAAGTGCTTTTCAGAAATTGCGGAGTAATTGTGGAGGACTGACAAATCACGGTGCGTTCTGAGGCAGGAAGGCTCGATTTTTATTCTAAATGTCTCATTCTGACACTCAAGTCATGATATTGCAGAGGGCAGCAGCCAGAAAAGGTGTGACTGGGCTAAAAGCAGTCTGCCAGTATATCATCATGACGAATTGCAAAAATATTTAAATACATCAGATCCCTGCTGTTATAATGCTGTTTGTTTTTGTCTTTCAGTCCTCTTTATTTTCAGTATTGTGAATTCAGTCTTCAGTGCGATGTGGATATTAGCTGTGTTGGTCAAATGTTATAACAAAAAGAACTTTGATGGGAATCATGTCACACTTCTTGTGACCGTTACTGGTGAATGGAGAAGGGCTGTTATTGATGCTGGTCAGCCCATGACTTTTGCTGTGCTATAATCACCCGGCCAAAGTTTTCATCTTCACAAATTCCAATAACTCAGACAGCTTTGATGATAATCATGCCAAATATGAGTTCAACATTCCTCGTGCACAGAGGAGAAAGTTCTTCATTGTGGTGGCTCTTTGATATTTCCTGTAGTACCACCACTCAGCCAAATTTAACATTTCCAAATGCAATAACTCAGACAGTTTTAATGGTAATTATGTCAACCCTTCTGTAATTGTTCCTAGAGTATAGAGGTGATGCTGGTGACCCTATGAACCTTTCCTAAAGCACTACCACCAGACCAAAATTTAAATTTTTTAGAATCCATTACCACGGAGTGTTTTCATGAGAATCCTGTCAAATGTGCTGTCAACATTCCTGGTCTATAGAAGAAGGACTGTGTTGATTTTGATGGCTCTATTACCTTTCCTGTAGCGGCGCCATTTTGTTAAACTGCATTTGCAAATGCAATAAGTCAAACTCATTTAATGAAAATCAGATCAACTTTGCTGTGAACATCTTTGTGCATAGAAGAGCAAATCCTATCGTTCTGGTGACACTCTGGCCATATCCGTAACAGCACATTTTAGCCAAACCTAACTTTTTCAAAAATGCAATTGGTGAAATTGTTTTTGACGGGAACCTGATAAAATTTGCTGCGAACATTCCTGGAGTCTGGAGTTGTTCTGCTGTTGATTTCCTGGACTATGCACCCTGTCTTGTTGCAACCACTTGAAGAATGCATTAGCTTTGAGGATATACCATACTGTTGTTCACCAGCAGCATTTGTCTTGTGCTTTCAGGGCTTCACTGTGGCAGTTTGGCTTGTGCCTGTGATCCACGGCATTGCTTTCTTTATGGCACTAGATATGTGTTATCTAGTCACCTCTTTGGGACTTTATCTAGAATTTTGTACTCTTTCATTAATGTTTATTAATCAGAGTAGTTATAGTCTCCCTTCTTTGTTTCCTACTGTAATTTACTGCATCCAAAAAACAGTCGCACTGCAGAAAAGGACAGACTGTGGTTATGGGTTCTTCATTCATCAATGTAAAAGTGGATACATGGTAATACTTGTTTTTTTTTAATCCAGTATGCTTGCTGCTGGTTTTCAGTTTCATTTATGTTATGCTGCTATTTATACGCTCAAATGAATTATTTGTGTTCGTTGCAATGTGCCATGATAATGGATACATTTCCATCTGATCGCGAGTAATGCAGTTTATAATGATAAATTAAACGATGTAAAGTTGTTTTCTTGTACGTGGCCTTTCAGATTATTTATGTTGCAGCAATGAATGAATAAGTGAAACAAAAAATAATTAAATAGAATAATTAAGTATTAATCAATACCATGGTAGAAGAACAATTTGGTGATAAGAGCTGTATCACCTCGTTTTAAAATGAGATTACTTCTGCAATCCACTGGCACACAGGAAACATGCCCAATGTTGGAAGTTGGGATTAAGTCACTGATCTTCTTCTCAACCTCTCTGCTGCTAGACATAAGGCTATGATTCTTTTTCAGCATGAGATTAGCAGTATGAAATTCAAATGTTCTTAACTGAAAATTCTCATGCTGATGATATGACAATCATGGCAGGCAATTTAAAGCATTTGAAAGCCCAGAAGACTTGTGTTGAATTTTGAAGAAAAAAATATGACAAAGAATAGGCTGGCACATTGGACCCTTTCCACTCTATAGAGCTGGAACCTGGCTGATGTCTCATTATAACCTTTTCACACTGTAGAGCTGCTAAAAAGCTGGCTCAATATATCCCTTCTTTGCTGGAGCTGGGCTGGCTCATTGTACCCCTTTCACTCTGGAGAGTAGGAATCAGGAGGAGTCCTTATACCCCTTTCCCATTGTAGAGCTAGAACCAAGCTGGCTCATGACAGCTTTTTGGGACGCGTCAGTCACTGTGTGAGTTACTGCATGAGTGACTGAGTGAGTGAGTGATCAAGTTCAACGATTGGCTGGCCGGCGGGGAAGAAGTTCAGCGATTGGTCGGCCGGCGGGGAAGAACGTCAACGATTGGTTGGCCGACGATTGGCTGGCTGGCTGGCCGGGCGTTGACGTCACTCGTATTTACTGGTCTGTGTATTTGCATTATAAATACATGGGTCTCGGATTTTCGGCTTTGAGACATTGCAACAAAAACTGAATATTTTGCTGTTCTTGGATCTTGGATTTGAAACGAGCACCTTCCTGTTGGTGGATTTTGGATTTGTCTCTAGAAGGTAAGTGAAATTTTCGCTTTTCTGACTTACGAATGTGTGCCTACATGAAGTCAGACCATTCAAAATTCATGGCTTGAAAAAAGTTTACTCCTTTAAAAACGGGGGCATTTCATGAGTTAAGTTATAGTACGTGCTTGTTTGTTTAGGGCTTTTGCGGGTTTGCGGTGTTGCTCGAAAATTAAGTTACCCAGTTTTATTCTCTTGCATTTGGAGTGGCAGTAGCTTCGTAATTCGAGAGCACAGATTTCCCCTCCTTGCTTTTGTCTGAGGGCACTGAGCTCAGTGAGTTTCATTGCTAAATTAAAAAGTGGAATTGAACGCGCCACACACATTTATGCGTGTGATTATCCCGTCCTCTCTTGTTTTGTTCTTTTAGATCGGTTGGTAACGTTAATGTTAAACATCCCTCAGCCCAACATAGGAACTTACACGATGTTAGGAAAAATTGATAAATACTGTTACTATGACTATAGCTGGACTATTTACGTACACGGTGAAAGTGGCGCCAGCACTATTATGTTTCAGTATTTTCAAGAATACCGCTATGATGCCCTGACTGGTTTCCAAATTAACTTATTCCCTTGCACGTTCATGAGTTGGTTCGCTTGAATGGAAGCAGATGTGGTGGCCGCTTTGTTTGTATCTATGAGAGCGACTTTAACCGACACTGATGAAAACAATAAATTTAAGAAAATATTAAGTTTAAAAGATCGCGCCAAGCTGGATTCAACACCCCGTGATTGAGGTAGCTCCTTCTCAACTACGTTGCTGTACCCACTACGTCACCGTAACACGACCAGTATCCCACCTAATGTCATAACCCCACCTAACCACAATATATCCCAAAATATATCACAGAACACCAAAATATTGCCATGCCAGTTTTTTCCAATAGCATGCAACCCATGTGTATGGGTCTTCCTTTAAGTCTCTGCCACCCAATACCAGGCAATAGGGACCACACTCCCTCACTCACACACTCTCACTCTCGCACTCTCCCACTCCCACGCTCTCACTCTCACACTCTCCCACTCTCCCCACCCACTTTGGAAATAATTTATCAGTTCCTGCTCATTACTAAACTTGCACTTCATATAATTGTATGAGCTTTGCCTCATTTAGCACCCTTTTCTTGGGCCCATATTCTCATACAGCACTTGGCGGCCCAGCCATATACTAGGTTGCACCCAGTCTTGTTTCTACTGTAGAGCTGGAATCAGACTAGCTTATTTAACCCCTTTCCCCTGTGGAGCTGGAACCAGACAAGCTGTTTTAGCCTTTTCCAACAGTAGAGCTGGAACCAGCTTGGCTCATTTTTCCCCTTTACAGTTGAAGACCACAATGGAAAAATGATCAGAGTCACATTTTAACGTTGTGGAGAAATGATGAATTAAAAATACAGAACGATCTTAGAAACAAAGCACTGAAAAACATGCAAAAAATATAAAATATATAAAATATAATAATAATATATAATATTATTATATATTATAAATATTATAACAATATATGATTTATAAAATATACAAAAATGCAAAATTTGGACTCTGATCGTTTTTCTTTTGTGGTCTTCAATTGTATAACTGAAAGCAGACCAGCTCATTATACCCCTCTCCAGTTGTAGAACAGGAACCAGTACAGATAATTATATCACTTTCTGACTTTAGAGTTGGAACCTCGTGGTTCCATTTTACCCCTTTCCTGCTGTAGTGCTGGAACCAGGCTGACTCTTTTTATCCCTTTACCACTGTAGAGCTGGAGACAGCCTGGCTTATTATACTCCTTTTGCATTTTAGAATTGGAACCAGGCTGAATCATTATATCCCCTTTCCCACTGTTGTGAGGGGACCCCTTCCCACCTCAGAGGTGGAAACAGTCTGGCTCAGTATAGCACTTTTCCACTGTAGGGCCAAAAGCAGGCTGGCTCATCTAACCCCTTTCCTGCCATAGAGCTAGAGCTTGGCTGGATCATTTTAACTTTTCCCAGCTGTAGAGCTGGAGCACCAACCTGGCTTTTTTGAACCCTTTCCTGCTTTAGAGCCAAAACCAGACTGGTGCATTACTTCATTTTCCCCCAGTAGGCTGGAGACAGGCTTGCTCATTTAGCCCATACCCTCTGTTTGGCTGGAACCAAGTTGGCACATTATACCTCTTCTGGCTGAGGCCAGCTCATTATATACCTTTCCCGCCATAGATTGTGAACAAGGCTGGCTCATTAAACCGTTTTCCCATTGTAGGACTGAAACTGTGTAGGTTCATAACAACCCTTCCCCCTGTCTAGAGGTGAAACCAGCCTGGCTTATTAATCTCTTTTTCCTGCTGTAGAGCTGGAACTAGTGGTACAACGATACGCCGATACAGTATCGTATCGCAATACAAAGCCTCCAATACAATTCATCAATTTGGAGGACATGTATCGGGATATGCAAGGCTTTTTAAAATAGTCCACATATTTTCTTAAACCCAGAAATTGCAACATTTTTTATTGCTTTGAATGAAAGCGTAGTTACCTGCCTCATATTCCATGTGGTCAGAGGTGTATAGTAACGAAGTACAGTACTTAAGTAGTTTTTTTGAGGATTTGTACTTCACTTGAGTTTAATTTTTAAACCGGGACTTTTACTCTAGTACATTTAAAAAATAAAATGTATACTTTTACTTGGTTACTTTGACACTGGCCACTTCGTTACTCGTTACAAATTAAGATATGAATGTAATTAATCATTTAAGGATTATCTGGATTTGGCGTGTTCGAGAGGAACAATGGTGCTCGGCAGGGTATCTTAACCGCACTTTAAGCAGATGTGTCCGCCAGTAGACATGGAGCTGCAAATTCATGCACGCAGTTAGAATATTCTGTCACAAGATGGCACACCCGGATTAGTTATTGAATATTCACAAGCAAGCCGAGCTCAAACACGCTTAGAATATGGACAAGTTCACTCCAATCCCTGTTTTTCAGGAGTTGCCTGAATTAAACTCCTCAGCTAAGCCTGATTTGCAAACTGCTCAATACACTTGCCCATAGTATCTATCCAGCAGTTCAAAAAAATTCTCTCTTGCTAAAAGCAAAAATTCAACATGGTATTGATACTGTGTCATTCTACTATTAATTATAGTCAATTACAGTGGTTTTTTAAACTGCCAGTAAACTCAAAGAAAATGAAGTATATAAAGCAGAGACTGCCTGTTTGTTTTTTGAATACTGCACCTTTCATTCACTTGCAAGTTGATTAATGAGAACAAGGAGAGAACAATGTGTGGTTGTTTTGCTTCTTTCTATGCGTACTGTGAAAAATACTTTGTACTTGTACTTGCACTTTTGATAATTAAGTATATTTTTTCTCAAGATACTTTTTGTACTTGAGTACATTTAATGTGAGCTACTTTAAGACTTTTACTCAAGTAATTTTCTTATGGGTGATTTCAACTTTTACCAAAGTAACTTTCAGTTATGGTACTTCTACTTTTACTTAGTTTTTTTTTTTCTAGTACTTTATACACCTCTGCGAGTGGTTGCATAGCTCCAAGTGCAGTTTGTTGAAGTGTTGTTTCAACTTGTTTGAGGTTAATTTTCCAGACTTCAAGTTAACTACTAATGATAGGTAGTTTGCAATATGACTGTTTCTTCTAGTGAATAGTATTGGAGACCTACTCAGTTTACACTCTCGTCCCATCCCACTCTCACAGAAATAATCCCGTCTCATCCCAATCCCGAGCCAGAGATTAAAAACAATCCCATCCCACTCCCGGTAGAATAACTCCCGCTCCCGTCCCATCCCACCCAGTTTTTTTTTCCCCCTTCCTCAGTGGGGTTAGTCTTTAGAATTTGATTTGATGTTCTCCTCATCCTTTTTAGATTATGTGCTACTGCAGTTTTAATTTAAACCATATGGCACCAGGTTCAGGGAGGGATACATTGCCTTAATCCAAACAACAACAAAAAACCTTCATTAAAGGGCACAAAACATAAATAACACATCGCCTGAGGTCCCGATAGTTTTTCTAGCTCTTTTGGAGGTCAGTTAAAGTACTGTATTTCCTCAAATAGTAGCCGGGGCTACTATTAACAAAAAATTATTTTGGACCAGGCTACTAATAGAGGGAGGCTACTATTTGAAGGAGGCTTTTATTTAAAAAAAAAAAAAAAATCACAGCTAAATTTGCAAATAAAAATACTGTATTTTTTTATTTAAACAGCAGAAAAAAATTACCAGTACATTCAACTTGTCTTCAGCAGAAAAAATTCATTTTTATACCGGTATGTATTACAACTAGAGTACTTTACTTACCTGTAAACAGTAAAAATATTTTTTGTGCTTTTTTGTTTTTTTAATACTGGTATTACCGGTACAACTCTTTACCAGTAGTTTTTCTTAGCTCATTTTCAACAGAATTCAATAGTTTTAAAAGTATTCAACAGAATAAACAGAAAACACCAGCTATTGTGCAAATCACTGAGTGCCTCAACATGACATCAGTAAAACGTTAAGCAATCACAAGGCATCCTGATGCTTTATGCCTCAATTTGACATTCTCCTCGCCACCTCCTCTGCCACTACTACTCCTCCCCTTCACCATTCTCCATCTCCTCCACCTCCCTATTGTCCATCTCATCCACCTCATCATCACTGCCATCCTCCTCTATCAAATGTTCATCGTCAAAAGTCTCTCGCTCGTCTTTCTCCTCCTCCACCACCCCAGCCTCAGCCAGCCTGGCCTGCTGAAGCAGGTCCTTTCCAGATGCGCACGGCTGTCCAGCCTTGAAACAGTGAATCATCTCATCCTCTGTCCCATCTGCAGCCACTGTGATGCCACACACCTTACAAGACAACATACCACAAATTAATTTTAAAACTAGGATACTTTCATAATTATGAATTTTTATCTCACAATTTTGGGGAGTGGGGATTTTTTTTCATTTACTGGCAAAAATGGGCTTCCATACATAGAGATGGTTAAGGTAAAAATTAGTGCTGTCAAATGATTAAATTTTTAATCAGGTTAATCACAGGGTTGCTGTGGATTAATTTCGATTAATCACGATTAAATATCATTAATTTTTAATTTATATCAATCGTGTTTCATTTTGCATGAGCAAAGAGACTCAAGAAAGAAGGGAATATATACTGTATGCACTTGACCCCTTTGCGCAGCAGCCAAATCTGGCTATTTAGGTGATACCTTATTTAAGGCATTATAATTCAAGATTGCAGCTTCACGGACAGGAAAATTGATTAAATGATTAAACAGTCAAAACATTCACCCTGCAATGAAAAGCTAACAGTTCCCATTTCTGAGCTCACAACCTTTCTACACCTTATAAGGAACAAGTAAAACTCACTAACTCAGTAATATCTGAATTATGAAATATACCTTATTTTAACAGAACAGACATTCCACTTTCAGGAAAAATCAAACAATATATCGAGGGCTGACTGCTATAAACAGTTATGTCCAATGTAAAACATCTGGACATAACTGTTTATTCCAGTCAGCCCTCGATATGCCTCCCTAGATTCAACAGATCGTGTTCCAGCTCGGCTTGCTTGTGAATAATCAATAACTAGTTTGGGGGTGCCATCTAATGATCAAGTACTGTAACGGCATGCTTAAATTTGCAGTTCAATGTCCACGAGCGTCTAGCGTCTTCCATACCGAGTTGTTTGGTCATTGGTTCTGCCTTGGGTTCTGCTGGATCAACTGCCCATTTCCGCATGCGCAACGGTAACGCTACTTGGACAAACTGCCTGAAATGCGACGTTTCAGGGATTTTGAGTCATTCTGCGCTGCAGATGGATTAATTGCGTTAAAATTTTTAATCAGATTAATAATGATGATGGATAATCCGCATTAACGTGTTAATTTTGACAGCCCTAGTAAAAATATCAGGGCAGGGCAAACCCAATACACTCACCTTGAATGAACGCTTTATGATGTCCACGTCCACGTCCAGCGATGCCCAGGCTGCTCGGACCCAGCTCACGATGGTGCGCTTGTCAGCTGCTCTCATGTTCCCTCCTTTTGTGAAGGTCTTGTTGCCCTCTTCTGCCAAACAGGCGTCATATGACTCCCTCAGATGGGCTTTGAATGGGGCGTTCCAGCAGACGTCTGCAGGTTGAACATATCTTGTGCAGCCCCCAGGCACAACAGCCATCTGTAAACGGTACCCCTGCTTCAGCTCAGCCTTGGTAGCAGAGCCGCCGCTCCCTATACGCAGAGTACGCAGAGTGCGTAGGGCCACGAGTACCTGGCGGGGGCCCCAAAAATTAAGGTTGATAGAAAACATCGTGATAATTATTATATTGTTACATAACAAAAAATAATTAGTTTTGAACTGGCCCACTATTTACCCTATTAATAAATTTGGGCAAAGTATATGTTTTTACCTAATATATAAAAATACCCTCCCCAGCCCCCCCGAAATGGTACAGCCTTCAACTTCTCATCTTTTCCACCGGAGTTTTAATGGGAGCGGAGTAATTAACTATGTCATGATGCAGGCGCGTAGACCTGAGAATTCCGGGGCTAATATCCCTCACTTTATTGAAAATAATTAGTCCCGGCTAATTCTTGATGGTTTTCCTTTATTAACTCGTTTTCCAATTCAAGAATAATCAAGTGGCAATTGAAGACACGGCTTCTCTCCCCCATGCGATCTAAAAGCGAAAATAATGGGCTACATTCAGTACAGAAAAATAAATTTATTATAATTAGGTCTATGCACCGTCACTCAGCGAAGGCATTTCAGAACTCTTCAGCGAATGAAGGTAATTTCGGCGACAAGTACGTACACCTGTTTTGCAGCACAGTCACTCAATTCGCTGTAAAAATAGACAGCTGTCCCATTGGAAAATGTAAACGGACGAAACCACGTACTAGTCACCAAAATTACCTTCATTCGCTGAGGAGTTTTGAAATGCCGTCGCCGAGTGATGGTGCATAGACCTAATTATAATTAAATTATTTTTCTGTACTGAATGTAGCCCATTATTTTGTCGCTGTTAGATCGCATGGGGAGAGAGAAGCCGTGGTCTTCAATCGCCACTTGATTATTCTTGAATTGGACAACGTGTTAATAAAGGAAACCCATCTAGAATTAGCCAGAACTAATTATTTTCAATAAAGGGAGGGATAATAGCGCCGGAAATTTCAGGTCTAACGACGCGCCTGTTAAGATGTCAAGTAAAAGACAGCATGAATCTGGAGCAGAAAAGCGGAAGAGGAAAAAACTGAGAGATAACGCCCGTGCATCAATTTCTGGTGAGTCCGTGTTTTATAGGTTTAATTGCTTTGCTAATATAGCTCATAGCTAAGCTAACGTCAGCAGTCTAATTACAGAGACACCAAGTCTCAACGTCTTAGGCGCGGGTAGTGGCATTCACGACATTTTCCGTAGTCTGCAATTATTCAATCAACGCGACGACCAAGAAATTCACTTGCGAATTCAAGTCATTGTGCATTAAGTTAATCAGTTTCATGTGCATTACGGTGGATTTCCCCACTAGTGACACGGAAATCGATTATGACTTGGGAATTCTCAGGCTTGTCTTTACTGAGGGATTGACAGCAATGGAATTGCATAAAAACGTTTCAAATGGTCTTATTTCATTAAAACAATTTAAACGATCACAAAACACATGCATTTTCCATTGTTTGCTGAGTAAAGGGAAGCACAGCAAGTCCGGAGTCATAATCGCTTTCCATTTTAATTTGCTTGAAATAGGCGTGCATGTAGTAAGCTGAATGCTAGCCTGGAAAGATAAACACACAGTTTAATTGGTTGGCATTTTATACCATTATTTCCATCTCAGGCTATGGAAGGGGCGACATCTGTTGGTTAATTTTAAAACTTGTGGTGGCTGGGCCAAAATATGGTATCTTCACTTTTGGTCATTTACAAAATGCCACCATTGTTTTGTTTCATGTACACAGCATATATATTGAAGGTATTTTTCTATGTTCCACTAAATTAATATAATAGTTTAATATAATTCTCCTCTCATTTGGCTCTGGACTAAACTCCCTGCCGCAATGCGTCTCATCTCTGACCTGACCATCTCATTACTGCACTTTAATGTGGTTTTTGAAAAATAGTTCTGTGTGTGTTTGTTTTGATAATGCTACTTCCGTTTGTACCTTACTCATGTATATAATTATTTTTGTTCATCTTTGGAGTCTGCAGTTGTTATTTTATTATTATTTTATTATATTGTAATGCTTATTTTATCATGACAGTTTGTTTTATAGTATATTACTTAATGTGTCGTACACATGCCGTAGTTATATGTATATTTAATGTTGATTTTAAAATAAATAGCAAAGGTTGGAGTGGAACTCTGAAGGTTTTGTGTGTGTTTCGGGGGGGGCCTCCTTGACCAATTGTGCTTAGGGCCTCCAGAAGCTTAGCAGCGGCCCTGCTTGGTAGCCCGGGAAATATGACACCTGTAGCTGTCCCAAACCAGGAGGCACTCACCAAAGAGCCGTTTTCCAACCACCTTCTTGAGTCAGTCACTGGTCAGGTTGTCATCCATCCATCCGTTCTTGGACGAAGCCAACACCACCTCCCTGCAGTCTCCATCCACAGCCATGGCTTTCACCGCCCGCACACCACCTTTGAAAACCACGTAGGCTTTAGCTTCGTCCCGTCCGCTTTGGCAGCCAGTACGACAGTGATATGGGACTTCTCATGCCCAGTTGTTTTCAGTGTGATGCTCTTTGCACCCATGGTGTCAATTGTAGTATTGCCTGACATATCAAACCAGCAAGCGGTCTCATCCATTGCGATTATATCACACTCTTTAAGCTTCTTTTCTGCTATCTTGTGAGAAGAGAAGGCGACGAAGTTTAAAAGCTTGTTGACGAAATGCTTTGCATCCTTTTGTGCAAGCGAGGTCCGCTTTCTGATCGTTAAGTTGTTTCTTTTCATAAACCACTCCAACCATCCCCGACTTGCATGAAACTCGTCACCACGGTGGTCGCTTGTTTCAGGAAAAACCGCCATCGCTTTCGCCTGGTGTTACCCTTAAGTGCTTGGCTCACCGATCAAGTACCCAGCCTCGTAATGTAGCCTCCATGTCTTTGCCAACACGTTGCCTTCCTCCGCTGTGTAGTCTGGCCCGTTTGACGTCCGCCTCTGCTTCAAGTTTAGCCTTCTGCTTTATCCAAGCTCTCACTTGCCTGCCATCAACCTTAAAAACATAACATAACATAACATAACATGAATGGCGAGAACAGGCCGTTCAGCCCAACTAGGCTCGCCAGTTTCTTTGTACCATCGTGAATATATCACTTCAGATACTCAATGCCTCAATGGTATCTAGCTTTAAGTCAAGCCTGCTCTTGAAAACTCCCAAGGTCTCTGCCTCAACAATATGGTCAGGCAAGCTGTTCCACACCGAAATTACTCTTTGGGTGAAGAAATATTTCCGAATATCAGTGCTAAATTTACCTTTAGTCAGCTTCCATTTGTGACCCCGAGTTCTGCTAACAACACTTGGTCGAAGGAATCCTACATAATTCACTTTGTTAATCCCTTTAACATATTTAAAGACCTCAATCAAATCACCCCTTAGTCTCCTTTTCCTAAGACTAAAGAGATTAAGGATCTTCAGCCTTTTCTCATAGCTTTCATCTTTAATACCCGGAATTAGCTTCGTGGCTCTTCTCTGAACTTTCTCTAAAGCCTCTATGTCTTTCTTTAAGGATGGTCCCCAGAACTGTACACAATACTCTAGATGTGGTCTGACGAATGTGTTGTACAAAAGAAGCATCACCTCCTTGGATTTGAACTCAATACTTTTGGCAATGTATCCCAGCATCCGAATGCCTCGCAGCGTCTTCGCCCGACATTTATTCGGCATATTTCAGAACTTCCAGCTTGAAACTTACATTGAACTTGCGTCGCGGCGCCATGTTGTTTGTTTACAATGAGCTGACCGTGCGCATGTGCGAGTATGAGGGCTTGTGTGTGTGTGTGTGTGTGTGTGTGTGTGTGTGTGTGTGTCTCGCTCTCCCTCTCACTCTCTCTCTGTGTGTTCTGGGGCCAGCGCTCTATAAATGCTGTAAAACCTCAAATTAAGACCCCCGGCTTACAATAGAGGCCGGCTTTTATTTATTAAAAATTATTTTAGACCCGGCTGCTAATCGAGGCCGGCTACTAATCGGGGCCCGGCTTTAAATTGAGGAAATATAGTAATAATAAAAAATTATATGTATATATACAACCCAATTCTGAAATAGTTGAGACAAAGTGTAAATTGTGAATAAAATCAAAATGCAATGACTTTCAGATCACATGAGCAAATATGTTATTTACAATAGAACAGAGAACATTTCAAATGTTGAAACTGAGACATATACATTTTTATCCACAAAATGAGCTAATTTCAAATTTTCTGGCCGCAACAGGTCTCAAAAATGTTGGGGCACAGGCTAAAAAAGGGCGGAAAAAGCAATTAATATATAAGAGAATCAGCTGAAAGAACATTTAGCAAGTAATTAAGTTAACTGGGATCAGGTGTGTAACATGATTGGCTATAAAAGGGATGTCTTAGAGAGGCTGAGTCAGAAGTAAAGATGGCCAGAGACTCTCCAACCCATGAAAGCTTGCATAAAAAAACTGTGGAATGCTTTAAAAACAATGTTCCTCAACGTCAAATTGCAAAGGCTTTGAAGGTCTCATCATCGACAGTGCATAACATCATCAAAAGATTCCGAGAAACTGGACAAATCTCTGTGAAAAAAAAATCAACATACGCTCCCCTCCAGATGACATCTATTCCAGGGAAGGCCGTGTGTATTTCAGCAGGACAATGGAAAACCACATACTGCAGCTATTACAACTGCATGGCTTCGTAGTAGAAGGGTCTGTGTGCTGAACTGGCCTGCCTGCAGTCCCGATCTTTCACGGATTGAGAACATTTGGCGCATAATTAAACAAAAAGTCCGTCAAAGGAGACCCAAAACTCTCCAGCAGCTGGGAGTCTGTATTAAACAAGAGTTGGATCAAATTTCAATGGCTAAACCCAATTAACTTGTTTCCTCAATGCCCAGAGGCCTCCACTCTGTGTTATAAAGAAGAGGGATGCTACACCATGGTAAACAGGCCCCTGTCCTAACTTTTTTGAGACCTGTAGCAGCCATCAAATTTGAAATTAGCTCATTTTGTGGATAAAATTGTGAAATGTCTCAGTTTCAACATTTGCTATATTATGTCTTTTCTATTGTGAATAAATTACTGGCTGGTGTTATTGCGTTTTGATTTTATTCACAATTTACATTATTTCGGCATTGGGGTTGTGTGTGTGTGTGTGTGTGTGTATATATATAAATATATATATATATGGGTCAGACCATGCCTACCTTGTTGAATATAAACCCAAACATGGCATCTAATGTTGTATTTAATGTATTTATTGGGAATTAGTTTCCTTTCAACAACATTTAAAGCTATGTTCGGCTTTCTTCTCAAGGCCTTTGGCAAAATGTTAGTTTTCTGTTTCAAATGGCTACTGTTACACTCTTAACATGGCAACAAGAAACTGCAACATGCAAGAAAAGGGTTAGACTGTGCCCTCCATGAAAATACCCCAGCAGGGATAGAATTTTTTTTTTTTTTTTTTTTAGCCATCCAGACTAGTAATCACTCGGGTTTAATAGTCCTCCCCATCTTTTACAAGACAGCCTTTCTTTCTTTAATTTACAGTGCCAATAAGAAACTCACTGAATCATTATTATTATGATAAACACAACTGAAACTCACACCGATGCTAGTTTAACTCCATTTATGTTCTAATACCAATTAATTATCAGTCATGCCAATAAACGTAAGAAAGAAGCGACACAAGTCCTTCAGCAAAACGGAACTTAACTTTTTCTTCATAATTAATAGCAAACGATAAAAACACATTTCAAGCCCTTCTGTATCTTGGACAAAGAGAAATCCCTCGCCAAGTATTGACATGATCTAAAATGCTGGTTTGTCAATTTGCTGGGTTAGGATCAATGTTGTCTGTGCTTGACCACTGCCCAATATTAGCAAAACAGCACAGAATACAGCAATTAATAAAAAATACAACAAACTGCCAAAAGTCCCTTCGTAATTATGGGTTGAAGTCCATACATCGCTTAGGAGTTGAGACCCTTCTCTAATTTACTATGAATCACTAATTTTTTTATATTCTGAAAGGGTAAGCAATGTTCTGATCGTTTAGTCCAACGTCGGTCAATCCGCAAATTGCAACGCAGGACAGTCTGGACCTCGACCATAATTTGCAGGGGTTTTTTTTGTGCAATTAGCACATCTGGAAATTGTCATTGATGTCGTTATTTTCATATTTAATATCTGTGTTAGAGGACACCGAGCTAAATGATCGAGTGATAACAAAAACAAACATCAGAAACACAAGAATACGGTGACAAAGCGATTGCAAATTACGCCATATATTTTATAATCTCTCCAGAAGTTGACCTTGGTTCGCAATGTGAGCACGAACATATTTACAATTTATTGGGGAAGGAATTTCATATTCAAACTCCACCAGTATGGAATGAAATCGGTGCTTTTTCGGCTTACCTTGATGTTTGAATACCCAGAGAAACATTTGGGTGTTTAATAACATCAAGCGTACATCCAGTTAAGAAAATTTATCTTAATTTCTAGTGCTGCTATATGTGGAAATGGCACATAATGGCGGAAGCCATGTTGCTGACACACCGGGTTGCTAGGGTATGCGCAGCATATGCATGTGCGATATTAAATATTAATATTAAATTATAAAACCCCCCAAAATATATTTGCACCCCCTTTTAAAATCATTCTGGCATATAAAAAGCTGAGAAAAGTGGAGGTTGGATACAATGTTATTTTCATTTATAAGTAGTTGACAATATTTTACCAGACACTCGGACTAGTTTGAGGACAAGTTTACTAGTCCGCCGTAATTTTTACTAGTGCGCGGACTAGTGGACTACCGAGAATTTCAAACCCTGCCCAGACAGTGGTTAAAAAAAAACTCTTCTAAAAAAACGAAAATAAAAATAACCGCATGCGCATATTTGTATATAAAAACTGGTCTATTATTGTCATCATTCCTGCCTACTCCCGCTCACTTTTTTTCCCCAATCCATCCCAATCATGTGATCAATAGTGGAATGACTCCCATCTTGCGGGAATCGCACGGGAATCCTGTGACTCGTGGGGAATCCAAAAAAAATGACTGCCTCTAATTGTAACATCAACATCTGCAACAAAATGCCCAGTTCTGAATATTTATTTTTTTCTCAAAAATTTGGATGTCCACCTGAAGCTACACTGAACAAAAATATAAACGCAACACCTCTCATTCTGAGAAATATTACCATGTTCAGAAACTCACTGTGTGCTTTCATTGACTGTTGGCAGATTGTATGACCATATTGCAATACATTTCAATCACTGATTGAAACAGACGAACAAGAATCTCACAGCAGCCTAGATGATAAATGGGATGTGGTCCACTGTCGAAATTGCACAATCATTATCGAGTATGTCCGCTGCTGGCCTGGTGCACTGCTACACATCTCCACTGTATGGACTTCACCAAGTGGTCAATGATGACTTGAGTGGATACAGGCCAGAAGTGGGAACTGATGACAAACTCAACGGTCGCAGACATCCCAAAGATGCGCTGGGGGACAAATCCCGTGAATAAGCTGGCCATTCAAGCACACTAATTATTTCAGCCTCAAGACATTTTGTGTGTACACGGGTGTCGTGGGGTCCGGTGTTATCATGCTGGAATAATGGCATTATTTTGACTGACAGATGGTCAGATGATAGGCTACAGTATCTCATTGCGATATCACACTGCATTCAAGTTACCATTAATGAAATGCAGTTGGGTGCAATGTCCATGGAATATTCCCACCCAAACCAGTCCTCGTCCACCACCGTATGCCACCCTGCGCATCATGCTGACATCAGCATAACTTTCCCCTGTATATGCTGCCGTCTGTCCACTCTGTGAAGCTGGAAACATGACTTGTCAGTAAAGAGAACAGTCCTCCATTGTGCCATCGGCCAAATGGATGTCTGTTCACTTTGTCAAGCTAATTTCTTCATCGAGCAGGGGTGAGTCCAATCTGTGAAGTTGACGTTCGGAGAAGGACTTCCCAGAGATGATTTTGCATGGTTTGGGCAGAAATGCGGCGATTGTGGAGACCAGCTGTTTCATGTGCAGTGGCAGTTGCTGGTCTCAGATGGCCCTGAAGATGGAAAGTCTGGATATAGCGGTCTTGGGCGGGGGTCGTCGCATGTTGTCGTCATGCATGTGGGCAGTTTGCTGTCATGCCTAATCCTTGAAAACGGTGACTGATTGTTGAAAAATGGACATTAAGAGCCCTTGTGACAACCCTGAGATACAGCTTACATGAGACTTTTGGGTTGGCCTTTTATTGACCAGGGCCTAGTTTCCCAATAACTATCCATCGTAGAGCTCTAAGAGGGTTTGCTATGAGCGATTTTACGAAAATTCCATGCTGTTAACGTGCGTTTCCCAAAGCAGCTCTTACGCGGGAGCGCACACATGGAAGTTAAAGGGACATTGTGTAACATTTTCAGTTGTTTATTGGCCAAAATCTAAGTCTGCATTCAAATATATGTCATCATTGGTGTATCATGACCTCCGCTAAGAATCTGACATATTCTCGTAAACAAAGAATTTTAGATTTGTTTGTACATTGGACGGGTAAGCCGGTAGGGAAGCGCCATGACGGTCCGCCTTCTTAAAACTACAGCTGCCGGCAAGGGAAAATATAGCACCAAACGCGGAATAAATCCGCGTTTGCCCTGCGAGCCAGCGCAGAGTGATTGAGTGATTGAGACACCGGAGGAGATCAGCAAGAGAGGCTACCGCGGCAAGTTTGAAAATCTGCACTACTGCAGCATAATGCAGGACCATGCATATGCAGCAGCAGCGCAGGAGACGGAATCCTCATCGCCAAGAAAGCGAAAAAGAGAATTAAAAAGGCAGCGCGACCGGCGCATTCAAAAATCGAGGGTCAACATCAGGCTAGCCTTCCCCAGGTGGAAGGAGCTAATGAAAGCGAAAGATTTTCGCTGAAGTTGCCAGCTTTCTGATCGACAAGTAAGTCAACTTCAAATTCAGGCTACGCGAACACCAAGGGGACCTTGTCTCTAAGCGCGTTCTCGTAAGCAGTGCAGCAGCTGCGGTTCTTTGCTTGTAGCACTGGTCAGGAGATTCCGTGCTGTCGGCTTACGTTATTACCAAGTCGGTGAAGTGAGCAGGTGTAACGACACCAATGTTTTCAGTTATTGTATCTGATGAATGGCTTTGTTATGTAGCGACTCGACTGCTTCACCTATCTTTTATGTAACGTTACAGAATAAACCATAAGGTAGCAAAGGCTGTTGTTGGTTAACTTAGGTTGGATAACAGGCGTGTATTCAGTAACTATTGAAGGTGACATCCTATAAGCGTGCATGTAGTTAACACTTGCTTTGCTTTTTCGTATTAAATTGTTCAAGATGCACCTAAGCCGAGTTGTTTATTTCCATTACTTTGAATATCTTACACCGATTCACGGTACTGTGTTTTGCTGCTTCATGTATTATATGCTGGCTAAGTAGCATTGACAACGTCCATAATATGTGCACTTTCAGCATGGTATAAATTCAGCCCAAAAAACTTCACAGCTAGTCATTTATTTACCATTGCGCGCTCATTCTTAATGATTAAAACAATAGCAGATGTGCATACTTGATGTCGTGACTTTTCAGCAACTTTTAAGATAACAGAAACTTCATATTTTGTATCTTATGCATGCGCCGAACTTGCATGACAGCACCGTACAGAGACAGTATTTGTTGTTCAGCTTTTATTAGCTAGAAGTGTTGAGTGGGTTGGAAACGCTGGATAGGATAAGATGTGAACGACACACTGTTCCTGAGCGGCGTCAGTGTATGGGAGTGATGCAGCGGAGATAAGCTAATGCGGCTAAACTCTGCGCAGAGAAAAAACGAGGGCTCCAGAAGAAAGAAACCGATGAGAATGAAACTAAGATCGACTTTATGTATATTTTATAACTGGGCTGCTGATCATGTGCAGACTTAGGAATTTGCTAATCCTGTATAAGGGGAAGGAAAATAATTCAGAATTGAAACTCCACTAATATCGACTGAAATCAGCACTTTTCCAGCTTACCTTGATGTTTGAGTACCCAGAGAAACATTCGGGTACAAGCGTGAATTTAGTCAAGAAAATTTAGAGTTTATTTTCTAGTGCTGATAAACATGGTAATAAACGGCAGTAGCTATGTTACAGATGACGCACCGGGTTGCGAGAGTATGCGCAGCATATGCATTCGCAATATTAAAATTAAATTCTAATGAATGGTGCGTGCACCCTGCCAGTCAGCTGGGATGGGCTTCAGTTCCAGGTGTAAAGAAAGGATGGAATTAATGAGCTTTGAGCATTCGTTCACTAAAAGTAATTTCACTTGTCAGAATTTATTTCCCTGTTAAATAAAACTAGTTCATCAACATTTTATATCCCTATTAGGTATATAAATTGTTTTTCAAACTATATTTAAGCCGAGTGCTATGTTTGCCCGTTCGGTGCGGAGCTGTTGCATGGGTTTTACAGTGGACATAGCTACATTTCCGGAGAACATTGGTCGTGAACATGCATCCTGTGTGGGAGTGCTTTGGGCGCGGACGGTTTTCATAGATACCTCAGGCGTCAGCGCGTTCATGAGCCCCACACAACCATGGACCTATAATACATCCATGGTTTCATCAGTGTTGTCAAGGCTTTTTGATACACGGTGGCTACCGTAGTTGCAATACGTGTTTGAAAAAGTGAGGCGCGAGGGTGCACTATTCGTTTGAATGTAATGCACGATTTCAACGCTGGTTGGGAGTAATTCCTTCACCATATCCCTTTAAGTACTTCGTAACTTTGATTTGCGCTGCCCAGTTCAATGGTGCTGAGATATTTGACAACTTGGTCTTTGGCCTCAGTAACCGATTTTAATGTAGTCCTGTGTGAGCTATGTCATGCAGTCAAAAAAAAAAAAAGAATTAATTCGTAAGAATGAATTAAACATATTACACAGTGGAAGCATAGCATGCAAAGTAAAGGTGATGTGCCTGTGACGGCTGCCCGGCTGAAATTAAAGAGCGAAAGAAAAAAATCCTTATAACTTGTGGTCTTGACTTTTTCCAGTCATTCTTCTTGATCAAGTTTTCCAAAAATATGAATAATCAATCGGCAGTTAAATTCACAGTTGCCATCTTAATGCATTGCTGTGGCTAGTAAATAGTAGGCTACAATTCAGGAAAAAAAATATTTTATTCGAAAAAGATAACTCTTTCGCTTTTCCACTTCCAAATTGTTTAAATGACAACAAACGGAGATTCGCAACAAGAATCCGCAATTTAATTGCGTCGTTTGAAATGCAACTTAACGCTGGTTGATCGTATATGGAGAGAAACCATGTCTTCAGTTGCCAATTAAGATAATTGGAAAACGCTTCAATAAAGGAAAATGATTGAGAACTTGCCAGGACTAATTCTTTTCGTAAAGGGACGTGTCTGTGCCCCCCAGTTCCCTGTTCTAGTGCCGGCCCTGTGGCTGATAATGTTGAATCATGTTTTCCAAGTTCTGGTATTGTTAATTTGAATGACTGATGGTCAGCACGTCAAAACCAGTTATTTGTTTTAAAGTGTGTTTTCTCTTCCTCCTCAGCTCTCCGGTCGCCAGTGTGCCCTGATTAATTAATTTATTGCTCTTAAGCACAAAATAAGCACCAAATCTTGCATGGTTCTCATATTTCTGTCAGCATTGGTGACACATTCAGGTACCGTCATTCTTTTTTTTTTGGCATCTCCAATCCCACCCGAATCTGGAATGTCCAGTTGGGGAACTATGTACAAGTCCCTCGCATATGCGACCCCCTGTTGCCAACTCAGGAGAGTGAAGACAGCCCGCGGCTCTCCTCCGAAGCACGCGCTTCTTATACACTCATTGGTCGAATCCTCGTAAGTTCAGAACGAGGGTGGAGGGTACCCGAACATGAACAAGCTTAGAATCTTCCTGAAGAGCGCCCATCTGGCCAACAGGAGGTGCCCAAGGAACGAACAAAGCAACTTATATTACCCTTCCTGGCAGACCCTTGCCAATTTGCATCCCTGTAGCGCATTGGCCAATTGCGCGCTACTTCTGAAAAAGATGCCGACTACTGCCGGTTGGTACGACCGGGGTCGAACCCGCGCCGTGATAGTCACTTCTGCTTCGCAATGCGATGCTTTAACTGAGTGAGCTATCCGGCAGCTCAGGTACCGTCATTCTGTAATGAAATTATCACCCTTCGTAGACTATATAAAGGTGTCAACGGGGTATCGGAAATTTTGGGAAACCGATAAAACATTCAAAACAATTATGGAAACAAAACTCCAGCCTCGAAAGTTGGCTCTTCCCTCCGGACTAAATAGGCATAATGTCAGATGAAGTGGTGGCAAACAAAATCTCCTTATTCAATATGTTGTAGATTGATGAGTAGCCTTGCTAATAAAAACAAATCATTTGGAAGGACAACGCAAAGAACATTACAGCAACATGTGGTGTGAAATGCGATGGTCATAAGACCGCGAGAAACCATGTCCGCTGGCGTTTCCTTGGAGACAGTGGGTACCCATTTCAGCCAAAAACCCCGATGGCAAATCCCACAACTACTGGTGAGCTGGGGAGATGGTCGTTGCACTTCAGTTGCGTGCCAATGTTCAGCAGTAGCCTGCACTTCTCTCCATCAAAATGCTGTGTAGTCATCACTGTGTTAATGCTGCACAACTTACGTGACCGGGAGGTGGAGTCTGGTAACAGATTGGTAGGCATGAACCAGCTAAGAGATGCAAAATATATGGCTTGTTTCTGGGCACATCAAGTAATTGGACATATTTAGAGTACGCCCCTTTAGTCCCTTGTGTGAAAAGCACTCCAGTTGCATCAACCACCACAGCAACACATTTATTTGTGCTTCATTTTTCTTTTCAGGATACCTCTAGTATAATATTTCAATTTGCTAAAATGTGTATATAGGCAATATCTTTTTATTATGATGTGTAATTTCTTCTTCTCTTTATTTGTTAATTTAATTATTAATGCTAAAATGTCTATAATTATTGTTCGTTTTTGGTGAATGCATTTTAAAATAAATCACCATTTAAGTTCCATGAATCACTTTCATTCACGAACAGCATCAGTGGTCATGATTAAATACGATAATATTAAATGATCACGCTCACAGAAAAAAAATTGTAACAGTTTGCAATGATGCCTGCAGGTCTTAAGATGCTTGTAGCTTTCTACGAGTGGTCTTCAGCACTCGTAGATCCACGGCAATATCTGAGAGCATCTTAAGTTAGGAAGGTTTTTGGAAACACTCCACAAACATAAAATGTGTCATATGAGGGATTCTACGATCATCGTTGCCTTAAGATGCTTGTAGGAAACGAGGCCCAGATGACAAGGTGTGTCTGGGCTGTCTATTCCTGATTTCTGTAGTTGTGGATCAGGCCATACATGTCTGATGGGCTAATTTTGACAAAGGGCATGAAATTGACAACGATATGGCAAAAGTGACTGAAATACACAGAGACCAGTGGCTCACAACCTTGGTCACGCAATAAGCCCCTTCGTAATTACCCACAGGAGCTGCGTGACGTCACTGTGTCAAAGGTTATTTGTACATAGAGCCGACTCGAGCTGTATTGAACAGTGTTGGATACCAGATTGAAAGGACAGGTTTCTCGATATGTTGCTCAATTAGTATCTTCTCAATCAATCCATTTTACGCAGAAAAAAGACCTACACAGGTGCAAAGTGTTTCCTGCACGCAGCTTGCGACAAACAAAAGCAAAGTGCTAATTGTTGTCATTCAAATTCTATTGGAGTAAAATTGAAAATTCTTATGGACTCTGATAGTGTCTCTCAAATAGACACAAAGTGGAAATAACATTCAATAAAGAATTGGGTGTAATCAGAGTTATTTACGTTTTCATTGTTGCTATTAATTGATTTAATCTGTTGAGCTTTTAATTCGTGTTTAAAGAAAATAGCTGACGTTACGGTCCATTCCAACAGACAACCATAAGGGATGCTTTGTTTTTCCCTTGAAACTGCAATACAGAATAAACCAGAAGTTGTTCACTTGATTCGAACAATGTTCAGTATCTAGCCTATTCTAAATAACAAAATAGCTAAAATCGTTCCCTCCCAGAGAGGCGGGGATATAATTAACAGACTGCTCAAAAGAGAAGCATATTGGATTTCCACATTGAACACTGTGGAACCACATGGACTGAATGAAGAATTAAGTCTTTCCTGTTTTCTGTAAATGTATATATGTGCAATTTGTGTCCTGTGTATACATTATGGCTGAAATTTGCGTTAATGGGAGGAAATGATGGTATTTCAGATTACACCTCCTCACTGAGCGCTATCACAGTATCATTATGGTTACCTCCCAATTCAACGTTTTTCCAATAGGAAGTTATTCTCTGTGTGGAGGAAGTTATTTAACTGTCCTAACTTCACCAATACCACTTTGATTCTGAGGAAGATGCTGTGTGTCGAAACGTTAGTCTCGGCATCTCAATAAACTGATGCAAGTGATTTGAGTGCTCCAGTCTGTTCCTTGATTTTAACAAAATAGCTAATCAAAGTAATTACTGAAGAAATAAACTGGAGAACACAAATTCACATACGATGTCTCAAATCGCAATTTACAAATTTCAAAACTGTGAACATAAACGCCATTCACTCAGCTTGGCCAATCAGCTTTCAGTTTTAATGCCCCAGCACTTAATTAAATTGTGCTAAAAATGCCAAACATGCCCAGTGAATGATCCGCAATGTGAAGTTTAATAGCCTATGGTGTAATCCCATTCCGCTAATCAACGAGATGAGCAAAAATGACATGTTTTATTGGGTTTGTTTACTGTAGCTATGTATATTGTTTTCTTATGGATTAGGCTAGTCAGGCTGGCTTCGGTAGCAAGAGCATCAGCTCTGGTTCTCGTTGTTTTGGGGGACACTGGCAAAGTTTGCGTGAAACCTGTAAGCTGCAGTAGGACTGCTCGTGATGTGATGGAAATGCACATATTAATACTGTTTCAAATTAACCAGCTTAAATAACTCAGTTCGCTTTACCAGTAGCGAACAAATACATTATCTTAATGTTCGCCTTCAAATCAATGCTTGTTGGTGTTAACGAATATGTCGTAATGAACTGACTTAATGAAAATGCTTCCAACTTAATTGTCTCCTCGCTTAAATTACTATACTGTGAGGTATCGTTCTGGAACCAAAATGCGAGACCAGGAAGTTTCAGCAAAAATGAGTTTTATTGAAGTTGGGGGGTAAACCCCCACAGCGCAGAAGGCAAAGGTACAGAGTCCACAATCCAAAATCAGAATCCCAGGGACGTAATCCAAACTGTACACAGGGCAGCAAACACAAAACTCAGAGTCGGGCAAAACAGGTTCGGTACACAGGCACGGGTATGTCAGAGAATCCAAAGCCAAAGTCCAGTAGACATAAACCGAACCGTTAACAGGGCAGCAGAGACTAAACTCAGGGTCAGGCAAAACAGGTACGGTACACAGGCAGAGAAGTATCAAAGAAAAAGCCAAAATCAGAATCGGGGACGTTCCAGTCAGAAGTATAACACTATGAATACAAGGCATCAACGATCGCAGCACAGGGAAAACGTTCTGACAAGAGCTGAGAGTGAAAAGACTGCTTAAATACACGT
Organism: Gymnothorax javanicus; assembly: GCA_029692085.1. Taxonomy (NCBI): domain Eukaryota; kingdom Metazoa; phylum Chordata; class Actinopteri; order Anguilliformes; family Muraenidae; genus Gymnothorax; species Gymnothorax javanicus. The sequence continues at coordinate 60,000,933 of CM056196.1, read as the reverse complement.
AGGGGAAGTCACATGCTATGATAGGGAACAGGTGAGCTGGATCAGACTAATTAACAAAGGAATGAACATGAGGAAGTTCCTAACTACATGAAATTGGCAAAAGCCAAAACGCGTACAGGGATCACAAGACAGCCTATAGACAGACATACGGCTCCGGTTAGGGAGTTCTAACGTGCACAGATCAGGAGGAGAACAGAGTCTAACAAGTGTGGAGGTTCCGCTGAAACTGCAGCAAAGTAGATTGAGTAAAGCCAAAGGGGTGGAGACTAGAATAGGGCGAATGCTGAGGGCTCGTTAGTCAATTAGTAAAGTGCAGCTATACAATCCCTAGCGCTCATTAGTAAGTTAGTACTATAAACGGTGTTAGTTTGGGTTAGTAATTTTAGCTAAAATAAACTGTTAGTATTGTTAGTAATAGAAAAGCAAGGTGAAGGAAGCAAACGAGATTGGAAGGAATGATTGAAATCCCAGAAACCATGAAATCACCCGGAAGTGTGGCACGCAATACTGGGGCAGTGAGCGATCACATGACATAAGACCAGACAGGGGGAGACAAAGTGCAATGCATGGTATGACACAAAACATCGACCGGAATATAACTGCAATGGTGGAAAATGGCAAACAGACAGAGACAAGGCAGAATACATAAACAAACATGGCAATCAAAGCAGAATCATAACATATACCTTCACACTTCTAATAATGAACAGCAAAAGGTGTAATAAAAAATATTAGATGGCCCTCATTAATTGAATTACCCACATTAATTAAGGACAGTTACAGCCACTCCACCGCTTAAGATGCAAGCATCAAAATGTATACATCTAATCCACTTAATTCTTGAAAACCGTACATTACACTTTACCAGTATGAAATTCCGAACAAATTCTCACTAATGATAATCTAGGAAGGAGTTAAGCTCATGTGCAGCATAATTTTCAACCTCGATATTGTTATTCAACGTGAGCTCACCGTTACAATCGATAGCTGAAATTCGTGTTTATGTACAAGTGACCTTTCGTGAAAGTTCAACACAGGGAAATCACGCATGCGCAGAATTTTATGACGAAGGGGCTTATTACACTCCACTAAGTCAACCACAGAAAAAATTTCACAGAATATTGAAAGGATTACACTGTCACATTCATATTTTTGTTCCGTGTTGTCCAATCAACAAACTAATACATAAAAGCATGCTCATACATGTCTCATGCTGCAATCTCTGTCAACCTTCACTTTTTCTCATTTTTAGTCATAGTTGCAACATTCACAGAATGGCAGAGGAAACTCCAACGCCTAGATGCATCCAGATGCTCGTGGGAGGCGCTTAAGAAACAAACTGTGCTGACCCAAACTGATTGTGTCCCTCCCATCTCCCTGAGGAGCATGAAGCCAATTACGCATGTACTGCTCCTGTGATGCTGCTGGCTACATTTGTCCCTAGAAAAGCTAGCTTGGATCTAAAACTGCAGTGGTCACCCTTACACTGAAAGCAGCCCCTTTTCAGAGAGACCATTCCAGCAGCCAGTTCAGAACATTCTAACAATGTGTGTGACTGCACTTCATAATTGTCACACAGAGGAATAGACCCAGGCGCAGACTGTAGTAAAATGGAAGAAGCAGATTCATTCACATCAAAATCAGAGTCTGACAAGCCAGGACAGTAACATGCTGGTAACACGAAGTACAAAAGGGCAGTCCAAAATCGTGGTCACAAAACAAGCTAAGAGTCAAATGCCAAATGGTAGGGATGCCAAACCAATGAGCATACAGAATTATAAGCCAGGGAGTGGCCAGAATTCTAACAGATTACAGTACACAGGGAAAAGGCAAACTCAATAACTGTTGGACAAAACAAATCAGACCAGGATGAGCCAATAGGAAACAGAACAGCTCATAAGTGACTGGGAAAGACAACAAACTCGCAGGGATCAAAGCCAAACTGAGGCTATATAAAGGGGAAAAAACAATGAGAAGCAAACAAGCTGGTGTGTGGGACAGGGAAGTGGGACAGCGGGTGTGGCTTTAAACAAGACAATGTACTGACGAATAACTAACATAACGGCAAAACTGACAATAATAGGCTATAGTACTAGATTTTATGGCTATCTCATCCACCTGGCACTCAGCTTTCTGCCATAAAGTCTGCCGCACACTGGAGCTATCTGCTGACCAAAAACTCATTTGAGACTGTATCTTCAGTATCTTCTTCCGTTACGTTCATGTCTGCCAGTCCACTGAGGGCCGCCATCTTGAAATCATGTGAACGAAGGATGCGTTTTGATTGGCCACCTGAATTTCTGTCGTCAGCACATAGCTCAAGTAGCGCACACATAATGAGTTTTTCACCTCGCGAGGCGAAAAAATATCAAACATGCTTGATCTTTGCCTCAATGCCTTGTGAGGCAGAAAACTCGCAGAAAATTACACGCACACAGCGAGCTATCTGCTGAGCAAGCAGTCTCGAATGACTTTTTGCTCAGTATAGCTCCAGTGTGCAGCAGACTTAAGTATGTGCTGAGCACTGTCGTCGACTGGGGTGCTGATAACCATTTGTTTTTCCACCTCATGGACAAAAAGCTTCTGTATTCACTTGAGCAAGTGGCTCAGGATGAAGAGCATCAGCTTAATATCTAAATGCAAATTAAATGCAAATGCACTGTTAAGGGGAGGTCTGATTGTAAGTGAGATGAATGAAGCTGTTGGCATTGCCATGATCAGATTAGACCTGTGCAGCACAAACCAACACCAACCAATGTCTTAAATTATGGTTCGCTTTCCTAATTCAGTTAAAAAACATAATGCGTTGCTGAATACCCCTCAGCCTATGGACATCTATGGGTCGCAGAGAGTTACTATACCAAATTTGGCGAAGCTACGACCAATAGTTACTTTGTACTTGGCCGGACAAGATTTCTACGGTGAAGGTCACAGCGCTAAGGTCAAAGGTCAAATCCAGCAAAAAACCTGACGTTGCACATCTATGGGTCATGATGAGTTACCATACCAAATTTGGTGAAGCTGCGATCATTAGTTGCTGAGTACTGACTCGGACAAATTCATGGACAGAGGACAGACGACAGACAGACACGCAGGTGACGACAATACCCCTCGGCCAAAATTTGACCGAGGGGTAAAAAAAAAAAAATTGGATTGGCTCAAAGGTCTGTCTGTGTTTCAATGCTAATACTTTATAGTGGTGGTAAATCAATCAAATGTTGCTTGGCTCACAAAAATTTCAGAAGCTTAGAAAACAAAAACTTACAAAAAATTATAGAATCTGGAGACAAGCAACATGCTCTAGTGACTGTGTAATCATGTATAAAGAGGCAATGTGTGGAATAGAACCTCTCTTTGTGTCCGCAATGGAGAACCATAATCCCAAGGTTGTCTCACAACATCTAAGCAAGGCATGTAATGCAATAGGGTCGCCAGCTATTTTTGGATCTTCAAGCGTTAACTGTTACATCATACAGGTAATGAACTTGATAGTTTAATATGACCTGTGCCGTCCATGATACAGTATCGGTGCATTAGCAACTGGATTTGTCTAAAATGGACTTGTTGTGTGCAGTGCATTAAAATGTGCATGTAGGGTCCCTCAGCAAATGCATTGACTCATTTTGAAGATACATGTACAAGCAGTGGTACAAGCTTCTAATTTCTGTTGACATGCTTCGGCTAATTTCACAATCCTCTGAGTCCGCTTTCCCCTCTGGGAACTAGGTTGGTGATTTGTCTTAGTTACATTTGATTCAGTCATTTGGTACAAGCTGTAGCATAGGGAAACAACAGAGCTAATTGACCCTCTATAACCCCAACCCTGCAACCCCCAAAGCCCCCCCCCATAGCCCGGGCAAAAAAAAAAAAAAAAAAAAACCACTGCCCTTCTTCCCTCTGGGGAGCACACCTCTCTTGCTTCTTGCTCTTTACTGTCAGGTTCACTTTTTTTTTTCAAGAAAGACATTAGTGTTGCACTAATGCAGACATCAATTAGTTACATTCACCAATCCAAGATGGTAACAGGTTTGTGTTGTCTTGTGTCTCTGTTCAGAGTTTGTTTTTAATATACAACCCTAATTCCAAAAATGTTTGGATGCTGTGTAAATTGTAAATGAAATCAGAATGCAATGCAAATCCAGGGTTCCCACACGTCCTGGAAAACCTGGAAAATGATTGACCAATTTTCCAGTCATGGAAAACACATGGAAAATGAGAAAAAAAGTAAAATGTCCTGGAAAAGCTTGAGTTGTCCTGGAAAATTATTTTTCCTCCCTCTGCTTCTCTCTGCCTTGTGGATGAACGCAAACGGGTTAAACATTTTACGCATGTATGTCTGTTTTCAGCTGCCTTTAATGGGCAACATTGAGCTGTAGCGCTTCTCTGCTTCATCTCTGCTTCAGGCCGGCATAGCGCCCCACGTGACGCTACCAACCAATCAAATTGCATATTCCCTTAGAGCAGTTCTGCTGCCTAGTGTTTCCATATGACTTTGTTGCTAGATTTACCGACTTTTCAGATCGAAGTAAGGATTTATTTTCCCCAAAGAAGCGCCAAAACTAGCGACTTTCAGTTCAAGAGTGTTGCTGTATCGTTGTATATCGAGTGTGAGGTTTTTCTCCCTCTCTCTGTCTCCTCTGAGTGACAGAGGAGCAGCGGAGAGCTGTAGTGGGCATGCCGTCACGTTTGGCTGTGCGCTCTGAGATGAAATATATCTCTGGTTTCAGTAGAGCTGCAGCGACCATGACGACAGCTTCGAGATAGCGACGGGTAACAGGTAGTCTTACTGGGCCACGTTTCACTCAGTATTTCATACTTGCTCCATTGTCCGACAGCAGAAACAGAAAATATGTGAATGAGAAAAACTTCATTAGGAATTCTGCTCTATTAAAATACTGTGTATGCGTACAGAGAGCAGAGCTCCGACTTTTCATGCAGTTTTTAGCTAGCTACTTTGCAATGAAAGTAATTTAGATGTCAGCATCCAAGTGAGATCTTATATATCCATGAGTGAGATCAGAGGCGGATTGTCCATTGGGGCGATAGGCGACCTTTTCACGAGAAAAAAGATTTTTTTTTTCCCCGGCTCTACCACTGTTCTACAGCTTGATCTCCCTTTGAATGGCATTGTCCAATCAGGATAAACTAGCGTTTCCAATAGCCCCGCCCCTTTCGGGGCGATTTCACTCAGACTGAAAATTGCCCCAGGGGTCTCTCATTGACTCTCGTGTAACGTCATTTTTTCGCCAGTGCTAAGCCTTTCAATGCAATCTCAATGGGTTCCAGGAGGGCTTGCCCCAACATGCTTTCGTCATATGTAACAGCAGTGGTGGTGGGCGGAGCTGGTCGTGGGTATGCACGGCGCCATGAGAACCGAGACGGTCTCCTACTTCCGGTCATTGCTCGCTGTACTGAAGAGAGAAGGGCAGGCTGAATGTGTTCAGGCTCCATTTATTCCGTTGTTGGTTGTACCAACGACTCAAAAAAAGATATAGTTTGTGTGGAAACAGAGTGCTTTATTCACAAGGTGATTAGAAAAAAGATTGCCCTTGCCCAGCACCTTACAGCCTACACTCGATGCCAGCGAGTCGGCGCTAGGAGTGGCTAGCCGCGCGGAGACAGAAGTATCCATCCAAGAGGGTATACGTGTGCTCACACCATTTCGTATAAAAGCGCCTGACGGATGACCATCCCGATCCCACTGTGATATACACATACCTGCCAACAAGTACGGTTTGCCCGTAATGGTTACGGTTTTCAAAAGCACAGTCCGGTTTACGGCTGAACAAAAACAAAATCCGGTTTTTCGGAAAATAACGAATAGTATTAAAAAGGGCAATAAGTGGAAATGCATCATTTCTAGATTGAAGGAATTAAAAATCTCTGTGTGAAGAACGAGAGGTGTAATTTCATCTGGAGTATAGCAGGACGTCACATACCCGCTCTCTGCGTTGATCTCCACCCCTTGTTTACAAGCCCGGTCCGGCTGCGTGTTCATGTATGTTCATGTGAATCGCCGCCTCCTCCTTCCGAGAATGCATTCATACAGCCGGTGAGCAGAATCGCCTCCTCCTCCTTCCCGAGAATGCATTCATTAGCCAGTAAGCAGTGGCAGTGCGTATTTTTAAAAAAAGCGAAATGGCGGAGAGCGGAACAAACGTTCACCTGAAGATGAGCAGGATCCGAAATTACTTCTAAATAAACAACGGTCGTTGGCGAAGAAGTTGTCGGATAAAGAAAGGGGCAGGACCCGGATTAATATTGGCCTTGCATTTCCAAGGTGGAGAGCACTGCGAGAGCGAAAGGGGCTACAGTTTGACTCGAGCTAGCTCTTCTTCTCCTGGACAGGTAAGTAACAACATAAAGTCAAATGTCTGCTTTAATTAGTGTTACAGTAACGTTAGGCACATGTCGCTATGGCGATTCAATGAAATTTAATGTTAGAATCGTAGCATGGTTAATGTTCGGAGCTTGAGTTGTTAGCGGCTCGGTCCCAGCAATGGGCCAGGCGTTACGGTTGTGTTAGGTGAGTAGCCCGTCAGCCAGCTAACATTTGCAATTAGCGCAAATCTGCAGTTTCCTGAGCATTTCAGGTTCGATGTACTGAGTAGTAACGCCATGAAACTTAAACTGGCCCGTCATTCTGCCGAATAGCAGAGGTTGAAGGAGGTGTGGCTCATGACACACTTTGTTTTTGGTCTACAGGCAGTGCACAACAGCAAACCTAGCAGTGAAACGATTTCGCTTTTTTTGCCCCTTAAAACATAATGATAAAATAAAACATGAAACAGGTTCGTTTTATTCCCGTCTCTTCAACGCTAGTTTATATTTACCAAAGACAGCCATTTTGTTACAATCGCAGAGAATCTGTTGGTTCGTTTGCGTAAACAATCAGCACACCTTGCTGGTTATGAAGATCATAAGGAATCACGGAATTGGCCGAGGCGTTTCAATTGGAACCATTCTCGGCTAAAATCGGAACTGCTGCTGCAGTGGGAAAATAAGGGACAGTAAATGCATCATTATTGACGTTACTTATCAGTAACACTTTGACAATTAATTTTGATACCAGTTGATCATTCTGGAAGTTACTTGCCAGTGACACTGACAAATTTATGTTGATACCAGCTGATCATTATTGAAGTTACTTACAAGTAACACTATGGCAAATTAATGTTGATACATCTTGATCATAATTGAAGTTACTCACCAGTAACACTGTGGCAAATATATTTTGATTCTGGTTGATTACTTTAGTTGAATGTGATGTATAATGATGATGTATTTAATTAACAGATGTTTCAGATATCTTTTGTTTGGTCAGTGGAATAAGTTGTAAACTTGTTGCATACTGAAGACACATTCTCAGATCTAGTTACCCAGTTTCCATTAAATATGACCCATCTGTCTAATTGTTGTGAATTTGTTTTTCTTGGTCCTTTCACTTACTGTACTAAAGGGGTTTGGACATAACTAAATAACAATATTCATCACAGTAATCACGGGCATGTTACCTGGGCTATGAAAAGTTCTCATTTCTAGGATTTCTGTGTACAAAAGTGTCAAATTGAAGCTGAATTGTTTAGTCAAATTTCTGCCTCAAAAGAGCTGGAAATGCAGTATTTAGCAACTATTTTTCCAAATTTTTCCCGGGGGAGGTTCCCCGTACCCCCACCTACTGGAGGGCGCAATTGCATGCTAGGATTATTAGGATGGTTTTTCACTTTCAAAAGTTGGCAGGTATGTATACATTATACAGTCACCTGATACGTTAATTCAAAGATCCGTCCAACAAGTATGTTTTTTTCGAAATCCGACAAAAAGCAGCATTGTCAGCCAGTGGTCAGTTTAGTTTTCCGGTGAAGTTAGCAGCGTTTGCCATGTAATTAGTGGCCATCTACGGTCACACGCGGGATACCCACACATTTAGCAGTTATACAGGCTAACGTTAGCACTTTTGAACAAGTTGACATTGAGCAGTGGAGGGGCTTACCAGTAGCGTTAGTGAATATTGAAAGGTGTATAATCGTAATCCTGGCTTCTGTAAAAAACCTCAGCTTTAGTCGATTATATTCTTGTGGCAAATATTTAGCTTGTCAGCTACAGCGGTTGTGAAGGATTGGACTGAGATCTTTATTTCGTTCCGTGCATCGGTGATTTCCAGCATGCGAGTTGAAGCTTGGGGACTGTACTTTCGTGCTCTGAATGATGATTATTGCCCTCAGCTAATGTGATATTATTCTTGCTTTGTTTTATATTGACCTTTTTGCACTGCAGGATAGGATTTGATTTTGATATTTATATTTTTGATTTATTTTTGCAGTGATTTTGATTTTTACTTTCAGAATGCAGGTGTCAGATGCACAAAGTAAACTGTAAGTAAACAGTAAACAGATTAACTAAAGGAAATTGTTTTGGTGATTTATTGAACATATAAAAATATTTTGTGGAGAAAGTACAAGAGGGAAAGAGGGAGAGGAAGAAACATTGAAGCAATCTGGTTAAATGTACAAAATATAAGGCACAATTGTTGAAAATAACACTTCTCCAAAGCTTGGGGATGGAATTTATTAGTGTATGTTGTGATAACTTGACTCGTACTGTAGCAGCTGAAAAAGTCCTGAAAATGTCCTGGAAAAGTCCTGGAAAATAATTTCAAGAAAAGAGTGGGAACCCTGAAATCTCATAAACCCACATTTTATTCACAGTAGAACATAGACAACATATCAGATGTTGAAAGTGAGACATTTTACCATTTCATGAAAAATATTAGCTCATTTTGAATTTGATGGCAGCAACACATCTCAAAAATGTGGGAGAGGAGCAGCAAAAGGCTGGAAAAGTAAGTGGTACTAATATAAAACAGTTGGGGGAGCATTTTGCGACAAATTAGGTTAATTGGCAACAGGTCAGTAACATAACTGGGTATAAAAAGAACATTTTAGAGAGGCAGAGTCTCTGAGAAGTAAAGATGGACAGAGATTCACCAATCTGTAAAAAACTGCATCTAAAATATGTGGAACAATTTCAGAAAAATGTTCCTCAATGTAAAATTGCAAAGACTTTGAATCTACAGTATATGATATCATTAAAAGATTCGAAGACCGGTGGCTCATCGGTCTAAGCGCGCGCACCATAAAGGCTGTGGCCTTCCTGCGGCGACCCAGTTCGATTCCGGCTCGGGTCATTTGCCACGTCTTCCCCATTCTTCTCCCCAACTTTCCTGTCTCTCTCTACTGTGACACTATCAAATAAAGGAGAAAATCCCCAAAAAAAATCTTAAAAAAAAAAGATTTGAAGAATCTGGAGAAATCTCTGTGCGCAACGGACAAGTCCACCAGTCAATATTGGATGCACGTGATCTTAAGGCCCTCAGGCAGCACTGCTTTAAAAACAGGCATGATTTTGCACCGGAATACATTGCATGGGCTCAGGAACACTTCCAGAAATCATTGTCTGTGAACACAGTTCGCCGTGCAATCTACAAATGCAAGCTAAAGCTGTATCATGCAAAGCAGAAGCGATATGTGAACACGATCCAGAAACGTCACCCTGGGCTAAAGTTAATTTAAAATGGACTGAGGCAGAATGGAAAACTGTTCTATGGTCAGATTAATCAAAATTTGTTTTGGAAACTACCGACGTCATGTCATGCGGTTCCAAAGAGGAGAGGGACCATCCAGCTTGTTATCAAAGCACAGTTCAAAAGTCCACATCTCTGATGGTATTGGGTTGCATTAGAGCCTGAGGCGTGGGGAGCTTACACATATGGAGAGGAATTATCAATGCTGAAAAGTATATAGAGGTTTTTCAACATTATGCTCCCATCCAGACAATATCTCTTCCAGGGAAGGCCTAACATATTTCAGCAACACAATGCCAAACCACACACTGCATCCATCATAAGAGCATGGCTTAGTAGTAAAAGAGTCCGAGTGCTGAACTGGCCTATCTGCAGTCCAGACCATTCCCTAATAGAAAACATTGGTCGCATCATAAAATGAAAAATCTGACAAAGAAGACCCAGGACTGTTGAGCAGCTAGAATCCTACAACTGACAAGAGTGGGACAACATTCCTTTCCCGAAACTTCAGCAATGGACCTTTCCGACCTGTCAATCAAGTGTAGAATAACTACCAATTAGAATGCCTTATCTTATAATGCCCTGCCTACCCCGACAGCACTGCCATATTGTCCCACATTCAATATAGTCATGAGCTGTGTTTAATAGGAGAGGTGTTTAACTTTATCGAAAATGGTTCTTAGATGTGCTTGGGGAAAGTGTAATACTGAGGAAAGATACCCTGCCGGCAACGGGGAGCTCAATTAATCTTTTTTTCCAAGGCCAAAAAGGCAGTAATGGGGCAGATTGCTGAAACAATATTTCACTTGGTGATACAAGCACCAAATTTGGCACACAAGTGCTTCAGAACCTACTGTCTCAGAAAAGTACGTTATCCACTTGAAAAAACAAAAATGGCCGCCATTTTCCAAGATGGCCGCCATTCAAAGTGGTTTTAAACGGTGTTTGAACTACATTTTGATTGAATAATCCTATTTTAATGGTCTATACATCGAAATATATGTTTTTGAGTATGAGAAATCCAATTCTGCATTTAGAAAATCAAAGTTATTGAATAATATGATGATACAATGGGAATTAAATGAAGAAACACTCTCTCGGTGATGTTTCCGATGTGATGTCTAGGTACGTGACCACCCAATGAAGAGACATGTGGTAGGACAGTAAACTGTGCATACTGCATTATAACAGTGCTAGAAGATGTATTATGGCTTATCTGGGGTTGACCAGTGCATTAGAAATATGATTACGCTTTGCTGATATATAGGGTAATGTTAACTTCGATTCTGTGTTTTACAAACAATGTGAAAAAACTGAAGCGATAGCATTTGCATCGTCCTCAGCATTCAGTCTTGCAGCCGCATTTTGTCAACTGCTCACAAGTCTGAGCAATGGGTGGAAGGGTTGTCCAGAGAACTTGCCAGACCTCACCATCTTCTTGCCAGCCCCAGTTGGCAGGGCTTTCAGTTTGCATTTTGCACACTGTTGCCTGGCCCCATATGCAGGCAGCTTAGAAGGCAGACCGTTTCACATGCTGAACGAGGGATGCGCTTGTCGGTGGAATGGCATCATAAGACCTTTGCTTCCGAGCAAACAAGTTCAGTCTTGCCTCATCAACCTTGCCTGTAGTGCTGCACTGCAAAAAATGAAAGATGAAAATACTAGGTAAGATGAATTTACTTATTTTAGGACTTAAAGGAATAGTTCACCCAAAAATGAAATTCAGTCATTATTGACTTACCCTCATGCTGATGAGAAGTCCGGAGTAGTTTTTTATTCCTCAAAGTGCGGCCGGAGATTCAGGGGGTTTTCCTCCTGCACCGCAAATCCATATAACGAGCGTCTATGGTTACCGAAAAGAAAAGGTCCATAAAACTACACAAAAACTTTTTAATATTCCTCCATACTGCTCGTCCGCTGCAATCCAAGTGTCCTGAAGGGGTAACATCCAGAGTTCACCTGAAACGATGTCATTTAGTACAGTTTTATAGCCTATTATTCACTCTAGTGAGTTCGCCTGGCGGCGCGCTCGCGCGTTCACGCGGTTCTCCCGAGCAGCGGCGTTCACTACGGTAGCCGCGCCAGACAACGTTCAACGAGAATCGCGGAAGACAAAACCTTGTGTTTACATCCTGCTGAGAGCGACACGAGCAGCACACAAACACGAGGGCTCTGCCTGCATGTGATTTGAACCTTTAAAAGGAAAAAAGAAAAATGTCCGAGGACTTCAATGTTGAGGAAGAGCATGAGTTCTTTGCTGAGCCTTTTCTCTTTGAGCCGGAGTACACGGACGAGGAACTCAGACAGATGGATGAAGCAGCCGCAGCTCGACCAGAGCCACAACCAGCGGCGGACTACAGACCTAGGGCATCGGAAACATGGTGGTGTAAATGTCGAAAATGTAAAGCTATGCAAACCTAAGAGTAGAGCATTTGCTGTTTAGATTGGGATTTGTTGATGCCGCTCCTGGAGGATCTCAATATCTCCGTTGAAGAGACTGAGAGCACTGCCCAAAGTCAACGTATTACCGAAAACCCGGATTATCCACCATTACTGACCCGTGGGGTTCTCGAGATTTTTTTCCTCGTAACTAAAATCAACTGGAAAAAGAGGCCAAGACCCGCAGGACCAAACGGCACGCTCTCTGTAGAGTACGTTCCATTGTACAGTATGCGTTATACGTCTTTTGTTTTGATGCAACCCAATTTACAATATTTTCATATTTTGTGCTGTGCCCAGTGCTGAACTATTTCTTTATTTACTTTTTCCACTGTCAGTGCAGGTTGGTGGCATACCGGGTGGTATTGGAGTGGGTCCTGAAAGGCGAGAGACTCGGCAAGGACAATAGAAAAGTTTTACTAGCCTGTGTTGTTACAAGCATCCGTGACGGCTACCATTCTCCAGATGGATTGTATACTGGATTCAAGGAGGCAGAAGAGGCTTTTGAACGGATCTGAAGACAATCAATCTAAAGACATTCTCACTGACTCATTTTTATATTACCTCATAGTATTTCATCTGGGACTTTTTCCAATACATCACAAAAAAGCACTGCCACATTATGAATAATAACAGGCATGGAAACTATGCTGCTGCGCATCTATATTTTTATTAGAAACGATATCGCTAAAGAATAAAGAAAATGTGTAAAATGGAAGATATTTTACAATGTTTATTGTAATTGTTAACGTTTGTTAGTATTGTGTGGTTTGTACAATAAAACAACAGTAACCAACCACAAAACTAAGTTGCATTTACTACTCACTCCAAGGGATACCATATCGCAGGTGTTACAAAATTGGATAAATACTAAAATAATTACTATAAATAAGTCAATATTTGGCTCAGAATCACAAGCACACATTTTGCATGACTTGCAAAGCTGCTCCTTTGACTGGAGATTTATCTTTGACCTGAGCACTAACTGCAATACAGACATGCTACCCACAGATAAATGCAGTGTTTTATTTATGTACAGATATAAGGGCCTCATTTTCGAATGGTAGCTGACTAGCAGGGTCCATAAGCCTATATGCCATAAGCAGGACTTTTCTGGTGGCTTAGTAATGGACAATGAGGACCTTTACAGCTTTTTTCTCACAAACTTTATTCTTTTCACACAAACTTTATTTTTTAATAGAAATTTAAACAAACATCACCTCATTTGGAAAACAACTAAAAACAAGATAATTGCAAAAATAAAAAAGGCAAAAATAAGCATGGCATGTTTGTGTTTGTCTGACTTGACATTTCACATGTTGATGCAGAAACCAATTGTGCATCCCTCATACTAACTGCTAAACCGTGAAGCATGTTTTAGTATGGCTTCCTCTCTTGCAGGTTTTAGTTTTTGGGCTATGTTTGTAGGTAGTGGGGGAATAGAACCATGTGACTGTGGGTCTTTCAACTTGATCTTGGGGTCCAGGCGTCTCTGCAGAACTTGCACCACCATATTTTGCCGGAATGTTTGTGTAGTTGGCACATAGATCTTTTTTATGACCCACTCTTTGGTTTGTTTTGGGTAAACCACATTAAATTGCAGTTTTCCTGAAAAACAAAAGAAAAAAATTGGACACATAGAAAACGTTAATGATACAACATATACATAATATCGACCATTCAAAATATTTACCAATTTTACGTTGCAAGGAAGGAACAAAGAAATTATATCCACATAATTATAAACCATGCACTTGTAATTTGGAAAAAACAATGTTAAATTACTTTTGTGGGTAATGTCTCTTCAATTGTGTAATACTCGAATTTAGACCACTAATTACTATATATATCATGCAAACTGACGTCTTGGTGCAGCGGGCCTGATTTGTTTAGGCTCACATAAAACAGGTGTGCCTCTCATCAAAGGTTACACGTAATGTGTTGTTTTTGCCATTAGAAGTCAGTAAGAGGACATGAATTAATATATGACAGTGAGCAATTAACAAAAGCCCACCAAGTTTGTAAAGCGGGCAAAAAAAAAAAAATGCAGATGGAAACGCTATTTTCCGAATAAATCTGCTACTGCATCGTGACGGTGTTTTGATGCCGTCGTTGCCTTCTGATAATGGTTTGCTATGTTGCTAATAGCTGGCACATAAGCACGTACAACTTGTGCAATTATCATCATTTGTTGGTAGACGCGATCCATTTTGGCTGACTAGCTAAATTAGTCGGTTAACACATTACTTTTGGTCACTTGAAGGTTCTGCGATTCAGTGCGAAAATGAATGGAAGCAGCTTAAAATGTCAGAAATCTATTCGATACACCAATTTGATCGCATAACAGCATGTGACGTCTCTTCGCAATACTTTTTATTCGCTTTAATGCCATTAGATGGAAACGCATTTTCACCTGCTTTTTTCGCATGAATATTTTTGGCGAACTTCAGATAGTTCGATTGACAAGTGGATGGAAACATAGCTAGTGATGTTATCTTTCCCCAATCATTATAACACTTACATGCAACCCCCAGGTGTTATTTCACAGTCCTTAAGCAAAATGAACAGAACTAAAAGACTCGTGATAATAGTCCAAAATCATGTGAAAATACATATTCACTGTGTCAGAAACAAGGACAAAACTCCATAATAGTCCAAAATGATGTGGAAATGAAGTTTTTTGGTCAAGTAACATCAAACATCCTGTAACATTACCACGTTTGTGAAAAGGGTATATAAATATACAAACAAATAAGTTATATAGTAAAAGGTCTGTAAAGTACATACCTCTGTCCTTAGTTGTAACATAGTCGGCACAGCTGTAGTCTTCAACAAAGGTCTTCGTTTAGAAATTTTAAAATCCTCCGGTGAGAAGTGGTCACTACAGACCCGGAGACTATGGACGTTGACGGTCTTGATATCGCAACGAAGAGCTATCAGCCATAGCTATAGTCTTTCGGTGTCCTGAACTGGTAGTCTGAGGAAAGTCACGGATCTCCTGAACGCACGCTTCATTTGGTTGAAGCATCCAGGAAAAGAACACACTACAACCATCTTTTCATATTAATTTTCCGGTGCAGTTGAAAAAAAAGTAAATTTCTGAGTGACAAAAATCAAAAATGTCTTTTTACTTCCAACTCGGGGAGCAGCTAACTTCGCTCTGCTTTATCGGTTCTCGTGTTGCTCTCGGCAGGACGTAAACACAGGGTTTTGTCTTCCGCCATTCTCGTTGAACGTTGCCTGGCGCGGCTACCGTAGTGAACGCCGCTGCTCGGGAGAACCGCGTGAACGCGCGAGCGCGCCTCCAGGCGAACACACTAGAGTGAATAATAGGCTATAAAACTGTACTAAATGACGTCGTTTCGGGTAAACTCTGGATGTTACCCCTTCAGGACACTTGGATTGCAGCGGACGAGCAGTATGGAGGAATATTAAAAAGTTTTTGTGTAGTTTTATGGACCTTTTCTTTTCGGTAACCATAGACGCTCGTTATATGGATTTGCGGTGCAGGAGGAAAACCCCCTGAATCTCCGGCTGCACTTTGAGGAATAAAAAACTACTCCGGACTTCTCATCAGCATGAGGGTTAGTCAATGATGACTGAATTTCATTTTTGGGTGAACTATTCCTTTAAAACACTTATTTCTATCACCATTTTTCTTAGTAAGACAAAAATTTTGTCCTTGATTTGAGGTAATTTTGACTAGCTTGCCAATAGAATAAGTCAATTTTCACTTAAAATAAGTTAAATGTTTAAATAAGTAAATGTTTTACTGATTTTAAGTTACTATTTGCTTGACAAGTGAAATTTTCTTATTTCATTGGCAAGCTAAGGTCTGCATCTTCTATGATAGGTGGGTATTGACTGAGCTTATTATGCCTCGGTGTGCGCATGCGCACAGCGAGCATACGGTACTCAGTCTGTGTATTTGTTTGTTTGTCTGTCTGTTACCATCATAACTGCGACAGCGTGTGCATCCAAGCTAAAGTAACAATGCCAACGAGTGACAAACACTGTTCTCTTGATTTTAAATGTGCCAGAATTTTGATTTTTTTGTAGCACTTCATGTTTCAGTATACACGTTTTGTGTACATAATGTTAAGCCACACCCACATGATTTTGGCACAAGGACCGCACTCTATTGACTGTTTATGTATTCAAGCTTGCTTTTATGTTACTGTACAACTATTGTACATCAGTAGTGGCTAAGCAATACACACCGAGGCATCAGCACCTCTGGTGCTTTCATTGAAGACAGGGCTCAGTTCAGGGCAAACCTCCCATGCTTGCCATGCAGTTTTCTTGCCTTTACCACGAAAAGCTGACACAACATCACAGCCAGTGAAGGCGTGAAAGAACAGCATGCCACTGGATTTCTCTGGGCCAAGATTCACCACCATATCATAAATTACCCTACAAAACATGAAAGCACATTGAAATATGGGATGCAACTAGGTTCAAGCATCTGGTGCCCTACACCTAGCCCGATCGTTCATCCAGTGCCATTTAAGTCCCCTGCGATCTGTGCACCATCCAGGTAACTGAAGCCCCGTTGCCGTTGGCTCGGCTCTCCCGCACTGGCACATCCTGTCAATTCAGGTGCGGCTATCTAACTACAAACTACAACTAACTAAACTTCTAGTTGAGATATATACAGGGGCTTATTAGATAGCATTTGGGACACTAAAGTATACTACAAACTACAGTGAGTACACCACTACAACAGTTAGTAAACTACAACTACAGCTAGTACACTACAAGCCGACACTGAACCCCATGCTGAGTCTCACAGCAGTGATGTCACCAATGTGCCCTGGTTGTGCTTTGACATTACTCTTATAAAATAATACAAACCGAGCTTGTCCACAGCATTTCAATGAATGATCATGGATGTTGCTCTTCAACTTAATGCAATATCTTTGATCAGACAGCTTCCGAAAAGACTAATTTTGAGTCGTAATAGCCGCCATCTTGAAAACTGGTGGCCATATTGGAATTCAGTTGACACCATTGAGTTTTTCCAGTCAGAATACATTCATTTTGATATTTGGATCATTAACACATTTCTGTTCGTTCAAGTTCTACTTCGAAAGCCTTTTTTTGCCTTTGATGAGGCGGCCATCTTGAAAACGGGCGGCCATCTTGGATTTTCAGCTGGATAACGTACTTTTACTAAAAAGTACATCCTGGACATCATTTATGTCAAATTTGGTGCTTGTATCACCAAGTGAAAGATTCTTATGGAATACTGACTTAATCTTCCCCACTACAGTTGGAAAAGTGTTGACGATGGATTAAGGTGTGTTTGTTCGAAGGTAAGCAAATTAAATTTTTTGCCATTTCACTCTCACTAGTTAGTTAGCTACCAACAATCTATGCATATGTTTTGCTGAGAAGACAGAATTACACCAACGGCATCGTTGATGCATATGTTAACATTTGATTGTTTTTCCCCAATGGACTTCTCCACGCAATACCAGATGTAGCTACAAACCAGTAGCTATTCTGCTGAGAATTTGATTCCTTCATACCACTCAGCATAGGCATTCGCAATACTAGATAATATAAAATATTTTGCCAGATGGTGATGGATTTTGTAATGGCATGATGTAATCTGCTTAGAAACTTGGACAGAGAATGTCAGTCGCTTAGCCGAAATGAGAAAAGTTTGCATGTCATCAAAATTGTTTTGGAGGAAAATGCTGATATAACTATTGTTAGATTAATAACTGGATTATGTCTAATGTAGCTAGTTTAAGGGTTTGCTGCATTGTGCGATATGATTTATTACAAAGTCTAGCTACTGTGTGACTCATGGCCAACTGGCGTTAGACAGCATACTGGATCCAGTGTTTTTTTTAGCGCAGTGATGGCAGCAAACGTATGAAAACTATTTACCCTGCTTTACATTGCGCAGTGCGATTCCACTATTTTGTCCGGTTTGATCTCAACGTGCCGTTTATGGGGTGTTTGGCTTTTCATCGATTGCCAGCACTTCGCTTGGACTCTTGTATCTCCACCCGTTCAGTTAAAAATTTTGAGCTCATGGATATATCCTTGTGTAAAATAGTTAAGGCCTCTCCGGACAACTTTGCCGGACAAGTTGAACGCATTCGGTAAGAAACAAACCACAATATTTTCGGAATACCCACGAGAGAGTAGTGCTCAAATTTCTGCTGCGCTGTTCTCAACGCAGAACATGGGGCCCACAGCAACAGTAACTAAGGGGGGCGGTGTAGTTCGGAGCAAGTCGGAAAGGTCCAATTAGTCTCCTCACTTT
Source organism: Gymnothorax javanicus (assembly GCA_029692085.1). NCBI lineage: Eukaryota > Metazoa > Chordata > Actinopteri > Anguilliformes > Muraenidae > Gymnothorax > Gymnothorax javanicus. Next base: position 59,982,631 of record CM056196.1, on the reverse strand, counting down.
CCAGACGTTTACAGACTGTTGGTAAAAGGAGAGGGGATACTAAATAATGGTAAACATGGCCCTATACCAACTTTTTTGAGATGTGTTGCTGGCATCAAATTCAAAATGAGCTAATATTTTCCATAAATGGTAAAATGTTTCACTTTCAACATCTGAAATGTTGTCTACAGAGCCGGCCTGGACATCTAGGGACCCTCAGCAGGATAAATTTTGGGGGCCCTGCTTTGCCATGAATAGACAGACAGTTAAGTATTCACAGAACCAGATACTGTATGCAATTATAACCCTTAAGCATCAAATTTATATCTCCATCGACATGATGGGTCATAGTTTCACGAAAACACTCAAAGTAAAGCTACCTAACAGCACTTGCCATTTTTTACCTCTACTTTTTGTCAGAATTCGGGCCGGCAGTGTGACGTCACAGAACTTGCCGTTACAATAGTGATAGGCCATCTTGGTTACAAACAAATCTGCTGGCAATATCAAACACATGCGAACTTCCCTGCACTGAAGCTCTTAATCATTGTTATTCACCAATTTTCTATTTTAAATTCATATAAAGCACGCCTGTATCCATTATTTACTTGAAGATGATGACTGTATATCAACTGCACAAGAACAGAAACAACAGTCTGAAGCCATCTGGCTCTATCAATTTCTCAACATCGTGAACAACTACTGACAGTTGGTAATGGCATATATTCCCTAATTTGGCTAGACCACTGTGACACTAATTAATTAGTAAATTGGATAGATAACTTACAAATACTGGGGGGTATACCACCCATGAAACTTGTAAACACATGCAATTAGATTATCACAACGCTGCATTCTGGCAGGGTTCAAGCTGAACAACTTACCGAAACATCAAAGCTTCTATCCTTCGTGCTTGCTTGTACTTGGGGTTTTAACATCCCCAGATTGCAATGGTGGTGTACATCAAACATATTTCGAGACTTGACAGCATTTTCACCTCTTTAGAAAATTTAGAGTTTAATTTCTAGTGCTCTTATACGTGCTAATAGCAAATCATGGTGGCTGACATAGTACTAATTACATGCTGGGTTGCTAGCTAGGGCATGCGCAGCATATGCATGGGCTATATTAATATTTGATAACCCCCCTCTCACTAATAAAACTTCCCAAAATATATTCGTACCCCCTTTTGAAATCATTCCGGCCAATGAAAACATCAATATGAAAGTAAACCATGAAAATAATCATGGTTTGGATGTGGAAATCTTTCCTCTTTTCATTTCTGTGCAGTGTGAGTTGCAGGAGCTCTCAAAACAACATGCGTTAACCATATCCCGTACCTTGCTATTATTAGCTAGTTAGCTAGCAAACACACAGTGCGCAGAAATGAGTAGGGAGCCGTGAATAATATCACAACATGTGTTAACTATATCTTGCAGCTTGCCATTATTGGCTAGTTGGCTAGCGAACACACAGTGCTCAGAAATGAATAGAGAGCCGTGATTAGTATCATTTCACTACTTTGCTGGCTAGATCAGATTGAACAGTGAGTTGGCTAGCTATCTAGCACGCAGTGCATAGAAACAATTAAAGAATAGTAATCATTTCACTTCTTAGCTAGGTCAGTGTATAGTTCAGGACAAGCGGAGACACAATTAGCTGTTAGCCTGATAAGCAACAACAGCTGCAGCAGTCTGCCAATGAGGCCGCCATGTTTGCTGCCCCATAAAAGAATTTTCCCAGCATGCAGTGCAGATTCTGGTGATACAAGGAGGTCCTATGGGAGTGAACACTCTGGTCAACAAGTAGGCTGCAGTTCATTGTTGCCAGGTCTGTGCAGAATTCACTCAGTCAATTCAGTATACCATGCATCCATTTGGGGGCCCCTCGTGGGGCCCTAAGCAGCCGCTTAATTCGCTTATAGGGAGGGCCTGGCTATGGTTGTTTATGTTGTATTGTGAATAAAATGTCAGTTTATGAGATTAGCAAATCATTGCATTCTGTTTTTATTTTCATTTTACACAGCATCCCAATATTTTTGGAATTGGGGTTGTAATTAGTTTATTAAAAATTATGTATTTTTTCCCTTTAAGCATGACATTTTAAAGATTTTCTAAAGATAGACTGCCGACATTCTTACTGAAGGCTAGACGTATTTTGATCATTTATAAATTTTTGGGTCACAGGGGATCTGGTTCGTTTGAGCGACCTCTTGGATTTACCTTAAACTACATTTAACGCACAGTGCCCTGCGTTGGAATGCAAGGGAAACTAGAATGACAAGAAGCCATTTTCCGGGGTTTCTCAACTACTGTTCTCAGCCACTTTGTTTGTTTTTATTGGGCAGAGATTGGAGTCGTGACATCGGCATGCTGTTTCTGAGTTTGCTTTTGGCTGTCAGGGGTTACGTGTCAGAACACCTTTCTCAGGTCTATCGTGGCAAAATGAGGACTAGAATGCTTGCCCTCTTGCCTTTATTCTGTTGGCCCCCCATCAGCAACCATAGTGTATGGGAAAAGTTTGGTAACAGATTACAACTTTGTCACACATAATAAGCACACATCATCCATAACAATGACAATAGGTGTGCAGGACCTGGCCAGCTGGCAGTGGTGTTTGGTGCCTGCCGTACAACTTACTTTACAGCAAGCAAATTTTAAACATTTTTTAAGATTCCTCCCCCTAAAGGACAGTTTCCCTCCCAAAAACTCCTGCCCATAACTCAATAAATCTACTCCTAAGAAAGACGCAAGCTGTGCTCGCAATACTCTGCACTGAAATGTATCATCACGTTTGTTATTGTTGTCTGGGAATGTATAGCCTAATTCAGGGCCTGTTGCAAACACAAAATGTTCTGAAACTCCTTGTGACTTTCTAAATAGGTCTGGTATTGGCTTTGTGCTCATGAATGCAAGAATTCTCTCACCGAAAATTGATCTATTTAGAATGTGGGCAAAGTCAACTAATGCAGATGTTATGGTCTTGTCAGAGACATGGTTGAGTAAATCTATTCCTGATTGCCATGTTAATATGGATAGGTACGATCACATTTCCAAAAAAGTTGGGACACTATTTAAAATGTAAATAAAAACAGAATGCAATGATTTTCATATCATTTGAACTTTATATTTATTTGAAAATAGTACAAAGACAATATATTAAATGTTGAAACTGAGATTTTTTTTTTTTTCCAGAAAATATATGCTTATTTTGAATTTGATGCCAGTAACACATTTCAAAAATTTGGCACAGGGGCATGTTTACCACTCACATCACATCCTCTTCAATCAATATTCTGTAAGCGTTGGGAACTAAGGAGACCAACTGCTGTAGTTTTGAAAGCAAAATGTTGTCCCATTTTTGCTTTATGTAGGATTTCAGCTGCTCAATACTTTGCAGCCACCCAAGTCATATTTTTAATTTCATAATGTGCAAAACATTGTCAGTGGTTGACAGGCCTCGACTGCAGGCAAACCACTTTAGCACCCATACTCTTTTACTGCCGAGCCATGTTGTTGTAATTCATGCAAAGTATTGCGTTTGGCATGATGTTGCTGAAATGAGCAAGGCCTTCCCTTAAAAAAAGGCATCTAGATGGCAGTAAATTTCGCACCAAAACCTGTATATATCGTTCACCATTAATGATGTCTTCACGGATGCGCAAGTTAATCACTCCATGTGTGCTAATGCACCCTCATACAATCATGGATGCTGGCTTTTGAATTGCTTGCTGATAGCCAGCTGGATGGCCCCTTTCTTCTTTAGCCCAGTGGACATGGCATCCATTATTTCCAAAAAGAATTTCATATTTTGATCAGTCAAACCACAGAGCGGTGTTTCTGGATCTTGTGTATAAACAGTTTAATCTCTGCATGGCAAAGTTTTAACCGGCATTTGTGGATGCATTGACAAACTGTGTTTACTGACAGTAGTTTACAGAAGTTTTCCTGAGTCCATGCAGTGATTTCCTCTACAGAATCCTGTCTGTCTTTAATGGAGTTCCAACTGAGGATCTGAAAATCACAGCCATTCAAAATTGGATTTTGGCCTTGTCCCATGCGTACAGAGATATTTCTTGATTCTCGGAATCTTGTCATGATATTGTGTACCATAGACGATAAAATCAAATTCTTTGCAATTCTTAGCTGAAATCATTATTCTTAAATTGTTGAACTGTTTCCCCATGCAGTATTTCACAGAGTGGTTCAGCCTTCACCATATTTACTTATGAAAGATTTTTTATACTCAATCAAGTTATGACTTGCTGCTAAATAATCTAATTAGCTGTGAGATGTTCCACCAGTTGTCTTTTTTTAGTATCATGCAACTTTATCAGTCTTTTATTGTCCCACCTCAACTTTTTAAAAATATGTTGGTGTAATCAAATTCAAAATGAGCACATATTTTTCAAAAAACAAAAAAGCTTAACAGTTTCAAAATGTGATACATTGTCTTTGCCCAATTTTCAATGAAATATAGGGTTTTAATTGATTCGCAAATCATTGCATTCGGTTTTATTTACACTGTCCCAACTTTTTTTGAAATGGGGTTGTATATATGCTCTCTGCTGGACTCCTAAAACTGTCAGTTATTGTAATCTTCGGTCTCAGACACATCATTTTTGTCATTCCTCAAACTCGCTCTGTCTTTGGACGTGAAGTTTTTTCTGATTTTGCGCCCTCATCTTGGTCTGGGTTACAGAGTTACCTTAAACTGGATCATCTTATTAGTTCGGATGTTTTTAAAATCAGAATTAAGGCTCATTTAACCAGTGTACGCACATGTTTTACAGCTAAACCCTGTTTATGTCTTATTCTTGGGGTTTTGCTTGTCATAGTCTGTTGTTTTCTGTGTGAAACTTTTATGCTGCTGTTGTTTTCAGTGTGAAACTTTTATGCTGCTGTCTTGGGCAGGACTCCCTTGAAAAAGAGATTTTATATCTCAATGGGATTTCTTCCTGGTAAAATAATGGTTAATAAATAAAATGAAGATAAATAATGGAACTGAGCAACAAAGAACTGTCAATTTATTGTTGAGAGGCCTCGGCCGACGGTATTTCCGCTAAGGATCTGATGCTTTCTAAATTTATCTGGAGACGTCGGTTTTCCTTGGAGCATACAGTAGCACTGACACATTCACCTTCTTTCTGAGGAGAAATACAATTAGAGATTATGTATACTCCAGAATGTTGCGTAGACTGGCAGTGATTTTTTTAAAGATTATTTTCATGGTTTACTTTCATATTAATGTTTTCCTTTATTTATTTGTTTATTTTTTTGTTTGCTTATCAGATGCATAGAGTTGATGATTTTAAAACTACACAGTCAGCAATCGACAGTAAATATGCACTATAGATGCAAATTTTGGTTGCAAACTATTTTAAGTTAGATGTTGAGACTATACAGCTCGGCACAGAAGTGGCACATTAAAAAAAAAAAAAATCATAGTGTTTGCTTATTCCTTAACAATATCACTGTCCAAAGACTGTGGCAGACACTTCAGTTAGGGTAACTGGAGTGTCAAAATATAAGTATGGGTTAGGAATGTGAAAGTGTGTGGTTGAGTGGTGTGTGTGCCCTGTAATGAAATGGCAAGTGAATTCTTGCATCTTGTCCAATCTGTACTGGGAAAGAGTCCCGTCAGACTTGTCAGGAATAAAAAAGTTAATGGATGGAGGCTTTATGGGCAGTAAGGGGACATACGGCTCAGTGTCCATCAGTCACGTGATGAGTGAGCGTTACACAAAGCAAGCGACGTGGCACAAAATAAGAATATGCCTCCCTATTTACGTTGTAACATGATTCAGTTAAGTTCAATTTTATAGAAACAACAGTTTTTACTAAATTTTTGTTGCAAAGAAGACTCTTTACAAGGTAGCAGCGGGGTATATGCTTGACCTTAGTCCCAAAAATTGACCTTAGATCACATCATAATAACTGCAACAAAAGTCTCTTAAACAGCTTAAAATCTTAAACAGCCTAAGATCACACAAAGAATTGCAGGAATTTTTTTTTTTTTACCAGAAGGACATTTGCAATTTTATAAAAAAAAAAAAAACAAAAACTGGAACAGAATGGCATTTGATATGCCTAAGCATCAATATTTGAATATTTACTAGCAGTAAATAGATGTGAGATCGTTTCAATTTCAATGATGTGTTTGCTTTCCGAGAAGATAAATCCAATAAACCCCAAGGCCCTCAGCATTTGCCTGTAAAGGGCTAATCGCTGTGAAGTTGAGTAGATAAGTATGGTTTTAATAGCTCTGTGCAGAAGTTTTACAAGACACTAAGCTTCTCTTTTAATTAATTTATTATTTTGTGCAGTATCTGATGCAGGAGCTCATCTGTTGGCCTATTGCCAGAGAATTATATTGAAGTATTCAACCAAGAGCAGCAAAGGCAAATAAATTATTGAGTAATACATGCTTAAAACTAGGAAAAGATCATCTCATTTTAGGCCTGTGTATTAAAAAAAAGATATGCATGGACATTAAAATGCCGGTAACATATAGTTTATTTTCATCTGCTCTGATTTTTTTTCTTTTGTGACTTGCAACTGCTCATATCAAGCATTAATTAAGAGGTATTTTTTTTCTCGAATGTTTAACTTTCCTTTCTTTTTGGAGCGCAATCCTCTCTCCTTGTTTCCAAATCATCTGTCAGATTAGTAAAAATCAGACACTCAATGCCAGAACTCAATCAGGCTGGTTACTTCGCTGATCTGGGTGCAACAGAATCATAATACCCCTGTCACACCAGAGTTGTGTTCTCACAGAATTCGTGCGGCGTTCGCAAAAATTGTGGAACGCTAGGGTGCACGCAGTGGGATCACCTAGAGCACAGCGGCATCTCTGTGGCATCTCCACTAAAGGCCGTGGGGTCTCCTAGAATGCCGAGCCACACCATGGCTCTGCATTCTGATTTGAACTCCATAGGATCGTTGTAGCAGCTCAGTGAGGTCTCCTACAGTGCCACGGAAGCGCTATGGGCACGCCCCAAGGTCGCATATGAACGCCACACGAATGCAGCTAAAGCTGCTTTCACACTGGACACGAAACTAATTTTTCGCACGACAGATTACATTCAAAGTCAATGCAAAGACAAAGTATTTGCGTCTTTACATTGACTTTGAACGTAGTCTGTCGTGCGAAAAACTAGTTTCATGTCCAGCGTGAAAGTGGCTTAATAGATGAAAAGAAAAAAAAAGGAGTGTGTACGAGGGGGTATCAAAAAGTTCTAATTATCACCGAGACATATTCAGGGTAGAAAATTTATTTTGCTTTCTTGTCCTTAAGACTTCTGTTCATAGTCACCATCCAGAGTAACACATTTCTTCCACTGTTTCTTTACCTTGCGCAGACCGCCTGAATAGAAGTCCCCTGATTTCATGGAAAACCAACCCTCCACCTCTTGAATGACCTCATGGAAATTCCTTTTCCACCTCACAACAGTGTCATAAGATGGGCTATCATCACCTTAAACAGATTGCATCTCATCGTGAAGCTTTCAGGCAGTGCAACCCTTCAAGGGCAAAAACTTAATTACACTGTGCGCCTCAGTCTTCCCCCTACTTGGGGTTACTGTTGTTTAGGATCAACTAGCACAAGATTGAATAAAGTGATGTACGTTGTAGATAGTTCTTGGTCCATTAACTAGATAAGGAGCACTGATGTTACAATCAAAATTTCATCCTGATTGCTCAATAACTTCTTGGAGATAATTAAAACTTTTTGATACTCCCTCGTATGTCACAGCTTTTACACCATCTGGGAAAACGCAGTATGGACGCTTTGGGGACGCAGTGAACTCAGCGTGCACGCAGTGGGTGTGCAGTGAAAACGCTTAGCTCGCAGTGGACTCGTAACAAGAACTCCGCGACAACACCATCGATCCCAAACGAAAACGCTGTGGGAATGCATCAGCACGCCACAAGGAATCCGCACAAATGCCTCAATCGCCATGAGAACGCCCTGAGATCTCCAGCTTGTGAAAATTTAAAAAAATTTGCAAAGTGATTTCCAAATTTCTCTGCTGTCCCACGGAGTTCTGATAAGTTTCAGATCGCGGTACAACTCCGTGGGAACTCGGTCTGGTGTGACGGGTATTAGCGACTGGTTTGTTTCACCTATGTCATGCTCTCAGCAATAACTGAAATGGATTTACCGGTTGGGTGATAAGCCAAAGTGCTCCCTGTCACTCGTACTCTGTAACACCAAGCCAGCCTAACGCATCCACTATCAACAGCCCATCCCCCTCGACCCTGACCATTCTCACCCTGTACCACCGTATCCCCAGGCCCTCCTGCTGCATCCTTCACCCTAATTCCCATTACCTCCCCTGTGTACCAGCCCCCACCCACTGTGACCCAGTAACCCCTCTCCCAGCCAGTACTTCTCCAGCACCCCTCTCAGTGTATCACCGCACATAACCCCACAGTCTGAAAAATGACTGCATCAGCCTGTTCCTCCCCTAATCCCCCCTTGTAGCACGTCTAAATGCCAACTCCACACACAGATAATCTAAACTAGCCAGCATTAGCCTCTACAGACCAGAAAATAACATGGCAACCCCTTCTCAGCAAAATGGCTATATTGCTCCCTAAGTGCAGTTACACGAGAAGAGAAGCCTGGTTGCCCAACTCCAGCAGCAGCATCCTGGACATTAATTTGTTCAGACAGCTCTAAACATTGCTTGCGGCAGGACTTTTTGCATGTATTACACCACTGTTGCTCCTGAGGGGGAGGGTGGGCAGGCTCTTTTAGGCAGTGTTGCCTCTATGATCCAAACCACATGTTAATTTCCCTGCACTTGTGGGAAGAGAGAAAAGTAAAGCACCACTGGGATGAAGACTGTCTGAGAACGGTCACATGTACACCACCGTTACATGAATTGCAGCAAGGAATTAGGGACACGCTGCTCCCTGGATTTAACCCTTAAATGCCCAACTATAGTACAAGTTGAAAGAAAAATCTATGTATTCTGTTAATATGTCCTGGGGAGGGGCTAATAACAACCCAATAGCAATTTTTAATTTTTGGTGACCTTTGACCTCATTTTAGTTTCGTGACATATATGTCACTCTAAGTTTCTAGGATATAAAGAGAACTTTTGTCCATCATTGTTTTGGTAGTTGACATATAGCTGAAGTATTAGGCATAGCTTATTTTTCAGTAGCTTTCCTGTTTATCTACTTTATCCAGTGACGAATGGGTGCTGATCTATCGTGTGGATTCCACCATGGGGGCAGCCACATTGGAAAGGTTAGCTGGTGCAGTCAGTGTAGTGTCAGTTCCACTTTCATGCATCAGATGGCAGCACTGATGGTCTAAATATGTCACTATGGGCATTAGGTTGCAAAATTTATGTGGGGTCAGTGGTTTTGACAACCCCCAAAATCGTGTGACAAATTTGTCACAGGGGGCATTTAAGGGTTAAATGGTGTATGCTAATGCATCTTGGAAACAGTGCCAGTTTCTGGAGGTCTGGGGGTTGTGCATGAAAAGTCACATCAACAGTGTGCAAAAGTCATAGAGACCCTAGATTTTTTTTTTTACTTTAAATTTGATATTGGACGTTTATTTTTGTTTTCCTTATCAGTTGTGGTGTAGATAACAGGCTCATTTGAAGCATCAAATGTCAATTTTAAAAAATCTTACAGAAGAACTTTTTATTTCACTACATGCAGTGAATACAAATAATACGCCATGACAGAGCCCTGATCTCAACATCATCATTGCTGTCTGGGAATACCAAAAGAGAGAGACACAAGTGAGACTGTGAGCTGGCAGAGGAACTGTGCAATATTCTCCAATATGCTTAGTACAACTAAACAACCAATGATCATATAAAACTACAAAACTGCAGAGCACTGTCTCAAATTGTGAGGCAAGGGCTAGTCACACTAAGGGCGCTTTCACACCAGAGCTGTATGATCCGCTTTAAACGGACCAGAGTTCATTTCCTCGGATAGTCTGCTTCATTTGGGCAGGTGTGAGAACTCTGGTGCGGACCAAACAAGCAAACTCTGGTCCGCCTGAAAACGCGGGTCTCGGTTCGCTTGCAAGTGAACCCTGGTGCGGTTCACTTACAGTGGGAAATGCACACGAACCGAAGAGAGGAAGTGAACCAAAGAGAGGCATGCTGGATAGCTCACTGCCTCACTTGCTGCTCATACTGGGCAGCTTCTTATGAAAATTAGGTTTGAACACCAAAGTAAAAACAGAAACCCCAAGACTGCATAAATTTGGTGTTGCTCCATTGGTTGTTTTTGTTGTGAACAAGCCGGCTGAAGGGGATGGATTTCCGTTTTCGGTCCTGGCCAATCGATGAGCTGGGTTTTCCTCTTCCTCATGCTTTCTTTCTTCTTTGTAAGTGCTCATTTCGGGCAATACCGCTCCAAACGGGCAGCTGTTGTAACTGCATGACGTTTTCCAGGCGGTTTGGTCCGCTTCCAAAAGTGCAGTGTGAAAGTGAACCAACCCAAATGAAGGTGTGAAATTTTTTGGCATTCCCCGCCCAATCAAACCGAGTCCCCCGGACTATCTTGGTCTGAAAGCTCCCTAAATGTTGATTTGAGTTACAACCCCAATTCCGAAATAGATGGGACAAAGTGTAAATTGTGAATAAAATCAAAACGCAATGACTTTCAAATCACACCAGCCAATATTTTATTCACAATGCTACAGGTCTTAAAAAAGTTGGGACAGGGGCCTGTTTACCGTGGTGTAGCATCCCCTCTTCTTTTTAACACAGAGTGGAGGCGTCTGGGCATTGAGGAGACAAGTTCTTGGGTTAAGCCATTGAAATTTGATCCCACTCTTGTTTAATACAGGCTTCCAGCTGCTGGAGAGTTTTGGGTCTCCTTTGACAGACTTTTCGTTTAGTTATGGGCCAAACGTTCTCAATCGGTGAAAGATCAGGACTGCAGGAGGCCAATTCAGCACACGGACTCTTCTACTACGAAGCTATGCTGTTGTAATAGCTGCAGTATGTGGTTTTGCATTGTCCTGCTGAAATAAACAAGGCCTTCCCTTTAATAGATGTTGTCTGGAGGGGAGCATATGTTGCTCTAAAACCTTTATATACCTTTTAGCATTCATGGTGCTTTTTAAAACATGCAAGTGTCCCACACCATATGCTCTAATGCATCCCCATACCATCAGAGATGCTGGCTTTTGAACTGAATGCTGATAACAAGAGGGGTGGTCTTTCTCCTCTTTAGCCCAGAGGACAAGACGCCCATGATTTCCAACAAAAATATCAAATTTGGACTCGTCTGACCACAGGACACTTTGCCACTTTGCTACAGTCCATTTTAAATGAGCCTTGGCCCACAGAACACGGCGGCGCTTCTGGATCATGCTCAACAATGGCTTCCTTTTTGCATAATGGAGTTTTAGGTGGCATCTGTGGATGGCACAGGGGACTGTGTTTACACAAAATGGTTTCTTGACGTATTCCTGGGCCCATTTAGTAATGTCAATGACGAAATCATGCTGGTGAGTGATGTAGTGGCATCTGAGGGCCCAAAGATCACAGGCATCACAGTAAAGGTCTTAGGCCTTATCCCTTATGCACAGAGATTTTTCCAGTTTCTCTGAATCTTTTGATGATGTTATGCACTGACGATGATGAGACCTTCAAAGCCTTTGCAAATTGACGTTGAGGAACATTGTTTTTAAACTATTCCGCAATTTTTTTATGCAAGCCATCACAGATTGGAGAGCCTCTGGCCAGCTTTACTTCTGAGAGACTCGGCCTCTCTATGACATTCCTTTTATAGCCAATCATGTTACACACCTGATGCCAGTTAACGTAATTACTTGCTAAATGTTCTTTCAGCTGATTCTCTTATATATTAATTGCTTTTTTAGCCCTTTTTTGCCTGTGTCCCAACTTTTTTGAGACCTGTTGCAGCTAGGAAATTTGAAGTAAGCTCATTTTGTGGATAAAAATGTAAAATGTCTCTGTTTCAACATTTGAAATGTTATCTATGTTCTATTGTAAATAACATATTGGCTCATGTGATCTGAAAGTCATTGCATTTTGATTTTACTCACAATTTACACTTCGTCCCAAATATTTCAGAATTAGGCTCGTGGGACAGTTGAAGGGTCCTGTCACTAGGAATGCCTCCTAATAAGTATGCGCCCTGGCTACCTTGCCAACGAGCCTGGCTCTTCGGCTGATGTGGTCAGTGCGTTTGACTCTTATCCGGGAGTCTGGGGTTCAATTCCCCGCCTGGGCCCTCCTTCGGCCTGCCACATTCATATATATATATATATATATATATATACATACACACAGTCATACATCTCACAATATATCTTACAAAGAGTTTTTAAATTTATGGTTGACATGTTATGACATTGGTCATTTTTACATTTGTGGTATACATGACATTTATGGTTATTTTGACATTTGTGGGTGCAATGTTTTGACATCTGTGGTTATTTTTACATTTGTGGGCCCTACAGGCCCCTCTCTTCTTTAGCCCAGAGGATGTGGCATCCATGATTTCTGAAAAGAATTTCACATTTTGATTAGTCCAACCACAGGGCAGTTTTACACTTTGCCTTAGTATATTTTAGAGAGAAGTAGGCAGTGTTTCTGGATCTTTGTATGTATGGTTTAATCTCTACATGGCAGAGTTTTAACTTGCAATTGAGGATGCAGAGACAAATAGTGTTTACTGACAGAGCTGTTTCTGATTCCATGCAGTGATTTCCACAACACAATCTTGTCTGTTTTTAATGGAGTGACGCCTGTGGACCTGAAAATCAGAGCCATTCAAAATTGGATTTTGGCCTTGTCCCATGCGTACAGAAATTTTTCTGGATTCTTGGAATCTTTTAATGATATCATATAAAATAGAGGATAAAATGTCCAAAATCTTTGCAATTTTACAGTGAAAATGTTATTCTTAAATTGTTGAACTATTTCCCCATGCAGTCTTTCTCAGAGTGGATAAGTCCTCACCATATTTACTGATGAAAGACTTTTTATACCCAATCATGTTGCTGACCTGTTGCTAAATAATCTAATTACCTGTGAGATATTCTGCCAGTTATCTTTTTTTTTTAGCAACATGCAACTTTTCCAGTCTTTCATTGTGCCGTCACAACTTTTTTGAACATGTTGCTGTCATCAAATTCAAAATGAGCAGATACTTTTCAAAAAACAATAGAATTTATCAGTTTCAACATTTGATACGTTGTCTTTGTCCTATTTTTCAGTAAGTATAGGGTTTTAATTGATTTGTAAATCATTGCAGTCTGCTTTATTTACATCTTTCACAGCGTCCCAACTTTTTTGGAAAAGGGTGTTGTGGATAGATATATTAGATTAGATTGATTGATACGTGTAGATGCTGTGCTGTGAAAACGTATTTGCCCTCTTCATGATTTCTTTCACTATTGCACATTCATCACACTGAAATGTTTCAGATGGTCAAACTAATTTATAAAATAAAATAATAAAACGAGTGGATTCAAAATGCAGATGATTTCTTTTATCGAAGGAAGAAAGCTATTCAATCACACCAGGCCCTATGTGAAAAAGTAATCGCTGCCTTAGAAACTAAATCAACCAGTTAAACAAGTTGAATTGATAATTGGGTTCAATTTCACTTGAACCCCCAGGCCTGATTACGTATAGCACTGTTGAATCTAAATATCACTTAAATAAAACCTGCCCAGCAATGTGAAGTAGGCAAAAATCAGCACATGATGGCACAATCTAAAAAATTCAAGAACCTATGGACAACAACTTTGTTGACATCTATCAGTCTGAAAAGGTCTACATAGCCATTTTTCAGGCAGTGAGCCACAGCGAAAACTGTTATCTACAAATGCTGAAAACTTGGAATAGTGGTAAACCTTCTCAGGGGAAAAGCCCTCCAATAGCAAAATATTGACTCATCCAGGAGGTCATGAAAGAACCGAGGCTAATATCTAGAGAACTTCAGGCCTCGCCTGCCTCAGTTAAGGTCAGTGTACAAAATTCCGAAATAAGGATGAGACTGAGCAAAAATGGCAAAAAGAAAGCGGCAAGGTTGAAACCACCTAACTAAAAAGAACACAAAGGCTCATCTTACATTTGCTAAAAACATCTTTATAATCCCTGAAACTTTTGGGATAATATCCTATGGACAGATGAGGAAAATAGGAACTTTTTAGAAGATGTTGGTCCTGATACATTTGGCGTAAAGCTCGCACAGAATTCCACAATAACACCGTCATACCAACAGTCAAAATTGGTGGTGGTATTGTGATGGGCTAGGGCTGTTTTGCTGCTTCAGGACCTGGGCGACTTGCCATAATTGATGGAACCATGAATTCTGCTCTCTACCAGAAAATACTGAAGGAGAATGCACAGCCATCAGTGTGTGCCCTAAAACTCAAGCGCAGTGGGGTTTATTGCAGGACAGTGATCTGAAGGACACAAACAAGTCCACCTTTGAAAGGCTCAAAGCAAACAAAATCAAGATTCTGGAGAGCCCCAATCAAAGCACAGTCTTAAATCTGATTGAAATGCTGTGCCATGACCTTAAACAGGCAGATCATGCTCTAAAACCCTCTGGGGCGGGAGCCATCCCCATCACCGAAGCAGGACTGCTTGTCAACAGGACCAGAGGGTTCAGCAGGTACGCAGTCCCAATGCCGGAGATCGATGAAGGCTTTGGAGGTGTTCCTAATAAACTGACTCAGAAGAAAGGCAGGAACAAAGACGTATAAGGAATACAATCCCAATCTTGGAGACCGATGAAAGCCTATCAATTTAAGTGATTACGTTTTTCTTTATCATTACCCCTTTGGCAAAGATTGGCCCGATTGCAGGCCACTTGGCATAATTGTGTTTTTATACTGTAAAGTATTGTGCTATGTTTTAGAAATATACATTGTTTGAAAGTTTGAGGACTCAGTACCGTTACTGCATGAGCCATTTTATGATGCAAATACGACAGCAAAAATAATATTTAAAATTGTGTCATAAGAACCATCAGCCTGACTATGCAGTCCCGTAGGTTCAATTGTATAGCATTGTTCAGATTTGTCAAAATATGTTGAAATTGATGTTTTAACCTTGGTAGTGGTCCAGAGATAAAAACTTGTTGTAGTTTTTAATCTGCAAAACAAGCAAGATTGGACAACCGTCACTAAATCGACTTTGACATGGGGTTAGTAGTTGCAGGTTTTTGTGAATTTCACTATAATTAGCATTTTTACTCATGATGCAGTGATGTAGATTATAGAGTAGCCCTTGAGGAAGAAAATAAGTGCACTCGTGGGACATTATGTGTTGATCTGACAGAACAGTCAGTGATTTAGCCTATCAGCCCACTCTTGAATATAACAGGAAAATCTAATTCTTTCAGTTTACACAGACAGCCAGTGGTCTGAAACTTCAAAAGTACAGATCTCCAATGCAAAGGCAAAACCTAGTAACTCACTTTTTCATAAAAATTCATTTGATACAATTGTGGGAGTTACTGGGTTTTTCGCTTCATGTTAATGCATTGCGTATTGCAATTTGGCCCCCAAATATGCTGATATTCTAAAGAAAAAACCGAGAAAGTCAACCGATTTCCCCACTTTGCCACAGTAGAACCTAGCAACTCAACCAAACAATCAGTGGACAGCTTTCTGTCAACAATAGCGGCATCCATGTTTTAGCTCCAGTTCACGGTTCATGTTGCTTGGAGAACATTTTTGTTCGTTTAATCATTAAAGCTGATTTCAAGTCATGGTGTGGATGAGTAGGGGGAAAAGATTAGTCGCCCTGGCCCTGGAAAATGCCAACTGAGTAAAATATTCTGCGATATTGACATTGCTACAGAAAGTTTGTCAGTGCCGGTGTGCCACAAGACGACTGCTGCTGCAGCAATCACTTGTGGCACATCCCGGCACCAACAAACTTTCATGCCTTGCTAGGCCTATACAGTATTGATAATATTAAAGTGTGTAGCGCTGCTAGCAGGTGTGTGTATGTACATGTACATTAAATAAAAGACACGGTACATGATAGTTGGACCAGTCATTAACCTGTAATAATAATAAGGCTTACACATAATTGTCTGCCGCCGAACAATCCATTCGACATGTTGGAGGCGTCAACTGGACAGGAGTATATAGGCCTACCTGTATACTACATAACTGCAATCATTATGCTGGGGAAAGGGGGCGGGGATCGCGGTTTGTTTACTTCACTGCTATTATTCAGTACAGTCATCATAAATACTAAAAGTTTTTCATCTGACATTGAACTTTTGGCCTGGCACCTGAGTGATTTCTGAACTCATGAGCATTGCGATTTTTAAAAATTTGGACAGGATTTTATTTCTGAATATCACAGGACCTAAACTAATAACTTTTTGGCTTGTCCATATATCTCTTCATGTTGTTTTTTCATACTCCCACGTTAATGAAGAGTACCATGAGCTGTTGCAAGCTGTCTTAGCCCAGAATATGCTCCTTGCAAATGGACATCTACTTTCCATTTTAACGTTTACAGTGGTTATATTTTTGTTATTTGTCATGAGTTGATTTTGAAATAAACAACATTTTTATTCTAGGTTTTGCTTTGGTAATGTGTATGATATTATTTGGTATTTGCTAAGACAAAACAGAGTAACTCATTTCCTGCCAAAATGAACGGATATTTAAGACTGACACTTGTGGGTGAAAATTAAGATTGCCAATGAATGTCTATTATGCAGCTATCTCCCTATTAAATATACAATGTGTCTTAATATTAAAAAAATTATGTTTTCCTTTGTTTTCTCAAAACCAATAAAAAGTGAGTCACTAGGTTCTGCCTTTGGATGGGAGAGATGTGTATGGTAGCCAAGGGATTAATTTTTACGAGGCGGAATTGTTTCAGTAGTTTCTGACAAGGGGTGGATTTTATCAATGAAGCAAAGAAGTTTTGGAAGTGATTTTATCATAGATATACGATCACACACCCATGTAGGGAATTATAAGGGTATATTGGAATGAAAATTTAGCGACAGTAGTGTGCGGTGGTCATTATACACTTAACAAAATGAAGATAAATCAGAAACCAAGTACTATTCAAGCAGTAGCGGTCCGTCAGCGGTAACAAAGACCTTCGGAAACGTCACCTTTCAATACTTAATAACCTAAACCTCTCGCAGTTTACCTTTCCCGATTAGCAACAGTTGCTCAGACTAATTGGTTGAAAGACTTATGGTACAGTGTATAATTGTGTTCGTGCCAACATTGTTGCTTTGCATTCCTGGGCCGCTGTAATTGGCTGGCTGCAGTTACATTGAAAGAGCCAATCACGGTGCTCAGAATTCCTCCCGGCCGCTGTGATTGGCTGGTTACATCTGCATCGAGGGAGCCAATCACTGTGGACCAATGGGTTTATAAGGGAAGGCCGTTATCAGTTTGTGTGTGTGTTTTATATGCTCGGGAGCAGAGTTCTCCTGGGCTTTGCCGTGTTCAGCTGTCTTGTGCTGTAAAATGCAAAGAACGCCCAAAGATCCAATAAACCAAAGCTCCCTGGGAGCGATTCGTGGAACCCCTGTCCCGCCTCTGCGTCCACCTCCTTTGGAAATTGCTACAATATAAAGATTTATATACTGCACCACAAAATTATGAGGCGTTTTCTTCCGCTCATAAATGACAACGTAAAATATCAATATGTCCATAAATTCGGCGCTCATGTGGCTCGTGAAACAGCACAGCTTTGCATAAATTAGTTTGTAAGGATCATAAAGCAATAAGCCACAAGAATCTGTTCTATATTTTGGCTAAAGGGCCTTGTTAGGCATGATGCACAGCTGAGTGACAGTTGTAAGGATAGCAAAAATAAATCCAGTGAAGTCAGCATAAGTTTTGAATTTTTTCATTTATACTGCCAAACTTACAACACCGTATCAAGTATATACAGTAAATGTAGGCAATAGACACTCACTTTTTATTATTTCTTAGTGCAGGTCATGTATTAGTCTTGGTTGATCAGTCAATAAATTAGTTGATTGTTAATCAGGCTATCTTAAAACAGGAACAGTTTGAGGGCAAGCGAGCGGTAAGGGGTGAGGTTACTGAAGGCCCTCTGAACATCGGAGGGGACGCCGCTGTATTCAAATATCTATTTCATAGAACATAGATGAAGATAAGTAAACAGATGACAATATGTAGTAAAAATAAAAATAATATCTTTTTGAGAGATAATATCTTTTTGTAGTCAACCTTTCCTTTGATTACTGCATTTAATCTTTCAGGCATAGTGTTCAGATATTTTTAAATTTGCTTACTCGCTAAACCATTGCATATGGTTTGAAGTTAATTCCAAAGAGATTCTTTCGATGTTACAGCAGATTTGTTTATCTTAGTATCAAGCAAATCCCATAATCACTCATTCGGATTATGATCTGGGCTTTGAGCAGGCCAAGTCATAACTTTTATGTCACCAGATGTCTCTGCCTGAGATAATTCTTGGACACCTTAGAATTGTGTTTAGGCTTATTATCTTGTTGAAAATGAAAACCCAGGCCAATCCGTCTCTTTCCAGACGCCAATGCGTGCCTCACAAGGATGCTGTGATACAACTTCTGATCCATGATTCCATCAGTTTTCATGAGATGACCAGCTCCTTTTGAGCAAACTGAACCCCAAACCATAATACTGCCACCTCCATGTTTTACTGAAAGGGTTAAACAGTCATTTTTAAAATCTTTGCCTATTCTACGGCAGATGTAAGTTCTGCGTTTGGATGAGAAAATTTTTAATTTTGATTCATTGGTCCAAAGGACTTGTTCCCAGACCGCTGGTTTCTTGGCAAACTCAAGTCTTTTGTTGATATTACCAGCCCAAAGAAGTGGTTTTGTTCAAATCAGACCATTTTCGCACAGGGGTCTGAAAATAGTAGATCTTCATAGTTTCATCTCTTCACTTCAGGCGCTATTAATATAATCACAGAGTTGTGCTCTCAACTGCCGATTTTTTTTTTTACTTGATCTGCACAGATACCAAACATCAGAGGTACTTAAAGCTATAGTTTGTAAGTTATTTTTGGCGTCATTCGGTCAAAAATCCATAATAACCTTTCAGCATATTGTAATTCAAAGAGTTATGAGAGGACATTGGACCTCTGCGCCTTCTCTTGGCTCTGTATTCAAGCTGCAGAAAATCAAAACCGTGACGGCAGTGTTCAGCCAATCACAGTTCATTTTACAAAACAGTTGTTCCATGAGCTGTTTTGTGTGTTCCTATTGGCTAATCAACAAAAGTCGATGCGCGTTCACGTCCCAGCGGTGGTGAATATCGAGGTGGTGAATGGCAATGGCAGTCTCGGCAGGAAAAGTCCCAATCCCGGCGCTAACAAAACAACAACAGCCTACACGGCAAAACAAGCAGTGGCGGGCGGTGGACGGAAAACTGGGGGGCGGAAAACATCCCTTGAAACGGATGAGATTAGTGACCCGATTTCAATCATTGTTCTTGGTCAACATGTTAGTTTCCCTTATAATGAAATGTTTAGGCGAGTGAATAATAAATTCTATAGAATGTTTAATTTACTTGCCTTAATAGGCAACTCTTCACGAAAAAACCGCTGTGGATTTTCCGCGTTAAATTTTGTCACATCCTAAGCAAGTCGTCAAACCTGTGCGTAATGATTTTTTAATTGAAAAAGATTGAAATGCGCTCTTTTTGCGTTCAACTGGTGCATTTGATTTCTCGTCTTAACGAAGCCAGTTCGCTAGCTACACCTGAAAGAGGAGAGTTCAAGTGTCTTTTACCAGGGAAATTGACTGAAAACAGATCAAGACTGATAAGGAGTTTAAAGACATGTTCATCGCCCTCCTTGTTCTCTGTCCACCGCCCGCCACTGAAAACAAGCCAAAAAGAGGAAAACTGACGCAGAGAAGAGACAGTCCAAAAGCAAGAGTGATGATAAGAGGAATAAATCCCGTGTCAACATCGGACGAGCATATCTGAGGTGGAGAGAGCTGCGCGATAGCATCGGGCTAAAGCTGGACTCTGAGCTGGCTGATCTTCTCCTGGACAGGTGAGCCTCTAATTCAATTTTTACGTAGTTGCTATCTAAATTTGTGGTTGAAATCACCATAATCACCGTTTTTCCGGCTATGGTGTAAAGAAAGAAGTGTCTGAATAAAGTGGTTGTTGCCGTTAGTCCATACGGCAATGTTTTGTTATTTATTAGCACACCTCTTTCCCGTGATAGCTATATTACCGTTGCTGTTGTCGGTCGGTTATGCTGTGTAAATAGACAGCAATCGGCGATTGAGAGGACGATCGGGCAATGTTTTTTTTGCCCATGCCATTATAAAACACACACAGCATCCACTGTGCTCTTGCTCAGCTGATCAGCAGTTAGATAGCGCGTTCACGAGGATGCCGGTGACGAACGAGTGGATTCGAAACAGGGAGGGGAGGGGGGAGCGCAGTTGTTTCCATTCCAGTCTCATGCGTTTTTCACAGATTCGACAAACTCCAGCTTTAACTTCTGTTATTGCCTCAAGTTTTCAGAGAACCGGTCTCTTTGATATGCTTGATGGTGTTTCTTACAGTCCCATGGCAGCATTTAACGTCTTCAGAAATTTTCTGCAGGACCAACCAGCATCATGTAAGGCCACAATGCGGCAACAAACAATCTCAGAGGGCTCTTTACGTCGTGCCATCTTGTTTAACACTATTACACTGCTCAAATTTCATGTCACCTTATATACTGGAACAACTGACCATCAGAGGTAATTTTGCAGAATATTGTTGCCTCAAACCAGTTTAAATACATTTTTTAGCATCAATAATCGCGGAATGAGCCTTCAAACATGCATTCATGCTATGCAAGAGTCAAAAATTCAATTGTTATAAAAAACTGATTGTTTTCATTCTTTTTGTTTATTACCCATATTTTTACCCCAATAGCCTTGTGGGAGTGATTTTTTTGTTCTCATTGCCAACAATAGTTATTTTCAATACATTTTTCACCAAAAAATTATGGATAAGTAATATATTAGGACCCCTTTTAGACAAAAGTGGTGGTGCTCACTCCTGAACATACAGGGAAAATGACCTGAAAGAAGGAAGTTGTAAAAATACTGTAGAAGAGAACATCACCATGGCTAAGAAAGCAGGGAAATTTGGACTCCCCAAAATTGTTTGTTGAAACACGCACAAACATATCCAAGAAAAAAATCCATAAAATATTTTTTTGGTAACAGAATCATGATATTTAAGCCTCAAGATGTGTAGTTACTGGCTGTGGCTGTATTATTTTTCTAAGCTGATGATGCTTGGCCATAGCACCAGGAGGGAAAACGAAAAATATTTTTCTGTCTAACAAAATTACAGTTATATAATTACAGTGTTACTTAATTTTGGGTAATATTCTCAACTTTTTTGACTATTTGCCAACAATCTACTGAGTATCACCTTTAAAATGACACCAAGATTATGCCTGTAGTGAAAGAGGCCCGAGAACAGTAAGCATTTTTGGTTTGGGAGGAAATCTGCTCAAAAGAGGACTGCACTTAAAACGATTAACATACCGAAACACACAAAAGAAAAACTTAGCTCAGTTCAATAAGACACAAACTGACTGGAAAGCTTAGTAGGGTATGACCCATGACAATCTTACTACCACACTGACACTACAAGGAAATTGTGTAGATGGGACATTCACAAAAGGGGTGAGGCATAAAAATGGCAACACCGGGAAGCAAGGGAGGAGACGAGCCAGTAAATAAATTAAAAGAGACGAACTGCAAAAACACGTCGACTGCTGGAATAGGGGATGGGCCAATTAACATCACAATCATTATGACATATTTTAGTTCGTAATCAGAGGAGAAATAGAAGAGCAAAAATCAAGATTAATATCTACACAGTAGGGTGACTTTATTGTTGATAAAATGTTTGTCTGTGGTGTCCATTGCTATGAAGTTCCATAGCTATTGCCATGCAAAATAGATGACATCAGTAGAAGTGTGATTTAAATGAAGTTGCTCGAAGCAATATTTGATACTTTCTTGAAAAATAATGCCATCACATATGCTAGAACCATGTCTGAAGTGGAACCAATTTCTTGATTCTAGTTCTTCACCCTGTTTCTTTGTTTGGATCGCCATTTTTTCACACTTATGAATACTGCATAACACTTGAATGTATTTGAATTTACACAGAAGATCCATGTCTGATGGGGTTCTGATTGCCCTTGCATGTACAGTGGGCGCCAAAATTACTGGCACATCTAACTGGCAATGCATAAACAACTAGAACCTCCGCCAATGTACTCAATGTTATTTTTGTCAGTATTAGCTAGCAACCCGTTTTTATGCAGTCCTGTAGTCTTCGCATAAATACAACGTATGTTTCTAATGTGTTTTTGACCTTTTGCATGCCCCTGACCTTGACCTTTGACCTTGACCTCCCAAAATCGAATCACCTCTTCCTTGAACAATACCAAATTTGAGGAAAATCCAATCGTAACTTTTTGCATAATCCTGCTTACAAACAAACCAACCAACCAACAGACAAACAGTAATGATCACATAACCTCCTTCAACTTCGTTGGGCGGAGGTAATAAAGAAAATATACAACGTATATACAGTATATAAACAGTATAATTACAGAGAAACGGAATATACCATTATGTGCTGCATACTTTACTTTATTAATGTTTTGATGGAAACAACCAAAATTATAACAATAATTTAATTCAAAATAAATTTTAACAAAATAGAGGTTTCATAATAATTGGCACCCTTCATATAATACTTAGTGCAACCATCTCTGGCAAGGATAACAGCATGGAGTCTTTTCCTGTAATTTTTGACAAGGTTAAGGCACAAATTTTGGAGGATTTTGGACCATTCCTTTGACCAAGCAGATCCTGTCAAGATCCTTCACATTCTGGGATTTGCATTAATCAACTGCCCTCCTCAACTCAGCCTCCAGGTTTTCAATTGGATTGAGGTCTTGCGACTGAGATAGGCATTGAGTGTGTTCACAATGCTGGGCATCAATTCCAGTTTACAACTTTTTGAAGCTTTAGTGAAGTTAAAATCCACTTCTTGTGATAGATATGGGTCAATTTATTTCGCACCCAATGCCATTACGCAGCAAAGACAATTCTAGGTATAGTGCATGTTCTGTCTACCTACAGCAACCATTTATTCTCCAAAATATGACCATTTTCTGGCAAAAAAATTTAACATTTGAAAAAGAGCATCAGTTTACCTGTGGAAAAACCTTATCTACAAGGGAGGAATAGTGTTAATTTGGATACCTCTGGATCCGTAATTAACTCTACTTTCCAGTGATATATAATATGTTACATCCATGTTTAGATTCCAAGTACTCAGAATGCTTGCATGACATTATACTAATCTGAAAAAATTGCAAAATTTGACCCTACCTTGAGAACTGAGCATTCAGTTCAATTAAATTAACCAAAATACCTGCTTAAAATTGCTTAGGATACCACTTTGTTCATCATAGATTTTGTAGAATCATACATTTTCTCATTATCATGTCTTTTTTTTTTTTGTAACCAGCCTGAAGATAACAGCTTAATTTTTCTGTCCCACAGTGTCTGTCCATAACAGTGCAAATTTCCCCTTATTGGAGAGTGCTATCGTAATTATACCATAGTGGGAGAAAATGTCTACTAATAAGGAATGTGTACACAAGGTTTGCCCCCGGAACTCTGACTGACCCCTGAATCACAGAAGTTTTACTCTTTCCGTCCCACAAAATGTCCGTTCATCACATGCATGATGGACATCCATGCTGTGGGACACTTTCACTTGTGCTTATATACCTTATTTTTATGCAATATCTCTTGGTACTAATATGATTTCCTAATGGTTAAAAGTGGTTTTAGGATAAATTCATTAATGGGTGGAGTAAAATGAGCATTGTGCAGACAATCACGTTCACCTCCGATTACATCAGATGATCAGCAGTGATTCATGCCGTAATTAATCCAACCTATACCCTACCGATCAACTCAAGTGTGTCAAAGAATCAGAATCAGATATTCTCCACTTTTAAATGCCATGTAATTGCAATTGATCAGCTGCCAAGTGAATTGATGGATCCAGGGTCCCACAATGTCTGTCCGTCACAAATCCATCTACATGTACAATCATTGCAAAAATTAGTACATGTGAACACTTTTACTTATTTCTTTAAATATATGATAAATTGGATGGGGCAGCACCCCGGCGGCATGCTTTGCAATTTCTTACAAGCTGCTGACGTTGTCAAGCAATATCCCCCGCAACTCACAAATTATTTTTTCCTGAAGATTGTCACATCTGTTAGCTTCTCTTAGATAGTATACTTTGTTAATAATACTTTGGCAATTCAATCAATGTTATGAAAAACAAAATCAAACACTTTCGGAGTATATAATGAAAACCATGAAATATTTTCAAAATTGTTTATCGTCACAAACCTTTAACATGTCTTTTTACACTAAAAAGACAACATATCTCCAAGATACCTCAGATAGCCTGGACGGAACACATAAGAGATTGCTTACAAATTTCCTACATAAATGTGAGTTTTTTTTAAAAATTCTCAAAATTGTTTCTCCTGACATATCTGTATGTGTTTCTACACCTACATGACAAAAATGATGATAAATGGATGATTAGGAAGAAAGTTATAGCCCCGACAGGACACATTACAGATTTCTTACAAATTTGACACTTTTGCCCCAAAACGCGAAAAATTGTAAAAATATCTTCAAAATTGTTCTTCATAACACACCTTTATGCGTTTCTACATCTCTATGCCAAATATGATGAGTATCGGGTGATTAGGAAGAAAGTTACAGCCTGGACAGGACACATTACAGATTTCTCACAAATTTGTCACTTTTTGCCGCAAAACGCAAACAATTTTAAAAATATTTTCAAAATTGTTTTTCATGACACACCTTTTTGTTTCTAAAATGCCAAATATGATGAGTATCGGGTGATTTTAGAAAGTTACAGCCCGGACAGGACACTTTACAGATTTCTCATGAATATGTCACTTTTTGCCCCAAAACGTGTTTATGAAAATATTTTCAAAATTGTTTTTCATGACACACCTTTTATGTGTTTCTACACCTCCATGCCAAATATGATGAGTGTCGGGTGATTAGGAAGAAAGTTACAGCCCGGACAGGACACTTTACAGATATCTCACGAATTTGTCACTTTTTGAAAACGCAAAAAAAATTACGAAAATATTTTCAACATTGTTTTTCATGACACACCTTTATGTGTTTCTACACCTCCATGCCAAATATGATGAGTATCAGGTGATTAGGAGGAAAGTTACAGCCCGGACACGAAATGTTACGGACGGACGGACAGACGGACAGACGGACCCCATTTTAATACCCACAACAACGTAGTTGCGGGGGATAAAAAAAATGTGTTGATGTTCATAAAACAGCTGGGATTGCTGAAATTTTGAAGCCAAAAACAATTCTTTCAACAATTTTTACCCCTCGGCCGACTCCGGCCCGGAGGGGTATTGTCGTCACCTGCGTGTCCGTCTGTTGTCTGTCGTCTGTCGTCCGTCGTCCGTCGTCTGTCGTCCGTCCATGATTTTGTCCGGGCCAGTACTCGGCAACTAATGATCGCAGCTTCACAAAATTTGGTATGGTAACTCACTATGACCCGTAGATGTGCAACGTCAGGTTTTTTGCTGGATTTGACCTTTGACCTTAGCACTGTGACCTTGAGCCTGGAAATCTTGTCCGGGTCAGTACTGGGCAACTAATTATCGCAGCTTCACCAAATTTGGTATGGTAACTCACTATGACCGATAGATATGCAGTGTCACATTTTTTGCTGGATTTGACCTTTGACCTTAGCGCTGTGACCTTGACCCTGGAAATCTTGCCCGGGTCAGTACTTGGCAACTAATCATCGTAGCTTCACCAAATTTGGTATGGTAACTCACTATGACCCATGGATGTGCATCGTCAGGTTTTTTTGCTGGATTTGACCTTTGACCTTAGCTCTGTGACCTTGACCCTGGAAATCTTGTCCGGGTCAGTACTCAGCAACTAATCATCGCAGCTTCACCAAATTTAGTATGGTAACTCGCTATGACCCATAGATGTGCATCGTCAGGTTTTTTGCTGGATTTGACCTTTGACCTTAACGCTGTGACATTGAGGCAGGAAATCGTGTCCGGGCCGAGGGGTATTAAGCAACGCGTTATGTTTATTGCATTTCAAGATACATAATTGAGGTTCTTAGTTTTATAAGGCCATTTGGTACTAAGATGAACTGATACTAGCACTAACTGGCATCATCATTTTTCTCAGATGTTCAATCAGGATTGGATTTCAATTCGTCCTGTGACAAATTCCCAATGTGGGACTGTCCCGCAATGTCAGTCCATCACAATAGTAGTATGAAAAATGCTGTGTAATGTGTTAAGATGTACTTTGATCCACCTGAGTCCTTTCATCTGTCTGGAATTAATGTGGTCATTGAAGTTAGCAGAGTTGTCGTTTTTATTTTAAAGGTCCCCTATTATGCTGTATTTAGTCGTTTAAAATATGTCCAATGGGTCTTTAAAATAATGTTAAGAATTCAGTTAGAAAAAAAACCACATGCATCCAGGCCTAGTGAGACCTCTTCTCTCACCCCGTCTGTGCTGCCCCGAAACATGAGCTGTTTGGAGTGGGCGGGGAGGCTATGCCAATGAGGCACTGCTCTGATTGGTTGCCTGGCCGCTTTGATTCCAGGGGAGGGTGCAGACCCAAAAAACCAGGAAACCAAGATGGCAGATATTTCAGGAACGCTCTCCAGGGCATGTATTGCTGTGAGACCGTACTTGTTTGATCCCAAATCCGACCCCGAATGAAAGGAGGAAGCCATTGAAGTATTGCAGCAACGTTTACCACAGGATTTCAATGAGTGGCAAGTTGAAATTTTAGTGTTTTGCTCGTACTATCTCGCCTTGCATGCATATGCTTGTAGCTGTACTGTTAAATAGCCATGTTATATACCCACTTGGCTATCCGGAGGAAACTTTGCTTTTTAAAAGCTCCCGTTACCCATTTCCACCAAAACGAAACGCAATTCCGACACCAAGCTACTACATGAGTTCGTAACAAAAACACAAACAGTGTAAGCATTGCTTCTGTGGAGCAAGTGACTCGAAAACTTCTACTGAAAAAAAAAATCTGTATCCGATCTCCAATTTTTTTGGCTTTTTATTAGTCAGAACAATTTTCAAAGGTGGATGAAACTCCGCCATGGCAATGCAGAGAAATCTTTTGTTATACCAGACATGTTATAGTACGTTTTGCGATTGCATTGACCGCGGTAGCCTCATAGAACTAGCACACACAATGACAAAGTACTCTGCTGACCCCGATCATGGATAAGTAAAACGATCATTTTACAGTAGCAGTGAACAAACCCAAACACATACCCCTAGCTCTGAAAAACCTACATCTGGTCTAACTGCAGCCTTTTCAGCCGAACTTTGCAGACACATAGAACACCTCTCCAGTTAGCTTCAACTGTAATGGCTATAATCTGGCAACGTTGTGATGAAACTGCCACATTGATGCTAACCAATGTAACACATGCATACCAATCAGAATTACTGCATATAAGTTAACCAGGAGCATTTTTTAAGTCACATGGCACGCAAACTAACATGCAGTAGCTAGTAACTGAGAGTTTTTAACAACAACAGAGACAAATGTTACCCTGCAATACAGGTTTTGCAGACAGTAAGTTCTGTTACCGTGAACGGTTGTACCAAGCATCCAAATTACAAACAAGTATAAAAAGTTAGCTTCATATGAGGTTTATGTTCACTAGGGCTGTCAATGAATATTCCATATTCGAATACATATCGATTTTCTATCAATTAAACGAACCATCGAACATGAAAATTAATAATATTTAATTATTAAATATTTAAAAAGTCACGTTAAGATAATTAACCCACTGTCAGTGTGTGCAGTGTATAGTGGGTGGCTACCAATGCGCTATACTGCAGAGACGGCTCACTGTCTTGAAACTGTTACATCTTTGTGCCGGGCGTGCGCAGTGCATGCCGGTTTGACAGCCAGCATTTGCCGTGAGGGATGGGTTTGAGCTTCCCCTATCGCCAGTTCACGAGCCGGAACTGTTCAGAAAATAACCGGTTTACACCCTGAAGAATCTAAAAGGCACCGTTTGGAAATACTTTGGGTTTTGGTCAGTTGACGACAGTAAAACTGAGGACCGAGCGAAAGTTGTTCGCAAACTGTATGCAAGTTCGAGTTAACCTACCATTCCTGCTGCGGGTGTTGGTTTTTATTGTGTAATGTTAAAAACCAGAGAAGAGAAAATGTGCTTTCTGAAATGCAGTTTCATTTGCGGACAATAGTTTTGGATTTTACTGGGGTGACGGCGCTAATGATGTTGTGTACTGTACTGTAATTAATTACAGTAATTACTGTCTCACGGAATAAAATTGAACGGTTGGCATCTCCTTCGAACTTGGATGAGCCTGGTGAGTTGCTATTTCATAAGCTCTGAAATGCGTCAGGGTCCTGAGTTCAGACTCACTGTGTCGGGGCTTATTACAGACATAGGAAACTCTAGGTCTTAATCTGTGCTTATTATCCATCGAATATGTGTTTATGTCGATGTATCTTATGTTAGTATGGTATGTCGTTATTTTGTGTGGGAAATACAGAAAGTAAAATATTCAATATTATAATGATTTCATATGTTTAATCGTCGCGAATATTCGAACAGCATTTTAGGCTCATTCTGACAGCCTTAATGTTCACACACCTTCTGTTGAATGTCCCCTGATATTACTTTTGCATATTTAGGACACAAGCATTAGCAACAGTAACTTAGCTACATTAGCCGCAGCGCTACAGCCACATTCAACAGGCTATCACGTTAGGTAGGCTTATGCAGTAAAGCAAGACAACCGATCTTGAGACAAGACAACAGTTTCTACCGATCCAGGCTTCATCTTCAAATATTTTACAAAGCCTGCGTTTGAGGCCAGTTGTTAGGGCTAACTATCGTTAGCAATCCTGCTAGCCACCCGTAATGCGTTGGCTTCACTTTCACGTCATTATTTGCTGTTATATCATTGCTTACAGCTTGTGGCTCCAAGCGCTTGATCGATGCAACTGCTCCAGGTTTGAGAAGCAGTTGAGAGGCATATCCAGCATAGAATTATCCTTAATTGACAAAGCTGTCTTCAGTGAAATGCCAAACACAAACAGCTAACGTTCCCTTTAAGTGTGGCCGTTTGCCCCAAGCACTCAAAAAAGCTACCTACTGATTTCTGGTGGCATCGTCTTTTGGAAGAGAAAATAGCTGTGCATTTTTCTTTTTGCATCCAAAAAAACACAGACGAGCAGCTTTGGGAGGCATACTGACAAAACTGCACCTCAAATGATCCACGGTTCTTCTTCTTCTTTTGTGTTTCCAGAAGTGTAGACACTACTAAGCGTAATATGATCCGCGGTTGTTTATGCCTGCTATAATAGTTTCCGGGGTGGGCAGGTCCAGCGCAGTGATTGGCTCTGGCTAGGTCTGTACTAATTGGATGGCACAACCTGACATCAGGTTTTGCCCAGATCTCGTGAAGATCTCGGGACAAGCTGTTCAGAGAGGAAATCACGTTCAGGAATTCACGTTCTTGGATTATGGCAAAACCCCTGTATCTTATGTTTAGAAACTTTACAGAGGTTGAGTATTGACATCCAACATTATAACATTACTTGCATGTATTTAAAGAAGGATCAGCATAATAGGTCCCCTTTAAGACCAGAAATGACAAATTCCCGATGTGGGAATGTCTCGCAGTGTCTGTCCATCACAATGGTATGAACAATGCTGTATAATGTGTATGACATATTAATTGTAGTTTGATCCACCTGAGCCATTTCACCTGTTTGCAGTTAATGTGGTCGTTGAAGTGAGCAGAGTAGTAGTTCTTATTTCCTCATTTGTATCTCAGTGTTTATTCAAAATAATGTGATCTCATAACTGTCTATGAACCTGAGGCCAGATAGTCATGGTGAAGGGTGCCAGATATATGCACAGTGTTCAAGTTGTTGTTCTTCTGAATAAAATATCCATTGCATAAAATGATAGTTTTTGTTTGTTGTGGATTTTACTGCTGATCATAAAACTGTCCCACAGTGTCTGTCCATCACATGTCCACTGTCCCACAATGTCTGCCCATCACGACATATTTAATCCATTTTGCCTGCTTTATGGTAGACTTCCTGGCAAAATCTTTTCCATGGGGCTTTAGCACTACTACGTTATAGTAACCTGAATGAAGTTTCTTCTTTTTTCTGCACAGTAGTTAGTTGGAACATAAAATGAAATGATGCAGCTGCTTGCAAATGACAAAATTATGGAGATGTCAGTGCCGACTACCCAATGTTGAGAAAGAACGCTTCATTTGATTATCTCCTATAGAATTGCCCATACACAGTGGTTAAAGTGGGATTTGACAGGTGGGGGAACCCTAAAATTTGGTGTCACAGCGCAGTGGGGGAAAATGACATAAATGATTGCAAATAACTGTATTCACTTTTGGCCCATTGGGACTATGATATTGAATTTTCGTATTCACATAATCAGGAAGTGGGCATAACAAGAGAAAAGCAGTGATGGATTTGGCTGAAAACTTGCAGAACAATGGGAAGTATGACAGTGAAGCTATTCTACTGTTACAGAATTTTTCATTTCCTAAAACAGTAAATCAAAACTATTACATAATTACCAAAATGAACAAGTAACAGAAATCTATTAATCTTTTTGTGATTTCAAGACACTGTCCTTACACTGCACACATAAACCATATTCTACTTCCAAAATGTTCTGATTTCCAGTGCAAAATTATGGCTAAATGTATTAAGATGGATCTCTAATAATTTTATGCTCTAATGCAGTTAGTATCTATGCAATTGGGAAACGCATCCCTGGATAGTATAGGACGCCGCGATGCTGCCAGAATAATATAGCTTGCTTGCCAAATACATAAAAAACGTGTTGCTCAATGATTTTCAAGTAGCTCTGCCGCCAACTAGCTGGCGACTGTAGATGTCAAAGAAAGATATGCACAAGTAGTTACTGCTGAGCCAGAAACACAAATCAACATTGCTCGCATGACTATCGGTGCAATAATTCTATTAATGCACTAGCTAGCTGGTAAGAAGCCTGGTTAGCATTTTGCACATAGCCTAAAGCAGCAAATGTTAACCCTTTTTAAATTTAAATTCTTTTAGTTGGTCGGTTTGAAATGTTGAATATTACAGAACTTCACCATCGACTTCAACTTAAGTTAATCCACTTACTTTGGCTATAAACGCCGTTTCAAACATTGACAATTCCTCGCAGGCTGGTACGTGACCGATGCATTCACTCAAATGAAATACAGCATAAGGTACAGCGGCGTTTTAGTGAAGGCAGGGCTAGCAGAGACTGATGTTGCGCTCTGATTTGTTGAGCATCTTGGTGCTTTTGAGAGAGTGGCAGGCAGGCTGTATTGAAAGCAGCATGTGAAAATGATCTGTAGTCCGCGGCGCTACTGTTAAGGCACTTTCACACTGGACGCGAAACGAATTTTTTGCATGACAGATTACACTCAAAGTGAAGGCAAAGACGCAAAAATACGCGTTTCGCGTGTATTCACGTCTTTGCGTTGACTTTGAATGTAATCTGTCCTGCGAAAAATTCGTTTCGCATCCGGTGTGAAAGCAGCTTCAGTCAAATAAATATTTCAATTCAAACTAAGGTGGCGGAATTCAGTTCCGGACCGTTCCGGCCCACTTTAACCCCTGCCCATACCCTAAACTAACTTAAAATGTTGGTCTTCTTCCTCGGTGTGAACATTCGGCTTTATGGTTCAGTGATGACTAATGTTGCAGGAATATCAATTTTAAGCCTGTTTTCAATAAACATGAAGTGGAAATTGATAGTTCCAGTGAAAAGATTGTTTCCACACCTCTTGTTCTCAGTTGCATAGGTTATGTACTTCTAAAAAAATCTGAAGTTTTTGGAATATAGAGAGGTTTATTTTTCTCTCCTGGTGTTACACATATGATGACCAGCATTGTGAACGTGCTCCATTGCAGATTGTTGATTTTGTTGTCACGGAACCGATTCTGTGGATCTTGAGGTATGCTTTTGGTCATTGTATTGTAGGAAAGTCCACCTGCGGCCAAGTCCTAGCCCTCAGGCGGAGGCAACCAGGTTGTTAGCCAAACTGTCCTGACACTTGGTGGAATTCATCATACCATTAATGTTAACCAGTGCCCCTGGACCTCTTGATTTAAAACAGCCCAAAAACATGACTGACCCACCACCATATTTATAAGGTGCTTCTCCTTGTATGCATCTCTCTCTCGACGCCAAACATGCTGATGCAGCATCTGACCAAAATGTAAACATTTTAATTTTTAAAATGAGCTCCATTGGAGTTACAGGAGGTATTCTGAAGTGGATTCAAAATTGGTTGCAGGACAGAACACAAAGAGTGGTGGTCAGTGGTATCTCATCTGAGCTAGGTATGGTGGGGGAGTGGCGTCCCCAGGGATCGGTGTTGGGACCCCTGCTGTTCCTCATCTACATTAATGACCTTGATAGGAATATTGAGAGCAGATTAGTGAAATTTGCAAATGATACTAAATTGAGAGGTTTGGCAAATAGTTTAGAGTCCACTAAAGTGATTCAGGATGATTTGGATAGAATCCAGAATTGTGCAGAAATGTGGCAAATGAAATTTAATGTAGCGAAATGTAAAGTAGTACATGTAGGTAATAAAAACATTAGACGGGATTACTTCATGGGAGGTTTTAAACTGGAATGTGCTCCACAAGAGAAAGATCTGGGAGTGATTGTTGACCAAACCCTCACAGGCTCTAGCCATTGTGCCGTAGCAGTTAAAAAAGCCAATCGGATGCTGGGATACATTGCCAAAAGTATTGAGTACAAATCCAAGGAGGTGATGCTTCTTTTGTACAACACATTCGTCAGACCACATCTAGAGTATTGTGTACAGTTCTGGGGACCATACTTTAAGAAAGACATAGAGGCTTTAGAGAAAGTTCAGAGAAGAGCCACGAAGCTAATTCTGGGTATAAAAGATGAAAGCTATGAGAAGAGGCTGAAGATCCTTAATCTCTTTAGTCTTAGGAAAAGGAGACTAAGGGGTGATCTGATTGAGGTCTTTAAATATGTTAAAGTGATTAACAAAGTGAATTATGTAGGATTCCTTCAACTAAGTGTTGTTAGTAGAACTCGGGGTCACAAATGGAAGCTGACCAAAGGTAAATTTAGCACTGATATTCGGAAATATTTCTTCACCCAAAGAGTAATTTCAGTGTGGAACAGCTTGCCTGACCATATTGTTGAGGCAGAGAACTTGGGAGTTTTCAAGAGCAGGCTTGACTTAAAGTTAGATAAAATTGAGTCATTGAGTATCTGAAGTGATATATTCACGATAGTACAAAGAAACTGGCGAGCCTACTTGGGCTGAACGGCCTGTTCTCGCCATTCATGTTATGTTATGTTATGTTATGTTAAACCTTGAGATTATTTTTTTGGGATTTTTTCGTTTATTTGATAGCCATACAGTGAAGAGAGACAGGAAAGTTGGGGAAGACATGCCCAGTGGGAATCAAACCCGGGTCGCCATGGGAAGGACACGGCCTTTTTGATGCGCGCATTTAGACCGATGTGCCACCAGGGCGCCCTGAAACAAGCAACTTTTGTCTCAACTGAACAAAGCACCTTATTCCATTCAAAATTTAAATGATGTTTGGTAAACTCCAAGCGCTTGATTCTGTGTGTTCAAGTCAGAAAAGGCTTTCTTCTGGCAATCCTTCCAAAGAGCCTGCGGTTGTGGAGTTGGCGCCAGATAGTGCTTTTTGGAACCTTGGTGGCAAGGCTTGCAGTTCCTTCACAGTGATTCTTGGGGATTTTGTTACTTCTCTTACCATCCTGGGGCCTTATTTATAAAAATTTGCGTGGATTTCATACCTAAATAATATACTATTCAAAAAAAGTAGGGGATATTGGATTTACAAGTACCATGAAATGCAGATCATGAGGTCAGGAAGGAAACAAATGACATAAAAACATTAAGGAAACATTCGTCAATTTATTCGAAACCCTGTGTACAGTCAGTAAAGGACAGATTCTCCAGAATAAGGGTCGACACAAACACAGGGTCACACAGCAAATTTACCACCATTGTGAAACAGAGTCAGTAGCGGGTAAAACCCCCTCGGTTGGCTAGACAAGCTCGAATTCAGCGTGGCATACTCCTAACGAGACGTCCCAGGTCATTTTGGGGAACGTTATTCCATTCCTGTTGCAATGCTGCAGCAAGTTCTTGGACATTGGCAGGAGGTTGTTGACATTGGCGTAGCCGCTGTCCAAGCATGTCCCAGACATGCTCGATGGGGGAAAGGTCCGGACTGAGTGCTGGCCATGGTAATGTGGTGATATTCTGCTGCTGGAGGTAATCTGTAACGATCCTGGCCCTATGACATCTGGCATTGTCATCTTGGAAAATGAAACGGCGGCCATAACGACGTGCAAACGGCACAACATGGGGTGCCAAGATGTTGTCCCGGTAGTACTGCCCTGTGACACGTCCAGCAACAACATGCAAGTCTGTTCTGCCAGCAGCAGTGATACCTTTCCACACCATTACAGATCCACCCCCATACGGATCATGTCTAATGACGTTAACGTCATGGAAACGTTCGTTACATCGGCGCCAAACCCTCCTGCGTCTGTCAAGGAAGTCCACAGTGAACCTCGACTCATCTGAGAACATTACGTTGTTCCATCGGCGATTATCCCAGCGTTGATGATGACGACACCATTGGAGTCTGGCCCTAATGTGACGATCCCTCAAACATGGAATGACACGAGGACGTCGGGCGTGTAAGTGAAATCTGTGCAGACGATTCCTGATGGTCTGGCCACTCACTACCAAGCCAGTATCCCTTTGAAGTTGAGACCTTATCTGATTTGCTGTTACCATACGATTTCTCAAGACAATAGTGCGGATGAATCTGTCCTGAGCCTGAGTTGTTGCCCTTGGTCGACCGGATCGTGGTCTATCCTGAACAGACCCTGTAGCACGATGTCTGGACCATAATCTGCTGATGACAGACTGGGAAACATTCATTGCCCTTGCCACAACGACCTGTCTTGTGCCAACCTGTAGCATGCCAAGGGCACGTAACCTCTCCTCCTGTGTTAGACGGCGCATGGTCTCTGTTTAATTAACGACTTCAACCACTGATAATCTGATGCTTTCTCTTCAAAATCTTCCTTTACAGTGGCTCTAACCTTCCAATTCAGAGTCATGCAAATTTGTGGCACAACCCCCTTGATCATCAATAGCATCCCGTGCAGATCGTGAGAGTGTCATTGATGTGTTTGGGTGATGAATTTCTTTGGAAATGCTTCCTCAGTAAGGAACTATACAACATGGTTTCGTATCCCTTTGTATATGTGAAAATTTTGATCTCAAAATAAAATATCCCCTACTTTTTTTGAATAGTATACATACACACAAAAAAATAAAAATGACATTTTGTGGAAAATAACCTAATTTATAAACCTATGGGTAAAATAAGGTGCATGGAATTTTCATTTATTTAATCAGGATGGACTTGAAATTTATTGACATTGTGCATAATCTTAATAATTTCCCTTTTTAGCTTACCGGCCCTATGGGTCAATAAGCTATTGTCGTGGTGTGGCGTCCATCGTTCCGGAACATTTTTTATCTTTGGCCTGATGAATTTTCGTGTAAATTTGCAATAACTACTAGACCATATCTCCAGGCTTTTTTCTCGGATTTTTGATTGAATCATTTTTGTCCGTTTTATGGGCACTTGAAATTTTGGCTCCAATGTTAAAGATAGGACTGAGAAATTTAAAAAAATTATTTCTCAAAAACTGCGCGATAAATTTTTTTCTAAATCAGGCAAATCGACTTACCTTGGTACCGTCAATGTACAGTGCGAGCGCCATTTTGATTGAATCGACGGAAGTGGGTCTATTGGGGGCGCTGTACTTTATGAATATGCAAGATGGCCTGTGGAGGCCAAATGGTTGCAGATCGAGATTAAGTTTGTGTTATCGACATATAGGAAGTCCATTATGACCTATACATTGGCTATGTTAAAGTTGACCTCAGATGACTTTGAAAGGTCAAACTCGTGGTCAGGGAATATATTAACAATGTTAAAAGATATGACTTGAAATTTCAAAAAATTATTTCTCAAAAACTGTTGGATAACTTTTTTTCTAAATCTGGCGAGTGCCATTTTGATTGAATCGACAGAAGTGGGTCTAGTGGGGGCGCTGTACTTTAACATTGGGTCTTATGGAGAATGGGCCAAATCGCCTGTGGAAGCTAAATGGTTGCAGATAGAGATGAAGTTTGTATTACTGACGTATAGGGAGTAATATATGACCTATATTTTGGCTGTTTTAAAGTTGACTTCAGATGACCTTGAAAGGTCAAACTTAAGGTCAAGCAAAATGTTACAATTTTCTAAGGTTTCTAGGCTTGAAAATATTGAAGATTGGGAACATATATGCACTGAACACTTATAGGAAGTCATGTATGAACTTTCATTTGGTGGCCTTGAACTTGACCTTCGGGGACCTTCTAAGGTCAAACTTCACATATTGAAATTTCAATGACTTCTATCACCAAAACTATTACAGATAGAGCTTAGGTTTGTATTGTGGCCATGCAGGAAATCAAGTATGAAGTTTCATTGGGTGACCTTGAACTTGACCTTCAGTGACCTTAAACAGCCAAACTATACAGTGAAATTTCAATGATTTATATCAGCAAAATCGTTACAGATTGAGTGTAAGTTTGTATCGGAGAAGTATAGGGAGTCATGTGTGAACTTTCATTTGGTGACCTTCATATTGACCTTCAAAGGTCTAACTTGATCTAGAGAAAATTCAATGGCTTCTATCACTAAAAAGGTCACAGATGGAACCTAGGTTTGTGTTACTGACATAGGAAGTCACACATGTACTTTCATTTGGTGACATTCAACTTGACTGTTGATGACATTTGAAGGTCAAACTTGACATAATACAATTACAATGACTTGTCTTGCCAAAATGGTCACAGATGGAGTCTAGGTTTGCATTACAGACAAATAGGAAGTCATATATGAACTTTCATTTGGTGACCTTCGTATTGACCTTCAAAGGTCAAATGTGACCCAGTGAAAATTCAATGACTTGTATCACTAAATCGGTCACAGATGGAGCCTAAGTTTGTGTTACTGATATCTAGGAAGTCACATATGAACTTTCATTTGGTGACACTCAACTTGACTGTCAGTGACCTTTGAGGGTCAAACTCCACAGTGAAATTACAATGACTTGTATCACCAAAATGGTCACAGATTGAGCCAAGGTTTGTATAGAGACATTTAGAAAGTCATATATGAAGTCCATTTGCTGACCACAACTTGACACTCTGTGACCTTTTCACATATAGCATACATGTTGACATATTTTAATGACTTCTATCACCAAAACTGCTTCAGAGCTTAGGATTGTATTACAGAAGGTCTTATAAATGTATGAACTTTTATTTAGTGACCTTGACATTGATTTTCATTGATTCAAATGTCAAACTTCACATGAAATTGTATAATCGCTGTAAGACTGTAAGACTATTTTTTTAATGTCAAGTTTGTTTTTATAAATCAGAAATCTGCAAAGAAAGTGACGTCCGTATCTTTTTTGTGCCTAGGCACCGTTTATAAATGAAGCCCCTGGTCAGTATCCTGGGGGACAAAATGCAGTTGCACCCTCTGTCCTTGTGGTTTTCGACAGTTCCGTATCTTTGTTATTTTTTAATAATTGTCCTGACAATGCTCAGCGGCATTTTCAATCGTTTGTGAATCTTCTTGTAGCCATTACCAGATTCATGAAGGTCTATGACCATCTGCCTCTTTCGAACTGACAGTTGTTTTGTTTTCTTCAAAGTGTTGGATGATAAAGGGATATTGCACATGTGTTACCTCATTTTTATACCCTTGTAAAACAGAAAGTGATGCAACGGCTCGAGATAATTCCTTAACACTTATATAGAACTAAAATAAGTGGAATTCAGTGCCTGATCTAATTTTGGTAGATGTTATTTACAATAATCTTTAAGGGTGCCATTAATTGTGGAACCTTGATTTGGAGGAAAGTGATATCTAATTAAATCAGGAAATCATTCTGGTTGGTTCCATTGGAACATTAACATCATACAGTATTTTTCACATGTCGTCATTTAGAATAATTTTTTTTTTACAACCCCAATTTTGAAATAGTTGGGTCAAAGTGTAAATTGTGAATAAATTAAAAATGCAATGACTTTCAAATCACACCAGCCATTATTTTATTCACAATAGAACATAGATAACAAAGCAAATGTTGAAACTGAGAAATTTTACAATTTTATCCACAAAGTGAGCTCATTTCAAATATGATGGCTGCTACAGGTCTCAAAAAAGTTTGGACAGGGGCCTGTTTACAATGGTGTAGCATCCCCTCTTCTTTTTAACACAGAGTGGAGGCGTCTGGGCATTGAGGAGACAAGTTTCTTGAGTTAAGCCATTGAAATTTGATCCCACTCTCGTTTAATACAGGCTTCCAGCTGCTGGAGAGTTTTGGGTCTCCTTTGACGGACTTTTCGTTTAATTATGTGCCATATGTTCTCAATCGGTGAAAGATCAGGACTGCAGGCAGGCCAGTTCAGCACACGGACTCTTCTACTACGAAGCTGTGCTGTTGTAATAGCTGCAGTATGTGGTTTTGCATTGTCCTGCAGAAATACATAAGGCCTTCCCCAGAATAGATGTTGTCTGGAGGGGAGCATATGTTACTCTAAAACCTTTGTATACCTTACAGCATTCATGGTATTTTTTTAAAACAGGCAAGTGTCCCACACCATATGCACTAATGCACCCCCATACCATCAGAGATGCTGGCTTTTGAACTGAACGCTGATAACAAGAGGGGTGGTCTTTCTCCTCTTTAGCCCAGAGGACACGACGCCCATGATTTCCAACAAGAATTTGGACTTGTCTGACTACAGGACACTTTGCCACTTTGCTACAGTCCATTTTAAATGAGCCTTGGCCCACAGAACACGGGGGCGCTTCTGGATCATGCTCAACAATGAGTTTTAGGTGGCATCTGTGGATGGCATGGCGGACTGTGTTTATAGACAGTTGTTTCTTGAAGCATTGCTGGGCCCATTTAGTAATGTCAATGACAGAATCATGCCGGTGAGTGATGCAGTGGCGTCTGAGGGCCCGAAGATCACTGGCATCCAGTAAAGGTCTTCGGCCTTGTCCCTTACGCACAGAGATTTTCCAGTTTCTCTGAATTTTTTGATGATGTTATGCACCGTCGATGATGAGACCTTCAAAGCCTTTGCGATTTGACGTTGAGGAACATTGTTTTTAAAGTATTCCACAATTTTTTTACGCAAACCTTCACAGGTTGGAGAGCCTCTGGCCATTTTTACTTCTGAGAGACTCAGCCTCTCTAAGACCTCCCTTTTATAGCCAATCATGTTACACACCTGATGCCAGTTTACTTAATTACTTGCTAAATGTTCTTTCAGATGATTCTCTTATATATTAATTGCTTTTCAGCCCTTTTTTTGCCTGTGTCCCTACTTTTTTGAGAAGTGTTGCAGCCAGAAAATTTGAAATAAGCTCATTTTGTGGATAAAAATGTAAAATGTCATTTGAAATGTTATCTATTTTCTATTGTAAATAACATATTGGCTCATGTGATCTGAAAGTCATTGCATTTTGATTTTATTCACAATTTACACTTCGTCCCCACTATTTCGGAATTGGGGTTGTAATTTAAAGTATTTTTTTGTGCACAGCCAGTCAGGTATGCCAATAATTTTGGAGCCCACCATATTCCATTTGGAAAGGTGGGCCCTATGATTTAGTTCCTGAGTGCACATGTGAATTATATTCCTCCTGTGAATCATTAGCTTTCTGACCTATAGTATACTGAGATGCATTAAAAACGCAAAATAAAATATACTGTTTTAGGTAGTGGTAAATGGTTTCCTTAGTAGTTGCAAAACACGGTCTTGGGAAACTGTGCTTTTTGTAGTGAGACTTGCCCTCACTGTTATCGTTACATTGGCAGTCAGTTCAGCAGTTCTTATGCATTATCTGACATGGCAGAAGACGTTTTATGGAATGTGTTTTTGTGGCGTCACAGATGACGCACTTTGTCGGGGACGACAGCTGACACATCTGGTCATTCTGTGTCATTCCTGCAGTCTGGATACAGTCATTTAATGGACATTAATGTATCCCGAATCTTTTCTTTAAGACTGGCCATCATTCAACATTCAAAATGTATGATTCTTCTGAGATTCACTTGTTTGTGGCATTTGAAGTGGGAATGAAGTGACTTTGTTTATGTGTGTTTTTATTGGCCCTGATCTTCAACTTTTAATGTGCAAAATGATTTCTCCCAATGTGATTCATGACAATGATCCAGGGAACTATGCTGCATTTAGATAATCATCATGAGGTGTTAAACCAAGAAAGGATTCAAACCCAGACACTTGACATTTTGCAATGCCTACCACACCTGATGGTCATCATGTCAATCAGCAAAAGGAAAAACTATCAGTTTTCAAATTAGATGATAAAAACCACTTTGCATTTTTAATGCCTCTCAGTATACTTTAAACTCATTGTAAATAGTTCGCAACTTTAAAAAAAAATGACGTTGTGACCACTAAGGCCCAGGTTCTAATTCAAGCCGTGTCTTTGCCGACAGTGGCTGGCACCCTTTTAAGAGTAGCACATAGTTTGCATTGAACTGCTGAGCAATAAAAAGTTGGTTAGGGTCAACATTATTCATTGCTCAAATGCCTCCTGCTGGCCAGCCGGGCACTCGTCAGTAAAATTCAAAGCAGGGTCATTCCACGCCAAACTGAACAGGGCTCCCGGCCTTACCCCCTCGGATTTCCATGAAACCTATTTTAAGAATAGCGCTTAGGACCAATAATGAGTTGCCCAAATTTCAGTGCCAACGGTGCAATAGTTTTTGAGATCCACACCTTTGAAATTTGCCGACCACACGCATGGTGCCATTTTGCTTGATCCCAGGCCAAGGTTTAGAGGGCCGTATCTCCGTGCGCATCAGTGCAATTCGCTATATCCTTTCCTACCTATGACAGTACATTGTTGGCTTTTGGAATTCGACACAGAAATGTTGCTGGCTGTATTATGTTAAAACGAGAATCGTGGAAAATGCTAGTTAAATTTGCATCCCGACATTTTCCAAAGGATTATCCTGACAGATTTTTTTATACAGCATGTTCACCATCTCAAACCTGTCTTTCTAGTCACACTGAGTATCGGCGTGGTAGGTATCAAAATGCGTTGTGACTCTCCAGTCCATTTGGTTTAGTAAAATCAAAGGTTTGAAATGTGTCATGTCAGCAAAAATGCTAAATTAGCATATTTTTCAAAGCGGTAAATGGTATTGTTGACAGTTAAAATTTGCTGAAAAAGTTTCATTCAAGTAATCTCTTATCCTTTATGTCCAAGTACTCCAAGTTCCATCGACTGGCTGAAACTCCTTCAGGTAAAAATTGATGGGGCAACTATCCTTGATCACAATGAAAATGCTAATTAATCCAAGGAGTGTTTTTTTTATCTTAAAAAAAACCCCATAAAAGTTAAACAGATATTGGTGGCAGGTTACACTATACAACAATTAAAGCCACGTTTCTTGGTATTTAAAATAAATTGGTGAATTAATATTTGTAATTAAAAAAAATATCAAGACTTCAAGATGAGCAATTTAAAGATGCTTTATTGATGACGCTGGACAATTTGTAATATAGAGAGATCAGAAATTTCCTAGTAAAAGAGATAGAACAATTCAGTTTCACTTGTTTATGTTTTTCAGGAGTACAAACAGATTGTTTGAAGTAAACTTCAGTAGCATTTGATGTTTAATTTACATTGTGGATTTTTGGTCATGTGGTGTATTTCAGACTTTTGTTTTAATAGAGCCAAACCGAAGTCAAGGGGCCAAATGCGTTCTGGTACTTACAAAGTCGATATACAATGTATATGTTTACGATCCGTGACATTTTAAGGCTTTCAGTAGAAAACTTTCAAAAGCCACTCCTTTGGATTAATTAGCATTTTCATTGTGATCAAGGACAGTTGCCCTATCAATTTTAACCTGAAGGAGTTTCAGCTAGTTGATGGAACTTGGTATACGTGGACATAAAGGATAAGAGATTACTTGAATGAAACTTTTTCAGCAAATTTTAACTGGCGACATTACCATTTACCACTTTGAAAAATATGCTAATTTAGCATTTTTTGCTGACATGACACATTTCAAACCTTCGATTTTACTAAACCAAATGGACTGGAGGGTCACAACGCATGTTGGTGCCTACCATGCCAATACACAGTGTGACTAGAAAGACAGGTTTGAGATGGTGAACATGCTGTATAAAAAAATCTGTCTGGATAATCCTTTGGAAAATGACGGGATGCAAATTTAACTAGCATTTTCCACAATTCTCATTTTAACATCACACAGCTGACAACATTTCTGTGTCGAATTCCAAAAGCCAACAATGTATTGTCATAGGTGGGAAAGGATTTAGCGAATTGC
The DNA here is from genome assembly GCA_029692085.1 of Gymnothorax javanicus. NCBI lineage: Eukaryota > Metazoa > Chordata > Actinopteri > Anguilliformes > Muraenidae > Gymnothorax > Gymnothorax javanicus. The sequence goes on along the minus strand of CM056196.1, from coordinate 59,939,911 downwards.
ACTGATGTGCACGGAGATACCTCTAAACATTGGCCTGGGATCAAGCAAAATGGCATTATGCGCGTGGTCGGCAAATTTCAAAGGCGTGTATCTGAAAAACTATTGCACCGTTGGCCCTGAAATTTGGGCCACTCATTATTGGTCCTTAGGGCTATTCTTAAAATAGGTTTCACAGAAATCAGACGGGGTAAGGCCGAGAGCCGAAGAGTAAAGAAGCAAAGGCTGACAACCGCATGTCTCAGACGAGAACTGCAAACTGTCCGAGTTCTCCTGAGATAGCGGTGCGAGTCGCATACAAGCATGCTTGTACATAGTTTACCGATTAGGACATTCCAGATTCTGGTGGGACTGGAGATGCCAAATTTATTTTTAAAAAACAGCAAAAAATGACTAAAATAAAATCTTACTGTCAAGTGTATTTGTATTGGACGGTTACATTTTTGTCTCAGTTGCCACAGTCTGATTAATTTAATCACATGTAAAAAAAAAAAAATCCAGTGAAGAACAGTAGTCTCTGATTAACAAAAAGAGTTGAAAACATATGAAAATGTTTTCTTATTAGAAATGCTGGGATAAAATAAATTGCCTCCTTTAATTTGTCATGTAAATATGAAGCAATTAAAATTTCAGGAATGAACCGCATTCAAAAGTAGCTCCTGCCATGAAGGAGACCCAGTGTCCTTTATTGAAGGCAGGTAATCAATGTCTCAGGATGCAGGGACCCAGATAGCAAGCACCTCCGCTCCGGATCTGCCCCGGCTCTGTGCCGACTCCAGCTGATCCGGCTCAGAGCCGGGGCAGATTCGGAGCGGAGGAGCTTGCTATCTGGGAACATATGGAATTTTGTGTGCTGATGAAACAGAAAGGCAGGGATCCCACGCCTTTCTCTGCCCATACCACTCAGTGATGCCATTTCATCTGTGGCTCAAATTAGCTCCAGGCCAAATAAGAGCCACTACCTTTTCGCATCCTTTTACCAGCTAATTGGTTGCAAATGGCTCTAAAAAAACCAATCAAGTGAAGTAAAACCCTAATTTTTTTAATGGTGAGTTGTATTTTCCAACTCCACTGTTTTGGCAACAGTCCAAGAACTGGCAACATTGTCAGGCTGGTAACTAAGCCAAAATAACCAAAGTGATAATTCAACATATATTCTCAATATCAATGGCAAACCCTCAAAAAAGGGAGAGAACTTAAAACAATAAGTACACAAATCTCAATCAAAGTGGCAAGGAACATACTGATTAATCTTTCATCAAAGGCATTACCATCCAAGTTATGTTTCTCAATTAAATAGTAACCACAAGGAATATCTAATGAGTCCAATCTATATTTCATGATTTTCCATGTAGCATTTACTAATATTGAGGTAGTGTTATGTGATTTTATTTGTGAACTGTGCGTGGGCAAGCCATGACTCATAAATGTGAGCAGCGCTCAGCCAGCTAATCCTTGAATTGCTGGGAAAGGGTGTCCTCTGAAGTGTGTTGAGTTTGATTACTACTCAGCTCTGAAACTGAGCGCACAATGCTGAAGCCATGTATGAACCATTTATATCAAAGGGATATCAATAACATCTGTCAAATGGTGTCCTCAGTCATCAGTCTGCTAAAGAAATGTGCAATACTTTGCTCTCTTCCCCATCCAGTGTTCTGTGTAGCTTGAAATGATACATCCTCACATTAATATTTCAATTTGCATATGCAGTTTTAGAATTCAGAAATGTCATGGCATTTGTTGTCATCACTAGGGGGTCCTGCACCATTCTGAGTTATATTAATGTAAGTATTTTCCACCACCATGTGTTTCCTGTATGCATTGCATTATTTTTTTGTGTATATGTCTACGCGTTCTGAAATGCCGCTCTCGCTGGGGAAAAAAAAAGTTACGTCGCTGAGTGCCAGTGCATATACCTAATTGTATTTTTCTAAAATGGGATTTTGTTCTATGCTTCATTTCAGATGGAAGAGGGAGTTGGAAGTGCATGGCGAAACGCATTTTTTCCTTTTTCTTTTTTTTTTTTTGAAGTTTCCATCACAAAAGGGGTAGGCTTTATTTATTTATTTATTTATTTTACTACATACCAAACATTAAACAATATGTCAATGTCAAATAATAATAATAATAATAATAATAATAATAATAATTCATGTTTAGCTTAACAAAAACAGATCCTCCCCTAACTGGATTTGACCTCATGCACGGGCAATTTAACTTCGTCAACGGAGAAACATGGCGACCTTCCTCTCTCCATCACGGATTTCGGTTTGAGGATTTGGGATTGCGCAGCCTGCTTCGAAAGGCAGTGGCATCTGGCACACTGATTGGTTTAACTGGCTTAACGCCCAAACCACGCCTATGCATAATGTAACGGGTAGCGCTGGTGTTTTAGGGATATAGGAAGGTGTGCAAGATAGCAACTTTCACGGGGGAATGCCTCTTACGCAATGCAAAATCCCCAAATAACGGGTTTAGGGACTCTGGCATAAGATAGGGCCCTAAGTAAATATCGAGGGCTGACTGCAATAAACAGTTATGTCCAGATGTTATATATTGGACATAACTGTGTATTGCAGTCAGCCCTCGATATATTTTAGAATTTTTTATTGTTTGTGACCCCGGTCAGGGGTGCCAGTAATTTTGGAGCCCACTGTATGTCAAACATCTAATTATTTTCATGAAATCTAGACCATTTTTATTTCATAAAAGGATAGAGCAGAAAAGCAACATATAGAACTTAGACTGCATGGAATGCCCGCACCCTAATCTGACAATGCTTAAATAGAGGAAGACCTCATTGTATCCTGCATAATGTACAGTGCTATGAAAAAGAATTCCTTTCTGATTTCTTCTATTTTTCCATATTTCTCCCACTTAATATTAGTTTGATGATCTTAAATCTTGAATATTAGATCAACATAACTTAAGTAAACACAAAATGCAGTTCCTAAATGATGATTTCATTCACTGGAGGAAAAAAAGCTATCCAACCCTACACAGCCCTCAGTGGAAATGCACTAAATCAACCTATCAAACAAATTCATAATTGAGTTCAGTTTCGCTACACAGCCAGGCATTATTACTGCAAGCCCCCTTGAATTTAAACATCACTTATATACAACCTGTCTGGCAATTTGAAACAGGCAAAAAGAAGCAGCACATGATGCCACAATCAAAAGAAATTCAAAAAATGATGAAAAACAAAGTAGTTGACATCTATCGGTTTGGAAAGGGTTACAGAGCCATTTATTAGGCTCTCGAACTCCAGTGAACTGCAGTGAGAGCATCTCCTATAATTGGAGAGAATTTAGAACAGTGGTGAACCTTCCCAGGGTGGTAGCCTTCCACAATGCCATAAATAACATTTGGAATATTATAAATGCTTGGGGTTCAACTCTAGCTAAGTGAGATGGCAAAATGATGGATAATTTTTATTTACCTATTTTATATTGACTTCCATGCACCAAATATAACTTTCAGCTAGCTAGGCTAGCAAATTAGTTAGATAAGCAAGTGAACTAACGTTAGCTAGCTAGCTGGCTAGCTAGCTAGAAAGCCTTTTTGCTGACTTAGCTAGTTGTATTTGGTGGATGTAAATGTTAGCTTCCTAACTAAATTGCTGCGCGGTTGTGTTGACGTGGATATGCAGCGTTTTTTTCTTGCATTTGTTTTTGAGGTTTGTGTGTTTTTGACTTTGCATCGTCTTTGTTTTTGCAGCACAGTTCTCCAATTGGAGATGTTTTGGGGCGTTGCAGCGCATTTGCCCTCATCAGCCACCGTATGAGACGTATAAATATAATAACAAAGCAAAAGCAGGAGAAATCAGGAAGGGGGCAAATACTTTATCACAGCACTGTATGTAATAATAGAACAATATCACCCACACCAGTTGTTCTTTCAATATTATTTTATATAATGTGAGATAAGTGAGTAAACTTACCATTGTGTTGACTTTGTTGTTAGATTAATACTGTTAAATTTATCCCAGTATTTTTCTGTCATAATCCAGCCAACTTTGTTTTCCTCTTCCCTCTATCTCTGCAGTTCTTTCCCAGAGGCACTGCAGCATGTTTAGGCATGGATGTGGTGTGCATTTGACCTAGGTGTGCACCTGTTATCTAATGGTTGATGTAATCGTAATAGGTCTAATGCACATAAACTTTGTGAGGCATGGCCTAGGCAGAGGCTGACGGCATTAATGACAATAATCCCCTCTTCCTCTTCCTCACTCTCCATCTCTCTCTGTATACAGTGAACACTGTAATTCATTGGACTGTGACATATTTTATCCTGGTACTGAACTCTGGCACTGTGATTTTGAAAGTATCTAATGACAGTAGTAAGGTTAAAGTACAGATTGACAGCTTTAATATGATTGTACGTGAGGAGTCCTTTTTTGCATGCTTGATATCTGTGAGGCACAGACTTCACCAGACGCTGGGTATCTTAACCAGTGATGCTCTGCCAGGCCTGAACTGCAGCCATATTCAGTCACTGCTTGTCCTGACTTTTTGGCTTTCAGTCTTCTCTTCTGCATGTAAAATGCATATTCAATTCTATTCTGATGCGGTCATTGACTTGGCTGACAGAAACAAAATAACACAAATGTCACTGTCCATTGAATCATAGTGCTCATTGCTGTGTTACTTATTAATGGCAAAGTGATTCCATTTCATATTTCATCCTGTATGTATGTTAAAAAATAAAATCCCACCAAATGCTATGTACCCAACTAATGTCATTATCTCAGTGTGAACATTGAGTTCACACTAAGGAACAAAGATATAGTAATGGTCAATGCTTCAAGATAGGTTTCGTTCAATCCCTTAACTTTTCAGCTAGCTGCTTAACTTTGGGGTTGCCCTGGATTGCACTTCTCTTCCATCCATAGTTCCTGTCCTAATCTCCCTCATGTCCCGAGGAAATGGAAATCACTTTCTCAGAGAGTTTCTCTCATATTTCTTTTTTCTCTTTCTTTTATGTTTCCCAGGAGTCTCACAAACCGGTGGCTGTTGACTCTGGTAATCCACCCTCTGCAGTGCCCTACTTGGTTTATTTATTGATTTGAAACATTATAAGTTTCCATCAAATGAAAATGTAAGTGAAGTTGAGCATCTCCCACCTCGGGAATCATGGACTTTAAAGGAACTTCACAAAAGACCCCTCCGATTTGGATTTAGCTCCTTAAGTCCAGCTCCTAACCCCTCACTGTGCCACCCTGTGCCGTCAACGTTGGGGTTTTCCCACCCCTAAAGCCACTGTACTGGGGGGACGTTTCACAGTGAGACGTTGGCGCGTCACATCTGTTCTCCCGCCATGAGGATTACAAACCCTTCCTGCCTCTGCCACTTCCTGGTCTGCCTGTGTTTTGTCTCGCAAGACTACTGCTTGGCTACACATCACCCCTCCTCCACTAGGGTTCCCAGAAAGAACCACACCAGGCTGCAAGAAGGTGAAGCTGAGGTGCACCACCGGCCCAAACGCGGATGGATATGGAACCAGTTCTTTGTTTTAGAAGAGCACCATGGCACAGAGGCACAGTATGTGGGGAAGGTGAGTTCCCATGAGATCTCTAATGTAATATATCTCATATACAAAAATGGTTAAGAGAAGTCACTTTGACTCACTCAGAATATTCTGTACCCTCCCCACCAAATCTCAGAGGTTGTGCATATATTTATGCTGTAGCATCTTCCATGTCAAAGCTTAACTCCGATGAGTAGGTTTTCACACTGGTGGGGTGCATTAGATTTTTCCTCAAACAAAATGAACACTGTTAGATGGCACCTTAATGCAGATGACACACATAAGTTGGTCATCGTTCCAAGCATGCTAACTCTATATAGTTATTATTAATGGTATGATCAAAAACTTAAGACTTGGAGAATTGCACATAAATCAGTATAATACATTACTGCATACAGGTATTGAATTATTTATCATTTAAGTGGTTATTCATATTCAGTAAATGTGCTTGTAAGTTAGGTAAAACAAGAGCAATCAGAGAGTGCATATCCCCGCCAAGGCCCAACAGTCCCCCATATGTCTGGGACACATACGAGTAGAGTTATTATGAACCACCACACAAGTAAATAAAAAATTCCAGGATCCTTTATTTGATCTGGATTACTCCCCAAATGAAATCACTACTAAGCTAGGCCAAGACACACCTCTGGTAAAAAAGCTGACCATAACTTTTTCTGTAATGTTGCTAACAAATAAACAATCATACTTACCCACAAGGTAAAACATAACCTCCTTAGCGGAGGTAACAAACACCAAAATGTATTTTAAGATGTTTTATGTACTTGTACCTTAAGTATTTTTAAGCAGTCACAGTATTATTGTTTCCACATATGTGGCAATATTTCCCGCAAGTGTATTTTTGAAGATGGGCACATTTCACAAACTTTATGATCAGGATGATTCTCCAACTGCTCTATGATGTTTAAATCAGGTGACTGACCTGGCCCCTCCTTATTTTGTCATTTTAGGAAAGTCCCTGCTGAGTTTGAATTTAGGTTTTGGGCAACAAAACCTTTGCTGTAACATAGTTTTTTCCCAGTTAACTCCCTTAAAGCCCAATGTCGCCCTGGCAATAATGCCAGCGTTACGGGGTATTCAAATGACGTGCTGTGAGTCTCTGACCCTTAAACTCATAATTGCTTTCAAGCTTACCCTATTAAAGATCTCTTGACCAGTAATCACACTATTTATTTACTGAATAATCAAGACCAATATACAAGCCTCTGTGATTATTGAGAAAGTATTGAGAAATGACAGATCACTGAAGGGCAACATTGACAACAGACATCATACTGATGCTGTTTGGATGAAAACAATAATTTAAAAAAAAAATTAATTAACCCAATTCCTTCCCTTAATTCCATCTCCTGTTCTAAGATTTTTTTTTAACAGTGCAACCTAAAATATTTTAAAGTTTGCATTTAATCATAATGTTTTAAGCATTCAAAAGCATGGGTTGCATTTGCAGGGAAGCATAGTTGCACGCTGGTTGCCGTGCAAAGTGATAATAATTAATTTATTAAATTACCAAGGCTTCTTATGTCAAAATATTGGTAATTGAATAATTTAGTAAATTGGATATTAGTGCATCGTGTAAGTTCGACGCATGGCATGCATGTAAAATCATTTCAAGGTAGCAAAGTCATTCATTAGGTCTTTCATTAGACTACAATGAGATTTTATGAACGGCAATTATCTAATTAAACAAAATCTTATCTAAATACCATCTTCAGCAGCATTTACTTTATGACACTCTACTTCAAGATGGAATTAGGCTATTTCCATAAAATTGGAGCTCAGTGTGTGACATAGGGGTCAAATTAAAAATATATTTATTTCTTCTTCAAAAGTCTATTTTTTGATACTTTAATATTGAATTTTTTTGGGGGAAAAATGAAATGTTCATAATTTATCACAGTATCAATTTATCACAATTAGTCAATTTTCCGAGAGCGGGACTTTGCCGATTTTCTCAGGCACGGCTGGCTGGTCGGAAAGCGGGAGATGCGTCGTTGTCCGTGGCAAAACCACACAGGAATGCTGTAAAGCTGTTCAAAATATTTGTAGGATCAAACCATCTTTGTTGAAAGTGATAGAGGAGAAAGTTCATGCAAACCCGGAAAAGAGCGCTCATAAACATCCACTGAGTCAAAACATTACAGTCAGCAAAGCAAAGATGAATATAGAACGCAATGCTAAAGTACCCTTGGCCGTATGGGCATAAGACAAGGAATGACAACATATAAAGGGTTTTTTAATGCATGCCTATATAACACAATGTGTTTAATACTTTTGGGCTTGAGAGAAGTTTCAAGAGCGAAAAGGAAGACAGAGGTAATTGTCCAATTTCATCTAGGACCTGGCAGGTTATATGGAAAGTGTGGAACAGGACAGCAGGGACTTTACATCGTTTGCCATTCAGAATATGAAGATAGAATTGCACAGTCATCAAAATTCGATATTATGTTGAAGGTGACTGAACAGTTTGGTTGATAATATTGCTACATGAAATTGTTATCAGAAGGTATTTGAAGTAGGTGAAGGCCGTGTAGCTTCCATGTCCTCCAACTTGATTATCCAGTGAGTACACCTTATGAATTTGACAAAGCTACACCAAAAAATGTCATGGTAGTGCAAAGGCATAATGAAAGTAACACTGTTCAGAAACAATGTGACCTTTTGACCCCATTAACCAGGTCAAGGTCATCCACCTTTAATTTTCTGCAAGCTGATTATCCAGAACATACACACTGTAAATTTTACGCGGCTACAACAAAAATAGTGGATGTAATCAAGGACACATTGTTTAAAAAGAATGTGACCTTTGACCCCTTAACCCTCAAGTGACCGAGTGGGGTCATTTACGACCCCAAGAGTATATTTTCATGTGCTGTTTTGATATATTAAATCAGAAAAATGTTTCACTCCATGAATTTGTCAAGCTATTCCTGTAACAACTTTTTATAGGTTTTTAGAAGAATTTGACCATGGGTGTGACAAGGATAATTGAAAGATGTGTGGGGTCATTTATAACCCCAGAGATATAGGAGTGTTTTCGAGTGGATAAAAGAGCAATCAGAGGCAGCATACGTCATCCAAAGCAACTTATTATTATTTCCTAGTAGAGATAGAAAATGTGGCCCCAGAGGGGACACATGCCATCCATCAAATGACAAAAATTACTCACTTGATCCGTTAATCCAGTTAATTGGGCCTATATGTCAATTTTTAAATATTTTTGGCTGCTTAGTACTTGGCCTAGTTGAGATCAAATTTTTTTGATTTGTTTCTTGGAACAATATCTACCCCTGTGTAAATTTTGGTTCAGATCGTACTAATAGTCTTTGGGGTAAAATTGCCGACAGACACACACACAAACATAATTCCCTTAGCAGGGGTAAAATAGCTTTAAATCATATTATTCTGGATCTGATCAGCAAGGTTTACAGTAAACAATTTAGCTAATAAAAGTTGATCATGACAATAATATCAATGCCCATAAGGTCGAAAAACATACGTACTTTCTGGTATCATAAATGACCCCACACAACTTTCCATTATTGTTGCCACATAAAAAAAGTCAATCAAAACTCTTAGACAATTACATTAGATCATTTAACTATATCTGCTATACTTATATGAAGCTGATTAAAAATGTGTATTTTTGCATAATACAGAGTGAGGTTATTTATGACCCCACATGGTCATTTTAGTCGCTAAAAACACTTGGTCGCTTGAGGGTTAAAGTAGGTCAAGGTTACCCATCTTCGAACTTGTCCAAGCTATTTGTCCCAAGAACAGTCCCTGTGAATTTCATTACCCTGAGATTAACAAGAAAGGAGTTATTGTCTACACAGATGGACAGACAGACAGACAAGGTCATCCACCTTTAATGTTCTGCAAGCTGATTATCCAGAACATACACGCTGTAAATTTTGCGCGCCTACAAAAAAATTGTTGATGTAATCAAGGAAACAGTGTTTACAAAGAATGTGACCTTTTGACCCCTTAAAGTAGGTCAAGGTTACCCATCCTCGAACTTTTCCAAGCTATATGTCCCAAGAACAGTCCCTGTGAATCTCATTACCCTGAGATTAATAGGAAAGGAGTTATTGTCTACACAGACATACAGACGGGCAGACGGACACAAGGTCTTTGCAGTGCCCGATGGCTATACTTTGGCCTTGGGTAAAAGGATGAGACAAAGAAAATGCTTGATTTGCAGAACATAACTAAATTGGTTTGTAGCTTTAGTTACTTTAACTCCAGTAGATGGCACTCTACAACCGCAAATCGCAATATGTAACAAGCATAAGTTGCTTCAAAAAACCTTATATCCATGGCTGTTCTGGGCAAAACGCCAATGACGTAAGGCAAGGACACCAACTTTTAGTCGTGGTATTTCGGCGTGCAAACGAGGTTGCTTTCAACCTTCTGCTAGCCATGTGATGTTCATTCAGGGCCGTTATGTCCTGGTATTTTTATTCATAAATTTAGCGGAGGTCTACTTGCCGTACCCATGAATACACACACAACATAAGAAATATTCAGGGACACAAAACCGAATGGTCTTCACAAAACTCATGAAATAATAATGATTTGCTTTTATAATTATACAAATAAAATGTTCTAAAATAATAATATTTCGTTCAATAATTCTACATGATGTAACGACTTGCTTGGAAAGAGATTTTTGTATGCAAAAATGCATCTACAACAGTTTGGTATCATACGTAAGCACAGGGGACACCAAAGCTTACGTCAGGAGGCTCAAACTCTAAAGCACTATAAAACAAACATGAAACCGATTTCCGGGAAATGGGGCATATTTTTGTCAAAATTGTATCCTAGTCATTACTTCTGATAAATCATAAATTTAATTACATGGCTTGCAATACCAAAAAACAGTGAGCCAACATTTCACTTGAAAAATGTCACACTGAAATTGAGGAGAAATGGTACTACCACAATACTTTTTCTTGCTTATTAAGTCAAATCAAGTCATATTTGCCATCAAAATCATATGGGAATATTTTATGAAACATACTGAAGAGATACTGCATAAAACCGTAAATTATGAACATTTCAGTCAAGAAAACTTTGCTATATATGTGGGGACACAATGCACAACTAACTGGGTGCCTATTTTATGGAAATAGCAACTTCAAGATATTTCACTGAATTACTGTCCATGCAATCTCATATTGTAGCCTTCCTTGTTGACGCAAAACTGCATGTCATAATCGTTAATGGCAATGCAGCTTATTGGAAGCCCATTTTCTCAGGAAATGAATTTAGTTTATTATCCGATTCTTACTCGGAAATAGGTGGAGTGTTAACCTGCATTTTGGTAATTTCACTGGTTGTAGACAGAGTTCTATTTTAACATGAGCAGCCTTAACACGTGCACCTAAGTCCCCAAAACTGCATTTTTACTCCTGGATAAGGGAGGCTCCAGAAGGCGTGTTGTGATGAGACTCAAGCGTCACTCACTAATCAAATCAAACAAATCAATCAATTTGCCGTTAGCACGACCACGAGCGGTAAGATTCACCAACATCTTATCCAGGAATAAACCATAGTGTCACTTTAATTAGATACGTTTTATTAAGGTTTATCAAGCCGATCAGATGTGGACGTAGAAATATTTCGTTTTGTGAACTGCAGGATTTCAGAAGTTTCATAAGACACTGACGTTTTATGTCACTATAAATTTGGATCGGAAAATGCTAGATAAATATAACAATGAACTACAAAGCAAGCTGAGGGGAAATGAATACAGATTGATCCGCGCAACTGAACAAATTAACACTCGGGGCCTGATTTACTAAGACCTTTAGCACATGCTTTTTGCCCGTGCAAAACCAATAACATTGCCACTGATTGGTGCAAGGCAAGTACCCTGGCCAATCATGGGCAATGTTTTTGGTTTTGCACAGGCAAAAAGATTTTGCATGTGCTAAAGGTCTTACAAAAACCCAAAACCAGTGAAGTTGACGTTGTGTAAATCAGAAATAAAAACAGAATACAATGATTTGCAAATCCTTTTTCAACCTATATTCAATTGAATACACTGCAAAGACAAGTTACTTAATGTTCGAACAGGTAAACTTTGTAATTTTTTTGCAAATATTAGCTCATTTGGAATTTGATGCCTGCAACATGTTTCAAAAAAAGCTGGCACAAGTGGCAAAAAAAGACTGAGAGAGTTGAGGAATGCTCATCAAACACTTATTTGGAACATCCACAGGTGAACAGGCTAATTGGGAACAGGTGGGTGCCATGATTAGGTATATAAGCAGCTTCCTGAAATGCTCAGTCATTCACAAACAAGGATGGGGCGAGGGTCACCACTTAGTGAACAAATCGTGAGCTGATTGTCGAACAGTTTAAAAACAACATTCCTCAACGAGCTATTGCAAGAAATTTAGGGATTTCATCATCTACGGTCCGTAATATCGTCAAAAAGGTTCAGAGAATCTGGAAAATCACTGCACGTAGTTTCAAGGCTTGCCCTTGACCTTGATCCCTCAGGCGGTACCGCATCAAAAACCGACATCAGTGTGTAAGGACATCACCACATGGGCTCAGGAACACTTCAGAAAACCACTGTCAGTAACTACAGTTCGTCCTACATCTGCAAGTGCAAGTTAAAACTCTACAATGCAAAGCGAAAGCCATTTATCAACAGCACCCAGAAACGCCGCCCGGCTTTGCTGGGCCCAAGCTCATCTAAGATGGACTGATGCAAAGTTGAAAAGTGTTCTGTGGTCTGACGAGTCCACATTTCAAATTGTTTTTGGAAACTGTGGACGTCGTGTCCTCCGGACCAAAGAGGAAAAGAACCATCCGGACTGTTATAGGGCGCAAAGTTCAAAAGCCAGCATCTGTGATGGTATGGGGGGTGTATTAGTGCCCAAGGCACGGGCAACTTACACATGTGAAGGCACCATTAATGCTGAAAGGTACATACAGGTTTTGGAGCAACATATGTTGCCATCCAAGCAACGTCTTTTTTCATGGACGCCCTGCTTATTTCAGCAAGACAATGCCAAGCCACATTCTGCACGTGTTACAACAGCATGGCTCCGTAGTAAAAGAGTGCGGGTACTAGACTGGCCTGCCTGTAGTCCAGACCTGTCTCCCATTGAAAATGTGTGGGCGCATTATAACGTAAAAATCCAAGAACAACTTAAGCTGTACATCAAGCAAGAATGGGAAAGAGTTCCACCTGAAAAGCTTCAAAAATTGGTCTCCTCAGTTCCCAAACGTTTACTGAGTGTCGTTAAAAGGAAAGGTGATGTAACACAGTGGTAAAAAGCCCCTGTGCCAACTTTTTTGCAATGTGTTGCTGCCTTTAAATTCTAAGTTAATGATTATTTGCAAAAAAAAAATAAAGTTTCTCAGTTTGAACATTAAACATCTTGTCTTTGCAGTGTATTCAATTGAATATAAGTTGAAAAGGATGTGCAAATCATTGTATTCTGTTTTATCTACGATTTACATAACGTGCCAACTTCACTGGTTTTGGGTTTTGTAGTAAATCAGGCCCTTAGTCGGTAATTAGGAAACCTAAATGGGATTGAGTTTGGAGATATAATACGCTTTAAGGCGAGGTGAGAGTAGTGCCAATATCCCTCCCATGACAACTTTGGAGTGGAAAAGGTTAATGTACAATACAACTAAATCCAAGGTGATTCCAAACCTTTGAATGGTAATGTTGCTCCCTTTAATGTAATCTTCCTGGGCTGAAACACACTTGGGGTACTGTATCTTCCCAACCATTTTCAGTAGTAGTGCTAGTTGTTGTTAATTGTAATCCAACAAAGTTCAGTTATTAAAACTCTTTCCTCTGAACTTAAGTGGAGGTAGGTCATAACATTTCAAAAACTTCTGTTCCTACTTCTGACATATTGATGTGTGCTCAAGTTGCTCTTCTTTACTGTCAATTTTTATTGCAAGCAACAGATAGGCTTGTCTATTTATACATTTTTTTGCAACACAGGTATAGCCAACAGATATGGATTTTTTGTGGAGTAAATCACTATTTGTGGTGTTTACACATCCTAATGCAGCTAATTGCCTTGTTACTGCACCATTAACAGAAGCCATTTTGAAGGGTTTTTATCAGACCTCTTTGGCAGTGTTCTAGAGCTTTATATATATATATATATATTCTTTATCTTTGCATTCAAGTGTGGGTCAAGTCGTGAAAGTGTTTTTTGATTCAAATACTGTAACCATGCACTTCATATTTTTCAGTCTTTGCTAGTTCCGTCAAAGGCATAATTTGACCCACTTTCACTCGTAAGGTTTGATACATTGACGTTTGGGCAGATGCCATGGGCGTCACTACATGACAAAAAAGGGATTCCTTTTGTGTCACTTTTGGATGCAGTGTATATCCCCATAGACTTCAGTACAAAGCCAGCACCACCAGTATTTGATGACAACAGTACACATGACAAAAAAAGAATGCTGGTTGGGGCTTGAACCCCAAACCCTCTTACTGTGAGACAGCAGCACTAATGAATGCGCCACCAACACCCCCTTATGCATGAAATCACGCTTCCCTTTATCAGATCCTGTTTAGATATTACATCAAATGATGATGCCAAAGGACTCCCTTTTTGTCATATGTGCACGTTTGGGAAGAATATTGCTATAAGATGATTCGGGATGAAACCATGTTGGTTAATCCCATCATGTGTTTCAGTTGGCCATTTCCTCTAAGTACAGAAGTTTATTTGCCATGGAAATTCTTAAAAGCAACAGATATTTTTTTCAATTTGGCATCTTTGCAGTTTTGAAATTCAATTCACTTTTACACTGCTGTCACTTTTAGGCCCCCTGGATGGACAGCTGTACCACTGTGTTGACAAGCTGAGGAATTTGGAAATGGCGAAGATGATGTAAGAGTGAACTGCATTCCTAAATTTTGGGGTGCCAAATTGAATTTAAAAAAATGAAAAAAAAAAAAAAACAAATAGAAGGATTTTAAACAAATTTGATGCTGGATAGTTTTATATATTATGACATGGTAATTAGCACTAACATAGCAACAAGAATAACAAAGAAGGGAATGAGAGAAAGTTTAAGTCTTGCTGAAAGACTGCAAGTGTTTTCAGCCAATACAGTGCATTTTTTGCCAAACGTTTGAATGTGGAGTATGTTTATAACTGAATAAATTGTTTCTTGTGACATGATATTGGCTACATGACACATAATTTACATTGTGCAGTGTAATTTATTACATGTTGGCCAAGAAAGGTATGCAAGGTTGCAAACTTAAAAATTGAGATTGTCAAAGACTGACCCAACTTTTCGGTGTGATGTGAATTAATTTATTCGTATGCTAGCAAGGGTTGCCACCTGTTCTGTATTTCATGGAATCGTCCCATAATTGAAATAATTTGTTGCGTCCCTTGACAAATCAACGTGGAACAACAAAAAAAATAAAGCCTTTTTGTGACATTGCACAACACTTGATTTTGGCATTATTTTTGTTTTATATGGTAACAAACATGCCAAGTATGTCCAGTAAAGACATATCAATACAAGTATAGACAAACGGTACTCTGTCCAAATACTGCTCTTTGAATTTAACATCAGTTTCAACAAAAAATGTGGGAGTGTAACATATTTTTTGTTAAAATTGATGTTAAATTTCGTGCGTAATCTTGAACTCTGTCTGGAAAATTTTTGGGCATGCAAAGTCATAATACCGATTTAGTCTATTCATGATGTAACAAGGGGGGGAGCAATTACTTTTTCACATAGGGCCAGGTAGGTTTGGATAGCTTTTTCCCCTTAATAAATGAAATCATCATTTAAAAACTGCATTTTGTATTTACTTGGGTTATCTTTGTCTCATATTACAATTTGTTTGATGATCTGAAACATTTAAGTGTGACAAATATGCAAAGAAATAAGAAATCAGGAAGGGGGCAAATACTTTTTCACCGCACTGTATATTTAGCATGACGTCATCAAAGGGACTCGCGATCAAAACAAGGCCAACGTGTGAATGGAAAACATCGCGAGCGATTCTGATTCCTTGGCTTTTTTCACCAATTCCTCAGACGAATTTGACGACAATTGTAATATTTTGTTTGTACCTGGTGAAGATGGTTAAGAGGACGAATTAAATGACCCGGAAAATATTCAAGCCCCTGTCTAATTTACTCCCTAAACACGGTATAGACCAGATCAGCTTAAGCGAAATTTGGCTTAAGCGCATACTCTTAAACCCTCTGGAAACTTGTCTTGACATTGTGAGAATTCATGTATAATATCAAAGTTGGGTGTCTCATAAAGCAACTACAAAAAACTGAGTGAAAATTAACATTCATAACTATTAGAAAAGCTAGTTCAAAAACGGCTCATTTTGCTATTCAGTCCATTTCTCAAGACAGTGTGGGCGTGGCACATTTCAGTGCGGCTGGCCACTCCCTCGATTTGAGTGATATCTCACTGGCTCCGTGAGCGTTAGTCACAGCAACGGCACAAGGGTCAGTCCAGCCCTATATGTTTGAGCTGTCTGACTCAAGCGCTTGCACACTGGGCGTGAAAGCGAATTTTTTCGCCGCGACAGATTACATTCAAAGTCAATCGCGGCGCTTGAATACACGTGTGTATTCGTCTTCGCATTGACTTTGAACGAATCTGTCATCTGAAAAATTGCCAGCGTCCAGTGTGCAAGCAGCTTCAGAATCAGACGAAGCAGCTCCTCTGCCGTTTGGAAACACCGTCCAGCCAGTTACGGAATGGTACTTTGTAAAATCCTTTGCGGTTTTCATTATTACCGAGTTAGCGCATCTCCGCTAAAATTCAACTTTAGCAGGGATGCACCCAACCTGATGGTACAGTAACGTTAGCTAGTACTGTGCAATATTATTGCATCATAATTAGCTCACCAGTCAACCGTTTCCTCTCAGTGAAAATAATTTCCATTCAGTAATGTTTTACCCTGAAGTATGCATGTTGTGAAATCAACGCTCACTGACCAATAGCACTACATTGTGCTTGCAGGTGTCCCTGTGGAGAATGCCAGATGATGCCATCAATGGCAGAAGATATATGCTGTCAGGCACTTACCCCAGTGTGTAGTATTAGTCAACTGTGTACTTAACGTTAGCTCCATTAAAACCGCACCGGTGAGACATGTACTGTACTTATTGCAAATTGAAGAATCAATTTTTATTGCTTTGTCCAGTGAGATACGAGTGGGATTATAGAAACCGTGAACGCGCCGAGCACTTCAGTAATGACGAACATGTGCTTTTTTCTGACGTGTACAATGGTGCTGGATTTGTTCTTTTGAGTGTGTTCTACAGCCGACATAAAGCCAACCAAGAAATAAAAAATGCTACGGCATCAGCAAAATGGCGTGGCTAACGACAAGAAAGAAAAAAAAGCATCATTTGCACTGTCACTGGTCAACAACTGGCTGTCTGTCCGATAATGGAAAATAGGCCATGTCGCTCACCGACCCCGCTTATAGCAGCCGCGAATGACAACTGTACCTCAAGGGTGCGATATCCGGCCACAGCATGCACGGGACAGATCCTAGACAGCAACCCAAACTCGTTGTGAGATGAGGGTCTTATGCTGCATTCATACCGCTATGTTGAATATGGTGAAATTACCACTAACCGGTTGCGAAAAAGACACGCATGGAGAGCTTTCATTTGCTGCCAGTCTGTCACGGGCGACATCATGGCCGATAATAAAGGTATCAAAAAATTAAGTTAACTTCCCAATGACAAAACGACAGAAACATTGTGATATGGAAATACAACAAACTCAGGGACATAAAGGTTAATAATAAGTTGCTCCTTATAATATTTGATAAAACAAACATGAAAATAAACGTACTTTTCTGTTTTGCTCACAATGTGTTAGTCTGGGCCTCATTTTGCTTATGAGTAGTGAAGATTGATCAGCTGAATTAATCACCAGTTCACTGCTTGTGATCACAGGTTGTAAGGTGATTTGAACGCAAGTCACCACTTGTGTTCTGAGAAACCCCATTTTTACAAGCTAGTTTGGTTTGAACGAAGTATAAGACATTCGAGCCTGAGCAGAAGTACCACTCCACGCTAAGTGAGAAACGCATGTGAGCACACGTCCTGTTCAGAAAATCATTTACTGGTACGTTTTGAATGGAGCTAATACAAACATACATGATAGGGGAAATAGTGGGGGACAGATAAATACACAGACAGATGGATGGACAGATAGATAAATGGAACCAAATGTAGTTGGGTAATCAATCGCAAGACAGGCTACTTCGGGACGATGTTTCTTGGGCTCTAAAGGAGCTAACCTGGGCGGAGCAGAGAGCTTTTATAATTTCAGTTAGGGGTGGGACAAATGACGGAGTTTTTTTTCATTGGTTTGGCTTATTACATAATGACCCACTTAGAAAACCACGCCCAGTTGAACCGCAGTAAGAGGACAGGTGCTAAAAATTAAATGACAAAATCTCGGATTTGAATTGGACATAATTTCTAATATTTTAGTATGTTTACTATTATGCACATACAACCCCAAATAACGTAGTTCAAAGGTTTTTGTGAAAATGGGTTTTCATAGGCTTTAACAGACTTTGTGGGCTAGAAGATGCACAAATCGCATTGAAAGGGGGTGATGAAAAATTCTTTCACTTTCCCCGTGGTAAAAGGCAGCTTACAGCGTGGATTCGGACCATAAACAGGAATAATTTTAGTTCGGGAACATTCTAGGGTGTGCAGCGTACATTTTGTGTCTGTATGGCGAGATTAAGAATTCTGTATTCAACCTACGCCAATATCGATTGATGTTTGGGTATCCAGAGAAACATTAGGATATGTAAACAGGTCAAGCGTACATCCAGTCACGGAAATTTAGAGTTTAGTTTCAAGTGTTGTTTTTCGTGTTAGTAGCATATCGTAATGGCGGCTGCCATGTTACTGATGACACACCGGGTTGCTAGGGCAGGCGCAGCATATGCATTTGTGATATTAAATATTAATATCTAATTATAAAACCCCTTCTCACTGATAAAAATCACGTAAAATATATTGGCGCCCCCCTTTTAAAATCGTTCTGCTAAATAAAAAGCCGGAAAAAGTGGGGGTCGGATACAAAATTCTTTCCCCCTGACGATATAGCTAGATTAAGTTCCATTAGTTTTCTCCTACAAACTGAAAGCATTGACTCCCTTCAGTGCAATGTAGATTTAAAAGACTTTATCGGCGAGATACTGCCAAGGTAAGTCCTCAACCTTGTTATTTTCCGCACAAATGAAAATCCGAAATCAAATTTGTAGCGTTCAGTCAACCAGTAATGATATGGCCTAGTATTTTACATGTGTACCTGCGCGCTTATCCATGTTGAGAGTTGATTAGGATTGTGTGTTTGCCGTTTGTTTTGAACAATGCAAATTCATTGCAAGAACACTGTAGCTATTAGCTGACTTACGCCGTGGGACTCAATCATCGTGGTGTTAATGAAATTATTTCATGTCCGCAAAACTAACTGGCAAGCAAATTCAACTTTGTTGGTGATACGTAGCAAGTAATTATGAAATCGAAATCAATAGGAAACCAAACGATTATTGCAAGCAGCGAAATGAGAACCACACCTACACTTAGCTCTGAGGGGCTGAGTTCTATATTGTAAGCCCCTCAGAGCTGACCTAGACTGTAAACGTCATATGGCACTAACATTCCCCCTTTTGCTTGATATTTGCTTGCATAGAGTTTAACATCTACTTAACCCTCAAGCGACCAAGTGTTTTTAGCGACTAAAATGACCATGTGGGGTCATAAATAACCCCACTCTGTATTATGCAAAAATACACATTTTTAATCAGCTTCATATAAGTATAGCAGATATAGTTAAATGATCTAATGTAATTGTCTAAGAGTTTTGATTGACTTTTTTTATGTGGCAACAATAATGGAAAGTTGTGTGGGGTCATTTATGATACCAGAAAGTACGTATGTTTTTTGACCTTATGGGCATTGATATTATTGTCATGATCAACTTTTATTTGCTAAATTGTTTACTGTAAACCTTGCTGATCAGATCCAGAATAATATGATTTAAAGCTATTTTACCCCTGCCAAGGGAATTATGTTTGTGTGTGTGTCTGTCGGCAATTTTATCCCAAAGACTATTAGTACGATCTGAACCAAAATTTACACAAGGGTAGATATTGTTCCAAGAAACAAATCAAAAAAATTTGATCTCAACTAGGCCAAGTACTAAGCAGCCAAAAATATTTAAAAATTAAAAATTGACATATAGGCCCAATTAACTGGATTAACGGATCAAGTGAGTTATTTTTGTCATTTGATGGATGGCATGTGTCTCCCTATCTCTACTAGGAAATAATAATAAGTTGCTTTGGATGACGTATGCTGCCTCTGATTGCTCTTTTATCCACTCGAAAACACTCCTGTATCTCTGGGGTTATAAATGACCCCACACATCTTTCAATTATCCTTGTCACACCCATGGTCAAATTCTTCTAAAAACCTATAAAAAGTTGTTACAGGAATAGCTTGACAAATTCATGGAGTAAAAAATTTTTCTGATTTAATATATCAAAACAGCACATGAAAATATACTCTTGGGGTCGTAAATGACCCCACTCGGTCACTTGAGGGTTAATGTTGTATATAGCCTATAATATCGAACAAAGCCAGTCCTTTTTCAAAATGTAGATACAAAAACTGGAAACTGCAACAACATCAGCTTGAGACAACAACAGATGAAATAATTCTTAGTCAATTAGTGGGCCAACTTGAATAATTTAATATCAACCAGTACCTTAACTATTTTTCTCCGAAAAGATCGCTCTTTCCTTTTAGCTTGTGTTAGTGTGAGCTCTTTTCGTTTGCAGGGAAACACAGACGGACCAAAGTCAACATCATTTGGGTCAACGAAGTCGGGCCAGCCGCTGACAAAATGAGTACTGCAGACTCTAGTGTGATCATTTGGAACAAAGTCCTTCCGATTCATAGCTCGACAAAAACTCAACAACAATGTGTCCAAAGTAAACTATGGCAGCCATTATCCCTACGAGTCCTTTCGCATACGTCATCGCCCAAAGACTTCCAAAGAGTTCCGAAGACGTTTCTTGGAAGATTCAGACTCCCAAGTCGGCAGATTTTTCTAACAATAAAATGCAAATTTCTCCAAAATGGTAGTTACTTGTCGGGAATCAATCATCAACATGAATTGCATATAGTGAGTTGTTTGAATGGACAAAACTAAGTTTTACGGCCTCCTGGCACTTTAAGTTACAGCCTATATCACAATCTTTCTTAAATAAAATTGGTCAGGGTGCACTGCTATCGGGTTGTCATTGTTTTCCTGTTAACTATGAGACTGATAACTATGCTGCTAGCACCAGACTGTAACATATCCGAATGCTGGGGGATGCTAACGGACACAGAGTAGCTGGCCAACTAAATTAAGCTTGCAAAACTTGAATCACCTTGTCGCGTAGTGATGCAAACCTAGGTAGCAAGCTAGCCTACATAGCTAGGCAGCAACTGACGCAAGAGCATTTATTATCAGTACCAGCGCCCAAAAGATGTTCAGCTAGCGGTTAAACCTATCTCTAAATGGGCAGACTTGGTTTACAATCAAAAACTAGCAATTAGACAACTTTGCTAACACAGTCAAACATCAGGAAAGTACAACTCATGCTGTAGCATGCCAAGTAATATACTGACACACAGTGAAAACGCAACACCTATATTTAATAACCAAAATGAAGAAGCAACCAATGTTTTCCGATTCAATTTTAATACGAATACAAAAAGTATTTAATTGTCCATAGCACTGTAAAGTTTCATCACATTATCTCAACAAATGTTTCCGATACGCCACTGTGAATGCACGGACCCCCCCCCAAACTGTCAGTAGCACGTGTCTCCTCCCTGTGCTTGGACACATGCGCATAAACGGCGAGGCATCGTTTCACACAAACGTCGCACAGTTGCTTGGGGAAAGTTCCTCCACTCCTCCTGTAGTGCTGCTGTAAACTTAGCGATGTTGCGTGGTTGACGTTGACTCTGGCGCACACGATGACCCAGTTCATCCCACGTGTCCAATGTGGTTAATATCGGGTGAAATGGATGGCCAAGGCAGAACTTTGACCCCTGCTTGTTGGAGAAAGTCTCTGGTGAGGCGTGCAGTATGAAGATGGGCGTTGTCGTGTTGGAACGTGAACAGTAATCATTGTTGTCCGTGGTTGTTCAACAGTGGTTGGAAAACTGGTCTTGAAATCTTATCCACATATCGCTGTGCCATTAGACCTCCACGAATCACAAGTTCAGTCCAAAATCTCACATTAACGGCAGCCCAGACCATGACGCTACCCCCACCAAACCGATTTCTCTCCAGAACACATCTGTCTTGATGACGTTCATATTGCCTCCTAAACAACCATTGTGAGCCATCAGCTAATGAGACACAGAACCTCGATTCGTCTGAAAAAGCCCAATGATGGAAGACTCGTGGCAGCTGAAGATGATGACGTCGAGCAAACTGGAGTCTGTTGTCTCTATGACGTTGTGTCATGATGTTGCCTTGATATAGCCTCCAGCACCTTGGCCCCGCAGCTTGCAGTCGCCAAATCACAGTCATGGCATGGATGGGGCATCCGTGGCGTCATGTTCTGAGCCATGTCTGCTGCTGTTTGGAACTGGTTCCTCAGATGGATCCGCTGGATGTGTCAGTCCTGACGTGCTGTCGTAACCGGAAGTCGTCCTGGTCGGGGGCAGTGGTGAATGCTTCTTGTCTGTTGGTAGTGATGCTCCAGTCTGTTCATGGTGGATGGACTGACCCTGAACCGGCAGGCAACCTCTCTTTGAGATGTTCCCCAAAGCTCACTCCCTCTGCTGTTCTGTAAGCCGTAGAATTCTGACACTGATGCTAATATGGATGAAACACTGTGCCTTTTATGCGTCCAATGTCTTGCTTTGCACTTGCATGTCATTCAAGTGATGCACTCAACCTTCTGCTAATGACATGGCAAAGTTACGTTTTGAAGAGGTGATCCCCTAACAGATGCACAAACTGGGTTTGAACCTGAACTTGCACAACTTTCAGCTTTTAACCTTCATACCACTATATTTCTTCTGTGGTAAATTTGATAGCTGCAAAAAATCAGCTAAATCAGCTAAATTATTTACAAAGTGGGTGGGGAGAGTGGGAGAGTGAGAGAGTGGGAGAGAGTGAGAGTGTGAAAGAGAGTGAGTGAGAGTGTGAGTAAGGGAGTGGGAGTGAGTGAGAGTGACAGTGTCTGAGGTAGTGGGAGGTGGGGGAGGTCTTGAGTAAGGAAAACATCAAAAGCAAGTTATACATTTGGATAGACAAAGAGCTAGAGTAAGAGTAGCAGTTATTCATTTTGTGAATTTGAGAGAGACAACAGCAGCAGATATAGATAGCAGTTAGAGTATGTAACAAAAAATAATTTCATATTATCTTTACTAATGGTTCATGAAATAAAGAACAAGTTTAGGTACAACAACGTCGTGGAGAAGTAGCTACTGCAGTCACGGGGTGTTGAATCCAGCTTGGCGCATTCTACTGACCTTTTTCAAGAGTTACCCATAGGGATGCAGATTCTGGAGAGAAAAGCCAGCTTGGGGAGCCCCGACAGGATAGAGCTCAAAAAGTTCCAGTAGGATGAGGGCCGTGAGCAGTGTTCTTTCAGGAGGCCCAGAATTCCCAGCTATGCCCAGGTTGAATGAATTAGAGGCCTTGCAAGTTTATGATTTATGGTAATATTGTGACAGGTCTTTTGGTAGAACAAGAAACCATCCGGGAATGCAAATCCAGGTTTGGTGTACCCAAAATGCTCCGCTAGCTAAACCCCTTAGCACGTTTGTACAATGTATGTACAGGGGCATTGGGGAGCAGACAACACCCTTCTCATCATTGTGCCTTGTGCTCTCATTACATGGCTAATAAATGGCAATTGTGGCAGCGTACAAGTCAGTGCTGTTATACGGTTGAATTATCATCTTATGTTTTTGTGATTGCTGAATCTGAGCAAAACCTTCATCTTGGTTTTTCTTCTCTGCTGTTTGTATGGGGAAAAAGATAAACAGATGAATTCTAAATCTGAAAGAAAAACTTGCCTCAACTGACTTATTTCATGTCTACGCAAGAAAGTCGACTCCTGGGATAGGTGTAGTGGTTGGGGGTCCACTTCAGCCACTCTGGCTGTTTCTGCTTTCACGAAACTGAGCTGAAAATTCCTAATACCACAGCAATCTGTGCACGTCTGTTGTAGCTTGCATTGCACAGTAATTGGCTCAGTTCCGTCATCCAACAAAGCAGATACAGTTCTCTCAAAATAATGTAGAACTTATAATGTCCAGCTGCTTCTGTAGAGGCCAAAGAGGAATGAGAGTGCAGATGCACACTTTTTCTGTTCCATAGTACCTGTGTTTTTTCTTTTTTCCTTTTTAAAGGTTATATGCTCTTCATGAAAATCTTAATGTTTACATATTGAAAAAGTAAAATCTCACCTTTGGATTACATAACTGATGTTTGAACTGTTGACAACAGCTGTGAGTGATGAATCAGCGGGGACATTTATTCTTAGCTCCTTAGCGAATAAATGCAAATGCTACTTTTCACAAGTTACTGTTTCACTTTCCAGATGACTAGACAAGAATGTTTCATGCCACGGAATGTATGTTGTATAATCCTTGTATTTATCACTGTTTAATAACTAGAAACTAGAGCCTTTACTTCTGCCTTAATTTTGTCTGACTGGATGGAGGAAATTGATTTCACAATGTGTCCAATTAATGTGATTAATGTGTTACAATTGAAAATGGTTGGTGGAGGTCTTTAAAACAAATGTAAGCTGGGGCTGCTTCAAATATGCAATTTTTTACTCACTCATAGAAATGAATACCATGCGAAAATCTCAGTACATTTTCTAATTTTTATTACTTTATGTTATGATTATGCAATAGAGATTATATAACAGTTGAAAGCCAGTTGCTGAAAACAAGTACTTGTAAAGTATTAAAAAGGCACTGCAACCCACATTTTGGTTCAAACTTGATTTACCATTTAGCCTTGGGAATTCAAATTTAGAATTTACAATATATGGCAATGGTCATTGCTAAGTGTAATGACAAACAAAGCTTGATGCTGTAGAATTGGGATTGGGTGATGGAAGTGATATCAGGCTGGGGTGTCCCTGACACAATGACTGAATAACTGCAGGGGCTTTTTCATTAGATTCACAAAGTAAGAAATGCGCACATTTTGCAGAGAGAGAACAGCCAACCAGCAACTTTCATGTCTTTTGATGTATTGTCTCTTTTGATTGGTTTTGCGTCATGCATGCCTCCCCCGCCAGCTGTAATGCATTTGTGTTTCCCCACTCCCATATGTCTCTGCAGAGTAAATAAACCTGAGTCTGTCAAGTTGCTGAATTGTCGCTTGCTAAATGCCCTTAAACAACCAGTCAGTAATCTTCCTTGTCAAAGAGTTTATCGTCTGAAAATTATTGCAAAATTATTGCCATCTTTTGAAACTACAAGTTGATCTGCTCCAGCTGCATGGCTGAAGCTAAGCAGGTGTGGGCTTGGTTAGTACTTGGATGGGACTCCACCTGGGAAAATTAAGTCACTGCTGGAACAGGTGTTGGTGGGCCAGTAGGTTGCAATCTTCCCTCTGGTGGAATCATACCCAATGCCCCAGTATAGTCATGGGGACACTGAACTGAAGGAGGCGCCGTCTTTTGGATGAGACGTTAAACTGAGGTCCTGACTCACTGTGTTCATTAAAGATTCTATGACACTCTTCAACAGGAGTTGGGGGTTACTCGGTGTAATGGCTAATTCCCAACCTGGCTCTTTCAACCTACTACCTTATCATCCTCTGATC
Source organism: Gymnothorax javanicus (assembly GCA_029692085.1). Lineage (NCBI taxonomy): Eukaryota > Metazoa > Chordata > Actinopteri > Anguilliformes > Muraenidae > Gymnothorax > Gymnothorax javanicus. Next base: position 59,914,468 of record CM056196.1, on the reverse strand, counting down.
TGATTAGCTATGTAACTTCTCCACTTCCTCTCCACCTCAACCCCCAGAGCTCCTTTGAAAACCAGATTTCAATCTCAATGGGAATTCACTGGTTAAATAAAGGTTAAATAAATAAAAAATAAATCACTGAAAATTATGGAGGTATTTGTCTTAGTCTTATTAATAGGAACAAGCTCCCAAGCCTATTTCTAGGTCTCCAGGGTTGAGATTGCATTAGTTTTAATCCACCTCTTAAAGGGATAGTTCAGATTTTTTGACATGAAGTCATATGAAATACTCTTTAGCAATGTAATGCATGAGAGGTAATTTTTTCCGTTAATGAGTCTTGTTAGTGGAGTTCTTGCCTTTCGAAGTTTCAAATGAAGTACTTCCGGCTAGTTTGCTGGGGTCACAAAAATAAAAATTTGCTTCCCAAAACAACATGTGCTTAACTCATTCCCTACGGAATACTTTTATATAAAATTGTCGCGTTTGAACTGAATACATTCAAAAATTACGCAATATAAAGTATTGAAGTACAGGTGGCCCATCACCGCGATCGTCAACTGATTTCGTGTTTTGATTGGACTGTGAATGGTCATCCACGCCGTTGGCACCGGTTTACCGTAGGGAATGGTAGAACTTGCCGCGCCGTTGGCAGCGGCTTGCCACAGGGAATGAGTTAAAAGAGTAATATATTTCAGTCACAAAACCGTTGTCAGTGAATAACTCACACTTTACAATCACTTTGCACTATTTTTCTATCCCTTGCTATCACTGCACGCTGCGCCGCATGCTGGCTATCAGCTGTTTGATCTCACTGGTTCCTGTAATCGATGAAAACATGTCTGACTACGAAAGTGACAATGACATTTCCTTTACCTCAGTGCCAAAGGGATATCTTTATGAACCTGAGGTTACTGATGCCGAACTTCGTCAGATGGAGATAGATAGGGCAGAGAGAGAGAGAGAGAGAGAAGAGAGAGAAGCTATCCGAGCTGAAGATGAGCCCACGACAGCAGATAGGAGAGACAGAGTCAATGAAAAGTGGTGGTGCACTAGTTTAAAGTGTCAGATAATGGAAACTGACGGAGGAGGAAAGCTACTGCTGCCATGAATGGGAACTTGTCATGCCACCGATGCAAGATCTCTCATTATCATACGAGGCCGGTGCACCACCTTGTGCCTGCATCACTTGCCAACGAGATTTTCTCACAATCTTAAATGCCAATGTCTTGAAGACCTTTTTCCACATTCCGAAAATGAATTGGAAGAAGCGTCCCAGGCCAGCAGGACCTGATGGACAGCTGTCCTCAGAGTAAGTGTAATGGCTGTCTCTTATATGATAATCATGGAATTCATAATTAAACTAATCGATAGAGCCGAGGACAGTCTAATTCATTTTCCATAGCATTGTTTTACATTGCACCATTAAACTATGACTTATTTTCTTCCACACATAAATGACGAGGTAACATATCAATGTCTTTGTAAGTTCTGCGCCAGTGTAGCTTGTGAAACAGCACAGATTTGTGTAAATTAATTGGCGAGGCTAATAAAGCCTCGGGGGGGGCTTTGTTGACCGGAGCCAGGACGCAAGTGCTAACAGGTTTGAGCCTGGAGACATGAAAAGAGGGGTGGATCCGTAAGGATCTAGGGAGCTTCAACCGGACTGTGACAGGATTGATCCTTCGCACAATCTTAAAAGGACCAGTGAAGTGGGGAGCCAACTTCCGTGACTCCACTCTCAAGGGCAGGTCCTGCGTGGAAAGCCAGACCTTTTGGCCAACCCGATAAGAAGAGGCCGAACGGCACCTTCTATCTGCGGTGGTCTTTTGTTTCCATCCAGAGTGCAACAAAAAGGAACGGACCCTGGCCCAAACTGACTGACAACGCCGAACAAAGTGATTGACCGAAGGAACCTCTGAATCCCTGTCAGTCTCAGGAAACAGCGGAGGCTGATTACCCAACTGAGCCTCAAACGGGGAAAGGCCTGTGGAGGAGTTACCCAGTGAATTTGTGGGAATATTCGGCCTATGCTAAAAATCGACTCCACGAAGATGGGTTGTCAGCCGCTAAACGTTGAAGAGTATTCTCTAATGACTGGTTGGTTCGCTCAGTCTGCCTGTTAGTCACTGTGTGGAAGCCAGAGGAAGGGCTCACGGTGGGAACTGGTTGCAAAACGCACGCCAGAATTTGGCCGTAAATTGAGGGCCCCGGTCAGAGACCACATCTTGAGGGAGACCATGCAGCCAGAAAAAATGGTCCACAACAAGAAGGGCTGTCTCCCGCGCCAAAGGCAGCTTGGGCAGCTTGGGATAAAGTGGGCGGCCTTAGAAAAATGGTCGACCACGACCAAGATGACTGTGTTGCTTTCAAAAACAGGCAGCCCCGTAACAAAATCAAGAGTGATATGGCTCCACGGGCGCTTAGTGACGGGCAACGGCCGCAGCAGACCAGAGAGGGGGAGATGGGAAGTCTTGTTCCTAGCGCAGATACAGCACGCCGCTACAAACTCCCGGATGTCCTCAATCATGCTGGGCCACCAAGAACGTCGGGCCAAGAACTGCTTGGTCCGATGAACCCCCGGGTGACCCGCCAGACGGGAAGAGTGCCCCCACTGGAGAACTTGGGACCGCACTGCCAACGGAACAAACAAACAGCCAGGCGGCTCCCCACCAGGACTGGGATCAGTTCTCAACGCCTCCCGAACAACAGACTTAACGTCCCACTGAATGAAAGCCACAATCTGAGCTGCCGGAATAACCAGCTCAGGAATGGGGTCGCGACCAGAGCGGTCGTGAATCTGCGACAAAGCGTTGGGCTCGATGTTTTTTCACCCGAGCGATAGCTTAACATGAAGTTAAAGCAGTTGGAAAACAACGACCACCACGCCTGAAGAGAATTACTTCGTTATGTCTGTTGGAGGTATTGGAGATTTTTATGATCCGTCCAAACCACAAACGGATGTTCAGCCCCCTCCAACCAATGGCGCCACTCTTCTAACGCCTACTTGACAGCTAAAACTCCTGGTCATCAATCCTGTAATTCCGTTTGGCTGCCGACAACGACGGGGAGAAGTAGGTGCATGGGTGCAACTTATTGTCCCGAAGGGGGCGCTGGGACAAAATGGCACCCACCTCGACTTCCGACGCATCCACCTCCACAACAAATGGGAAGGAGGGGTCGGGCAAAACGAGAATGGGCTCTGAGATAAATTGAAGACCTGGGTGCAAGAAGTACTTAAGTCACATTTTCCAAAAAATGAGCTGACACTACTACCATAAAGTAGAGTGTCATGTGCATCATTTAAAGCCAAAAATTCCAAATATAAGTACTCAAGTCCTCAATACTGATATACGACCTTCCCTGAATCTACTGAATTTTTGTGCAAGAAATACTCAAGTCTTTGCAGAACCAGGAACAAGTGCCTAAGTCCATGACTGTCCAATCAGCTGCTAGTATGTGTCATGTGACAAGCATGACAAAATGGCAGCCATGGAGGCTGGACAGCAAGGGATGGCTGAAGCTCCTCATGATAACAGGCACGACAGGGGCAAAAAGTGAAGGTGGCAGCCTGAAAACTGGGCTAGGAAGAGAGTAAAGGATGCCAAAGCATCAGGTTTGTAGTTCCCACGCATTATACTCTGCAGATAAAGACAAAGGCTCTTCATTCATCATCAACTTTTGAACACTCAAAAAGCCATGTCATCATGCATGCATGTGGCAGTGCTACTAGCCCAGACATGCCAGTTATGTCTACATTGGAATGTACACTTAGTGAAATGCAATCAAAATAAGACTGCAGGCAAAAGTTAACACTCCACCCCTTCCAAAATTCATTACAGCTGAGCTGCATACTAGTATGAGGTGTGAAAAAGCCTAGATCTATCCATCCACAAGCCTACGTTGGTCCTTGCACTGAGACTCCAATTAGTGATTAGTTTGAACCTTTTCTCGTTTACAGGCCAAGCATACAGAAACACTGCTGGCAAGTTGATCCCGGAGAGAGAGCAACGTGTGGTTGAATGCCCATGCCATTGCTTCATGAAGTTTACTGAAGTTGAGCAGAGTTCCATCTTGGAAACGTTCAATGACATTGGAGATCATGAAAAGCAGAACATCTACCTGCGTGGCTGTGTCATGGCCAATCCAACTGAAGGCATCCGAAGACGTCCACGGAAGGAGAACCCAGGAGATCAACGATCTAGCTATCCGTATCATGTTACCGTTGCTGAAAAAAGTATCACTGTGTGTAAGGCAGCCTTTCTTGGCCTTCATGGCATCAGTTACTGGATGTTCAACATACACCACCTCAAACGGATTTTCACGGTCGGTCTTCTTTATCAGGGTCACCCACTCTGATGGCTTAGCAACTCTATCTTTCTTCATCTTCTTCTTTTCAATATGGCCAAAGTCTCTGTCACATGGCATTCAGCTGTGACCTGGTATTGGAAAGTGAACGTGAACTTCAGCTATGTGGCTCCTGGGCCTATCCACTAGACACCGAAGATAGGCAATCATGTAGCGATTCTTATTCTGTGAAAAACAGTTGTTGGCAAACAGATGCAGTTTAGTTACCTCCTTGGGCAGACATGATATGTAGTGGTCGAGGCAGGAGATCACGTCATTAGGACCCTTTGCTGCGAAGTGTTCTGCAAAGATGTACATTTTTGCCTTTTCATTCACATTGTCATGGATGCAAAAGTTATGGAGCCATAACTGTCTCTTGTAATACTCCTGACCAATACCAGTTTTAGGAAGTGGCAGGTTCTTCTGATAGTCCATAGCACAGACAGCAGTGTCGACTTCATCTTTGCCCTTAGCTGCCTGTGTGGCCTCTACTAGCTGCATGTTGAAAACATCTGCCTTCCTCACATGAAGTTCATGAATAGTCTTAAGTCTCTGAACTATGCCTCCTTCCCTGAACGACGTGCAGCTTTCATCTGGGTATCATGCTGTTCACATGTGTCACAGATGTCACTGCGAGGAAACCCAAATGAGATATGGAAGTCAGATTTAAATATGTTACGGTATAACCAGTAATAAGCTTTCCCTCGAAGGTCTGCGTTTTCTGCAATGAAAATCCTGTGAAGCTCTGCAATACTCAAAGAGGCATCAAGGTATGTGCGTTTCTGATTCTTGGACCGGCTGTAGTGACTCTCCCTAGCTGGAAAACGTCTAATGTGTTCTCGGATACGCTCACGGATGTCATCAGAAATGTGCTGCTGATTTCCATGTTTACCACGCCCATCTGCAATATGCTTGGTGAAGTCCAGGACTTTCTTCTTAAGCCTCGACTCCCTGATGACATGAAGGATGATGGTACACCTATTATAAAGGTATACAACTTCAAGGCTGCATTCGACCTGTTGATCAAGGCGCCAGAAGGGATTTCAAAGTTTAGAGGACTGTTGTTCAGGCGTGGCAGAAACCCTATGAGCCGTACCACTATTACGAGCGACTGCACAGATAATGTTACCTTCTTGAAACGTGGTGTGAAGCTGGAGCAAGTGAAAGCAGCAATGTTGTCTGTTCGCCCTGCATACGTGGATTTTTTGCCAATCAAAGAAGCAAAGCTTAAGGATGTTGAAGCTTTGTTACAATACATTGATCTGCCGCCCACCGTTACATTCTACAAGCACCTCAAGGGGGATGCTAGAGTTGATGACGATGATGGTAATGAGTATGAATAGTGCAGCTACCCCCATGCCTGCCTAGTGGATCTGTTTGCATCCATAGGTAAACCCAAACATTTTTTATGGTGATCGCCATGGTATTCTTATGCTTTTATGAGTTGTTACGAGCCAGAGTTTGCCTCCAAAGTTCAGGTTTTCTTTTATTTAAGACAAAAACTGAGTAATTTTGGACTTTACTGAGTAATATTGGAGATAACTGCATATTTCTGAATAACAATGAACCATGAAAATCAACAAGGAATAGCTAAAGCCAGTGTTCGGAAATAAAAATGAGCCGAAAAGGGATTTGTGGGGTAAAAGTACCTAAGTCAGGTAATTTTTTTGTACAACGTAACTAATCAAATAATAAAATGCAAGGTGGCGTAGCGAAAATGACAGTTTGGCAATCAGCAAATGATTGAAATGGCATTTGTGTGGTAAAAGTACCGAAGTCCATGCATTTTATGGCAATAAGTACCGAAGTCCAGGCATTTTATGGTAAGAAGTACCAAAGTCCGAAACTGATTTTGTTTTTTTTGTAATAAAGCATTATTTTTCCACAAAAACGTGCCTGTCTACTTTGTATAACCCCTGGGACTAGCAGCAGGCGCCACTGAATGTTATCTTTTAAAAAAAGTATCTGCAGCATGTTTTCAAAACTTTGACCCTTAATATCTCAAAAGTGTTATTTTGTGACTAAAGTACTTCTTGCACCCAGGTCTTCAATTGTTTCTTTAACTCCTGAAAAGCAGCTTCAGCTGCAGGAGACCAAGCAAACGATGAGGAGGTATTTTTCTTAGTGAGCGCGATAATGGGGGCAGCTACCATGCTAAAATTACGGATAAATCTCCTATGAAAATGAGCAAACCCCAAAAACCGTTGCATCTCCTTGACGTTTTGAGGGGCAGGCCAATCCCTGACCACTGCCACCTTGTCAGGATCCATGCAGACCGACCCCTCCGAAACAATGAAGCCAAGAAACGAAACTGTCTTAGCATGTAAAACACGTTTCAGCCTTGACAAAAAGCTTGGCTTTAAGGAGGGCCTCAAGCACTTGTCTGACGTGCTGTTTATGCTCCGAGAGAGTTGAAGAAAATATCAGAATATCGTCAAGGTAGACAAAGACGAATCTCTTCAACATCTCACGGAGGACGTTACTGACGAGCGCCTGGAACACAGAAGGGGCGTTAACCAATCCGAACGGCATGACCAAATATTCGTAGTACTCGTCATGCATATTAAATGCCGTTTTCCACTCGTCCCCCTCCCAGATCCGAACCAAGTTATAAGCATTCTGGAGGTCTAGCTTAGTAAAAAACGACGCCTCCTGCAGACGTTCAAACGCGGAATTCGTCAACGGAGGGGGATATCGGTTTTTAGTGGTGATATTATTCAAGCCCCTGTAATCAATGCAGGGTCTCAGGCCACCATCTTTTTTGCCCATAAAAAAGAACCCCGCTCCGGCAGGAGACGTGGAGGGCCGAATAAATCCATTAGCCAGAGCCTCCTGAATATATTCTCGCATGGCCCTTCGCTCAGGCCCTGAAAGCGAGTATAATGAACCCCTAGGGGGAGTGGTACCCGGGTAGAGATTGATCCCGCAATCGTACGTACGATGAGGAGGTAAAGTCGAGGCCCGTTGCTTGCTAAAAAGCTCAGCGAGATCAGCATAATCGTTAGGAACATAAGGAGGCAGACAAAAGTTCAGAGCAGCCCCCAAATTCACACCCTGTTCGGAATCTGCCATATCTATGTCTGATTCCAAGTCAGAGAAATCCTCCAAATAGCAATCCTCCTCTGGCTGCCACCAGTCAAATTGAGGATCCCACTCCAACCCCTCCTCCGCCCCTTTCTCTAGATTAGGAGGGTTGTGTGAGACAGACTCCTCAGAATCACTCCAGGCGTCAGCCTCCCCCACAGGTTGATGCCCGGGATGACACGCCAAACTCTCCCAACAGTGGGACCTACAATCAGTGCCCCACTGGATGATCGAGTTATTCTGACTCCCGCAAATGATGTGAGGCCTATGTTCCCATAGCCAAGAGTGTCCTAAAACGACAGGGAAAACAGGAGAACTGATCATAAAAACCGGACCTCCCCAGAATGACCACTAAAAGAGATGAACATAGTCAATGATTCAGAGACTTCGATTATAAATCCAGTTCCCAGCGGGCGACCATCCACAGATCTAACAGTGCATGAATTTAAAAGAGGGGGGATGGAAATGGAATGTCTCCTAGCCCACTCCGCGTCCATAAAACAGTCCACGGCACCAGAGTCCACAAAAGCTTCAATAAATATTCTCTGTCTCCCCATAGTCAATTCTACAGGAATTAAAGTTCGGAAGGGAAATTGGGTCTGTCCCTCTAGCGCCCCCCATACCACTAGAGGGACTTCCCGTTTCCCTGAAGCTCAGGGCAGCGTGGACGGATATGTCCCGGTTTGTTACAATTATAGCAGATTATATATATATATATATATATATATATATATATGTGTCTCTGCGAACGGGCTTACGAGCCCGGCTCTCACATGAGCCATCAACCTGCATAGGCTCGCCAGGAGAGGAAATCTCAGTGGGCGGAATGGGAGCTGTATGCACGCTGCGAGAAGCATTAGCCCCGTTGCCAGCAAGAGTCAATGCAGTACGTTTCTCCCTGTTACATTCGCGGATGCGATTATCAATTCGCACCGCAGTGTGAACCAACGAATCCAGGGAAACACAAGGCTCCAACGTAGCTACAGTGTCCTTTACCTTCTCAGCCAAAGCATGAACAAAATCTGTCATAAGAGGCGCTTCTGGCCAGCCTGTCTCTGTCGCCAAGGATCGAAATGAGATTGAAAACTCAGCGACACTCTCTGAACCCTGCCTCAGATGCATTAAATGCGTAGCCGCGTCCTGACCACAAACATCCTGATGAAACACCGATACCATTTCTCTAACGAGAGTCTCCACAGTATTCACGACCAGTGAATTAGATCGAATAAGTGGGCTGACCCAAGTGAGTACTTTGTCGGTCAACAGGGATAAAATAAATGAAAGAGACTCTTCATTCACGAACCGTGAAGGCTGCGCTTTAAAAAATATCTGAGTGGACAAGGCTCTAATACTCTCAGTGAGAGTTAACAACGTTTTCTTGTCTCTCCATGGCATTTGCCTGAAAGTGGACTCTCTCCGCCAACTCTGCCTGCTGATTGTTCAGGCTAGAAAGACCCTTGCCATATCCAGAGAGAACAGCTTGTTGATTAGCCACAACTTTCTCTAACGCAGCCGTTGCTGACGACTCCATGCTGGCTAGAGTGTTCTGTGATGGCCGGTGGAATTAGGAGGCCAAGCACAACGACCAGAGAGAAAGTGAGCAACACGGACACAGTACAAACACAGAGATTAATGTAGACTAAACGAAAGTACTCATGCTTCCAAAGGACGTATAATAGTCCGAAACACGGAAGCAAAGCGAGATAGAAAAAAGGGAGAAGAAACTCCAATAATCAGAAGATAGAATGTCATACAAAATCTGACTACAGATATCTTTGGCTATCGTGCAAAGCTAAAAACAGACACTCTAGCGAAGGAGGCATGCCGGACTTCCTGCTTATATAGAGTCTGGGAAGGCGCCGCCCCAGCTCAATCAGCCTGCTGGATAAAGAATCCGATGGCTAAGGAATTCGATATCGTCCATGGACGAGAGACGCAAAGAAAAGTCCAAACCACACGCACACCTCACAAACCACGACATTTTCATCCCTACCACAAGAGCTGCAAGACCACCAGAAGTGATTGCCAAAAGACTTACCCATGGCTGCAGGTCCTGGTTGTCTTTCTTCCTGGCTGCTGCAGTTGCCTTTTCCCTTACACCTGCATAAAGTAAAAGGATGAAAAGGGTGAAGTAAACCTTGTGTAATAGCCCAGACAGAGGTTATCTCAAAAACATAGTGAAGCCAGAAGTACACAATTGTTTCGCTAATTTCAGTTTATATTAGCAAAAATACTACTTTTCCATTATCTTGACAGAATTATGAAACACATTATATAGGAACACAAAAATACCTCTACCTTTTGCAACATGCCATGGATCAAACTGGTGTCTAAGGTTGGGGTAGGACTCCCTCATTATTTTTCGTATCGATGGAGCACGGTCTATGGTGACTACATCACTACTACTATTTGAGTGATGTGTTGTGTCTGTCTCCCTCTGTCAGCAGTGTGTAGCGCACAACGTAAGTCACTCATCATACGTCATTACGTTACTGTGAGATGAACGCTGGCCTTATCATTTCTCTTCGCTTCACACAGGCTCGATTCAGCCTCGCTTCGTTTCACACAGCCGGTAAGTTTGCAGTGCTGGCTTCAGTCAGTCTGGAGCGAACTCAAAAGCCAAGGTGATCTTTCGCTACAAATCCGACCACATTATGAGATTAACTATGAACACCCCGGCTAACTTCACCGCATTTGCCAGCGAAATGCTTGCATCGGCTACACTCACCTTATATAACGCCACCGTTCATCTGTACATAACAATATGAATACGTGCACATGCCCAAGTATCATAGAAGTAAAGCCAAGGTCGTCTTTGGCTACAAATCTGAGCACATTATGAGATTAACTATGAACACCCCGGCTAACTTCACCGCATTCGGTATCATAGAAGTAAAGCCAAGCTGATGTTTCGCTACAAATCCGAGCACGCATTCGCTAGTCAGCACTAACTCCAGAGTCAAGCAGACGATCCAGCCCCCTCTGGAAACCAACAGACTCTATTGCTGGTGAACTTGTGGTCTCTGTTACCCGTAATTTTTTGTAATAGAGATGAACATACATGTGTACAGTGACTAATAATAACAAAAAATAATGATTCTTTCCTCAATGTGTGATTACACAATATATTTATGTGACAGTACTGGTACATGTGTGTTCATCTAGATGCACACAGTTACATACGCGCAATAAATCGATTCTAACACTCAGAATATTATTTATATTTTACCTGAATTAAATCTGACAAGATTATCTTCTTGGTTGAGTCATCCAAAAAGCTGTAGCAGGTGTATTTTGCACTGTCACCTGAGGAATTGGATCTGTAGATGAAAAAGAGAGTTACTAGAAGGGTATTGGCACTGGTGATTTAGGCTTTTTGTTGCTGCATTCAGTGAGCCAGCACAAACACTGTTGTCCAAATAATGTGATTTTGTTGACTGAATTTCATTTGTAGGTCAGCAGAAACCCAACTCAAAACAAAACTGGAGGCATTTGCAGGATCAGAGGCAAGCCATAAATAATGTTATTAAAAAATCCCTTTATTTGGAGAATAATAAAAGACTACAACTTACTACATGTATGTTCCATAACTACAATACCTACCTAGCATAATGGCCAACGTCTGTGTCCACCTGCATGTGCTTTTTCCTGGAGTTCTGACAAAAAATTTTTCTTGCATGTCAGTGTAGGCTTTGTGAACAACTGGAATTAGATAGGTTGACTGCAGTGAGTAATATGATGTCTTCTTTGGCAGCTATAGGTTGAGAACATCAGCCCACTCCGCAATTTCAGTCTGTGTTGTCCCAGTGAACAGAATGGCTGCTGAAGATACCAGGTTGTTCACGGGCATTCCATCAACCTCAGGACAAGATTGCCAAGCTCCTTTATGGCCATTGATGCATATCCATTTGATCTTGATCATGGAACCATTAGTGTTTATTTTCTTTTCATCAATGGCTACCCCACAAGTGACATGTTTCGAAAAGTTCTATAAGGGCTGACTCATTTACAATCCACTTCCTTTTGGACCAGTCACTGCTCTTTTCTGCTGCAGCAATGCACACATCTGAGGAACATGTTCTGGTAGAGGTACTTGCACTGCTCAGTGGAAGAAGTGCTGATATCTTTTTCACATGGTGGTTCCATGGAACTAATGCTTGCATCCAGTGCCTCAGATGCACCTGCTGAGCTTGGATTCTCTGACTGTAAAGAAATACAAAAATCAGGTGTGTAGAACTACCGACTGTTGTATATTGTTATTTAGCTGCCAATTAAAACACAAATATTTCTTAAAGATGTGGTAAATTTATTTTCTACATTATGTGCAATGTTTTCATTGTGGATGGTCACATGCACTGGGCATCATCTTTATAACTTTACCTTGTAAACAAGTGTCAACATCAGCTGTTCATTTTCAGAAAATGTATGCAAGCTAAAGTGTACTTTGCAACTTACCTGAGACTGAGTCCAGGTAGGAGGTAGGGCGAAGTATGTGCCAGATGTTGATGGCTTTGTTCTAGGAATTAGTTGTGCAGGGCTGGTGAGAACTAACTTCAAGTGTTCACTACCAACTCTGGACTTCTGAGGGGTCGACTGGGGGAGCCCAGAGAACACCTGTTTCAATTCATTAGGGTTTCGCTCATCGTTGGCCTCAGATTGTGCTGCTGCAGGCATCACAACAGGAGTACATTCCTTTGAAAACAAAACAAATTTTTTAAGATTGAAAGAAAGAATCTTACCTCTGCTATAAATACACTACTATATTACTCTTTTTTCTTATTACTGTTGGTAATAGTGAGAAATACAACTCTATACAATCATTCCACTCAAACCATATCTTTTTATTTTGAGTAGGCAAGGCCGGTATTCACATAAGCATACTTTTCCAACCGAGAGGCACTGTCAACGTGTTAGGAACTTATTTTATTTGGAAGCTTCTGAGTTACTGGTATACTGACCCTGTGTAATTAGCTGATCAAACTGGCTGATTCTTGATAGATACATCAACCGAAGTGTAACGCGAGCTTCTAACCCTGTAATAAGCCATCTAATTAGCTAGTAGCTAGTTGTTCTATAGTATTTGAACTGTCTACAAATCATCCTTTGTTGAAAGTCAACCTTTATGTTGTTGACACGTTATTTCCTGTTTGTTGAGCATCTACAGAGGGACCATCAAAATAAAGTGTTACCAAAAAAATTACTTCTCATGCACCACATTGCTAAAGAGTATTTCATACAACTTCATGTCAAAAAATTTGAACTATCCCTTTAAGAGGCGGGTTAAAACTAATACAATCCCAACCCTGGAGACTGAGAAACTATCCCTTTAAGTGTGTTTCTCTGCCCAGTTTATTAGGACCACCTCCTGTAAGGGTTGGTCCTTACAGCCCCTCCCCTTCCACATTCTTGTGCTGCCACCTTAACCCAATAGCACTTAGTCTCATTCTATATAGATTACCTCTGTTCCCTGGAAAATCCAGGTAATTTCCATATTTTTGACATTGGATTTTGGAGTCCACTTTTGGCCGATATAAATTGAAAATCAAGTATTACAATTTATATTTATTTTAAAGCTTATTACCTCTAGTTTCCCATTCAAAATACTCATTTTTTTTATTCACAATCTCGCTCTCCTCTACGGAGCCCAGGAAGTGCAATGACAAAAGAAAAAAAATAATTTGTGGCCACAAGATATAACTCGTTCCCACGGATTAGTTATTTCATTCCCACAAATTAGTTATGTCGTTGCCACAAGATATAACTCGTTCCCACGAATTAGTTATGTCGTTGCCACAAGATATAACTCGTTCCCACGAATTAGTTGGTTAGATCCCACAAATTAGTTATGTCGTTGCCACAAGATATAACTCGTTCCCACGAATTAGTTATTTCGTTCCCACGAATTAGTTATGTCGTTGCTACAAGATATAACTCGTTCCCATGAATTAGTTATTTTGTTCCCACGAATTAGTCATCTCGTGGCCACAAAATATAAGTCATTCCCATAATTTAGCTATTCTGTGGCCTGTAGATATAAGTCGTTCCCAAGACTTGCCACAAATAATCTCCGGGCGCGGACCTGCGCTACCCGGTGAGGGGATTTACGGTAACCAAGCAAGCAAACATTATAAGTCAGACGCAAATGTGATTTAATTTTCTGCGGAATACTTCCAGTTTGCGCTACATTACCATTCTTCCACATGCGGCACGCTCCCTAGGGCTAGTAAACTTGAATCTGGGGCACATTTCTCAAAAGTGTACATAGTTCGTCCATTCACAGTCAATGGACCCAACTATGATAAGTTACCACCTGTGATTTCAGGAAACACACCCCAGTATGACTTATGGCTCCAGGCTAAAGTTGGAGCGGCTACTTTTTTGCAACGGTGAACAAAGTGATCAGTAACATTACTCTACCTATTGCAATGTATTACATGAAAGCCATGGCTAATGTCTTGATCCTGATTCATTCGTTGTTTTCAATAAATTAGACTGGCCCGTGGCATTGTCAGCATGCTTGTTCTGAAAATTGCTTCGGTCAGGCAGGCCATGGAATGGCGTGGGTGGCGCAGATGCAGGTCTGCGCTCGGAGATTATTGGGGACAAATGCTGTCTGCTTCGGAGAGACGAGGGAGTGTGGATTTATATTTTGTGGCCACAAGGTGGCTAATTTGTGGGAATGAGTTACTACCTTGTGGCAACGACATATCTAATTCATGGGAACAAGTAACTAACTCGTGGGAATAAAATAACTGATTCGTGGGAACGAGTTATATCTTGTGGCCACAATTTTTTTTTCTCTTTTCATTGCACTTCCCGGGCTCTGTACTATTCCGAGTGTGCATCAAGAAATCTGAAATAGCGACCCCTATGTTTTATCTTGAATTTAGGTCACTGGGGAATCCCTCTTGCCGATTTGAGCCATTTCAAGCTGATGACGTAGTCCAATGTGTAACCCTAGGCAATCATGTGACATGGGCGGGTTGAGGCGGTCTAGGGAACAGAAGTTTCAGGCGGTATCAGGTGGTCCTAGTGCTATTGGGTTAATGGGCTCCACCTGTGGCCCATTAGCGTGGAGGGTTCTGCAGAGTATTTAGGGCTGGCAGGTGCCAGTCCTATTTGCTCTGCATTCACTCCCCAAATGTCAGCAGTCACCGCTCCATTGTGTTTGAATTATTTGAAACCTCGATTCCTGTTTGTTTTTTCATTTATCTTTTATTATTAAACCCTTCCCTTCTCCCCCAGCCTGGCGTATTGTGTCTGTTTTTATGGGGCCCTTGGTCCTAGAGCCCGTTGGATTGATTTTGGCATCCGGCTGGACCGAAACCATGACACCTCCCAAGTCCTTTCTGGTCAGCAGGATTGGGAATTTGTTCCTGCTAAACTCTCAAACCTGCCATCTGACAGTTCTGCTCTGCCAAGGGCAATCTGCATCTGACTTCTGGCTGGAACAGCACTGACCAGGGGCAGACAATCGCCTTACCCAAGCTCATTACCTTCTGAACTGAACTGTGCGCATTCTACTCAGGGCTCCGTCGCTATGTGTCATTACCGTATTCCTATCAATAAACCCAGCTCTTGGATTGTACTCTGCCTCTGCATCTTTTTCCCTGTCTGGATCATAACAGAATAGTAATATGAAATAGTAGGAAATAACTGAAAATGATTAGATTTTCATGGAAAATGTTGTTTTTATTTTAACTTTTTCACATAGAAAGTTTTTATTTTATACAATGTATGAATGACCAAATGGTAATGGTTATGCTTTCCCATCTCCCTCTCACACTGAGGGATGTTGGGCTGAAACCTCATTAATTTACACAGTGTTCATCTATCTCCACTCCTGAATTGTTATTATTTACTGACCAGTATACTTGCCCAGCTTTGTATACTCGCTGCTTTTTCAGTGCCATAATTAATCATGGCCTAACTGTGTTTCAGGTGACCAATCAGGGCACAGCAGTTTGATTTTCACATACACCGTGAGCTCCATTGTTCACCGTTGTTAATCCAGCTCTCTGATCAGACCTCCCTCTCTTTCCTGGCCTAAGTGGATTGTGATGGAAGCAATCATGTAGTCTCTTCCAGCACTGGAGTCATTGGTACTTTCCCAAACCACTCCCTCCCAACTAGGACTTCACTACCGAGTGTGAAGTGTCTCTCGCTGCTATGGAGGGAACGTCATTAAGGGTGGGGGTGTTAATACATATATGGACTTCAGGGTGCCCTTGCCCTTTATCCAACAGGATGGTCATCACCCTGTCAACTGGTGGATGCATTGCATTATATATGACGGTCCAGTCCCTTAATGATACAAAACTTGCCAGGAATATTTTGGAGAGCATATTACAATTAAATAAATATTTACCCAAAAGTTATTTTATATACAGCATTGACAAAGGTGAAGATGTATGTGCAATGACATTGCACACTCAATACATTCACGGCAGAGTAAGCTTGTGAATGGAAAAATATTAATTGAATAAATAAAAACTCACTCCCATTGTAAGACCTTGCCTCCAGCCATCCAGCTCACCGGTCTACTAAGACCCGGACTGTATTCCTCAGGTCATTCAATCATTGCCTGCATCTGTTTCTCATTTCCACAGTGTGATAGCAGTGTGCTATTTATGATCAAGCTTCGCACTTAGTCATTGTGAAGTCTTGTAACTGCACACCAGTGTTGCATTCCTTGTCTTGTATAGACGTAATCCCTGCATTTCGCATGTAATCCTACTCGAACTCTAACTTAGTGCTGTTTGTTGTTTTTTTTTCAGCACTTTATGTTAAGGAACCAGTCTATGCTCAGTGTTTGTATTACCAATAGTGTTTATATTAAGGAACCTCGATTCGTGTTTGTTTTGTATTGCTTCATTCGTGCCTTTTGCTGTGCAGTAGGCATGATAAACTACAAAGTCCATCCTTGCACCTGAGTCCAGTCCTCAACTTCCTGTCCTCCGTGCACCTGAACTGTGTGCAAAGCACAACCCTTACACCCATACTTCTTCGGGCACATTTTTTCAAAACTTTTTTTTTCATCTGCCAGTCTTAAACTGAATGGGTCCTTAATATTTCCAAAGCCAATTAAAGTGCACTACACAGACAATCAAGTCAAATCAAATAACCAAAATGACCATTTTCTGGGGTTCACAACAGCATGTTTGTTCAAAAAGATGGTGTAACCTCTAGTTCCATGATATGTGCTCAAAATAGCTGTCAAGTGTCTAGTTGCAGAGAGGCAATTTATGTCTTATCTTTTCTAAATACCTACACGGAACTCACATTTGTAGGTATGTGGCATTTCCTCTATACCGGACACAAAAAAGTGCTGCACTTCAGAAAAGAGTGGTTTATAAGCCTGCATCAGTGTTCACTCGCTGCGAAGGGTTTTATAATCCACTTCCACTCTATGCTTAGTGGTTTGGAATGACACTTTACATGGTGAATTCTCCGCACGCAAACAGAGGGGGAGTGATAGGGCAAGGGGAAAAGGGCTGGTTTGGGATAGGGCCATTATTATGGTCCCATGACACTTAAGGATTCTCTCTTTTGAAAGGAAAGGGTGGGTTGGGCACGTGCATTTTATACAATGAACTTTTCCTGTATGCAATTCCTAATGTACAGTATATTCAACAATTTTAAGCATACAGTTACGAATGCAATCAGAGTATTCCTGACATTCTAATACCCATGTACCAAAGCCTACTGGTAACTGAAAACAATGGAGTTCTAGGACAGTGATTAAGAATGTTGGGGAAATAAGTGGTTAAAAAATTATAAAAAGCCGACAGAGTCTTACAGCCTAATAATTCCTGTTACTGATTAGTAATAGTAATCGGACAGTCATGAGCAATTAACATTCACTCCGAGCCCCTGAATATGAACTTCTTGGAGCAAGGCTCTTCAATTCGACATACCTGACTCCCATTTAAGGTTTTATAACTCAGGAGTTGTGCATCACAGAGACTGGAAAATTATCTAAATGAAGCAAGACACTTGTTCCATTTGGAATTAAAACTTAATTTCTGTTTATTTTCAATTTTTGGTACAAAAAGTGCAGAAAACACAAAGAAACTTCATGCAGAAAACACAATGAAACTATGAAAATTCAAAACTGAAGTTGCTTCACAATGAAACCCTGAGAAACGAAAAAAAATGGCTGCATGGAGGAAAAAAAAAATTTCCTGGTTCATAAACTCATTGAACAGAAGTGTGCCACATTTGAGGGTGATACTCGAAACTACTGATAATGTCTGAGTCCAAATACATAAGCTGTCCCCTTATTTACCCAAACAGCTGAAAATTGAGAAATTTTTGCTTTGGTGTGAATGATAAATGATACAATGTTTGAGAATCAAACAACTTTTTTTGATGCATAGTACAAACTAGGTCATCAAAAGAAAAAGACTTTTATGACTTTTTGAAGTTTTTGACAGTTCTACTGAGACGGGCTTATATAGTACCTATCACATCAGTTTCCAAGCAAAACAGAAAACTAACTGAAAGTTATTCACTCATTGAAGCTTGTTAAATTCCTCCCTTATGAAGTGATTTTGATGCCAAAATGAAAATAATGCCATCTCATCCGAACAGACTCTCTGTTACGAATGCAGCCCAATAAATCTTTCTTTGCAGTACATTATGCTCCAAAGTTTGTTACCAGCAATTCCATTGTAAAGGCATGATGTTTTACAAATGTCACTATTTCTGTTCAATCCACGAGGAAATTAACGTTAATTTTGGATATACTACGAGTTAATATCATAGCAATACTACAATCAGTGATTTTCAGATATCTAGGCTTGGGTAAGTGTTTCGCATTGAAAGCTACCATGCCATGCAGAACGGCCAAGCATAGGATGATTTAGGTGGAGGATCTGGAAAAATTTAATTGGAGAGAGACCTTTGCAGTTTTTAAAATTTCGGGAATTTCACAGGCATATACGTAGCTCTATGTCCTAGATAGATCGCACATTTCCAGAAATACTGAACCACAAAGGCCTGTGTCCACACTTATGGTTTTCAAAAATCACAAAAATACACATCTACCAAAAGATGTTTGTGATGATAGAAAATAATTCAGATTTGTAATGAGAACTGTTCATCGGACAGTAATAATCGCGGAAATGGCCTTCTTACAAAAGTCCCAAGCTTCTTATGGCTTAGCATCTGAATGCTTTTTTTTTTCTATGGTGGAACAACTTTTTGGTGTACACTGAGTATCAGAAGATAATATCCATTGAGGGCTATCGAGTTACCATGGGTTCTGTCTCCATAGTTAGTGAAAGTTTATCTAAGCATACTATCAAGACAGGGTGGTACAATGCACATGTGAAGTAACTGTGAAGTTGGTGTCAACTAGTACCATCTCCACTTTTTTGCACTTGTCCAAGTTCATTTAGTCAAGCATTTAAAGGAGATGCATTAAAATGAGATTGTGAATTAAGTGGTACTATCCTGAATTAGTGCATGGAATGAAACTATGAATGTCATTTAATAAAAATATAAGACTTCATACAGGCGTTATCTAGACCATACCTTTCCAAAAGATCCTAGATTTTGCTTTGAGAGGTCTGTTCTTGTTCTCTCTTCTTCAGCTGTCTTTTCATCTGATTTCATGTCCTGGATCCACCTCCCCAAGTGAAAAAAACTGGACATAGAACCTCTTGAGGTGAAACATACAGAAAATTTCTGCTAAGTTCTATGCATTTTCTGGATGTTTCTCTTAGCTGCTCTCTGTCATTGAAAATTCACATCAGAACATAGAACCTTTTAACATAAAATGATTATAACCCTTCTGCACAGATGTTGACGCCTGCGAACATGGAGCTGCAGTATTTATGCACGCAGTTACACTATTCCATCAATAATTGTTACACCCGAAACGTTTATTGAATAATGACGAGAAAGCCCAGCCTGGTACCAATTTAGAATATGGACGGGTGAAGTCCCTGTTTCCTAGGAATTGTATGAATTAAAATCCTCAGCCAAGACTGATGTGCAAACTGCCAAATGTACTTGCTCATAGCATCTATCCAGCAGTTCATAAAATGATCCCTTGTGCCAGAAAAAAATTGTTGTTTTTTGTTGCAACCTGTTCAGCTATAATAGGCTGAAGGTAACTCAATTGAGTAGTGGTACAAATCAGTTTTCCGAAGCAACAAATTCAACATTGACAATATATTATTCTCCAATCAAATATGTTGACATCAAATACTAAAAATGCGTGATTCCCTACCATTGCATTACTTACTCTGAAGAAAAATTAAAGTGCCCCTTCCCCGAGAAAATTGACTTATCTGTTAGTATTTGAATATGGTAGGTCCATAATCAGTTTGTGACATGTCGTGGTTCTTGAACTCCAACACCACTTGAAGTATTGGTTTTTGCGAATAAAAGGAAATAGGCGGAGAATTTACCGTCAAGTAGTCCTTGTGATAAAAAGTGACAAAGATATGAGATGTGAGTTTATGGCTGTAAAAAAAAAATGATAGGTTAAATTTATTTTTTTTTCCAAACATTGGGGTTTACAAATGAAAAAAAAGTTCAAAAATTAAACTTCTAACATTTTGAGATAAAGACATAGGCTATTAAAATTAGATTGAATTTAAATTTTACACATTGGGGTTTCGAAAATGAAGTTCAAAAAATTAGTTTAACATCATACATAGGCTATTAAAATTATTGAATTTATTTACACAAGCCTGGTCTATTATGTTTTCAATCGGCTTTTAGTTTACCTTCTGCGGATGAACGCCTGATAGTTTGGGTGTCATTTGGTTTAGGAACTTCTTTTCTACCATTGAAAATTAATGTAGACGATAATGCGCACCATCGTAAAGCAGGTCAGTCTAAGCTACGGCAGATGAGTTGCGATTTAAGCCGGGTGAGGATTTCTCCACGGATTGCATCGTATCACCACGGAAATTTCAGAAATGAAGCGTTTGCATTTGTTGGTTAACGTCTTGTGAAGCTAACCAGCCTAGTTTGAGGACATGCCTGCCAAAACTTTGAAATGACCTCACTCAGTCAATATTAGAGATATCTGTTAGATTTTTTTCACGGAATACTCCTTACATGATGTAGAATGACCTTGCGTAAAAAATAAAAAACTGTTCATCACCAGTAAATGACTTTAGCTGGGTTATCACAGGCAGGGATATAGGTGACCTATTGGCAATTGCAAATGACGAGACATCTGTTTCGTTGCGTTTTCATTTTGGCAAGGTGGGATGATGCCATAGGCTACTAACATGAAAGCCCATCCGGGTAGGCTTTTCCGAGAGCTAGGCCACTTTTAGAATGTCTTAAAAAAAAATCAATAGCCTAATCGCAGGGCTGCCAAATTTCTTTGCATTCTCACGCATACGGCGTAGGACTCACGTATTTTCGAGACATATTCACCGAAGTCAGCAATTGTTCAATCAACGCGTATATTAATGAGATTCTTAAGCGTAATTGAAGTCTTTGTGCATGGCAGTTTCAGTTTCACCAGCGTGGCGGTGGATTTCGCCACCAGTAACACGGAAAGCGATTATGACTCTCTTCAATGCGCATTGAATAATTGCTGACTACAGCACGCGAATGCCACTAAGAAGCGTGAGACTTGAGCTGAATGCGTAGTGAGTAGTAGCCCTGCAATCGAGAGAGCTGCGAGACATTTCGTCTAATTTGTTGGATAGGCTAGTAAAATAACCACTATGAAACGTCCATTGTTATACGTGTTGATGGCATTTCCAGCATAGCAGCGGCCTTTTCTTCAGTTTCGGGGTCATATATATACATAAGGCAATATTGTGAACATTGTGTAGCCATTGCCTTGCTGAAGTCTTACTATGCTACCTGTAAAATCTGTTGTCTTTCACCGTCTAAGGTTGTAGCTAGCTCGGCTCTGGGCCAGTATGGCGTTGGGGCTGTTTACACATTGGATACTTCAGCTACATTCTTGAATATTCAATCAGTGCGAAACTCATTTAAACGCCGGATATTCATGAGAAAACTCGCCCGTCTTCTCAGACTGCCTTTCTATGATGCTTAAAAGGTCATCAAATAAGTGATCCAAGGCACTTTTCCCACAAATAATGGTATGAATACGATGGCGGGCATTGGGGATGAACACAAAATGTCGGGATATGTCTGGTAGGGGCACTTCAAGAAAAGAAACTGAAAAATTATGGTGTCATGCCACGCCCCCAGCACTCCGCATCACCAGAGTTCTGAGGAACTGGCCTGCTTATCCACTCATCATTCAACTACGTGCGTCTGTGTGTCAATTAGCCAATTTTCCAATTTAGTCCTTATAAGCTTAAGCTTTGCATCATTCCGGTGCGAGGTCTTGTAAGCCCATTTTGTGGTGTTTATCATGTATCTTTTAAAAAACTGATATTTAGCAGACTATTGTTCGTCAAGCAATCTTTTATACTTATTTGGGAATTATTTTCCTATACTGTTCGATGATCTTTTGTTTTTGAAGCTCTGCTTCAAATATAATAAATACAATTTGTCTTCTTTGCATTTGAATCCAGTCACCATCATTTTTATCTCAGTGCACACCACATCTTGCAGCGAAAACAAGCATTACAGATGGAATTCTAAATGCTACAAGTATCGTGTTTCATTTACCCCTCTGTGCAGATGTAGACGCGAGCAGACATGGAGCTGCAGTATTTATGCAAGCAGTTACACTATTCTGGATGGCAGTTATTGAATATTCACTAGCCAGCCGAGCTTGGACACGGTTTAGAATATGGAGGAGTTTTGTCCCATCCCTGTTTTTCAGGAGTTGCATGAATTGAACTCCTCAGCTAAGCCTGATGTACAAACTGTTCAATATACTTGCCCATAGTATCTATCCAGCATTAAAAAAAAAAGATCTCTTGCGACAGAAAAAATCATTCTCCTCTGTAGCAACCCTTTCAGCTATAGTGAGCTGATGGTATCCCAATTAGCAGTTACGAAATAATCAGTTTTCTGCAGCAAATGTTCAACATGGTATTGATACTATGTCATTCTACTATCAATTATAGTCATCACATATCAAAACCGCATAGTTCCCTACCGAGAATTTACGCGTAGATTCCTCCATCGACGAATACAGTGCTCCCTTATATCCTCCTAAGTACTCATTTTGATAGGCAATCATTCAATTATTTACTAAAGCTCATCTGCGTAATGCACAGTTATAGTTCATGCCCACGTGAAACTTCCCCAGTAATGATGTATTGATTGACTCGTTTTTTTATCCAATTCCAGAGAGTATAAACTTTCCTCAGTAACTGACAGACATTGATTGGACAATCAGAGAAATATATAAACCTTTACGTAACAGCAATGCAGGTTGTATTCTCTTAACGTTGAGCAGGGTTGCACAGTTGACATTGATGCGATTTCAAAGTAAAAAGACTCCCAAAACCGGCCTGAAGCGTTTAGTTGCATTAACGGGATTTTAATGAGATAAGGACTTAGTCAATGGGAATTATTCTGAATGAAACAGGACTGGAGGATTCCTTCTACCCAATACATCTGTGTCTCTGGAGGAGGGATTCAATGAAGAAAGGTTTTTGTTCATTTTATGAGTAAGTGTAATTTTATATTTTTTTACTCATGGCTAACTGGCTAGCTGTTTTTTATTCTCAGTTTACCATAGCTATGATGTTCACAGAGCTTGTTTACCACTTTGGTTAATAAGAGTAACCAAATAATAGCCACTGGATGTGGTGGCATTTTTGGTTTTTCCTGATTGCGGAATGTCTGTTCTGTTATAATAAGGTATATTTCAGATATTACTGAGTTAGTGAGTTATACTAGTTCCTTATAAGGTGTGGAAAGTGTTTATATAAGGTTGCAAGGTCGGAAGTGGGAATTGCTAGCTTTACAGTACAGGGTGAATGTTCTGACCGTTAAATAAGCAGTTCCTTTAATGAGTATGTGTGCTGGCTTGTGGGACTCTGAAGAAAAATGGACCAAATTCTAAACTTTATCATGGAGAAAAGGCATGTTTTGTGTTTGGAGAGGTTACTGGTGACCATTGATATCCAACTGCACCTATTTTGATAAACTCATGCTAAATTCAAACAGAAAATCATTAATTAGGGGCCAGGCAGCCTAAACTGCCAGGACCCTATTGTTATCTTGCATGTTCTTCTTTTTTTCTTCTTCTTCTGAGAAAATCCTACTTCCCATGCGTGAAAAACCACCAAACTTTGCACAAAGGTCCAGTCCTATTCCAGATTGCCTCAGCTGCAAAAACAGGCCAATAGTCCAGATGGTGGCGCTACAGCAAGCCTCTAAAGTTCAAAATTTGAAAATTCACAACAAATCAACCTTTTGTGCTACAGATTTGCAACTTTCATCAAAATATAGCCCCAATACTGAAGAAACTCCATCAAAAAGTCCGTCACTCTGTTTTTTTCAAAAACTGTAAAACTTATTAAACATATCTCCTCCCAAAATTTTTGCTCAATTGACACCAACCTTGTTATAGAGCATCTTCAGACTGTCCTACACAAACGATCCACGCAGATTTTTGATTTATCGAAAATTGAGCCTACAGTGCATCAAAATGTTTGACTGTAAACGGTATTGTAAACATATACTTGCAAATTCTTGCTAAATACATTTTCAATGTTCATTAAAAGAAACGACAAAACTTTGGAGTCATGGTAGATGATTTTTGGAAAATATCAGAATTTTATCTCAAAAACTTAATTTTTTACAGCATTTTGAATTTCGATCTCATGCAAACAATTGGAGTCAATGCAAAAATGGCATTTTTAAACATCAGTTTTTCACTTATGGAGCCAATAAATCATTGTTAAAAACAAATTACCAACGTCTCCATGCTGTCTAGATGCAATCTGTGTATTTTTGGATTTTTGTCTTAATAACTGAATTTTTGACAGCCGTTTGAAATCTGCCTTTACACGCTAACAGCTGCTGTCTTGCACACAGGTGACTGGCTTAGTCAATTTGTGAAGCTAATTTGACATTTCCATTTGCCAATTAGCTCAGTGAGATTGAGCATAGTCTCTTGCGCCAGAAATTGAGTTCAAGCCTCAACTGATGTAAAATGCACATTAGAATGCCACCTTTTTTCATCTTCCTACACTCTACTTGTTCCTCAGAATTGCCTGATTTTGCCTAAAATTGTCCGGCCCCGACCATTGCTGTACAGCAGCTGGAATTCATATTGAATTTCATACGTCAAAAGTTGATTTGTGTTAAATATGTGATTATTTTATAATTTGACAGTGTGCCATTTTGAGGGATCTTAGAGTTTGGGGAGCCACCTGGAGAGCTGTCTTATTTGGTTTTGAGAGAGTAAGTAATTAAGAATTTAATGCCCAGATGAATTACGCTTGCGGTGAAGAGTTTATGATCCCAGAAATGTATTGTTTTAACCCCCGGCCATTTTTCAATTCTCAGGTTTTTTTTTTTACAATTTCAATGGTGAATTTTCAAGAAGATTTTTTATGTTTGCAGCTCATTTTCTCTACCAAAATCATGAAAATAAACTGAAATACAATTGAATTCTAAATGCTACAGGTGTCTTGACTTAGTTGAGCCATTCCCTCTCTGTTAAACTGCAATCTCGAATTATAAAGCATTAAATAAGGTAACACAGGGGTTCTCAAACTCGGTTCTGGGGCCTCCCTGTGTATGCTGGTTTTTGTCCCAACCATAATTGCCATCATAGGACTTTAACAAGCTTTTAATTTGTCCGAATTGAGTGCATTCTGTGTTTAAATATGTTATTTGCTGTTTTAAGCCAAATTTTAATAGAAATATCCATTTATGCCATGAAGAATAAAAGACCAAATAAAAATAAAAAAATCAGTAACCTCCAAATTAGGTTGCTAAAGACAGGTGATTAGAACTCTTTCAAAATAATTTGCTTGCATCCAATCACAAAAACATAACATAAAACAGGTTTTTGCAACCATGTGCCCACAGTTTCACCAGTTAGGAACCCAATGATTTTATTTCTTTGATTGGGTACATTTTTTCCCTCTTTTTGGAGTTGTTACTCATATATTGCAATGTGGATACGGAATTTATTACTCACTGTTTGTATGCATATCTGTCAAAATACTGGTTGTCAAGAGAGGATAAATTGCTGCTCTGAACAAAAATGCACCTAATTAAGAAAAATTGTGGCAAAGCCACTGCGCCCACTTAGCCAAACGTGACCAAAATGGAACGCCCCCCTATTGGCTAAAGTATCAGTCTGATTGGGCTGAAAATCGAACTTGGTCTGGACCTTAAGGCGGTATATACACATATGAAATATGAAAAGGATCGGTGAAAAACTGAAGACGCTAGAGCGCAGACAAGCCAAAATTTTATGCACGTACGCATGGACGCACAACATACCACCACTAAAGACCCCGAGCATAGCATAAGCCCCTTGGGCCTTTTGGCCAAGCGAGCAAAAAATTGGAGCATCTTAGCTCATAGAATAAGGGAGCTAGAGCTGTTTGAAGTTTTGCAGAAAAAGCCCCCTGGTGGCCAAACCGAGCATTGGAGCATGCCCAAAATCAAACTGGGGCTTGATCTTGGGCCCATTTACATTCATATCAAATATGACAATGATCCGTTGAAAATTGAAGGCTCTATTGCAGTGAAACAAAATCTATGCATTTTACAACCTTTGACCTACATAACCTTAAAATTTAGATCAAATCAAAAACCCATTAGATATATGATAAACCCTTATCAGAACACTCAACAGTAAAAATTTGAGCATCTTAGCTCGTAGAATAAGGGAGCTAGAGTTGTTTGAAGTTGTGCAGAAAAAGCCGCCTGGTGGCCAAACCAAGAATCGCAGCATGACCAAAAGCGAACTCGGGCTAGATCTTGGGCCCATTTACCTGCATATAAAATAGGAAAAGGATCCATTGAGAACTGAGGGTGCTATGGTGCTGAAACGAAATCGGCACATTTTATGACCTTTGAGGTATATAACCTTTAAAATTAGGTCAAATCAAAAACCCATTACATATATAATGAACCCTTGGCAGAACACCCTACAATAAAAATTAGAGCATCTTAGCTTGTAGAGTAAGGGAGCTAGAGCTGTTTGAAATTTTGCAGAAAAAGCCGCCTGGTGGCCAAATCAAGAATGGCAGCATGCCCAAAATCAAACTCAGGCTAGATATTGGGCCCACATATATGCGTTTAAAATATGAAAAGGATCCGTGGAAAACTGAAAGCTATATCGCGCTGAAACGACAATTGTGGACGCACTAACGCATGCACGCACGCACGCACAACAGACCACCACTAATGACCCTAAGCACAGCATAAGCCCCTTGGGCCTGTCGACCAAGCGGGTTAAAAATTAACAGCTTGTTAAAATCCTATGATTGCAAACCAGGGTGGAGCAAAAACCAGCATACACAGGGAGGCGCCAGGACTGAGTTTGGGAACCCCTGAGATAACACATAGTTAGCCAGATTTGGCTTCTGCTCAATGGGGTTAAAGCCATTGTCCCCCGCTCTGTGAAGCTCAAATCTTGAATTTTGAAGCCGTAAATAGGGTAATGCATAAATAGCCATATTTAGCTTCTGCTCAAACACTGCAAAAAATGAAAGATGAAAGTACTAGGTAAGATGAATTTACTTATTTTAAGACTTAAAACACTTATTTCTATCACCATTTTTCTTAGTAAGACAAAAAGTTTGCCTTGATTTGAGGTAATTTTGACTAGCTTGCCAATGGGATAAGTAAATTTTCACTAATCAAGCAAATAGTTATTGAAAATTAGTCACTATTTCCTTGACAAGTGAAAATGTACTTATCCTATTGGCAAGTTAGTCAAAATTACTTCAAAACAAGGTCAAACTTTCTGTCTTACAAGGAAAAATGGTGATAGAAATAAGTGTTTTAAGTCTTAAAATAAGTAAATAGTATTTTCATCTTTCATTTTTTTGCAGTGAAGGGGTTAAAGTGAAACATCATTTTTCACCAAAAGTACAGATAGCCCAAATTAATCCTCAGCTCACAATATGCTAAGACTGTTTTGGGCTTGTAAATAAAAATGTTTCATTTATGATTTCCTACTGTAACGTTTCCGTGTTAGTTATCAAACACTGTCACTACTGCGCTTCCTGTGTCCTTTCTAGACTTTTTAGTTTTTTTTTCTGCTATCCTGAATAATGTCTCCAGCACTCAACTGGCTATGTGTGACCCAAAACATTGGTGCAATGTTACACATGCGTGTGCCTCTTCCTCAGCAGAATCAGCAACTTCATCCAAAAGATACCGGCCTCTGTGAAATTTTCTGCTGCACAGCGGCTTAATTTCTTTTTTCCTCCAAATGCATTTACCGTAGTGTCACCACCAGTTTTCTCCGTCTTGGGGCGGCTCTTTGTTGCAGTCCTCATCGGCTGGCAGTGCTTGTCTCTCTTCTGTGGTGGCTTTTGCATACACTAACCAAATAGTGATGATACAAGGCCAGTTGTAAATCAGTAAAGTATTCCTTTGAGAACTTCCATCATTTGAATAGTTCTAGGGCACTACCTCCTCAGAAATATTCAATATATAGTTACATATTCCAGGTACAATTGAAGAGTTTCTTTCCAAAACGCAATAAATGCCAAAATGACAAAAAATTGAGGTAGTACCATACAGCGATAGCCGTGTGCTTCTAACATATTGTGCAAAAAATCAGTTTTTAGAAATTTATACTATAAGGTGTATTTTTTCATAGTCAAAATTTGTGTTTTTCAATAAAATGCAATCGGGGCCAACATAAAAAAACTGATTTTCTCAAAATGAGTAAAATGGAAACATTGTACTTTGGAAACAAACTCTTCAAGTACAATGGGATCTGAGGTTACTGCTCCTCTG
Organism: Gymnothorax javanicus; assembly: GCA_029692085.1. NCBI lineage: Eukaryota > Metazoa > Chordata > Actinopteri > Anguilliformes > Muraenidae > Gymnothorax > Gymnothorax javanicus. The sequence goes on along the minus strand of CM056196.1, from coordinate 59,886,202 downwards.
CAGCTGGGGTTTAAGGTTATTTGTTAGCCTTACCTTTTGTTATATTTTTTCAGCGGGTTTTTGGGAAAGAAAAACTGCTACTTTCGCATTTGAAACTGAGAGACCCAGATTCCTCATAAATGTTCTGTTTGTCTACGCCTAGGCCAAATGTTTGTGGATGCTCCTCGGCCCTAGGCTGTTTTTCATAACTTCTGCTAGTCCTCCACGTTTCACAGAAGGAACCTCCTGATGCAAAAGCAGTGAATGACAATCTCCTCTTTTCTTGTACTAATTTGTGGGAGGCATTGTTTCAGCATGAAAAGCCCCAAGACATAGTTTGGTTCATACATGGTCTCTCATGATCTGTCTGGAAGAACTTTACTGGCCTGCACAGAGCCCTTGCCGCAAATCTATCAAAACCTTTGGGATCGACTGGAAAGCCCTCGATGAGCAAAGCCAAATGGCCCAACGTCACGGCTAAACCTCATACATGCTTTCCTGACTGAAATGGATGCAAATCCCTGCAGCACTGTTTTACTGACTTATGGAATGGCTTCCTAGCAGAGTGGAGGCTGTAATAGTAGCAAAGAAGGGGATCATGTGATGTTTGAGGAGCAGATGTCAACATATTTTTGGCCATGTGGATTGCTGCAGATTTGCATTTTCAAATTCTCTCACCTAACATCAAGAACATTTATTATTGTAAGTCACTGATTCATCAAGGTTTTCCAGCACCAGACGTTGTACCTTGCAAGTGATAATATCTTGTTATCACCACTGTCAGAACTGGCGGTGAACATACTGCTATGCCAATCGATAACAACAGTACTGCTGGCTGCAGCTCAACAAGACTTGTACCCAATATATCTGCAGTATGCTTTGTCAAAAACAGCATGTGAATATGTACAATAGGCATTGGGTGATTATTTCTCTATCTTAAGTATAAACATGCTGGCTTTTGACTTGTTCAGTAGTCAAAAGAGAAATAGTACTGCATTGAATAATTTGAGAAGTAGTGGTGCAATTCATTGTTTGCTTAGATCAGATCAACTTTAAATAGGCAGCATATAATAATGCTGCCCCTACATGACAACATTTTATATTTGAAAAGCCTGTGACAATTATTAACAATACAACAACAATGAAAGTGCAACTTCAGTCAGTTTTAGGTCAATTAATACTAATTTTCACAGTTGTTGACTCTTCTTAACCAAATTTAACACATGAAATTAATACATATTCATTTGTGCAAAATACAGCATTGACATATAGTAGGCTTCACATCATAGTTCATGAAATATTAGAAAAGGAACTGGTTTTGATGTAGACTCATACTATGTAACAAAGTGCGCTGCAGTGTGTATTCTCTGCTTCTTTGTACATTTTTGTGCAGCCAATTTTACTGATCAGACCCAAGATAAAATCTCTGTCCAGTTTTTTCCAAAAATGGAATACAGCCATAATAGCACCCAACCTTGGGTGATTGGCCATAGTCACATTCAGTTGGTTTTTGGAATTTTTTTTCCTTTTTTATGCTGGAATACATGAATATTGAATATGCCACTATTATTCATGAGCACAGTAGATGCCAAGTAATTGTGATGAAAGAGACAGAAGTGTTGATGGATCTTTTCGATTTTATCATGACTGCTAATGAAATGTCAGCCAGGGATGACAAAAGAAGATGGAGGCCTGGCGCATTGGCGGCCCCATGGTGTGCATCTTTACAATCATTCTTCATTCATTCTCTCTGGGGCATGACTGGCTATGTTTCAGCCATAATTACTGAGCTCTTCTTTGCCTTGGTTATTGGTGATTGCCCAGCCAGAGTGGCAAAGTCATCTCGGATTTTCTGAAACTCATTTCAACAGTGTTCTGCATTGCTTTCAGTTACCAGACGTTAATGCTACATCAACACTTGGATATTCCCTAAAGAACATTGCAATAATATGCGTAATACAAACACTCCTTAAGCTTGTTACTGTAGTAGAAGTGTTCATTTTTTGTGATTTACAGTGACAATTTGCCGATTTATATTGACTATTACTGAATATGGACCCCAAATTTCCAGTTACAAATGTATGCATTTGAAGGATATTATGCAGTTTTTTTTTCAAGTTGGAAGTCTAAAAGGAAGATTCATGAACTTAAAAAAACAACATAAACTCCATACTCCTTACACCATGAACTGTCTGTCATTCTATCCCCTCTCAAGAACAGGCTGTTATCAGTGGGCATCTCCTTTATGCAGTGAGCAATGAGCTGTGGTCTGATTGACAAACAATGCTACCATCCTTACATGCTATGTGTCAATGGATAGTATCTTATATGTCAAAATCCCTTAGCAAGACTGGCAACAGTCTCCAAGTGCACATGAACTGATTTAGTGGTAAATTACACAATGAATATGGAAAGGTAAGAAGCGCAGTCTGTGCAACTATAAGGCACTTGGGCACTTGACTGCCCAACTAAAAATGACATGCATGCAGACACAATACAAGTTTAATAGCCCTAAAATTCTATCAGAAATGAAATATACAAGGCTGTTCAGTTTTATAGCATACATCAGTGGATTGAAGCAGTAATAGGGGCCATTTGAAAATATTCAATTCATAGTGAATGGCAGCACTCAGAGGCTATCAAAAAGAGTTGCATCAATGAGAGGTATCCACACCTGTGGGTCATGCGGTTCATGTACCTTCAAATGGTTCCAAACAAACCAAAGATCCCATTGATATAAATGGCAAAAATAGAGCCAGCAGTAATTTTTGGTCAGGTGTTTAAAAAAAAAAAAAAAAAAAAAAAAGGTCAGGTGGTTCTGGTAACTCTCTGCCAGAAGGCTGCAGCTCGGCTGAGGGTGGTCTTTCCAGCAAGATGATGACACAAAGCACAACTTAATAAGCAAGCAGAACTGGTTCCAGGAAAGCAAAATCCATGTTCTGCAATGGCTATCTCAATCACCAGACCTATGAAAATCTAGCGGGCTGAACTGAAGAGGGAAACAGATAAGCACGAGCTGAGGAATATGAATAATCGTGACAGGATCTGCGTTGAGGAATTGTTCAAAATCCATCTAAATTTGAAAAGGACTCCATGCTGTTATCCTGGCTGGTGGTGGTTGCACCCAGACCTAAACCAGGAATGCCATTAATTCCAAAACCTTAATTTGGAGGAGGTTTAGTATTCATTATATGAATAAATATATTTGGTTGGTTCTATGGAAATATTAATAAAGTATGCCATTTCTCACATGGTGCATTTTGAGTTTACCTCCCCAAAGTTATCATTTATTTTTTATAGTATTTTTAGTGCATTTCCAGTCAGGGATGCCCATCATTCTGGAGCCCATCTTACTGTGAAACAGCAGGCACTAAGGTGCTTCATAATGTTACGCACAAAACCAGTCACTATAGTACTTTATAAAGGTATGCAATGTGATACTGTATAATTGCATACTCCAAGGTACTGCATAATGGCATGCACAAATAGCATTTTTTCACAAAGCAGTGTGCTTTAATACATAAAGCATGTTACCATTTTCCAGCAACAGAAGTTGGGGATGATACTCAAGGAAACCTAGCCAGGTTTGCAGCTTTTTCACCCACCTCTGCTGAGGTTCCAAGTTAATCACACTGTGCCGGTATGGTAGAGCTAAAAACACAGCAAACAGAATCCTTCCTGAATTGTAACGTGTAACGAAGTATTCCAAGCGCAAGCAATCCTGCCAGTTTTAAAACTCCTCACGACGAAGTGGACAGGTGTTCCATTTGCTCATGTTTTCGATAGACGAAAATGAATTAAAAAGATGTCAGCTCAACTGTGGATGGTCAATGAAGTGCAGACTTTCCACTGCATTATGGTAGACAAATATAATTCCACATGATGTGTCGCACTGACCCTCCGGTAACAACCCTCTCTGCATTTAAAGGTAAGGTTATCTGTGGATATGCAACTCAGATCCAAGGTTAGACATAGGATTTGTAGTTTTACTGACTCCATACTGCTAAGTGGTAAAGCGCCGTAAGGCACTGTGCAATAGCACGTACCATAGCATGTACTATGGTACGGCAGATAGCATGCACTAAGGCAGTGGTTCCCAAACTCTGGGGACCCATTTTGTCAGCTGGTTTTTGTCCCAACTACAGCTCCAATCTCAGAATGTTAATGAGTTGTTAATTGTACTTAATTGCACTATTCTTGTTTATACTGATTATTCACCCTTTTAGACCACATGCTAAAAATGACCACGATGAAAAAAAGTTTCATTGTTTGCTCTATTGGAAATTACTTTCCTAACATGAAAAGGAGGAAATTTATAATTGATGACATGAAACTATGAACTGGCTTTTAATTGATAAAATTGAGGACATGTGGTCACTAAAACTAACTTTTATTAGGCAACTAAGAATTCAAAGACATAGCATATTATATGGGTCAACCCTGTTAAACATTACTTGTTTGGTATCTGGAAAGAACTTCAACACCTGTGTTCAGAACCTTAATCAGCAGCTTATTGATTGATCGCATTCTTGCATTTGATGATATAAAACATACACCTCCTTGGCTTGGCACGCTTACTTGGAATACATCAAAATAATGTGAATGTTGGGCTTTGAAAGATCATGGAATGCATAGCCATTTCTGGCATAATGTGGTTTAAGGGGGTAAAATCTAATCTGAAAAGCTACTAATTAAAAAAAAATCAATAAATTACTGCGTGTTAAAATTCTTGGATCGTAATTGTGGTTGGAACAAAAACCACCACACACAGTGGGTCCCCGGGACCGACTTTGGGAACCACAGCACTAAGGTACTACCATTCAATAACATGCTCTAAGGCAGTGGTTCCCAAAGTCGGTCCTGGGGACCCACAGCGTATGTCGGTTTTTGCTCCAACCACAATTACGATCCCAGAGTTTTAACAAGCTGTTCATTTTTTAATTAGCAGTTGCTTGTCAGATACGAGGGACATTTTACCCCCTTAAACCACATTATGACAGAAATGGCTACGCATTCCATGAAATTTCAAAGCCCAACATTCATATTTTTTATTTTGATGTATTCCACGTAAGCACGACAATCAAAGGTGGCAGTATGTTTTATGTGATCAAATGCAAGACTGCAATCAGTCAGTAATCTGGTGATTAGGGTTCTGAATTCAGGTGCTCAGGTTCTTTCCTGAAACCAATCAAGTGACATTTAACAGGTTTGACTCATCGCTTGCTTTTGTCTTTGAATTCTTAATTGCCTAATAATTGTTCGCTTTTAATGACCTTGGGTCCACAATTTTATCTACTAGAAGCCCATTTATAGATTCATGTCATCAGTTGCAAATTTCCATTTTTTTATGTTAGAGAAGTAATTTCCAATTTAGCACACTATGAAATGATTTTCATCATGGCCATTTTTGACATGTGGTTTAAAAGGATAAATAATCAGCGTGAACAAGAATAGTGCAATCAAGAGCAATGAGCAACTCATTAGCATTCTAAGATTGGAGCTGTGGTTGACACAAAAACCTGCGTACACAGTGGGTCCCCAGGACCGAGTTTGGGAACCACTGCTCTAAGGCAGTGTGAGAATGGGAAGGAAGAATACAGAATCATTCATGTGAGAATCAAGGAGACACAGCAAAGCCCTTATAAGGTCATCTAATTTATGGAGAAAAGGCTGGTTTTATGCTGAAGAAACTGGAATTAAATGAGATTTTCAGAACTGATTGGGCTTTTCAAAAGAATGTCAAGGATGTGTTATGTTTCTGCTCTGTCTGTTCTGATTCTGCCATGTTTATTATGTTCCTGCCATGTTTATTATGATTCTGCCATTCCCTGTTATGTTTATTATTATGTCTGTTAGGTTTTGCCATGTTCTGTTTAGTTTTTGTATTTTGCCATGTTTTCGTTTTTGCCATTCCCTTTCCACTTTTCTGTTATAGTCCGGTCCATGTTTTGCCATGCCCTTCATTGCACTTTGTCTCCCCTGTCTGGTCTCTTGTTAAGTTACAGCTTCTCCCCAGTCCCGCGTGTCACATGCTTAGGTGATTTCATGGTTTCTGGGTTTCAAACATTCCTTCCAATCTCGTTTGCTTCCTTCGCCTCTCTTTTCTATTTTACTAACCAATACTAACAGTTTGTTGTTTTATTAAGTTACTAACCCAGACTAACATTGTATATAATACTAACTTACTAACGAGCACTAGGGATTGTATAGCTGCACTTACTAATTGATTAACAAGCTCTCAGCACTCGCCCTGTTCTAGTCTCCACCTCTTGCCTTCACTTAGTCTTTGCTGCAATTCAGCGGATCCTCCGCACCTGCTCCACTCTGTCCTGCTTCTCATTATCTGTGCACGTTAGAACTCCCTAACCGGAGCTGTATGTCTTGTCATAGGCTGTCTCGTGTTCCCTGTCCGCGTTTTGGCTTTTGCCAATTTCATGTGGTTAGGTTCTCCCTTGTGTTTCCTCCCACGTAATTAGTCTGATCCTCATCACCTGATCCTAATCATAGCATGTGACTTCCCTTGAGTGTATTTAAGCTGTCTTCTCACTGCAGTTCCCCGTCAGAACGTTTCTCTTGTTTACCTGTGCTGCTATCATTTTTGCCTTGTACTCATAGTGTTTCTCTTCTGACTGGACCATCCGACCTTCGATTTTTGGCTCTGCTTTTTGGTACTATTGTCTGGATCTGTTTACGAACCCTTTTTGCCCGACTAGGAGTTTTGTGTTTGCTGCCCTGTTAACGGTTTGGATTACTGCCACTGGATTTTGGCTTTTGCTTCTCTGACAAACCTGTGCCTGTGTACCGAACCTGTTTTTGCCCGACCACGAGTACTGTTATTGCTGCCCTGGTTTTCGACTCTGATTCTGCCCTACTGGATTGTGATTTTGGATTGTGGACTCTGTACCGTTGCTTTCTGCCCTGTGGGGGTTTACCCCCCCCAACTACAATAAAATCACTTTTGCTGCTACTTCCTGGTCTCGCATTTGGTTCCAGAACGGTACCTCACAGGATGCTCGTCTTTTGGATAGTTTCAGGCTCAAGTCTTGTCACTTAACTCAAGAAATTCTAGAAATGATCAGGTAGCTGGTGTCTGGTGAAACAACAGCAGACAAAAAGCTTGAGTTATTGAGGTCTTCAGCCAAACTAGTGTCAGTGTGAGAACCAGTGCTGTCACCTTAGCTGAAAATAGGGGGGGACATCCCTTTTAAGGTTCTTCGTCCCTGGACCTTTTGTCCCCGGACTTATCCCCTAAGAATTTTCCTCCCTGGATTGTTTGTCCCCAATAATGCATTGCCCTCTTCCTGCATTAAAACTCTAACCCTAAACCTAACCCTTACCCTTACTCAAATCATGGTGATGTGTCCATGATCCATCTGTCAACAATGGTGGCACGTTTTGTTATCATTAGGGGACGAAAAATCCGGGGACGAAAAGTCCAGAGACGAAAAGTGCGGGGAAGAAAAATCCTGGGATATAGAGTCCTGTAACCCCTTTTTAACTCTGTTAAAGTCCTGACCGGTTCTCAATCGGCTTTTACTTTAATCAGTACTGTGAAAAAAGTATTTGGCCCATTTTCTATTTTCGCATATTTGTCATTGTTAAATGTTCCAGATCAAATTAATTTTAATATCAGACAAAGATAACCGAAGTACAAAATAGTTTTTAATATGATTTCATTTATTGAAGGAAAAAGCCAACTTACCCTACCTGGCCCAATATGAAAAAATAATTGCACCCTTGGTGACTAAATCAACTAATTAAACAAATGTAATTGATAATTGAGTTCACTTTCGCCAGAAGCACCCTGGCAATTAACCTCCTACACCCAAAATGAATAATAGGTGAAATTCCACCTGTTTTGACTTCTGTTGCAAAAACTGTAAATGCCAGATATAGGGTTCAAAGCCTTTTTTTAAAATAAAAGAACTGCATCTTTATGACCAAATGGTCATTTTCCCCCCAAGTCCAGTATCTAAAATTCATTTTTCATCCATATGTCTAAAAATCAAAAATTGAAAATCAAATTCAAATATTGGAGATATTTTGTTGATGAGCGACAGCAGGTGGTCAGGTCCGTGAAGGGTACAGGAAGATGCAGAATGAGGAACCAATTGCAATCCAATCCAGTGTTTTTTTTGACAGACTTGAAATCAACATGCACACTCAGAATCACAGTTCCAGGCAAGGGTTCCGTAACCAGAAATATCAGTTCAAGAAGTGACGGTACAAAGGGGCTAGACTGATCTCAAAAATCCAGGGGGCAGAACCAGAGGTCAAAAATACACAGATGATCAATCAGTAGCAAAAGTGCCAGGGAGAATACAAAATCGAAATTCCATAGCACAGTCCAATCATAACCAGAATATCAGTCCAAGGCAATGCAAAAATTGTAATCCAGAAGACACAAAAGAGTCAGTACACCAGCAGTAGATAATATACAAGCAAGGCAAACTCTGAGGTCGACAAAAAAGGGGTTATACATGAGGACCGAGAGATTGTAAGAGTGGAATCTTAGACAACCTAGCAAAGAATAGCTACACAGGGGGCTCTATCAATAAACTGTTGGTAACGATACACAGGTGCAGAACATCAGGGAAATGACTGGGAAGAACTACAGGGGCGTGGTTGAGGGTAAGCAAACAATTATACAATACACATAAAAATAATTAAAACAGCAGCAATTATACAGAAATGAACAATGTATGGATTGTAATAAACTACGTAGTATGAACAGAGAATGACCTGAAACTAAATACAAACATGGAAACTGAAACAGACTAAAAACTGAGGGCATGAAACAAAACACGGAATGGAATCTACAGAAAATAGACAAGGACTAGGAAAGTGCTGATGGCTGATGTAATATGTACAGTTCAACCCTCTTGACACTGTTTTTAAATGCCTGGTTACACTCAGCATTGTGCTGGATTCCAAATGACACCTCGAGTTAACGTGCAATAAATTAGGCATAAATAAAGAGTATTCTTATCGAGAACCATATGGTGCTCTAACTTATATTTGGAAAGGTCAAGAAATCAGTAAAGGGGCAAGAACTTTTTCACAGCAATGCCATATGCTTTTCAATGATAAAAATTATCATTTGACACAATTTCAAAATGAGTTCATGAAACTAGTGGGCTTGAAGTTGAGCATACTAAATAATGCTTTGCTGCTGTCTGCCTTAAATTTAGTCAACTATTTATTTTTGACAGTGTTAATGTAATTTGAAGACGATTAAATAATAGGCCAAATTCTATCCAGAAAAATAATTTGCTCATAAAGGACACTTTGAAATAAGATAAAGTACTCCAGACTATTCTGGAACTACCCTTTTGGCATATCCTGCAATGGAGGTGATCTAACCTGCTCTTCATGATTGTTTCAATTAAGTTAAAGAAAGCAAAGATTTAAAACACTTTTACACAATTTTGTACAACACTGATGTAAATGCACCAAATTGTTCATCCAAAATGAAATGTTTTATTTCTAGTCTGACCTTTCACCGAGGAGAATTAGCAAAAGCTGATTGTGTGGAGTGTTTTCAGACTGAATGTACTGGTTACTAACTTGATAATAGCTACAAAACAATATATGGGTCTGTCAAATGCAGCTGCTGCATTCAAATCTGTAGAAATTCAGGCCTGTATTAAATTCAATTTAAAATCTGAGGTTTCCAGTGATTCCAAAAATGTCATTCTGAATTAGTGCAATGTGTATGACATGATGTACAGGATCTAGATATTTTCCATTTCATGGAATGATGTAGCCATAAAAACATGCCATCTTGCATATGAATATTTCTTCCAATGTAAGTGTCATGTAGCTTCAGTGAAGTGCTGCAATCAACAGATATGGAGAATATATAAGACACTGTCCAACAACGTGAAAAAAAGTTTTCTGAATTTGCAGCTGCTTCAGGGGAAATTTAAGCAAAAATTTAGAGTTTCAGGGGTTAGTTACAACTCATAATGTAAAGACAACATATAATGTGAAAATAATTTTTGTTAACGCATAATGTGAAAAATCAGCTCATAATGTTAAAAACAACACATAATGTTACATTTTTTTCCTAATGCATAATGTAAATCATTTTGACGCATAATTTAAAAACATTTTCTAACGCATAATGTAAGAACTTGCTAACACATAATGTTAAACACACTGAATATTTCCAGGGCGCCCTATCCTGTAAGTTTGAATTCAATCTTCCATCCAGGACAAATTTCCACCCATGAAATCGCCAAAAATTTTGCTCGCTTTGGAAAGCACTGAACGGTAGTCAGGTCCTGACACTGTTCCTTGCACTTTTTTGTGCTCAGTCAACCAGTTCTATGGACAATAATAGACCTATGACCAGTTAGTTATCCAATCAGCAAGGTCCAAGGACCTTGTGCTCACCTCAGTGCAGTAATTTGATAAATGATAAGAGCCCAAGTGGCCAGAAAGTACATGAAATATTTAAGTCAACATGGTCATTGACATTAGGCCTCCATGCACAGGTCGACAAAGTCAAAATTTATATTTAGTCACCAGAATAGTCCATTCAAATATACTCTACCTGGTGACATTGTCAAATGTAACAGGGTTAAGAATGATTGAGAAGAATTCCAAAATAAATTATTCAAAGGATTTTCTGTACCCATTTTCTGCTCTGGATCTGCCACTGGTAAGCAGAAGATTTAGCAAATTTGCTCTGTAAAATACTAAGAAACAGCTTAGAGGCAAGAGTGAGCGCAGGCCGCGCAAAGTCCTATCTGAAACATTGAGGATTAATTACAGAGTAAATAAAAATAAGTTCACGCCTTTAGGCACAAAGGACCTGCTGTGTTCAAGCCTTGAGGCAGAAAGGACATGGGAGGTCACTGTAAGGTCTCGTCCATAATGCAAAGTGCAGAGACAAGGAGGACAGAAAGTGGAGGACTGGACTCAAGTGCAAGCATGGATCTGGTTGATGATTTAATAGCTGACTGCACTGCAAACAGCACAAATATAAGAGCACAGAACAAAGAGGAACTCAGGTTCCCCAAACTTGCACACTATGATAATACAACATTCCTGGCTATGCAACAGTTACACTGCATTTCAAATGGAAAGCAGAAGGGAAGCGAGGTTCCTTTAAAATAAACAAGCTGGTATTAAACCTAGAATCCATGCAGTTTATTGTTTTACTATGAATTTGGAGAATACGCCTGTTCCCAAACTAACAATACAACATCAGCATGCATTGCCAGAAGACTAGGCGGTCATTGAGTGCGAAGCTTTGTCTTGAATAGCACACAGTTAGGATTAAGAACAGGTGCAGATAATAATTGAAGTGAGGTGGAATGTGGCAGTTGGCTGAGGGCTGGACGCAAAGCCTCACAGTTGCACAACAATTTCAGCAAGTTAACCTGGGGGGTATACTACGAAGCTGGCTTTGTGACTAAGCCTGACTTTAAGCTAAAGTAAAACCCGGAGCAGCTCCTTTTACTTTAGTCCATGTTCCAGATTTGAAGAGGTTCCTGGTTTTACTAAGTGCTGAAGTCAGGCTTAATCACAAAGCCAGCTTCGTAGTATACCCCCCTGGGCTGATGTACAATTGAATTGGTGAATTTAATCAGGGCTCTACTCCACACATTTTCAACATGGAGTTGGGCAATTGTTGAATTCACCGATTCAATTATCTTTCATAAGAAGGGCATTGTTTATATGTATATGTATTATCATTAATTCATTCACTCATTAAACAATGTATCCAGCAAAATGGGTCAAATGACAACCGACAATATCATCCCAGCTATGATATAAAATTATGTAAACAATACATACACAGTCATTGCTATTTTTTTAAAGATCAAATATCCATAAATGATCTTCATTTCTAAATTACTGCCTTTGGTAGATGCTTTTTTCAGTGTACGTTTTGTGTAATTAAAATCAGACGGATTCATTTTCTGATGCTTTCTTCTTTTTATCTGGCTGAAGAGACGAGCACCTTAAGAGACTTAGACACCTTGTTGAATGAACAACATTATCTGAAGAATAATTGAATATTTCCAATAAAAAAGATGAAATCTGCTGATTGTAAAGAGCGCTTAACATTTAATTTCGAGGCCCATGAATGTTTTACTCTCCCTGTGCAAAAAAAAGATGTAAGGTGACCAGCATTAATTAGGCCAGGATTTAGGAGGATTAATCATCCCCATAGAAAGGCATGTTTTTTCATTCTTTTCTCCTTGCTTAATTAAAAGTTTTGGAGCCAAGAATGGAGGCAGCATGAAGGGTTTGCTTTGGTTGATGGCATTGACCATTTATAGAAGATGAGGTCTTAGATGAAAATTTGAGTGCCCTCTGAACATGCTCAAATCATTCTCCCTACTAAATATCCACTAATGAATAGCCAAACAAAGCCTTGCATTTCCAGTCAGCTTCATTCTGAGAAAGGTCACCCAGAAATCATGTCTCAACACAAACATGATCAAGAAAGCCCTCTCGGGAATTATCCTAATTATTCTCATTAAATCTTGACCGACGGAGCACAGTTATAAAAGGATACCAAGCATAATTAAACAACCCCTTTAGTCAACACGCAAGAGAAGACATTACATTACAAGAGATGAAGTATTTCATGGAAAATGACTTCTCAACAACACCAATTATTTCTGCAAAATGGAATCTGCGCCTTATTCACCATATTTTTGGTCCACAGTACACATACAGTAATAGGGGTCCATGCAGTATAACACAATAAATAAATGAATGAATTAATTAAATGTCATTCATACTGCCTTACTGGGTTATTTGTCAAGAACTTTGTTGTGAACTTTAGAGCCAGCAAAGATCTCAGCAAAAACTGCTACGGGCACCTTAAAAGGTCCTATATTTTGCAAAATTCATTTTACTATGATTTTCTAACGGTAATTTGTGTCCCCCAGTCTGTCTGCACATGCCCAGACATGAGAAAATTCTGCTCTCTCCCTGTCTTGCTTGCTCCACCTTGCAGAAAAAATGTGCTCAAACAGGCCAATCAGAAATTTTCACTCCATGACCGCAATGAGGGAAATAATAGTGTGTTCCATTTGTACTCGGAAGTCCGGATTTCCGAGTTCCAAGTCGGAAGTTTCAACTGGAACGCCCCCCCGAGGTCGGATTTCCGACTTGGAAAGTCGGAGAATCTTCACTACCCCCGAGTTAACATTTGAAGATAGCTGCCCCAGGTATAAACAGTAAGTAGAAGCTCCTGTAATATTTGTAAACAATGAAATACGCCGAAAAACAAAATTATTATAGGCTACCTTCTGCGCCTTTCCTGTTCATCCACAGTGTTTGAAGCTTGCAGAAGGACCGCATATTTGTCCAGAAGTTGTATATATTTGGACAAGGCAAGCGCGAGAATAGCTTTCGTAGACATGGCCATCTTGTTTTATGACTCTTCTTCCTGTTTAATGGTGGTTGGCAACTTTTTCCTGACTTTGTAACTGGAACGCTGATAACTCAGCTGTGACGTCATTCCCAGCTCTGACATCCAACTTCCGAGATAAATGGAACGCGCCATAACTCCTCCCCCCAGGTTGGTGAAACTCCCTTTGACACTCCTCTAGGCAGATGAGCTCTGCCGTCCGAAATAGTAAGGACCAAGTGCAAAAATTGTGAATAAAATCAAAATGCAATGACTTTCAGATCACATGAGCCAATATGTTATTTACAATAGAACATAGATAACATTTCAAATGTTGAACTGAGACATTATACATTTTTATCCACAAAATGAGCTTATTTCAAATTTTCTGGCTGCAACAGGTCTCAAGAAAGTTGGGAAACAGGCAAAAAAGGGCTGAAAAAGCAATTGAAATATAAGAGAATCAGCTGAAAGAACATTTAGCAAGTAATTAAGTTAACTGGCATCAGGTGTGTAACATGATTGGCTATAAAAGGGATGTCTAAGAGAGGCTGAGTCTCTCAGAAGTAAAGATGGCCAGAGGCTCTCCAACCTGTGAAGGCTTGCATAAAAAAAAATTGTGGAATACTTTCAAAACAATGTTCCTCAACGTCAAATTGCAAAGGCTTTGAAGGTCTCATCATCGACAGTGCATAACATCATCAAAAGATTCAGAGAAACTGGAAAAATCTCTGTGCGTTAGGGACAAGGCCGAAGACCTTTTCTGGATGCCCGTGATCTTCAGGCCCTCAGACGCCACTGCATCACTCACCAGCATGATTCTGTCATTGACATTACTAAATGGGCCCAGGAATACTTCAAGAAACCACTGTGTGTAAACACAGTCCGCCGTGCCATCCACAGATGCCACCTAAACCTCTATCATGCAAAAAGGAAGCCATTGTTAAGCATGATCCAGAAGCACCGCCGTGTTCTGTGGGCCAAGGCTCATTTAAAATGGACTTTAGCAAAGTGGCAAAGTGTCCTGTGGTCAGACGAGTCCAAATTTGACATTCTTTTTGGAAATCATGGGCATCGTGTCCTCTGGGCTAAAGGTGAGAAAGACCACCCCTCCTGTTATTAGCGTTCAGTTCAAAAGCCAGCATCTCTGATGGTATGGAGATGCATTAGTGCATATGGTGGGGGACACTTGCACGTTTTAAAAAGCACCATGAATGCTGAAAGGTATATAAATGTTTTAGAGCAACATATGCTCCCCTCCAGATGACATCTATTCCAGGGAAGGCCTTGTGTATGTATGTCAAAACCACATACTGCAGCTCTTACAAACAGCATGGCTTTTTAGTAGAGGAGTCCGTGTGCTGAACTGGCCTGCCTGCAGTCCTGATCTTTCACCGATTGAGAACATTTGGTGCATAATTAAATGAAAAGTCCGTCAAAGGAGACCCAAAACTCTCCAGCAGCTGGAAGCCTGTTTTAAACAAGATCAAATTCCAATGGCTAAACTCAAGAAACCTGTCTCCTCAATGCCCAGACGCCTCCACTCTGTGTTAAAAAGAAGAGGGGATGCTACACCATGGTTAACAGGCCCCTGTCCCAACTTTTTTGAGACCTGTAGCAGCCTATACCAGCCAAATTTGAAGTGAGCTCATTTTGTGGATAACATTGTAAAATTTCTCAGTGTCAACATTTGCTATGTTATCTCTGTTCTACTGTGAATAAAATACTGGCTGGTGTGATTTGAAAGTCATTGCGTTTTGATTTTATTCACAATTTACACTTTGTGGCAACTATTTCGGAATTGGGGTTGTAATTCCCTCATAGCACGAATATGGCAAATCCACGATCAAAGCATGGCAATTGCAGTGTTGTTGGCTGTAATAACGAGCATAGAAGTCTATTTTTACTCCCTTCATCAGAGCCTTTGAAGACTCGGGGGATTGATTTTATTTTTGGTGGAAATGTGCCCACAAACATTCAAGTGTTATATGTGTGCACTCATAATTTCACTGACAACTGCTTTTTTTAACGTGGGCCATTACAAAGCAGACTTTGTAACATATCTGAAGATAAAGTCGGTACCAACTGTCCATGACTCAACGACAGACGTGGAAGCTGTAAGTTTTACAATTGTGTGTTGTTTTACTGCATAATCCTACCTAACGTGATAGCCTGTTGAATGTGACTGTAGCACTGCAGCTAACATAGCTAAGTTACTGTTGCTAATGCTTCTGTTTTAAATGTGCAAGAGTAAAGAATATCAGGAGACATTCAACACATGGTGTGTGAACATAAACCTCTTTTGAAGCTGACTTTTTCTACTTGTCTGTAATTTGGCTGCTTGGTACAATTGTTCACGGCAATAGAACTTACTGTCTGTAAAACCTGTATTGCAGGGTAATGTTTGTCTCTGTCCTTGTAATGAACGCTCGGTTACCATGTTAGTTTGTGTGCCTTGCTTCTTAAAAAATGCTCCTGGTTAACTTATATGCAGTAATTCTGATTGGTATGCTTGCGTTACTTTGGTTTGCATCAAGGTGGTAGTTTCATCATAACGTTACCTGATCATAGCCACTACAGTTGAAGCTAACTGGAGAGGTGTTATATGTGTCTGCAAAGTTCGGCTGATAAGGTTGCAATAAGACCAGACGTAGGCTTTGCAGAGCTTTGGGTACGTGCTTGGGTTTGTTTACTGCTGCTGTGATATGATTGTTTTACTCACCCATGACCAGGGTCAGCCAGGTACTTTGCCGTTGCATGGGCTAGCTCTCTGATGCTACCGCAGTTAAAGCAACTACAAAACGTACTATAACGCGTCTGGTATAACAATTTCTCTGCATTTCCGTGGTGGAATTTAATCAGACTTGCGATATGATATTTGAAAATTGAGGTGCTGCAATATGTAGAAGCCTCGTTAACTGTACTTGCAAATAAAAACCAGAAAAAAGTGGAGGTTGGATTCCGGTAGAAGTTATCGATTCGCTTGCTCCACAAAAGCAACGCTTTTTAGGAGATTTAGCAAAGTTTCTTCCAGATAAGTGGGTATATAACAAAACTATATAACAATACAGCCACAATCATGTGCATGCAAGGCGCGACAGTATGAGCAAAACACAAAAATTTGAACTTACGACTCATTGACATCCTGCTGTGAAACGTTGCTACAACACTTCAAAAGCTTCCTCTCCCATTCGGGGTCAGATTTGGGATCAAACACGAACAGTCTTACCGCAATAGATGCCGCAGAGAGCTAGCCTGAAATACCTGTCATCTAAGTTTCCTGATTTTTTGGGTCTGCACCCTCTCCCGGAATCGAAGCGGCCAGGCAGCCAATCAGAGCAGTGCCTCATTAACATAGTGTCTCCACCCACTCAAAACAGCTCATAGTTCATGCCGGCGCAGACGGGGTGAGAGAGGAGGTCTCTCCAGGCCTGGATATGTGTTTTGTTTTGTAATTGAATTTGTAACATTATTTTAAAGACCCGTTGGACATGTTTTAAACAACTAAATACAGCATAATATGGGGCCTTTCATGAAAAAGCAGGTATAGCCACTACTGGCACTCGAACAGAAAACAAACAATACGAAGGGCACGAAGCTGAAGAATATTCAGGGGGCAGTCCTCATGCATTATAATTAGTAATTACAGCATGTTTCCTAATAGTATTATTGTAATGGCATATCCTCTTAGACCTGGAATATACTTGCTGCTCACGACGCGTGCGTTTACGCATCATGGCTGCCACGTGTATTCTATGTTCGTGTGCGTAGAGGTTGCTCATCTCGACGCGAGGTAACGTGTCGCGTGCGCGAGATGCAGTATTGACATGACCGCTAGAGGCGCTCGTGCGAACGAATACACTGTGACAGTGAATGTGATATCCGGGCAGTACCGCCCTTTTTGCGATTTCCGGGTCCAATCTGCTGCTGCCTGCCCCCTAGTGGAGACCTCCAGTATCATGCGTTTTGGACGCGTTGTGCTGCAGCAAGTGTGTGCACTCACGAAGCGCAGTGTGTACGCGTCCGTTAGGTCACGCAGCAAGTATATTTCTACCCTTAAAGGGAAGAAACTTGGCAAAAAGTCCATGATGACCATTTTTACCTAAACCAAACATAATTCAAGCACCAAGCAAGTAAATAAGAATGTAGCAAAACGTAGGATAGAATAATATCAGTGCTCCATCGCTAGCGTTTCTACTGAATGTGTGTTATGCGTACAAACAATACATCAAATAAAAGAGGAAAGTCCACAGGATCCAATGTTATAAATATAAGCCTTGTCATTTCAAACTGACACCACACTCAAAGAACAGCAGGCATACACTTTACATTCTACAGCAATGAGCAAAATATTTTCCTTAACTTTGCTATTTCGTAATAAAAAACTGTGTTCAAGGGTAAATCTGCACTGTCTTTTGTTAGTTCAGTGTGTCCACGTTATATTTAAACTACATCTTCCAGTCTCCATGCATGTTTGTTTTTTCCCGGGGCACTGCTTCGAAAGAGGACAAGCCCCTAGAATTCCCATTGGACAATGTGTTTTTTCCTCTGTGATTGGCTTGTGATGCAGGTCAATTTGATTTTGATTTTGGCCTTTTGATTCTATGGGCGCTGACGTTCTCAACAAGCTCTCAACGACCGTAATCGCGAAAACTAGCCTGAGATGGAGCCTTGCCTTCCCAGTGCGTGAAACTCAAGAGTCAATGTGCCATTGTGCTCATCTGCTTGTAGAACGCTACAATGTAAACTTAAAACTGAGTTGTTTTTCATATTTTCGCTATAATTATCTGCTAAACATTCAGCAGACGTCATCGAAGTAGTTTCTATGGTTCGCCGGCTGACTCTTCATATGGCAATGAAGCATAACTAGATGACTCATTGGAAATAGCTTAGTGGGTAAGTCACTGAGTTATTGTGCAGGTCTCCTGTGATCTGGAAAAACCTAGTGAATTTATCAGTGGCAAAGATTCTCGCAACTGAACAAAAACCTTTGGATTCTGGACTTCTCCTAACCAAAAAAAATAATAGAAACTTGATGTAGACCGTTCAAATAACACTAATAGCTTGTGTTTTCAGATTTTCACCACTCTTAATTACTGCAAAAGAGGGTAAAACTCACTTTCTCCCAAAAGTGACGTATGAATTAGGTTTTTCCAGATCACAGGAGAGGTGACGACGGTAGATATACTTTCATTTTGAGCCAACACAGTTGAGCATACACCATTGCAATCACACTTTTTGCTTATTTAGTTACTAGGGTGTTTGTTCTGATCGCTGTTTTCTTCTTTTTCTGTCTTCCGGCTGACAGGCGACATCAGCACAAAGACTCAGAGCGCAGATATACAGTCGCTAAACTGGTTTCTTTTTTATATTTTCGCTATGAGTGTCCACTAAATATTCAACAGTAGTTTTCAAAGTCATCTTTTGAAAGAATCCATGCTTATTTACTGAGAGAACGCTGAAATTCCAGCGCTAGGTTGGGGTGCGCAATGTGTTTTGCTGATTGACTCTTGAAATTTATAGTGCAGCAAACACAAACGAACTATTCTGCTAGCTCAGTGGATTAGGCGGTGTGTGTGCAGGAGGTTTCTGGTTCAAAACTAGGCTCGGGTAGAAGATTTTTCCTAAGCAGCAGGGGCATAGTTCTTGTATAAGTGATTGCTGGGTGTTTGTTGTTTTGACTTTTTTTTTTTTTTACCTTTTTTACCTTATCTTTGTATTAATAATTAAAAATCTGCTCTAGTGGAGTTAAACTTCATTTCCTTTGTATGTATTTTATTTGAATGGGAAAATGTATACAGGTCTAGTTGCAATAATAAAAAATAAATAAATTAAATAATGTATTAAATTATGGAATGTATGCCTGTAGTGACATATAAGTGAAATTAAATGAGTTTTGCAGTTTGGTACCAGAGAAATCCGAAATGGCACACTGTGCCAATTTGGACAGGCCACCTAGACATTCCTGAACTAAAACCTCTCTGATTTACTTGATTGGAATAAACTTTGGCACAGCTAATGGTGAGATTCTGTACTGTAATTTTTTAGAGGTTTCAGACTGCAACTGAATAATTTCAAGAGGGATAAAAGTAAAATTTTGTTTGGTGCAAATGAGATTTTACATTTATTCTGTGTTCCATCGTCATTTACTCTGACTCACTGACATTAAACACCATGCCAAAAATTCCCAAGTTGTTACCTTTATTATGATACCAAGATTGTTCAAATTGATTAAGTAGTTGCAGAGATATACTCATTTCATTTTGGGAATGTCATTTTCAAACCAGAGGCTCAGGGCTTGAGAGGTTAATCAATTAACAAAACCGGCTGAAACTGACACAGATGACTGGATGGCAGGAAAAAAAAAAAAACAATTCAGGAAATACTCAGGATGTGGCATACTTTTTATATGTTGCTTTACCTAAACAGAATATGAATTATTCTTTCAGTGAAATGATGGTTTTGATGGAAACATACAGTCTTGTGAAAATTAATTCAAGGTGCTTGTCAATTGAATGAACGGAATGGAGGGCAAATAGCTGTGCCAAGTGATGGACCTTTCACATAACCACTTCAAAGATCACTGCACAGTACCTTTTAGCCACATTTCATTAATTTCATTGACTTGTATGATGCAACTAATGTGACTGCATCCTCAACACGGTACTGCAACTGTGTTGGACTAGCCTGGTAATTCACCTGACTTCAATCCCATTGAGAATCTCTGGTCCATCATTAAGTCAAGGCTGCAGCAAAAGGACTGCACCACAAAAGCGAAAGTCATGGATGCAGTTGTCCAGGTGTGGCATCACGACGGAGAAATCAAGACAACTTGCAAAAATCTGGTCACCTCCATGCCAAAGCGGGTAGAACAGCTTCGCAAGAACCGTAGAGGACACATCTCATACTGAGAGCTGAATGTAGATGCTATTAAAGTAATAAAAAGCCTGAAAACCTTTGTTGTTTGGTTTTTCTCTCTTCAGCCTGCTTTTTCAAATTAATTTGCACAAGACTGTAGTTACAGTCTGCATAATTGCTTTGGTTGCTCTTTGTATGGCTCCTCTGGTTTTCTGGTGAAATCGGTTGGCGTAAGCTACTTCATCTGACGTCAAGCGGATCTCTGTGTCTGCTGGGAGATAATAGTAATCAAACATTTCAAATGTACATTAAGTAAATAATACTGCTCCCAGCATTGTTGCTTTTGACGCTCATAAATAAAAACTACTGTGTGGATTAATGTAGGCCTTTGTTGTTAAGGGACTGCATTTTCGCATCAAAGAACAAGGGAACTCATTGGTTGTATGAAGTTTTGGGTCTGCGGCTATTTTAGGCAGCGCTCTGGTTGGCGATGGGTATTGCTTATGGTCATTATTGATTATCCTGTAATGCAGATGACCGTCACCACATTGGCCTTTGCATTTCAGGAAATGCGGCAGTGCTTCAAATAACCAGACCGAATTGTAGTTACGAAGTTATGTTTTCTTTATTTGGCACCATACTACTTGTATCTACTTGGAATCTGAAGCCCACTGCCTTAAAGTATCATTGCTTTGATCTATGTCATTTCATAACCCATGGCAGGCGTCACTTTAGTTGTTATGTCCTGGTAACAACGGCAGAACTGAAAATTGGGGGGGCACAGATACATCCCTTTGAAACAATTATTAGTCCTGACTTGTTCTCAGTCATTTCCTAAATTAACAATACATTCACTCCAAAAACACTCCACACTATCAAGTATTGCTAGTTTTCCCCATTAAGGTAAGATGACAATCATTCATTTGGACGAGTAATTTGGTGCATTTAAATCAGCGTTATTCAAAATTGCATACCTGTCAACTCTCAGGCTTAATGCTAGGTTCCCACTATCATGATTCACGGCACGATTGAAATTGTGGTCTTAATAATGGAGTAATTGTGGTGATCCTATCAGATCTTATCAGATCTTGAGGTCAGTTGTGGCAATCGTGTTGATCGTAGAAAAGTTTTGGACAGTTCAAAAATTTCCTACAATCAACACGATTAATTGAGCCCCTAAGAACCATACCGGGCCATCCCGCACTTTTGGCAAAATTGAGTTGAGGTAGTCAGCATGTGCAGAAAACTGAGATCTACATTTCCTAAATGAGCCAACCCAATCTACCCACATGGATTGTTCATACAAGCAAACGTCCTCTCTGCCACTGTATATATGCACTGCACTGCCTTAGCCATAGTGGACCATCCCACAACTTTTCCATAATTCAATGTAAACATGGCGGCTGGGTATCTCACTGATGAGGAACTGCTTGCTATGATTGATGATGATGGTGAAGTGGAAGATAACGGAGACCCAGAGTTTGACCCAAATGAATCAGAAGATGATGGTTCCGCTTCAGAAGGAGGTACCTTTCACTTTAAATGAAACAGAAGGGCATCCAAAGCCTGCATAAGAAGAGCATCACGTAAGTCTACATATCTTGAGTTTTTAACATAAGCAGTGTTTCTAGTTCCCAGATACTCTAGATGACACAGGAGGCTGGCAACTTTGAGTCCCATTTTCTCAAAAGTTCCCCAACATGGGTTGGCCCAGTATGGCTCTTAGGGGCTCAATTGTCAATCATGATCATCGTAATGATTTCAGGAAAGGTCCATGATCAGCTACGAATGGCCAATCGTGGCGTTCATAACGGTGCGCACGACAGTGGGAAATAAGCATAAGGGCTGAGTCTCAGGCTTTTTAGTGGCATATCATGTTCTCACGCCACAGTCAGCAGTCTTACACTTAAAAACAAAAGTGATGATTGAAATTTTTAATTTGGCAAACAAAATTATATTAAATTGCTGGGTCCCACTTTTTAATTAACCCACGCAGTATCGAGAGTGAAAGGCGTTATTTCATTGGAACGCGAAACAGTCATTATTCAATCGCGTATTTAAGAGATTTTCACATGGAGTTGAAGTCCTTGTGCATGGAAGCTTTTCAGTTTCACATGCGCTGTGATAGATTTCACCACTAGAAAACATGGACATCAATGATGACTCCAGACTTGTGACGCTTTTCTTTTTTTTCAGGGGTTGGAAGCTATGAAATTGCATGAAGACATTTCAAATGGTCTTTTAATTCATTTCAAGGATTTAAACAATATGAAGTGCAGGTTAGATCACCTGATATGCCAAAAAGGTAGCGCCGAAGTTCCAGAGCAGTTAATCTTCCGTAAAGGATAGGCCTATTAATAAGTAAATTGAATTGGTGAATTCAACAAGGGCCCAACTCCACACATTTTCAACATGGAGTTGGGCCCTTATTGAATTC
The DNA here is from genome assembly GCA_029692085.1 of Gymnothorax javanicus. Lineage (NCBI taxonomy): Eukaryota > Metazoa > Chordata > Actinopteri > Anguilliformes > Muraenidae > Gymnothorax > Gymnothorax javanicus. Next base: position 59,863,550 of record CM056196.1, on the reverse strand, counting down.
ACTGATTCGTTTATTTTTCTGCACTGAATTTAGCCCATTATTTCATCACTGTTAGATCGCAAGGGGGAGAGAAGCCGTGTCTTCAATTGCCAATTGATTACTAGTATAATTGGAAAAATGTGTTAATAAAGGAAGATGATTGAGAACTAGCTAGGACAAATTTTCATTATAAAGGGATGTACCTGTGCCCCCCAATTTCCAGTTGGCACCGGCACTTGCCATAGTGTAGTGCAATCACATGAATCAAGGCAATTAGACTGCAGCCGCACTGACATCACGGCTCATCCCTACTGGAGGTGCACAAATGAGGCAGGGTTAATAATATGGCACATGCCATTCAAGTCACATTAGCTGTCATTTTTATTTTCAGTGGGCAACGTTTCACATTCAGTGGATCAATGGGCTACGGGAACGGATTGGTGATGATAACTTGAGGTCAGTGAATCTTCGAAACTTAATATAGGGTGTCATGATAGTATTCCTTCAAGAGCTATTTGTAAAAGAAGCCACATACTTTCAAACCTTTTTGTTTGTATCAACTATTGGAAAATGAAACTGTCAGTAAAAAAAAATACTACTAATAATGACATAATAATCACTGTTGTGATTGTAGTTTTGTACCCTTACCTATTGTATGGGACTTCGGGGTTGTCCTTGCATCTGATGAACATTGGATCAGCTGCTGCTTTATCAACAATTACTCAATTTTTTAGGTTAATGGAAAAAAGAGAGAAATGGCCGATGAATTGAATGATATCCAGGTTGCCAATGATTTATATAAAATACACTTTGGAGTGTGTACACAATTCATTTCATGTGGATATAAATAGTTTTCCAAACTCTTCATAGGAACTCTCATGAGGTTCAAAATAGGTACCGCAAAAATTTTGAGGGGAGCTACTATTTCCACAGTTTTCAAAAAAGAGCCTTGCGAAAAAATAGTATTTTTTTACCCTGGTATTTACTGTTATCACTTTAATTAATTTTCCCTGCAATTATGCATACCATGTTCATCTATTTGTAGTTGTTTTGTTCATTCCCTGTTTATGTCTGTACATACTGTCCAGTCCATGTCTGGGTATGTTAGTTCAATTGCTTCTCAAGTTTATTTCTTGTCTATACCCGTCTATGCCTATTTTTTTGTCCCCTCTGTCTCTACTGGTGTGTTTTACACTTTCTATATCTATACTGAGAGGCATTGAAAATGCATTGTGGTTTTACTGGCCTGGAGTTGATAGTTTAGCAACTGATAGTTTTTTCTTTTGCTGATTCATATGACAACCATTAGTTATGGTCAGCATTGCAAAATGTCAGGTGTCTGGGTTTGAACCCCTTCTTGGTACAACACCTCATAATGATTGCCGAAATGCAACAAAATTCCATGGATCATGGTTGTGAATCACATATTGTAAGAAATTGTTTTGCACGTGAAAAGTTCAAGGTTTGGGCCAATAAAAACACACATTTAGAAAGTCAGATTGGGCGCCCCGGTGGCACAACAGTCGAAGCGCGCACACCATAAAGGCTGTGTTCTTCCCGCAGTGACCTGGGTTCGATTCTGGCTCAGGTCGTTTGCCAAATGTCTTCCCCATTCTTCTCCCCAAAGAAAAACATCTTAAAAAAGGAAAGTCACATCATTCCCATTTCAAATGTCTCAAACGAATGAATCTCGGAAGAATCAAACATTTTGAATGTTGAATGATGGCCAGTCTCAAAAAAAAGTTTCTGGACGCATTAATGTCCATTAAATAACTGTATCCAGATGACAGGAATGACTCAGAATAACCAGATGTGTCAGCTATCATCCACGACAAAGTGCATCATCTGTGACGTCTCAAAACACATTCCATAAAATGTCTTCTGCTATGTTAGATATTACATAAGGACTGCTGAATTGACTGCCAATGTAACGATAGCAGTGAGGGCAAGCCTCACTACCAAAAGCACCGTTTCCCAAGAGCTTGTTTTGCAACTACAAAAGAAACCATTTTCCACTACAGTAAAACAGTATATTTTGTTATGATCCTGCTCTGTCTGACCATGTTTTTGCCTATGATTCTGATTCCATGCCATGTTTTTGATTTGCCCTTGTCTTGTTTTGTCTTGTATTCCTGCCATTTTCCATAGTTACAGTTATTATTCCGGTTATTGTTTTTCCCATGCCATGCATTGCACTTTGTTTCCCCTGTCTGGTCTTATGTCATGTGACAGCTTATTGCCCCAGTATTGCGTGCCACGCTTTCGGATGATTTCATGGTTTCTGGGTTTTCAATTGTTCCTTCTAATCTCGTTTGCTTCCTTCGCCTTGCTGTTCTGTCATTACTAACAGTACTAACAGTTTGTTATTTTAGTTAAATTACTAACAAAGACTAACATTGTTTATAGTACTAACTTACTAACCAGCACTAGGGATTGTATAGCCGCACTTTACTAATTGACTAACGAGCTCTCAGCACTCGCTCTATTCTAGTGTCCGCCCCTTGTCTTTACTCAATTTACTTTGCTGCACTTCAGCGGATTCTCCGCACCTGTTTAACTCTGTTCTGCCTCTCATTATCTGTGCACGTTAGAACTCCCTTACCGGAGCCGTGTGTTTGTTATAGGCTGTCTTTGTGATCCCTGTCCGCGTTTTGGCTTTAGCCAATTTCATGTGGTTAGGTACTTCCTCATGTCTGTTCCCTAGTTAATTAGTCTGATTCATTTCACCTGTTCCCTATCATAGCATGTGACTTCCCCTACGTGTATTTAAGCAGTCATTTCACAACCAGCTCTTGTCAGAACGTTTTCCTTGTGCTGCGATCGTATATGCCTTGTACTCTTTGTGTTACACTTCTGACTAGACCGTCCCTTTTTCTGATTTTGGCTTTGTCTTGGATTTTTCTGCACCCGTGTAACGAACCTGTTTTGCCCGACCCTGAGTTTTGTGTTAGCTGCCCTGTGTACGATTTGGATTACGCCCCTGGGATTCTGATTTTGGATTGTGGACTTTGTACCGTTGCTTTCTGCCCTGCGGAGGTTCACCTCACAGCTTTAATAAAATATAAGTTTGCTGGATCTCTTGGTTTTTGCACTTGGTTCCTGAACGCAACCTCACAATATTTTAGTATGCATATTTAACCTCTATGCGTATTTTAGCCTCTCAGTATATGTCCACCCCCCCTCCCCCAAATTCGATTGCACTGTTAGCCTATTTTTTTCTTCTGTATTATTATTATTATTATTATTATAGTTGGCACCATCAAAAAAAAAAAAAAAAACGCACCGGGGAAGTGTGCTGTATTTGTCACAAGAGAATCAGTTTTTATTGCTTTTCCAATGAGATACCAGTGGAAAGAAAGAAAAGCGGCGTGGTATTGTAATCCCGACACGCCACGTGGACGCTCCGAGCACTTCAGTAATAACAAACATTGAGTTGATGTGTACAGTGATGCTTGGCTTGTTCTTTTGGGTGTGGTCAATAGCCTACATAAAGCCAACCAAAGAAGTGAAAAATGGTACAACATCAAGAAAATAGAACGACTTACGACAGGAGAGAGATAAGAGCCATTGGCATGCTACAGGCAGGTCTCAGCCGCCGAGTGGTGACGCATCATCTGCACTGTCACTGGTCAAAAATTGGTCGGCTGTCTGTCAGAGAAAGGATAACAGTCCCTGTTGCTGACCGACCCCGCTTAGGGGAGCCATGAGTGACTAAAGCGACTGTTTTTTGCCTGTGCATTTTGGAGTAACAAATGGGTTTTCTATAGAGGTCGTGGGCACAGGTTTTGGTCACGTAGACGGCATCGAACAGTACTTGTATCTCCCTTGAATGTCTCAGACCCCTTGTCTCATGACCAGTTCAGGTTGCTGTACGGAATCATGGCTGAAAAAGCAATAAAAACCAATTGATTCTTAAATTTGCAACAAATAAAATATGTACCTTATCCAGTGTGTTTTTAATTCGCTAAGTATATTATTCATTTACTTACTTTTTTGTGTGATCTGCTTTTCTTAATGTCCCTCCCTCAGAGAGTTTTCAACGTGATGTTTCTGTCATGACATTCAAGATTAAAAATAAAGTTGTCCTCCAAAGAGGGGAGCATGGTGGTGGGCCAAGGAAAGAAAAGTTTGGCAGGATAATTTTACTTGTGTACACAGAAAGCATTTTTAAAGCAGTGCTGAGCATATTGACCTTAATGTTAGCATGCTATGCATAGCAAGTCACCTAAATAGTTAATATCGATCCCTCTTCTTTCAAATATAATCTAGTGGCAGTACCCAATGGGAAGTCGTGTCAGTATTGATGTTGTACTAATGGCAAGGTTGGCTTTTTTGTTTTATAAAGAAAATCAACTTCAGAAATGCTTACTCAAATGAATACAGCTCATTTTATTGAGCACTGGTCTTTCACTCTAAAGACCTCTGTAAATGTCTTCATTGTCCCTAAAAGGGAAAGTTTATTAACATCACCTCCATTAATCCACTAATTAAATCTATTAAATCTTTCAGCCAGGACCCCCCACCCCCTGGCCCAGTGGCAATCAAAGGTTACTTGCTAGTTTAATCAATGGAGGGCACTGTTTTCTGCTGCCTGTGTTCGAGTTTGAATACTGCTGTATTATGTGTTGTTTGTTTCTTTGGAATTCAGTTAAGTACAACAATTTTTTTCTCATTGAAAGATGGGGTATGTACTAGTCGAAGTAATATGGGGTCAAAATAAGCCTCATTGGAGTAAAATTATTTTAAAAAAAAGAAAACAATTGAGCTCTGTTATTTTTTTATTTTTTTGTTTTGAATTTTGTAATTTAAGTAGCCTAATACTGGCCAAATCCATCATTCTTCACCACTGAAACCAGTGGACGAGTATCTGTCAAGCGAATGCAGCAGCATAACCTGTGGCAATTTGGCTGCTTTGAGCCTGCTTTCACCCCGGTGGGATAAGACCAAACACAGCATGCAACCCCTAGCCTCCGTAAGAGCTGACCCCCTAAAGCCCAGGCAGAAGGCTCTCATCTCAGGTTCATAGTGGCTAGAGTGGGACCAGGGTCTTTGTTTGGAGGGTTAATTACTTTGATCCAGTCCAACTGTGTTCTCTGTTGCTGAACTTGTTCCTTGTAAGCCCCCAACTAACCCAATAATGGAATCTAGCTGAGTAGAGCAAAGGTATCTGTGTGTGTATATTCCTGGTGCTAGGAAGAAGATTTTATAAAAATTGGTAAAAACCATAATTTAACTCTTTCCTTTATCTGCCTCCAGCATGATGATTTGAATACAATTGGAATAGATGCATTATTACTTAGAATTTAGACAAATTGTTAGAAGAACCTTTACTTTTGTAACTACTCTCAGAAAATTGTATGCTTGTACCACCGCGTGTTGCACCGGCCGAAATGTGCTCATCTCACAAGCTGACTAGATATCTGCCTTCACTCAGACGTTGCGTAGGATGCCACTTTTTTAGATATATCTGAAAGCGGCCTAAGAAAGGTAACATTGGCTATCCCTGATCTCAACAAGGAAAGCCACCAAGCGGAGGAGATTGATTTAATGACAGCAGTCTACAGATGCGATACTTTGTGAAACAGTGAGCTTAAATGTGCATCCTACCTAGTCCGGCTTGTAGGGGAATCCTCACATTATATGTTTACAAAGAGTCAGACAATATCAGAGAAACTGCACAGATGAAGTTTAATAATTTATTTACCAGGTAATTAGTAGAAATCAAATTTGTGTACAATTGCTAAAATATATTGAGTTTTTAAATTATAAGGAAGGAAAAAGGGCCCTGTGCAAAAGTTTGGGAATCCTTTTGGATTATTCTTTGTTACCTTTTAAGAAGATGATTTCTAAGGCCCAGACCCAGGTGATTTACTCGTTAGGGCTTGATTGAGTCAAGTGAATATAATTCTAGGGTTAAACTATACATTCTGAAGTAACTCCATGCCTTCTAAAGTATCCGACTGTGGTGGCTGTTGTGTCTGGTGTTAAAACCCATGTCTTCCTCTAAACAGTTGTCCAGGATGTCAAAATCAAGATAATTCACTTCCACCAACAAGGAGAGGGCTACAAAAAACTCTCGCAACGTTTCGAACTACCCATTTCTACTGTCAGAAACAACATAAGAAAATGGAAAATAAATGGAACAATTGAAGTCAAGGCAAGATCTGGATGACCAAGAAAAATTTCAGATAGAATGGCCCGAGATCTGGTGAGAAATGCTCAGAAGAATCCACACATCACTGCAAAAGAGCTGCAAAAAAGAGTAGCAGACACAGGTCTTGTTGTTCACAGGACAACAATACAGCGTACCTTAATCAAGTGAGACCTACATGGCAGAGTTGCAAGAAAGAAGCCTTTCCTACGACCTCAACACAAAATTAAGCGTCTGAAGTATGCAAAAGAAAACCTTGGCTGTATTCAAAATCACTCACTCATTTACTATTCCCTACTCACTATAAAGGGACTCACTATGTAGGTGACTATATAGTGAGCTCATTGGCAGAGGGAAGAAATGCTTTCGGACACTACCTGGCTCGTTTTGTCGCAGCTGTTAATAGCGTCAAAGCTGTCGCAAAATTAAATCGTACCTATTCAACTTCAGTTGAAGGATTTGGGCATATTTCTGTAATAACTGTACGGAGTATATTTCCCACTGTGTTTGTAACCATTATCGTTTAAATAATAAAATTTGCCATAAATTTTTAATATCGTCATCTATTTTTTGTCCTCAAACTCTTCATTATTCTTTTTTAAAGTACCTAAATGTCTGTTTATATCCTGTGTAAAAAAACGGGCCTCCTGCGCAACTTGGTTTCCAATTAAAAAAAAAAAAAAACATTTTTGTGCCTGAAGCTAATAAATGTCTCGTGCCTGTTTTCAAACTCCGTTGACTAAACGCAGCTCTTTCGGAGCTTTTCTGTTTGTGTGCAGTGCATGATGGGATGTATAGCTGGGTTAGTGACCATCGGATGTTCATTACATTTCGCGGTGAATTGTGGGATGTAATGAGTTCACTATATAGGGGATAAAAATTCTTACAAACGATTCAGACAGCCCTACAAAATGGCGAACCCACTATATAGTGCACTATATAGTGAGTAGTGAGTGATTTCGGACATAGCCCTTGAGAAACCTCAAGCTTATTGGAACAATGTGCTTTGGACTGACGAAACCAAAATTGAACTTTTTGGCTACAACCAAAGAAGGTTTGTTTGGAGAAAAAAGGGGGGAAGCATTTGTAGGAAAGAACATGTTGCCAACTGTTAAGCATGGAGGTGGATCCATAATGCTTTGGGGTTGTGTAGCAGCTGGGGGCACAGGCAATATTGTGCGGGTGGAAGGAAGAATGGATTCCACCAAATATCAAGACATTCTAAAGAGTTTTTTTTTTTGGGAATTTTTTCTTTATTTGGCAGTTATACTGTGTAGAGAGACAGGAAGGTTGGGGAGAAGAATGGGGGAAGACATGCAGCAAATGACCTGAGCAGGAATCAAACCCAGGTCGCTGCAGGAAGAACACAGCCTTTATGGTACGCGCGCTTAGACCGATGAGCCACCGAGGGCGCCCCATCAAGACATTCTAGAGGCTAATGTTCAAGGCTCAGTCCAGAAATTGAAGTTGAAAAGACGTTAGGTATTCCAGCAAGACAATAACCCGAAGCATACCTCAAAATCCACCATGAAGTACCTCCAGGAAAGACTAATGAAGGTTTTGAAATGGCCATCACAGTCCCCAGACTTGAATATTATTGAAAATCTGTGGCGAGACCTCAAACATGCCGTGCATGCAAGAAGGCCGAAGAATATTTCTGAGCTAGAGGTGTTCTGTCAGGAAAAATTCCAAGGACAAGAAGTTGAAGACTCTTAGCTGGCTACAGGAAGCGTTTGCAAGCTGTTATAGCTGCCCGAGGAGGAGTTACAAAGTACTGGCTGACAATGTTCCCAAACTTTTGCACAAGGCCTTTTCCCTTGTTTTATTATTTTTAAACCGTAAAAAGTTAAAAATAAAAATTATTCTTGCTTTAAAATGTGATGACGTGTCATGTTTAACTTTGTAGCATTTAGTATTCAGGTTTGCTTTCAATCACTTGGAGATTAATTGTAACAGACATTTAAACCAGGGGTGCCCAAATTTTTGTGCCCCACTGTATCTATCCAGAAGTATAAAGAAATGATCTTGCGACAGAAAAAATCGTTGTCCTCTGAAGCAACCACTTCAGCTACTGTGAGCCAATGGTATCCCAATTAGTAGTTAAGAAAAATCAATTTTCTGAAGCAAAATTTCGACATGGTATTGATTCTATCTCATTCTCCTGTCAATTGTCGTCATCACATACAAAAATACATATTTCCCTACCATGGATTTATGCGTAGATTCCTCCATTGACGAATTCAGCGTTCCCTTATATCCACCTAAGTACTGGTGTTGATAGCCAATTACTCAATTATATGCTCAGGCTCATCTGCGTAACTGCCCAGTTATAGTTCACGCCCTCGTGAAGCTTCCCCGGTAACGATGTATTGATTGACTCGTTTCTTATCCAATCCCCGAGTGTTTAAACTTTCCACAGTAACTGAAAGACATTGATTGGACAAACATAAGAGCATACAAGCCTATGCATATCAGCAAGGTACGTTGTATCCTCTCAACGTTGCGCACCATTGCGTAGCTGAAAATCATGCGATTTATAGAAAAAAAAGACTCCCAAAACCGGCCTGATGTGTTCAGTTACATTTACAGAATTATATTATAATATAATATTATCATACCTAGCAACAAGCAAAGCTACACACAACGGGTCATGTGTGAGTCTGGCTGCAGTTTTCAAAAAGGCTTTATCTCCCTTCTTCAAGTACAATTCCACAAACCAGGTGTGTTATCATTTGATCAGCAAGCAGTAAATGAGCAATTTAGGATTTTGAGCCTCAGTTCCGAGGCCCACAGGAGGTGGTGTCAAGGTGTCGGGCCAGATGGCTTCATCAGGGGCAGATCTTCACATTGGTCCAGTTTTCTTCTAGGTTTTTGGATGTACATTGAGATCTAGGAAAACTGCTGTGGAAATTAGACCATTGCACATTTCACACTGAGACAAGTAAAATGACACCAAGCATGACTATGCTCAGAACTTGAATTGTCGTGGAACATCTAATCTCATGTGCAACATTATTGGTTCAGGAACACAGATGTTTGGAGAGGCGGTGGAAGCTGTAATCTCACACATTCTCACACAGAAAGGGTGTGAAGAAGGAAAGATGGGTGCTTGGAAATACAGTTGTGGGCTATTGTAAAAAGTTGAATTGGCTCTGCAACCACCATAAGAAACTGTCCCAGGCCACCTGGCACCTCACCGGCTTGCTGGTGCAGATTGATCACGGCAATAGAGTTCAACAGAGATGAACTCAGTCTTCTCTATATCCTCTATCCTCACTCATAAGCTTGTCAAAGCATTTCTTTGTGGATCCGTTCAGCATGGAAAATCTGCACTCGTTCTTTTTAAAAAAAAAAAATTCTTTGCTTGTTAATTCAGTCATCAAGTCTGCTTCTTAAGGTTAAATAAGCAGGAGCTTGAGGGCAAGGGAGCCTTTGGTTTTAATTCCCTCTCATTCCCTTATGAACAAAATGTCAGCACATTCACTGGTGAATACAAACAATACAGGCACAGCTTTTTGTCTCATAAAAAATAGTATTCAGGCAAAATTAATTTTTTTCCCCCTCTTGAATTAATTGGGAAAAAATAGTTTCATTTTATTATGTCTACATGATAATTAATTCAAAGTGCAAGCACAAAACCTGGGCCTGTCTTCATTGCAGTGCTTTTAAAAGCTGCTTTATATTGAATTGACATTGCTGTGGGCTGGAGATCTGATTATGTATGCTTTACTTATAGAGGGATTATCAGTCTACGTCACTACACACGTCACCCCGCTCTACTGCGCATGTCGACTGCAGAAAGAGGGCAGGAAGAGCCGCGACCATGTCTTAAACGCGCAAGTTTTACAGACTTTGAGCATCAGTGCTGCAGCATTCCTACAGCATGACCCCTAACTGAGAGAAAAAAGAACATTGTTATTAATTTCGAGCATTATAATATGTTAGACTCATTGGTTTGAATGGTGATAAAGCTAGATAATTGCTGTATAATTGCAGCAAATGAGTTGTGAAATGTTTACTACAATAACGACAGTGACTGAAGATGAGGTTACATAGCAATGGAAAGATAAGATAAACTTTTATTGCTCCCACAGTGGGGAAATTTCATTGTTACAGCAGCTCAAAAAGATAGTGATATGAGAGGGGGGAAAAAAGCAAATGTGTACAACTAGTACAAAGGAAGCTAAGATTAATTTGTAACGTTATATTATTCTAAATTACATACCCAGCCATGCAGGTGCAGTTCGCGGTCAGGATGCAGTTTTTTTTCTTGTTCACAATGACCCAGACTTAATACATATTTATATTATTTCAGAATTTGCGAATGAAGGTAATTTCGGCGACAAGTACCCACACCTGTTCTTGCAGCACGGTCACGCAACTTGCTGTAAAAAATAGACAGCTGTCCGATTGGAAAATGTAAACGGACGAAACCACGTACTTGTCACCAGAATTACCTTCATTCGCTGAAGAGTTCTGAAATGCCGCTCTCGCTAGAAAAAAAATTACCATCGCTGAGTGCCAGTGCATAGACCTAATTATAATTAAATTATTTTTCTGTACTGAATGTAGCCCATTATTTGCTGTTAGATTGCATGGGGGAGAGAAGCCATGTCTTCAATTGCCACTTGACTATTCTTGAATTGGAAAACGTGTTAATATAGGAAAATCATCTAGAATTAGACAGGTCTAATTGTTGTCAATAAAGGGATGGATAATTGCCCCCGAATTTTCAGGTCTAGCGCTGGCCCTGACCCGCCATTACGAGTTATCTCGTGGTTGGCAGTCAACGTGTTAAAACGTATCCCATTCACTAATGTTTATTTAGCAGCATAACTTGTTTTATCACTCGGTGATAAACTGTTGCAGTACGCTGACAACATCGCTAGCTAGCTAACATCGCAACTGCAAGATAACCATGACAACCTGCCAAACAGTTTAAAGGGGCTGCCCTTTCTGCAGTAAATTTGCGCGCGCATACGCCGTGTTGATAAACAAATAATCCCTCTATAAAAAGCTAAATATTTATTATAAATAATCGGTTTGATTTGACTCATGTCCATCAGTAAAAGACTTCCGTCTGTCACTGAAAAGGAAGTTGTGCTCATGCCTGCTTTTAAGTATTAATGGATTTTTGAATGTTGCACTCGTACCTGCTTTGATATCAGCTTTGATATTTTCAAAGTGTGTGCATGCATGTGGGTATGCATATGTGTGTATGCGCCCTTCTGTACTCCCTTTAAATGAAGCACAGAAATGAGCAGATGTCAGCTGTATCCTTAAGGCACTATTAGTAAAAAATGAAGATTTGGAAAAAACACAATGAAATGTCCGGGAAAAACACTGGACATTTCTCAAAGCGTAGGCTGCAGCCTGGGCAGGCTGCATTTCTGGGGTGCTACATCATCACAGGCTGTTTAATTGTGAAGGTGGCAGGCGCCTTCAAATACAGCCAAAAAATGCCGCCCTTGGCTTGCCTGATATCAGACAGAATTGTCAACATCGAAAAGGAATGGAAATCAGTTGAAATTCCGTTGGATTTCAGGGAAGACAAAAGCTTGTATTTCTGGCCTATTTTCTCGGCTACAGCCTTCCCTTTGGGAAATGGCTATTATCCAATAGTGATGGGAATAGAGATCTTGAACCCCACAATAGGTGGATCTACAGACATCCACTATCAATAAATTACAGATTTTGAAAATAATACCCTTTCATACACATGACTGATGATTCTGATTGGAGAATGGCAGGTAACTTCATAGTTTTCTCTCTGGATTTTCTTTTTTGAAGTAGGATGCAACATACTGCAGGTACCTATCAACATTGAGATTTGACACCAAACTTCGTCTCAATAAAGTAATATTTTTATGCATCAAGGTGCATTAGCAATTAGCCATTAACCATACCATGTCCTTTTTGAATCGTCATTGCCACATTTGATCATTTGATGAAGATAAAGCTGTACTCGTTAAAACAACAAATGGTACTTTTGTGTAAGGCAGACTACTTTTACAGAAATTAATGTGAAATGTATTTGAAATAAATTAAGCTATATATACATATATATATATATATATATATATATATATGTTTTCATTATTAGGGGTCTAAGCATAAAGTATTGGAACCCTATTGTATTTGTTGTTATTATAATTTTTTTTTTTCCTTAAATGTGTTTGCCCAGCTAAAACTCCAAGTCATCGACAAATAAAATATGACTAATAGGTTCTTGTGGTCACCCACTATTCAGGAAAAAAAAAACCCAGAGTGGCCATATGGTGGCGCTATAGAGACATACAGAGTGTTCTGTACCACAGCCTCTGAACTGTAATTCAAGGACACAAAATTTTTTTTTTCTGTTAGATTCTTGGGATCACGACAAATCGATTTATGTAAGCAGCACCCATTTGCATTTATGCAAATTTTCCACCATTTGAATTGCTTGCAAAACCTTTAATTTCTATGTCCTCCTAAACAGTGCAATCAGTTTGCACAAAGTTTGGTACACAGCCTCTTCAAACTAGGATCCAAAATCCAAATATTTTTTAAGAATTTGGCCACATTACAAGTTGTGGCCACAGTAAGCCAATTAAATTTGAGGAAGTGGCCTCTATTGATATAATGCGCTGTAACTCCTGAAGACAATGTCCAATCCTCACTAAACTTGAGATCTACCATCTATAGGCTATGAGACTAAGCTCACCGAATTTGATGGAAATCTGTCCAAAGGTGGCAAACAAATGGTCATTAACTCCTAAACCAATTGCTGATCAACTTGAAATTTTGCAGGCTTCATATTGGTCTGGGTTGCGATGAATATCTATAAGAACAAAGTGATAGATGAAACAACATGGTTGACAGCCAATCAAATTTCAGTAGCCCTTTAACTCACTTTACCTGCCACCTATCATCACGAAACTTTATAATTTTGTTAAGAATGTGCAAAAAAGCAATGCATATGCATATTGCTTTGATTGGCCTCATGTTCTCACTTGCAACACTTCTCCGTTTTTTTAATTACTTACATCCTGAGCTCAAGCTGACACCTCTGAGGTTTTGGGCTGTGATATGCTAGATGCAGCCGCAGTGGTGACTGGTGGTGGGCGGACTGCGAGGGTCATCTCTTTAAACACTGGTGGGTTGATTGCTTCGATTAAACACACAAAAATCACGACACATATAAAGAATCTAAAGGCTGACAAAATGTTTATTCAGGAGACACATTTATGTAACTGACCAACAGAAACTAAAGAGACCTTGGATAGGACAGATTAGTCATTCAAGATTTAATATGAAAGTGAGGGGCGTGGCCACACTAATCAGGAAAAATGTAAATTTCACATCCAAAGACATGATCACAGATACAAATGGCCGATATGTCATGGTCTCAGGAATACTACATCAGAAGCCACTGGTCTTAGTTTCAGTTTACGCTCCCAACTGGGACGACCAAAATTTCATGAGACAGCTCCTGCCCTCTATCCCAAATTTGAATTCCCATCTGTTGTTACTAGGAGGAGATATGAATTGTGTTATAGACCCAACTCTAGACAGATCCAGTGCAAGACCAATAGAGATTCCTAGAATGGCTTACTATTTATAAAGTGACTATTTGCTCGAAAATTTTCTTACTCCATTGGCAAGCTAGTCAAAATTACCTCGTATCAGGACAAATTTTTTGTCTTACTAAGAAAAATGGTGATAGAAACAAGCGTTTTAAGTCTTAAAATAAGTAAATTCATCTTACCTAGTATTTTCATCTTTCATTTTTTGCAGTGTAGTGATTTGAATACCGTGTTCTCACTGAATAAGAGGTACGGTGCTTGTCGCTAACTACTCTATGCAACTGCTTACTGTCTAAGTTTTAATATTTTTGGAAAGTTTTACGTCCCTATGACGATGTCAAAGGTGATTTATAAAAGTTGGGATGGTGAGTAAAATGTAAATAAAAACAGAATGCAATGACTTGCAAATCTCATAAACCCACACTTTACTCACAATAGAACATAGAAAACATATCAGATGTTGAAAGTGAGACATTTCACCATTTCATGAAAAATATTAGCTCATTTGGAATTTGATGGCAGCAACACATCTCAAAAAAGTTGGAACTGGGCCATGTTTACCATCGCGTAGCATCCCCTCTTCTTTTAACAACAGTCTGTAAACGTCTGTGAAGTGAGGAGACCCATTGCTGGAGTTTTGAGAGAGTGCTGTTGTCCCACTCTTGGCTGGTGTAGAGTTCTTGCTGCTCAACAGTCCTGGGTCATGTTTGTCGGATTTAACGTTTTATGATGCGCCAAGTTTTTTCTACTGGTGAAAGGTCTGGACTGCAGGCAGGCTAGTTCAGCACCAAGACTCTTCTACTGCGATGCCATGTGTACAGCCACGCCTCCAGCCGTCCAGCTCACTGGTCTACTAAACCCTGGATCGCACTTCAGTCATTATCCAATTATCATCAACAACTGTTTCTCATTTCCACTGAGTGGTAGCAGTGTATATTTATGACTGAGCTTCCCTCAGTCTCTTTGTGAAGTCTGTGTAACCTCATGCCTGTTTGACATAGTAGTCTTGTATTGGCTTGTTCTCCAAATTCGCAAACTTATACTAAAACCTGGAAACCATACTGTTTATTGTTTTACCAACACATAGATATTTAAGGAACCTCGTTTCCGATTTTGTTTCCTATTTGTAATGCAGTGTTACAGTAGCGTAGCCCAGACTTTCTATTACTCATAGTACTCTTATTTAGGAACCTCAGTTCTTTGTTGTTTTGTATTTCTAAGCTTGTGCCTTCTGCCGTGCAGTGGGTATTAAACACAACCAAATCCATCCTTGCACCTGAGACCAGTCCTAATTTCCTGTCCTCCATCCATCTGCACGAAGTTTGTAAAAAACATTACACCATATTGTTGTAATGGATGTAGTATGTGGTTTAGCATTGTCTTGCTGAAATATGCAAGGCCTTCCCTGAAAGAGACATTGTCTGAATGGGAGCATATGTTGTTGTAAAACCTCTATATACTTTTCAGCATTGATAGTGCCTTTCCAGATGTGTAAGCTGCCCACACCATAGGCACTAATGCAACTCCATGCCATCAGAGATGCAGACTTTTGAACTGTTCGCGCTCCATGGTCCCTCTCCTCTTAAGTCTGCACAACACCGCTTCTGTGGTTTCCAAAAAGAATTTCAAATGTTGATTCATCTGACCACAGAACAGTTTTCCATTTTGCCTCCATCCATTCGAAATGAGCTTTGGCCCAGAGAAGACTGCAGTGCTTTTGGCTCGTGTTTGCATATGGCCTCTTCTTTGTATGATACAGCTTTAACTTGAATTTGTGGATTACAAAGCGAACTGTGGTCACAGACAATGATTTCAGGAAGTGTTCCTGAGCCCATGCAGTGTAATCCAGTGCAGAATCATGCCTGTATTTAATGCAGTGCCGCCGAAGGGCCCGAAGATCATGAGCATCCAATATTGACCTTTAGCCTTTTCCCTTGCGCACAAAGATTTCTCCAGATTCTCTGAATCTTTTGATGATATTATGTCCTGCAGATGGTGGGATATTCAAAGTCTTGGTGAACCTCTGCCCATCTTTACCTCTGAGAGACTCTGCCCCTCTAAAATGCTCTTTTAATTCCCTGTCATGTTACTGACCTGTTGCCAATTAACCTAATTAGTTGCGAAATGCTCCTCCAGCTGCTTTTCATTAGTCCCACTTACTTTTCCGGCTTTTTGTTGCCCCTGTCCCAACTTTTTTGAGATGTGTTCCTGCCATAAAATTCAAAATGAGCTAATATTTTTCATGAAATGGTACAATGTCTCACTTTCAACATCTAAAATGTTATCTTCGTTCTATTGTGAATAAAATGTGGGTTCATGAGATTTGCAAATCATTGCATTCTATTTTATTTACATTTTACACGGCATTCCAACTTCTTTGGAATTAGGGTAGTTAGTGTCTTGTATTTCAAACCATCCAGCTTTTATATTTGGCTAGTGCATTCATGTAGTCTGTAATGTTGGGTTTAAACATGGTCTGAGTCTTTATGACATGGACCTTTTCAGAATCAAAGTAATTAAGGATAAAAAAATGTGTCTTACCTCTTCAAAAGATCTTATTTCCCTGATATTCAGCTTGGATAAAGTTCATTTTCAGCCTAAAAATGTCAGTTTTCATTAAGAAAAAAGTCCAAAATGTTTCATTCATGATGTAAAAAATGGATTCCTCTTTGACAGGATGAGGCAATTGTCTTGAATTTAGCAGGAAAATGTGTTAATAATGTGACAACACAGTTTGAGTTGGATTGTTTGCTCTTTCCCTTGGTGGCCAAGCTTCCTGGGTCCACATAATCATTATAATTTGAGAGATAATTTGGAGCTTGGAAGATGTTTTTCTGACAACCTCTTTTTTCCAACGGTTCACTGAACATAAAACCCATAAAGCTATCCCAGTTCTCAGTAGAAATCTAAGGGAAAGCTCTTTGTTGGATATGGAGATACAAAAAACAGGTTATCTTGGACTACTGTTATTTGTATTATTATTAGGGGTCCAAGCACGAAGTGCTGAAACCCTGTTACTTATGTTAGGACTGTTATTCTTTCTTTCTATGTTTCTTTCTAGAAAGTTGCTTGACTGGCTCCAAATTTTACCCACCAAGAAAGCAACAAAGTCAGGCAGGTATTATGGATTCATTGTCGTTGTC
Organism: Gymnothorax javanicus; assembly: GCA_029692085.1. Lineage (NCBI taxonomy): Eukaryota > Metazoa > Chordata > Actinopteri > Anguilliformes > Muraenidae > Gymnothorax > Gymnothorax javanicus. The sequence continues at coordinate 59,846,712 of CM056196.1, read as the reverse complement.
CCGTGTCCGTCGAAATTTTCTCATGGAGGCTCTACAGGCCAAAAATTTTGACGGATTTCTTTGATATTAGGTGTAGGCATCGGTTATGGTTAGGTCACGACACCAATCAATTTTGGTTGCCATGGCAACAGAATTGACCGAACAAAGCACAATTACATTCTGAAAATGTGCCTGTTTCAGTGCATGGCTTGTGAACATTCTAGAGGTCAGAGTTTTTAGAATATCACAAGCGGGCACTTGGGTATGGAAGTCCATAGTGGACAATATTCAAATGAAAATGTAATCCCACTATTCTTTAACAGTATTTATATTTCATGACGACTACTGGTATACACGCAGAACGCTGTGCATTAAACTCAGTCAACACTATCGATTTTGGTTGCCATGGCGACAATATTGGCTGAATAATATGCAAAAAAGGGGAGAAGCGGGCTTTTGGGGGCTACACCCATTTGGTTGCGGGTGACCAGTCTGTTTAGTTTAACTTTGGTTTGTGCGAAAGTTGTCTTTCGCTGTGAAAATACAGTTGGGTTCCAAAACTTATTGTACGTTTGGATCCCGAATAAACTAGACAGTCCGGTCGCCTGCATCACATTGGTATAGCCCCTGAGTATGGAAGCCCATAGACATGCAAATTTGGTAACTGCCACTGATGAACAATATATTGGATAAATGACATGCAGTCAGACACAAAACACATTTGCACATGCATTTCATGACATTAAATGAGCGTGCAGCCTCACATTTTGGCTTTGACTAACACTTCACCATTTCAACTCAGACGTGTGTGTTGCTTGTTGGTAAAAATTTGGAAGTTCCCAAATTTTTTGCATTACATTTAGCAATAACAATGTCTCCTCAACGTCTTAGACGTCGATTGACTTCAGAGCAATTGGGAAGATGCATCGAATGCTTGACTCTGGCTTCTCCAACGTCACGTTGCAAAAAGCACTTAACGTCAGCCAAAGCGTTGTGAATAGAGCGTGGAACCGCATCAAACGTTTGGTACAGCAGCACACCGTCATGGGGGTGGTCGTCAGAGATCGACTACACAACGACAAGACCACTTTCTCACACTTCAGGCACGACGTCATCCTTTCTGGACAGCCACCACCCTACGAAATGACCTTCATAACGCCTCGAGGGTCAGGGTATCCACTCAGACGATACGGAATCGTCTTCATACTGCCGGCCTCAACTCAAGAAGGCCATGTGTTCGACTCCCACTGACCGTGCGTCATAGGCGTGACCGTTTGGATTGGGCTCACGATCATGTCACATGGACACACAACGATTGGGCTCCAGTTCTCTTTACTGATGAGTCCCGATATTGCTTGGACTTTACTGACAGGAGGCAACGGGTATGGCGAAGACAACGTGAGCGATTTAATGATGCCTACATCAACGACCACGACCGTTATGGTGGCGGATCAATTATGTTCTGGGAAGGAATAAGCAGGAACGGCAGAACGGACCTGCATGTCATGGGGAGAGGGACGATGACAGGGGTACGGTACAGGGATGAGATCCTCAATGTGTACGTAAGACCATACGCTGGTGCTGTTAGCCCTGATTTCATCTTGATGGATGATAACGTCCGTCCCCATCGTGCTAGGGTGGTGAATCAATTCCTAGAGCAGGAGACAATTGTCCGCATGGACTGGCCCGCGTGTTCGCCGGACCTAAACCCTATCGAGCATGTGTGGAACATGCTGCAGGTCGCCATTTCGGTCGTGGGGCACAACCCACAACTCTAGAAGAGCTCGGAAATGCCCTTGTTGAAGAATGGAACAACATTCCAATTGCAAGCATCCGGGTTCTGATTGACAGTATGACCCGACGTTGTCAAGCCGTCATTCAAGCTAGGGGAGGCCATACCCGTTATTGACATTAACTGTGGTAATGAAACATCAAACGAACACTGTCTGTTTTCACTTTACATGTCAGAGGTGAAACCATAAAGTGTTTGTGAAAGCCAAAAGTGTGAGGCTGCACGCTCATTTAATGTCATTAAATGCACTTGCAAATGTGTTTTGTGTCTGACTGCATGTCATTTATCCAATATATTGTTCATCAGTGGCAGTTACCAAATTTGCATGTCATTTCACAAAAAAATTCCTATGATCCCTATCAAATTTTGAGTAGTATATTATGGTGAGACCCCTTTCATTCGACTCCCTTAAATCTTTAGCCTCGAAGAAAATAATGCAAGAGGATAGCTCACCATCACCATCTCGGTCTCGAGCCCAGCTCAGACCGTCGCACCAAAGGAGCAGTGTGCGGGAGATCCGTCCGCCGCCTTGGCGGTCCAGCTAAAGACCTGTGAGAGCTGCCCAGGCTGGGTGCTCGACCTGCACCGTCAGTGTGTCATCTGCCTCGGCGTGCGCCACGCTCGCCAAGCATTGCAGGAGCAGCCAGCGTGCACAGTGTGCGCTGCGCTCCCCATGCCTATCTGGGAGAAAAGAGCGGCTCACTTTTCAACTAATGTGCCTCTAGACAGAGCCATTAGTGAGCTAGTTAGCAAGCCCTCTGACTCCGAGGATGATGTATTGGGCCTGGGAAGATGCCCAGAGCCCCTGCATGAATGGGCGCCGCTGGAACTGAGAGAAGACTACCCAGCCGTCCTGGAACTGGTGGCCATCCTGTCAGGCATGCAGTTGTCCTCTACTCCCTCCGAGCCTGCGAGCGACCCCACTAAGCCGATGGAGTTTGGCGCATACAAGAAAGTGCGCCCGTTGACACCTGTAGCGTTGACCCCATGTTATCCAGTTTTTCAAGACTTCATACAGAGCGCCTGGGCATCTCTGGCAAAAGTCTCACTCCCAGTCGTGCGGTTCCTCCCCTGCACAGCTGTGGCGGGCTGGATGACTGAGTTCCTCATCGGCGCCCTGCCTGTAGACGCACTGCTGTTAGACCAGCTCAGGCTGGAGCCCACAGTCCGGTCCCAGCAACGACCTCTCCCGCCCAGATATGAGCAGGAGGCTAAGTTGGCGGACAAAATGTTCATTGGCAGTGCACAGGTGGCATAAGCCATGAATATCATTGGCTTGACAGGAAATGCTCTGGCAGAGCTGTCGCTCCTCCACGCCCGTTGGGAAGGGGACGACGTGGCTTGGCTGGACGCCCACCGGCTCGCTGGTGTGCTGCTCCGTGCAGCCCAAGCGGCCTCAGTGTGTGTTGGGCGGGTCATGTCTCTGGCAGTAGTCTCCCTGCGTCAGATGTGGCTCAGTCAGACATCTCTAAAAGAACATCAGAAGGCACCGCTGCTCAACATGCCACTGTGCCCATCCTCTCTGTTTGGTCTGCCACTCGACGCTGCCATACAGGAGCAGATGGAAAGGTGTTCATCCAAAAACCAGCCGCGAATGCCATTTTCCATGGTCACTCCAGCCAGCGGGAAGATGCGTCCCTCGGCTGCGAAGCGGAGGCCACCACCCAGTGCTCCCTACCGCCTGCTGCCAGTCCGCGAGCCCGGTGCACAGCCTACGATGCCTCCCCGTCTTGCAGAATGATATGGGAAACAAGCAGGGAAGTCACAACCCGCTACAGCAGCACGGCGTGGCCCCCACCGCGACAAATGATGGTGCGTGGGGATGGGCATTTCGTTTGTGTCTGTAATGTCTTAAATAAAGACAATACCTTGTCACTGAAAGCACAGCCTAATGCACGTTCTCACCCTTACACTGAATATGTCAGACGCATATATTCAGTTAAGCACACCATTCCTCAGAAAGTTCCAGCCGGTTCTTTTCTGATCCTTCAGAAAAAATCCTCAAACCCTCCCCTCATAACATCACGCTCCTCTGCTGAAAAATGGTTAAGTAGAGCGTGTTCTTGAGCAAATGAAGAATATGCAAATGAGCCACTATTGGCACCATTTTCCAATGAGCCTTTGATGGTTACTGCAGCGCAGTTTTCATCCAGGTCCACGTCCATTTTGACCAATACGAGTGCGTTAACTTCTGTTAACTCGCCTTCACATGGTCAAGTGGTTATGAGCGCTGATATTAACCACGTGGCTGATAGCACAATGGTTAGAGCGTTAGACTATGGCGTGGGCAACCCGGATTTGATTCCTGGGTGTGCTTTGTCAAACTGTGTCATTCCAGTACAATTTCCTGTATATTTGCAAACAGAAGTGTCTTCATTTAATGAAGGCTGTCGTGGGCAACACAAATATGAATATTCTGTTTTTCCTGGAATTTTCAGCGTAATTTTCCGGAATTTCATTATGAGCGCCTTTGCTCTCAGGCGCGCCCGCTGTCAGCTGTCGCCACACTTGCAGTCTTTCTGTGTCGTTTACCCCCATGGTTCGACAGAATGTTAAGCCAGGGCTACTCACTCCAATTTTCAAGGACGCCCCCCCCTTCCAGGGCATCCTTGAATCTGCCGGTGGCTCATAATCTGAGGTCCTTTCAAGGGAGATTCAGGACTTACTGCTGAAGGGCGCCATTGTGCGGGTACCAGTGTCAGACGCTCACAACGGTTTTTACTCCAAGTACTTCCTGGTTCTCAAGAAGTCGGGAGGGATGCGCCCCATACTGGATTTACGGGTACTCAACGGCTACTTGGCATGGAAGCCCTTCAAAATGCTGACAGTCCAGCAGCTGTTGAAAGCAGTCCAGCTAGGCAACTGGTGTGTATTAGGCGACCTGAAGGATGCATACTTTCATGTGGCTATCCAGCATCGCTATCAGAAATTCTTACACTTTGCCTTTCAGGGTTCTGTTTTTCAGTACTCCAGATTGCGTTTTGGGCTTTCGCTTTCGCCCCAAACGTTCTCCAAGTGCGTGGACGTGGCCTTGGAACCGTTGCAGAGAGGGGGGATGCGAGTCCTACACTACTTGGACAACTGGCTCTTTCTGGAAAACTCCCCTGTCGAAGCCATAGAACAAGCAAAGCACCTGATTCTCCACATATCGCAGCTGGGGTTGGGGATAAATTGGGAGAAGAGCATGGTGACACTGTCGCAGACTGTGGCGTACCTTGGACTCCCCTTGGACGCGGCATCAGGGCGTGCGCGCCTGTCCGACGAGCGCTGCAGGGCATTGCTGCAGCTGGTACGACGGGTAATGTCGTCCCGGAAGGTGTCAGCACTGACTGTCATGTCCTTGTTGGGCATGATGTCAGCCGCACAGGTGGTAGTATCATTGGGCCTTCTCCACATGCGGACCCTACAGATGTGGTTTCAGTGTCTGAAGCTGAGTGCCCGGCGCCGGAATCTTCATGTGCTCACTTTGCCCAGGCTGGTTTTCTGGCCCAGTGTAGAAAACTTGACCCGAGGGGCTCCGTTGGGCCAACTGGCGAGCTTTACAGACACCTCCCTCCAAGGCTAGGGGGGTGGTGTGCCAAGGCCGGTCGATTGAGAGCTGGTGGGACTTCGAGGAGTCCCGGCATATAAATGCCCTGGAAATGGTTGCGGTTTCATACGTCTTGCTTCATTTCCTGGAGCTCCTACGGGACCAACATGTCCTGATGAGGAGCGACAACTCCACCTTGGTAGCTTACATCAACCGTCAAGGTGGGGTGCGGTCAAGGACGCTTTGCGCCCTCGCGGGGAGACTGCTGCAGTGGAGTCAGATCCACCTCGGGTCTCTGAGGGCACGCCACATTTCGGGGGCTTTGAATCAGGGAGCAGACCTCATGTCACGGGGTGGGCCTGTGCCGGGAGAGTGAGGTCTGCACCCTTGCATTGCTCAACAGGTGTGGGCCCAGTTTGGCCTCCCTGTAATGGATCTGTTTTCCTCCAAAGAGAACACTTTGTGGCCCTTTGGTGCTCACTCAGGGTGGAGGGCGACCCTCCACTGGGTGTGGACGCCTTGGCCCAGAAGGGTTGGCCTCAGGGGACATTGTATGCGTTTCCCCCGACTTCGCTGATCCCACCACTTCTGCTGAGAATCAGGAAGGAAGGCCGGACGGTGATATTGATAGCTCCGGATCGCCACAACTCAGTCTGGTATCTGGAAGTTGTGCGTCTAGCAGTGATGGACCCGTGGCCCCTCCCCATGGTGGACTAGTGGAATTTCACAGGCAAAAGGAAAGTTCAAGGCCCCGCCCGTCCTGGTTCAGCCTCTAATGGCTTAGCTCCTGAGAGGCAGCGGGTAAAAAGGTGTTCTTCCGCAAATGTCATTGCTACGTTCCAAGGGGCCAGGGGGCCTTCCACGGTAGCGTTGTACGCAACACGGTGAGAACTTTTCTCTGGTTGGTGTAATGCGCATAATGTCGACCCCATGACATCTCCTATTGCCATCATCTTGTCTTTCCTGCAATCTCTTTTGGATTCTGGCAGGGCTGTGTCCACTGTGAGGGTGTATGCAGCCGCTATCTCTGCATGTCATGAAGGACTACAGGGGGCTCCTGTGTTCTCGCACCCCCTTTAGCAGTGATTTTTAAAGGGCGCTCTGCAGCTGAGGCCACCGCGGCGGGTCACAGTGTCGCAGTGGGATCTCCATATAGTCCTTGACGGTCTTTGTAAGCCACCATTTGAGCCATTAGACAATGTTTCCATGCAGCTTCTGTCCTTGAAGACAGCTCTACTGGTGGCACTGTCTTCTGCAAGTAAACCCACAATGTCTGGTTTTGAGTGCAGATAAGGCTATCCTGCATCCTAACAAGGCTTTCATGCCTAAGAACATTACAATGTCCTTCAGTTGTAGCACAGTCGTCTGAGCGGCTTTTCATCCTCCGCCTCATACTTCCGAGGAAGATAGCAGGCTACACTTGATTTGCACAGTAAGGGCCTTGGCCTGCTATGTACGCCATACATCGGCAAGTCGTAAGACGGAGCAGCTGTTCATCTGTTATGGCGCAACTGCATCTGGACGACCTGTATCAACTCAGCGTCTGGCTCACTGGCTATGCGACACTATGAGGCTTACTTCACTATGGTAAGCACTGCCCCAATGGGGCTGTATGCTCATTCAACAGGGGGTGTGGCAGCCTCTGCGGCCTTGTATAGGGGTGTTGCTGTTGGTGACATCTATGCTGCTGTCTCCTGGTCGTCACCATCCCACTTCGTTTGATTTTATCTCAGGGATATGACGGCTGGTTCGCTGTCTGAAGCTGTATTAAATGCTGCTTTGGGTAAGGAACAGGACTGGAATTGATGCCAGGATACTCCCCCTCCTACACATGAGGACAGCTGGGCGGGAACTCATCTAGGCTCTGCCCTTTGTGGCACTAACAGAGCTGTTAGAGGGCGGAGCCCATACGAAGTATGATGATAGTTACTGGGTATGTAACTCCAGTTATACGAGTATGGGCGGAGCCCTCTAACCACCGTGGCCTAGCTGTTTTTTCTTCGAGGCTTCAGTTTTTCCATAAACGGGAGTCGAATGAAAGGGGTCTCACCATTATATAGCCGGGAGTGGGATGGATATGCAAATTTCTTCAGGCGGGCTGTTGTGCAGCAAGGGATTAGCACTAGCAGGGCTGTTAGAGGGCTGCGCCCATACTCGTATAACCGGAGTTACATACCCAGGAACTATCGGTTTTCTTTTTTTTTTCGTGCTCTGCCGCCTTAGCTAGATCCATGCTTGAACAAGTTTTTACAATTCCTAAAAGCAGTAAATTATTTTCCATCTTGTAACAAATTCACTTCATTTAACGAATCTAACGTTGATGCCATAATTCTCTATTGAGCATCTAACAGCAATCATAGCGTAACTAACTTACTGAGATTCAAAGTTCCTGAAGATAAAAATGTTTTCTGCATACTCCATGTAGATCATAAACCCTATGGATACAGCTCATTGAAATCAGTGAGCAGTGAAAACGTTATAGATTTAGCGCAAAAGTTAGGAGTGGGGCAGATTATAGAATGAAATCTTATTGGCCCAGCTGCGGGGCAAATAGTCGATCTCTTTCCCCCAATTCACCCCGCTGCGGGGCGAATAGCCACTTCCTTTAAAAAATCCACATCTCCGCCATTTACGTGCATTTGTTTACTTGCAGACTGTGACCTGCCTGATGTGGCTGACACTCTGACTTATCGGAGCAACGGGCCAAAGCTGCTAATGCGGCGTCTATGTATACATGTCTATGGCTTGACCATTCCCTTCTCTCTCCAAAGAGGCGTGTCTTTGGCAGAACGTAGGCAGCCAGCAGCCCGCCGATTTGACTAGAGGGCGCCCAGGAGCATATTTTCAATACACTGACTAGGGTTATCTAATCAAGTGACAGCAGCAAATGAGTGTTTTTTTTTTGTGCTCCCGCTGGCCCCCTTGTCAAGATGCCACCCTGGGCGACTGCCCATTTTGCCTATATCTAAATCCGCCACTGATCATAGATCAACCGCCTTTGTCAGATGAGGTCCTGTCTCCCCCCCAATACTGAGTCAAAATTCACCCATATTGATTGGATGGTTTTGCTATCTCCAGCAATTTTATGCTTTAGCCTTTAACTTGTGAACTGTATGCCATTCAATCAAAATTCCTTTGCCACTGGATTCCCTGGGTCACTCCACATCTATCAGCAGAGTCCATGCCGTTTACTGCCTGGACAGATTTCCTGACATTTTGAATTTTGTCAGAGACAGTTTTTTCGCTGCTCCTCCGAGGCTGTACATCTGATTCACATGAAATTTTGTATGGAGAATATTGGGACTTTCCTCTTTCAAATTTGCATAAACGTTATTGATTAGTCCAATGGTTCGGCATTTATCGACCAATAAACTTGATATGAAACATGCAATCACACTAAATTGCCCATAACTCGTGAAACATTCGTCTAATTCAGCCGAACTTTCAACCACATGTTGAGAGGCGTTGCATGGAAACACTGTTAAAAGGATTTTGAGCTAAATCACTAGTGGACACTAAAAATGCGAGAAATGTGCATCTCATAATTGACCTCATAGATTTTATGAAATTCTTTACACATTTTTTATACACAGTTTATCCATAAAATGTGATAAACATTGATGAAAGTGGACATGACTTATTGCAAAATAACCAAGTCTTCTTTCGCCTTAAAGGCACAACTTCAGAAATTCTTTTAAAATCTGATGTATGTATGTGTTATCTGCAGAACATCTTGGCTGAAGTGAAATAAACCTTCTGTAATATGGAATATTTACAGGTTGAAAATTTGCATAGCAATGATTGCTATACAAACCCTGAAATGTATAGCACTCTTTCAAAATAGTATAGTGGTCAATATCCTCCATAAAAACCAAGAGAAGGGTTTTATCATTATACAGGGCTAGAAATTGGATTTTTTTCCCCATTAGACATCCGGACTAGTAATTACTCAGGTTTACTATTTCTCCCAATCATTTACTCTTTTACTAGACAGCCTTTTTTCATTTAATTTACAGCACCAAGAAGACATCTGCCATCTCAAATCTTTTTTATTTGTTTTTTTTACAACTGAAACTCACACCTATGCTAATTTAACTCCAGTTATGTTCTAATAGTAATTTATAATCATTCATGCCAATAAACATAATCACACAAGCCCATCAGTAAAACAGAAAGTAACATTTTCTTCATAATTAATGGAAAACAATAAAAAACTTCAAATTTCAAAGCCCTTCAGTGCCTTGGACACAGAGAAATCCCCAGCCAATTATTGACATGATATAAATTTCTGGATTGTCTATTTCTAATTATTTTCAAACACTAATTAAAACATATAGTAAAAACATAAAAACATATAAAACATAAAGTATATAATTGTTATTCATCTAAATTTGTTGCTTTCATTTTATCCAAGATAAGTTACAAAGTTCAGCAATACTTGGCAGTTCTTCAGAAGTTAATTTCAAGTTATTCAACATCCATCTGCTGTTCATGTTCACTTTTAACAATGGGTTTAAGTCCATACTTTGCTTAAGAGTTGAGACCATTCTCTAATTTACACTGAATCTATAACTTTTTAGATTCTGAAAATGTGAGCAGTATTCTGATCATCTAGTCTAACGTCAATCGATCGTCAAATTCCAAAGCAGGACAGTCTGGACCTTGACCCTCACACAATAATTTGCAGTTTTTCATGCAATAAGCTCATCTGGAAATCTTTGTTGTCATTGTTATTTTTATATTAACTATCTGTGCTGGAGGACACCTGGCTAGGTAATTGAGTGATAACAAAAACAAACATCAGAAACGCAAGTATATGGTGCCAAAGTGATTTCAAATAACGCCATGTATTAGAAAATCTCTCCAGAAGTTGACTTTTGTCTGCATTGTGAGCACAAACATATTTACATTGGACAGAATTCTTTATTCAACCTCCACCAATATCGAATGAAATCAGTATTTCTTCAGCTTACCTTGATGCTTGGGTACCCAGAGAAATGATGTGTAAAAATGTCAAGTGTACATCCAGTCAAGAAAATTTAGAGTATTCTGCTATACATGGTAATAGCATATAACGGCGGCAGCCTTGTGACTGATGACACACTGGGTCGCTAGGTGATACACAGTCACGAGGTTAAGTATTAAGTATATGCATTCGCGATATTAAATATGATTCTAAACCCCCTTCTCACTAATGAGACCCCTCAAAATATATCGGCAACCCCTTTTAAAGTTGTTCTGCTAAATAAAAAGCTGCAACAAGTGGATGTTGGATACGGAATTCTTTCCATTTACAATTTATAGGTAGTTGACAATATTTTACTGGATACTCGGTCTAGTTTGAGGATAAGTTTACTCCTCCGCCGTAATTTTTACTAGTGTGCAGACAAGCGGACTACCGCAAATTTCGAACCCTGTTATACATTGGGCATAGATTCAAAACAAGTTTCAACAAAACCAATCACTGGAATTTAGATAAAAAAGAGTGACTGGTGATCTTGGGTAGTATTATGTTTCTCGTGGTGTTACATTGTTGAAGAAATTGCGGAGGGGTGCGCCTTGCCTTGATAATAGCCAAGTTCACAGTCATCGCAGCAAGGAGGTGCAATCATGTCTAACAGCGTTCAAAACATGGACAGGTGCAACAAGAATAGAGAGGGGCTGACCAGCATATTTTGCTGTGTACTGCGGATTCCTCTTGACCAATCCAGGCAATCTTCCACAATCGAACAGTGGCTTCAGTTGGCATGTTTTGAAAAAAGTCACTTGGCCCTGAACTCGGAAGGCAGACAACTTGTTTTCAACTGTGCATTTTGACAGTATAGCGCCACTTACGGAAGACTACAATCTTTCAGAACATTGATTGCCTCCTGATGATAATATCAGTGCAATGTTGTGAATTTTGGAAAAAAAAAAAAACTGCTTTTTTGAGGTAAAATTTTGTATTGCACCCCCAGCGATGCAAGGCGTGATTTGCTTCGCTGTATGGGAGCTTTTGTGGCGCAAATTGTGATGCGATACCGTGGAAGATATTCCCTGTAATATTCCAAGCTCTGATTCTGATGTCACTCCCCTCTGTTTTTAGAAAAAAAATCAATGAATGTAATACCATGGTGTTGCCTTCTTACTGTACTGAACAAACATGAGTTTTGAAATCACCATACCTTAGTTTGTAAATAGGCAAAAAATTGTGCTATCTTGACTGCATATTAGATGGAAATGTGCAGCGGCAAGACATTTGAGACAATCTGATATTTTTCAGATAATTTGATCAATCTTCATCAAACTAAATACAAGTGTTGTCTGGACTGTCAAGACGATGTCGATAAAGCCTTGCGTAAATTAATTAATGTGGCACGCTAGTATAGTCATAATATTCTTTCTGAGGCTTTCAATGTGGGTTGGACTTGCGTTGGCATCTGCATTCTTTTTGAGCTGTAGTTAGCTAGAGAAATGGTCTCGGCATCTCTCAGGATCGAAAGGAGAGATGAGTCCATTTTCAAGTCCATTTATAATGTGAGCACACATTTACAGTTACTTACAGTTAGAGTTCAGTGGGAGCTGGTTCACCATTTTCCTTCATTTTAAAAACAGCATTTAGACACCTCTGTGCTGCATTATCAGATCCAGGTAATATTCTCTTGACTTCTGTGTAGTCTATTTAGATGTCACTGCCTGTCTGACTGTCTTCTAAAAGCCTCAACCTAATTTCTTAATTTATTAATAACTGAACGTACACAACTGTCTAAATGATATATACAGTCAATACATACTGTAGAATTGCATTCCACTTCAAAATTGTGAACTATTTGGGATTATCTTCCAGAAAAAAGATCTGGATTGTGGTTTCAGGGTTTGCGGATTTAAAAAAAAAATTTAGTCCACAGTTTCTCATGGACATAGCTGATGATGGATACATCATGTCAAGCAACATGTTAGACAATCAGTAATCATGTGCATGCTGCTGTGGAGAACCTGCCCTTTCTGTCTAACTGCGATTCATGAAAACACGATCAGTCCTTATAGAGAGACTGAAAAATTATATTTTGTTGTCTTCAAGGCGTACCATCTAGTTTGTTATAAACACTATCGATCTAAACTCTATTGATCCAGCCTTTCAAGGCGACAAGGAAAAAAACACCCCCCACTCACACACTTACACACAGGTACACTCGCACACAAAGTCTTATAGGCCAATGAGATTTGCGGTACTTAAAATCAGTCTCTTCCCGAGAATCATAGTGTCTGCCTCACAGATTTGAATAAACGCCAAGTGTGACTGACTTTTGGTATAAATTAAAAATTTTTGCTTCCCATTGGGAGATTTCCCATGTAGATTTGAGTGTTATTCAAAGAAATGTGATTCAGGAAATAAAATTAAAGATTTGCGACCAATTTCCAAATAAAAAATATTGCCAAAGCCTTTTGTCAGGGCAGGCATGCATTTTTTTCAACTGTTTTGAAGACCACCAACCATGTCCAAGATCTTTATTTCTCTGTTCTTTTTTCTGCTGGGAAAGGAAAGATGGGAGCCTCATAAATTTGTCTGTAAAGTTACTTTGAGGATTCTTAAGTATTCAGGTTGGAGTTGGAAAAACAAGCCAAAACAAACCTGCAAGAGATGGAAGGATGAGGGCTTTAGCATGCAGGCCCCATTGACTGCGTTTACATGGACATGAATATTATGACCCAAATCCCAGTTTTGATCATACTCGGGATAAGGCATTTACATGCACTCAGAGAAACCTGGTTATTCATATCCCTGTATGCATGGTGAATAATAGTATTCCGGAATCTGGTTACTGCGTCTTATTTGCGCAGGCTACAATGATGTTTATTTTTTACATTTCAAGCCGCATCTGAAATCTGAGAAAAAAGGGGTAAAACTACACAAGCAGTTAAGTTGGAATTTACATGTGAAAGACTTTAAAAAGAGAATACTTTACAATGTGTACTTGCCTCACAAATTACAACGTGTTATTATCCAGAGACATTCATTAATCTTCTATAAATTGATGATAATGGGTAACTTTGACTATTGCGGTTTATGAAACACTGGTAAAATGAACATGAAAAACAGCATATACTGCAAAACAGAGCTCTCATAGCTGTTCTGAGAGTAGATTCTCAATTCTCTGCACAGAATATTTTCTATTCTGAAATTAGACAATATTTCAGTCAGACTTGCAAGACAGGGAATGATCATGATTCATAATATTTACTATATGAATTCACCATCATATTTAACTAAGATTTAATTCTAACAACTAGAAATATGATATGAGTAATGCTCATAATGAGCTTTGTCATCCAAAATATTAGGAAAAAAATGCATGCAAAGAAGTCTTACATTTAGGGATGCAAAATTTTGGAACTCTAACGGAAAGGATGAGTACGATAGAGAACGTCTGGGGGGGTGGTTGAGAACTAGATATGGATTGCTAACTTTTTAATATTAATAAACTTTTTTGGTTTATATATGTGGTTTTTTTTTTTGGTAATAAATTTAGTACATACCATGTTATTTTTACACTGTATGTACTGTTTTTGATCATTGTGTCATGTTTGCTAGTGTTTAATTATCATTGTTTTTATGTATGAGAGCACAGACTCATGGAAGAACAGTAATTTGATGAACTGGGTATGCCATGTTAAATAATTTAAATAAAATGTATTCAACACCTGGCGTGAGCAACGTAATGGATAAGTGCTAAACTATTTGGCTTTCAGAGCCATTTTACCACCAATTAAATGCATACCAATGGTTCAGCTTCAAGTCACTTTCCCCCAGCTCACAAAAAAGAATGTCATATAACTGTCGTCAAAGACCTCGAGCGCCTCAACATTCTCCTCGGAGCAGGAAAGGATTATCCTGAAAGCTGCGAGAATGAAACAGGAGGCATCACTTCCCCCACATGACTGCATAACCTGTGACAGGATGCGCGGCTTTGAATGCATTAAGCAGCTCTCAACTGTTACTCAGCCAGGAAAATGGTATTCACGTGCACAAGCTGTGGTGTGCACTTAAATTACTTCTAAAACACCCATTCTCACCTGGCATCAGAATGGAAGAACTGCTGGGATTGAAAGCTTCCTTAGAAAGACACTAGAAAGTGTCCAAAGTAGAATCTAAATAAGCCTGAAAGATTTTGCTAAACCCCGCTTTGAATCACTGATTGGGATGCCTGGTTTTCAAGACCACACAACACCCTTAGCTAGGAGTTTGACTACAGAAATAATGCATATGGAACTAGTTGGACTTGCAAGTATCTTGCTAGGATTTAATTAATACTAGGCATTCCTCTGGTCTGCCTTATTTTCAATTCCGTGGAGTCACATGCTTTCCAAGCACCTCCCAAACACTGATCATTTGCAATTAATAAAATTAAAGTAGAATCTCCTTTGAGAAGCACGGAAATGGCAAGACTAGGCAGTTACGGCAAATTTTTGTTAAAGAATTATGAAAGTTTTTCTTGTGTATGCCCGATGGCTATTGTTTTTCCTAGACTCCTTATTGTCAAGTTGCATTTGGAGATGTCCTGAAGCTCTTTTTTTGGCTTTATAGTTGATGAAAACCAAATTTCAATCATTTGAACTTGGCTCATGTGGGAATTAGGGCTTATCCAACAGTAAACCAGTCTTGAATAAATGCAATAATCATTTTACGAAATTTAAAATTGGTGTAATCAAAAACATTCATCCCTTAAAAGCTTTGTACCGCTGACTGAAATGATTACCAAGCTGCATCAAGGTCCAAAAACATGCAGACCTTTCTCATAATCTGTGCAGTCTTTTCATGACCTTCAGCTCCAAATTTGCACAGTAAACACGACCCCCACTAACTCCCCCAACCCCCTCACAGTCCCTCTGCTCCAGTGCCGCACATCATGCCAAACATATCCAGTTGATGGCTGGCTGTAAAATATAATTTACAATTTATTTGCATTTTCATTACAAAAATAAATGCTAGATTACAGGACAACAACTAATCAAAAAAAAATCCTTAATGTAACTACCGATGATTTACTGGTACAGCTTATTCAGCAAATTAATTGCAGATGGCGCATGGTAAAAAGCTGACTGGAATATATATTTGCATTGTATGTTGTTTTCTGGAACTACTTACAGTTAAACATTAGTGCAAGTAATCTATGAACCATATTACCAGATCAGAGAATGCAATATGTATGCACACACACGCATGCATGCACGCACGCACACGCACACGCGCGCACACACACGCATGCACACACACCACACATATTTACATTTAAGGAGAAACAGGGAGGGAGCCATCTGTCTCTGGCTTTGAACAGTACTCTATTGTGATTTCCTGTGGTGGCTTCAGAGGCTGTTAGTAGACCTTGTTCTAATTAATCATTCAGGAGAGCTCTGGAGGTGAATCGCAGGAATCGCAGCAGCAAATGGAAAATCATAGATGATAGATGCCGGATGATTTGGGGCTTTCTCCCGTTTACTCATTTATAACACTGCCTGTGTGAGCTATAGTGTATCCAGTGTTTTCATCAGATTTCCTCTTTAAAAATAGTGAATGAAACTTGCATAGTAAACTTGGATAGCAAACACAAAGAATTATGTCCTCGGAGAATGATCTACAGCTACGTTGGACAAAAAGCAAACAAAAAGATCGCTGACCTGACCGAGGATATTCGTCAGCTCTCGGAGGAGCTTCAGAGGAAGCACTCGCTCCTGGCCGGCTTTATTGACTTGGCTTGTGGGCAATCCAAACAGATATCCTCCCTTGGTGCAGTCTTGCAGGACACAGTGCCATGGGACACTTCCACCTGTCCGAGGCCGCAGCCACCCTCTTCAACACCAAACCACCCGTCATCTTAGACCGAGGTGGTTGTGCGTAGTCGCAGGCGAGTCTCAAATGGGGCCGCCTTGCCCCCGTTTGAACCTCTCCAACCGATACACAGCCCTGTCTGAAGACACTCCGGTCCACTCAGCCGATGTCCTGGTCTTCCCAAATGATGCCTTCGTCCACTTAGCAGATACACCAACGGCCCCAACATGTCCTGACCTGGGCTCCCCTCCAGAGGTGGCGTCTGCTGACCCTGCGGTTTCCTCACCACCGTCAGCGAGCAGTGTCAGCAACCATCATCCTGCACTATGGCCTCCTACTCCCAGCGTAGGATGCTAAAAGAGGCTGTGCTTGCACGTTCAGGGGGTTTCCCCTGCCCTAAACCGCTGAGAAATCGTTCTCCTGGGGACGCTGTCACCGCCTTGTCTCAACACCTGCCTGCCTGGTCGGCCGCATCATCAACTTCTTCCCCGCGTCCCCTTTTCTCCCCGACCACTTTAATAGTGGGTGACTCTATAACCAGGTACCTCCGATTTTTTAACGTAGCCACAAACTGCTTTCCCGGTGCTACGGTTCCCATTATCCTGGGTAAACTAGTGGGTCTGATGCCAGTGCTCCCATCCTCTATAACTCGAATCATAGTTCATGTGGGAACAAATGACACGTCAGCAGTCTGAGCTGACCAAAGAAGATTTTAATGACCTGTTTTTAAACAGCTGCGGGAAGGCCATTTTTATTTCTGGTCCTTTGCCCACTATGGGAAGAGCGGTCTGTTTTAGTCTGATACTCAGCCTTAACACTTGGTTCCAGTCTACCTGCAGACCAAATAATATAAGCTCCATCGATAATTTTAACTTATTTTAGAATCAACCCTCATTTTTTAGTTTTGAAGGAGTCCATCCTAACAGACTGGGGAGCCATATGTTATCTGCAAACTTACAGTACTTTGTTAGGTCAGCTCCATGGGACAGACTGTTTTCGTCTAACAAAATCACACCGGAAGTTGTTCATGTACCGGTGGCATTACCTCAGACTACTAACCCCAGTGTTTACAATGATCCTGTAGCCGGTAGTTCCGGCTACTCTCATAGCCCCCAAATATTGTATGAAAATGTTTCTCTGAATATTTTTCCAATTCAAGCTATATTAACTAGATAACTCGGTCGCCACAGGGACCGAAGTCGTGGATCTCCCCGATCCCCAAATTTCGACAAAATGGCCGCCGGCAGCGATATTGGACATCCAAAATTGCCGAAAATCGGTCTTGAGCATTGTCAAATAAATATCTTCGCCTGTGCAAAATTAGAAAAAATTCCTGTAATAATTGTTGCTTCCAGAGCCCAGAATAGAAAATCTCTGCAGGCGTGGCGGCGGCCCCGGAACTAAACCATAGTATCTCCCGACTATCGTCGTAGGGGAGATACAACTAACAAGTCAGATAGATCTCTTAAAAATAGAGGTGCAAATACCCTAAATCATAAAATTATATCTACTGCAGTCCCCACAGATATGGTACACACTCCTCATAACATTAGTGTTAAAATGGCCCTAATTAATGCCAGATCACTCTCTAAAAAATCTTTTATTTTAAATGAAATAGTTACATCCGCAAACTTGGATTTCTTTCTATTGACTGAAACGTGGCTGAAACCTGATGAGCACAGCCAGCTAATTGAATTATGTCCCCCAAATTATAAATTTATAAAATGTCCTAGATCCCATGGCCGTGGTGGAGGTCTTGCTGCTGTGTATAAAGAACACTTTAATTGTAACATCATAAACATTGGGACCTTTTCCACTTTTGAATTACTGGCGTTTAAAATTGAGAGTACTTCTATCATTTCAATAATTTTATACTGTCCACCAAAGTGTCAAGCTGGTTTCTTTGAAGAGTTCTCCGAATTATTATCTAAAATTTCAATTGATTTTAGCCAAATAAACATTTCCTCAGATCTGAATATTCATGTGGATGACCGAAATAGTCCTGATTCACGTGAGCTGCTAAATATTCTGGAATCCTTCGACTTCTGCCAGCACGTGTCCGGCCTCACCCATAACAGAGGTCACACTGTGGACCTGGTTATGGCTAAAGGGCTTGATGTCACTGTTACCTCAATCAAGGAGATCGCTGTATCAGATCATTTTTGCATTTATTTTGATGTTTCCTTCAACCCGGGGGAAAAAAAAAACAAAGTTGCAAACAATGAAAAAACGCTATATGGATAATGATACTGCTATAACTTTCATTGACTCCATGCCAAACTTGATACCACCTACTGATATTTTTATTTCTCGAAATGTCCTAGTCTCAAATTTCAACTCAAAAGTAGGAACCATTTTTGACAATATTGCACCTCTGAAAACAAAAAAAAAATTATAGGAAACAAAAGGCCCCCTGGAGATATGACACTACTGTAAAACAACTTAAGACAGTGTAGACAGGCGGAGTGTAAATGGAGGAAAAGCAAGCTTCAAATTCACTATGACATTTACAAAGGCCGTCTAATTAATTATAATCAGGCATTGAGAGGTGCATGGCAACTGTTCTTTTCTAAAATTATAAATAACAAGAGGCCCATGGGCCTTAACGGTCACCTGAGTTGTATAAAAACTGATGTTATTGATGTCAATGAACCAAATATATCCAAAAGTATCATTTTCCTATATAAAGTATAGTAAACTTTACCCCCTCCCCAGGGGCAAACATGGAGCTTGGGGGTCATGAAATGAACAATTTTGATAAAGCACCTCAAGACCCTTTCATCTATGAAGAGTACTGGTTTCCAGCCTATCTCGGTCTAGAGAAGAGAATTTTTAAAATTTCAGCCAATTTGAGCACTTTTAGCCCCGCCCCTCAGAGCACCTGGGGGTGGGCATCATATAACTGGCAATTTTGGTGCATATTTGACCAAGGAAGGTTCCTGCAAAATTTTATTGAAATCGGATCAGCGGTTTCTGAGAAGAAGTCAAAAATGTATTGACCAGTCTTAGCCCCGCCCCACAGAGCACCTGGGGGTGGGCACCATATTACTCATAACTTTGGTGCATATTTGACCAAGGAAGGTTCCTGCAAAATTTTATTGAAGGAAGTGTTACTTATTGTAAAATGCACCCTTGAGTCTGGCATTTACCCAAACATCCTTAATACCGCTGTAGTAACACCTTGACTGAAAAAGAACGATCTACAACATTGTAGATCCTTCAGTCATCAGTAACTACAGACCAACATCAAATCTTCCGTTTTTCAGTAAAATTATCAAAAAGATTGTGTTCACTCAAATCAATGACTATCTTATCACAAATTACCTGTTTGATGCTTTTCAATCTGGATTTAGACCACACCATAGCACAGAAACTGCCCTTATAAAAGTCATTAACGACATTCAATTAAACACAGATGCAGGCAAATTAACCATCCTCATACTCTTAAGGCGAGACACGGCAGGCAAAAACATGAATTTTTCATGCAGTGGTCAAATTTGAGATTTTGGGCTTGTTTACTCCTTGAATATGTATTCTTTCAAACTGCTATAAAGAAAACATTAAAATTACACATTTAGACGTTTATTTTATTACATTTTGTCTACTTGCGGCAGTAGAATTTCTTCCGAATTAACTAAAAAGTTAGCATTCCGACGCAACGAACAGTACTTCGCCTCTTCACTGAAATCTGTCATGACCGGTACCGTTGTAAAGCTCTGATTCTCCTGCACAACGCCGTGTAATCCAAATAAGGGCATTTCCTTTCTGTGAGTAACCAATCGTGAAAGTTCATAGGGGGATTTAAAGCTAATGACAAAATCTCATTGGCTACTGCTGGTTTCTGCTAACGTGATTCGCTCAGATGCGTCACGTGGTGCGCTCTGACACTTCCGTCTTTAGCTTGCTGCGGAACCTTGGCGGCGTCCGAATAGTTAAATAATCACGTCCTATCGTCTAATTCCGAACCACTTTTCTTTAACCTCTGTGTAATACGTCATGAGGTAAAGGAACGGTGTAAAGGGGACTCTTTCACAGCTTAGGGAGAGAACCGCGCTAATAAGAGAATCCGAACGCATTTACGCTTGGCACAGTGATCACCCGCCTCCTGTCCGTCATGTTTGTTTGTTTGAGATTTGGTGGCATGTTCGCGTTCCCGTGCCGTGGTCAGCGATTAGTCAATCAACGCAATGCATGTGTTCCATGATCGTTCAAATTGTTTAAATCAAGTAGGACCATTTGAAACATTTTTATGCAATTCCATTGCTTTCAACCCCTGAGTAAAGAAAAGCGTGAAAGGTCTGGAGGCATAATTATTTCCATGTTACAAGTGGTGAAATCCACCGAAATGCATGTGAAACTGATAAACCTCCATGCACAAGGACTTCAATTCCGCCTGAGAATCTCTTACAAACGCGCTGGTTGACTGGTTGCTGACATAGGGCACGGGAACGTGAATATGACATTTAAACGGCCGAATGCGTGAAAGTTGACAGCCTTTTGTCCTAATTGTGCTGCACCGGGTCTGACAATAAACATTGATCCAGAAAATCATGGGTTCTGCAGCAGTTTATTGCTCGAGTGCAGTAATTGCAAAAGGGACACTAGTGCAGACGAAGCGTCTTTACATCTACACCAGTGGGCTTCAACGTTGTTCCTTGGGACCCACTGTGTATGCTGGCTTTTGTTCTAACCACAGTTGTAATCGCAGGATTTTAATGAGCTGTTCATTAGTCTTAATTAAGTGTATTTAATGTTTAGAGCAGTTATTTGGCCTCTTAATTCACAAGATAACAGAAATATCTATGTTTGCCATCCAGAATTAAAAAATGCCATACCCACATTGCTATGCATTGGAAATAACAGCATAAAATGAGAGAAAACAATGTAACCAATCAAATTAAAGATGTACTTGGCTCCTACTTGGTAAAAACTAATTGGCACATCATGACAAATTTATTCGACAAGCAAATGGTAAAGAGTCAAACCAGCTTTGTGTTAATCTAATTAAGTTCACCTGAAGTTTTTTGAAAGAACTTGAAACAGTTGTGTCCCTCAGCCCAATTTGGAGTTTACGGAGTTCCTCAGTGTCTAATTTGATCAGTTTCAAATGTTACAATGCTGGAAATTTCTTGCAGTATAGAAATAAAACCACAATCTTCAAGGATATTTTATTCTTCATAGCATGTATGGATGTTTCTATGTAACATTTGGCTAAAAACAGTAAGTAACAATGCTAAATATGAAAAACAACTAATTAAGACATTAACAACTTGTTAAAATCCTGTGATAACAATTGTGGTTGAAACAAAAATCAGCATACACGTTGAAGACCACTGATCTACATGATTGCAGAGTGAGAGTAGAAGTGATGTCGCGTTTGACGTGAGTTTTGTCTGCAAGTTTGTGCAGTGTAGGCCAATATGTTTATTAGTTGAATAACTACAGTTTTAGGCCTTAAATGCCTGTCATGTTATTAAATGATCAATTTTCACGAGCTTAAAATATACCACATTACTATTAATAAGGGCCTGAACATTTATACTGTTTGTGAGCAATTGTTTCCAACAGAAATGCATTAGATTCCCCTATGTAAATCTTTGAATGCCGTTTTCTCAAAATGAGGTTTTTGTCATACTCCAAGTCAAACTTCTCCGCCTCTGTAGTACCTATGTATACCAAACTTTGCAGTTATACACTTAGCTATATTCTGAAGATATTTACAGAGGGATTTGTTAATATACCATCCCTAGCCTGATTTATGTGACATTTTATTCCCAAAAATATGGCGAAAATTGATTTTTTAAGGCCATGGACAGCATATTTTGATTTTATCAGTAATAAAAGCAGATATCCTTAAATCCCTCTGTAATTGTTTTTTCATCTTATATGTAAACAAAATGAAAAAAGAATTTTGCACCTGGCTTTATCAGATGTTTAGATTTATGTTCCTAAAATATATGCAAATTAGCGCATATTTAATGAGATAATGCCTAATTTGCATATTTAAACATAAAAATTTCAAAAACTTGTAATACATATTTTTTTCATACTATTGCAAGTAATCAACTGAGGAAGTTTCATGATGATATCTATTATTTAAAAATTTTACCCTATTCACCTGTAGTGTCTCGCCGTAAACCTCAGTGCAGCCTTTGACACAGTAGACCACGAAACTCTCATAAATTGACTCCAAACCTGTTTAGGACTATCTGGTCCGGTGTTAAATTTGTTTAGGACCTACCTGCATGACAGAGAGTTTTTTGTGGCAATGGAAAATTTCCGCTCTGGTAACGTTGCCATGACTTGTGGTGTCCCACAGGGCTCAATTTTGGGCCCTCTCCTTTTCAATCTATATATGTTCCCGCTTGGACATATCATCAAAAAATATAATATTCAATATCATAATTATGCAGATAATACACAACTTTACATCTCACTCTCCCCAAATGACATGACTCCTGTAAAAACTCTTGTTAAAATGCATCAATGAAATCAACTTGTGGATGAACCTAAACTTTCTGCAACAACAAAAAAAACCAAAGTTGTCGTGATGGGTCCCAAAGAAAAGAGACAGAAACTCATTACCTACCTTAGTACCCCCTCCCTAGAATGCAAAGATCATGTAAGAAATCTCGGTGTGATTATAGATGCTGATCTTAATTTCCACCCCCATATCAATAAGGTTACACAATCTGCTTTTTATCATCTAAAACATATTTCCAAAATCCGAGGCTTTCTATCAAACTCAGATGCAGGAAAAATGGTACATGCCTTTGTTAGAAGCAGGCTTGACTACTGTAATGGTCTGTTCTCTGGACTACCCAAAAGCTCTATAAGACGTCTGCGACTTATTCAGAATGCTGCTGCACGTATTTTAACCGGGACCAAAAAATATGATCACATCACACCTATTCTAAAATCGCTGCATTGGCTTCCATATCGTGTCAGAACTGATTTTAAAATTCTCATGCGTGTTTTTAAGGCTTTAAGGTAAGCTGGAGCCAGGCCACTTAAAGAATTGCTTGCTCATTATGAACCAACATGCAGCCTTAGATCATCGGCAGAGGGCCTCCTTGCAGTCCCTCGTGTGCGCTCCAAAGCAGGAGAAGCTGCATTTTGTCATTATGCTCCCAAATTATGGAATACTATTCCCTATGACATTAGAGCTTTCCCTACTCTATGGTCTTTTAAGAGCAGACTTAAAACTTACCTCTTTTCCATCTCTTTTAATTAAGCAACGTCCTTTGACCCTGCTCCTTGCGTTATTTTCATTTTATGAGTATGCCTATGTACTTTTGTTCATATTATTTCATATTTTATATTTTAATATTATTTTCATTTTATATGTATGCCTATGTACTTTTGTTCATATTTTTTATAAATGCATTGACATGTAGGTGTATTTTATTAATTGGTTATGTTTGTTATTGCCCGCATACAGTAAAAACAGCCTGCCAATATATCTTGTTTTGGCCTACCTGTATTGGCCGAGATCAGCACGTGCACAAGTAACCATTGGCAACTGTGGCATTCGCTCTCTTCAGAGAAGCAGACGACAGTCGCGGACCAAGCATTTAGCTCTTTTAATGAGTCTTGAAGTTGCATGATAGCAGAAGTCATAGTCATAATATTGTCATGATAGCACAACATACTTAACCAATTAATAAAAATATTATAAATTGCTTATTTTCGCATTGCCTTGGTATTGGCCTTTCAGTCATGGTAACTGTGGCATTTGCTCTCTTCAAAGAATTAGATGACAGTCGCGGACCTAGTACTAAGCTGTTTAATGAGTCTTGAAGTCGCGTACTTCAGAAAATATCATAAATTGCTTATTTTCGCATTGCCTTTGGGTCTCGGTATTAGCCGAATACAGCGACCCTCAGGCCAATACCAAGGCAATACGGAAATAAGCAATTAAAAAGTAAACAATGTATCTCATTAAGTTTAACTTAAATACTATTTCCTGAAAAAAAAAAACAAAACATGTTTTTATAAAACATGAAATAAAGCCAGTCTTTCCGGACTTCACTTAACACAAATTTTTGTTCTTATAAAACATGAAATAAAGCCAGTCTTTCTGGACTTCACTTGACATACATACTTGTTTTTATACAAAATAAAATAAAGCCAGTCTTTCTAGACCTCACATATTTAACTGTCAACACTGTAATGGTTTTATACAAAATTAAAGCCACAACCCCAAACTCAACACTGTCAAATAGTTGGGACAAAATTCCAAATAAAAAGTGTAAATTGAATAAAATCAAAACGCAATGACTTTCAAATCACACCAGCCAGTATTTTATTCACAATAGAACAGAGATAACATAGCAAATGCTGAAACTGAGAAAGTTTACAATTTTATCCACAAAATGCGCTAATTTCAAATTTGATGGCTGCTACAGGTCTCAAAAAAGTTGGGACAGGGGCCTGTTTGCCATGGTGAAGCATCCCCTCTTCTTTTTAACACAGAGTGGAGGCGTCTAGGCATTAAGGAGACAAGTTTCTTGAGTTTAGCCATTGGAATTTGATCCCACTCTTGTTTAATACAGGCTTCCAGCTGCTGGAGAGTTTTGGTTCTCCTTTGACGGACGTTTCGTTTAATTATGCACCAGATGTTCTCAATCGTTGAAAGATCAGGACTGCAGGCTGGCCAGTTCAGCACTCGGACTCTTCTACTACGAAGCCATGCTGTTGTAATAGCTGCAGTATGTGGTTTTGCATTGTCTGCTGAAATGCACATGGAATAGATGTCATCTGGAGGGGAGCATATGTTGCTCTAAAACCTTTATATACCTTTCAGCATTCATGGTGCTTTTTAAAACATGCAAGTGTGACATATATTTGACCTATATGCACTAATGCATCCCCATTACCATCAGAGATGCTGGCTTTTGAACTGAACACTGATAACAGGAGGAGTGGTCTTTCTCCTCTTTAGCCCAGAGGACACGACGCCCATGATTTCCAACAAGAATGTCAAATTTGGACTCGTCTGACCACAGGACACTTTGCCACTTTGCTACAGTCCATTTTGAATGAGCCTTGGCCCACAGAGCACGGCGGCGCTTCTGGATCATGCTCAACAATGGCTTCCTTTTTGCATGATAGAATTTTTAGGTGGCATCTGTGGATGGCACGGCAAACTGTGTTTACAGACAGAGGTTTCTTGAAGTATTCCTTGGCCCATTTAGTAATGTCAATGACAGAATCATGCTGGAGAGCGATGCAGTGGCATCGAAGATCACGGGCATCCAGTAAAGGTCTCCGGCCTTGTCCCTTACGCACCTAGATTTTTCCAGTTTCTCTGCATCTTTTGATGATGTTATGCACTATCGATGATGAGACCAAAACCTTAGCAATTTGAGGAACATTGTTTTTAAAGTATTCCACAATTTTTTTACGGTAGCCTTCACAGGTTGGAGAGACTCTGGCCATCTTTACTTCTGAGAGACTCAGCCTCTCTAAGACATCCCTTTTATAGCCAATCCTGTTACACACTTGATGCCAGTTAACTTAATTACTTGCGGCACGGTGGCACAGTGGTTAGCACTACTGCCTCACAGCAAAAAGGTCATGGGTTTGAATCTGACCTAGGGGCCTTTCTGTGTGGAGTTTGCATGTTCTCCCCGTGTTCGCATGGGTTTCCTCCAGGTACTCCGGTTTCCCCCACCCACAAAAACATGCACTTAGGAACACTCTTGCCAGTACCCCTGACCAAGGAACAAGCTTTGGAACTGGAGTTGGCCCCCGGGCACTGCTCTGTTGCTGCCCACTTCTCCTAACTATAGGATGGGTCAAATGCAGAGGACAAATTCCCCCACAGGGTTCAATAAAGTATGTCTTATCTTATATAAATGTTCTTTCAGCTCATTCTCTTATGTATTTCTTGCTTTTTCAGCCCATTTTTTGCCTGTGTCCCAACTTTTTTGAGACCTGTTGCAGCCAGAAAATTTTAAATAAGCTCATTTTGTGGATAAAAATGTAAAATGTCTCAGTTTCAACATTTGAAATATTATTTATGTTCTATTGCAGTGGTGGATCCAGAGGGGGGCGTGAGGGGCGTACGCCCCCCCCATTCGCCCCAAAATGGAGGGGACTTCTGGTAGTTTCCCACTGAAAATGCTGTGACCATGTTTTCCACGTAGACTGTATAAAACATGAATGTAGCCTCCGTGACGTCACCCATAGATTACTGAATATCCACTCTGAAGCTCATTTGATTGCTGTTCACTCCACCTACCTCCCAGCTAATCCAAAATGGGCAAAAAGGCAGACCATTGCTGGAGCTGATGGGAGCCGAATGGAGCCTGGCCGCTGAAACATGCACTCCAAGCAAGCTATGGCTTGCACGAGGCCAAGAAACTAGATCAGCTCGATGCTACCTAGTTTGCTATGGCCGAGATGCTGGGTCATATCTGTCACAGTAAGGGAATGGAGCTCACAACTTGCTTGAGGCGGCGGGTCGAACGCTGTTTATATCCGCGAAGCAGTTGCGAGACAAAAACTGTACACCGCTGGGAAGTTGCGGCAGTTGGCTCTGTGTGTATCGATATCCCCCTAGAGGTGCTCGGCTTAGCTCTTTGACGCACCTTAGCCAGGTCCCATTAACGGTAGTATGGTCAGTCAAATGGTAACATTGCATTACGTAACCTTACTGACAATCCTGGTTGATCTGTATTTTCCTATCTCATACTTGCACATTTTGATATGAAACATTATCACCCTGCATTTTGACTTCGGTGAATGCTGAATTAATTGGTTACTCTGGCCAGGATATGCATGGATTATCAATGCTAATGCAGCTGGGCGTCATGTACTAAGCTAAACCATGGTTATTTCATCAGCTGCCCAGCTAATCTATGACCTTTATATTAGCGAACAATACCACTGCGACGCGCAACTTTTCTATCGCGTCGTATAATTAAAGGTGCTTCTGGACCTCGACAAGGAGCCCTTGCTCTTAGTTTCACCTTTTTTTCTCATGTAAATGGAGCTGGACACGGAATATAGCCGAACTTAGCTAGTTAGTGACACTGTTTTCCATTGCCGTTTGGCTTATTAATTAGGTTAATGTAGCTGGCTAGCATATGGATGATGGACTTTATGAAGAAACTCATTTGGCGACTGCTAGCTAGCTTGCTAGATAACGTAGGATAGGTTTAATTGGCAATTTAGCTAGCTAGGCTCTCTGTACACAATAATATCATATCGGATATCGCACTGAAAATAGTGCAAATCCATTTGTGGCAATCATTGCACTATTATCTCTTTGCTGTGCGTATCTATTGACTGTCTAATTACAACAATCTCCGGAGGGCTCTCCAATACTCTGGGGGATCAGCTGAGGGACCCCGTCATCTGGTAGTGTACTTTGGTAGTTGGAATGCTGTAGCTAACTAGCCAGCTAATAACTGTAGCAGGCGTACACTCCCTTTGGAATAGCTGGACATCTTGAGCAAAAGCTAACAGGGATTATTGTATTCATTCTCTGGCTAGTTGGCGAGCTTATTCTGAGACTTGCTACTACGTGCCAACATGAAACGTTACATGAAATAATATCAGGGCTGCCAACTCTCACGCATTCTCTGTGAGTCTCACGCCTCTTTGAGGCATTCACGTTCCCATGCCGCAGTCAGCAGTTATTCAATTGACGCGTAATTGAGTCCTTGAGCATGGATGTTAACCAGTTTCACGTGCATTACGGTGGACTTCACCACTAATGACCTGGAAATCGATTATGACTCGGGAATTCTCAGGCTTATCTTTACTGGGGGATTGAAAGCAATAGAATTGCATAAAAACGTTTCAAATGGTCTTATTTCATTAAAACAATTTAAACGATCATGAAACACATGCATTGTTTCCAATCCCTGAGTAAAGAGAAGCACGGGAAGTCCGGAGTCATAATCGCTTTCCATGTTACTTGTGATGAGGTGGACCTTTACGCAAGTGAAACGGAAACTTCAATGCGCAAGGATTTTAATTCTGCGCGAGAATCTCATTAAGCATTCAATGAACAATTGCTGACTACGGTGAATACGCCTTCAAAATGCGTGAAACTTACACCGTATGCATGAGATTGCGTAGAAAGTTGGCAGCCCTGCATGAAATAATATTAGAATTTCATTCACCTTAGAAAGTAGACCACTGACTCCTAATCGTATAGCAAGACATTATTTCCCCGATATTTCGATGAAAACTTCTTCAGTCACAAATGCAGCCCAAGGGTCAAGCTTCGTGACTCCAATTAGCCTGTGGGTAGGCAGCTATGGCTAATATAAATAGAGTCTTGGCAATGAACCACTATTGTTAATTGCATTTACTTGACAAAGTGGTCACATTCTCTCATTCTTTCCAGCTGTGCTATTAGTGTAAAGACACGTGACTAAACAAATCCCGCCCCCCTGTCTAGTGATCGCTGGATCTGCCACTGTATTGTAAATAACATATTGGCTAACATATTGGCTCATGTGATCTGAAAGTCATTGCATTTTGATTTTATTCACAATTTACACTTTGTCCCAACTATTTTGGATTTGGGATTGTATTTATAATCTACATTGTTTATAATTGTAACTATTAAATTGTTTTATAAACGTTGAACCTGATGTTCACAGTATTAGAGCAGCAAGGAGTGGTTTTACAAAACAAAACTGTATAACACCACATGTACTAGGCTGATATCATGTCTACTTTCGTTACTTTGGCTTAGTCTTATCTTATGGATGAGACAGTGGAGTGGGGCTAGTAAACCAGTGGTTGTACCTCATTAATTGAAGCTTCTCAAACCTCTTGTCAGAAAGTCTATTTCTTCGAGGCGTGAGCACCAAACCTCCCAGACTGAAAAGCTGCTCCACAGGAGCGCTTGATGCGGTTGGAGTGTTATACTTCAAGAAAATGTTCTTTATGTTTGGAAATTGATGCAGAATCTGAAGGTCATAGGCTGACCTCAGGTAGTCCATGACTTCCTTTTCTGCCGAGTAGGTGTCCTCTCTCTCTGCCTCAAAAGCAAAAAAGTCCATCTCACCTTGGCTGGCAGACGTGGTGGGCACACTGGCAGGGCACTGTGCTGCTGCTGCGGGAGCAATTGTGCGACACTGTTGGCAGAAGTTCTTTTACTCGCTACCTTCATCTCTCAGTCATCGGATTTTGACTTTTGGACAACTGACAGCTGTGAGAAGGGCATCTTTTTTGTCCAGCACACCGGCAAAATGGGTCTGGATAGCCTGAAAAATATAATTGATATGTTTATGAGTATTATCTTGTTGTAGCCTACAAGGCATACTATTTATTATGTCATTGAATTACTTGCAAACCATGCCTAATGTGGGATCAATATTATGGATTTAATTTTGTTTTAGGTTACTTAATGACATTTTTATTTGTTTTAATCTTATTTTTCTGTGATAATATATTCTGTTCCATGTTCATGAATAGTGTGATGAAAGAAATTGTAACTAGATCAAAGATGGAACATACCTGCACTATAGCATCTGGAAGGCCTGCAGTCATCCTGGAGAGGGCATCTTTCACAGCCAGGGTCTTTGCATCAGAACATCAAGTGTGGGGAGTAAAGTCCCATAAGGACAGTCACCTTGTAAAATGTCCAGTGCTGCAGTCAGGGGCTTCATGGCGGTGCAGCACTCCTGCAGGAACTGGTACTCTTTGTCTTTGAAGCACTTAACTCCCATCTTGTTGCACAGAGTATTCAGCTCATTCATGGGGATTTCTGCGATTCTCTTTACAGCATCAAAAAAGGAATTCCACCTTGTGGATGTCGGTACCAGCAGCTTTCTTTTAGTGACTTCCTCCACTGTTTCTGATGCAAGAGTAGATCTGCTTGATTTGGTCCAAAGAGCTGTGCATTTTGCTGTGCTACTCCTATACACAGCCTTGCTCTCTGCATTGGAAGTTAAATATTTCTCCACATCACGTGTGGAAATGATGTTGATGGTGTGTGAAGCACACCTGTGGTGAGGGGGAAGAGACAGCTGGCCATCTCTTTCATTCTGGTCTGAGAGGTTTTCTGACAGATCTAAAAAATAAGACCAAGGATCCTGTAGCTTACCGGAAAGCAGTCTTATAGTGATGATACAAGTTATGAAAATTTCATATGAAGTTTGACATTTGAACCAATGAAAATCAATGTCAAGGTCACGAAATAAAAGTTCACATACATTTATAAGACCTCCTGTAATACAAACACAATCCTAAGCGCGGAAGCAGTTTTGGTGATACAAGTCATTGAAAATTCAATATGTCAATTGTGAACTTTAAAGGTCACACAAGGTCAAGTTGAGGTCAGCAAATGGACTTCATATATGACTTTCTAAATGTCTCTATAGAAACCCTGACTCAATCTGTGACCATTTTGGTGATACAAGTCATTGTACTTTCACTGTCGAGTTTGACCCTCTGGTCACTGACAGTCAAGTTGAATGTCACCAAATGAAAGTTCATATGTGACTTCCTAGATGTCAGTAACATAAACTTAGGCTCCATCTGTGAACATTTTAGTGATACAAGTCATTGAATTTTCACTAGATCACATTTGACCTTTGAAGGTCAATACAAAGGTCGCCATATGAAAGCTCATATATGACTTCCTATACATCTCTAATACAAACCTAGGCACCATCTGTGACCGTTTTGGAAATACAAGTCATTGTAATTGTATTATGTCAAGTTTGACCTTCAAAGGTCACCAAGTCAAGTTGAATGTCACCAAATGAAAGTTCATGTGTGACTTCCTTTAAGTCTGTGATACAAGCTTAGGCTCTATCGGTGACCTTTTTAGTGATAGAAGTCATAGAATTTTCACTCGGTCAAGTCTTCAACGGTCAATATGAAGGTCACCAAATGAGAGTTCATATTTGACATCCTATATGTCTTCAGTACAAACCTACACTCTATTTGTAACGATTTTGATGATATAAGTCATTGAAATTTCATTGTAAAGTTTGGCCATTGAAGGTCACTGAAGGTCAAGTTCAAGGTCACCAAATGAAACTTCGTACATGACTTCCTCTACGCCCACAATACAGAGCTCTATCTATAATAGTTTTGATGATAGAAGTCATTATAATTTAGCTATGTGAAGTTTGACCTTCAAAGGTCACCCAAGGTCAAGTTCAAGGCCACCAAAAGAAATTTCATATATGCCCCTCTAAGTGTTCAATACACATATGTTCCCAATCTTCAATATTTTCAAGCCTAGAAGCCTTTGAAAATTGTAACATTTTGCTTTGACCTCAAGTTTGACCTTTCAAGGTCATCTGAGGTCAACTTTAACATAGCCAATGTATAGGTCGTATACGACTTCCTATATGTCGATAATACAAACTTAACCTCTATCTGCAACCATTTGGCTTCCACAGACCATCTTGCTTATTCATAAAGTACAGCACCCCCACTAGACCCACTTCCGTCTATTCAATCAGAATGGCGCTTGCACTGTACATTGGCGGTACCAAGGGAAGTTGATTGCCTGATTTAGAAAAAAATTTGTCACGTGGTTTTTGAGAAATAATTTTTTTAAATTTCTCAGTCCTATCTTTAACATTGGGGCCAAAATTTCAAGGGCCCATGAAACGGACAGAAATGATTCAATCAAAAATCCGAAAAAAAAAGTCTGGAGATATGGCCTAGTAGTATGTTATGGCAAATTTATACAAAAATTCATCAGGCCGAAAAAAAGATAAAAACTGTTCCGGACAACGGACGACAGATGATGGACGCCACACCACGTCAATAGCTTATCGGCCCATAGGGCCGGTAGGCTAAAAAGTGGCATCATCATCTGTGGGAGTGGACTCTTCTTCCTCATCATCGGACTCTGTGACAGGCTGATAAACTTTAAACACCTTGACAAAGTTTGATCCATTATCAGCCACTGTTGCTACTACTTTGTTGAGTAGTCCATATGAAGAGTGAATGTTTTCGATTTCTGCACCAATAAAATCATACGTATGCCTACCACAAATTCTCCTACATGCCAATGCAGCCTTGTTGCGCTCTAATGTGGATCTACTGATCCAGTGGAGCGTTACTCCTATGTAGCTTCTGTTGTTAGCAGTCCAAATGTCTGCGGTAGTTGACACAAAGTCGACCTCATTCAGTGAGGCTTTCAGATTAATCTCCATCTCTGCATACTCCTTCTCCAGGTAGGAAGAAAAATATGTTCTGTGAGGCAGCTTGGTAGTAGTATGGATCTTGTTTATTATGGCACGAAACGAGGGTGAGTGAACCGTGTTTATGGGCAGCACTTCCTCTACAACATACTGCCTCACAAAATTCTTCAACTCTCCCCCACTTACTGGTTTTGCACTGAAGTCCAGCTTTTGTTGTTTGGTTGGGGGGTGACCTCCAGCAGAAGTCGAGGCCGTGGCTTTGCTCGCAGCTCTCTGCTTTGCACCAGGTGGTGGGACTTCTGTAAGCTTGACTGTGCTGCTGTGCTGCGACTCCAAATGTTTCTTCAAATTTGACGTAGTGTTTTTGAAGCTAGATAGTACTTTTTGCCAGCACAGAGTGTACAATAAACCTGAATATTGTCATCTTTAGCGGACACAAATTCAAAATAATGACTGTATTTCCATCTAGAAAACGCGTATCTCTCTCCTCCCTTCATTTTTGTCACTACGTGGTGTTCATGTGAGTTGTTCTCCATAACCTCATCCTGAAAACGTGACTTGTCGCATACCTGACGTCACCCTCTACGGTGGCCGACGGGGCAAATTCACTGCAATGGCCAAAAACGTCTCGGATCGGAGAAACGCGCTGGAAAAACAGAAATGCAAACCGCAAAAGCAAACGCAAAAGAAAAACGCTGAATATCCATGTCAACACATACACGCTGCAACGGCCCAAAACATCTCCATTTGGAGAAACGGGCTGCAAAAACAGAAACTATGCAAAGCCAAAAACATGCATACCAAAAAGCAAATGCAAGGGAGAAAAGCGCTGCATTTAGATATCAACACAACGGAAGTGCTCCAAGTCGCTATGGGGAGCGCCAACAAAAACAGCTTTTACTTCTGTCCTGAGCGAGACTAACCAGCTAAGCCTTTCTGGCTAGCTAGCCAGCTACCTGGCTAACGTTAGTTCGCTTGTTTAGCTAGCAAGTTTGCTAGCCTAGCTGGCCAAGAGTTTGGTGCACAGAAGTCAATTGAAAATAAATGAATAAAAAAATCTGTTATTTTTGCTGGTTGGATGCCCATGGTGTGGTTCTGCAAAAGTAACTGAGTAGATCTGAGATAAACTGCTGCCTTCAAGGGTCACTTCGTAAATATG
Source organism: Gymnothorax javanicus (assembly GCA_029692085.1). Taxonomy (NCBI): domain Eukaryota; kingdom Metazoa; phylum Chordata; class Actinopteri; order Anguilliformes; family Muraenidae; genus Gymnothorax; species Gymnothorax javanicus. Next base: position 59,813,310 of record CM056196.1, on the reverse strand, counting down.
CAAACTAGTAAGTAGATAAGAGCCAACTATCTTCTGAAATGAAATTCCAGATTTGGGATTTCTGAGCACTATCATTGAAAATGCAAAAAATGCAAACTCTTAACGCTTGAAATGTTGATTTACAATGTGTAAAAAAATACCTCAACTGTGAAAATGCTGATTAAAGGTCACACGCTGATTAATATCCACATTAAATGTCATTTTTGCTGCCATTCATTATGTGCAATATGCTCTAAAAAATTGAAAAAAAAACAGGCTTAGCATGCTCATGCGGAAAGTAAAAACAGATGTTGAAGGTACAGATGCCTGCAAGTTGTACGGATTGCGTTTACACCTGACTGAGATCCGGACACAACGCAAGCCAGACTACCTCCAGATGTGGCCTGGACAGATCTGATCACATTCCGATCACTGCGCGTTTACCCATTGCATGAATACGCGATTTTCCTTATCCAGATCACTTATCCGGATACAGATCGCATTTTAATACCAGGTGTAAATGGGGTGTCTGTGATTAATAAACATTTAGCAGCATATAACAAAACAAAGTAGAAAGTATTATAGGCAAAAATACCTTTTAACTGGGTCTATCCTTAATTAATCCATAACAGTTTGCTTCACGTTTTCACACTGATGCCTGTTGGGTTCTACAGTGCTTTGCATTTCCTTGTTCACTGCTGCTCATTTTATGCACTTGATTTATTTCAGATGAGATAAATAGAATGAATAATTAATGACTGGAGAACAATGTTGACTAAGGACATCTGGTCATATCAGCTGTGAATAAATGGCTGAAGGAAAAGTTAATGAAAGCATTCTTTGTCAAGCTGTCTTTTTGAGGTCACTTTGCGTGTTGCTGTGCTTTCTAGCATTATTTATTTTATTTATGTCTTACCTTAGGACTGTGAAGTCCTGACAGCCCTGCCTTTTTATTCTGGTATGCATGAGTGTGTGTGTGTTTGTGCGTGTGTGTGTGTACGGCGGAGGGGCTGGGTAACTTGCTAAGTCCCTGCAAATCCGTCAGGGATTCAAGTCCAATTGTGGCTGCAATAATGCCAGTTCCTGAATGATGGGCTCTTAAGCAAGCCTCTAAACCTCACGTTGCTCCAAGGAATTGGCTACTGATAAGTCTGTTAGTCACTTGTCACACTGGAGCATTTATAACTATGGTTCATATTGTGATGGAATCACGTGTCACTATCTACTCGTCTTAGTGACTATCAGCGCAAACTTCTGAAGCAATTAGCGTAACATTATATTACACAATGAACTGACTGGCATGGTTGAACAACTATTTGATTTTTTTTATAATGGGAGAAACAGCGGCAGAAGCATGCGGTGAAGAGCCAGGGAGCAAGACTTTTTTTCGGCCCCCCAGCTCACTCATTCACAAAGTATACACCTGATCAAATCCTGTTCGTTACTAATGCACCCACTTACAGCAATATACTGGAAAAATATAAAGGTATCACATCAGCTTGTGTATTTAGAAAGGCTAAATGTTCTATAAACACTTCTGGAATAAAATCTCACCACTCTTTCTTAGATTGATGACAGACATCAACCAAAACTCAAAAATCCCTCCACACATGAACACCGCTCTCCTATCAGTAATACTGAAGCCTGACAAAGATCAAACACTATGCTCCAGCGACCATCCAATATCACTCATTAACACAGATCTCAAAATTATCAGTAAAACACTCGCCATTCGAATTGAAAAGTAACCCCTAGCTGCTGCAATACGTCAGAATAACAACATAACAGGAATTCAAACCATCTCCATTCACCACAAAATCAGCCTTTATGCAGATGATATATTGCTTTACCTACAAAACCCATCAAAATCCCTCCCAAAGGCTATAAAGCTCATCAACTCATTTTCTGAAATATCTGAATATGCCATAAACTGGACAAAATCAAAAATCTTATTATTAAACGGGGATGACTGGGACTCTGCAGCTCATAATTCACCTCTCATCTCAACTGGCACCATTAAATATCTGGGTATAAATATCTCCACCAAGCTGTCAGAGTTGTTCCACCTGAACTTCAGTCCTTTAACAAAACCAATCAAAGATGACTTAAACCGCTGGACAAACTTACCACTTTCCCTCATTGGCAGAATTGCAACAGTAAAAATGACCATACTACAGCACCCTCCATAATTATTGGCACCCCTGGTTAAGATGTGTTCTTTAGCTTCTAATAAATTCAGTTTTTTTCTAAATAATATAGGACCACAAAGAAAAAAAGAGGAAAATCTAACCTTTAATTCAAGGGCATTTATTCAGTGGGAAAAAAATCCCACATTAAGAAATAATTCTTTTACATCAAATCATGTGTGCCACAATTATTAGCACCCCTGATGTTAATACTTTGTACAACTCCCTTTTGCCAACAAAACAGCACCTAATCTTCTCCTATAATGCTTCACAAGATGGGAGAATACAGGAAGAGGGATCTTCGACCATTCCTCTTTGCACAATCTCTCTAAATCATCCAGCGACCTGGGTCCTCTCCTCTGCACTCTCCTCTTCAGCTCACTCCACAGGTTTTCAATGGGGTTGAGGTCTGGGGACTGAGATGGCCATGGGAGGAGCTTGATTCTGTGTCTGGTGAACCATTTCTGTGTAGATTTGGCCACATGTTTAGGGTCATTATCTTGCTGAAAGACCCAGTGACGACCCATCTTCAGCTTTCGGGCAGAGGCCACCAGATTTTGATTTAAAATGTCCTGGTATTTCAAAGCGTTCATGATGCCATGCACCCTAACAAGGTTCCCAGGGCCTCTGGAAGAGAAACAGGCCCACAGCATCACTGATCCTCCCCCATACTTCACAGTGGGCATGAGGTGCTTTTCTGCATACTCATCTTTTGTGTTCCGCCAGACCCACTTAGAGTGTTTGTTGCCAAAAAGCTCTATCTTGGTCTCATCTGACCAAAGCACACAGTCCCAGTTGAAGTTCCAGTACCGCTTAGTGAACTCCAGACGTTTGCGTTTATGATTGTGAGTGAGAAAAGGTTTTTTCCGTGCATGCCTCCCAAACAGCTTGTTGGCATGTAGATAGCGCCTGATGGTTGTTTTGGAGACTTTGTGACCCCAAGATGCTACCCTTTGTTGCAATTCTTTAACAGTGAGCTTTGGAGAACTTTTTATTTCTCTTACCATCCTCCTCACTGTGCGTGGTGGCAAAATAACCTTTGCGTCCCTCGTCCAGGCTTGTTTACCACTGTTCCAGTTGTTTTAAACTTCTTAATGATTCCTCTGACTGTAGATATGGGCAGGTGCAGGCAAGTGGCTATTTTCTTGTAGCCATTGCCTGACTTGTGAAGGTCGACACACATCTGCCTTACTTGAATGGTGTGTTCCTTTGTCTTTCCCATGTTGAAGAATGGATAAGAGAAATGGCCTCTGTGTCACATCATATTTACACCCAGGGAAACAGGAAGTGATGAATTACTAATTACATGTTCCTAGATACTCTGATCAACTTTGTAAACTACTGTAGAAATGACGGAAATACTTCAATTACAGTTATTTCCTAGGAATTGTTAGGGGTGCCAATAATTGTGGAGCAGGCGATTTTATGAAAAATAATTATTTCTTAGTCAGGGATTTTTTTCCCCCCCCTTAAAATTCACTTGAGTTGAAGGTTACATTTTTCTACAATTTTCAGTGTGAGAGTATGCTTCTGCAATAAAAATTTAATTTATTTTAAGGCTTTTAACACATCTTAACCAGGGGTGCCAATAATTATTGAGGGCGCTGTGCCTAAAATCTATTATTTGTTCAAAATGATTCTAACATACCCTCCTTCTAAATGGTTTAACTCTCTAAATTCCATCATCAATAAATTTTACTGGAAAAACGAAACCCCACGGATTAAACTTTCAACATTACAGAAATGTAAAACTCAAGCTGGACTAGAAGCACCCAACTTTCATTACTATTATTTGGCTAACCAACTACAGTACATAACAAACTGGATTCACACCAACAAATTAAACAACTCATGGAGAGAAACAGAACAGTCAGTGTGCAAAGAAATTTCAATATCTGACCAACCATTTCTCTCAACCTCTATAAAATATCACAACTGTTTTAAAAACAAAGTAATTTCTACTACCCTGACAGCTTGGTGGAAACTTAATAAAATCTTCAATTTCACTGTGACACCATGCAAATACACTCCAATATGGCACAACCCTGTTTTCTGTCTCAACAAAACACCCCTCTCCTTTTGTCTCTGGACAGACAGTGGTATAACTCATCTGCAACACATCTTCCAAAGTGACTCATTCATTACATTTCAGGATCTGACCCAAAAGTATAACATCGGGAACAATCAGTATCTTCAATATCTCCAGTTAAAATCTATCCTTAAATTAAAAATCAAACTGAAAGATAATAAATTACTACCTCCTCTAATAACAGGAGAAATAAAAAAAGAATGACTAAACCCAAAAAAACACTGTCTAAATTATACAAACTGATATTTAACTCAGATTCATCAATATCCCTTCCCATCCAAGCCTGGGAAAAAGACTTATCTCTCTCCCCCGACTTAAACTTCTGGGCCCAGATATGTAAGAACACTTTCACAATGACCAAAAATACTAACCTACAATTAATACAGTATAAAGTAATTCACAGAACACACATCACTCAGCACAAGATGTTTAAAATGGGATTTGTAGAGTCGGACACATGCTCACAATGCACAATGAACACCCCAGATGATTATTTCCACTCCACTTGGCACTGCCCACTAACCTATAACTTCTGGAAGCAAGTCACTGACAGAATATCACTTATTATGGGCTGTAGTGTCCCACTCTCCCAATTGGTTTGTCTGCTCGGATACCTCTCAGAAATCAACAGTATTGAACTGTTCAGTATGCCATCCACAGTTCAATGCACACTTGCGAATTGAGGCATTTTCGGTTCTGCAAATAATTGTCGGATCTCTGTTTTCCACACATTTATCTCCGAAATGGCTTTGTGTTTTAACTGTCTGTGTGAGTATTTGACTGCCTGGGATGAGAACGGGTTGCTGTGTCACTCGAAAAACCCTTCCACATCCCCCCAAGTAAATACTTAATCACTATTAGGATCCAAATAACCTGCCAGAGTCAGATTTAACACAGTACTTGAATTATGAGCAAGGCGAACACATTTGAGAGACAATCATTTGAGGGAGCTCCGTCTTCTTACAAATCTGGTTATAGAGTCAAATATACAACGATAAGGGAATGAAAAGAGTCAAACGAAATGTCGCATATGTGAATGGAAACACTTCCGATATGAGCATGCATGACCGCCCCCACCACCCAATAATATTGCTGTCAGGAGGCTAGACAGCTGAGCAAGGAACACCAACAGCTCTCTATGGCTGATGCCTTCTACCTATCCCACCAGTTCAGAAAAAAATGCACTGGGGATGTTGATTGCAAACATTTGCAGCCCTTCTCTGTGATAAAGATGTGGATTTTTGTCACCTAATGAAGATGCTCGATCCACGTAACACTGAGCCCTCTCGTATATTTTTTCAGCAGGCATGTGATTCCTGATCTCCCACATTTTGCACATTAACTCTTTATCGCTTAATGCTAAAACCACCACAAGAGCGCGTATAAACTTTTATACGACTTGGAGGGAATTAGTTCACATTTTGCCGTTTCCATCTGCTTTTTCCAGTGCGAATTTTCAAAATGTGCACAAGAATAGTGAGATGCTATGAAACAACTCACAAAGGCTCACTAGGAGTCTCTCTTGCCTTGCAGTATGTCGACAAACCTTTTAATTTTTTTCTTTTTTTAAATTTGGCATCTCCAATCTCACTCAAATCTGGAATGCCCACTTAGCGAACTATGTACACAAGCTTGCTCCTATGCGACCCCATGTTGACATCCCGGGAGAGCTAAGACAGTTTGCGGCTCTCCTCCAAAGCACGCGCCCGTCAGCCACTGCTTCTTTACACTCATTGCTCAAAACTTTGCAAATTCAGAATGAGGGCGGAGGGTACCCAAACATGAGCAAGCTTACAGTCTTACTGAGGAGCACCCGGCTGACCAACAGGAGGTGCTTGAGCAATGAAGAAAGCTACTATTCTAATATCCCAATATCTGGCAGTCCCTCCCAATTTATTTCCCTGCAGCGCAAAGCCATGGGCTAACTGTATTGTTTTATTCCTAGTGGCTAGTCAGGGTAACGGTTAGCTAGTAAACTCAGATTACCAACCAGCAGTTGCCGTCTGTTGTCCCTCAGCTGTTTTATAGTACGTCTCACATGACATAAGAAGACAGAAGTAATAATCTAATTTAGGCATTTTTACCTTCACTGACTCTTCTTCTCTACCTTCATTTTTTGAGCCCACTCTTGTGTTCTTTGATGCCTGCATATCAGTGAAGTCACATTGATATTGATATTGATCAGATTGAGTGACTGGTTAAATGAACTAGAATTTATTACTTGGGCTACAATTTCATCTGACTGTCTATATATCTGTCCATCTTTATCTACCTGTCATCTACAGTAGTGTGCAGTGATGATTGTAGAATTTAAAAATTAAGATAAATCAGAAACCAAGAACTATTCATGTATTTGTTTCATGTAATATTGGATCATATTAATGAAAATAAGTTCTGTAAACACGTAACAATATATGGTAAAAACAAAAATAATTATCTCTTTTTGAGAGGAAAAAGTCAATATCTAGCATGGCCTCCCTTTGCTTTGATTACAGCATTTAACCTTTCAGGCATAGTTTTTATTTTTTTTATTTTTACATCCTCTCTTGCTAAACAATTCCATGTGGTTTGAAGTTCATTCCAAAGAGATTATTTCGATGTTACTCCCGATTTGCTTTATCGGATTAAAGTCTGAATTTTGAGCAAACCAAGACATAACTTATGTCATCAGAGGTTTCTTTCTGACTGGGATTATTCTTGCACAACTTAGAAGTGTGTTTAGGGTCATTATCTTGTTGAAAATAAAATCTCAGACCAATCAGTCTCTTTCCAGATGGCAATGCATACCTCACAAGGATGCAGTGATACCTCTTTTGATCCATGATTCTGTCAATTTTTTTTTTACGAGATCACTGGCTCTTTTTGAGCAGACTGAACCCCAAACCATAATATTACCACCTCCATGTTTTATTGAAGGGGTTAAACAGTCATATTTGAGATGATCTCCAACTCTATGGCACACAAAAGTTCTGCGTTTGGGTGTTGGATTTTGATTCATTGGTACCAAAGCAATTGTTTCCAGTCCACTTGTGTTCAATCCTTGAATTTCTAGGCAAACTCGAGTCTTTTGTTGATGTTGCCAGCTCTTGGCGGCAACGCGACCGATCGGACCATTTTCACACAGCCGTCTGGAAATAGTAGTTATTGATACTTTACTTTTATCTTTTCACTTCTGGCACTATCATCACAGAATTGTTATACTGTCTACCGCTGATTTTTTTTTCTTTTTTACTTGTCATACACAGATATTGAACATCAAAGGTACTTCTGTTTTGCACCTCTATTACCAGTAGTTTTCAGCAAACCATTCTCTTTGAAACGCTTGGTATTTTTTGCAGTGCCATGGCAGCATGGAATTCCTTCAGCATCAAGTCAGGCCACAATGCCGCTGCAGACAATCTCAGAGAGCTCCTTCCGTCGTGCCATCGTGTTTAACCCTGTGACACTGCTCAAAGTTCATGTCACCCTATATACTGGAACAACTGACCATCAGAGGTAATTTTGCTGAATAATGTTGCCTCAAACCAGTTTAAACAAATTTTTTAGCATCAATAATCATGGAATGAGCCTTCAAACATGTATTTACGCAATGCAAGGGTCAAAAAAATAAAATTTGTGACATCTTTCAATTGTTATAAAATATTTATATTTTCAGTGTTTTTGTTTATTTCCCATATTTTTACATTAATATACTTGTGGGAACAATTTTTTTTTTTTTTTTGTTCTCATTGCCTACAATAGAAGTTTTCAATACATGACCACCAAAAATTTAGACAGAAGTAATATGTTGGGACCGCTTTTAGACAAATTTGATGGTGTATAATCATCACTGCACATTTCTGTACATCAAGAATTGGAAATAGCCAGGAAAAGTCTGGGTATTCTGTCATGAAAATGAGGCAAGCAACGAGGTCATTACCCGTTTCCATATAGGGCAAGAGTATCCCGAGTGAACGGCTATTTAGCGTCTGGTTAAACAAACAAAGACATATTTAACTGAGATGCCAAGAACTGAAAAAGGGTAAAGTTTTGAAACGTGTGCACAAGGATGTGTTCATTGCCACATGTCATAGGCAGTGGGGTGCCCGTGGTCTTGCACTCATTGACATTTCCAATCAGTCACGGGAAGGTCCTTGCTCCATTGATTCTGCAAGCATAAGCAATATCTGCTGTCAGTTGAACCACAAAAGTGCAAGGCTGTCAGATCGTTTATTGGCTAGCATTAGCAAGTGGTGAAAATATGTCATTTGAAAAACAAAAAACTTAGCAGAGTAACGATAGAGCAGAGGATAAATAAGCCTCAATACCACAAAAAATGTATTCTGTGAAATTTTTTCTGCAGTTAAAGATGTGTGCCCCGCTCCCATCCAGAACGCAAGACCGAGAGTCACATAAAGCTTTTGCACATGATGGCTTTTATAGCTGGGCTAAAACACTGGGATGATCTTTATTCCATGAAAAGTCAAATCTGTATCGAGCCACAGTTTGCATCATTAGCGCTAGTGAATCTGGGATAAGGGTGGCAACTGACTTTATTTTCGGTAAGTAAAAGTAAATGGCTGATGCACAAACTGCTTTGTTAGGTACTCTACCCTCTATGTTGGTTGTCAAGGATTAGCCATTTAAGGAAAAATAGACTAGAGATCCAATGAGATTTAGTTGCTTAAACTTCTCGATCAAGATATCCCTTAGCTACAGATGTGGCTGAGTCGCACTGAGAGCAAGTGGCTTTTACACAGGAAATTAAACAAGGTGATTGAAATCAATGGTTGTTGATGCTTGATTGATTGTTTTTGACTCCCTGCACTTGTATGTGTTTGCAAATGTGTGATTACATTTTTTAGGTTTTGTTGTGGTGTCTCACAGTCACTTTCTTGTGAGATTATGTTGGATTGTGCACTTGGCTTAATATACATAGTTTTGCTAAATCATTTTGGTGTGATTGATTGCTTCATATCCTGAAGTGTATCATGAGCTGAATCTTAGATACACATAAACAAAAACCGCTCTTGATTTCCAGTGGTGCTGAGATGACTGTGGTGGACAAAGATCATGTAAGCTTTTACCAAAACACAGCAGGGCATTTAGGTTGCATACTAGTGTTGACATTTTAAACGCAGTTGTATAATATGAAGCAGTGTCAGTGGAAATATTATACAAAAACTGTATATAATTGTGCTTAGACATACAGTGGGAATGGCATGCACAGTCAAAATAAAGGCAGATAATATCATTAATAGATTGCATAGGTGGAGTTATGACCAAAGCAATATAATACTACAGCCCTGTTTCCAAAAAAGTTCGGATGCAAATCACTTAGCCTAAAGGCTATATTTCATTTAAAATAGTTCAAAGACAAGATTTCAGATTTTGAAACTGAAAAATTTTATTGCTTTTTGAAAAGCATCTGGTCATTTTTTTATTTGATGTCAGCAACATGTTTCAAAAAAGATGGGACAGGGGCAACAATAGACAGGAAAAGCTGTACGATGCAAAAAAAAAAAAAAAAAAAAAGTCCCTTATGGGACATCTCACAGCTAATACCATTAAAAGATCCAGTGAATCTCGAGAAATCTCTGTATGTAAGGGACAAGGCCAAAAACCAATATTCAGTGGCCGCGATCTTCAGGCCCTCAGGCACTGCATAAAAAAGACAGGATTCTGCGGTGGAAATCACTGCAGGGGCTCAGGAACACTTCTGCAAACCATTGTCAGTGAACAGTTTGTCGGTGCATCCACAAATGCAAGTCTTGCATGTAAAGATTAAAAAACCATGTATAAAGAGGATCCAGAAATGCTGTTGCCGCTTTTGGGGATGAGCTCATTTAAGATGGACAGAGGTGAAGAGGAAAACTGTCCTGTGGTCTGACCAATCAAAATGTGAAATTCACTTTGGAAATCATGGTCGCCACGTCTTTGGGGCTAAAGAGGAGAGCGACCATCTGGCTTGTGATCAGCACTCAATTCAAATGCCAGCATCCATGATCGTATGGGGGATACATTAGCGCACATGGCATGGGTAACTGCCACATCTGTGAAGACGCCATTAATGCTGAATGATATATTCTGCCACCTAGATGTCTTTTTCAGGGAATGCCTTGCTTATTTTCAGTATGACAATACCAAATACCACATTCTGCACATATTACAAATAGATGGCTCCGTAGTTAAAGAGTCTCGGTGCTAAACTGGCCTGCCTGCAGTCCACCCCTGTTACACAATGAAAATATTTGGCGCATTATGAAACAAAGAATATGACAAAGGATACTGTGAAGTGTTGAGCAGCAGAAATCTCACAATAAGCAAGAATGGGTAAATATTTTGCTTTCAAAACTACAGCATTTGGTCTCCTCAGTTCCCAAACACGTGCAAAATGTTGTTGAAAAGGTGATGCAACACCATGGAAAACATGCCCCTTCTCCAACTTTTTTGAAAGTTGAAAGAAATACTCATTGCCAGAGAGGTTCTATTTAATTGATGTTTACATTCAACAGGCCTCAGTAATCCTGTGTGATTGAATCTGGTGAAATTGATCCCAATTATGAATTAATTTAGTATAATTTAAGTTTTATGATCTGAATCATAAAGTGTGTCAAATATACAAAATGAGAAGAAATTGGAAGGAGGAAAATACTTTCTTACAGCACTGTAAGGTTGTAGGTTGATTTTCAGCAACCATGCATAGAAATAGAACACAGTACCTTAAAGTGCACCTTTAATGGTTTTTAATTTTTTTAACGTCGTAGTGTGAATCAAATCATTTTTACGCGCATTTAAAAGGTCTGTGTTGAAAAACAAATTGAAGTCACCTCCAGAAGAAGCACTCTCTGCTGCAAAACACACTGCTCCAGGGCTTACTGAAATGCCCAAAAGCTTCTGGCCATTCTTTTTCATCAATTGGTGATGTCACTAATTGAATTTTTGCGCCAAGCAGGTAGTTCAGCATGCCCTTGAATCAAGTGGGTTACGCCCACAAGGCTACACTGGTATTTGTTTCTAAAGCTCATTTACACTCTGGAACGGAAATCCATTTATGACAAGAGGCGTGAGATTTCTGACATGTGAGAACGGTGGACCAATCACAAGTGAGTGATCAAGTTGACCAATCACAGCACACTGGGGTTTTTGGGAGGGCGGGGGCAGGACCTACAGGAGCGTTTCACAGACAGGTACTGCAAAAATTGCCAGCCTGAGAAAACTGAAGTGTTTTTTTTTTTTACAATGACACATTTAAAATTTTTTTTTAGAAGACTTCAAGAGTACAAGAATGACCAATGAAAAGTCACTTAATCGGTGCACTTTAAAAGCTACACAATAAAATGAGGACCACAAAGGAAAAACAGAGTCCAAATTTTGCATTTTTGTATATATTATTTTATATTTTATATATTTTATATTTTTTCAGTGCTTTGTTTCAAAGATTGTTTTGAATTTTTAATTCATCATTTCTCCACAACGTGAAAATGTGACTGATCATTTTTCCATTGTGGTCTTCAATGCTTAGTATCAAATAAACTCTTCTCTTGAGATGGTCCTGGATGATTCAAAAGCATTCAGCGAGAGCTGAATTACCTACTGGATATTTTTGTCCTGTACCTCTTATGGTTTTTGCCTACCATGAGAAACTTACTGTTGCAAGTCTCTTTAGCTAAATGACCAGATTGTAATGCATAATGTGGATCTAATGATAAGGAACAAATCAGAGCAAATTATTTGCCTCTTGCGCCCCGGTGGCTCGTCGGTCTGAGTGCGCGTGCCATGGGGGCTGTGTCCTTCCCGCAGCGACCTGGGTTCGGGTCCGGATCGAGTCGTTTGCTGCATGTCTTCCCCCATTCTTCTCCCTGGCTTTCCTGTCTCTCTGCACTGTGTGGCTATCGAATGGAGGAAAAATTCCCCAAAAAAAAAAAATCAAATTATTTGCCTCTGAAATATTCTGACTATCTTACACTGTTCTCATGACTAGCGTATTTAAATTATCGTTTTATTCTGACTCATTCTCATGGGATAGTTGCTTTCACTCTAAAACCCTTTGGCTATGTTTACCTTGTCGAATGATAAGTCAACTGATTTTCTGTTTTTAGGCACTGATTTTATCCAATGGTAAAGTAAGGATAACCCTATTACTGAATTTTTATCTGAGATAATAGTGCAGAACTGACTAATTCATAACTTGGGGAGGCGGGGTTACATTAAGGTGGGTTGCTTGTCTCATAACTGGTGAATTGCTCTTTGCCTTGAAAGGAATGTGTTAGAAATCTAATTAATGCATATATAAGTTCACATTTTATACTTTTCTGTGAACAATTAGTCATGTTGTACAGGAACTGTGATTTATGCATAATCTGTTAATATTATGGGCCTGATTTTTCCTTTCATAGAGTGGGTGATATATGTAAGGACTGTTGCGATCTGTTTTGTGATCCATCAATGGGAGTGGTTCTTCTGTATTTACTTCAATGCTTGCACGGTCCATATGATCGGCAAGCCTCAGAACTCATCTCTCTGCCCAGTTGCATGTAAGCATGGCATAAAAATACCACTTAATCCTTGTAGCTATAGAGAAATAAGAATAGACGCAGTGAGCGTATTGTCAGATGCTGCGCATACAGGAAAATCTGTCCCCAAAAATGTATAATGATTATTGTGTTTCATTGTATCGAGAATATTAACATACTCTCACAATACATTTGGAATTGATGAAAATAACAAACTATTAGTGGAGCTTGTGTGCTAATTTCTCACTGCCAGCTTTACCCAATCACATGTGTACATATATAAGGTATAGTTGAAGAATACGCAGAACGTCAGTTGTGACATAAAGTGAGTCTAACAAATATTTGTTTAGCAGATTTTATTTGAGTCCAACCACTCAGTTTGAAATAGTTGCATTGGCTAAATAAACTTCAGATAACTATCTTGACACTGTTTTTGTAAATTGCAATATGCCTGTCACTGGTTCAGTTCAAGGTCCACCACCTAATAACACAGCTTGTGATTGGTGAGCAGAGTCAACATGGCTGTCTGTGATTTCTTTCACCAAGACAGTAGAGTTGTTTGCATAGACATATGAATAAAGTAGACCACACCTTGGTGAGGCTGATGGTAGTGGCAAAAAGGGTGCCTTGGATACTGCTGTTCAATAGTGGGAATATTATTTTCTTGTAGGAAATCAAAGGTTTTTAGACGTTTGGAAATCTTGCTGTGCTGTTGGCTGTCAATATTCCAGGAGAAGTAATGAGTCTTTTCATCCTTTTATTTATTTTTTTGGGAATTTTTCCTTTATTAGATAGTTATACAGTGTAGAGAGACGGGAGAGTTGGGGAGAAGAATGGGGGAAGACATGCAGCAAATGACCTGAGCCGGAATCGAACCCAGGTCGCTGCGGGAAGGACACAGCCTTTATGGTGCACACGCTTAGACCAATGAGCCACCAGGGCGCCCCTTCATCCTTTTATTATCCCCCGCCACACGAAGTGGCCGGGGGATATTGATTTGACCTCCGTCCGTGCGTGCGTGCGTGCGTCCGTCCGTCCGGGATAAAGGAGAACAACTTTTCACAAGAAATATTCGAGATAGGATAACCAAATTTGGCATATTGGTTCAGACCATGAAGGCCTTGATCGAGTTCGAAAATGAGACCAGCGCGATTATTTTTTCCAGAGTTATTGCCCTTGATTCGCATTTTTGAACTCTGACTACGGTGTCTATAAAGGAGAACAACTTTTCACAAGAAATATTCCAGATAGGATAACCAAATTTGGTGCGTAGCTTAAGACCATAAAGACCTTGATCGAGTTCGAAAATGAGACACGCGTGATTATTTCTCCTGGAGTTATTGCCCTTGATTCACTTTTTTCAACTCTGTTCACGGTATATGTAAAGGGGAACTACTTTTCACGGGAAATATTCCAGATAGGATAACCAAATTTGGTGTGTAGCTTAAGACCATAAAGACCCTGATGGAGTTCGAAAATAAGAAGCACACTATTATTTTTCCCACAGTTTTGCCCTTGTGGCACTTCTGGGAGCCTCTGTTCATAGTATCTTTAAAGAAGACATTTTGGCGGGGGATGTTGTTGACCATGTCTACTTGTTTTAAATGAAACTATCAGTAATTTGTATTAATTTTCTTCATTTCAATATTGTCCTGTTAAGTAGAAGACGAGTACCCTGACAAGCCAGACTATAAAATCAAAATGTATAGTCTGGCCACGACCGATAGACCAGGCTCAATCCTAGGGGCGGAATCAGCGGTTGTCTTTCAAACTGCCTCTGCACGCAATAGGATAGCGCTACCGTCAATCAGAGCAATGAACAAGGTGACGTATTCAGAGCGACGGGAAAGAGTCAACGGGGGAGTAAACATAGAAGAGATATGGCTAGTTATGGAGAAGTCCATCCATCTACACTAGCGTCCATCCCCGTGGTCCTAATATGTAAGCTACTTAACAAAGTTTAACACCGACAGCAGAGGAGGATAAAAGACGAGCATTCCGACTTTCAGTCATCTGTGATTAGAATATCACAATAAGGCCGTGTGTAACACAACTGGCTGTACATTCAGTTCACATTACTTGTAAATATTGAAAATAGACTTCATCGCTATTACGTAGTTTACTTGATGCCTCTTACCATCTGTAAATGAGGTGTACCTCATCCACCACGATTCCTAGGAGGTTATCTTGGAAGACCTTGGTAGCCAACATGTCGCACCACTTCCTCTGCATGAGCCAGGCTTCAGGACTACCGAAGACCAAGTGACAATGTTCATTTCGAATTTCCTTCAATTTATGTACACCAATTTGCATGGCCATGAGTCCAAATTTGGTCGTCTCTGTGACCTGGTCCTCCATAAGGGCGATCAATGGCGAGACTACAACCACCAGTGGGTTTCCACTTACTGCGTTTACATGCACACCATATTCCTGTATTATTCGGAATATGAGAATATTCCGATTGCATACCTGTAATGTAGGCTAAATGCGTGCAATAACCCGATTAAGGTCATTTTCCGATTCAAAATATTCCAAATAAGACTCCTGGCATATGCCTGTTTTAATCGGAATACTGGGTCATGTATACACCTTAATCGGAAAATGCCCCCGAACAGAATATTCAGTTACGTCTGCGCCTGTTCAATTCGCAAGGAATTAGCGTTTTTGGAGGGAAGAGGAGATGACTGTGTGCATTCAAATAATGAAAGACATGAATATAATGGAATATGTCAATGGGCGAAAGCACTGTAACAATGATATCTTTAAGGCAGATGTCGCGCTAACCGAATATTTTCCGTCAGTGACGGATTTTTTTTTACAAAGACAGAATATTTTGAAGGCCATCCGTCATTTTGACAGAATGTTATTCACACCCCCGTCTGACTGGTGGTGGGTGTCAGATTGTCTCGAGCATTGTCTCTGATCTGTATGACAGAGATGCCAAGTCTCACGCATTCGACGTAGGTCTCACGCATTTTTTAGGTTTATTCACCGTAGTCCGCAATTATTCAATGAACGCTTATTAATGAGATTCTCACGCGGAATTAAAATCCTTGTGCATTGAAGTTTCAGTTTCACTTGTATGAAGGTGGACCTCACTATGGAAAGCGATTATGACTCCGGACTTCTCGTGCTTCTCTTTACTCAGGGATTGAAAACAATGCATGTGTTTCATGATCGTTTAAATTGTTTAAATGAAATAAGACCATTTGAAACGTCTTTATGCAATTCCATTGCTTTCAATTCTTCAGTAAAGACAAGCGTGAGAATTCCTGAGTCATAATCAATTTCCGTGTCACTTGTGGGGAAATCCACCATGATGCATGTGAAACTGATTAACGTAATGTGTAATCCGCGAGTGAATTTCTTCAGTTTGCGTTGATTGAATAATTGCTGACTATGGCACAGGAACGTAAATGCCACTAAGAGGCCAGAGACTCAAGCCAAATGTGTCAGACTTGGCATCTCTGGTATGATCCAGTATTCCTCATATTTTTGTAATATGATCATTTGCTCTTCATTTGTAAAATATGCTGCTCTGTTGCCGGTAGATGATTGGTCATATGCTACAAACGCCGTCTCTGTTATGTGAACATGCAGATATCTAGGCCGGGAAAGCCCTGGTTGACATAACGAGTTGATAAGCAGCTTCGTAGGACCGCTTAGCGAGACTGCGGTTGTTAGGCTTTGTGAAGCCCAGCAATAACTGAAAGCGCACTGTTACTGTGTGGGGGGAGAAATCATTTGTGATGTTTTATAAAGTTCATACAGCAGTAAGTTCGAAAATCCACGCCTGCTGTATTTAACACAATGCGCAATGTGTGTCTATATGAATCACTGTCGGCATCAGCTAATGCGTAATGTATAAATTATTCTGTTTATTTTATTAAAAAAAATAAACGATTATCATTTTAAAAAATAAAATCACAATGACGGATAATAATTGATTATGACGGAATTTTTATGCCCCTGTCAGAAAGTGTAACGCGACCTCTGCTTTAAGGTGCGCGAAAAGTGGACAGAAACTGCCAACCAAGTTAAGCATCGCTGGAAAACTCTGAAGGCGGCATATTTCAAAGCGGAAAAAAAAATACAGGCAGTGGATATTTTTACGCCAGTCATAATCTTACTCCAATTTGCCATTCTTACAAGCTTCGGTATGTTCATGCACAATGTAAGAAATCTGGACTTGAACCCATAGACTGATACAGTCTATGCTTATACCACAGCATTAGCTATAATGTATCAGCGGACGTTAGCCAGCGGAACGGCTGTAACATTACTTATGTTTTCTAGCTGCTTAACTTAGCTAACGGGTTAGGTAGTTATGAGAGAGTGTAATTTTAGGTTCAACCTTTGCTCGCTAATACTTGGGGAACTGTCAGGTCATCACTCTCCACAATCAATAGTCAGTAGTGATTTGTGTCGTGTAGAAGAGCTGATAGCTGCACAAAGTTTGTCCTTGCAAGAAATTTGAGAGTACAAGTTGGCTAATGAGTTAGATGGCAAGCTGGCAAAGTTAGTTGGCTAATAACTAATCCTACATAACTTGAGTAGAGGACATCCTGACTGTAACTTAAAGTAATTAAGCTGGCTAGCCGGTCTAGTAATGCTAACCACAAGGCACGCAGCGAAAGCAGGATGTTTTCAACCCAGTTGAGTAGCAATTTTTTCTGAGGCCGAATTTCCTATTGTGCATGCGGATACAGAAGTTCGTAAGCAAATGACAGTAAGCTCACGACTGGCGTAGTCACAGCCAAAAACAAAACAATACCAGCGGCCCTAATCCAGCCAGTTTCATTTATTTCGCGGTCACGGATGAAATTCTAGGACAGAGACCGCTGGCGATGGCAATGGCCAAGAGAGAGGAGTCGATGTCGGCTTTGAAGCTCTAACAGAAGGCAACCAAAGCCATGACAATTACTTTCAAGCGTTATATTTGCTGAAAACCTGGTGTTGAGATTGGACCAAAGTGGTGGATATGCTAATTAACATGTAAACGGAATATTCCCATCGCTCAGCGCATATAAACAGTTTATTCGGAATATTACCTTAACCCGAATATGGACCTTAATCAGAATATGGTGTGCATGTAAACGCAGTCACTCACTGACTCCCATTCGTTTCGCTACCAGCGGAGCCAGCTGATAAATTAAACTTTTGCCGTATCCCGTTGGCAAAACAGCAAATACACCAGTCTTTGAAACGAATGACTTGAGTGCCTTTTTCTGCTCATCTTTCAAAGAAAAGCCCAAGTCTAACTCTTCCAAAGTCAATGCCAAAGCCAATTCAAACGACCGGTGTTTCTTTGCCACAGCCATCTCAGTTGTTTGACACCATCGCAGCGTTGTCGTCATCGTGCTAAGACAGCCCAACGACTCTCTACAAACATAGAGCATTGTAACTGGTCCGACCAAACCTTGGTCGGACCAATCACTTGGTAGCACTGGGGCCCTATGGCTCGTGGCTAGACGTACCGGCTGAGCAAAACTATTTGCGTCCGCTAGGGTTTGGCTGGATTTCTAGGCTAGAAGACAAGGTCAACTGACTGATTGTTTATTGCGATTGCTTGTGAGATATTTTTCCATGCAAACACTGATGATAAACATAATACTTAAAGCTGCAAGCAGCAGTGAACAAGCCCTCGCACCCTTGTGCACTTTGGGGGTGGTGGTCAGATCCTGACGGGTGCAGGTGTGCGCTCACGACCATTGGACAGTGGTAGATTGTGTAAAAGGTAATTTCCTGAGTGGAGAGCAAACACCTTTACTCAAACATGACCCTGCGTTTGGGGGCGCTCTGAAGCACAATGTTCTTGTGCAAGCTCAGACCAGCAAGCTGACGTCTTCCGTATGGGAGTCTTATTATGCGTGTGATGTTTGGACCAGTTTTGACAGTTGAGATGCAGTGGTATGACTGTAAACTGGCAATTCATGATCAAAAACCATTCAATGAAAACAATTCTGCAAAGATGAGTAGGCCAAAATTCCTGCACAGTAATGTAAAAACTCATGGACAGTTATGGCAAATGTTTGATTGTTTGTAATTGTTGCCACCAAGGGTGGCGCAATCAGTTATTAGGTTAAGGAGGTTGATTATTTTTCCATCTGATATTGATTTTTAATAGCTCCTTACCTTCTTTAAATAAAACAATCAGTTTAAAGTTGCATTTTATGTTTACTTTTGTTGTTTTTGTCTTATAATAAAAATAAGTTGACTTGCCTGAAACATTTGAATATGACAAATAAGCAAACAAGAGGGAAATAGGGGGGGGGGATTCTTTTTTGCAGCACTATATGTTATTTTAAATGACTCACTTGGGCCAAATGTTTACATAACCATGGTGGGACATAACTTTTTTTCAGCAGTTGCCCGGTCAGGCAAGCAAATTTTCAAACAGTTGCAATGCTTGCCCGAAGAGGAATTTTACTTGCCCCCAAAAAATACAAATACAACACTATTACACATTACACAGCAAGTCACATATACATTTTAAAACACACAAATCCCCCCCAAATTTTGCTTTTAAACCAGCTTTTTTGGAGAACTGAACCTCTTTGATTTCACTTTTTTCTCTAATTTTGTAAGCACATCTTGTTTTAAGAAAATCTAACAATACTTCTTTACTGACATCATGTAGGTTTGGTGCATGTGGCGTGTATATCTTTCTGAATCTAAACAGTAAAGCAAAAGCAGAGTATAGAACATAATTCTGTAGAACTGCTAACAGAACTTTTTATCTTTCACAAAGAAGAGCAATCACATCTTTAAAAGAAAGAAGAACTCATTGATAGCTCATGTACTACATCAGGGCTATTCAACTTCATTAGCAGGAGGGCCGAATAAGAAAATCACAGGGGGTTTGGGGGCCGCACATAATATTGATCAATTTCGACCCAAAAATAACTAACAAAAGTGATAAATATTACCACAGGTAATAATCTAGTCTCACACACATGCCTTTTCTTTCACTTTAATCTGGTATAATTATTTCCAGACTGCTGTTAGTCCATACAAAAACGTAACAAAGCTATTAAGCCTTGATAGAGAAATGAGAGAAAAAAAAAACCAAAAAGTGTATTTTTTGACATATCCATGTCCTCAAATGTAGAAAACAAAATAAATATATTAAAACAGTATTCAAAATATAGCTGCAAGCAGCAATGAGGTGGCCTAGCAGCGTAGCAGGTCAGCCCAGGTGACCACGGTAACACGGTTGAACTGTCAGATACATCACTGCTTGCAGAGTTGAGAAATTTAAGATTAAATCACTCACTAATCAACAGTTATGTGCCTGTTTCCTGTTTTACAGATTCACGATCAATTTTGATTGGTTTTGAGGATTAATGACCAATTGCTTCACGAGCCAATATAGAGAAGAGGTCCTGTGTTCAACTGATGAGTTTGGTTTGGTCATTTAAAAGTGTTGCTAAGATATGACTTCACCTCCTGTGACTTGAATATTTACCAGGAGTCAAAGGTCACCAAATTAAATAGGTCTTTTCCAGACTATGTTTTAATGTCCTAATACCAAGTTTCGTGTTGATACACCAAAGCATTGCAGAGATATGGGCCTACTTCCTGTTTTGCGACTTTTTGGTTGAATTTGCTTGGCTGTTATGGCCAAACGGTTTGAATTTGAGATACAAAACTCAACGGACTTCTCAGGCTTGGTCTGTAGATCATGTGAGCCAAGCTTCGTCATGATCGGACGAAGCTTGTCATTTCTGTAAATCTAAGCGCATTTTGGACAAAATTCAAAATGGCTGCCAAATTCTGAAGCTTACATCCACAGTCTTCTAGGATCCGTCTAGGGATGTCCAACAGCATCAGCAGACATTGGAATTAAAGCTTTATTTCAAACAGATGAAGAAATATCAGCTCAAAAATGTTTTTGCAATTGATAGCGCCCCCCAGAGGTCGAAGCTCAGAATTATTTAGGCCTCCTCAGGGGCAGGTCTTGAGACTATTTACTACGTTTGGGGTTGATTCGTCAAAGCATTGCTGAGATAAGGCCTCACATCCTGTTTGGCGGCTTCGCTCTCAAATTCAATTTGCAGTTATGGCCAAACGGTTTGGAGTAGAGACACCAAACTCCAAAGAATTCTCAGGCTTGGACTGCAGATCAGGTATTCCAAGTTTCGTAATGATCGAACAGACTTTGCAATTTCTGTAAATTTAAGCAAATTTTGGACAAAATTCAAAATGGCTGCCAAACTCTGGTGCATTTTTACACAGACTTCCTGGAATTGCTTAGGGATGTCCAACAGCATCAGGTCACACTAGAATTAAGGCTTTACTCTAAAAAGATCATGAGATATCTGCTAAAACATGTTTTTGCCATTTATAGCGCCCCCCAGTGGATAAAGGTCATGATCTTTTTTGGGCCTTGCCAGGGGCATGACATTAGACTAATGATAAAGTTTGGTGTTGATATGTCCAAGGGTTGCTAAGATATGGCCTCACATCCTGTTTGGCGGCTTTGCCACCAAATTTCATTGGCTATTTCAGGCAAAAGATTTTGAAAATTGAAACGGCTTTTAGTATCGTTTGTGCGGCTTAGTCTGCAGATTCTCTCAACTATGTTTTGCTCAAATTGGACAAAATTTGTGACCAGTGAAACTTTTTAAAGGTTTTCGCTAAAATTCAAAATGGCGGAAAATCCAATTGGGCGCCAAAGACGTCGTAGGAATCGTTGAACTCAGAGTGTCCCAAGGATTCTAATGATACCTGAAATCTGGAAATCGGATGAAAGGGTCAGAAGTTATGCAGGTGAATGTAGGTCAAAATTTGACCTGTTGGTGGCGGTAGAGCGTTTGAGCTAGGGGCATGAAATTTGGTATGCTTGATCACAGTACGTCTATGAATGAGTATGCCAAATTTCACTATTTTTCCATGTACGGTTGTGCAATTTTTGTAAATTTATGCAAATTTTGGACAAAATTCAAAATGGCCGCCAAATTCTGATGCATACAAACACAATCTTCTAGGATATGCCTAGGGATGTCCAACAGCATCAAAAGACACTGGAATTTAGGTGTTACTCCAAACAGATCAAGAAATATCAGCTAAAACATGTTTTTGCTATTTATAGCGCCCCCAGAGGTCAAACGTCTCGGAATTTTTTGTGCCACCCCAGGAGCAGGTACTGAGACGATATATTAAGTTTGGGGTTGATACAGTGAAGCGTTGCTGAGATATGGCCTCACATCCTGTTTGGCGGCTTCACCGCCAAATTTCATTGGCTGTTACGGGCAAACGGTTTTGAATATTGAAACGGCTTTTAGTATCGTTTGTGCAGATTGGTCTGCAGATTCTATGAGCCACGTTTCGCTCAAATCGGACGAAATTAGTGACCCGTGAAACTTTTGAAAGGTTTTCGCTAAAATTCAAAATGGCGGAAAACGACGTCATAGGATGTGTTGAACTCGGCTTGGCCCAAGGATTCCAATGGTACCTGACTTGTGAAAATCGGATGAACGGGTCAGAAGTTATGAAGGTAAACGTATGTCAAACTTTGACCTGTTGGTGGCGCTAGAGCTTCTTAGCAAGGGGCATGAAAATTGGTGGGAGTGATCAGGGGACTGTCCTGAACAAGACTGCTAAATCATTTGCATTTTCCCATGTACAGTTCTTGGGGCTGCCATAGACTTCAATGGCGGAAGAAAGCGGAAACATAATAATAATAATAATAAGAAGAAGAAGAAGAAAAACTGCAAACACAATGGTTGCCTTCGCAGCTTCAATGCTAGGCCACCAAATAAGTTGTGTGACCACTTTGTCTTCAGCAGCACTTCAAATCAGACAAGCATCAGATATGGGCCTGGTTAAGAAACTATCAACAACAATTCGAAGTACAAAGGTGGATGCAGAAAGTCTATATCCCTAAATTCTAAACTTCAAATTAACATAAACAATATCAATCAGACTTACAATAAGTCAGCTTTCAACAATTTTCCAAGCAGAAATAATTTAGCAGGTTCACATCAATCACCACACTAAATTCAACCGAAACAAAGTCAGAAAGTCAGATGAATCCAGTCAAACAGCTTCAGATTAACGAAAAATGTGCCCACTTAAGACACTATGAAAACAAGCAAACATAAGGTGCTTACAGCAAATTCATGTCCATTTTGTTCACGGTCCAGATAAACAAAAAGTGAGCCTGCTGGATCATAAAAAAGATCTGTAGTCTGTGCATTTTCAGTAAGATAGCCTCACATCAAAAGCATCACATGCTGCAATCAGGGGCTGTCACTACTCTCAACTATAATACTTACCAGACTTCTGTCTGTCATTTTGAGTTTCTTTGACTCAGTGAGAGAAATTACACTGCCTTGATTTTGCTATTTCAACATAGTTTGGCTCATATGTAGTAAGGACAATCCTGAGACACTCGTGCAACTTCTCATTGGTCATAGAGCAACGTGTCCTTGTTTTGTTTGCATTCACGAGAGACAAGCTAGACTCACATGTATAGGTAGATCCAAACATTGTCAGTATTAGCAGTGCCACTTTCCGGATCGTGGGGTAGTGATACTGGCTAACATGGTTAGACCAAAGGTAGACAGCACCCTCAGACTGCAAGTACTGTTTTAAAGCAAATGAGGATTGCACATCAACCATTTCCATCTGAAAGGTGCTCTCATCAATGCATGCCCTGCTGAAAAATCCAGTAGAATACCATTAGAAAAACCATTAGGTTTCTAATGGTCTAATGGGAATTGGAACACCATTAGGAACCATTAAAAGAAACCATTAGGAACCTACTGATCCCATTAGGATGTAAAACCATCAGGAAACTACTGGTCCCATTAGGATATAAAACCATTAGAGACCTACTGGTCCAATTAGAATGTAATACCATTAGAGACCGCCTGGTCCCATTAGAATGTAATACCATTAGAAAGCTACTGGTTCCATTAGAATGTAATACCATTAGAAAGCTACTGGTTCCATTAGGAGCTAAAATTATTAGAAAAACATACTGAGAAACCTACTGCTGCTACAGAAATTATAGCTGAGTCCTAACACTGGGCACCAGAGACATGTCTATACATATGTGTAATTGTGTATGTATTCGGATATTTTCCCCTCCGATTTGGGAACAGGACATATGGGGCGTGACAACTCATTGCAGTTTGTGATTTTAATAAAATTTTTACAGAACATGAACCATCAAACCATCAGGTTGTGTTCTTTTCCCTCCTGTTGGATGGATGAGTCATGAAGAATGATTTAATCACTGAACACTGCAATCTACAAACATACTGTATAGCCTACAAAAGGACCCACTAGAAATCACACAGATGTGATCGCCAAGGAAGGCTATAACATCTGTGTTCCTCCATCACATTAGGAACCATTAGAGACCACTACACCCTGTAGTGACCACTAGACCACTGTATAGTGACCATTAGACTGGTACAGAAATGCCTGTAGGAACCATTAAGACTTCTGTAGGAACCATTGGTAGGGACCAGTTAAAGTCCTGTAGATTTGTGTAGGAGATAATGAATCCCATGAGAAAAACAAACCAAACCATTAGGAAAACATAAGTAGCCATTAGAAGCAATTAGAAACCATTACAAAACCACCAGGAACCATTAGAAACCAATAGAATATGCCACATGGTTTCTCTGACTTTTTCCAGCAGGGTGACATTACCTCTTTTGCTTTGACACAAAAGTCTGCCTCAGGTTTGATGGAGAATGGGTCGCGGGCAAATTGCAGTACCTCAGTAGGAATGCTGAAGCCTTGGAATCTCTCGGTGAAGTTCTCAGTCAGTTTTGTCATGAAGTCTGTCATGACCTGCGTTGTACGTGCCCTGGGTGCTTTGCTCATGAATACACAGAGTTGTGAGAAGTGCAGCAATTTTTTTGCCATTAGATCCAATGTGAAAATCGCTAGCTTTGTTTTGAAAACAGCTTCTCAACCAAATCAGCTCAAGACTTTCCTGCCTCTGTACGTCCAGATTCAACGTGTTCAAGTACCCAAAAACGTCACACAGAAAGTGGACTTTGGCCACAAACAGTTCATCCAACATGCGCTCCAAGAAGTCTCCTGTCCTTTTGTGTTTGCACGGGCGAAGGAAAGACACGATCTCCTGGCAGAATTCACAAAAATGGTCCAAAACCTTTCCTTTGCTGACCCACCTCATATTGTTATGAACCAGCAAATCAGTGTGCTTGGTGGATGCATCAGCAAGCAACAGACAGAAGAGGCGATGCTGAAGGCTGGAGTTTGAGCGGATAAAATTTACAATGTTCATAACAGTGTCCATGGTGTTTTTCAGATCACTGCAAAGCTTTTGCGCACAATACAGACAGGTGAATGATGCAGTGTAAAAACTGCATGTGCAGGTCTACGGCTGCCAGCCTGTCCACCAGCCCCTGCACTCTGCCAATTAGTGCTGGTGAGATGAAGCTTCATGAAGCATTGAAGCATTCCAGCCAGATGTGTTGAAGTGTGGTTCATTTCTTGAGCTTTCAAATGCACTCTAGAGACCCCTACTGGTCAATAAAAACACTGATATTGAATTGCGCTTTGTCGGAAATGATGGGCAAGCATAAGCCTACATTGCGAAAGTGGCAGAATCAATAAATGCAGTATAAAATAAAGTATTTTGACTACATATTATGTCATAATGTCATAATGAAACTAAAAGATATATATCTATAGAGAGAGAGGGATGTAGTTAAAGTGCTTATGTATAACTGGAAGGGGAGCGAAAGTGATCCTTTTGGGGACTGGACAGAGGGCAGGGAAAGTGCTTGCGGAACAATGAGCTTTGTATTTTTATTCAAAAACAATAAGTGTTTCCTCTAATAATAAAATAGAGAACTATCAAATTTAGGGAATTTATTATGTATTGGAAATTATTTGTTAAGGTTTGAATATATGACATCACATAATAGTCTAAAAATTTTGTTTATTAAATTATTGTGTAAGGAAGTGACCTTATCAGGAGAAATGAAATCAGAGTATTCCCAAACGTGTGAAAACTTTCTCTTTCTTGCTGGCTCCATCCCAAAAAATGACCAACTCGCACACCGCACGAAATCGCAAACCGCACTGAGAAACTCCGACAACTGACAACAACCCACAAGCTGCAGAAGAGAATTGGGACATTTTACACTTGAATCACCCGCCACAAGTGAACCCCCTTCCCGAAGCAGCATCCCAGATGAGGCTTTGAACGTAATGAGTGACGTCATTTCGCTCGCCAAGACAATACAAGCCTCGACATGGAGCTCCGTTAGGAAGTGCTTCACATTTTTGACACAGGCTCCGAACCCTTGGTATCAAGGGTAATAGCACTACTGCTAATCACAGCTGGAGCGCCATCCGTAACCAACAAGCAGACTTTTTGTAAATCCAATTCATGCTCATTAAAAAATGTGACTATCTTTTGAAAAATCACTTCACCTGTAGGGTGTCCCTCCAACGGAACGAGCCCCAGTAGTTCCTCCCGAAAGTGCACTCCATCGAAAAACCTCACATAAATACACAGCTGGGACATGTCGGTACAGTCACTTGATTCATCCACAGCGATAGACATGAACTCTGCTTGCCAAAGGTTTTCAAAAAGCTTCCCTGCAACATCCTTTGCCAGTAGCTCCACTCTGCGAAGAGTTGATGTGTCCGAGAGAGGAACATTTTTAATTGATGAAGTGACACTTTCCTTAACTTTTTCGTCAACAATCATTTCATCAATGAGTGCAAGTATGCAGTCTTTAACCTGTTAAGCCCTGAGCCTCTGGTTTGAAAATGGCATGCCCAAAATGAAATGAGTATATCTCTGAAACTACTTGGTCCATTTGAATAATCTTGTTATCATAATAAAGGTGAAACCATTTGGGATTTCTGTCGTGGTGTAAAAATAAGTATATATGTCACTGAGTCAGAGTAAATGAAGATGGAACACAGTATAAATCAAAGATCTCATTTTGCACCAAACAAAGTTTTACTTCTATCCCTTGTGAACTTACTTAGTTGCAGTCTGAAACCTCTAAAAATTTACAGCACAGAATCTCACCATTATCTGTGCCAAAGTATATTCTAATCAAGTAAATCAGAACAAAATTAGAAAGGAATGTCTGGGTGGGTTCTCCAAATTGGCAATTCAGGTACCTTGTGTGCCAAATCAGATTTCTCAGATATTAAACCGTAAAACTCATCTAATTTCACTTATATCTCACTACAGGCATACATTCCACCCAAATACAACCAGTTTTTCATTTTGTAGAATTTATAAATATTTTTTAAATTATTATTTCTGCCAGTCCTATAGCCCATACAATTTCCCATTCAAAGACAATAAATACAAAGAAAATGAAGTTTAGCTCCACTGGAGCAGATTTATTTTAAAAAAGCAAATTAATGAGATTATGAATACAAAAAAGTTTAAAAAAATATGGGGAAATAAAAGTAAAAAGAATAAAAATCCCAGCAATTATTTATACAAGAAAAAAGCTACCATTGTCTTACAAAAAGCTTGCCTGTCCAGAGACTCGAACCCGGGTCACCTGCGATGCAGTACTACACCCTAACCATGAGGCTACATCAGTTGACTGCAGAATTTGCTGTCAAATGGCCATATAAAGAATGAGACAAGAAAACAAGTCACTCACTTTGTTTGTATTGTTGTGCCCTCGGTATTCACACATTTTTTTGTCAGAAAACGACGGTTGAATATTTAGCGGATAATTATACCGAAAATACCACAAACAAACCTGTTAAGTGTTTATATTGTTGCGGTATTTAAGTACATTCAAATGGCCCATGGACTCGGTTTGACGCACTGGGAACACAAGGCTCTAGCTCAGGCTAGGTTTGTGCGATTACGGTGCTTTAGGGCTCGTTAGAAACGTCTGAGCCCATAGAATCAAATGGCTACCAGCAAAGTCTTACTGACAGCATAACAAGCCGATCACAGCGAGGAAAATACATTACAAGCAAGTTGAATGCTGGGGTACTGAAATCTTTGAAGCAATACTCGAGAAGAAAAACATGCGTGGAAACTGGACGATCTAGTTTTGTTATAACATGGACACATTCAGCTTAGAATAGCAAGCGTGGATTTACCCTCAAACAATTTTTTATTACAAAATATCAAAGGTAAGAAATTTTTTTGTTCATCTCTGTAGACTGTGAAGTGTATGTCTGCTGTTCTTTGAGTGTGGTGTCCGTTTAAAATGACAGGGAGTATATCGTTGGATTCTGTGGACTTTCCTCTTTCATTTGAGGTATTTTCATTTTGTATGCATAGCACAAATTCAGTAGAAATTCTAGCAGCTCAGCGCTGATATGATTTTATCCTATGCTTTGCTACATGCTTATTTACTTGCTTGGTGCTTGAACTGTGTTTTGTTGCGGTAAAAATAGTCAACATGAGCTTTTTGCCGAGTTTCTTTGCGTAAAGTGGATATGCCGAATGACAATGTCGCGATTTGGAAACATGCTGTATTTATCATGCATAACCACCGCCCACGGTACCAGGGGCGTCAGGCTTAAGGGGTTAATGGTCTCTGACTCGGTGAAGGGGCTTTTCTGTCTTGTTAGCATCCATGCTACATGCAGGGATGCTATCGTGGCTCTCTCTTGTTCCGTGCAAAAGCGACTGAGGGTACACTGACACCGTTGAAAAGATACTAGCAGTCCGTGCACTTTCCTTCTGCTTTTCTCCGAGCCTTCAGGAAAACTGGCAGAAAATGAGCCATGATTCAACTTGTAGTGCCTCTTCACATTGTACTCTTTCGTCACAGAAATGGATTCGCTGCACAACAAACATACCGGTTTATTGCTCGTTGCAACTGCCATTGTAACAAAATACTTTTCAGTCCATTCGCTTTGGAACTGGCGGTTTTCATAGTCCACTTACGAGTACGAAACTTTGGCTTTGAAAAAGACATTTTTTCCTTTTTGTAAAAGGTAAAACAGGCGACTGCCTGGCCCGCCAACCCAGAGTGCAATCGGAGAGTGGGTTCAGCCAATCACAGCACACAGGTGCGTAGCATAACATATCATTCAGGTCTAATTGAGGCAACATTGAAACTCAATGGCTGTAGGTTAGATGTCACACACAGGCACTCCGCTTAGTTTTATTTTTATATTAAGCTCGACTGATTTGCGGGCAGTGTCGCGAGCCATCTAAAAATGAAGACGGGCCGTTAGTTGAATAGGCCTGTACTACATGCTTATTTTATGTAGATTCCTGCATTGTTGATCTTTGTCATTCATTTAAACTTATAAACAGTCTTAACTTCTGTCATGGTTTCAAACACTCTTTCAGACTGCATGTTGGTGAAATCCTCGTTTTTTGTATGCCTGCGCCGTAAAAACTGAAAGAGCTAGGGCATTTCAGTAAAATGATGTACATCTAAAAATGATCTGACCCCAGTGCTCAGAAAAAGAAAGGCTGGCATAACAATGCATGAGAGCTTGCTCGCTGACATGTGTGCACCATGACCCAGGTGAAAGGCAGGGTCAACGAACTAAAAAGACATCCTATTAGTTCATCGGGCAGCGGGGAATCATGTTTGAAAGAGTACATGAACGTCCTAACCTTTTGTCAAGGCTGTAAGCCTTTTCCAGGCTGCGTAAATTAGGATGAACCATTTTTATGCCGTGAGACAATCGTAAAGGACACTTTCCTTCACCATGGGACGCGGGACTGGCGGTCTACTATTTGTTTCGCTTGCGGAGTGTTGCATTGCTGGAAGATTTCAAGTGAGTATCGCACTGTTTAAAAAGTGTGAGGAGCTTGAAAAAGGGCTAACTCAGAATGCACGCTGGAGCATGCAGTTGACTTGATCGTTCACTGAGCTAGCAGAAGTTAGCTTCGAAATGTTTTATACACCGTGTGCAGGAATGGGAACAAATCCATGTTATGATTCTGTGCCTATTGCCAGTTTTTGTTTTGTCATTTGTTTATTTACTGTTCTGTGCACCAGAGTCTACCCCTGTCTTGTGTCAGAACTTTGATCTTTTCTTCTGTGCCGAGAGACCCATACGCCAGTAGATCTGAGAGATTTGTGACATCCTTGGCCCGACTACTGTTTTCTGCCTGTCCCCTTCTGATTCATCTGTTTATTGTTCTGGTTTTGACCCTGCCTGCCTGAGCTGCCCTGGTTTTTGGATTTTTGGCTCACTATTTACCGACTCTGATTTTTGCCTGCCGTCTATGTATCTTTGCCATTCTCAACTCAAAATGACAATATATGAGACATGCTGTACAATATTAAGGGGTGATCTGGGGTTAAATGAAAAATAACACCAGGAAACGACTCAGAATTAATCTAAAGAGGTATATGTATACTGACTAAAAAAAGAAACGCAACTTTTTAGTCAATGTAATAAGTTTATTTTGACACATATAACAATAATTTGGTATCAAAATTTAGGCGACACATTAAACAAAACGAATATCAATAAATCATGTGACAACTGAGCCACATTGTACACCAGTAACGAAAAACAGAAAGACAGTAACAAACACAAATTCACAAAGTCAGTAACGGGTATGTCCTCCATTTGCCTCACGTACAGCATTACATCTGCTCCTCATTGACGCTATCAGACGTCTGATGGTGGCTTGTGGAATGTTGTTCCATTCCTCAATTAGCGCCTGGTGCAACTGGCGTACTGTTCCGGGCCGTGGCACACGGGTCCAGATCGCTTGATCCAGAATGTCCCACAAGTGTTCTATCGGCGATAGATCCGGCAAAAACGCTGGCCACGGTAGAACCTGGACACCTTCTGCCTGGAGAAACTCGGTGCACACACGTGCGACATGTGGTCGAGCGTCATCCTGCTGAAGCGTCAGTCTGTGATGTCTTAGGAAGGGTGCAGCAATCGGACGAAGAATTTCATTGCGATAAGGGATGGTATTGAGGTTTCCTTCCACAAACTGAAGCTCAGTTCGATGTGTAGAGGAGATACCACCCCAGACCATCACACTCGGACCTCCCCAGCGATCTCGTTCAAGTACGCATGCGTCAGCATAGCGCTCTCCATTTCTGCGCCATACACATGACCTCCCGTCTGCGCCAGACAATGCGAACCGAGATTCATCCGTAAAAAGGACCCCAGACCAGTCGGCAATAGTCCAGCATCTGCGTATTGTGACCCAGCGACGACGAGCCTCTCTCCTCTGGGTGGTTAGCACCAAACCACGGTACGGCCTACGTGCACAGAGATTGACACTTTGGAATTTGTTGCGGACCGTCTGATCACTCAATCGGTTGTTATACAGGCCAGGAGTCTCATTCGCAGTTCTTGTTGCCGATCTGAAGCGGTCACGCAAGTGCAGCGTCCGGATGCGACGATCAGTAGCTGGGGTGGTAACACGTGGTCTTCCGGATCTGGGACGATCATCAGTCTGCCCGGTGTCATTCAGGCGAGTCTGGAGACAGCTTATTGTCGTTGAGTGGACACCAAATTGCCGGGCGACTTGGTTCACGCAACTTCTGGCCTGCAACATCCGAATTGCTCGTTCTTGTTGAACTGCTGTCAGTCGTGGCATGGCTGCACATTCTGAATTTTAGCAAGGTTCGCTGGACTTTTATATGCCCCGATGAGCACAACAATTACACACCTTAAATGGGAGCGCCACAACATGTTAACAACTCGAACTCAGGACCAGGTGAGATTTGGTTACGCATGATTGCAGTCGCCAGTACAAAAGATTTTAGTACTACCAGGGCCGTATTCAATTTGTCCTACATACAGTACAAAAACCAGCTGGTAAAATTGAATTTTGAATGGCTAGAATAAATGTGAACTCATATTTCATAACTGTGTTTCTTTTTTTGGTCAGTATAATAACCACCAAAAAAGATACAAGTTGGCATTTTTCTGTTTATGCGGTTGCCATGGTAACCGAGCAAGCTTATTAAATATGCAGAAAACTTCTGGCACCAATTCCTCTTTAACTCTATGATCGAATTCAGTTTTTCTTTCATCATTTAAAAGCCATTGCTTATCTAAATGCAATGACATAGCCATTCTTTGCCCAATTTATCAGTTTTGTGATTTTGGGGCATTTTACTCAAATTTTGAAATTATTTTGCGCAGAATCTGACGAATACTCAAAACATTCAAAGTATGTAACAGATAGACAAAATTTCCCTATGTCATTGCATTTCTAATGAAGTAAAGTACCTGCAGCCCAAATTTCATTGATTTTCAATGATAAATAAAAAAGTTATGGCTGCCACAAACATAAGAAATGTGGAAAAAGTAATAGGAACTAGGAAGGAAAATCAATGGAAAATGCATTAGACCGCATTGAAAAGTTGAGTTCAGTCTTAGTCTGTGGCTTACACCCATTTTTCAGACTGCATTATCTGATTATTCAAATGTTTATCACTTTCCTGGAGTGAAAAGCATAAATTTCATCATCACAGTTGCTTTTAAATCATGATTTTATGGCAAAATTCAGTTTTTAATCCTTGTAGCAATTAGTGATTATTAAAGGTGGGTTATTATAGAATATTTTTATTCCAAAAAATTTTTTTGGAAAAATCATCAAATTTTGCCCATTTAATCCCAGATCACCCCTTAATGTTCCACTGGAACCAACAAAAATATCATTTGTTGATTTAATTAAAAATCAATTTCCTCCAAATCAAGGTTTCACAATTAATGGCACCCTTAAAGATTAATGTAAATCACATCTACTGAGATTAAACATTTACATTTTATCTAAGAAACTACATTCCTGTTTCACTAGAGTATAAAAATGTGGTAACACACATGCAATATCCCTTTGTCATCCAGCACCATGAAGAAAAACAACTCTGTTCAAATGAGGCAGATGGCCAAAGACCTTCATAATTCTGGTCATAGGTACAAGAAACAAATGAATATGCCACTGAGCACTGTCAGGGCAATTATTTAAAAGATTCCAAAGATATGGAACTGTTGAAAACCTCAAGGGTAAAGGACACAACTGCATTTTGCCCCCCAGAATACTGGGGAGGATGGCGAGACAAGCAACAAAATCCCCAAGAATCACTGTGAAGGAATTCAAGCAATCGTCAATGCAAAAAAAAAAAAAAAAAAATGTCCTGGTGTTGCAGTCGCGCCCCATTTCCAATGCTTTATAGGATAGTTCGGTGGCCGAGTCGCTTCCGGTCTCGTGGTGCTTCGGAACGTTACTTTAGCGTGCGTTGTTGCGAATACTTTGCCGTATGATACTGAGTGTAGAAGCCGTATTAAGAAGCTTTCAGCTGGGGAACGGTAATTTTCTCGAAGTTTTGAGAAGGGCCTTCCATGGCGATGTTTAGGTGATTGACTTAATTTGTAGAATAATTTTTGGTGTTGCCGTCAACAGTCACAGAGATATAGATCAGTGCTTCTCAAACCTCTCCTGGAGTACCTCTTCTCCCGCATGTTTTAGATTTCTCCAAACATGTAGAGAAAAACACTTGTGGGAAGTTGGCTTTAAAATCTGGTCATGGCAAAACAAAGCATGTCAGGCTTTAACCAATTTGGATGCGTATGATTTATGTGCCAAAATGGTTAGTTCCTGTTGCACTGTTGGCAATGAAAACCATGCAGACCATGCAGAAATATGATTTTTAGTCTCTCTATTAACTGTAGTTTAACTGATATTTATTGATAAATATTTTTAAGTTTTTCAATGATTAGTTTGCCTGATTTTGATCATATTGGTAATATCCTGAAAGCTCTCTCTTATAACTATGTCCTTATTTGAAAAAGTTGCTTATAGCAACCTAATTTTTTTTAGATAATTTATTTCTGAACAGGGGTGTTTACTGTGTTTATCATGCATTTTGCCCATTGGTTTTGCCATTACCAGAAGCTGGCGCCAATATGACCATGGCAGAATGCACCAAGAATAGAGAAAAAACTAGACTGTGCACTCTCCATGTCATTGGCTCTCTCCCCGCTAGCACGGTTGATTCTAATGATTCGCTCATTATCATGCATCTTCACAGGTAATGAGCTGATCATTTTATTTGCCTGTGCTGGAGCTGGCAGAGCTCTAAAACATGCAGGGTTGCCAGAAGAAAGCCATTTCTGACCAGAAGACAAGCAAGCACTTGGAGTTTTCCGAAGGTCATTTAAGTTATGACTGGAACAAAGTGCTTTGGTGAGATGAGACCAAAATTGAATGTTTTGTTGAGGATCATATTTCAATATTTCTCATCATCTTCATCAGTAAATCAATAACCATCATCAATAATCATAATCAGTAACCATATTATGTAAGCAGCAGTAACACACTTGCACAGGCACAGGCACACGCACAGAGACACATGCACACACATGCACACGCACACATACAAGCAGTTCACACACACATAAGCAGTTGGCTTCTGTAGCTTTGATTGACATCTGTTCAGTTGATTCAGGCAATATCTGTTCAGTCATCAGCATTATTCACCATCATTCATCAGAAATCATATAGTTATGTATGCTCCAGTATTACACTGGAAGAGGGTTGTTATCTTTTGGTTGCAGTTTTCAAGGCAAGTTGGCAGTGTTTTGGTTTGCCTGTCTCTGGGACGACCTGTGACCCAACTAAAAGTCCTCTGAAACAAGTAGTCTTGAAGTTGTTATTTTGCAAAGGATGCCAACTAATGATAAAAAGAGAAAAACAAGTAACATGCAGACACCACATGATTGTACCTTTGAAAAACAAGTAGGATGCAGACATTACGTTATTGAACCATTGTAGCGTGAGAGGGTGGAAAAACAATATTTGGAAGATATTTCCTGTGATGAAGGTATAAACACTGGGTGTGAAAAGCAGAATGTCAGTTCTTGCGCAAAAAAGAACATGCCTCAATAAAGCCTAATTTTCTGAAGAATCTGTCTCTCTCCAATTGTTTGAGAATGGGGGAACCTCATAATATGAAAATATTTCTGAATGAAAACCACGACAATTTCAGTCAGATACAGCCTCGGCATGTTTGTCGTCAAAACAGAGATGCCTTCAAGGAGAAGCGCCTCATACCCACAGTGAAATATGATTTGAAATATGAAATATGATTCATGCTTTGGGGCTGTTTTAATTCAAGAGGTTCAGGGACACTGGGTAAGATTGATGGAATGATGAACTCCACCAAGTATCAAGATATTTGGCTGACAAGCTGGTTGCCCCTGCCAGAAGGCTGGAACTTGGCCGAAAGTCAACTTTCCAACAAGACAAAGACCCAAAGCATACCTTAAGATCGACAGATTCGAAATTAGCAAATATTTTTCATGAAATGGTAAAATGTCTCACTTTCAACATCTGATATGATGTCTAAGTTCTATTGCGAATCAAATGTGGGTTTATGAGCTTTGCAAATCATTGGATTCTGTTATTATTAAAATTTGACACAGCATCCCAACTTTTTTGGAATTGGGGTTGTACTTCATTAGAATAAACTTTGGCACAGATAATGGTGAGATTCTGTGCAGCAATTTTTTAGAGGGAACTAAATAATTTCAAAAGGGATAAAAATAAAATTTTGTCAGGCAGAAATGAGATCTTTCATTTATGCTCTGTTCCATCTTCATTTAGGCTGATTGAGTGAGATATATACTGATTTTTACAAAAATCCCCAAGGTCTTACCTTTATTTCGATACCAAGATTATTCAAATGGACCAAGTAGTTGCAAAGATATACTCCTTTCATTTTGGGCATGTCGCTTTCGAGCCGGAGGCTCAGGGCTCAAGAGGTTGTTACTTTGCTCTTGAAAAAAGTAATAATATTACTGTAATAAGTTTCTCAAATAATAAAATTCCACCAACGCTGGTAGCAGTTATGGTTCAGAAGTTTACCCAATATCATAAGACATATCATCCCTCTTTCAAATCATGCACACTTGCAGCTATTACATAGCCTGTGTGTGTATTTGAATTATTACAGAGGAACCACTCCCATTGACAGATCACAGAGGAAGGTGTGGCAGCCCTTACAAGTATTCCTATGATCGAAGAAATTATATTGGCTAATTAATACCATTAACGACGGACATGCTGTTCTCTATTTTAACCACCATCTGATGAAATCGGAAATTGGCTGCACTTCAGTATAAGCATTGTTCTCCCTAGTCATATGTGAACTGGCTTGTATTTCAGACAGACACCAAATATTGCCTTGCACGACCTCATGTAAATGACGGTCCCAGTAATACCATCAAATTTACATGTAAAACACCCCATGGAATATTACTATGGCCAGGGCTGCCAACTCTCACGCATTCGGCGTGAGATTTACTGGCATATTCACGCTCTCGTGCTGTGGTCAGCAATTACTCAATCAATGCAGTGCATGTGTTTCACGATCGTTCAAATTGTTTAAATAAAATAAGACCATTTGAAACATTTTAATTCAATTCCATTTCTTCCAACCGCTGAGTAAAGAAAAGCATGAGAAGTCCGGAGTCATAATTGATTTCCATGTTACTAGTGGTGAAATCCACTGTAATGCATTTGAAACCGATAAACCTCTATGCACAAGGACTTCAATTCCGCCTGAGAATCTCTTACAAATGTGCTGATTGAATAATTGCTGACTACAGCACAGGAACGTGAATATGCCACTTACACTCAAGCCGAATGTGTGAAAGCTTGGCAACTCTGCTATGTCCTTGATAATGTCTCTCAATCCAGTTGTATGCAGCCCTGATGGAAAAATACCAGTTAGTGCTCATGGTTGGAGGAAAATTGGTATAGACGTAGCGATTGGTCTGTGTGTGTATCCTTAAAAGTAGCACACCCAGGAAAATCAGGCCCTGTGTGTTTCACACATCTTTGTATTTGTTCATTCAGCACCGTTCTTGTATAAACATCAGTAAGCCACAGATTATGCCAAAATTCAAAAAATGTGTGTTGTCCCAAATTTTGTGTAAAATGTTGCAGTTTGTGGCATTGGAAAGTGAGTCTCTTCTCAGTGCATGCATTCCAATAGAGTTATGCTCTTTGTTCATTTTAAGATTTTTTTTTTTAACTGTTTCAACTCTTTTCTTACTGTTTACTGTTTTTTTTTTTTTTTTTTTACTGTTTTACTGTTTTTCTGTGTCCTCTCTAAATGTGAAATTTGTGTTTTATTGAACAGCTTCACTCAAACTCAGACAAAGGAGACGGCTCAGTTCGGTACATCCTCTCCGGGGAAGGGGCTGGCACCATTTTCATCATTGACGAGGTGACTGGGGACATCCATGCAACAAAGAGCCTGGACCGGGAGAAGAAATCGCACTATGTTCTACATGCACAGGCCATTGACCTGCACACCAACAAGCCTCTGGAGCCAGAGTCAGAGTTCATCATTAAAGTCCAGGACATCAATGACAATGCACCCAAGTTCCCTGATGGTCCTTTTGAGGCCTCTGTTCCAGAGATGTCTGAAGTTGGTAAGGATGGTTTCCAAGCCTGGGGTCCATTCCTTACTCCATTTAGCATTTAGGTCTACTACACACACACACACATGCACACTCACACATAGTGAGTATATATACACACAGTGCTGTGAAAACGTAGTTGTCCCCTTCCTGATTTCTTTTTTTTTTTTGCATATTTTTCACACTCAAATGTTTCAGATCATCAAACAAATTTTTATACTAGACAAAGATAACCCGAGTAAATATATGATGATTTCATTTATTAAGGGAAAAAAGCTATCCAAATCTACCTGGCCGTATGTGAAAAAGTAATTGCCTCCCAAACCGAATAACTGGTTGTGCCACCCTCAGCAACAACAACCACAATCAAGCATTTTATTATTACTGAGGCGCTCTTCTGATTAAACACATTGCAAATTACATTATCTTTGTATTTTCCTCCGGTTGAGGTGCCTTGATCAGCTGATTAAAGTTTAACTGCTTGTTTGAGTGCTTAGTGACAAGCTTGTTGGGGGAGATACCATGTTGAGTTCACTCACATAGTAAACAACTTGTTTATTCAGTCCATTTTAATTAAAGGGAACCAGTGCTTTACTCTCTTTTGGTTACCTTTGGTTGTATTTGTGGCTAGCTAGCTAGATAATTACTGTTTGCATTTTTGACTTGGGATCTGAGA
Organism: Gymnothorax javanicus; assembly: GCA_029692085.1. Taxonomy (NCBI): domain Eukaryota; kingdom Metazoa; phylum Chordata; class Actinopteri; order Anguilliformes; family Muraenidae; genus Gymnothorax; species Gymnothorax javanicus. Next base: position 59,775,522 of record CM056196.1, on the reverse strand, counting down.
TATAGTATTTAGTTAGTAGGGCAGCAGTCACTTTAGTCTTGTTATGGTTCTGTGTTTTTGCTGCCATGATTCTGGGTTTTTGCCATGTCTTTTCTTTATTCATTTTGCTAATTATACATCCCGGTTTTTCTGTTCATGCCATTTCTGTATTCATTGCACTTGTCACCCCTGTCTTGTGATCAGTTTGGTTCAGTCCGTGCTCCCAGTCTGTGTGCTTACATGCTTCAGGTGATTTCAGTGGTTTCTGGTGTTTCATATTATTACTTCAATTCTTGTTTACTTCCTTCGCCTTACTTTCCTTGATTACTAATAATACTAACATTTATATTTTGTATCATAGTTTACTTACCTAACTAATCCATATACATACTACTAACTAACTAACGAGCACTTGGGTTAATTTGTAAAGTTGCACCGCTACTAATTACTACTAATGCAATCTCAGCTCTCGCCCTGTGCTAGTCTCCGCCCCTTGCTTTACTTTCCCTGCATCTTCCTGTGTTTCCGTGAGATCTCTCGCACGTGCTTAATTGCTATCCTGCACTCCTTGTCTGTGCACGTAGAACTCCTTGACCGGAGCTGTTTATCTGTCACAGGTTGTCTTCGTGGATCCCGTCCATGTCTTGGCGATTGCCAATTATTTGTGGTTTAGGACCTCCCTGTGTGTGCTTCCCTTTGTAATTAGTTCTTATCCAATTCACCTGACCCTGCATAGCATATGACTTCCCTCTTGTCTATTTAAGGTCTTCACTGCAGTTTGTTCCCTGTCAGAACGTTGATCAATTTTCACTTGTGCAGAGCTCCTTGTATGCCTTTTGATTATTGCTTCTCCGACGACATTTTTTGTACGACCTTGAGATTGCCTTGCCCTTGCTGTTCTTGTTTGTTCCTGTTTTGATTTAGAACCATTTTCTGTACGACCACGATTCCTGTTTTTGATGCCCTTTGTATGACCTACCCTTCTGGATTCTGACTACGATTTTGGATTACTGTTTTATGTACCGTTGCAAATCTGCTTCTCTGGTTCTGACCCCTGCCTGTTATTTTGACTTCGCTTTTTGGATTATGATTTTGGCTTGGCAATTCCTGTGTCTTCTGGTCTCGACCCATTTTTGCAATAAAGGCTTACGATTTTTGGAATTTCGGTTCTTGTGTGTGGTTCCAGAATGCACCGTCGACAAGTCGTCCATTCGGTTAGGTTGGAATTTAAACGGTAAGGTTTACCGGAGTGCTCCACCTCCTCCCTCCTCCAGTTTCTCCTGGGTGTTGTAGCCAGTCTGTTTTATCTGGCTAAGCCCTGTGATATGTTTAGGTTTGTATATTAATAGTACTGGGACTATATAAAGTCAAGTTGGCTTATTAGGAGTGCCTATTACATATAGAGTTTGTCTCAATTTGGTATTTCATTTTTGTTAACTGAAACTAAACCCCTGTTAAAAGAGGCTTATTATCCATTTACATAGTTTCCCCACAGTTTCTATTGTGACTGCTGCTTAGGGCTTCTCAGGTTAATAAATTGTGGTTCCTGAGCTTCTGTCTCAGCATTAATAATTTTCTTTTATCTAGGTGAGCAAGGTCATTAGGTAGGGGGTTCAAAATGTGGCCAAAACTATGAGATGGTTGCAGGATGATCGCACTTTTGGAAAGAGATTTTCAGGGTGGGTTTGTCTGCCACTGTTGTCAGCTAATTGAGCATCTGGAGAGCAAGATCCTCGAGCTCCAGGGCCAGTTGGTGGCTCAACATAGTTCGCAATCAGAGTTCCTGGAGGAACTAAGTAGTATGTCATTTAGAGAAATGGTGTATACGCCAAAGCAGGGTGGTGCGGGGACCCCAGAGCAGGCAGGGAGAGAAAGTTGGGTGATTGTAGGACGTCAGCGCAGAAAAGGGTGTGCATGCCATACAGCGACAGCTCCTCCAGTGGTTGAGGTGTCCAACCGATTCCGGCCCTTGCAGGAACTCGACTTAGCCCCTGACCCTGAGAGTGGGGGGACTGATGAGCAGCAGGGCACCCTGTTAGCCTCTACCCCTCAGAAAAGGGAGTTAGTGATAGTGGGGGACTCAATACTTAGAGGAATAGACAGCTTAGTCTGTTCCCGCGACAAGGAGTCTCGTACGGTGTGTTGCCACCTCCTGGAGCATGCGGACGAGCTCCTGGCCAGAGCGGGGAGGGATCCAGTTGTCATGGTCCATGTTGGGACAAATGACATAGGTAAGGGTAGGTTTGAGGTTCTGCAAGGCAAATTTGTGGAATTAGCTGGAAAGCTTAGGAGCAGATCCTCCACGGTAGTTTTCTCCGGGATTCTACCGGCACCATGCGCAAGCAGAGGGAAGCAGAATTTTATCTGGAGGTTTAACATGTGGCTACGAACCTGGTGTAGGAAAGAGGCTTATAGGTTTACGGGGCACTGGAACTACTTCTGGGACAGGGGTGACCTGTTCAAGCCGGACGGGCTACACCTGAACCAAAGGGGTACCTTTGCACTGGGTCAGCGTATGTTGAGGGTAGCACAGAGTTATTTAAACTAGAGACTTAGGGGGCAGGGACGTTAGACAGTGTTTTCAGAGGGAAATGCAGACTGCCCTGATGGAAGCTGACAGCGTTACATGCACTATTGATGATATATTTTTAAAGCAACAAAGCGTAGTGAGGGGCTTGGAGCAGCGGGCACATGGGAAATCGAAGGGGAAGAGCATTCCTGATAACCTGGAATGTTTTTATCTAAATGCAAGAAGCATAAAAAATAAATTTCCAGAACTTGAGGCCGTTATGATTAGTGAGGGCTATGACATAGTGGCTTAGTGAAGAGGATGGAGATGAATATAACACAGAAGGTTATAAGCTCTTTAGGAAGGATAGATGCAATAGGCGAGGAGGGGGTGTAGCACTCTATGTGAAAGGAAACATAAATGTGCCGGAAATTCCTGAAATTGAACATTCCTTGCCTTGTAAAAATATCTGGGTCAGGCTCATTGGCAAACACGAGACTGGTTTAAACATAGGAGTATGCTACTGACCACCAGCTTTGGACAGTATTGTCAATGAAATGCTCTTTAAGAGGATTACGCAAGCTTGTAGTCGAGGAGGGACTATTATTATGGGAGACTTAAATTATGCTGGTATTGATTGGGAAATGGTGAAAGGACAGGGTAGGGGGGCAGAAGAATTTCTAGATGTCATAAATGATAATTTTTTGGTGCAGTATGTTAATAAACCTACAAGACCGAAGGCAATTTTAGACTTAGTGCTCTGTAATGACCCAGATAGAATTAGCAATGTTGAGGTACTGGAGCCACTTGGGACAAGTGATCAGTAGCAGTTAAAAAAGCCAGTCGGATGCTGGGATACATTGCCAAAAGTATTGAATACAAATCCAAGGAGGTGATGCTTCTTTTGTACAACACATTCGTCAGACCACATCTGGAGTATTGTGTACAGTTCTGGGGACCATACTTAAAGAAAGAAATAGAGGCTCTAGCAAAAGTTCAGAGAAGAGCCACTAAGCTCATTCCAGGTACAAAAGATGAAAGCTATGAGAAGAGGCTGAAGATGCTTAATCTCTTTCGTCTTAGGAAAAGTAGACTTAAAGGTGATCTGATTGAGGTCTTTAAATATGTTAAAGAGATTAACAAACTGAATTATGTAGGATTCCTTTGATTAAGTGTTGTTAGTGGAACTTGGGGTCACAAATGGAAGTTGACCAAGGGTAAATTTAGCACTGATATTCGGAAATATTTCTTCACCCAAAGAGTAATTTCAATGTGGAATAGCTTGCCTGACCATATTGTTGAGGCAGAGACCTTGGGAGTTTTCAAGAGCAGGCTTGACTTAAAGCAAGATACCATTGAGTCATTGAGTATCTGAAGTGATATATTCAAAATAGTATAAAGAAACTAGCAAGCTTAGTTGGGCTGAGCGGCCTGTTCTCGCCATTCATGTTATGTTATGTTATGTTATGTTATGTTATTTGCGATAACTGGCAATGAGTCTTTCACATCACTGTGGAGGAATTTTGGCCCACTCTTCTTTGCAGAGTTGTTTTAATTCAGCCACATTGGAGGTTTTGAACATGAACGACCTGTTTAAGGTCATGCCACAGCATCTCAATCTGATTTAAGTCTGGATTTTGACTAGGCCACTCCAAAACCTTCATTTTGTTTTTCTTTAGTGATTCAGAGGTGGACTTGCTGGTGTGTTTTGGATCATTGTCCTGTTGCATAACCCAAGTGCGTTTGAGCTTGAGGTCAGGAATTGATGGTTGGACATTCTCCTTCAGGATTTTCTAGTAGAGAGCAGAATTCATGGTTCCATCAATTACGGCAAGTCGTCCAGGTCCTGAAGGAGCAAAGCAGCCACAGCACTTCACACTACCACCACCGTGTTTGACTGTTGGTATTATGTTCTTTTTATGAAATGCTGTGTTAGTTTTACAACAGATGTAACGGGACACACACCTTCCAAAAAGTTCAACTTTTGTCCTGTCAGTCCACAGAATACTTTCCCAAAAGTCTTGGGGATCATGAAGATGTTTTTTGGCAAACGTGAGACAAAGCTTTCTGTTCTTTCTGGTCAGCAGTGGTTTTCGCCTTGGAGCTGGATATCCCACGGATATCATTTTTGCCCAGTCTTCTTCTTATTGTTGACTCATGAACACTGACTTTAACTGAAGCAAGTGAGGCCTGCAGGTCTTAACACGTTAACTGCCGACTACGACTACGAGAGACTACGAACTTGTAATGGCGGGTCAGGGCTGGCGCTAGACCTGAAAATTCGGGGGCAAATATCCATCCCTTTATTGACAACAATTAGTCCTGGCTAATACTAAATGGTTTTCCTTTATTAACACATTTTCCAATTCAAGAATAATCAAGTGGTAATTGAAGACACGGCTTCTCTCCCCCATGCGATCTAACGACAAAATAGGTCTATGCAATGGCACTCAGCAACGGTAATTTTTTTTCCAGCGAGAGTGGCACTTCAGAATTCTTTTGCGAATGAAGGTAATTTCGGCGTCAAGTACGTACACCTGTTTTTGCAGCGCGGTCACGCAACTTGCTGTAAAAAAAGACAGCTGTCCGATTGGAAAATGTAAACGGACGAAACCACGTACTAGTCACCAAAATTACCTTCATTTGCTGAAGAGTTCTGAAATGCCGTCGCCGAGTGCCAGTGCATAGACCTAATTATAATTAATTATAATTCGGTCTATGCACTGGCACTCGGCGACGGCATGTCGGAACTCTTCAGCGAATGAAGTGAGTGAATACAACTCGCACAGTGTTCATCACCATGGCCCTTGTGTCTATGTATGGAATTATGCTTTATTTTCAGCAATGTTAAACCTGAACTATGCCCATTATAAAAGAACAGAAAGCATTTCTCAATATATTTTGATTGTCAAATACTGGGTATTTTGTGTCATGTGTTTTGTGTACGGGTGAATGTGTTGCTATGCTGTGGGCGTGAAACACAGTCAAGGAAGTGAGTGTTGACCCCAGCAAAAGTGATGTCACACCATCTCAACGAATATGTAGTAATAGCATATAATGGCGGCAGCTATGTTACTGATGACACACCAGGCTGATAGGGCATGCGCAGCACAGCATTTGCGATATTAAATTCTAAACCTCTTTATCACTAATAAGCCCCCCAAAATATATGGGCGCCTCCTTTTACAATCGTTCAGGCTAATAAAAAGCCGAAAGAAGTTGAGGTTGGATACAGAATTCTTTCTGCATCCAGTTGTGATTGTATGTTTTTGTCAGCCTAAATTTCAAGCAAACATTTGATTTCTTCGTTTGACCCAAGAGATCCTTGCACTGCTATGTTTGTTAGAACAAAAGAGTCAAATAGTCATCACATGACAGTCCACTTCCAGGTTAAAGTACGGTTTCTCTCACATTTGGTACTTGTGCGGATGAACCGTCCCCGAGCCCACCTCTACCAAGTGGACTCACGTACTGTGCCCGAACAAAGGCATGCTTGTGTTCACACTTATCAAATAAACTGGACTTTGAGGTCAAGTGTACTTGGATCCGTGCCTGATCCCTGGTTTGAAAGCACCCTTTGACTGTTTTTCAAGCTAAAAACTGCAATGCACAGCAGGGTATGACACACTGTGTGTTGTGATGCATTCCTTATGTAAATATTTTTGAAATTATCAGCGACTTGTGCCACATTCGCCCTTTTACTGGTTTGGACCAGATGGGATAGCCTTCATAGCCCTTGAACATCAGTGAGCCTTGGGCATCCAAAACCCTGTCACTGGTTCATGATTTGTTACTCCTTGGGCCACTGCCAGTGAGCACTCTCTGTAATGGCCGGTAGTATACGGAGGCCAAGCGCAACGACAGAGAGAAAGAGAGCAGCACGAACACAGTACAAACACAGAGAATAATATAGACCAAACGCAAATACTTGCGCTTCCAAAGGATGTATAATAGTCCGAACCACGGAAGCAAAGTGAGATAGAAAAAGGGAGAAGAAACTCCAACAATAAGAAGATAGAAAGTCATACCAAACCTGACTAAAGATATCTTCAGCTATAGTGCGAATCTAAACACAGACACTCTAGCGAAGGAGGCGTGCCGGACATCCTGCTAATATAGATTCTGGGGAAGCACCGCCCCAGCTCAATCAACCAGCTGAGTAAAGAACTCGATGGTCCAGGAATTCAATATCGTCCCCGGATGAGAGCGGCAAAGAAAGATCCAAACAACACGCACACCTCACAAACCATGACACTCACATCTGATGACAGGGAGCACCCCAGAAGTCTTGTCACTTCAGAGATGCTCCAACCCACTCATCAGCCCATTACAATTTGCTCTTGTCAAAGTCATTCAGTTACCATTTCTCCCACATCCAACACATTGTATATGAGAAGCTAGCTTACCGACTAAGATTTATCTGTTGATCTGGACACGTGTTGTTGTTATGAAACAATCAGCTTTATTCACTGCATCTGTTAATGGTTTTAATATTTTGCCTCATCAATGTACTTTCTTTTCTACAAGGGCAATCATATGTTTATAGGAGTTCTCACCAGCATGAAAGTCTGCATAGGTGTGCTGCACTTACGATGTTCTTTTCCTGATCTTTTTGCCTCATTAGCCTAAACCAGGATGTTTGCCAAAAACACAATAGCTTCCTCATGAAATCCCAAATTGCGATACTGTTCTGTGTGAAAGTGGTTTATTTAATTTATTTTAAAATTCTGGCACCATTTGCCTTGTAACACATGCTATTTTAGGTTATATATAGAATTTATATTTCACGAAAAAAATTCAGGAGAAACAGTATTTTAACATGAGTAAAGTGTGTCCAAACTTTTGCCTTTGCTTGCTGGTGTGGTTTGTGATTTGCATTTTGAATGGCTGTATGTATTACTTATTATTGTATTGCAACCCCAATTCTGAAGTAGTTGGGACGAAGCGTAAATTGTGAATAAAATCAAAATACAATGACTTTCAGATCACATGAGCCAATATGTTTTTTACAATAGAACACAGATAACATTTCAAATGTTGAAATTGAGATATTTTAAATTTTTATCCACAAAATGAGCTTATTTCAAATTTTTCTGGCTGCAACAGGTCTCTAAAAAAATGGGACACAGGCATAAAAGGGCTGAAAAAGCAATTGATATATGAGAGAATCAGCTGAAAGAACATTTAGCAAGCAATTAAGTTAACTGGCATCAGGTGTGTAACATGATTGGCTATAAAAGGGATGTCTAAGAGAGGCTGAGTCTCTCAGAGGCAGTGGCGGTTCTAGAACCGGGAATTGGAGGGGCACAGACACGTCCCTTTATGACAATTAGTCCTGGCTAGTTCTCAATCATTTTCCTTTACTGACGCGTTTTCCAAATATCGTAACTGGCAACTGAAGACACGGTTTCTCTCCATATGCGATCGAACAGCGATGAAATCATGGGCGAAATTCAGTACAGAAAAATAATGTACTTATTAATAGGCCAGTGCTTCGTGTTGATTGATCAGGTCCGCGTTCCAATGAAATACCGCCTTTCACTCTCGGTATTGCGTAGGTTGATTTAAAAGAAAAAAAAAGTGGCACTCGGCAGTTAAATAGGCAGCGTGCTGCTCAAGCTATTAGCGTGAGAGTCGACAGGTATGCAAATTTGAATAACATTGGTTTAAATACAGCAAATACGCATCCAGATGAATCATTGTCCTCTTACGTAATCGGGGAGAACAAGCAGCAGCTGTTAACTGTGGAGTGCTCTCGGAGTGAACCTTTTTTTAATCATGAAAATGACTGAGAACAGGTCAGGTCTAATAACTGTTTTAAACGGATGTTTTTTCACAATTCTCAGTTCTGGTTTCGCCACTGTACTGAATTTAGCCCATGATTTCATTGCTGTTCCATCGCATATGGAGAGAAACCATGTCTTCAGTTGCCGATTACGATAATTGGAAAACGCGTCAGTAAAGGAAAATGATTCAGAACTAGCCTGGACTAATTGTCATAAAGGGACGTGTCTGCACCCCCCCAATTCCCGGTTCTAGAACCGCCACTGCTCAGAGGTAAAGATGGCCAGAGGCTCTCCAACCTGTGAAGGCTTGTGTAAAAAAATGGTGGAATACTTTAAAAACTACGTTCCTCAACTTCAAATTGCAAAGGCTTTGAAGGTCTCATCAACAACAGTGCATAACATCATCAAAAGATTCAGAGAAACTGGAAAAATCTCTGTGCCTAAGGGACAAGGCTGAAGACCTTCACTGGATGCCCGTGATCTTCGGGCCCTCAGACGCCACTGCATCACTCACCGGCATGATTCTGTCATTGGCATTACTAAACGGGCCCAGGAATACTTCAAGAAACCACTGTCTGTAAACACAGTCCGCCGTGCCATTCACAGATGCCACCTAAAACTCTATCATGCAAAAAAAAAAAAAAAAAAAAAACCGTTGTTGAGCATGATCCAGAAGCGCCACCGTGTACTGTGGACCAAGGCTCATTTAAAATGGACTGTAGCAATTTGGTCCATTTGGTTCATGAGTGCATGCAAGACTTTACTCAGCAGTGTCACGACAGAGCTATGGCAGAGCTTCGCAAATACTTCTGGAAAGCTTCCAAATCCTCTGCCAGGCTGCTCCAAAATGTACTCCATGGCATTTTCCAGTGGGGAAATTGATCAATAAATGTCGCCTGATTCTGAAAACGATATATCTTCTCTGTCTGTTCCCTGTTTGAACTAGCTGTAAATAACACGCTGCCAATTCCCTTATGGTCCGCACTGGCTTGAGAATGTAAGTGCAAGAAAAAGGAATGATTTCGCACCAAATGCGGGCCAGAAACCTTTTAACATGTACCCTTAAATTTATAATGATTCTCAATGCTGTGTTCACAAAGGAGCCAGTGCAAAATATGGAGGTCTCCAGAATCATGACTTCTACTTAAGGTTAGAGGTCTAAAATAACCTTCTCTTAAAGATAGGATGCCCGCACACTTTTTATACAATGCACGCCTGCACACATGCACACACACACATCGTTGCCCACACTTTGGAGTCCTCTTCTTGAGCGCAAAAATGCTGTGTGCATCTCTGCTGGGAAAAGCTTGTCTGATGTCTGGCATCATATGGTGTCCTTGTTTTTCTCTTTGTTCACTGGCTCAGCTTATTGCTTAGGCGAACAAAAGCCACTTTGTTCTGTGCTTGACAGAAGGTAAAAAATACAGGGAAGAAAAACATATTTTAAGCCTGTAAAAGACTCAGAAATACTATTTTGACAAATTCAACAAAAAAATCATGTAGCATAAAAATCAAAACAAAACCCCTCTGTCGTGAGCAAGACAGTTTTTGTATCTGTTGTTTTATAAATTGCTGCGTGCCAGCTCATTTTAAGACTTGTTAAAGTGCCTGGCGGGTTTTCACGCTTCCCTCCCGTTCCCTTCAGCTACCTGCCTCATCCCATTATCCTCTGGCAACTTGTTAATTGTTAGCACCTGTTTACCATTAATTATCTCACTCTATTTCAACCCCTTCCCTCACTCTTAGGCAGGTTGCCTTACATTGTAACTTCACAATTGTATCACTGAGCAAAAGTACTTTGTATTGGTTCTAGTGCTTTTATTACCTTTGGTGGTTTATATTTCTGTTATCAGCACTTTGTTTAATTACTAAAATCCATATCTTCTGCAGTTGGGTCCTCGACATCTCTCTCTCTCTCTCTTCTCCCTCCCTCCCTCTGTCTTCCCCTGCTCCCTCTGTCTTCCCCAGAGCACCAGTCATTACAGTAGGTTGTGACATTTAATGATCCCATATTGAAAAAAAAAAAAGGGAAAATATGGATGTAAACTATATGTTAAGTACAGGTCTAAATGTTTAAGATGTATGAAAACTACTATTATTACATGTTCTGTTATAGATTCAGAGTTGTTGCGTCTCCTTAATCCGGCCCTGCAAATATGATGGGAGGGGGAGCTTGGGGCGTAACAAATGGGAGATAGATTGACTTTGTAAGATCTTGGGTGTAGTCTTCAGGGGCTCTGCTTTGGCCAGTCCAACACCACTTGAGTTTTGTGTGTATTTTTGTTGTGATTTATTAAATCTTATTTTGGATATCTGTTTTTGTATTATATATTTTTTTGGGGGCCTTAGGGACTTTTTGTGTTGCGTCTCCTTAATCCGGCCCTGCAAATGTAATGGGCGGAGCTTGGGACGTAACAAAGTGTATTCTTGTGTTTTACCTAATGTCTGCTGAGATGGGCTTTAGATCCCCTCTTACACTCTGCAACCCTAGAAAGAGTTTTTGAAAATAGGTGGATTGATGGATGGATGGATGGATGGATGAATGGGTGGCAAGATGGACTGATCAATGTTAAATGTGAGTGAGAAATATAGGCATGGGCGCTTACAGCCTAGGTAAAATCATTTTCTACATTTTGAGAAATACCTGCTCAGTTACTGGGCTCTTGAACATAAATGGGATGTAATCCCCTTTGCACTTATGGGGACCTCATTTCCCTAAAGTATTTGCCCATGGCACAATATTAAAGGACTATTGTTTATACACAGCTCACTTGATATGGATGTAAATACATGCATAAAAGTCACCACTCCACATTTTACTTCAAATGTATGTACAGCCATATGGATTGAACATTCCAGACCTTTAAAACTGCGTCGCTGTCCAAAAGCAGAAAGTGGTTGGCTGCTGGGTGGCTCACTAAGGTGCAATAGCGGCCACCATGGCCTGGGTTTGAATTGGAGCCATACCAGTGCCACTGTGGCCGGTAGCCTTTTTGGAGCAATGCAAAATTGGCTTTGTGCTGACAGGATTAGGGAGGGATTGAGCTGGTCGGGGTTATAGCATTGTTTGTTGCTCAAGCAGCCGGGCGCTAGTGAGTAAAATTCTGAGCCAGCTCATGTTTGGGTTTCCTCCACCGTTGTTTTGAGCTTGCGAAGTTTCCAGCTTTGAGTGTAATGAAACAGCAGCTCATGCTTCGGAGGAGAGCCATAAACTCTGCGCTCTCCTAAGATGGCAGCATGAGTTGCATACAAGCAAGCCTCATAGTTCCTTGATTGTACATTCCAGATTCGGGTGGGATTGGAGATGCCAAATTTATAAATAAACAAGTGGTGCCAGGCACAACAAACCCCGCCCCTCGCATATGTTGAACTTTGACTTACTGTTCCTAAATTCAATAGGCATCTATTCTGGGTCAGTGGCAATCCCTAAACTCAATTTGGGGTGACTCTGGCCATTAGTTTTGCTGCTAAAGTGTAAACAAACAAAGAAATAAACAAACATACCGAACCAAAAACAATATCCCTTGCCCTCCCCCTTCGGGCGGGGCAGGGTAATAAAAATATACAGCGGGGAAAATAAGTACTGAACGCGTCAATGTTTTTCTCAGTAAATATATTTCTAATGGGGCTGTTGGCATGAAATTTTCACTAGATGTCAGTAACAACCCAAACAAGTGGTGCCAGGCCCAACAAACCCCGCCCCTCGCACATACTTTCACCTACTTGTACAAAATTCGATAGAGATCTATTCTGGGTCAGTGACAATCCCCGTACCGAATTTGGGGTGAATGTGGCCATTAGTTTTGCCGCTAGAGTGTTAACAAACAAATACAGAAACAAACTGAACCGAAAACAATACCCCTTCCCTCACCCTTCGGGTGGGGTAATAAGTCCATAAATTAAGTTATGTTTAATAAAGTTGAATGAAACAGGGGATAAGTATTGAACACGCTGACTGAAATTTATTTAATACTTTGTAGTCAAGCCTTTGCTGGTAATGACAGCTTCAAGACGCCTCCTGTATGGAGAAACTAGTCGCATGCATTGCTCAGGTGTGATTTTGGCAATTCCTCCACACAAACTGTTTTAAAATCTTGAAGCCTCCAGGGGCCTCTTCTATGAACTCTGATCTTCAGTTCTTTCCATACATTTTCAATTGGATTCAAGTTGGGCGATTGACTGGGCCATTCCAGCAGCTCTATTTTCCTTCTCTGAAACCAATTGAGAGTTTCCTCGGCTGTGTGTATGGGATCATTGTCTTGCTGAGTTGTCCACCCTTGTTTCATCCTCAGCATCCTGGTAGATGGCAGCAGATTCTAATCAAGAATGTCTCCATACATTTCTCCATTCATCCTACCTTCAATTATATGAAGTCTGCCAGTACCATATGCTGAAAAACAGCCCCAAACCATGATGTTCCCACGTCCAGACTTCACTGTTGGTATGGTGTTTTGGGGGTGATGTGCAATGCTGTTTGCCCTCCAAACATGGTGTGTGCTATGACATCCAAAGAGTTGAAATTTTGACCAGACTATATTCTCCCAGTATTTCATAGGCTTGTCCAAATTTTGTGCAGCAAACTTCGAGCTTCAACATGCTTTTTCTTCATCAGTGGAGTGCTGCGTGGTGAGCGTGCATAGATGGCGGTTGAGTGCATTACTTATTGTTTTCTTTGAAACAACTGTACCTGCTAATTCCAGGTCTTTCTGAAGCTCTCCGTGAGTGGTCCTTGGCTCTTGGACAACTCTCCTGATTATCCTTTTGACTCCTCTGTTAGAAATCTTGCAAGGAGCACCTGGTCTTAGTTGGTTTATGGTGAAATGATGTTCTTTCCACTTCCGGACAATGGCCCCAATGGTACTCACTTGGACATTCAGAAGTTTACAAATTTGTCTGTGACCAATGCCATCAGTATGTTTTGCAACAATAAGATTGCAAAGGTCATGAGAGAGCTCTGTGCTTTTACCCATCATGATATGCTTCTTGTGTGACACCTTGGTAATGAGAAACCTTTTTATAGGCCATCAATTAGGACTAAACCAGCTGATATTAATTTGCATTGATAGAGGGCAGGATTGCTTTCTAAATACTGACAGATTTCAGCTGGTTTCTTGGCTTTCCAAGCCTTTTTGCGCCTCCTTTTCTTCATGTGTTTAATACTTATTCTAGTGTTAATTTCGTCGACGAAAAGTATTACAAAATATGTTCGTCAACGAATCTTTTTTCAGAGAATAAAATGAGACGTGACGTGAGGAAATTGGAGGTCATGTGACGCTGACTGTGACTAAATCTCACATGCATTTTCGTTGACTAAAAAAGACGAGACGGAATGTAGTTCATGAGATAAAAACTTTGTCAAATCTCTCTTCATTTCCGTTAATGAAAAAAGACAAGACTTAATATTATAACATTTTTCGTATTATTAAATTATTTTGCAGTATTTCAGTTCCCTGCCAGGCTCTGACCCACGTAATTTGGAAGTTTGTAGAAGTCAGTAGCAGTAGAGTTCAGTCGCATTGAGTAGATAAAGAAAGAATTAAGCTGGACAGGAGGATTTCGATTGGGAGAAAAGGGCAAAATGGCGGGGCAGCCGGGGGTTGTCTGCTCAGGGCTTGGGAGAAATAGAGGACTAGATCTGTGGACATATTTTTGCTACATAGAGGGGGGAAAAGAAAACGGAATGTGTTGTGGAAACTGAGGGGGAGAAATGCGGCCACAAAATCTAAGGAAAAAACACTAAGAATCTCAAGAGACATCTCAAGGCCTTCCACCGAGAAATCGAGGTGAGTCAACTAGATATTAACATTAATAAGAGCCTGTTTATTTCATTCTTCATTCTACTATTAGTTTAGAAAGCTCACGCCAACTTATGAGGCTGTGGTGACGTTCACGTTATTGATACATATTAATGTGAATGTTACTGCGTATTAGTGTTAGCCAAGCCAAAATTAGTGCGAAAGACCTGTATGGGGAAGGAAAATGCGTGACATTAAAATAACGTTGCACTGGTTCGGTATGTTAGCTGGACTAGCCTTGGCATGTACCGGTCCCATTGCCTGAGGAGCACTGGCTTCACCAGGCAACTGCATCTGAAATTAAAACCGTATGCATGTGTGTGTGGAATGTAAAGCGGTTACCCGTAAACACCAGGGGCCATATCAATGGTCCGTGCGCATACAAATGAAATTGGATTCCAATGCTTCGGCTAGGTTTATTTGTCTTTACTTCACGCTGAACTGGCATTAGCATCAACAAATGACTTAGAATATAGTATGCTAGATCCGAAGTTCTAAACACAAATTAAAAACAAAGGTGTCTGCATTAACATGCTCTAATATGGCGCATAATGAAACGAAAAGTCTGTCAAAGGAGACCCAAACTCTCCAGCAGCTGGAAGCCTGTATTGAACAAGAGTGGGATCAAATTCCAATGGCTAAACTCAAGAAACTTTGTCTCCTCAATGCCCAGACGCCTCCACTCTGTGTTAAAAAGCAGAGGGGATGCTACACCATGGTAAACAGGCCCCTGTCGCAACTTTTTTGAGACCTGTTGCAGCCAGAAAATTTGAATAAGCTCATTTTGTGGATAAAAATGTAAAATGTCTCAGTTTCAACATTTGAAATGTTATCTATATTCTATTGTATATAACATATTGGCTCATGTGATCTGAAGGTCATTGCATTTTGATTTTATTCACAATTTACACTTCGTCCTAACTATTTCGGAATTGGGGTTGTAGATCAAGAACCCCCGTTTGATAAGATTTTGTACCTGGATCTCCCATTTGATAAGAGTTCTGTTGCAAAATGTATTATTACAGAATTACCAAGACAGTCTTATCATTGTTACTGATTATTTGAATCATAGTGGAAACAAAAGTGATTTCCCTTTTTGCTGGGAACTCCTTCAAGAATGGCATTACTGAAAGGAGACTAAAATGAGACTAAAATGTCATCAGTTTTTGTTGACTAAAACTAGACCAAAATAGTAATAGTTTACGCTAAAACGCGACGAAAAGCTCAGACTTTTAGTCGACTAAAACTAGACTAAACAAAAAAAAGATGAACGTGACTAAATATGATAAAAACTAAAAAGAGCATTTGACAAGAAACTAAGACTAAAACTAAAATTAAAAATAACTGACAAAATTAACACTGACTTATTCCCTGTCATTCGACATTATGAAAGTTATGACAGTTATGACAGAACTGATGGAAAAAAAGTGAGCATATTTGCCTGACAGTTGATCTATGGTAAAACCGATCAATTAAGTTTTCTTTTGGAATGACTGGCCATTTCATTATAGTTTTTGTGATGCAGAGTGATGCAGATGTGGCAGGCCGAAGGAGGGCCCGGGCGGGGCGCGTACTTATTAGGAGACATTTCTAGTGACAGGACCCATCAGCTGTCACATCTCTCCCCCTCTTTCAGGAACGTGTCCTCACGCTCCATGCTTTACGCATGCTGCCATCCATTAGGATCCCCCAGATCCTGCCGATTACGCCAGAATGTTGCAGGTCGAAGGAGGGCCCAGGCGGGGAATTGAACCCCAGATTCCCGATTAAGTGTCAAACACGCTGACCACATCGCCAAAGAGCCTCTCCTTCGGCCTGCCACACAGAGTGTAGTGCTGACCTGTCAGCATTTTAAAGGGAGGCATATTGCTGAAAACATTTGTAAAGTTTATGAGGATGTTCTTGAAAATTAAAACATTCAGGACAAAATCTCTTTCAATGTGACTGATAATGCCTCCAACATGATAAAGGCATTCACCCTCTTCCCACCAATACATGTTGACAGTGAGGAGGAGGAGCAGGATGACACATCTGATTTTGAGGTACTGGATGTTGAAGAGGAGATGGAATGCTTCCCACCAGAGAGAAGCCCATGCTTTGTACACAGCCTGCAGGTCGTGGTTCGTGATGACGTGGATGAGGCTGGCTCCATGAAAAATTTACTGGATAAGGTCCAAAAACTTTCTTTTGCCACAAGTCCACACTGGCTACTGACGCCCTAGAGCAGGGCTCTTCAAATCATGGCCCTCAAGGGCCGAGAACTGCTGGTTTTCTACTCCCCCAAACCTGGGAGTCAGGTGTGGTGACAGTCAGGCCAATGAGAGGGAATAACTGTTTACTCAAGTCCCAGGAAGGACGGAAAACCAGGGCTGAATTTGGATTGGAGGGCCAGACTTGAGGAGCCCTGCCCTAGAGGGAGGGCGCAGACTTCAGCCTGCAAATGCCAACCGATGGAATAGCCAGTTAAAGATGCTGAGGTCTGTTCTCTATGTTCTAAGTGATGTACTTGCTGAGCTCCACTGTCCCATCCAGCTGACATTACATGAGCTGCTTTGTGAGGTACTGGAACCCTTTGAGGAGGCTACAGACAGATGCCAGACCGAGAAATTGGTAACCTCCAGCTTTGTCATCCCTTGTGTCAGGGGCTTAAGACATGCAATCGAAAACATGAAGATGACAGGTAATAAAAAGATTGTGTCAACTCTACAACCTTCGCTCTAGAGCTGTTTAACAAAATTTGAAGACATGAAATGCTTCCAGGTGGCTGCCATACTTGACCCAAGGTTTAAGTTGGACCGGTGTATTAGTGAGGAGCAGATAATAATCAAAAACCTTCTCACTGCAAAAGTTGAGTCTGCCTCCCCAAGAGGGAATGCAACTGTGAATAGCAGTGCTCAACCAAAGAAATGCCCAAAACTCTTTTCCTACATGGAAAGTAAATCTTGTGTCATGCCAGCTGACACAGCCTCACATGAGGTCCCTGTGTACTTGAGTACCCCTCGCCTTTCAGAGGATACTGATCCTTTAGTCTATTGGAGAGAAAACCAAAACCGTTTTCCCGCCGTTGCTCAACTTGCATGTAAATATCTTGCCATGCCTGCTTCCTCTACACCAGTTGAGAGAATCTTTAGTGTTGCAGGAAAGATATTCATACCAGGACAGTGCAGATTCAATGATAAAATGTTTGAGGATCTATTGAGAATTTGATGCAACAGTGTTGTCCAGTAAGTTTTGCATTGGAATAAATGATATTTGCATTTACCATGACTTTGTGTCATTGAATTACTTTGAAATGAAAATTTTCTCAAGAATTTGACATCATTACCTACATTTTGGAATAAAATGTATGCAGGGTCGGGGAGTGACTAGTTACATGGAATGCATTTTTTGTTATTAAATAACAAAAAAAAAGATTATAATTTGTTGCATTGTTGAGGGAGAATGTGTAATTGAATTTTTTACTAATCAAAATAAAAAAGTAATCAAATGTTTGGATTACTTTAAGTAATGGAACTTAAGTAATCCAAATTTCATTGCACTGATAAAGTAATCCAAACATAGTAATCCAAACAACATTTATAATGGCTAATTTATAGCAGCCAATTACATTTCCAAAGTAACCTTTCCAACACTGAATATATCCCTCTACTGCACAATGTTGCCATATGGCAACATACCCTTTCTTTGGCAAATTCCTGAAATTTGAAAATAATCTTGTGCACTGATTGGTCTAAAATGCAAGGTAGAACACTGGGCTTACCAATTATATGCTTTGTTGACCTCACATGACACCACTTTCCCTGCTAGTCCCATTTTTTCCCCACACTATTGATGACTGAGTCACTGAAGAAGCACTCCTGAATCTGCACAGATTTCACTCGATTTTTCAAATGTCTGCAGCATTTAAAAAATATTGCAAGCATCTGTGATAAGTTCCAATCTTCTAAATTCATTTGAATATTGCTTTTATGTAATTACTGCCTTTTAATCCAACAAATTAGGTATGTTGCCATATGGCAACAATGTACGGTAATGGAACAATACTGCATGTGGTTTGAGTGAATACTTAGGCAGTAATACAGAGTAGTATTGTATAAGTTTGACTAGTAGAAATAAATTATGGATGCACAAATAAAAAGTGTATGGATGGAGAATTACTTTCGACTTTATTTTAAGAAAAGTATGTTTTACATTTACATTATTTTGTTTAGAGAATGAACCCGTCAGTGTTCTATGGCAAGGCTCAGAGGAGGGCTGAAATGAGTCCCAATTTGACTGTTTTACATTTGAAATGGAATTGTGACAGCTTGCAAAGCTATATTGTAAAGAAATTTTCTATTCTTACCATTTTTAAACCAGTAACATGAATGCCTTTGCCATGTTATGAGAGAGAGAAAAAAATGTTGTAACCTATACACATGGACAAGGAATGATATGAGATTCCAGCAAATGTTTTGTAAATATTGTTGCCAAATATCTTATAATTGCTCTTGAATTTGTTGAACAACTCACTGAATTCAATGGTAGTCATATTTCAAGTCTTTTTAGACTATAAAAATCTTTTCATTTTTGTAAGAAAGGTCTGTAATCCTTTATGAACTTCATATCATTTTGGGAAAAAAAATACATTCGGGCATTCCATTGCTGCATAATGTTGCCATATGGCAACGTTTATTTGAGACCATTTCAAATGATATGCAACACTGAAACATTCTTTTCCCATGGTTGCATAATAATGCATGCAGTAGAGGGTTAAGTAAGATTTTTCTTATGTTATATGTAACGCATTCTTTCTATTGCGTGACTGTGTGGAATTACTTTGAATTGCCATGAATTTAATTGAACTTCCTGTCATTCCAATTTCAATTCAAATTCAACTTCCTGTGGGGCGGAGCCAATTCAATTCAAATTCTAATTCATGAATTGAATGGAGGCCAATTCTAAAATTCTGAATTTTGCACAAGCCTGCAGTCCACAGAATTATTATCCCAAAATTCAGGGTGGTCATCAGGATGTTTTTGGCAAATGTGAGGCAAGCCTCTGCGTTCTTTTTGGTCAGCAGTGGTTTTCACCTTCTTGCTCTCCCATTAACTCAATTTTTGGCCCGTGTCTTTCTTATTGTGGAATAGTGAAAATTGTCCTTTACTCATGCAAGTGAAACCTGCAGTTCTTTGGATGTTAGTCTGGGTTCTTTTGTGCCCTCCTGAATGAGTCTTCAATGCGCTTTTGGAGAAATCTTGGTTGGCCGGCCACCCCAGGGAAGTTTGACCAAGTTTTCTTAATTTGTAGATAATGGCCTTCACTGTGGTTTGCTGGAGTCCCAGAGCCTTAGAAATGGCTTTTTTACCCTTTCCAGACTGATAGATGTCAAGAAATTTGTTGAAATTTTTTAAATTTGTCTATTAGCAATGTGGCAGTTGGTCAATGGCGGCACTATATGAGACCGTCTAGCATGAAGATGGGCATCGCGTAGACGATTTCTCATGGTCTGACCTGTCACTTGGACACCAGTAGCCTGATGTAGGTTTGCAGCAATCTGATTTGCTGTTTGTGTGCGATTTCTCAGAGCCTGGGTACGAATCAACTAATCCTGGGCTGTTGTTGTTGCCTGTGGATGCCCTGAACGGCATAGATCAACATCATGGGTTTGCGGATACCTGCTCCATAATCTGCTAATCAAAGACAGGGAAACATTGAAGAAATTGGCAACCTCAGACGGACGGCTACAAATTTCAAGCGAATCAATTGCTCTTAGGTGTTCAGCATGTTGGAGACGTCGCATTGCGAAATAACAATCAAGTGATATCTCAGATAAACAAAATCAATGAAGGATTACAGTTAGAAGCTATCAGAATGAAAGAAGTCTCGATTACAAGGGAGTAGATGACCTTTCTCTAAGTGTCAAATTTGAATATGCACCCGGGCCACGTGTTTTCCACGTGCTGCATGTGCGCACCATTGGCTATGTTTTGGTGCTCTGTTTTAGAGCAGTTCATGTTATTTTAATTGCAGTTGGTTATTGTACCCAAAACACAATAATTATTTTGTTATTGACCTTGAAATTCCAATATCCCCTACTTTTTTTGAAGAGTGAGAAACTTCTTTGGTGCATTTTTGTCGTTCCAAAAATATTAAATTCTTGCAAGGTGATCACCTAGGCAACAACAGCCATTTATGTGCATGACAATCTTTTTAACACTACCACTTTATAGGCCTATAAAGTAGGAACATAAAAAAAAATCACGCTTCGTTCATTCCAGTGAAGCAAGCGAAAAAAATTCCTTCCCCAGGCGAGGAAAACTTTTTTTTTTTGGTCCGTTTTTGTCCCAATCCGCTGTAATGCCAATGTTGCCCAAACAAAGCCTCAAACCATTGCTTGCATAATTTTATGAGAACTAGCTTGAGGGCGTGTAGTAGCCATTAATGTAATACCTACAGTGAACATAATAGCTGCCAATAACATAATAATTTTCCCACTCTTAATGTTACAAAGGTTGGAAATACAATAACTTACCAATAATGTCATAAAATTTCTGAACCAATTTCAAAAACTTTTCGCCCATAATGTAGTAAGTTACCACATTACTGGCTAGTTATTACATTATTAGCTGGGTTGAATCATCACTGTAGCCGATAATGTAATAATATACTTATATTCCTTTATTTAAGTCCTGTTTGATGGCTATCTTCTACGACATTTAGGGCCAGTTTCCCTGACACAGATTAAACTTAATCCTGGTCTAAATTCAATTTTCAGTGGAAAATCTCTATGCAAAACTCAGTTTAGTCCACGACTACACTTAATCCAGGTTTGTGAAACCAGCTCATAAAGTGCTCATGACATCATATCCGATCTGTTTCTGAAAATATCCCCAAAATCTCACTAGAAAAGCCATTCCACATGAAATGAACTAAGTGTTTGCGAATAAAGATTTTTTTGTTTTTCGTGCTCATGAACTGAATACCTTGTTTCCCAGCTAGGAAGAGAGCGGATATGATGTGAGCAGCACAAATTTATCCAAGGGAAGCAAGCAAAACACGTTGAAACGTCTGGAGTTGTGTCTTTCTTTCAGTTTGCCTTTAAAATTGTTTTCCATAATGTTGCAACATTGTGTGGCAGGATTTTGTAGTAATATGCGACAGTTGGCTTTTATTGTTATCTTAATGGCTAGAACAATCATTGTGCTTTAAAATTAAGTGTAGGATGTGCTAAAATGTTAGAAGCTATCAAATGATTCTGCGCAACTGTGTTAAGCAGCTTTCGAAAATGAAATTACTTAGAAGTATCGGCAGTTAACTATTTATTATATACAATATTGATTCGCTGAGGGTGTTGCTTACCCTGCCCAAGCGTCTTCCATTTCCAAAGACAGAAGGTATTTTCAGCGTTTCTGCGGGTCATCTGTCAACTTGGATGTTCCCTTGACCAACTTCTCAAATAGGCTAAAAGCCATTCCATGAAAATGCAAATTAATGTGGTCTGAACTTCAATTCACGGGACTTCAAACACTTGTAAACCTCAACCTCGACTAATACATTCATAAGAATCGCATACATCATATTGAAATCAGCTAAGTAGTTGGACAAATATGATGCAGGAACGTGCGGTCTGAAGTAACTGTTAAATACTCCAGATTAAAAAAACGCTCCCACTCACACTGATGTTTGGGAATTTTCATTTTATTATTAGATGGCTATACAACAGTTTGGACCGCGCATTGTAGTTGGTTTTTGTACAGTGCAACCCTCAATTCTGAAAAGTAATGGAAAATGCAAATAAACTCAAGCAGGAGTGATCTTTACATGCATTTATTCATTAGCGGGTTCTTGAATCCAAATAAATTTACACGTAAATGAATAGTTCCTCAAATAATGTTCATAAAAGCGACTTTATAGAAAGGTATTGGACAACATTGCACTAAAACATATGTAAGAAGCGCAAGATGGCGACATGAAGTATTACCGTCATTTTACACCAAACCTGAACAATAAATGCTGCAAAGTTGAACGTGACACATTTCATCACATTTTAAAGCAAGAATAATTTTTATTTTTTAACTTTTTACAGTTTCAAAATAATAAAACAAGAAAAAGGCCTTGTGCAAAAGTTTAGGAACCCTGTCAGCTAGTACTTTATAACTCCTCCTCAGGCAGCTATAACAGCTCGCAAACGCTTCCTGTTGCTAGCTAAGAGTCTTTCAATTCTTGTCTTTGGAATTTTTCCCCATTCTTCCTGACAGAACACCTCTAGCTCAGAAATATTCTTCGGCCTGTTTGAGGTCTCTCCACAGATTTTCAATAATATTCAAGTCTGGGGACTGTGATGGCCATTCCAAAACCTTCATTAGTCTTTCCTGGAGGTACTTCATGGTGAATTTTGAGGTATGCTTCGGGTCATTGTCTTGCTGGAATACCGAACGTCTCTTCAACTTAAATTTCTGGACTGAGCTTTGAACATTAGCCTCAAGAATGTCTTGATATT
The DNA here is from genome assembly GCA_029692085.1 of Gymnothorax javanicus. NCBI lineage: Eukaryota > Metazoa > Chordata > Actinopteri > Anguilliformes > Muraenidae > Gymnothorax > Gymnothorax javanicus. The sequence goes on along the minus strand of CM056196.1, from coordinate 59,752,971 downwards.
TGGTGGAATTCATTCTTCCTTTTTCCCTGCACAATATTGCCTGTGCCCCCAGCTGCTACACAACCTCAGAGCATAATGGATCCACCTCTATGCTTAACAGCTGGCAACGTGTTCTTCTCTACGAATGTTTCACCCTTTTTTCTCCAAACATACACTACAGGCCAGAAGTTTGGAAGCAAGGCCAATACAGGTCAAAAATTTGGAAGCAACTTTCAGTTTCTGTTCAAAATGCCTTTCTTAAAAACCAGTATGAAATCTGTGGATTTTGGGTTGTATTTACTGAATTATTAGACTTTTCTTTCATTGATATGCACAATTTTCCTCTATTTACCTTTAGGTACTGTATACATTGATGTTACCAGACCATTGCTGAATAAATGTTAACAAAAGAAAGGATGGACTTAGTTTTTGGGTTGAGAAGATTTGCAAGAGTCACAACTTCAGTGAAAAAGTAAAAAACACATCACATTTTGCATTATTCACTTTATGTCATGGTTTTCAGCCCACCGGATGCCAACGGCAATCCAGCAGGCACTAATGTCATGGGCCTAGTAATATGGGCCTGATAATTTGAGTAAAAATGTACACTGAAGGACTTTAGTTCTGCATATATTATTTACAGTGTGAATTCTGACCCAATGACAGTGCACCTCAGTACTTCCATAATGATGGAATAGTTGATCTTGTTTAGCTAACACTTTTTATTGAATGTGCAATAAAACCAACTTTTCATTAAATCAACTCATTTTGTTCTTAGACCGTCATTGGGTCAGAAATCACAATGTAAATAAAATATGCAGAACTAAAGTCCTTCGGTATATTCTGATAAGTGACTCTTTATATAATAATCATGTTTATTTTGTTGCACAGTATGCCAATGAAACTATGATCTTTTTTTGAACAAATTTGATCTTGCTTCCAAACTGGTGCGAGACTCGGGTGGACAACAGGCGCAAGACAGCAGGACTTGGTTAAGAGTATTTATTAAAAAGGCACAATGGCCGAACAGAAAACTTGGCCCAAAGGGTTGCAAAAATCCAACAGAGCAGATAACAAAAAACAAAAAAACGAGAAAAACAAAAGCCAGTAAAACCTCTCGGGAAGAACTCCAAAAAACAAAACTAAATCACTGATGGCAATGGCACACGGCACATGCGAGATACAAAAACGAGAGCTATGGCGAAAAGACTATGAATCCTAAGCAAGGCACACAACTAGTAACACTGAAAGGCACAAACGAGACGTGAAACGAGAGACTCTGTCTGCCAGCCAACTCCAGCCTTTTCTCACATTGGGTAAGAACCCAATAAGATACTATGAACAGTAAAAGCATTAAACTAGTTAGTAGTAAAGCGCAGGTAAGAATTATAGCGAAAGCAGTAGATTAGTATGTGCCTGTCTAAGGAAACACGTCCCGTGACTGATTAGTAACTTGTTAGTAATCAATTAAAATAATCAACGAGCATGAAGACTAGGGAAGCCCAGAAGAAAGAAATGTAAGAAGCAAGGTTGAAACCATAAGCCACTCCCGAATGTAGTGCGAGAAATAAAACATGGATACGGCCACGCAGACACTAGAGAGGCGGATTAGCTGGGCAGACCAGGAACAAGACCTGGGCGAAAACACAAGGCATGGAAATAATTACAAACATGAGCATGAACATGAGCAATGAAACCTGGTACAAAAAACAGTTAAAGCTGCAGTTGCTAACTTTGAGGAGAGAGAGGACTTGGCATAAAAATTTGAAAAAATGCAACTTTCAGATCCCTCCCCCTCCCCTCTCCACTGCACTCCTGCCCTAAGACCCTCCCCCAGAAGGCTGCCGTGCACGTGAAGGCACGCGAGCTGTTATGCATGCGACCAAGTTGCCGAGGCTAGACATTACTGTAGTGAACAGTCAACACTGCTGGCCAACAAACGAGCAGAAATAAATCATGTCGACATGAAAAGTAATCTACAGCAGTATGTATTCAGGAAAAACCCAGCACACGCTTATTTCAGTAAGTTACCCATTTTTTTGAGTACAGAAACTGTCGTGAATCCTGCTGAATGGCCAGTAAACCATGTATGACAGCATTTAGCTGTGAGAGCACGGAAACGTTACACATATTTATGAGGACAACACAACCGATAAGACTGCCAGGTCACTTCATAAAGATATTTTCTGCTACTTTCTAATAAAACGATGCCAGTAACGTTAGCTCTAGCATCGGAAACAAGCTAACGTTAGCTCGACTGCAACATCACAGTAACATCACATGCACTACGGAGTACGGTAACAATTACAAGACGCTGGCTATTTGAACAGCAACTGTGCTTGTAAGCGACATTCATTCGCTTATTTGCAGAGCAAAAATGAATTGATGCGGGTTAGGGCTGGGGATAGTACCAGCTGTGTATGTGAGCGATGCCAACTTGCTTATTTGCAGAGCATTGCGGAGCAAAAATGAACCAACGAATAAAGCAGGGGTTTACCTGTCAAGCAGAAAAGTCGCCAACTCTAAGGCCGGTTTTAATCCTTCCAGATCACGGAGTTCCCTCCACCTCTGAAAAGCCACTCCGATGTTCACTCTTGTTTTATCCCGGGCTTTGTCTAATTCTTTCTTTTGTGCTTTTTTTTCTTCTGGCTTCCTCTTCTTACTTGTCTTAGCCGTGTGTGCGGTTGTCGGTAACGGAGGCATTGGTATTTTTTTCCTCACTGATGGCTGTTGTTGCACCATTAGTTTCTCTAAGCTCCTGAACCCTCTCTCGGAGATTTGAGCTTGACTGAGCACTGGCGTGAACTGAGGGGGAAGGGGGAGGAGGCTGTCTGCAGCGCGTGCATTTGCACTGTTTGATGGCTGTTAGACACCATCCTGGCTCTAATTGGTTCTTTTTGGTTGGTCCGAACGATTCTTTTAAATTGCAGTAGGAGCAGTTGGTGGGTTTAAAGGAGGCTTTTTTTAATTACAGAGTACTAGTTTTGTGTAATGCTGTCTGTACAAAGTGACAGTTTTAGCAAAAATGACAAAAAGTTACTTTTATAAGATTTACCAACTGCATCTTTAAGGGGACCTATAGCTAAGCAAAATGCCAATTTTGGTTCAAAATTTTAGTTTTGAGATTAGAACATGAAGTGGTCCTTCAAATAGTGTGTAAGATGGAGTTGTGTTCCGAAGGAAACATTTGTCACAAACACTGTCTTCAAGGCTGGAACAGCTATGAGTGCGATGACTTTTAATGATGGCCAACGAGGAATTGCCTCCATTCTTATGAAACTTGGCATAGAGGCAGGGGCACACTCAATGAAAGGCTATCACGAAATGGACAGAAAACGTGAAACAGAGTGAAAAACTGCGCACTTGAACTTAAAAAAAGAAACGAATAGCCGCTCGACAAGTAAGTAAAACTAGGGACGAAACACAAATTGAAGAAGAGGGAGCTACTTATGAGGCTGGTGCCTTTTAAGGAGGTAAAAAAAAATCCAAAAAACCACTAAAAAACAAAATACTAAATGTATTTCTCCTGAGTACATTACTGTCAAACTTCGATCACGTTATTACTACTGAACTAAAAGGCCTTTTTTTTCTAAAAATACAGATTTTCAACAAGAAAATACAGATTTCTCAGCAACTATACATCCAATTAACTTCATATTTGGCAGTTTTCTTCATTTTGTGATGATCTATTTCTGTACAGAGCTCTTTTCGCAATATGTACCTCTGAATATGAGTAAATCAAAATATGCCTATTTAATTACTTGTTTCTCGCGGAAATTGATTTAGGGGGGTCGAAATCAATACTAGTACATAGAAGCCTGGGAAAAAGTCTCTGTAGTGACATTAGGAGTGTTTTTTCCTTCACATTACAGCTGAAATTATAACTGAACACTGTTTAGTTATCTCAATAATTGTGTTTCTCTAAGTATCTACAGTACCAGCGTGGATAAAGGTACCGCTAAAGTTAACGAGAAGTTGGCTTCGCGTTTTCGTCCACCTTTCTCTGATCGGCCTGGCGGGTGGTGTAAGATTACAACAGGTGTCGGTGTAGTCCCGGCAGACAGAACTTGGGGGGACTGTCGATAGGGGGGAACAGTTTTTGGGTATGACTGGTGTGTACCAGATGTTATTGCAGGCCTTGAATTTTGGCAAGAATAAACTACCACATTGCAAGGCTCCAATATCCACTATTTATTACACCAAAAACGTGACGTTTCGAGAACTACAGCTCTTCATCAGACTAAATTTTAAAAAAATCTGTAGCAAAAATTACTTCAGGCGTTTGCACTATAGCCTACTACAAATATAATGGACTTCATGTTGCCCGACGAAAAAATTTCAACGCTGAACTTATTTGGACTTCTTTGCGACGGGGATTTACACTAAGATGTGCGTGAAACGGCCGGCCAACATGCCTTCTCACTCACTCTACTTCTCGGTCCAGTGAGCAGGGCACATCCACCTGACTTTCGCCTGACACACAGCCAACGGCGCGTTGGCAAAAGTGGAACCTTTATCCACACTGGTACTGTATATATTCATCAAAACAGAAGTTTCCATGGCAACCACTGATGTGATGCTACAGAAACTCAGTGTTTAAAGTTGCAGTTTCTAACAGAATTACTTTGATAATAATTTTTGTTTAAAAAGTGAATATCTTGGAAGAATGTTTGCTTAACTATAAGTCCCCTTAAAACCCCCCACAGTGTGCTGGCAAACAGCACAGGACACTGGAAACACAACATAAACTTTTGGCCTGTAGTGTACCTTCGTTGGTTGTGGCCAAAAAGTTCAATTTTGGTTTCGTCAGTCCAAAGAACTTCTTTTTTTTTTTTTAAAGGTTATTTTTTGAGGATTTTCACCTTTATTTGACAGTTAGAGTGCAGAGAGAGACAGGAAGGTTGGGGAGAAGAATGGGGTTGACATGCAGCAAATGACCCAAGCTGGAATCAAACCCAGGTCGCCGCGAGAGGGACACAGCCTTTATGGTGCGCGCGCTTGGACCGATGTGCCACCGGGGTGCCCCCCCAAACCACATTGGTCCAATAGGTTTGAGGTTTCTCAAGGTTCTCTTTTGCATACTTCAGACGCTTAATTTTGTGTTGAGGTCATAGGAAAGGCTTCTTTCTTGCAACTCTGCCATGTAGGTCTTTGTTGCTTAAGGTACTCTGTATTGTTCCCCTGTGAACAACTAGACCTGTGTCTGCTACTCTTTTTTGCAGCTCTTTTGCAGTGATGTGTGGGTTCTTCTAACCATGTCTCACCAGATCTCGGGCCATTCTATCTGAAATTTTTTTTGGTCTTCCAGATCTTGCCTTGACTTCAATTGTTCCATTTATTTCCCATTTTCTTACAATGTTTCTGACAGTAGAAATGGGAAGTTTGAAACATTGCGAGAGTTTTTTGTAGCCCTCTCCTTGTTGGTGGAAGTGAATTATCTTGATTTTGACATCCTTGGACAACTGTTTAGAGGAAGACATGGTTTTTAAGACAAGACACAACAGTCACCACAGTTGGATACTTCAGAAGGCATGTTACTTCAGAATATATAGTTCAACCATGGAATTGTATTCACCTGACTCATTGAAGCCCTAACAAGTAAATCACCTGGGTCTGGGCCTCATCTTCTTAAAAGGTAACAAAGAATAATCCAAAAGGGTTCCCAAACTTTTGCACAGGGCCCTTTTTCCTTTCTTGTCATTTAAAAACTCAGAAAAATTAAAATAAAAAGAAACCTTGCTTTTAAATTTGCAGAAAGGTGTCATGTTTATCTTTGTGCAAAGGAGACTTGAAACTTGCGATAGATACCATAACGTAATGTGGAAAATCATTATTGAAATAATAAGTTTGGTGGGAAAGTATGGTCATTTTCTTACAGACTTCAATAACATTGAGCTTATATCTGCAACCACCGACATCGCCATCAGCTGGCCATTAAATAGAGTGCAATTTTAAGAGATTTCCGCATTGGCCTCACTTTTCAGACCCGGGTGCTGCATCCATCTTTTTATACAGTTTATGGTCCCGATATCCATCGTACTAACTACAGCACTACACTGCCCTCCCACTCTCAAATCCTCATCCCCAAACACATGGGACAAGTTGGGGGGGTCTGCACACTGGCACCCTCTAGCCATTGGGATCTCCAGGCTCTCTATGACACTTTCCTCCATGGCAGGGGTGAGGAACCTTATCCAGGAAGGGCCACTGTGGGTGCAGGCTTTCATTCAAACCAAGCAGCTACATACCTGATACTACAAATCAATCTCTGGAATTTTTGCTCAGGACCTTCATTGGTAGAATCAGGTGTGTAACTGCTTAGTTGGAATGAAAGCCTGCACCCCCACTGGCCCTTTCTTAAAAAAGGTTCCCCACCCCTGCTCTGTGGTCTGTGGTCTTCTTGACAGGATCCAAGACGAGCTGACTGTGTCTTCATCCTTGTGACATCAACTGATAAGTAGATTTGGCTGATAGAACTGGCTCTCAGGGTTGACGCACACCTCCAAAAAAGATGGGTGTATCGGCAAACTCACCTCTGGGCCCCCTCCCTTCCCCCTTTCTTAACTGGGAGCAGCTAGTTCATTTGCCAGTGCTGCTCGCCAGCTCCCACCTTCGGAGCCAATGCAAGACTGAACCAGGCTGTTTCACCTCAACCCTGCATCGCGATCATGGTATGTCAGTTCAAGTCTCTGCCTCTACTGTGGCAGCATCAACCACCTCATTGGCAATTGTCCAGTTCACCAACTTCAACTGGTCAAGGGGGGAGGGGTGCTCACCTGGGCGTCTTCCTTCCAGACTCTTTTGTCATTGAACTCCTTTGGCTAAGCCTACAGTTATCTGCTAAAGCACTCCGGAGCAGATGGCAATAATTGCCACCCAGGCTTCGTCACATGGTGGGGGGTACCGTCTGCTCCCCTGCCTTTGCCCATTCGGTCCCAAGTCCTCACAGGAATGGTGCTACCTGATATCTTGGAAGCCACCAGTCCAGTTCAGATGCAAATATCCAGAAACCGCCTTGAGGCAATTCGAGCAATCGTCAATACAAAAAAAAAAAACACCCTGATGTTGCAGTCATGCCCCATTTCTGATGCTTGATGGGATAGTTCAGTGGCTGAGTAGCTTCTGGTCTTCTGGAACTGCAGAAAGTTACTTTTGTGTGTGTGGTCACAGATACTTGGCCATACGATACCAAGCGAAGAAGCCGTATTAAGAAGCTTTGAGCTGGGGAACTCTCATTTTCTCAAAGTTTTGAGAAGGGCCTTCCATAACGATATTCAGGTGATTGATATTATGGCTAGTATAGTTTTTGGCATTGCCATCAACCATCACAGATGATGCAGATCAGTGCTTCTCAAACCTCTTCTGGAGTACCACCTCTCCCGCATATTTTAGATCTCTCCCTTGCAAGCATGGATGATTCTAATGATTCGCTCATTATCAAACATGTTCACGGGTAACAAGCTGATCATTTGACTCACCTGTGTTGGAGCAGGCAGAGCTCTAAATCATGCAGTGATACTCCAGGAGAGGTTTGAAAAGCTCTGATGTAGATGATAAGATTGCCATCATTCAATGTTATTATGCATATGCAGTAGACCTAAGAACTAGCAAGCTGTGCACCGGAAGTGTGGTAGTGTCGAAAGTGTAAGAAATTTCAGCGAGAAAAGCAGCTTTTTTTTGTGTATTGACTTGAATTGTCTTCTACAACCCCAATTCTGAAATAGTTGGGACAAAGAGTAAATTGTGAATAAAATCAAAAACGCAATGACTTTCAAATCACACCAGCCAGTATTTTATTCACAATAGAACAGAGATAACATAGAAAATGTTGAAATTGAGAAATTTTACAATTTCATCCACAAAATGAGCTGATTTCAAATTTGATGGCTGCTACAGGTCTCAAAAAAGTTGGGACAGGGGCCTGTTTACCATGGTGTAGCATCCCCTCTTCTTTTTAACACAGAGTGGAGGTGTCTGGGCATTGAGGAGACAAGTTTCTTGAGTTTAGCCATTGGAATTTGATCCTACTCTTGTTTAATACAGGCTTCCAGCTGCTGGAAAGTTTTGGGTCCCCTTTGAAGGACTTTTTATTTAATTATGCACTAAATGTTCTCAATGGGTGAAAGATCAGGACTGCAGGCAGGCCAGTTCAGCACACGGACTCTTCTACTACGAAGCCATGCTGTTGTAATAGCTGCAGTATGCTATTGTCCTGCTGAAATACACAAAGCCTTCCCCGGAATAGATGTCGTCTGGAGGGGAGCATATGTTGCTCTAAAACCTTCATATACCTTTCAGCATTCATGGTGCTTTTTAAAACGTGCAAGTGTACCACACCATATGCACTAATGCATCCCCATACCATCAGAGATGCTGGCTTTTGAACTAAACGCTGATAACAGGAGGGGTGGTCTTTCTCCTCTTTAGCCCAGAGGACACGACGCTCATGATTTCCAACAAGAATGTCAAATTTGGGCTCTGACCACAGGACACTTTGCCACTTTGCTACAGTCCATTTTAAATGAGCCTTGGCCCATAGAATATGGCAGCGCTTCTGGATCATGCTCAACAACGGCTTTCTTTTTGCATGATAGAGTTTTAGGTGGCATCTATGGATGGCACGGCGGACTGTGTTTACTGACAGTGGTTTCTTGAATTATTCCTGGGCCCATTTAGTAATGTCAATGACAGAATCATGCCAGTGAATGTTGCAGTGGCGTCTGAGGGCCCGAAGATCACAGGCATCCAGTAAAGGTCTTCTGCCTCGTCCCTTACGCCAATGTTTCCCCTATGTACATTTCATAGCAGTGCACTGCTGCTGCTGAATTCTCAGCGCTGCTGCAAAAATAGCTGTGCTAGAAGTAACGTGACGTTAACAATGTTGACCATTTGCTAGATTTCATTAAAACTGCTAGCAGCTAGCTAACCATGTCACTTGGCTTTGGCTTAAGTACAGGCTAGGCTTCATAATAAAACCCCCGGCTCCCCCATCATACACCACTAAAGCAAACAAATGTGGAATCTTTGAGGGGGAAAAAGAAACATTATGTGTCTCTGATTGGCGCTACTGTAGCTGATTGTCATCAAAGATCAAAGAACGTTATGTTGTGGCGATGTAGATTTCTTTCCAATGATTGGCTTATTGCCACATCGTCAACTCTGAGGTAACTTTTGACTCTGGCAGTCAAATTGCTTGAAGAGGATCTTCAACATTTCCACAAAGAAACCAATGTAAGTTAAAAAAATAAATAACTACAGTAAAACTCGCCTAAACCATCCTCGTATAAAACGGAAACTCGCTTGTACCTGACAAGAGTTCAAGTCCCGATTTTTCTGTAATGTTTTCCCATTAAATATACAGTGAATATACTGGATTTTATATAACAGATTTTCGCTAACATCGGACAAAATATCCAGTCCCGTCACAATGCATTTCCATTAAAAAGCACTCGCGTATTCCGGACAAGCTGTTTTGCTCCATGCACATACGCATTTGCAACAGAGCAACGAAATGAAGTTCGGCTTTCCTATTCTATTGTAAACTGACTGAATTTAACAGTTAAATTAACTCATTGGGCTCTAAATTGGTTGACCAGGCGCAGGCGCAGCGAATGGGGGGAGCGCCGTGCCAACGGGGTGTATCCAGGCGAATTTTGCAATTTCGTGCCCAGCGTAGCCCGGCGCAAGTACTCCTCTGTGCTGCCTCTGTCCCTCCTGCCAGTGCAAGTGGCAAAGAAAGAGGAGAGAAGGCGTGAGTGGGTTTAATACAGCCAAGTCAAATCTTCACCAATCAAATGAGCTCCTCTCCTCACCTTTAAAGTGTTGGAATAAAGAAGCCTCTGTCCTATATCTGCATGATGCGTTAATGTTGAATTTTACTTTGCTGCTTCAGGCATGTTTTCTGCACCGCTTACGTCTATATTAAGCATTATGAACATGAGTTAGCTGGCTAGCTAGGGCATTCGCAAATTATTACCATTAGCGAACTTGAATGGAATTTCAAAACGAAACTACGTCAGATCATTCAAACTTACGAAGTTGGAATGAAATACGACGGTTGCTCATTTATTTCTTGTGCCTGCATCATTGGGAAGAGAAACGATGGACAGCGTGTTCCTATTATTACACCCTGTTGCTGCTTAAAATTTTGGGATTAACATGCATGGACAACAATGCAAGATACGTTACACATTTATTTTCAATATGTGATCTTAACTGAGTAAGAGATCACAGCAATCAAGCTGTATTCCTTTCCCCCACTAAAAACGATAAAACCTAAGTGACAATAATAGTAGTATTAAGCCGCTTGCACACTGGGCGCTTGAAACAATTTTTTGCACGACAGATTACATTCAAAGTCAATGCAAGGACGTGAATACACGCGTGTATTCGCGTCTTTGCATTGACTTTGAATGTAATCAGTCGTGGGAAAAATTCGTTTCGCGTCCAGTGTGCAAGCAGCTTCACTGAGCATAGAACGTATGCATTATATATATATATATATATATATATATATATATATATATAATATACGTACTGCCTGATGCCGAGGCAGTTTGTGGTTGGCTGAGAAAGATGTGAAGTCGTTAGTTTGCATCACAGATTCAGCTGCGTTGATTAAGCCAGGTCGAGTTTCCATTACGCGTGCCAACCGCCTTTGATCTGACATCAGAACAATCGATATAGATACTATAATTTATGTCCTGATTCAGATAGTTACATTAAATAGTGGTTGCTGTAATTATTTATTGCATTGAAATGTGCCTGACATTCTGGAAACCTGCCTGTGAGGTTTCGGTGACGTGTGCGCACTGTGTGCCAGTCAGCCAAATTACCACTGCACAGAAAGTAAACCAGGTTGGAGCTGGCGAGCCCTCTGCGCACTTTTGGCGAAGCCTTTACCCACGAAATTGTCACTGCGTCATGATGAATATGTGACACCTCCCCCTACTATGCCGCCACACCCATCTCGGCGCACGTCCGTCTCCCAGATTTCCAAAGTGGCTGCGCACGGTGTTGCACCGCACGAAATTACCACTGCACGGGCTGCACCGGATGAAATTACCACTGCGTGGGCTGCACCACGCTGCGCCAAGAAATTAGAGCCTATTGTCTCCTTGTTATTTTAACTGTAAGTGGAGTCCTGCGCACAATTTACCATGGTTTAGGCGAGGCTGCCGATGAGCCATGGGGACCAATGAGCCATATCACTATTTTGTGATCAATCAATGCCAAAGGTGTTGAAAATAGACAAAATAGTGATATGGCTCATTTATCCCCATGACTCATCGGTCAATGGTCAAATATTTTGCCTATTTTAAAGGGGACGTATTATGCTGATCCTTCTTTTAATACATATTAGTAATGTTATAATGTTGGTTATCCATACTCAACCTCTGAAAAGTTTCTAAACATAAGATACAGGGGTTTTGCTGTAATCCATGAACGTGATTTCGTGAACGTGATTTCCTCTCTGAACAGCTCCTCCTGAGATCTTCACGAGATCTGGGCAAAACCTGACGTCAGGTTGTGCCGTCCAATTAATACAGACCTAGCCAGAGCCAACCACGGCGCTGGACCTGCCCACACCGGAAACTATTCTAACAGGCACTAACAACGGCAGATCATACTATGCCTTAGTAGCGTCTACACTTTTGGAAATACAAAAGAAGAACCGCAGATCATGTCAGTATTTCTCCCAAAGCTGTCCATTTACTTTTGGACGCGAAGAAAAACACCTATTTCTCTTCCAAAAGACGATGCCACCAGAAATCAGTGGGTAGCTTTTTTTGTTTGCTGGCAGCAAACAGCCAGGTCAAAGGGAACTTTAGCTTCTTGTGCTCAGCATTTCACCAAAGACAGCTTTGTTAATGAAGGATAATTCGACACAGGATAAGCGTTTCAGCTACTTCTCAAACCTGAAGCAGTTGCATCAATCAAGCGCTCGGAGCCACAAGCTGTAAGTAACGATATAACAGCAAATAATGTAAGTGAAGCTAACGTGTTATGGATGGCTACTGGCTAGCAGGACCACTAATGATAGTTAGCACTAACAACTGGCCTCAAGCGCAGGCTTTCTAAAATGTCTGAAGATAAATCCTGGATCGGTCGCGACTATCCATGACTCAGACACAGAAGCTGCAAGTTGCTTTTACTGCATAAGCCAACCTGACGTGATAGCCAGTTGATTGTGGCTGTAGCACTGCGGCTAACGTGGCCAAGTTACTGTTGCTAATTTTTGTGTCCTAAATATGCAAGAGTGATATCAGGGGAAATTCTACAGAAGGTGAGTGAACATAAACCTCATTTGAAGCTAACTTTTTATATTTGTTTGTTATTTGGATGCTTGGTACAACTGTCCACGGTAACGGAACTTGCTGTCTGTAAAACCTGTATTGCAAGGGTTTGTCTCTGTGGTTGTTATGACCGCTCGGTTACCAGCTACTAAATGTTAGTTCGCGTGCCGCCGTGCTAATTAAAAATTCTCCTGGTTAACTTATATGCAATAATTCTGATCGGTATGCTTGTGTTACTTCGGTAAGCATCAATGTGGCAGTTTCATCAGAACCTTGCCCAATTGTATCCACCACAGTTGAAGCTAACCGGAGTTGTGCTGTATGTGTCCGCAAAGTTGAGCTGAAAAGCACAGCTAGACCAAACGTAGGTTTTGCAGAGCTTGGGATACGTGTTTGGGTTTGTTTACAGCTGCTTGTGATCGCTTCACTTATCCATGACCGGGATCAGCCGGATACGTCACAAATGTCTGGGCTAGCTCTCTGGTGCTACCGAGAAAGCAATGCGAAAAGCAGAAGCTCTACCGTGTCTGGTATAACAAATGATTTCTCTGCACTACCGTAACATAATTTCATCCCCCTTTAGAAGTTGTTGTGGCTAATAAAAAGCCGAAAAAGGCGGAGATTAAATCGGAAATTCTTTCCTGTAGAAGTGATCGATTCGCTAGCTCTACATAAGCAACTTGTCCGCGCTAACGGAACTTACGGTCTGTAAAACCTGTATTATGTTCATAACATAACCGAGCTCTCTCTAGCTGTCACGTACTATCCATAAAGCTGCTTTCACATCGGACGCGAAACGAATTTTTTGCGGGACAGATTAGCCTACATTCAAAGTCAATGCAAAGACGCAAATACACACGTTATGGGCGCGTTAAGCAGCTTTCACACCGGACGCGAAACTAATTTTTCGTGCGACAGGTTACATTCAAAGTCAATGCAAAGAGGCGAATAGATGCGTTGTGGGCACGTTAAGCAGCTTTCACACCGGACGCGAAACTAATTTTTTGCGCGACAGATTACATTCAAAGTCATGACCGCTTATCAGCTACTGCATGTTAGTTCCCGTGCTCTGCTAATTAAAATTGCTCCTGGTTAACTCATATGCAGCAATTATGATCGGTATGCTTGTATTACTTCGGTAAGCATCAATGTGACAGTTTTATCATAACGTTGCCTGATTGTAGCCACTACAGTTGAAGCTAACCGGAGAGGTGCAGTTAGACCAGATGTAGGTTTTGCAAAGCTTGGGGTGCGTTTTTGGGTGCTTGTGAAACGATCGCTTTACTTATCCATGACCGGGGTCTGCCTGATGCTTCTCCGATATCTGGGTAAGCTCTCTGATGCTACCGGTGAAAGCAATAGGGAAATGCCCAGGCTATAACGTGTCTGGTATCACAAAAGATTTCTCTGCATTGCTGTTGATTGAATATTAAATTGGCGATTGAATATTAAATTCTTTCCTGTAAAAGTGATTGATTCGCTAGCTCCACATAAGCAACGGTTCACGCAAACGGAACTTACGGTCTGTAAAACCTGTATTATGCTCATAACATAACCGGAGCTCTATCTAGCTCTCGCGCACTATCCATAACGCGCCCATTCTCCGCGAGGAAACGCTGGTCATTCCGACGCAATGAGTAAACCATTACCAAGGGCATTTCCGAAAAGTCCATTTAGCCTGGAGCTTTCGCACCTCCGTCATATACCAACGCAGAAGCTGTTCGTTTCTCCACGCTAACGACACACCACAGTTATGCACACGAACCAGCAGGTCCTTATAACACACACCTAAGCAGTCCATAAGCTGTTGGTCCACTTTTAGCTGCTGCTCACTGTCTATGTTTCCCTCTAAACTCAGACCCACCGGATTTCTACGGTCTCCGGTCTACACGTGGGTATGTCGACCCATTCTACAAATGTGTCTGTATGTAGTGGATTCTAGCTTTCCCTGCATCCTAGCGATAGAGTAGAAAAACCACTGTACTCACCACTGTTGCTGTAGCAAACTGTAGCCAATAGCAAATTTGAGCTTGAGCTGCCAGATTTTCGCACTGCGCCCTCCACTTTTGCCGCTTCGTTTATTAGAACAAGTTCATTTCATTAAATCTATATTCAAGTATAATGTTAGATTGCGGAATTTGCCCGCCGCTTCCTTATCAGATGGCAGCCGTGTCTCACATTTCACTCTGGGGAGGCGGGCCTGGAAAACTGCGTTCTGCAGCCTCGTCCCGCCTAGATCCGCCCTTCACAGAGCTGGCCAGTCAGAAGAAAGTGGACACACGGGGAGTGGGGGCCATAGATGAAGAGCCACCCCAACGAGGCGTTTCAGGCAGAGACTACAGTGGACTACAAATGGGGTTTTTTGAGGATGGGAGTATGAGCTAAATAAGGACCCTGTTTGGGCTTTGAACGATCAGGAGTACTCTAGGGGAGTCCAAGATTAAAATATAACCTTGGAAATATAGCGAAATAGGTCCCCTTTAAGCAGCTCTGTCATTGATTGATCGCAAAATAGTGATATGGCTCATTGGTCCCCATGGCTCATCAGACCCCAGTCTCCCCTACACTTAATATGGACAGAACTCTATTGTAAACTTATTGTAAAATTACAGTTAAAATAACTGGCAAAAAGGTGCAAGTTTATAACGGTGTATTTGCGGAAACTGAAACTGGCACAGTTTCATTTACATACTAGTTTTTTGTCTTCGTCATTGATCCCAGTTGGAGCAACTTGCAGTATCATCCTGTTATCCATTGTGTCAGGGCAAAGATGGACAAAATGAAGACAAGTAGGTATGTGCACTTCAGAATGACGTTGTTCCGATCTTTATACACAAAGCATATATAAATTCATACATATATACAACGGATATAATCTGTTATACGCATATAGAGGATACAGGGTAGAGCGGGCTAAGATGCCCCCCTTAAGCAGGAATGTTCATAACTGAAGGTAAACAACATGAATTTCTAATTTTTTGCTTGAATGGATAGTATGTAAAGTTGGCTACCACATCTCAAAAGATTTGACATAGTCACTAGAGAAATATTTTAAAGTGTTTACTTTTTTTTTTTTTAAAAAAAAGGTCATCTTACCCCACCCTTGGGTAAGATGCCCTTCTGGATGGGGTAAGATGCCCCTCATGGGCATCTGTTTTATGTTATCAAGAATAACTTGTAAAGCCTAATACATAATACTGCATTTCACATGAGTAATTATCATATTATAGCTGTCTTAATTGTCAGGTACACATCATACAAAAGATCAACATCTTTTTAGAAATTTCCTTGCTAAAGAAATGGGGAAAGAAAGAGGTACAGTGTCCTAAACTTAACTTTTTAATCAACTGACTAAACACTAAGGTACAAGTGATGACATTAAATGCATCAAGGAATAGATGGTTATATCTTGTGGACTACTAAAAAATATGAGCCACCACATTAGATAAAGATGTAGCTGAAAGGGTGCGTTCAGGAACCAGAAGCTAGACCCAAAATATCCAGCAAACTTATTCTTTATTAGTTCTGGGGTGGAAACCCCTGCAGGGCAGTAGGCAACGGTACAGAGTCCACAATCCAAAATCAGAATCCAGTAGCCGTAATCCAGTTCGTAAACAGGGCAGCAAACACAAAACTCAGGGTCGGGCAAAGCAGGTTCGTTACACAGGCACAGGTATATCAAAGACGCAGCAAAAATCAAAATCCGGGACGTCCAGTCAGAAGTATAACACAAAGAGGACAAGGCATCAACAACACAGCACAAGGAAAACGTTCTGACAAGAGCTGGTAGTGAAATGACTGCTTAAATACACATACGGGAAGTCACATGCTATAATAGGGAACAGGTGAGCTGGATCAGACTAATTAACAAAGGAATGAACAAGAGGAAGTTCCTAACCACATGAAATTGGCGAAAGCCAAAACGCGGACAGGGATTACACAGACAGCCTATGACAAACAGACGACTCCAGTGAGGGAGTTCTAAAGTGCACAGAGTGAGAGGCAGAACAATGTTTAACCAGGTGCGGAGAATCCGCTGAAGCGCAGCAAAGTAAATTGAGTGAAGGCAAGGGGCGGAGTCCAGAACAGAGTGAGTGCTGAGAGCTTGTTAGTCAATTAGTAATGTGCAGCTATACAATCCCTATTGATCCTTACTAAGTTAGTACTATAAACAATGTTAGTTAATGCTAGTAATTTATGTAAAATAATAAACTGTTAGTATTTGTTAGTAAAGATAGAACAGAAAGGTGAAGGAAGCAAATGAGATTGGAAGGAATGTTTGGAAACCCAGAAACCATGAAATCACCTGAAAACGTGGCACACAAGACTGGGGAATAAAACTTTCTCAGAACACAGGACAAGACTGGGGAGACAATGTGCAATGCATGTCATGGAGAAAAGCATAAACCAGAATGATAATCTAAACTGTGAATAGGAGAAATGGCAGGCAAAAGACATGGCAAAGCAAGACAGGCAAAATACAAAACATGGCATGGACTAAATCAAAAAACATGGCTTGGAAACCAAGTCATAACAAAAACATGGTTAGGAACAACAGAATCAAAACAGTAGCGGTATGGAACATATATGAGTATCCATGAAAAGTCTTTAAAATTAAGAGTGACCATAATGCATTTCACCCAATATATTTCTTTTTAGGCCCTTATTGGTATTGATGCATATATGATTAATTATTGTGTAACTCCATATGGCCCTAATTTTAACATGTATGGATACACTTAACTTTCCATTCCCAAGTTCTTTATAAAAAACAAAAATCATCACACAGGACCCCCTTTTATACATAGAAAAGGCATCAGAGAGTTACATTGACATGTCCTGCAGACTCCTGGAGCATTCAAATACTTGTGGCAGAATGATTCATTTGGTCATTTTTTATAAGAAAGACAGTAAAAACACAAATACTTTGAGTACTCACATGTCACTTGCACTGTTGACTCATCTGTTGCTCAGGATTTCCCTCCAGGTTAAAGTGCATTTGTCTAAGTCAAGAGCCACATACTGAGCACAGCTTAAATTGAATGATAAGCAAAGGGCATCTTACCCTCAGGGGCGTCTTACCCCACTCTACCCTAATCTGTTTTATGCGTATAACGGATTTTGCCCATTTTATGCATATAGCGGATTTCGCTTATAACGGACAAAATCAGCTAGTCCAATTGAATCCGTTATACGCGAGTTTTACTTTATGTGTTTATAATTATGTTTCATAAAGATGTAGGTCATTGTTTATTGTGTTGTGGAGAGGTTAGCAGTATAATGATAAGGGAACTATTTTGTTTTTTAATGGGAGCGACATTACCTATAGGCCTCGCTAAATCTCTTCAGCTCGTAACAAAGTGACTGACAGGCTAGTTTGGAAATTAATGAAGGTTACAGCCTTCCTATCTATTGTAACGTTAAGCCTGATTATAAACGAAGTGTAATTCTGTGTTTATAGACGCGGTGCTAGCTAGCAGACACTTGGGAATCTGTCTAGTTAGCTGGCTGTGGCGCACTCTGACCACTTCAGTGGTGAATGTTGACATTAGAATTAATACTGTCGATCTTGCTGTGACTAGGCCTATTCTTCTGTTAATAGGGTAAACTGTTCTTGAATGTAAGGTTAAAATGTATATTAGGCCTACAACATTAACAATGTTGGTATTCCACCAGCTTCCTTGTTGATGAACATTTTCCAAATGAAAATATCTCAAGTCATATCCTGATAGTAGGTTAATGAACACTAATGTGATTTTCAGATGAGTCTCTTAACCTGGTTATAGAGAAAGGCGGACGGTGACCACGGAGGAGCTAAGGTTAGTGAAGGAAAGGACATGTCCTGTTTTCTTATCATTTCAGCCCACTTTTGGTTTCTCATCTGTATATATGTTTATATGTTGGAATATTATCTATTCATGGTTAAAAAATAATTTTCTCTGCATAACAGCGCAACAGGGCTTGTATATGTGATAATGTTTGTGTGTATGTGAGTCTGTCTTCAGTTTTCTTGTGAGTTTGATAACTCAAAAACCATTAATCCTTTGACCATGATTTTTGACATAGCAGTAGATTATCATTGTGCTCTCAGACCTAATGCTTGGTGTCAGAGTAAAATGTAATGCTTGGTGTCAGGGTGAAAGGTTATTCTTGGTGTTGGATAGCTCCAGCTCCTGAACAACACTGTGTAGTGCTGGTTTGTCTTTTAAAAAACAAGTTTTTGGCAGGCCTATGATTTAGCTTTTTTGTGATTAAAGTCACAAAATGAAGAGAAAATGATGAAAATGACCCAAAAAATAAAGTTTTAGTAGAATAGACCAAGTAATAGATTTGTATGAAGATAAATATATCATTTCTTATTTATTCAAAGACTTGTCAGATATAATAATAAAGACATCAAAGAATGGTAGATAATGTAAATTTTTTTTATCCCAACAAGCCAATATTTCATTTTAATAAGTATGAAAAATTCTTAGGTCATCATTACTAATGTGAATATTTTGTATATCAATAAAACCATCAAGATTTCTTACACCTGTATTCTAGCCCCAATACATTAACTTGCCCTCCTCCAGGATTCTAATCTTTGATATATGTTGTACATACTTATCATATCTAAAATGTTATTTTAAGCAATAGAAGAAGAGGGCAAGGATGTTGTTTTGAACTTTGAAAGTGGATGATGAAGTGACTTCTGAAAAGTAATGTAGGCTGCTGTTAACTGTATCTAGGTCAGAAGTCATGTAATAAAATGTGATACTTTTGCCTATTTTTCATTGTTTATTATGTTTAGATATTGCCATATGAGTTTTGGATACGCTATTGCAATAATAGGTAAGAAAATGGGATAATTCTAATGAGGTTTTTTTTGGAGAGTTTCAACTGACATGAGTTCTGCTAAAAAGGGGTGTCTTTCACTGTCTCTCATTCTAGATCAACACTTTGTAAGACACGAAAAAAGTCAAAATATGATCTTTCAATATGTATTGTTTATTCTAACTCAAAATTGGAAGAACTTTGGGCAAGTTTACGAAAGTGGGCTGGAATGATAGGAAAACAGGACATGTCCTTAGGGCAGGCGACGTCAAATTGGCTTCAATAAATTTCTGTGTTAAGCCACCCCATTTTCCTAGTATCTTTTGTTACAAAGAAAAGCTTAAAATCAATACAAAAATGGCACTTTGTGACTAGTTCAAGTTCAAGTTCAACTATGGTCATGCTTTTTGATCAGTATCTAGTGTCAGCACATAATTTGAATTTGTTGATTGTTTGTTAAGTTGTAATTTGCCCAGAAAACGCATCAGAAGTCCCTATTTAAAGTGCAATTTTTCAAAATTTTCCCCTACTATTGCTAGGTTACCGACACATAGCACTGCTGCTACAAAAAATTGTAGGGGAAACTGCTTACGCACTGAGATTTTTCAAGTTTCTCTGAATCTTTTGATGATGTCATTGATGAGACCTTCAAAGCCTTTGCAATTTGACATTGAGGAACATTGTTTTTAAAGTATTCCACAATTTTTCTACACAAGCCTTCACAGGTTGGAGAGCCTCTGGCCATCTTTACTTCTGAGAGACTCGGCCTCTCTAAGACATCCCTTTAATAGCCAATCATGTTACACACCTGATGCCAGTTAACTTAATTACTTGCTAAATGTTCTTTCAGCTAATTCTTTTATATATTAATTGCTTTTCAGCTCTTTTTTGCCTGTGTCCCAACTTTTTTGAGACCTGTTGCAGCCAGAAAATTTGAAATAAGCTCATTTTATGAATAAAAATGTAAAATGTCTCAGTTTCAACATTTGAAATGTTATCTATGTTCTATTGTAAATAACATATTGGCTCATGTGATCTGAAATTTCTAGAATTTCTATGCAAACAGCACCAATCTCAACTTTTAGCACACCAATTCAACTGTATAATGCATGAGATTCATCAACTTACTGTTGTGATTTATAATGTTAGGTCCATGTAAGTGGGGCTGGTTAGGGGCACACAACTGCACTTCTGGAAGTCTGGAAAGAAGAAAAGAAGTTTGAGACGCTCTTGGCTACTGCTGATT
Organism: Gymnothorax javanicus; assembly: GCA_029692085.1. Classification (NCBI taxonomy): domain Eukaryota; kingdom Metazoa; phylum Chordata; class Actinopteri; order Anguilliformes; family Muraenidae; genus Gymnothorax; species Gymnothorax javanicus. The sequence continues at coordinate 59,732,634 of CM056196.1, read as the reverse complement.
AGTCAGACGCCATTATGTCACCACCTGTGATGAAGCCTGATTGGCTGGGAGAAATTGCCATGGTTCTGCTGGCTTACGGAGAGGGGGGGCACCATTTTGGACGCTGACTGAAGTTACCAAATATGGTTCCTTGCGATGAAGGGTAAAGGTCAGTGGTCATGATTCCACAATCATATGGAAGCTGAGTAAAATGGTATCCATTGGATAGGTGCGAAGGTAAAATCACTGCTGACCTGAAAAATAATCTTGATGACTCTCAAGACTTTTGGGATAATATTCTGGGGAGTAATGAGTCAAAAGTGGAACTTTTTTGAAGACATAAGTCTTGTTACATCTGTCGTGCAGCTAACACAGCATTCCTCAGCAAGAACATCATACCAACAGTCAGACACGGTAGTGGTATTGTGATGGTCTGGGGATGCTTTGCTGCAGCTGGACAACTTGCCATAAGTGATGGAACCTAGAATTCTGCTCTCTATCAGAAAATCCTAAAGGAAAATGTCCGGCAGCAAGTTTTTGATCTAACTTCAAGTACACTTTGGTTATCCAGGAGAACTGATTTAAGTAATTGGGATTCAGGATAAAGTGATTAGCGCCTTGTGTATTAGTGCTGAGCTTGAACAAAAATACGCACCTCTTTCAGGCCTAAAGCCCACAAATTGAACCCACCAGTAAGCAGAAATCTGCTCATAAATATCTCATTCCAAAATTGTGGGCATTAATTAGGAGTTAGTACCCCCTTTTTTCTGTCATAACAGACACTTCAGGGAAGCATTTTCCACTAGATGTTAGAACATTGCTGGGTATTTGCATTCATGCCCACCGGAAAAGCATTGATGAGTTTGTGCAGTGACTGCAACAAACCATGCGTGCACCTCACCCTGAGCATGAGGAAATTTTAATGCTGCGACAAGAACAGGCCTTGCCCTAACTGTTGGAAGCAGCAGATAATGTAGAATGTTGTTGAATAATAAAGCATAAAATTTTCCGTCAGTGAAATTAAGAGGCCCAGTTTAAATGAAAAATAGGTCCAGACAAGGGATATGTGCGTACATGCGACCATGTACTGTACTTCTCTGGCACTCATAAGAAATGACTCCTGTGGATTGCTCTTCATGATTAATTTTATTAGACTGTAAAATCTCTTATGCAGGGTGTGTGGTGAGAAATGAAAAAACAAGTAAAGTTATCATGTATTTCATATGAAAGAAATACGTTTTAGATTTTATTCAAAATATCCCCAGCCGATCACTCTTGGTTTCTGAGGACGCTGTTACAGTGAGATGGCCCTCAGCTCTGGCATGCAATAGCTGCTGAATCTTTTGTTTCTAGTCGCTGGGGGCTAAGGAATTGAATTCAGTGTAAAGTGAGGGTTTGCAAGTTAGGGTGTTCAGGAAGTTTCTTGACAGTATCAGTCATGTAAAATGCATTTTAATAAATAAATAAATAGATAAATATTTTGTGGAAATATGTAAATATTTATGAACGCATATGTACTGAGCACCACAGCATTAAAACCACCTCCCTAATGTGGGAAGTGAGGGGCCTTTCTCCAACACCCTGCTCCTGATTCTGACCCCAGCCCAGAGAGGGCCTCCCAGCAACCCTGATACCTGGCCCTGAGTGGGCCTCCTAATGACCCTATTTCCGAGGCCCAGAGTGGGCCTCCCAGTTACTATGTACCCAGGCCCAGCGAGCCTTCCTGTCACCCTGTTCTTGCACCCTAGCCCAGAGAGCCTTGCCACTGACCTGCTTCTGTTCCCTGGCTCAGTGAGGAGCTCCCCCTTGTTGCCTCGCCTCCGGTGGACGACCAGAGGGGGTCTGTTGCGCGTGGCAGGCTATTTAGACCTCGCATTTGTGCGCTGTTCCGGTCGCCCCTGGTCCAGTGGAGAAGAGGGTCCCCCCTGTCACCCCAGGTTCCAGAGTCCTGCTATTCCCCCTGTTGCCCCAGGCTCCAGAGGCCAACTATTCTCCCTGTCAACCCAGGCTCCAGAGGCCTGCCTCCCCTGTGGCTACAGTGGCCTGTTACCCCTGCTCCAGTGGAGGCTGTAAGGGGCATTTACCCTGTCGCCCCTGCTCCAGTAGAGGCTGTAAGGGGCATTCCCTAGACGTTCTTGCTCCTGCTTACTGGGCTCCAGCTCCGCCATGCGCCTTTCCAGCCCCGGCTCTGCCAGACATTTCACCGGTCTGATGCACGGCTGGAGCCGTGCCTTGTGGGGGATCGTAATGCCCCTCCCCCTGGGCCTTCCTATTTTCCCCAGCTACCTGCCTTATCCTAATTATCCAGTTATCCCTCAGCTTTCTGCGTTGTCAGTACCTACTAAAAGTGGTCCTTGGTAAGAAAACCGGTGAACTGACGACAAGATCTTAGTGATGCATGTGGATACCAAAGGCTGGCCCGTGTGGTCCAATCCAACAGAAGAGCAACTGTAGCTCAAATAGCTGAAAAAGTGAATATTGGATCTGATAGAAAAGTGTCAGAATACACAGTACATTGCAGTTTGTTGCATATGTTGCAGAATAGCCACAGACTGGTCAGGGTGCCCATTCTGATCCCTGTCCACTGTCAAAAGCACCTATAATTGGCATATGAGCATCTGAACTGGATCACACAGCAGTGAAAGACAGTAGCCTGGTCTGATAAATTACATTTTCTTTAACATCATGTGGATGGCTGGGTGCATGTGCGTCGCTTACCTGGAGAGGACGTGGAGGATGCACTATGGGAAGAAGGCTAGCTGGCAGACCCAGTGTGATGCTTTGAGCAATGTTCTGCTGGGAAAACTTGTGTCTAGCCATTCGTGTGGATGTTACTTTGACACATAGCACCTACCTAAACACTGTTGCAGACCAAGAACACTTCTTCATGGAAATGGTATTCCCTAAAGGCAGTGGCCTCTTTAAATAGAATAATGCACCCTGCCACTCCGCAAAAATGCTTCAGGAATAGCTTGAGGAACACAATAATGTGTTCAAGGTGTTGACTTGGCCTCCAAATTGCCCAAATCTCAATCCAATCAAGCATCTGTAGAATGTGCTGGACAAACAAGTACGATCCATGGAGGCCCAACATCACAACTTATAGGACTTAAAGTATCTGGCACCAAGCTAATATCTTGATGCCAGATACCACAGCACACCCTCAGAAGTCTAGTGCAGTCCATACGTCAGTGGGCCAGGGTTGTTTTGCCAGCAAAAGGGGGACCTACACAATATTAGGCAGGTGGTCATTAAGTTATGGCTGATCGGTGAATATATACAGCTCACAAAAATATTGGGATATTGTAAAGGTACCCGAAATTTTGCAAGAAGTGTATGTGGCACTCCTTAAAGCTCTCTTAGAGATACCTTATTCATATTGCTCCCAGAATTAACTAACCATGAATACGCAACATAATTTATTATTCAACAGTGCTGTCTTGTGTACAGGGAGTAGTAGAGTAAAACTCAGGGATAAGATTTTTCTTATAAAAGTGGGCATGAGGCTTTTTCTCAGTCAGAAACAGTCAGCTACTGTGATAATACAGTGATTTGTGATGAAGTGCCGAACTGGAGACGTCTCACTGTGGAGCAGTGCCACTTAGCATTGGCCAGACTCCAAACAGGAAGTTGCCAAGTTGAGGTAGCCACAGAGTTTAGTGTAAGTCAGAGTGTCATCTCTCGACTCCTTACATGCTTTAGACAGACTGGCAGCGTTCAGGAAAGACAGGGCAGAGGGCGTTGTCGTGTAACAACCCCCCAAGATGACTGTTACATTCATATGTATGCCTTACGTCACCGAACTGTAAATGCCACAAAACTGCAGCTGCGTCTCAGAGAGGTCAGGCAACTCAGGGTGCCCAGACAAACTATTGGGAACCACCTTCATCAGCATGGGGTGCATGCCAGACGTCCGTTGCTGGCTGAACCCCTGATGAACCGACATCGTAGGGAACGGCTGCAGTGGGCAAGGCAACACGTCAACTGCACACGTTGTCAGTTGTCATCAGTGCTCTTTACTGATGAAAGCAAGGTAAACTTGTTCAGATCAGATGGTCGGAGGCGTATTTGGAGACAGAGGGGCAAACGTTATGCTGATGCCAGTGTTGTTGAGCATGAACCACATGGAGATGGTGGTGTTATGGTGTGAACAGGCATATCTAGTGACTTTAAAACCGATTTAATCATCATGAATGGGCAAATTACTGACCAATACAATCTGAACACAATAATTAACTCAATTATTGTGCCTCTACATGGCCATCACTGCCCTATTTCCTGTTCATGGATGTCAATGCCAGGACACCACGCGCAAGCTGTCACTGAGCGCATCAAGAGGGCCAGAGTTGCTCATTTTTTTATTTTTATTTATTTATTTATTTTTTTAGAAAAAAATTTGGCATCTCCAATCCCACCCGAATCTGGAATGTCCAATTGGGGAACTATGTACAAGGCTTTCGTGTATGCAACCCCCTGTTGCCAATTCAGGAGAGTGAAGACAGTTCGCGGCTCTCCTCCAAAGCATACACTCATTGGTTGAATCTTTGCAAGTTCAGAACGAGGGTGGAGGATACCTGAACATGAGCAAGCTTAGAATCTTTCTGATGAGCGGCCGTCTGGCCAACAGGAGGCGCCTAAGCAATGAACAAAGCAACTTATATAACCCTTCCCGGCAGACCCTTCCCAATTTGCATCCCTGTAGTGCAATGGCCAATTGTGCGCTACTCTGAAAAAGCTGCCGACCACTGCCAGTTGATACGACTGGGGCTTGAACCCGCGCAGTGATAGTCACTTCTGCTTGGCAATGCGATGCTTTAACTGAGTGAGCTATCAGACAGCTCCAGAGTTCCTCATTTAAAGTGGCCTGCACAGTCTCCAGACTTGAATCCCATCGAACACCTGTGGGATCAATTGAAGATATGCAATCAGGATCGCCCTCAGCCTCCAACAAACGTGCATTAACTCCAGGTGGAACGGCAAGAGGAATGGCAAAACTTTCCTCTGGATCGCATGAGACTTGTGAACAATATGAGAAGTCGTCAGTACTTGCATCCAGCCTACAGTGCCCCCTGGAGGTGAATTTTTCCTACATTTGATGTTTAATATCATCTACACTGAAAATACTACCATTAATATTTTACTAATATTGTAATGTACCCCAAAGGGCCTATGTATCCAGAGAATTTATCATCTCTATCTTGCTGGGTAAACAAAATAATGCCGCCTAAACATAGGCACAATCTGCTATGAAATGGTCCGTTTTGAGTCTTCCTCCAACTTTGGCTCTGTCTAGCTTGAAAGCGTAGATACTACCAAAGAAATGCTTGGTATTCCTGAAAATAGAGTTCCAAAAGCACAACAAATGGCATTTACCACCACAGTACATTTCTGGGTTACTGAGAACATATACTGCAAACATGCACCAAAAATCAATTTTGACCATCTTTCTAGCCATCCATTGTACTAACCCAGCAAGATACCAAGGTACTATTGACTGAAAAAGATAGTTTTGTTGTGAGTAAAAACATAATAAAGCATTCTTGATTGGTACATGTCTGGGATATTATTTTATTTCCATTTTCAATTTTTACTGTGACTTCTCAAATAATTCCGGCTCAAAAACAGTTACCCAGCTTGGCGCTGATGTGGTGCTGATGTCTATCCAGACTTGAAGTGTCACAGGTCATGACAAAAGTATAACACATCTGGTACTGTGTACCCTTAAGCCATAATAATTGATGTAAAATGTGGTGTCAAAAGCAAAACTGAGCCACTTTAGTGGCTTCCAGGTGGCGCCACCGGCAGACTAAGTGAGATACGGACCTAAATATTTGGCTTTTTCTGTGAGACTACCATATTTACCTATGTGCCAAGTTTCATTCAATTCCAGGGGGTCAACTCCTCAACTTCTTCAAAAAGTGCCATTTTCTCGCGGAATGGCTCTTAATGTTAATTCTTTGATATTTTATTTTATATGCAACATAAACATAATATCCCTATTTTTTTGTGTACAGTGTAGTTAGTTTGCAAATGGATAATGGGTGGCACTGTGGGAGGTAAAAAATAAAATTGCCTATATATTTTCAACCATTTGACACGAATGGTACTAATTCTGAGTACTGTATCTCTGAATAAGGTTCTAATTGTTACATCTGTGCCTGGCAACCCAGTGACAACGCCAACATCTGCAGTCAAGTCTCCACTTCCTCGTTCAAACACAGCAGAGTTCTGATTGTATTCACCTTTGCCTGTGTCTATTTAAACTCCTAATTTCAGTCAGTGTTCACTGAGCGTCGTCATATACACACCAGTTTCCTGAGCTCCTGTGTTTCCTAGTCCTTGTTGCTCCCGTGTATTTCGGTATATCTGTATTTCCTTGCTCCAGCGTTTCCCGATGTTAAGTACTCTCGCAAATTATAGATTTAGTAATTTCCAAACTTTGTAACTCTGTACTTTGCGGGTTTTTGTATTTTTTGGTATTTTGCCTTTTGGGTTTGGTATTTTAGTTCCTTTGTTACTTTGTGTTTTTGTTCAGTTGTCACTTTGGGGTTTTAAATGTGGTTTCTATTAGCCAATTGGGTAAAACAACTGCTATTTGACAGGCTTAGCAATGAGCAATCAACATTTATTTTGCAGGGCAAGGAATGTCATAATTATGTGCCATGAACTAGAAATTGTTTCAAAAACTCAGACAATGGGTCTTTTCTGCTTCAAAATTGATAATTGCCTCATGTTGCTTAAACCCTTTAATTACTGCTTGATAATATTTTAATTATTTGTTTTAATTCTTTATTCACTTCTCAGTACCTGTGGATGGTCATATCGATGCACAATTGATAGTTCCATTTTTATTCCAGCTCAGAAGTGAACTGCTGGCCTCCATATCAGTAAATGGTGAATTCCCATACCAAAAAATTGGTTTCGGCTTCAAAATTCCGCTATGGATCCAGCACTAATGGATACTCTGTTTGCTTTTCTGGTAATTGTCTTTCAGTTGTTCTTGGTAATGCAAGGAGTGTTTTTTATTTATTTAACCAGGAAAGTCTCGTTGAGATTGAAATCTCTTTTCCAAGGCAGCCCTGGGGGGTTGAGGTGGAGAGGGAGAGGATGAATTGCATAACCAATTAGATCAGGGGATGACTAGGTGGCAAGTTGAAAGAGCCAGGTTGGGAATTTTGCCATGACGCCGGAAAACTCCCTGCTCTTGTTGAAGAGTGTCATGGGATCTTTAATGACCACAGTGAGTCAGGACCTCGGTTTAATGTCTCATTCAAAAGACGGCGTCTCCTTCAGCGTAGTGCCCCCATCACCGCACTGGGGCATTGGGGATTATTCCACCTACTGGCAACCTACTGGCCCACCAACACCTCTTCCAGCAGCAACTTGGTTTTCCCAGGTGGTCTCCCATCCAAGTGCTAACCAAGCCCACACCTGCTTAGCTTCAGCCACGTGGTTGGAGCAGATTGAATAGTGGTACAGCTGCTGGCAAATGTGAGACGAGCCTTTGTGTTCTTTTTGGTCAGCAGTGGTTTTTGCCTTGGAACTCTACCATGGATGCCATTTTTGCCCAGTCTCTTTCTTATTGTTGAATCATGAACGCTGACTTTAACTGAGGCAAGTGAGGCCTGCAGTTCTTTAGATTTTGTTTTGGGTTCTTTTGTGACCTCTTGGATGAGTCGTCAATGCGCTCTTGGAGTAATTTTGGTAGGCCGGCCACTCCTGGGAGGTCCACCACTGTTCCAAGTTTTCTCCAATTGTGGATAATGGCTCTTGCCGTGGTTTGCTGGAGTCCCAAAAGCCTTAAAATTTTGGTTTTCCAGACTTGTCAATGACTTTCTCATCCGTTCTTGAATTTCTTTAGATCAGGCATGATGTGTTGCTTTTTGAGATCTTTTAGCCTACTTCACCTTGTAAGACAGGTTCTATTTAAGTGATTTCTTGATTCAACAGGTCTGGCAGTAATCAGGCTTGGGTGTGGCTAGTGAAATTGAACTAAAAAATGTGGTTAATCACAGTAAATTCATGACTTAAGAGGGGGCAAAGTGTTCCCAAGAAATGAAAGTAGCAGGTTAATTTAAAAAAGTAGCCAGTTAAGAATTACATGTGGTGCCACACCACTACTCAGCCTGTAGGCCTGCAGTTCTTTAGATTTTGTTTTGGGTTCTTTTGTGACCTCTTGGATGAGTCGTCAATGTGCTCTTGGAGTAATTTTGGTAGGCCGGCCACTACTGGGAGATCCACCACTGTTCCAAGTTTTCTCTATTTGTGGATAATGGCTTTCACCATGATTTGCCGGAGTCCCAAAGCCTTAGAAATGGCTTGTTAACCCTTTCCAGACTGATAGATGTCAATGACTTTGTTTTTCATCTGTTCTTGAATTTCTTTAGATCACAGCATGATGTGTTGCTTTTAGAGATCTTTTAGTGTACTTCACTTTGTCAGACAGGTTCTATTTAAATGATTTCTTGAATCAACAGGTCTGGCAGTAGTTAAGCCGGGGTGTGGCTAGCAAAACTGAACTCAAAAATGTGGTTAATCACAGTTAATTCAAGATTTAACAAGGGGTGGCAATTACTTTTTCACATAGGCTAGGTAGGTTTGGATAGCTTTTTTCCCTAAATAAATGAAAACATTGTTTAAAAACTGCATTTATGTTTGCTGGGGTTATATTCCTCTAATTTTAAAATCTGTTTGATGATCTGAAACATTTATGTGTGACAAATATACAAAAAAATAAGTAATCAGGAAGGGGGCAAATGTTTTTTTTCACAGCACTGTACTTCGCAGATAGGCAGGTTATTTTGGTTAATTTAACTAGCAGATAGCTTGTTTGTTATGCAGGCTGGCTGGCTAGCAGTTGAAATAAATACACAGTTTTTGTTCTGGGTAATGTTAAGGTTACAAGGCTATTCCCACTGCTGTCTGTTTTTGTTCCTTGTGACAGAGGTGGGCAATCCAGGTTCCGAAAGTAAAACTCCACCACAGTTTTTGTTCCAACTATCCAGATTCACTAAATATTTCAGCCAGTAAGTTAAAATAACTATTTAAATTAGCTCTCTGGATGGAAGTAAAACAAGGCAGGAATTACTTACTGATGCCAAAAGTTTGCATCTCTGCCCTCAGACCCAGTTTTATCTGAGAGATGTCTAAGATCATTTTTTTGGTTATATTCTGTATACTAACTGATAATTGATTTGCAAGGTTTGAAAATGTTTTGATTTGTATGCATTCATGCATATGTGTGTGTGTGTGTGCGTGTGTGTGTGTGTTGGTGTGTGTTGCTATTGACAACTGTTGTAATGTATTGCCTATTTCTCTTTGAGTTTGAGTTATGAGGCAATGCCATCTGTGGTCTTTTTAAATTTTATTTTACACATTTACATTCACAAAAAAAGCTGTAAATTTATTAGCTGCCTCAGGTGTATTTTAAAATGTACTTGCACGAGACTCATCTTGGCAGGCAACAGATGGACACTAATGTGGGAGAAATGCAGTGATGACAGCACCCGCTCTGTCGGTAGCCATCTTTAGTCTTGAGAGACCTAGCAGCATTTCTAATCGAGAGAGAGAGAGAGAGAGAGAGAGAGAGAGAATGACAACATACAAAAAAATGAACTTCAGATGGTTATGTTAATAAGTAAGCCTACTGTAATCTGCTCATTTTTTTGGGTGTATTTATGAGTACGTTACAAAATAAAAATTAACAGAAGATAAAAAATCCAAGTTAGTGTTCTGCCACTCCATAGATGTCAATTACCAGTGGTGATTCCTACATTCAAATTAGAAAATACATCCGCATCATGTTTCAGTCACCACTTCATAAAGGGTTAAATCAGGTGGGCACACAGGCGTAGAAAGTCACAAATAAGAAGACATGGACATCATGCGCATCAGAGTTCATATTCAGAAAAATTTTCAACAATTCACCGCGGACAGAAATGAGCTGAGAACAATTTAGGTTTCTTTAATTATGATTGTAAAAGATGCAAAGTACTGTCATGTGGGCTGGTACGTAGCAGTAGGGGAGGAGGCCAAGTGACGCAACCCCACCAATTAAAAAAATGCAATTCTGTCCTCGGTTTTCTAAAGATAAAAATTGGAAAAGTATCCGTGAAATCTGTGCATTCCATATTGCGCCCTCTTGCAAGGAACAGTTTCCACCACATTCAAAACCTCCCCAATGCTCTGACAAGGTAAGTTACCAGTGACTTGGTTACAAAAAGCAAATCAATTTGGTTTTTATTTTTTTGAAGCAAACCCTTTTGGCATGTTTGTTTTTACAAATACTGAAATGTCAAATATGTCTCACCGTCATGTCACATTATAATGTACAGGCACCAAAGAGATCTCATAAAAACATACAAAACAAAGTGAAATTGCTGTAGTTTTCCCGTGTTATGATGCTGCTCTGTCTGTTATTATTCTGCCATGTTTATTATGTTTCTGCCATTCCCAGTTATGTTCATTATTATGTCTTTTAGGTTTTGCCATGTTCTGTTTAGTTTTTGTACTTTGCCATGTTTTCGTTTTTGCCATTCCCTATCTCCTTTTCTGTTATAGTCCGGTCCATGTTTTTCCATGCCCTTCATTGCACTTTGTCTCCCCTGTCTGGTCTTTTGTTAAGTTACAGCTTCTCCCCAGTCCCGCGTCTCACATGCTTAGGTGATTTCATGGTTTCTGGGTTTCAAACATTCCTTCCAATCTCGTTTGCTTCCTTCGCCTCTCTTTTCTATATTACTAACCAATACTAACAGTTTGTTGTTTTGTTAAGTTACTAACCCAGACTAACATTGTATATAATACTAACTTACTAACAAGCACCAGGGATTGTATAGCTGCACTTACTAATTGATTAACAAGTTCTCAGCACTCGCCCTATTCTAGTCTCCGCCTCCTGCCTTCACTTAGTCTTTGCTGCAATTCAGCGGATCCTCCGCACCTGCTCCACGCTGTCCTGCTTCTCATTATCTGTAAGAACTCCCCTAACAGCTGTATGTTTTGTCATAGGCTGTCTCGTTTTCCCTGTCCGCGTTTTGGCTTTTGCCAATTCTATGTGATTAGGTTCTTCCTCATGTTCTGCTCCCACGTAATTAGTTTTATCCAGTTCACCTTTTCCTAATCATAGCATGTGACTTCCCTTCTGTGTATTTAAACAGTCTTCTCACAGCAGTTCCCCGTCAGAACGTTTCTCTTGGTTTGCCTGTGCTACACTTGGTTTCGCCTTGTAATCTCTTGTGAATCTCTTCTGACTGGACCGTCCCTAATTATTGATTTTGGCTCTGTTTTGGAATTCTTGTTATCTCTGTGTATCAAACCTCTTTTTTTGTCTGACTCTGTTGGTGCCCTGCTTGACCTAGATTACGCCCTGTGGATTTTGATTTTTGGATTGTGGACTTTGTACCGTTGCCTCCTGCTCTGCGGGGGTTCACCCCCCTTTCCAATAAAATCCCATTTTTTTTACTGCATTCCTGGTTCTCGCCTCTGGTTCCAGATCGTTACCTAACATCCCGCGTCAGCATTTTGAGTAGAATGTATGTTTTGTAGACCCATGTTTTCTACCCATTAAGCTGTTGCGTGCTATATTGAGTCCTGTTTGAGTTACAAAGACTTGCCCGTAAAGTGTTGTGTTACAGCAGTGGTTGCATTTTCACATGTGCACACGCACACATAAACAATCAATCTCTGGTGCTCATACTCACAAACAGATCCACGCATGCTGAACGCACAGTCTGTTGTATGTACTCTGTCTTGCTTTCTCCGTCTCTTTCTCTCTCAGGCTCACACTCTCTCACACACACATCAAGTGAGGTGTCTTTTCCCAGGGAAAAAGTATGAGGAAAGGCCAAACTTGCACTGACGGGGTGGCACAGTGATGCAGTGGTCTGCACAGCTGCCTGACAAATAGCTAGCTGGTCACATCTTAGTAAAAGACACCTAGTGTGGACTTGGTCTTGGTGTTCATGCTTTCCTTGTGTTGGTGCAAGTTTTTTTTTTAATGTCCTGAAAAATGCTAGTTAAATGCTAGTAATTTATGACTATTGTTTCCCTACCTGTAGCCCAGCATATGTGGGGGCATATTAGGCTCCAGCAACCTCAGGTTCATACCTGGCCTGACAAGAGCAGTTTATCAGTTCTGAAAATGAACCACCCCTTATCTAAATCGAGATTGAGTGTTTCAGACAAGGGGTGGGAATTTCGGAAATAAGGACCTATGAATGCGCACTGCACTACTCTTTGCTGTCTATTTGAACAGCAGGACATTGGATGAATTTAGGATAAGCACCTTGGTGAAGTGTTGGCTCAAACCTAAACCTTGCTGCCAGAATAAGTCTGCCATATTTACATGCTTTAATAGCCAGCCTTGCTTCCACTTTAATAATATTTTGGCTTGTCATCTAATTGGCTATCATTAAGCAGCAAGATGTAATTTTTGGCCAGTGTTAGATTGGAAAGCTTTTTAATGAAACTTTTTTGGCAGTTCAGATGTAAAGCAGGGAATTTTAAAGTCTGAGGTGTGTAAAGGAAAAAGCATCAGCTTAAATATTGCTGCAAAATGGTTGCATGCATTTTTATGCATTTTACAGTTTTTATTTTTGTATTATTTCTTTAGCTTGCAGTGACTCAGAAGGGCTGCAAAGATCTCAGCCTGTTCTTCATCTTTCATTTTTTGCACATCACCATTTGTCATTTGCATCCTGAAATTCATGACAAAACCACGATCTCAAGCAAGGACAGAGCAGAAAGGGAATCCGCTCATATGGAACTGAATACAGCTTCTGATTTACCTCCCAATCAATTGAAAGAGCCCTATCTCATATGAGGACCCAACTTGTGGTTTTCCCTCCAGTTGTCTTCTGCTATGCATACTTACCCCTCATCTCTCAAAGTCACTCCTTTTCCTCAATCATCCTCTTCTCTCTTTACTCTATTTTAGATTACAGATAGTATTGCAATGGAAAGCAGTTGTGATGGTCAGCCAGTGGGGGATTATCTTTGCTCTGGGTCATATAAAGTCCAACGCCCTGGCCAAACTTGGGCCATAGTGTTGTAGAAGGTGGCATCCAACAAAATGGATTGGAAACCCTTGATGCATGCCTTTTTTTTTTTTTTTTAACTCTTTCTGCAGCTTCATATTTGAATGGCCTGCATGAGTTACCTTGAAACACCCTGCTTCATCTGACTTGCTAATCAGTTTCATTTGAGTTAGAACACAACATATTGCATTCCCTAGTCCCTTGGAATTCCCAGGCTGCCTCTGCAAATGAGATTTCAGTTGACCTGCCTGGTTACATAAAGGTAAATAAATAATAAAATCAGAGTTAAAAATACTCCACAATGGAGAACAAAGAATAAATCATATGCAGTTTGACTTCAAAGCCAAAAACCCCTGTGATTAAGGGAGAAAAATCCTGCATGCATTTGCAGGTTTGTATCCTGAGCCAGAGCCTATAGGTGTCCATCAGCTCCTGGCATGGAAGATGTGGCACACAGAAGGAGGTAGATCCACGGGGCTCTGATTTATACAATGCACTTTCTTTAAAGGTCCCCTATTATGCTGATCTGTCTTTTTATACATACAAGTAATGTTATAATGTTGGATGTCCGTACTCAACCTCTGCAAAGTTTCTAAACATAAGATACTCAGGTTTTGCCGTAATCTGAGAACGTGATTTCCTCTCTGAACAGCGCGTCCCGAGATCTTCACGAGATCTGGGCAAAACCTGACGTCAGGTTGTTGTGTCCAATCAGGACAGACCTGGCCAGAGCCAATCACAGCACTGGACCTGCCCACCCTGGAATTTATTCTATCAGACACAAACAAGCCCAAATCATTTAACGTGTAGATTTATCAGTATGTCTCCCAAAGCTGTTCATATGTGTTTTTTGGATTTTTTCTCTTCAAAAGACAATGCCACCAGAAATCAGTGGGAAGCTTTTTTTGTTTACTGGCGAAAATCAAAGGAACGGTAGCTGTTTGTGCTTCACCAAAAACAACTTTGTCAATAAAGGATAATTAAGTGGGATATGCGTCTTAGCTGCTTCTCAAACCTGGAGCAGTTGCATTGATCAAGCGCTCAGAGCCACAAGCTGTAAGTAACGATATAATAGCAAATAATGTAAGTGAAGTTAACGTGTTATGGGTGATTAGCAGGACCGCTAATGATAGTTACCACTAACAACTGGCCTCAAATGCAGGCTTTGTAAAATATCTTGAAACCTCCAAATGCAGTTCAGCAATGGCAGGGCGTTTATTGGGATTAACCAAGCTCATGGTCAAAACAGAAATGGATCAATAGCCAGGCAAACAGACAAATGCAGACTAGGCAGAATCGAGTCAGGGGACAAGCAAAATAATCCAGTAACCAGAGAATCAGTCCGCAAAAAGACAGTAACAAGGGGGCTGAAACTAATGGAAGGGGAAGGAAAAAAGGAGTTGGATGGGATAAGGGAGAACACAGGAGATACTAAACAGATAGGTACAAAATGGGGATCAGGGAGAACGAAGTACTAATCAACCAAACCGCAATCTCTAACATAATACAAACAATCAAATACAAGACTTACGGAGAAATCACAAGAAACGAGCTTTCAACAATCGCTAAGCAGGACTGACCAAGAGCGAGCTGTGGTAGAAACAAAGAAGCAACAGGAAAGTGGGTCTTTTATACACAAACAAATTAAGTGGAGGCCCAGCTAAACTCAGAACAGGTGAGAGGCGGATCTAGAAAAGCAAGGACGGTGATAGGAGAGAGAGAGAGGAAGTGGGATCCTAACTTTGAACTAACTAATCACCCGTGCCTAACTGAACTGCTCTAAGTGTGGATAGTCCAATCAGAACAGCAAGAGAGAAGGAAGAGGAATTACCAAACCGAAATGGAAAAGAAAGAGTTCTTTTAAAGACACCACACAAAGAAACAAGAGAAAAGTAAGACATGAGACTGCAAGCATTCATTCTCTAAACATGAAACATGTAACTCAGAATAAATATATAAATACAATAAATACACTAGAATGGACTAAAACCAACTAAAACCAAGCATACAAACATCACTTCTTAACATATCTGAAGATAAAGCCTGGATCGGTAGCAACTGT
Organism: Gymnothorax javanicus; assembly: GCA_029692085.1. Classification (NCBI taxonomy): domain Eukaryota; kingdom Metazoa; phylum Chordata; class Actinopteri; order Anguilliformes; family Muraenidae; genus Gymnothorax; species Gymnothorax javanicus. The sequence continues at coordinate 59,717,559 of CM056196.1, read as the reverse complement.
CCATGACTCACAGACGCGGAAGCAGTAACTATTACCATTTTGTGTTACTTTACTGCATAAGCCTACCTAACGTGATAGCCTGTTGAATGTGGCTTCTGTAAGCTACTGTTGCTAATGTTTTTGTCCTAAATATCCAAGAGTAATATCAGGGGACATTCAACAGAAGGTGTGTGAACATAAACCTCCTTTGAAGCTAACTTTTTACACTTGTTTGTGATTTGGATGCTTGGTACAACTTTTCACGGTAACGGAACTTACTGTCAGTCCATCAATCAACTGATCCATTCTTCCTTTTTATGGGTAAATTACACAGTAAGGTAAATGTAGTGTTTTTCAGAGACCCGATCCTAAGTATTGTGCATTTGTCATAATTTGGCCTCAAGCCTGACAAGCAGGAAAAACAATCCAGGTCCTGTGTTAGGCTTTGCAAGTATAAGGACTGAGGAGTCAACAGAAAGGTAGTATCATCTGCATACATAGAAACCTTTGCATGCAGTCCCTGGATTTCTAAGCCTTTGATATTTTTATTTAATCTAATATTCATAGCAAGTATTTCAATTGCCATTATAAACAAATAAGGTGATATAGGACAAACCTGTTTTACCCTCCTTGACAGTGAAATATTACTTGAAATATGACCATGATTTATAATTTTACATGTTAGGTTGTTTTACATAACTTTAACCCATTTCATGAGAGATTCACCAAAGTTGAAAAATTCAAGGCATTTATAAATAAAATCCAGACGAACTTTATCAAAGGCTTTTTTGAAGTCTGCGATAAAAATTAAACCGGCTTTTTTGGACATTTCATAGTTCTCTATAACATGTAGTAGCTGCATAAAATTGTCCCCAATATTTCAACCTTGTAAAAATCCAGACTAGTCATTGTGAGCAATATCAGACAAGACATTCTTAATGCGATGGGCAATACATTTTCCTAGTGTTTTGGCATTGCAACACTGAAGTTTAAGAGATCTCCAGTTTTTTAAATAAACTGAGTCTTTATATTGGCCACTCCTTTTTTGTTTTAGTAGCAGTGAAATCAGACCACTTTGTTGGGTCTCAGACAGTACACCCTTGTCATATGAGTAATTAAAACATGTACAGTTGCAATCAAAATTATTCAACCCCCATTGCAAATTGGGTTTAATAGCAAAATTTACGAACTTTCAGCTGTTTGTGATGAACAGATTAAATAAGAACATTTTAAATAGCTCAACACAACTAATATTACAAGTGGTTTCTCCAAATTTAACACAAAATGCCATTTTTAATGACTGCTGCAGTCTCAAAATTATTCAACCCCCGCGAATAGAATCCCTCATAAGAGCATATTTGCAAATCGGGTGTTGTCTCAAGCACACCTAATGCAGCTAATCAAGAGCTTAATTAGTTGCATCAGGTTTGCTTGAGATAGAATACATCAAATACTTGCACTCGCTAGGGGTTTGTTGACAGTGACATTTGATTGCATTTTATAAACATGGCTGTCAAAAGAATTGTCCAAAAAGCTAATAGAGGGGATCATTGCCTAGCACAAACAAGGAAAAGGATGCAAAATGGTAGCACAGGCACTGAATTTTTGTAGAGATACAGTTGGAAGCATAGTTTGCAAGTTCAGAGTTAAAGGAAGAGTGGCTACAGTACCAGGATGTGGCAGAAAGAGGAAGCTATCAATGGCTGTCACCAGATTCCTGTGGAGATGGGTGGTCAAAAACCCTCAAGTGACTGCAGGAGACCCGCAACAAGACTTGGAGGCAGGAGGCACTGAGGTTTCAATTTGCACAGTAGGGCGCATACTAAACGTTGAAGGTCTCCAGAACATACAACACAACTGATCCAAAAGCGCAAGCTCTAATATGCTCAAAACCATATTAATAAGCCTCAGAAGTTTGGGGATATTGTTCTGTGGAGTGATGAAACAAAACTGGAATATTTCGGGCTTATGAATCAGTGGTATGTCTGCAGGAGGAATAAAGAAGCATATGCTGAAAAGTACACCCAGCCTACAAGGAAGAATTGTGGGAGCTTTTTGATGCTCTGCGACTGCCTTGCTTCCTCTGGCACTGGAAATCTGCAGAGTGTGGAGGGTAAGATGGATTCAGTCAAGTACCAGGATATCCAAAGAGAAAATGTCATGCCGTCTGTAGGGAAGCTGACGCTTGGGCATCATTGGACCTTCCTAAAAGGACAATGATCCTAAGCATACCTCAACATCCACCAAGGCTTTGTTTCATAGAGTGCCCATCACAGTTGCTTCACTTGAACCCCATAAAAAATCTCTGGTAGGATTTGAAGAAGGCAGTTGCAGCATGCAAACCCTTGAATATTAGTGAACTGGAGGCCATTGTCCATGAAGATTGGGCTAAGATTCCTTGGGAATGCTGACAAAAGCCTATGCATCACATTTCCAGCAGGTCATAGCAGCAAAAGGGTGAAAGAAGAGGTCTCACTTGGCCTGGATGTGTGTGGTTTTTTTTTTAACTGAATTCTCAACATTATTTTCAAGACCCATTGGACTTATTTTAAACAAATAAATACAGCATAATAGGAGACCTTTAAAAAATGCTTCGGTAAAGGATGGTTTCAAGTTTCCTTGCTCAAGATTTCTTTAAGGAAATTGGAATCTCATTTATGATGGTGGACTTCAGTTGATTTCCTGGTCAGCCTCGTAGAAAGGAAGAAGGATGTGAATCAAAGGAGTGAGCTCTCAGCTGACGACGTATTGCCCGAAATCACTCAAAATCTGAGGGTGAAATTGCATCAGAATGTCAATGCCATGTGCTCCACTAAGTAATTAATTTTTCTGATTTAATTAAGTAGTTCTACCTCCTGGCTCAGAGCCATGCTGGCTCCCTAAAGGCACGGTGGAGATTCTGCACTGTTGCACTGCAAGCCGGTTCTGCCAATGCTGTTTTATCAGCAGCTGTGCTGGCTGCAGGCATGGTACTGGACTGGGTGATGTCCATGGTTCTGACCCCAAAGGGAAATAGATGCCACATCCAATGCAAGTGCTTGCAGCCAAAATTAGGCTGAGCCACAGTAGCAGAAATCTATGCTGTGCTATGCAGCCATAGCAAAGGAGCACCAGGCACCACTGCCCCCTTCCCCATCACTGAAAAAAAAACTTGAAATGTATGGATGTTGATCACAAAGACCCCCAAACACTCCCCAAATTTCAAATATTGACAACAGCCACATTCTATATGTCAAGCTGCTCTGTCAGCACTGTCATATCCACATATTCCATCAGCATCAAGAGAGCTGTACATGTCACTGTGATTGAACAGATTCTTTAAAAAAATGTCAGACTGATTCTTGCTCACATAAACGTACAAAATTGCCTTGCTTTAACTCTGAGGAATATTGACTTTTCAGATGAGAAACTTTGAGAAATAAAATAATCTCTGTGATATTTACTCAGAATAGAGGGAAGGGAGGGGAAGAACTTTTAAAGCATTGCTTTCCACTTTTCCATCTCATGGCAGTTTGAAGTTCCTTGATATCGCCCTCACACTTTCATCAGTGCACATGAATTTATGGTATACAAATCCCAAGGTGACTTGATTCTATTTCCTATGGTCCATCACTTTTTAAAATCTGAATTGAGCTTGAACAGCATGTTTAATTCTGAAATTAACATATACACATGCACATACACATACAGAAAATAAATGGGAAAAAAATCTAAATCGAAGGTTTTTAAATGCAATATAGGAAAGGACTAGGTGAGCTTCTGAAGTATCAATACATGTAGCTGCTGATTCATCGCAACCATTATATTGCTGTCTTGATATGTTTCAGGCAGCAGGGATCATGGCTTATTGAGAATCCACATGAGCGCATTGCAACTCATTATTTTGTTGTTCTGTTTGTCTGATTATGTTGTGGTACCCATGTTTTTCATTATAACGAGAAAATGTGGGTGAATTCTTACTTGAATATAATGCAGGGTTAAGGGGGTGGGGCTGCTAGGAGTGTGAAATAGAAGATATAAAAAAATAGAAGTAGAAGGGTGTGAAATAGAAGCAATGCTTGGCATGATGTGTTTGTCTTATGCTCTGACATGAAAAAATAAAATGTTGGTAGTGAAAGTATAAATCATCTGGAAAAGAAAACGACATTTCCTCTGCTCTGCCTTTTTCCCCATGCCATCCCCTCTCAAGGATCATCAGTGTTCCAGGTTACTGCTAGTGATGCCGATGACCCCACCTATGGGAACAGCGCCAGAGTGGTGTACAGCATTCTGCAAGGACAGCCATATTTCTCTGTGGATCCAAAAACTGGTAAAGAAAACCTGCTGTTTTTATTACTGTTTTTATTACTCAATTAAACTTAATGGGACCTATCAGTATCCTTTTGAGGAATTTATTGGGCATCACGGTGGACATTTAAATTTAGGGACAACACATAAAAATGACAGTGAAACAGCATATTTACAAAGATGCTGAACAGAATGATCCGACAGTATTTGCGTGGTGTGCTGCATCATGCACAAGTTTATTTTTGTCATTACTCATGCTTGATAGAGAGCGGTTGGTCCCATTGTGCTTGTAGTTATTGGCCTGCTTTTTTCACTCCTTTTTATTTTTTTTACTACCTCTCCACTGGAGCAGGAGGACGCCATGGCAACTAGGGTTGCCTTTATGGTGCCTGTCCTGATAAATTCATGCACATTTCTGATACATAAGATTAAACCTTGTAAAAAAAACTGCACGAGTGAGAATGTAGTATGTTTTTAAGACTATATACTGTTTGATTTATAGGAGGACTCAAATGCAGGCAGATATGTTAGTAGACAGTCCTTGGTTAGTAGTTATATGAACACCTTCAGTACAGACTCATTGGAGCCTTGAATATTTGGTACACAGCATGGCTTACAGAAACAGGCATCCTTGAAATTTTTACTGTGCTTGTATAAAACAAAGGGTTGATTGGCATCAATGATTTAGCAGAAAAGTATTGTGTGTATGGCTAGATGCTACATTCTTCATGAATATATGGATCAGTGGTTCCCAAACTAGGTCCTTGGGCCCCCCCCTCTGCATGCTGGTTTTTGTTTCAACCACAGTTGCAATCAAAGGATTTTAGAAAGGAATTCATATAAATTAATTAAGTGCATTTAATGTGTAAAGAAGTCCCATGAAAAAAAAAAAAAAAAAAATCCTTGAACATATTGTGTCTATTTCTGTAATTTCACGGAACATTTTTAAGCAGATCAAATTAGACACTGGGAAAATCAGTGAGCTCCAAATTATTTTGCTGAACACAAGTGTTTTGAGTTCTTTGAAAATAATTTGCGTGGACTTGAAAGCAAAAACATGACAACAAACAGGTTTGACTTGCTCACATAATAAATGGATAGTATTTGCGACCATGTGTTCATGATTTCACTAGTTAGGGGAACCTAATGATTTAATCTGGTGGGTGAAATGTTTTCCTTCTTTTTAGTCAGTCGTTTTTATGGTGATGCGCAAACTGCTGCCGTGGGCTGTGCCTTGCAAATCATAGACACTCACTCACTCATGGTCGTTTAGCAGGTACTCTTAGTAGGGATGTTTAGTTGGATGCATGCACATTACGCACCACGGTTCTATGCCGTTTCATGCTTGCTGATATGTCACAATGTGGATTCTGAAGTTTTAGTCTTCATGGCATGCATGCATATATCTGTCAAAATGTGGCTTAAATTTTCACTGAGCAGTATGAAATTAATTTTTTTTTTGGTAAAATGACCCCTTGCAATGTAAGAGTCGTCATTTGTAGGTCTCTTGATATTTCTGTATCGGCATGACAATTAGCACCTCCTCTGCGTCTCATGTCACTTCTCTCCCCTCTATTGCATGGTTATCTCTGAAAATGGCGGTGGTTTTGCCAGACATGGCAGTGCATGGCTGTTTGCCATACCTTGGCGAGCTCCATGCGGTGGCTGCTTCAGCCCATGCTCTCTAGTTCAGCTCATTTTTGGAAGCATTTTCTGGCTAGCCCATAAAGTAAGTAAAACTCCACTAATCAGGTGGATATAGCAGTTGGTACTCAAGTAAAACATAGCTAACTGTAATGCTAGAGTTAGACAACCACTCGCTTGAACAGTCACTTGGCTAACTACTGCTAACTAAGGTAGCCAGCCAACTATGGACAAAGCTACAGTGCTCCCGTCATTCCGGCTCCTTCGGGACAGGACAGTAAATTGGTGGTAAGCGGGGGTGGAGTTGCGTATATCGAGAGAAACCCTGGGGTGACCCACGGGTGTTCAGGAACAAGCCCCTTGATTACAAAATGTATGAGATTCATGTTTATTATCTATTATCGTCTCAAACACATTCCTTTGCTGCAGTGACCTTGAAAAATCATTTTTACTATATCTTATCATCACACAGTTGTGTAACCAGAGCTGGAAATTGCAACGGCATAGAACATCCTTTTACAAAAATTACGAGTCCTCACTTGTTCGCAATCATTTTCCTTTGTTAACACATTTTCCGATTGCAAGAATAACCCATTGGTAATTGAAGACACTGCTCCTTTCTTAATGCAAACTTAGGGCGACTAAATAATAGGCTAAATTCAGTTCAGAAAAATAATTCACGCATAAGTTGGCCAGTGCTTCACGAGAGGTAAACTGCTCTAGAACCTCTTCGCTAACTTGACCTTTTTGGCGCTTCAGGCGATGTAATATGCGCTTCATGGCAGTGTAAATTAAATTAAAGAAAACGATTTGAAAAACCTTTCCACAATTTTGAATGAGGGAATACCTGAAGCTTCAGTCATCAATTGTTGATTGCTCAGCAAATCACTGAAATGTCTTGTTTTAAAGCAATTCTTACCTTTCTGGCATGTTGCACAGCACTTTGAACATGAACAACTCCGCCTCCCTCCAAAGTCCCACCCTCTTCCCCCCGATTCCCAGACTTCTCCTACGAAAGAAATATAGCTAATATATGGTAGTTGGTCAGACTACAAAGGTAACTAAACATTACGAGGGCATTTTATTTTATACCACATATAGAATTGAATATTAAGTAATTACTGTTGGTTAGTTTTCACTTACTGGTGCCTCTGAATCTGACTCCACTGATCCGTTTCACTTGCACTGCTCACTTCCTCGTGCCGCACACTATATTTTTTTTCGTAGGAGAGTGAAACGGGTCAATGGAGTCAGATTCAGAGGCACCGGTAAGTGAAAACTAACCAACAGTAATTACATAATATTCAATTTTAAATGTGGTATAAAATAAAATGCCCTCGTAATGTTTAGTTACCTTTGTAGTCTGACGAACTATCATTAACGTTATTATCGTAATTATAGCATTTCAGCGCCCGTTTGTTTACAGTCAAATGCACCGTTTTTATATTTCTGCCAGAGAGGCGTGACTCGCAAGCGGTGACAGCGGTAGGCAACTGGAAAGGGCGTGGCGACAGATGACTGGCAGGAAGCTCAGCAAATCATTTTATTCGGACCAAAGAAAATGATTGGTCAGACTTTTATCAAAAATATATGAGAATTGAACATTGAAGAGTTTCAACACCTGGTGGATTTCTTTTACATTTTAGTGTGCCAGACGCTTATTAGGAGCATTTTAATGTTACAAAAGAACATTGTAAAAATGCCAGAAAGGTAAGAATTGCTTTAACTTTGATAAGGTTATGGGTGTCCAGGATATTCTTAAAACAAACGTTCATAAACCAGAGAAAAGGGGCTAATTCTATTTTGAAGTACTTCGCAGATCAAGCTCTCTTGGGCGCACACTGGTAATCGTCATCAACCGATTGCTTTTCTTTTTGACTGATTATGTCTGCAACCATTCGCCGTATTACTTCTACACCTCACTTGGCTGAAAAGTGATTTGCAGTATCCTTTGCAATATCCTGGCTACTTGTCCCTGGATTGTTTCAGGCATACTTGCACTGGTTAATTAAAAAAAAATGATTGAGAACAAGTCAGGATTAATAATTGGAGTAAAAAGATGTTCTGTGCCTGTGTAATTTTCAGTTCTGACTATGCCAGTGTGAGACAATAAAATACAGTATAATAAACGTGATTTTTCAAGGTCACTGTGGCAAACAAATCTGTATAAGACAATAAGATATACTAAACTTGATTTGCATACATTTTAAAATTAGAAATCCATCTTCTATGCACACTTTCTTATCTGGGAATGGAAGCCCAACTACTCATACAGCATAAGCTTGGGAAAAGGTACCAATTGCATGCGTTGCCAGGCAACTATCACAAACACAATCGCTGGTGCAACGGGGGGGCAGGGGGGATGGATTAGATAATAGATTTGGGAACTGAATATCAGCTGGCGGATGGCGAAAAGCGTGGGTGGGCACAGCTATAGGGAAAAGGCATTATGTATCCTGGACAAAGAAAATTAGGGATCACCCCAATTTTCGAAATTGAAATATTTGATAGTTCAAATTATGTTCCATATCATATTTCAATATTAAAAATCAGAGTGATCCCTAACTTTCTTTGTCCAGTATACATTTGGTCAGGCCTTTTGCTTGGCAATAAGTGGGGATGGCGGTACAACAAGGCCAGTATGACAGGAGAGCACTGTAGCACCTATTTCAATGCGCTGTAGCACATTTCAATGTTACTTGCTTAGACATTGAATGACCAGAATTCATATTTATGTTATCATGATTTAAGGCATATGACTTGAGCTTTGCATAAACTTGTAAGAGGTGAACAAGCTAGCATCTGCATTCACGTCTTCTTCAATTCTTAATCTATCAATTAATGATGGGTCGTTTGTGAACATTTCATTACTTTTGAATGAATCCTTTTGGTGAAGGACAGGAACTGACTCGCCTCATAGTTAAAGATTTGTTCCTTTGATTCAGCTATCTGTAAGTAAAGTCGCAAACTTGCCATTCAAGGAAAATGCTGCGAGTCTTTGCATTTATCCATTAATTTTAGCCCAATCTTAAGAAAATTTTATGGAGCCATTAGCTAACAACAGCATAAAGCAGTATTTTTCAGACTGTGGGCTGCCGAACAACCATTGAGGAGTGGCTGAAGGGCCTCAAGCCAATTCTCAAACATATAGTTTCCACAAATCAATATTCATAACTATAGATCATTTTAAATTCCATCTTTGCACCACTGATTTTAACTGCGCAAATAACCACGTTATCCAGCAGTCGGCAGCAGTAAAGGGCTTCGGTTTGCCTGTGAATGTCCGAATTTAGTTTGCAATTTGCCTTAGCCGTGGCCTGCTCCAAGCAATAACATCTAGACATTAGTTTCAGAAAAACAACAGCAGCCATCAGCAATGATCCAGAACAGTGGTTCCCAAATTCGATCCTGGGGCCAAGTATGCTGGTTTTTATTCCAACCTCAACCACAATTAAATTATTTTAACAAGGCATTAATTTTCCAAACTAGGTGCTTTAATGCAAAGTTACTTAAAATTGTAATCATATTACATCAGAAATAGCTTAGTATGATATGTTCAATTACATTTCTATGGACATGAAGTGCTTATTGGGCTATATTGCAAACATATGCTGACATTAAAGGAGGCAATCTCTGATCAAATTGAAACTGATCTGAAATGATGGGCTGCTAAGTTGTGGAAGTCCAGAAACCTGCCCACCAACCATAGCTATCTGACAGATAATAAACAATTCAAAGACAATATAAATGATCATGAGGAAAACCTGCATTGTATTGATGTTTATTGAAGAAAAATAATTAATGCCAACCAAGTTAGGAGCCTATTACCTCAGTGGCTAATGTTACCTCTTTTTTATATATTTGTTTGCCATTTTGGAAGAAGCACAATATGAACACGTACATCCCTTGTGGTTTGGCATTTTTCTGGCATAATGTTGATCAATAAGAGAAGTAATCCATCTAAAAATCAAAAGCATAAACTCAAAGTACTGTATTGCAATTGTGGTTGGAACAAAAACCAGCATACAGACAGGGGGCCTCTGGGACAGAGTTTGGGAAGCACTGATCGAGAAGAACCTCGCAATTAACATTAATCAAAAACAGCCCTGAACACAACTTGAGGATTATTTCAAAAGAAAGATCACATCTCAAAACCTAAAGCTCCATTCATGATGGGTAAAAAGTTAGTGGTCTTCAGTTGTAGGGATACCGTGAGGCCTTGAGTCCATGTGCTGCATTCAAGGTCTGTCAACCGGACAACTGGCACTGACTTGTTGCAAATTCAAGATATGGCAGCTTTGTTAGAGTCTTAAGTGTTGGAAGGTTACCATAAACCAGCATACTTTTCCATGGAATTAGACAAGACCACTGACTAATCCAACGCAAAAATATTGTGAACACATCTGCAAAGATCATCGGTGTAAGTAATGCCATAAAAGGCAATTCTTCCTCTACTGCCCCAATCCTCCCCCTCCATTTGGCCTGTGGCCATTTTGTGTTGCCCTGGCTACTAGAGCGGCAAAAATTTGCTTCCTACTATCAAATATTTGTAGTGTACTCATCAAAGAAACACATTGATTTCTCTCAGCAGCCATCCTAAAATTTCAATCTTTGCTGGTCCCATTCGCTTGGAACTGGAGTCTGAAGTCAGACTTGTACCTGACATTCTGTGTTCGGAATCAGTTACTGCAGGACTCCAGATTTCCTTCACCGGAGTTAGACTGAAGGAACTGGTAAGCCAATTTGTGAACAAATCCTGTTAAGGAACTGAGTCAAAAGATCTGTGTTCCTGAAGGAATCGTAATGGCCACCATTACTATTAATGTGATTGGATGTGGATGCTAGCATACTGCTGCTAGTTAGAAAATGTATACACACCCAGCAACAGCCCATGACTTTTGCACTGGCCAAATAAGTATTAAATATGGACAAAGTTAGCTAAATAACTTGCTGTATAGAGTAAACAAAGGTTGCAATAACAAAATCTGAAAAAAGGAAGTTGCACTGAGTGGCTAAGTACAGGCTAGTTTTATTTTCAAAGCTTGAAAAATTGGGCAAACTAGACAATAATGCATGTATGCAATATGAGATACGTTTATGTGATGCGTTTATGTGAAGTGAAGTATGAAGGAATGCAAAATATAATATTCATGTTTTCCGATAATTTGAACATTTATTAATGTGTTTTCAGTGTTCACAAATGCACAGTTTATTAGACTGGCTTTCATGAGATTGCATTCAACATTAATGAGAACTAATTTTGTCGTAGGACGTGTACTATCTGGTCCACTAAAAAGCTTAACCCTACCTGGCTGAAACAGTAATCAATCCATGAGAGAGTATGCAAAGGTTGAACAAAAAAACACATCTCATTATTTATTTTAAGCTCACTTTTCCCGTATTTGTGTTTTACCTGCTCTCACTCATGAGAAAATGAAAAGAATGAAGAAATGGATGTGAAAATTGGGGGAATAGAGAAAATGTGAATGAGGCAAATGGAGAGTATTTGTTTCTTCAACCGTAAGTTAGAAGCAATGTCAGTTGCAGGCCTAGCATTCTGAACAAGTCTGTCCTCAAAAGATTATCATGATATCTTCGGGAAACAGTGAGTGATGACTGGGTTAGGCAAGGAAAGTGTACAAGGACATTAATAAGGAGGTGAAAAATAAGTGATTGGAATGGGCCTCTACATTGCATATAAGATGTGAGATTCATCTGTGCGCTTTGGGTTTTCCAGTTTTATTCAATAATCCAAAGACATACACAGGGTAGGCTAATAGGACTGTCTAAATTGTGCTTCGAGTTTGAATGTTCACGGTCTTAGGATAAATTAGCTCCGGATGCATAGTGCATTACTGGCTTTTTGGCTGCTTGATTTGACCTTTTTCCACCTGCTCTAGCAAAACTTTTCCCCTCGTAAGGAGACCATAAAATATGTTATAGTTAAAGGGGACCTATTATGCTGATCCTTCCTTTAATACATAGAGGTAATGTTATAATGAGGATGTCCATACTCAACCTCTGAAAAGTTTCGAAACATAAGATACAGGGTTTTTGTCGTAATCCAAGAACGTGATTTCGTGAACGTGATTTCCTCTCTGAACAGCTCCTCCCGAGATCTTCACGAGATCTGGGCAAAACCTGATGTCAGGTTGTGCCGTCCAATTAGTACAGACCTAGCCAAATCCTATCACTGCGCTGGACCTGCCCACACCGGAAACTATTCTAGCAGACATGAACAACCGCGGATCATACTATGCCTTAGTAGCATCTACACTTCCAGAAATACATAAGAAGAACCGCAGATCATTAGTTTTGTCAATATCTCTCCCAAAGCTGCTCGTCCGTTTACTTTTGAACGCGAAGAAAAGCACCTATTTCTCTTCCAAAAGACGATGCCTCCAGAAATCACTGGGTAGCTTTTTTGTTAGCTGGCAGCGAACAGCCACGGCCAAAGGGAAAGTTAGCTGTTTGTGCTCAGCATTTCACCAAACAAAGCTTTGTCAATAAAGGATAATTCGACACAGGATAAGCATTTCAGCTGCTTCTCAAACCTGAAGCAGTTGCATCGATCAAGTGCTCGGAGCCACAAGCAGTAAGTAACGATATAACAGCAAATAATGTAAGTGAAGCAAACGAGTTCCGGGAGGCTAGCAGGACCGCTTACGATAGTTGGCACTAACAACTGGCCTCAAACGCAGGCTTTGTAAAATATCTGAAGATAAAGCCTGTATCGGTCGCGACTGTCCGCGACTCACAAGCTATGTTTCCATCCGCTTGTCAATCGAATTAACTGAAGTTCGCCAAAAATATTCATGCAAATAAAGCCTGGTGAAAATACGTTTCCATCTAACGGCATTAAAGCGAATAAAAAGTATTGCGTAATGACGCCACATGCTGTTATGCGATCAAATTGGTGCATCGAGTATATTTCTGACATTTTAAGCAGTTTCCATTCATTTTCGCACTGAATCGCAGAACCTTCAAGTGAACAAAAGTAGTTTGTTAGCCAACTAATTTAGTTGGTTAGCCAAAATGGATCGCGTTTACTAAAAATGACGATAATTGCACAAGTTGTAGTAGTGCTTAGGTGCCAGCTATTAGCAGCATAGCAGACCATTATCAGAAGGAAACGACGGCATCAAAACACCATCAAGATGCAGTAGCAGATTCATTCGGCAAATAAGGTTTCTATCAGCATTTATCGCATAAGCCTTTTACCGATCAAGAGAAAATCCGATGAGATGGACCGTACAAACTATGAATCGATAGTCTTGAAATCAAGTCTAATTTCACCATCTCCGTGAGGCATTTTTAATTCGATATTACTTAATTCGTATAAGAACGTCTGGATGGAAACATGGCTACAGATGCGGAAGCAGTTGCTTCACAGCATAAGCCTACCCAACTGATGGCCTGTTGAATGTGGCTGTAGCACTGCGGCTAATGTAGCCAAGTTACTGTTGGTAATGTTTATGTCCTAAATATGCAAGCGTAATATCAGGGGAAATTCAACAGAAGGTGTGTGTGAACATAAACCTCATGTGAAGCGAACTTTTTAAACTTGTTTGTGATTTGGATGCTTGGTACAACTGCCCCCCTGGTAACGGAATTTAATGTCTGCAAAACCTGTATTGCAGGGTAACGTTTGTCTCTGTAGTTGTTATGACTGCTCGGTTATCAGCTACTGCATGTTAGTTCGCGTGCTGTGCAAATTAAAGGCAGTGGCTATTCTTTCAGCAGCCATAAAGATACTCCGTTAGGCTATTCTTACGTCTTTCCGTTTGCACATGCGCAGAGCACCGAATTCTGGACTTAAATTTTGATCAAACTGCCTGCGAATTTTTTTCTTCTACCCGTAATATCCATTAGGCCCGATTTGGTGCCTCTGATTGGTTGCTTGCTAGGATTTCTGGCTAGACAGCCAGCTACCTAGCTAATGTTAGTTCGCTTGCTTAGCTACCAAGTTCGCTAGCCTAGCTAGCCAACAGTTTGGTGCATAGATGTAAATAGAAAATAAATGAATAAAAATGATCCATTATTTCGCTATCTCAATTAGCTAGAGTTGAACCAGGATCATTAATGTTATACCAAATATAACTGCTCGCTAGCTAGCTCGCTAACGTTAGTTTGCTTGCTTAGCTAGCTAGTTCGCTTGCCTAGCTAGCTGACAGTTAGCTATATTTAGTACTACGTAAATACTTGCGGTTCAACTCTAGCTAAGTGAGATGGCGAAATAATGGATCATTTTTATTCATTTATTTTCTATTGAATTCTGTGCACCAAACTGTTGGCTAGCTAGGCTAGCGAACTAGCAAGCTAAGCAAGCGAATTAAGGCTTAAATTTTATATTATATAAGGTTATATTTTTGCACCAAGTCCTGAATTCGGTGCTCTGCGCATGTGCAATTTGAAGGACGCAAGAATAGCCAAACGGAGTATCTTTACGGCTGCCGTAAGAATAGCCACTGCCCAAATTAAAATGCTCCTGGTAACTTATAGGCAGTAATTATGATCAGTATGCTTGTGTTACATCGGTCAGCATCAATGTGGCAGTTCCATCATAACGTTGCCTGATTGTAGCCACTACAGTTGAAGCTAACCGGAGAGGTGCTGTATGTGTCTGCAGAGTTGGGCTCCGAAGGCTGCAGTTAGACCAGACGTAGGTTTTGCAGAGCTTGGGGCGCGTTTTTGGGTGCTTGTGAAACGATCGCTTTACTTATCCGTGACCGGGGTCAGCCTGATACTTTTCCAATATCTGGGCAAACTCTCTGATGCTACCGGTGAAAGCAATAGGGAAGTGCACAGGCTACAACGTGTCCGGTATAACAAACAATTTCTCTGCATTGCCGTCGATTGAATATTAAATCGGCGATTGAATATTAAATTCTTTCCCGTAAAAGTTATTGATTCGCTAGCTCCACATAAGCAACGGTTCACGTAAACGGAACTTACGGTCTGTAAAACCTGTATTATGCTCATGACATAACCGGAGCTCTATCTAGCTCTCGCGCACTATCCATAACGCGCCCATTTTCGGCGAGGAAACGCTGGTCATTCCGACGCAATAAGTATTTAAACCATTACCACGGGCAATTTCCGAAAAGGCCGTTTAGCCTGGAGATTTCACTGCTCCGTCATATACCTGCGCAGAAGCTGTTTGTTACTCCACGCTAACGACACACCACAGTTATGCACACGAACCAGCAGGTCCTAATACACACCGAAGCAGTCCATAAGCTATTGGTCCACTTTTAGCTGCTCCTCACTGTCTATGTTTCCCTCTAAACTCAGACCCACCGGATTTCTACGGTCACCGGTCTACACGTGGGTATGTCGACCCGTTCTACAAACGTGTCTATATGTAGTGGATTCTAGCTTTCCCTGCATCCTAGCTATAGAGTAGAAAAACCGCTGTACTCACCACTGTTGCCGTAGCAAACTGTAGCCGATAGCAAATTTGAGCTTGAGCTGCCAGACTTTCGCACTGCGTCCTCCACTTTCGTCGCTGCGTTTATTAGAACAAGTTCATTTCATTAGATCTATATTCAAGTATAGCATTAGCTTTCGGAATTTCCCTGCAGATTCCTTATCAGATAGCAGACATGTCTCATGTTTCACTCTGGGGAGGCGGACCCGGAAAACTGCATTCTGCAGCCTCGTCCCGCCCAACTCCACCCTCCACAGAGCTGGCCAGTCAGAAGAAAGTGGGCACACGGGGAATGGGGGCCATAGCGGAAGAGCCACCCCAATGAGGCGCTTCAGGCGGAGACTAGAATGGACTACAAATTGGGTTTTTTGAGGATGGCAGTATGAGCTAAATAAGGACCCTGTTTTGGACTTTGAACAATCAGGAGTACTCTAGGGGAGTCCAAGATCAAAATATAACCTTGGAAATATAGCAAAATAGGTCCCCTTTAAACTTTATATATTCAACTTACCTGAACAAAACCAGAGAAATTAAGATTTTTGGCTTTGATTCTCCAATGAAATCCTCTAAAATATAATTTAATGACTGAGAAACTGCAGCTGCGGGAAATGAAAATAAATCTCATCTTTGCATGTGGGTGTGTGCACGTGAGAGTGTATGAACATGATTGAGAGAGGTGTGAAAATATTTTCAGCAGGCATCGAGTCACATGCTGTTGATTTACATACTTCAAGCAAACAAGCAGCCATTTGCTTTGTAACTTCAGCACCATTTGACTGAGAATCTAATGTTACACAGCTAAAACAAAAGGATACACATTTCCAAAAATTAAACAAAAAAAGGTCTTTATCTAGATCAGGTTTACGGGAGCTTCAGTTTAGTCTTCTAGGGAGTCTACTTAGAGGTACAGGGAGTTGCTGACTGCTTGGTTAAGTGAGGCTGCAGAATCCATCTGTTTCATTTAGTATGTTCTCAGTTTTCCTTTAAAACAAGTTTGTCTTCAGACTCTTCAATTTTTCAAATGGCTGTGGTGAACAGATGAACAGATGTCCTCACTTCCAGCAATTAGAACCTCAACAGTATTACCTGCCAGTCCATAATTTGAGCAGCGAATAAAGCAATCACTTTTCAGAAGCATCATTGGCAGCGCAGCACAATGATGAAAATTGCAGCATTAGTTGAGCTTTCTGATTAAAAAGTCCTGGGGTGTAAATATGAGATGTTTATTCTTCATGGCATTCCCACGATAATGTGGCATGAGAGGGTAAATCATCCCTGTGTCATCAACTGTGTCTCATTAAGTACAATTAAGAGTTCATTATGATTCATATGTAGCATTTATAGCTGCAGGCAAGCATTTAGTTTGCCAGTGATGATTTTGGGAAACCTTGTAAACCACAAGAGCGCCCGGCGCACGCTGGAGCACGCCTCCACC
The DNA here is from genome assembly GCA_029692085.1 of Gymnothorax javanicus. NCBI lineage: Eukaryota > Metazoa > Chordata > Actinopteri > Anguilliformes > Muraenidae > Gymnothorax > Gymnothorax javanicus. The sequence continues at coordinate 59,700,784 of CM056196.1, read as the reverse complement.
CGGCACACACTGGAGCACGCCTCCGCCCGGCACACACTGGAGCACGCCTCCGCCCGGCACACACTGGAACACGCCAGACCCCACTGGAGCATGCCTATGCCGGACCCCGGATGACTGCTCCCCACAAGCCCCTGCATAAAAAACTCTGCTGCTGCTCCCCTCACAATCAGCCTGGCTGGGTCCCAAACCGGCAGCTGCATTCTGTCATGGTTTGGTCCCGCCGGATGCAACCTGCAATCCGGCGGGCACTGGGACCATGTACCCAAAAGGAGAGAAAGGGACCCACTAGCACAGGCTGATATAAAAATAGCAAAGATTTAATAGGCATACTTTAAAACAACCAAAAAACAACAGGGGAGCAGCAGCACCACACGGCAGGGATAAAACCAGAATGCAGCTGCAATGCCAATTGGCAATGCAGCTTCTTAAATACTTTAACTTCACCTCCACTTCAACGAGCAACAGATGTGGCTTGCTGAAGTGGAGGTGAAGACAGCCGAAGGGGGAAGGACTGCAATGAAACCATTACAAGAAGAGGCCGGTGAGGTGATGGCTAAAGACCAAAACTTGTCACCTAAAAGGTTGCAGATTCAGTGCACTACCTTTTTACCCTTCAGGTGTTTAAAAATGCTAGCTTCAGTACAAAAAATGTGTGTTTACTCTGTTTTTGGAACAATGGATTGGGGAAATGCCACACAAAACCAACTGAGGCACAAGTTCTGAGCTGCTGCCCTGCTCCAGTCTATCGAGGTCTTACAATATACTCATATAACAAGTTATAGTTTGACTTTTTGGGATCTGAAAGTGACCCACATTTTATCTCCAGAAGAAGGCCCCCCACTTCCTCCTCCACACACTCCCTAATTAAAGAAAATACAGGGAAGCCAGCACTCTGAAGTATATGATGAACATAAATTGTGAGCGAGAACACCGTGCTTTCTGTAAGTACTTGGACTTTATAAGGGCCACCATTTATACATGATTCCCAAGATTTTGATGGAAGTATCCATTCATGAAAGCTGACAATCTCTAATTTAAACCTGTCCTATTTTTTGACAGTCCAATGCACTGGATTACTGATCCAAAAATTGCAGAAATATTCAATTTTATGGACTACATTGTACATTGACTGTATAGATTAAACATGCATTTGTCATTTTTTTTCCCAAGACTTTCAGGGCAGAGACCTGCAAATTTTCCAACTTAAAGGGGGAGACCGCAAAGTATATTTCAGTGGAAAGTAGAATTCTTGAAGTGTCTAAAACGCATAGTTTTATTAAATGTGTGCAGGACTAGGAAATGGGGTCACTTGGGTCATTTTATGAAAATTGAGATTTTCCAACAAAATCAAAGAGTGATCCAAGTTTTTCATTTTGAGAAAAAAATTGGGTGAATTTGTGCACAGCAAAGTGTTGTAAATTGACAGTATAGTAGTGCTGAGATATCACTATCACTGGGATATCACTGAGATACCCCATTAATCTCAGAATGGAAAAAAATCCCAAGTGACCCCTTTTCCTAGTCCTGCACAAAAATTTTAATTTGGTAATGATCCAGTGCAGCACATTTTTAAACCAGCGAGTCTTCAAATTGGCTTCAATATTAGGGGGCAGACATTTTCACTTGGGGAATCTTCTGATTTTGAATTTGATCTTCGGAAACCTCACCTTTAAATTCTTAATAACCTAAACCTCTTGCAGTTTACATCTCCCGATTAGCCACAGTTGCTCAGACTAATTGGTGAAAACCAACCACCGTCTTATTTGTTTTTGATGGCATTTTATGCATTGCACCACAAAATTATGAGGCGTGTTCTTCTGCGCATAAATGACGACGTAAAATATCAATGTCTTTCTGCGCTAGTGTAACAGCACAGATTTGTGTAAATTAGTTTGCGTGGCTCATTAAGCAATAAGCCACAAGAATCCGTTCTATATTCTGAATGTATTCACAGTTAAAGGGCATTGAAGGCACGTTGCACAGCTGAGTGACAATCGTAAGGATGGCGAAAATAAATGCTGCAAAGTCAGCAAAAGTTTTGGATTTTCGCATTTATACTGCCATCCTTACAATGCCATATCAATCATATAAATGTAGGCAATAGGCATTCACTTTTTCATTGTCATTTCTAATTTTGGTCATGTATTGGTCTTGGTCGCTCAGTCGATAAATTGTTTGATTGTTAATCAGGCCAGCTTAAATAAAAACAGCTTGCAGGCAGTCACGCTGTAAAGGGTGAGCTTACTGAAGGCCCTCTGAACAACTACATGGCTCGGATGAAAAGAAAGAGAAGAACTGACGTCACAAAAGAGAATAACTGACGCCACAAGCACGGCGGCACTAGTGTTTGATTGGATAAAGTTTTTTGGCTGCGTTCGAAATGTACACTCACCCACTATATAGGGCACTATGTAGTGAATGTTCTACATTGAAAACAATAAAAAGAGAGCGAGTGAGCAAGTGGAAAAGTGTGCATTCCGAACGCAGCCTTAGATTCCCCAAGTAAAAATGTCTGCCCCCTGATATTGACGCCAATTTGAGGACTTGCTAGTTTTAAAATGCTTCGCACTGGATCATTACCAAATCAAAATTTATAAAACTATGCGTTTTAGACATTTCAAGAGTTCTACTTTCCGCTGAAATATACTTTGCCGAGGTGCGATCTCCTCCTTTAATTTGATTCTGTGCTTAATGACTTAGAATTTGTGATCAAACAATAAATGCCTGCACCAGATTCAGGTTCTTAGCTGGTGTTATTGCATTTAGTTTGCGACATATAGAATGAGAGTGCTCCAAACATTATCCCCTGTTTCAGGGTATTATAATACTTGAAAAAAAATGGATGTACCGGTGTTTGAGATTTTTAAAATATATTCAGTTGCTTTGTTGGTGGAATCATAAGAGATTAAAGACCACTTGCTGTAACTATTCTTTATTTTAGGCCTTTGCAACATGAGGATGTGATTGAATTCTATTGTACCTGGAGACAAATAGTTTGTTATGCCACAGCCTTCTCAAATCAAGGGACCAGATGTGAGACCTTGAGGTGTTATCTCTGTCATGGTTTGGTCCCGCCGGATGCAACCTGCAATCCGGTGGGCACTGGGACCATGTACCCAAAAGCATGGAAAGGACCCACTCGCACAGGCTGATACAAAAATAGACAAACATTTAATAAACGTACTTTTAAAAATCACACAACAGGGGAGCAGCAGCATAAAACAACAGGGCTCTAAAAACCAGAATGCGGCTGCAATTGCCAACTGGCAATGCAGCTCTTAAATATCCTAACTTCACCTCCACTTCAACGAGCAACAGGTGTGGCTCGTTGAAGTGGAGGCGAAGACAGCCGGAGGGGGAGGGGCTGCAAGGCAGAACCCTTAAAACCTCACTATATCTCTGGACAACTACTATCAGGTCCACTCTGTCGAGTGCACCCTGCAAGCCAGAAGAGCAGAGTGCTGATTGGATGCTGTAAGCTAGACACAGGCAGTGATGTCACGTTTTCTTAACCCCCTTGCGCAGAAGCAAAATTTGGCAATTTATGCGTTGCCCTATTAAAGGCTTTATAATTCAAGATTTGAGCTTCATAGAGAGGGGGAAATGGCTGAAATGAAACAAGACACTTGTCACATTTAGAATCCCATCACATTTTAGTTTATTCTCATAATTTTGGTTGAGAAAAAAAATGGCCACAAACACAAAAAATCTTCACAAAAATTCAGCAATGAATTGTAAAAAAAAAAAAAAAAATTCTGAGAATTTAAAAATGGCTGGGACAACAAAACAATGCATTTCTGGGATCATAAACTCCTTGACCACAAATATACTTCATTAGAGTGTGATATTCAAAATTGTCTACTGTTTATGAGCCAAATAAGATAGCTCTCCAAGTGTCTCCCCACGCTGTCAGAACCCTCAAAATTGCACACTGCCAAATCATAAAATAAATATATTTTTAAAACAAATCAACTTTTGCCTCATGAAGTTCAAAATAAATTAATGATTTTCCAGTGGAATTTAAAGGTAAAGGTATTTTACGTAGGTAAGGTATTTTAAGGTAATTAAAGGTATATTTTGAGGTAAAGGTATTTTAAATGGTGAGGAGTAAAGGTTCTCATTAAAGGTAGTGCTTACTTTATGATCAGAATGTTCAACTGAGACAGACAGCTTGCTATTTCCAACTCTGAGGACCCAAGCAAAATGCAAGCTTGTATAAACACTTTTCACTCCCTATAAGGACCAAGTATAACTCACTAACACAGTAATATCTGAAATATAGCTTATTTTAACAAAACAGACATTCTACTATCAGGAAAAACAGGCAATATGCTACTCTAGATTTAACAGAATCGATGCAACAAATGTAGCTGGGTTTTTTTTTTTTTTATTTGGCATCTCCAATCCCACCCGAATCTGGAATGCCCAATCCAAGAACTATGTACAAGTCTTGCTCATATGCAACCCCCTGCTGCCAGCTCAGGAGAGAGAGACAGTTTGGGGCTCTCTTCCGAGGACACACCTGTCAGCCCCTGCATCTTTTACACTCATTGCTCGAAACTATCGCAAGTTCAGAACGAGGGCGGAGGATACCCGAAAATGAGAAAGCTGAGAATCTCACTGACGAGCACCCAGCTGACCAACATGATGCGCTTGAGCAACGAGCAAGGTAATCATTTTTTAAATTTCCCTTCCCAGCAGTCCTTTCCCAATTTGTATCCCTACAGCTCAATCATGCGCTGTTCTGAAAAAGGCTGCTGACCACTGCTGGTTGGTACAACCGAGGATCGAACCCGTGCCGTAGTAGTCACTACTGCTCCGCAAATACGGCGCCTTAACCGAGTGAGCTAACCCGGCAGCTTATGTAGCAGGGGTTTTACCGAAGTCCTCGAGCTGTTCTCATTTTAAAATAGAACAAAAACCTGGCATTTGATTTTGTTGAATGATTCAGGATGATTTGGAAATTCAGAATAAAACATCACTATATTGAGCAAAATGCATTAGACATTACCATATACAGTATTATGAGCAAAAACAGGCTCTAACCATTGGTTACTCATGCTGGGATACATTGCCAAAAGTATTGAGTTCCAATGTGGCAACACAAAAATCTAGTGATCTTCATGGCTTTATTCAGAGTGAACCCGAAAAGATAAAAGCTAGCTGAAGATCCTCTTTAAGGAATTTTGATATTAAATCAAAGTATTATGTACCTTCAACTCAAAATGAAGCAAAACTCTCCATCATTGAAGTCCTCCTCCAGATAAAAAGACTTGACAACAGAACGTTCTGGTAATATTCACGATGGTACAAAAGCCCTCCAGTACTTTTTCATGTTATGTTATGTTAAAAACCTAGGCATTTGATTTTGTTGAACAGTATTATTAGCAAAAACTAACGGTTATTCATACTAACCAATGTGGCAGACAAAAATCCGTGATCTTCATGGCTATGGTGAACATTTGAAATAACGCCCATTATCCATATCGATATCAAATTACCATCATGTAAATGTAACCTAGGCACTTTTAGGTTGGTTCTGGAAGTCTTTTTTTCTTTGTACCCACATCATTCAGCTGGGCATAGTTGAGAGAATACAACCTAACTTGCTGTTTCGCAAGGGTTTAAATAATTTTTGAGGGTCCAATCAAATTCTTTCAATTTCAGTGGAAATTTTATACTGTCTGGAATTGGATAAAAATGTGTCATTCAATAGATAATTACCGGGTTATAGTTCAGGTGGGCATGAAATATAACCATGCTTTACATAGATAAGCCTGAGCAAGCAGTAGAGAGACTGGATATCAGTGAGGCATCATATGAGGTTGTAGGAAACCACTGAATTCGTAGAGGGATGAATCTATGCGTAATTCAATTGTAAGGAATCACGCATTTTTAATATCTGATGACAGTAATTGATTGTAGAATGATATAGTATCAATACCAAGTTGAATTTTTGCTTCAGAAAACTGATTTTTTTTTCACTACTCAATTGAGATGACTGTTGGGCTATTATAGCTTAAGTGGTCACAACAAAGGACAGTGATTTTTTTTTTCATTTTTATTAACTGCCGGATAGATACTATGGCAAGTATATTAGGTAATCTGCAACTCAGGCTTGGCTGAGGAGTTTAATTCATGCAATTCCTGGGAAAGCGATAGGGCTTAACTCTTCTGTATTCCAAATCTCTCACAGGCACCGCGTCCTCGTGAATATTCATAACCGTTACAGGAGTACAACCTATTGATAGGATCGTGTAACTGCAAGCACAAATAGAGCAGCTCCATGTCCGCTGGTGTCTCCTCCCCATGTCAAGCCCTGGTGTCCATGGCCAGGCATCTCCCCAGAGCACCGGGACATTAACAGTAGCCATCTTGTCAGTTTGACCTGCAATAGGCTAATACCCAAATTAGGAATGAATTGACGGATCACCCATGAATCAGGCTTTTCACTTTGAAAATGAAACCATTATGGCAGCCAGCGACGCACTGAGCAGGCGAACGTTACCTTCTTTTCAGACACGTCTGGAATAATGGAGCAAACGAAACGGAAATGTGGAGTGGAGAGGGAGAGGATGAGAAACGCAAAGCACTGGCCACAGAAGCAGCGAAGGCTTTAAAAATTGCCGACATGTCTGCCAGTAAGGGAGCAGATCAGTCAAAAACACACCCATCATAGTTAGATTTCACTTAAAGAGGCAATCGATATCTTTTTAACAGGCAAGCTGGTAGCGCTACTATGGTTACTATATTGTTGTAGCTAGCTAGCGGATTTGGTCAGTCTGGCAACAGAAAGGTAAAAGCCATTGACATTTTGTGTCTGTCCATTGATACTCCTATGAAGAAGTACATCTACCCAGTTGGGGTGACTGAATCGCTTGTCAGATGATGACGACCTGTCAACCTAATGAAAGAACAAGGACAGCGACTGACTAGCGATTCAATTACCGATCTGAATGAATATCAATGGATAGACAATATTATCACCTTTTCAGTTGTCAGTCTGACCGAATCCGTCAGCTACAACCATATAATAACTCTACCGGGTTGCCAGTTAAAAAGTTATCTGTTGCCTCTTTAATAAGTTTCGCTTAGTGGAAGCTGATTTAAAAAAATACATATCCGGTGTTGGGGAAGCTACTTTGAAAGCATGGCTTTCGAAGCCATCAATTACAGTACTTGACCCTGAAAGTAGTTTAATGACAGAAAAGCTATCCTAGGAAGAAATCTAGTTCGGTTGACTAAAGCTAGTTAGAAAAAGTAGTACGAATTACTGATTATACAATTCATCAAACTGGCAATGTTTAAAGTTGAAAATGACAGCTGCTTTTGAGCTTATTACCAGTAGAACAGCCGAAAAACCAATGCAACACATTGCACTGGACTACAGATGCTGATTTTTCATTATACATTAATGGTATAATATCTTTGTGTGACTACAGTATGCTTTAGTAGGTAACATTTAGTATGTAGTATTTAGTATTTGTGTATGTGTGTGTGTGTGTGTGTGTGTGTGTGTGTGGTTTTGATACTTCGGATATACTTGATGCTTGAAAATAAATATAAACATCTGAGCTAACTGTGTATCTCTCTGTAACAGTGTGAGTTTTTGAGAGTTCGACCATAGCCATAGTAAACATCAAAAATTCAGGAGGCTACTCAGATTTTTCCCAGTCCAGTCCTTTTTTTTATTGCATTTTACAATCTGGATAACTTTCCTCCCAGAAGTAGATAGTGGCCAAGTTTATGACTCGTCTGGTTCCCATTAAATCAACAAATAGGGTTAGCCTACAGGATTAGTGGTCTGGTAGTTTATGTGAACAAGGTGGCAGTGGCCTGGGATGGAGTCAAAACTCCCGGCCTGAATTATTGTCTCAGTCCGCCACTGATCATGGCTATGGTAAACTGAAAATAAGAAAAAAACAGCCAGCCAGCTTGCTAGCTAGCCAGAAGTACTCCATACTACTCCATTGTGCTTACACATAATGAAGAAAAACTCCATCATTGAATTCTTCCTCCAGATAAACAAAGCAATCTGGCACAAGAAATCCTCCAGTCTTGTTCTAGTTGGAATAACTTCCATTGTCCACGTCTGTATCACAAATTTCATCTCATAAATGTAACCTAACCACCTCTGGGTTGGTTTTGGAAAACTTTTTTTCATGCATTCACATAATTTTGCTATGCACAGTTGAGAGAATATGACCTAACTTGCTGTTAAGGAACGGTTAAAATACTTTTCTGAGGGTCTAATCAATGTCTTTCAATCACTGTGGGAAGTTTATTCTGTCTGACACTTTTTTTAGTCCAATTCCAATCAATAGATAATTGATATTGATAAGATAGTGTAACTGCGTGCATAAATAGAGCATGTCCATGTCCATGGGCGTCAACATCTGTGCAAAGGATTTGAGTATACGTTAAATTTTCTTGCCCCTTTTTATATTTTTGGAGTTTGACTCCGTGGACAAAAATATCCTCTTATGAAATTCAACAGAGGAGGCAATCTCTGGGCAAGAAAATTGTCCTTTTGTCGGCTGACTGGGAAATGTCCCCTCATTTCATGCTCAAAATTTCATGATATGTGCCTGGAGAGCTGCAGTGTTGTTTAACTGGAAAGTTTTTAACACAAATTTAAAGTTTGCTGAATGTCTGTCTCATTTTCCCTCTTATTTTTACTGAGGTAGATATTATGTTTGTAACTCATGTATGTCTCCTTCCTGAAAGCTCGAGTCTGAATTGGCTGCCAAGTTTAAAGTGAGGAAATCCAGCTGATCATGTAACTTCAAAGATTAGGGCCTCAGATTACTAATATCTAATGCAGTATTCTTTAATGTTCATTCTTTCAGGTAGACAGAACTGAATATTCAATGAAGATAATGCATACAGTTAAATTTTCTGCATCATGGCAGAATACTTCAAGAATCTATGAAAAGAACATGTCCTTCAAGTAACTCAGTTTTCTGATTCACTGGTACAATTTAACTTGATGAACTCACTTTCAGTACAGAAACATATTTAATACTCTTCAAGTCAGAGATTTTTGTTTGGGTCAAGCGATTTGAAGGTGTATGGAATTTACCTGGGCGGTACCAAATAGACTTTAATTGAACTGGAGTGCTTTTTCATGCAGACTTTTCTATGACTGTCTGTTTTACCTGGAATCCTTTTGCCCTGGGCTATAATTTATGCAGACACTATTATTGCACACTCTGTTGAGTTTGCCTATTTAATCCCAATTGCCACTTAGCCTGTCTAACTACTTGCACTGGGCAACACATCTTACTTTCAGGGTTTTGTAGGTTCAGGCAAGGCCTTATTCAATTTTGCTATTTTCTAGTGAAGTCATGAAATTATGTAGTCATGTAAAAGGAGAGTGGAATTGAGAGTCACAGATAGATAGAGATACTGTCAGAGGGAGGAAACTGAAGAGAGACACAGAAAGAGTGCTGGAGAGAGCTAAAGAGAGGGAGGAGTACCAGAGGCAAATTCAGAAAGAGAGAGAGAGCTGTAGGGAGATGGGGAGGGGTACAGATAGAGGGTGAGAGGAGAGATCGATAAAGAAAAGGGAAGAAGATAAATGCGAGCAAAACCATATTAGTAAAGCATATCATTTGCAAGTCAGCCCATGATGAGATTTTATCATGCCGTTTTACAGCATGTTTTGGTCACAGATGCATTATGAGCCTCATGGAAGCAATTTTCTCTTCCTCTTACAGTTAACCAGACCCTGGCCACAGGCACACTTTTAAAAAGCTTAGCTTCCCAAACTAAGAGCCCTACAGAGGACAGTAAGCCTTCTGATTCATGAGATGTTAGAGGCAGCAGCACTATTGAGGGGAGGGGAACACTCTGAGTAAGCAGAACAGAGCAGGGGAGGGGAGGTGAGCTGGGGAAAGTAATCTAAAATTGGCAAAAGTACTACGCATGCAAGACCTGAACCAGTATTACTCATTTATGTGTAATACACTGCTCTACCTGAGGGTATATGAGTACTTCAGTAATCATACGTCAGCAGTTTGGAAGGAAGGTATGCTTGTAGGTTGGAAGTTGAGTCAGTAGGCGGGTTGATAGGTAGTGTAGGTGTGGGTGTGTGGTTAGATAGGTTGGTAGGCAGTTCTTTTATTAGTCATTTGAATGCAGTACACCACATGGAATTTCATGAAGTGCTAGTTTACCCATACATGTCCATGTGTCCACGGATAAAAGAAGAAAGGTACATCTTGTCAGGCCCACATGTATTTGAACAGTGACAAAATTGAAAGGCTTTAATTAACATGGTCCATTTAATGTGTACAAGCAAACCCTCTCACTAAAGTGCAGTCTCTCAAAAGTAATGTCAGTGTTTTCACATCCATATTGAATTAATTTAGTTGTAATTTCAGCCCTTACTCTCCAAATACTGGCTGACCCCACTACTGCCCTCTCATACTTCTATGCACTTCATAAGTATTCAAAGTATCAGAGTTGGAAAAAATATATTACCCTGAACATTTTGCTAGTTTTGTAATATTTTACACATTAATGAGTGAGTCTGTTTAATATGCTCTCAGGTTCATTATAGAATGAATAATACATGCTGGAACTTTCTCTTTTGCCTGCAAATCATACAGAAAATCTCTTTTTAAAGCAGAGTGAAGTGCTGAGCTTTCTTGAGTTGGACAGAGTGATTTATCCCTCCAGGCATCAGGTTTAGTGTTCTGATCAATCCGCCTCTTAAATCTTAGTTCAGCAGCTCAGACACAGCGGGGTGTCACTGCACCTGCCTAATCAGCAGGTAGACCCCCTAATCCTGGAGATTTCACTCTTAGCCCTGGCACCCCTTTTTTTCTAGTTTTTACTGCTGTCTCGTTCTCATCTTAATTGATCAAATGTTAATTATCTTCCATTCCTATCCACCCCCTATGGCTTTTTACTGTGTTTTTAAATTCATTTTCAGTAGGCAGACCTCACTCTTTACTGGTCAAACTAATTTATATTCGACAGATTACATTCAAAGTCAATGCAATAAATTCAAAGTCTTTGCATTGACTTTGAAAGTAATCTGTCGCGTGAAAAATTTGTCTCGTGTCTGGTGTGAAAGCAGCTTAAGAATGGCTCACTCAGCTGGGCAAATAGCCGTGTACAGCTCATTGTGATAAATGCCCGGTAGCAACAAAGGCGACCATTGCCAGACGATAAATTTACACCATCAGTGCTAGCTACAACAAGGTATCTGACAAGTATCTTAGCTCAGCATTACAAAATGAGTATTAACAACATCGCATAGATCACCACTTTTAGCTACACTTACCACGAGGTTATACATTCATCGACGAATTTCAACTCTGAGCACTAACCAGAGAAAAAATGTTATTACACGAACACAAACTCTGGTTTGATCAGACAGAATTAGCAAACTCACTAGCTTGCCAGCCGAGATTGCTCCAAAGAGGAAATATCGATCTCTCTACTGTTTGATTAATTCTGATCAGCATGATCTATGCAAGATAGCCTTACAAAAACAATACAAGAGCTTCCCTCAATTTTGCTTGGGATGACAATTTACAATTCACATCCAACTGAGTTAGCACCAGGTCTACTCACCTCAAGTAGAAACAAGGCGACCTGGGGCGTCATTTATCAACCTGTGCGTAGAAAGTGTTCTAAAGTCTTTCGTAGGAATAAAACTTAGACTGTAAGTACAAAAAAATCTGTATTTATCAAACGTGCGGACACTGGTCATACGCACACCAGTAAGAAATATGTGATGATAAATCCCACCTGTTCTAAACTACCATGCTCGTGCATGGTTAGGCTCATTTGCATTCAAAAACGCCTCCAATTGACCATATATGGTACCAGCAGTCCCTTTAAGAATGCGTTTATTTCCCTCACCGAAATCATGGCAAAGAGGGCGAAGAAGAAGAATTTCTCCGAGATTGAGGTGCTTGTAGGAGAAGTTGAAACAAACCAAAAAATACTGTTTGGAAAACTCAATGCAGGTGTGATCAACAAAAGAAAAAATGCTGCGTGGGAGAAGGTAACGACTGCTGTTAATTCTGTTGGGTCAGCGGAAAGAGCAGTCTCAGTCATTAGCCCAGCTTCAGTGGATATCCCCGATCACCTATAGAGATGTTATAATAAACCATACAAAGCCCAGAAAATAATTTTGAAATGTTGTAACTCTCACCAATAAGCCAGCCATCCTCAACAGCTCCTGCTTGGAGGCGCACACCCACAGAGCTGTTCTGTCGTGCATTCCTCCAGGCCACCGGGCAAGAAAGTTTAACAGAGACATATTTGTATCACAGATTATTTGTGCATTGATTGAATGAAATCCTTTCCTGTTCACGTAACTGAATTCATTGTGTGATGGTGCTTTTATTGCGATGTGGGTGCAATCTATGGCTCCAATTATGTTTGGGAATCCGGCGATGGCGTGAAATTCTCGTTTAATTTCGGCTTGTTGGTGATGTCTGTATGGGAACTGGATGTAAGTTGGGGCAAAGGGAATTTTGGGGCAAAACTGGAAAATTTACTTAGAAATTATTTCATTAAAAAAAATGATATTACTTGGATAACTGCATTTTTACAGAGAGATATATCATAAAATCATTAAAAAATTAATTCTAGCCTTTTGTCTAAACTAGTTCCTGAGTTACAGGTCATAAAATGTGGTCTCGTTTTTGGGTGTTTTGTGTTTTCGGCTGATTTTTGAGGCTTTCCCATACAAAAGTGGATCAAGATACACAGAAGCTAAGGACATTTTCAGATTCTAGGGGATGAATATGGTTAGTATACCCAATTTCAGCCTTGTATAAGCAATCAATTTGGAGCAATAAGATGCCAAATTTGGCTGAAAATGGGTTTGCCAAAAACGTTCAAATATTATTCAAATTTTTAAGGGCTATATCTTGAAATCTATTTGAGATATTGGCCTAATATTTGGCATTTTTTATTTTGTGTGAATATTTACTCGTGAAATTTTTCAAAAATTTTTGAGGAGGTGACCAGGAAAATTTCTCAAAATCTGGATGATTTGACATGGAATGACGCCACTATTGTACGTCCTATGTAAGAGCTTCTGGGGGGGCGACTTCCCAGTCGCTCATCACTGCAGCTTTGCCGGGGTTTATTAATTTAGTGTCTGATTAGTATTAATTTTCTTATTTGTTTCAGCACTTGCAATATCTACGGCACATAATATCCAATTAAATATATAAAACATGGACATCATAGACAGAATTGTAAAGTAAACAGTTGGAGTTATATTTTAATTGCAAGTGCTTGTAGCAAACGCACTTCTTTTACGTGTAATGCCCATTCAGTTACCGTTTGCTGGTTGACTTTATTCGATTTACAGTGCATGACCCGAATCTAGTTCCAAGGGAAGTGACCCAATTAAGCCCATGTACCATATAAGCCCAAATGGTATTTTATTTTGAAATGCATAAAAAAGAGTAAATACAAAAAAGATGGAAGTTTTCCTCGCAAATGCCTACATTTGTCATTATGATGTAACTTTTTTTTGGGACCCAATCACATCCTCCCTTCTTGAGTTATGCTTGCCCTTGTGCTGCCACTGTGCAGAAGCCATTTTTGAAGTGAGCAGGAAACTTCAATCAAAATAGAGCTGTCATGAAAAGTAGTTTTTCTGAAGTTCACTTCTCAGTATTGGTAAGTATTCATGCAAAATATCAAATTTAGAGATTAATAACTCCAATGACATATTGTATGACATATTTCTCTGATATTTAGTGCATTTTGCGATTTTAAAGTTGGTTCTGATTAGTTAGGTGGTGGTACAAGCATATGGCCACAGTGAAGGTCAGACAGAGAGATTCTACTGACAAAATTGGGGGAAGAATTATGGTAAACATAGTAAATGAAACCTCTCAGAGTGTTTTTAAGATAAAAAGTATTTGACGCATGTTATATTTTGATCTCCAGTTGAGGCCAAAATTATTGGCCCCCCAGGAATTATGGAACATTTTCCTAAAATTCTTCCCAATGTTTGCAGCATTGATAAAACTTGATATAATCAAACATTCGCCAGTGCTATTGAGTAGCTTTTGGTACATTTTGGAATATAAACTTCATTTTTAGGCTTGCTTTATATCAAATATAGTGAAAAACAGGGTGGTAAAAAATATTAGCCCCCATGATGGGGTGGTCAATAATATTACCCCCCCATGTGAATGTTTGCTTTCAAAACGCACCTAATTAACCAATCAGCTTTCAAACCACACCTGTGCAGTCAATTGGCTTCCTAACAACACCTGAGCATTCAATCAGCATAAAAGGACTCCAAGGAACAGGGCACTTGAACACATTATTGAGAGGGACTACTTTTACTCACCATGCCAAAGACAAAGAAAATCAGGTTTGAGCTCAGAAAGAAGATAGTGGAAGCTCATGATAAGGAGGAAGGCTATACTGCCATTTCCAAGCGTTTCACGGTGTCTAGAATCGCTGTAAGTTGCATCATTGCCAAGTACAAGGAGACAAATTCTGTAAGAAACAAACCTGGGCGTGGTCGTAAGTGCAAGATTTCAAGAACTCTACAGAGGAAAATAGTCAAGAGATGTCAGCAAGAAGCCCCAGACATCTGCCAAGATGATTGTCGCTGACCTGGCCTCTTCTGGAGTTGATGTTTCAAGGAACACAGTTGTGAGGGCTCTTCATCGTGGTGGGCTTCAGGGCCATCGTCCCAGAAGAACCCCTTTACTCAAAGAGCGGCACATCAAAGCCAGACTGAGGTTTGCCCGTGAACATTTGAAAGGTAAAGAATAAAGATGAGTTTTGGAAGTCTGTGCTTTGGTCTGATGATACTAAACTGGAACTGTTTGGGCACATGGATGTTGCTTATGTTTGGCGAAGAAAGAGAGAGGCCTTCAACCCTAAGAACACAGTTCCCACAGTTAAACATGGTGGTGGGAGCATCATGCTGTGGGGCTGTTTTGCAGCCTCAGGCACAGGGAGCCTTGTTCGGGTGCATGGCATCATGAAAAAAGAAAATTATGTTGAAATTTTGAGGGATAATATGCAGAAATCTGCTCGTAGTCTATCCTTAGGTCGTCGCTGGGTCTTCCAACAAGACAATGACCCAAAGCATACATCAAAATTGGTCCAACAGTTTCTGAAGGATACCAAAACCAAGGTCCTGGAGTGGCCCGCACAGAGCCCAGACCTCAATCCTATTGAGAATCTGTGGCGGTGCTCAAAGTGAATGTCCATGCTCGGAAACCACACAATTTGGACCAGCTAGAACAATTTGCAATGGCAGAATGGGCCAAAATCCCTCAGGAGACCTGTGTCAACCTAGTAAAGAACTACTCTTAGAGGCCTTTTGTCAGTTGTGAAAGGGTACACTATTGACTATTAATGGCTAAGGGGCAAATAATTTTGGATGTCTCATTTTTGCCCTTTCTTGTTTCAACTCCATGTATCAATAAAATATCCTAATCAAACTTAGTGAACATTTTGTCTTTGTAATTTTAGAAACAAATACACTATAAACACTTGTTAATGGTCATTTCTATGGAGAAATCAAGAGTTTTGTCTAATTTCATACGGGGGGCTAATAATTTTGGCCTCAACTGTACATAACAAATTTAATGGGTTTTTTTTCACCTGGGCTTATAATAACCGGCACCATTGAAAAGCCTATTAGTTCTAGTTAAAAGTATGGTAAAAATAATTTGGACTTCTAATAATGAAGAAAATAACCATATGGAGTGGAAATTTGTGTATTTTATTAATTTTTAAAACATTCCTTGATGATTCTAACTTTACATTAAAGGAAAAGACAACCCTTTTTTCAGTTCAAGTACACGTTCTTCTCATTCTGGAAATATTTTTTGGGAATATTTGCAATTTTTATGTACTGAGTAATCAAATCTTAAATCTCTAAAATACAAATAATTTGTAAAAGTTCATGAGTGTCGCCATTCCGTATTTATTAGACAATCAAAATATACTTTGTGTGGCAATGTCCTGGATGGTATGACACGCTTGGCCACAATGAAATCAGCTGATCAGTATTAAGTGTATACAAATTAGACTTGATTATCACTCTTGCTGCAGCTTTATTTTACGCCAAATGATTAAGGCTCGATATTACCAATCATTATTAGAACCTGAGCGACAGAATCAGTCGCAATGCCGTTGTGTGCGGCTGTTGGTTGCTCAACTTCATTTATTGACATGTTTTACAATTATAGTAATAATCCATTGGCAATTGAGGACACGGCTTTTCTCCCCCCTGCGATCTAACAGCGACAAAATAATGGGCTAAATACAGTACAGGAAAATAATTCACTCAAAAATACAACGTAGGCTCATGCTTTACAAATGACAAACTGCTCTGAAACTTTTGCGCCACCTTTTCTGCTTATCAGGTGATTTAACTTGCGCTTCATGATCGTTTAAATTGTTTAAATGAAATAACAGACCATTTGAAACATCTTTACGCAATTTCATAGCTTCCGACCCCTGAGAAAAGAGAAGCATGAGAATTCCGGAGACATAATAGGTTTCCGTGTTACTAGAGGAGAAGTCTACCGGAACGTACATGAAAAAAAACTTCCTTGCACAAGGACTTCAATTCTGCATGATAATCTCTTAAATATGTGTTGATTGAATAATGACTGATCCGCGACTGATTCCAATGAAATATCGCCTTTCACTCTCGTACAGCATGGGTTGATGAAAAAGTGTGTCTCGGCAATTATTTATAATTTTGTAATCCAAATAAAATTATAAAGTGTGAGAACATGATATGTCACCTAAAAGCGTGAGACTCAAACCACACGCGCAAAAGTTGACCAGTACGCAATTTTGAATGATGGTCAACCGGGAGAATTAGCAACACCTGATAGTGTGGAGTGTTATCGTGGTGAAAATATTGATAATTTTGAAAATGATTGCGAACAAGTCAGGACTAAAACTATTTTAAAGGGGTGTCCTGTGCCCCACCAAATTTTCAATTCTTGCTACTCCGCTGGTTTTATTTAATTTATGACCTCCGCGTGCTGAAGAGTTCAGGTGTCCGGATGACCCAGCAAGTTACCCCGACTCCAACAAACATGGCACACCACACACAACGTATAAATCTGATCTTCTTGAGCCGATTCAGTCGTTAAAAACATTTTTCAAAAAATACCCAAGAATATATTTGAAAAGTTGGGGCAGTGTACTTTTATTGGGTAAAATATGAAAAAAGGGTTTTCTTTTCCTTTAAATTTATAGGTTATTTTATTTCTTTCCTAGTAAACCCACCAAGTCATAAGGAGGTCTTTAATCCATTTATTCTTTGGGGGCACATTCTTTTCATGAACTTAAGCACCTGGGTCCCCTTGTCTTAATTGGAAGAGAAACATGGGTAGGCAGAGAGAAGGTTATAGGGACTGGCTAAACATGATGGAGGCTTGCCAAGACAATCATGATGGAAAGAACCTTGCATCATTGGCAAGGAAAAATGGAGTGGACAGAAAGGGCCTGAGACAGAGAGAAAGAGACAGAGTCCAGCTTGATGCTCAGCCAGGGAAGAGAAAGTACCTCCTCACTGCACCCAAGAGATTGCAGACTACAGTCTAAAGTTGGGCTAGGGAACCTTATCCAGAAAGGGCCAGTGTACGTGCAGGCTTTTGTTCCAGTCAAGCTGTGACACACCTTATTCCATTTATCAACCACTAGAGTTTCTGCTAATGGCCTTGATTAGTAGAATCAGGTGTGTCACCTCCTGGTTGGAATGACAGCCTGCACCCACACAGGCCCTTTCTGGATGAGGTTCCCCAGCCCTGGTCTAAAGGTAAAGTCCATTTATTGATCCTATATAACTCACCATACTAGGTGGCACAAGAGCAAAGTAAGTGTCACAGATGAGAACAGTGTCAGCTAGATGTTGTGAGATGGCTCCATATAGAAGCTAGACAGTCTGATTGGTCGTGACCGCATGGGTGTTGCCCCCGAAATCCTGCTTCCCCCCTTTTTCGCGCATTATTCGGCCAATACTGTCGTCATGCCAACCAAAAGCGATAGGTGTCATAAGTGAAGTATAACACATGTCCATACCAAATAAAAAAGTAATCGGTCAAAAAATTGCAGCCTATACTACGTCCAAAAGTTAATCTCTATGGCCCCGTTTACACCTGGTATTAAAATTCGTTTTTTGTGATCAGATTTGAATCGGATAGCGTTTGACCACATACATTTACACCTAGTATTAACATGCGTCTCCAGCCTCCACATTACAATCTGTCCCGCTGACGTCACATCCTTCATCTCCCCTCTCTGAAAGTGGCGAGCCTTGCTTACCTAAAAACAGGTAAATGAGAGGCACCTTTAATTCAATATTTTTCCCTTAAAAATGCATTGGGTCTTATAAATCGGTGTGTTCTATACACCGGTAAAATGCTGCGAGAGGTAAAGGAGGATGTTCCAAGGTATATCCAAGAGAGGGAGCTGTGAGCTAGACCTTGCTCGTGTGTCCTAGAGCTTGGTATTCAGTCTTTTTCGGTCTCTTAAGAGCTAGAAGCTGCGTAGCCCACCGCAAGATAGCGAAAACTTCTAGAAAGAGCGATACAGCTGCCCAAAAACTTCATGTCATAGACTGTGCTGAACAAAATGGAAATCACCATTTTGTTTAAAGTAAATCGAAATAGTTTGGCACAACTTGTTTACGCATTTTTATAAATGAATAGCTACTATAACACAGTCTATGATGAAACCCTTGGAAATGTGTATGTTTTGCAACTAATTTGCATTTTATTCAGCCAATCTTGTTGCCATGGCAACCAAAATCAATACGTGTCATGAGTGAAGTAGAGCATATGTCCATACCAAATATGAAAGTAATCAGTCAAAAATGCGTCCACAAGGAAGTGTCTACGGACTTGGACGCGGTGGCGGCAGCAGCGGTGGCAGAGACGACGCGTGAATCCATAGTAGCCGCCCAACTTCGTCCGGGGGCTACAATGAATCTGCATTTTTACTTTGATTTTCACGAGATGTGGGCAAAATTTTCATCAGCTCTTACACTTTAGGTGTTATCTGAGTGGGGCTTTGCCAAGAGGATCCACTGGATCTTGTTCTGGAGTTTATGACATTCAAACACTCAACAAAATTTAAACTCCTTTCAACAATGGAAGGCCAGGATGATAATGATACAAATGCTTTTTAAAAGATCACCAAGAGACGTTTGCCTGTTCCGGTAATTTGAATACAAAATTTTAAGAAATGTTTTGCAAATAAAAGTTGAAGACTTTCCAATAAATGTCTTGTGGGCTTATTTCGAACACTTGTGGGCTTAAAGGGTACTCATATTCCTTATAAGCCCAGTCCAGACTTTCTATTTTTACAGTCAAATAAATCATCAAATTTTTTGTATATTTATTCCATTTTTAATTTTACATCTAGAGATGAGCGATTAATCTCACTCTTAATACCAATTTTACAAAGAAGTGGTGAAAATTTTTTTGAAAATAAATGCAAAACTTAGAATTTGTTGGGCTTAATTTGGTCACTTCCCCTAAATCTCAAAACTGTAAAAGAGATTTGGTGCTTTTGCAACTGTGGGAAGAAAGAAGACGAAAAATTTTGATATTGGTTTTTATTTAGAAAATGAGTGTGTTTAATAGTGTTGTGGCGTTGCTACGATAAATTGAGCATCTGATACTCCAACTGAAGCGATTAAGATTTGTGATCAGCCTGGGGCCTGTACCATAAAGCTGAATTTGGGCTTATCGCGGTATCTTCAGGTTTAACCCTGGGTTTTCTGTACCATGAAGGCGGCTCACTTCTTACCGAGGTATATCACCGTAGCAAGATAAGCTGAACGGCTAACCTGCTCCGGAGCAGGTTTAGTTCTAGATTCAGATCACAGCGTGCAAAAGCACCGCCTACTGACCAATCAGTTCTCTGAGAAAATGGCATCGCCGTCCATGGAGGTTTCAGTGGAGTTCGGTGCGCAGATGAATACCAATATGTAGGATACAGGTTCTCATCTGAGGGTTTGACATGTGGCGAACGCAGCGGAGTTGTGCGCATATAGTTTCACATCTTGAGTGTATCACAATGCTGTATTTTGCCACGGGGAAAAGCGTTAAAGCCTTCTACTTGTTGCACTTATGAAAGTAAGCCTACTGACCGCTTTGAATTATGTTTTTGTAGTAATTCATTATTTGTTCTCCGGCTCTTTTGACACCGCCGGGGTTACAGCTGAAAAAAAAAAAAAAATCCATACACGCCATAAGAATACTAGCCTGGTAAAACCAGACTCTGCTACTTCGCTTTGCTTCCTACACAGAGTCTGGACAGTCGTCATTGACAAGTGTTTACTTCCTGGTGGGTGGGTGCTTGTCTGAAGTTTAAAATCATTGGTGTACCCGTAAACTAATCACTAACGTTTGGCGATGACGTATGTTATGCGCCGGCTCAGCCGCCTAGTACTTCCGCTGTAAACACAGTCCTTCATACCAGGAATGCAGCGAAAGCAAACTGATCAGTACATTAAAGTTAACACTGTACCCACACTATGCCCATCTACCAAATTTTAGCCTTCACTCGTTCACTTAAAAGAACCAAAGGTGCCCTTTTTGTTCTTCTTACAAGAAACAAACTGTTGAGCGATCGTTTCTCCTGCAGATACTGCTGCTATTAAAAAAAAACATAAGAGACCCGAAACCAACGGCAGAATCGGCGAGAATAATGGATTATTTACATCAGGACTAAATTTGCGCTGACATGAAAACTGAACCATAATAACGAGTTTGCTATGTAACTTTATAGCAACATAGTTGGCTTTCGTTCATGGATAATGACAACATAACACTGAGGCAGCGAATAGGTCGTGTGACATGAACAAAAACACGGCTTTTAAAAACTTTGCTGCTAATTAAAACAGTGTGAAATTCGCGGGCAATGGAACACTAGAAGCTACAAGCTAGCTGAGGTGGTTCGGCTGTCTCTCACAGAGATGAACAGGGTGCCTAATTCATATGTTTCATGATGGATATTAAGTAGATATGACAACTTTTCTCGAAACCTGTAGGGAGTAGCGCTACATCATTTCCATTCAAAAAACTAACCAAACATTCATCTTGTTGTGGCTATAAGTCGCTGATACCCGGGATTTTTTCCACGACAGAGCGAACGGCCTCCCGTGTATCTATGTCCGTGGTCATTGTTGATTTTGGAGACTACAATTTAAAACTCGGCCCAGCAGCCACATCATGGCTCTCGGCCACGCCTTCTGTTCGTTGGTTGGTCCAGCGTCTTTTCTGCCGAGGTAAATGAGGCAGAGCTTTGAGTAACCAGACGGAGTAATGAAGCGAAATGAAATTCAGCAGAAGTACGAAGGCTGGCGGAGTCAGGCTATAAGAATACATCCTCGCATCACGCCAATTTAATGAAATACTTAACTGTAATTTTACTGATGGGGCAGTGACATTAAAAATGATAAGATACACGCATCCCTATACCCAATAGGCTTCGTGCTGGATCATATCCAGTAAAGCAGAAAAGGAGAGTGATGCGCTCACTAGCCTACGTAGCGCCTGTTGTCATGATTTCCTGCAGCAGAAGTAAAATTAAATGATCACTATTGCAGCAATAGCCCACATACAATCATGAATACGGGAGTTATTTGCAGTGATATTATCATTATAATTAACTTACGCATTTTCACGGTCAGTGATTTTTTTTTTTTTTTTGCCAACTGTCCTTTCTGTATTTGGCAGCTGCAACAGTGTTAATTTTTGCCAGGATCATATGTTTATTCTCTTCATATTTTTATTAAGAGTGCTTGCTCCGCATTTGAAAAGTATGCAGCTTTACTTCCAGTCGGTTTGTCCATGTTTGCAATTGGTCATTTGCTTCAAACATCACCCCTTTTATGTGAACGCGCACATACCTAGATTGGAAAACCCTGGGTTCAATTACCGAGTTGATAACTGGCTTTGTGGTACCGCTTATCAGGAATGCGAAAGTCTGGTTAAGTGCAGCCAGATAACTAAGAGAAACCTTGGGTATGTTAATCCAGCTTTATGGTACAGGCCCCTGGTTTGATTGGTGTATTACTGCTTTGATGCAATTTTACAAAGTGAATTCTTGAATCATTTTATTATTAATTTAATTGAATTATATAGAGTGGTTGTTTGTGGATCTAATTTGGCAAAATTAAATAAAAATTAACATTTACAGAATGATTAAGACTGAAAACACATGTTATAGAGGCTATATTGCACAGATATGAATACAGGTGAGGCTAGAGATTTTGGCTTTCTGGTGTGCCTTGGGCATGAAAAACTTGAAAACCACTGCACCAGGAAATATTTCAACACAAGGTCACATAAAGACTTTTTCACACCAAGGACGAACAAAAAAGCTAAATGAAAACATGGTTTTCATGCATTCCTCCGAAAATTAAAGATTTGCATAAAAATTCTGCCATGACAACCATGAGAAAGAAAATTTATTGATCCCAGGAACAAAAGTCTTTATTTTTTTGGTTGGTTGTTTTATCTACACTCGAAATCCACGAGATTCGAAACAGCAGCAGGAAAAAAAGAAATCCATTTTGCAAAATAATACAGCTTTGGATCATATAGGCCACATGAGATCAAAATTTTAATAGATGCCATTCGTTTTATCCTTTGTTTGCAAAAGCCCATAGTCTCTCGAATGCAACGTTCCAGAGGTTTAGGGCCTATTTGATAGGCTTCATTTTCCATTTTTATTTTGCACTTTATTATGGAATTTTATTTAGCCGCATTAGGTTAAAGCCTGGATGATATTATTGTTGTTGTTGTTTTTGGTATAATTGCTGTTATTTTGCCTAATGCATCATTCCCTCTTTGAAGTATAACCATTTTTTAATAGAGACAGTTTTTTAAGCTACTACCGTTGTCACACTCAGTAAGTGAGAGCAACAAATAAAGGGGTAGAAACTGAGTCAAGTTTCCACCAAAATGTTAGTTTATTAACAAGTTTAGTTTAGTTGATTACTTATTTAACAAAAGACAGTGCAAGCCACCAATACCAGGCAGAACGGTGATAACGAGGAGATATGTGGCTCAATCAAGGTAGCGATTCCCTGAGCTCCGCAGCTCCCAAGTCTAGCGGGACAGAGAACCGGGAGACCAACACAGTCGCAGGTTTTAAAGGCTTCAGGCACACCTGCGCGCCGGTGTGCCCGATATTGCTGATTGCCTCACGTGACCTGCAGGGAACACAGGAATAACAAGACAGGCCTAGGAAAATACAGGTATAGAGGACTGTGACAGCTGTCGGTAGCCAATATGTAAGGCACGATTCTCTTAGCGTGAGAGTAATCAGATGACTCAGCAATTAATGTTTAAATGGCACATATACAGTACAAAAGAAATGGTACATTTACAGTACTGTGCAGAAGTCTTAGACGCCCTGCATTTTTTAGAATTTAAATCTGGCTTTAGATATTTACTTTTTGGGCTCTAATTTCTTGGCGCAGCACAGGGTGGCGCAGCCTACGCAGTGGTAATTTTGTCCGGTGCAGCCTGCGCAGTGGTAATTTTGTGCGGTGCAACGCCGTGTGCAGCCACTTTGGCAATTTGATAGATGGACGTGCGCCAAGATGGGTGTGGCGGCGTAGTAGGGGGAGGTGTCACATATTCATCATGACGCAGCGACAATTTAGTGGCAAAAGGCTCCACCGAAAGTGCGCAGAGAGCTCGCCAGCTCCAACCTGGTTTATTTTCTGTGCAGTGGTAATTTGGCTGACTGGCGCACAGTGCGCACATGTCACCGAAACCTCGCAGACAGGTTTCCAGAATGTCAGGCACATTTCAATCATAGACTGTATAAAAAGATGGACGCAGCACCGGTCTGAAAAACGAAGCCCATGTGTAAGTAACGTAAAATGGCATTCTATTTAATAGCCAGCAGATGGCGACGTCGGTGGTTGCAGAAAGAAGTTCAATGCTATAGAAGTCTATGAAAATTACCCTACTTTCCCACCTGATTTTTCATTTAAATAATTATTTTACACATTATTTTATGGTAGCTATAGCAAGTTTCATGTCTCCGTCGATATATTATGATGTTCATTTTTGTAAATGATGGTCCCATATAGACTAGAATAAAGGATAAAGCCAGAATATGCTTTAGGGGCGTGGCTATCCACTGGTCCTCGTCTGATACGGTCAGATCCAGAGCCACGGTCCTCCCTGGATCTTCAATACACGCTCTCGTCCAATTGAAATCACATCCGGTTTCAAAATGACAACATGGCGCAATTCAAATTGCCAAAATCGAGGCTTCCTTTATGGTATGCTGAAACCAATGGGTGACGCCATGGTAGCTTCGTCCATCTTTTTATACAGTATATGATTTCAATGCAATAAATAATTATAGCAACCACTATTTAATGTAACTATCTGAATCAGCACGTAAATTATAGTATCTATATCGATTGTCCTGATGTCAAATCAAAGGCGGTTGGTAAGCGTAATGGAAACTCGACCTGACAGCCCTCAGAGTGTCAGTGCATTCTCTGGGACATGTTGCGTGCTACACAACATAGCTGTACGCCATGGATGTCACTTTGACCTCACGCAGGAGAAATTACAGGACTTGAGACAGAGAGAGGCCGAACTGCATGTGCCGTATCAGCAGGGAGATCAGCAGCGCGCACGGGAGAGGAGAGACCACCTGGCTGCACAGCTCTGTCCTTAACACTAGAACCGCGGCTGCCGCTTTTTATGCGGCACTGATGCTAGTAATGCATGATATTTCATGTCAGTAAAAGATATAAGTCCATCCGTCCATGACTTTTTCTAAATATGTGTTTTCTATGTTATATGAAAGTTTTGAACTTCTGTTTTAAAACGTACGTGAGTATTGATATTAAATTACTTTGAGCACCATAGCCGTTTTTTTTGCAGCAGTGGCTTTGACCGCAAATAGCCCAGTCTGCAACGTACGAGAGAGAGAGAGAGAGAGAGAGAGAGAGAAATGTGTGCATGCGGGCACGTGAGTGCGTGTGTAGGCTATGTGGGTATGTGTCCTTCAGCTGCTATCACACCGGGCGCAAAACAAATTTTTCGCACGACAAATCACATTCAAAGTCAATGCAAAGACGGGAATGCACAGGTTTCTATCTATCGTGCGGAAAATTCTTTTCGCGTCCAGTGTGAATGCGGCTTTAGAAACATAGCCTGATCTGGGCTACATTTATCTAAACATTATTATTACTATTAATTTTATTATTGTGTGCTATTAGCCTACTAAAGGTAGTCTATAGGCTTTCACAGCTGTTAAGTGCACCCCTTGTTGGATTCGTTCTTGTTGCAGTAGGGCTACACAATTGGGCAAATGTTGACTCAGGTTGCTGTTTTCTCATATAACGTGTTTGTCAGCATAATTAATTATTGTACGTAATAAATTCACATTTATTTATTGGCAATTTTTTATTTCATTTGTTCAAAAACAATATATTGTTGATTCTCTCTTTATAATCGCACAATATTATGAAATGGCCTCACATTTGCACTGCCGTGAAAAAAGCGGCAGCCACGGTTCTAGGGGGATTTAGAATTCCGCGGCTGCTTTTGCATCATCAGCCCGTGGAGGTATGTTCGTGTGACCATATATTCGGCCACTGCGAGCTTGAACCTCCCGGACCAGAACATCAGCTTCCTCCTAGCTGAAGTTTGGCCGTCTGGTGTTGCTGCTGTGTCCTACTTCATCCATGTCGAACGAAATTTGCACTGTGCCTCCCCACGGTGCTTTTAAAGGTGAGGAGAGGAGCTCATTTGATTGGTGAAGATTTGACTTGGCTGTGTTAATCCCACTCACGCCTTCTCTCCTCCCTCTTTGCCACTTGCGCCGGCAGGAGGGATGGAGGTGTGACAGAGGAGTACTTGCGCCGGGCAAAAAATTGCAAAATGTGCCTGGATACACCCAGTTGGCACGGCACTCCCCCCATTCGCCGTGCCTGCGCCTAGTCAACAAATTTAGAGCCCTTTATCTTCCATATTGGTGTTGCTGAAGATAAAAAGTATGTTTGAAATTCCAAATGTGAATTTCAAAAAGACTTTTAAAAAAATGTTTTTATTTCATTAATAAACAATTGATACCAATAATTTAGTACAGAGCCTTGATGTCAACAAAATCATGGCTGTCTACAATTTCTTGGAGTGATAGACGTAAGTGAGACGGTCAGTCTGCAGAAGGACAATGGCCATTTTTCCACACTGCTTGGAACAAGCAATTAGCCAATCATCTTACAAAACTGTAGCACAACAGTACAGTGTCCCAGATTTATAGGCAAAGGGTAATCACACCTAATATTGGATTGATTTAGTTTCTAACAGTTTACCGCTCTGTATACTGCATTTCTCAGTTATAAGAAACTTTTCATTGATTTCATTAATTTGCAAGCGTATTTGCCCTGCTTTTAAGGTATAACTGAATGTCAACATTGGGGTTGAGAAAGTGTATTATTGTTTGAATTGAATAAATAAATAAAAAAATATCGACTTTACGTACTGGACTATTTTTTATTTTAAATTTTCTATCCCCAACCACGCCCATTCCATCAGAATGAAAATCTTCGGAGATCTTCGGAAATCTTTGGCTGTGATGTCATCTCAGGAACCCTGCGCGATCACAGGTACACAATGAATGGCGAAAACAATAGATTTACATCTGAATACAGGCTTTTATACTGTGCTGAATATCGTTGGAAATGGCGAATAGAGGCGTTGTGTTTGCCTGTAGTGTCTCTGTGAACGCAGCCAGTGGTGTGTCAACTCATTCATTCCCCAAGGTCTGTGGCATAAGGCAACCGTGGGTATATTTTGTCCAGACAACGAGGGCCGACTTCGGGTACTCGAAACCTTCCAGCACATCGGTTATGATATGTTCCCAGCACTTCAGAGATGACTGTTTTGAAGTACCTCCTTCGATTTCTCAGACTGAAAGTGGTTTTATGAGCACTGGTATGAACATAAGTTGCTGGTGTACTCACGATACAGTTCAATGGGGAATTCAGTCTCGGCTTACTACGTTTCTTTGCTTTTTTTACCTGAATTACCATGGCTTATATTTGTGCAGTGAAGAGAAGTATTCATTCTGTACTGAAAACAAAGGGATATTTTTATGTTCCATCGAATTCCAGGGGTAATAACAAACAGAGGAGAGAAAGTTCGCCGGCTGAGTGAATATCGTCAAAGACGGTGATACATGTAGAATACTGAAAGGGGCTAGACGGCAGAAAGGCCGATTACACCCGTGTCTATAGTATGCATTTCATAACACGTATGAAGAAACTATTCAGGGCTACACAGATGGCCAAAACAGTGCCTGTTACAGTACACGAAGAGGTAATAAATCAGGATTAGACGATCACTTAGTCTCTAACAGTATTTTCGTTTTCATGAATATGTGATTAAAACTGTAATTTTAGGGCTTAAATAAATAGTCTGTTTACTGCGAACAAGCTAATATCAAACCTTTAACATGATACTTTATTGTCCGATCGGAATGTGATTTGATGGCTAGGCTACTCGTGAAGATGCAGCACAAGTAATTTGCAATTACTCTGCTCCACTTAAAGATAATCAGTCGATTGATCGCCCCTGCTAACACGTCTTGTATAAAATTTTGTCAAGTTCCTACTTCAGACTTATAAATAATTGCAAGAACCAGCGCAATTTTTATTTGAAACTTAATATTGTTAAGCCAGCTCTGGAGGTATTTTTACTTGCAGGGAAACCAGCTGACACGATGAATCCTGACTGGGCACCAGCTTTACACCTCGGTCGTGGAAATATAAAGAATCAGTCTCGATTGATCGAAATTCTCTTTCTGAAGCCAGAAACTGAAAAAGACAAAATCAGAGAAACAGACTTGACCACTTTTACAGAGAGAGCTATTGACGAGGCCATATACAACAAAATGAGGAGGTCGTTCAACTGTTCGGTGTTAAGTCCTTCAGCAGAATCTGGCACTTGTACGACAGTAATTGACATTGTTTTCTCCTATCATACCTGCTTTATTGCAAACAAATTACTCTGCAGCGAATCTGCTCTCATATTTTATTACTTCTACGAGGTCTGAAGCACCAGGTAATTTAGAATGTCTGGACAATTGACATTTGGAAAACCAGATACATTTTCGCTACAATGGGGGCAAGAGTACCACACACAACCTCCACTTTTTTGGCTTTTTTTTTTTTTTTTTTTTAGCCAGAACAATTTTAAAAGGGGGCACAAATATTTTTTTTTTTTTGGGGGGATTATTAAGAACAACTAAAATCGCCAGTTGAGCTTGAAGAATCGTAGGAGTCTTCCATTGATGAAATACAATGCAATACATGCATGGTCCCTGAGATGACGTCACTTCCTGTGAAGCAGGCAAATCATTTTCGTTTTCGCCAACTCTCGGGAAACCAACTTTCTCAAGACGATTATGCTCAATCCGCTGTTTGAATCAAGTTGATATTTAAGGTTAATCTTTTTCAATAATTAAACACACCATAATTGGAAGAAAAATTGTTGACTCAAATTAAATTCAGTTATACCTTTAAATGTGCCTATGACTTTTGCACAGTACTGTATATGTCCGCATGGCTGACTGCTCCAAAAGCAGTAGCCTGTATAGGCCCATTGCCTTCAATGCTGATAAAAAACTCTACTGCAGTAGATGTCATTCTGAGAAAAATTCATGTTCTTTCTGTCAATACAATCTCATACTGTAACCTCATTACATCTTCCTCATTGTCACATCTTAATCTTTGGGAAGGAATACCTACTAATTATTTTTCAAGAAATTAATTCTGCGAAAATTAATTTTGCGATAATTCTGGTGAAGCCGTCGTTTACCCGGACTACTGGTATTGGTTTGTTACTAGTAAATGTTATCTGAAGCTGCATGCGCTTTTGGCTTTCACTTAGTTTTATAAGGCAATTGAAAGCTTTTTTCACAGATAAGCCAATGCTATTTTTACACGCTTTTAAATGCATAAATTGACAGCAAATTACAATAAATACGACAAAATTAATCTTTGTATTATTTTTTTTTTTTTGTGGTGGTAGTGTCGGGGGGTTAGGCATTCGCAGTGAACCGCCCAATCACGGGAATTCTTTGCTTTATCATCACGGTAACAAAAACTGCATACCGTCACAGCCCTAGGTTAAATGCGCATTTGTCCTGGTAAGCAAACAAGGGAAGACCGAGGGTAGAACTTTGGCACTGAAAATTGCATTTTAACATAACAGTTTACTTATCACTGCATTTCTTTAAAAAGGAAAAAAAATTCTGAGCTGGTTTTTAGCTCACCTGGACAAAGTCCAGATGAGGTTATGTCATGGCCTGCTCGTGCGTCGTCATGTGTCGGCGTCTGTAAACATCTTCTTCTCCGAAACTACCGGGCCAATGAAGCTGAAACTTGGCATGCATGTTCTTACCCACGAGGACACCAAAGTTTGTTCGAGGCGTTCCGATCCAACTTCAAATATGGCGGCTTTGGCAGCAATATTGGAAGTGCTATTTTGGCTCATTAGTCCCTCATTTCTGGAGCGATTCAGCTGAAATTTGCTGTGTATGTGCCAAATAGCAAGACTGAACATATATTGTATGGGCTTAGCTGTGCATCGCATTTTATGATGGCTTTGGCAGCCATATTGAAAATGCTATTTTGGCTCATTAGTCCCTCATTTCTGGAGCGATTCAGCTGAAATTGGCTCTGTATGTGCCAAATAGCAAGACTGAACATATTATCACGGGTTTAGCTGTGCATCGCATTTTACGACGGCTTTGGCAGCCATATTGAAAATGTTATTTTGGCTCATTAGTCACTCATTTCTGGAGCGATTCAGCTGAAATTTGCTGTGTATGTGCCAAATTACAACACTCAACATATATAACTCTGGTTTTGCTGTGCATGGCATTTTGACCTTCATTTGACCTCTGTCATGGGGACACGCCCCTTAATTTCAGAAATATCTTTAAAAATCTTCTTCTCTGGAACTGTGTGACTGATCGAGCTGAACCTTTGTATACACCTTCCTGTAGCTAGGGAGATGAAAGTTTGTTCGAGGTGTTCTGATTCGATTTCAAATATGGCAACAGCGGCAGCCATATTGAGATTTCCTTTGTGGATGCTTAGCAGCAAGGCTGAACATGTTACAGGTTTTGCTGTTCAATGCGTTTTGACATTCATTTCACCATTGGGCCACACCTTTTTATAGGAAATACCAATAAGAGCACTTTTTCACTGATCATGCTGATAGTGTTTAACTGTATGAAAAGTGTATTATTGCTACAGGAAAATATTGAGCTATCTAGACTAAAATTCACTATGAAGCCAGCTGTTGTGGGAAGCCTCAGGAAAGAATATGGTGTGGTACAGTGAAGCATTAATTGGTAAGTAAACTGTTGGATGCCTGTTGGAAATGATTACCACAGAACATCCCCTCTGTCCTCTTTCTTTCGATCCTGGAGAGTGTATGAATCTAATAAATACACTTTTCCAAACATGTCACATTTTTTATTTTTTCCCAGTGCATTGAAGGTTATTTTAAATGGATCTACAAACATTATCACTTACTTTTTAAAATTTAGATATATGGATCTGGGAACAGAAAATATTTGCAAAATAATTCAGATTGAATTTTTTTGGTTTCCAAAACATTATTATCAATTCAAAATTGTGCCCAGCTTATAATGTACGCTGTAAGTTTTTATTTCAAAAATATTTTCATTAGCATGTTAAACCATGTTTGTGTTTAATTGGCAAATGAAATAATACCATTCAATGGTTGACTTAAACAAAAGGACTGAAAAACTTTGTTGGAGTGAATGTCCAGGTGAGCTGCAGTGCTGTGGCACTATTTTGCAGGAAAAGTTATTTGGACAGAATGTACTACAGTGCCCTCAAAAATGATTGGCACCTGTAGTGAATATAAGCAAAACAGGCTGTGGGAAAAATGTTTTTGTTGTTTCTCCTCTTGGTTTTTCACTCAAAATATTTGAAAATCTTACCTTTTAACTGAAGTAAAATTATTGGAGGAAAAAATGTCGACTTGTAAGATATTTTTGCTCCAAAACATGTGTGCTCCAATAATTGGTGCCCAGCGAAAATCCTATGATAAAAATCTAAATGAAATATGTTTCCAGTCATATTTTACTTTAAAATATAAATTAATATTTTTATTAGGAACTCTTCACTGGTCATCCATGATTTCCTGTTTCACTGTGATATAAATATGAGGTGAGCTGTACCTAATATCCTCAGTCATTCATCACTATGGGAAAAACCCAAGAAAACATTGACAATGTGCAACAAAAAGATGTGGATGTGCACATCAGGATATGGATTTAAGAAAATCTCGAAATGGTTTCTACTATCTGGGCAATAATTAAGAAGTTAAAACGACAATAGATGTTAAGTGTCAGCAGGATGATTCCCCTCCCTAACTACCCACTGTAACATCACACTCACGTACGGTTTGATGTGCACAAAGAGAAGTACTACATTTCAAAATTTCTTACTGTTATAATTAAATAGCTTACTCAGTGTTGTCTAGGTACAACATGGAGCGATGTATTAAAAGCTCACCATTTCAAAGAGTTTTGGGAAATATTTTAAAAATCACAATTTTCTGTTCCCCCTCATGACAGGAAATAGACCTTTCTTTTTACATCCAAAAATAATATGCAACCCACAGAAATAATACACATGCAATGTACAGGGAGCCTTGCTATTAAACTGCATTAGTAAAATTAAAAGACCACAAAACTAGGCACAATCTTGAACAAATAAAACCTCTGAATTTCCCCACCTTAACATGACAAATACTGTGGAATGACCCTATTCTGATTATTATTAATAAAAATAATAATAATAATAATAATTATTATTATTATTCTTCATCCATTATCTAACTCGCTAATTCCTGAGCTCAGTCGCAGAGGGGAGGTGGGGTTGGGGGAGAAGGGGAGTGGGGTGGGGGGGTATCCTCTTCCAACGTACAATAGAGAGACATGAACACACAGTAGACAGTCCAGTGATCCACATCCATTTGCAGGGATCGCACCCCCTTCACTCACACATTCAAGCCTATGAGCAATCATGGAGTCACTAATTAGCATGGCACTCGTGTCCTTGTCCTTGTCTCACCTCAGCAGCTGCAACAGTAGCTGAAAAGTAATCTTTCATATGGAGTGGTTCCCTCCAGCGTTTGGCACCCTTTTTTACATGTTGCTTATCTGTCACAACTCTACTATAGCTGGAAATGAAACGGTAGTGGTTAGAGAGTATCTTGACCTGTGATGACCTCTCAGTGTCATTCGATACCCCTGAGCTAAGCTGTGTTAATGGGATGTAATTTTGAAGCTGGATAATTCAATTTCGAGAGGGAAATGTATGTATTTCTACAATGGGGGTCTAGCTAATGAGTTTAGTGGGTAGACCACTCAGATAAGACCAAGATATCAAGTACTACTGCTGCGATACAGTTTTGCATTGGGGATTCAGACCTGAAAGATCACGTGTACTGGCTTTATATTAAAATAATTAGCACCCTTTTTATAAATTATGACACTGAGGAAACTATTTCTTGCACCAATTAACTACTCCCAAGATCAGGCCACCCCTGGCCAAATTGGGGCCAAAAGCAAATTTGGGTAAGGTGCCGCCACACAATGCTAATAAGTTGCTGTACACATTTTTTTTGAGGTGACAGATTTCCACAAATCATTTGAGTTTGCCACGCTATCTGGGTATAAAGTGCAAACAAAAATAATGTTTTACATTTTTACCTGAACGAACCCACCTGCAACTGAAGCATAATCTTCTTCTTGTCTTGTTTTTGTTTTCTTCTCCCTCGCTCCTGACTCATGATGTCTTTTAGTTGCCATTTCTTCACCTGTACAAAACATGCTCAAGCAGCTCATGCCCGGCGTCTCTGACCAATGATAGGTCAGAAGTTAATTGGCAATCATTTCAGCGATGAGTGCGACGTCAGGTGACAGGTCTCTTTGCACTCCTTGAACGGACTTCGTGCCCTGTGCACAAACGTTGTGCACATCATGTTTGTGCGCATCACACGAGGCCATAAGTGCAGTGCGTGTTCTGCATTTAGCGACAGGTGGCCCCGCCTAAGATATACACTGGCAGAAAAACATCCAGACACACAAAGAGACACACACTCTCACACTTAAAGTACAGCCTTAAACTGTCTTTTCAGAGGAATTTACAAATCAAGCAGCAGTAATGCCATTAATGCTGCATCATCTAAAATTGCTCTAAGATGCTTGAGGGGAAAATAAAATGCTCAGATGCAAAGATTCAGCTGTAATGTTTTTTGTTTTTTTTTTGCCAGCAGTACCATAACTTTCATCTAATTGTTCTCAGAGGATTGGTGAGGGAACCATTAAGTAAACTGAGTATTACGTTTCAATGAATTAATAAAAATGTAGAACAATACTATTTGAGCAACAATAAGAACATTGCTCAGTTGTCCTATTTGCTGAGTACCAAAGGAGTCACAAGATATTTATGAACAGAGGGTTAGAAAGAGGCCTAATTTATGGACAGGGGACGAAGCCTTTTATGTGGGGAACAATAGGACTTTTTTTGGGGGGCATGTGCAGTTTGTGTGTTAATATGCAGCCTCTTGTTTTATTGCAGTGGACCAGTGGAGGAACTGCTTTGAAAAATCTCGAGTGTGATGCCTTCCCTTTGTATCTGACATTGAGACATGCCCTTGCCCATGTGAAACTCTTTGTGGGTCATTTCTCTGTTTAAGATTCGGATCTAGCTGATCGTATGCAGTGAAGATAAGATTCCACAGATGCTCAGATCAAAAGAGAAACGGTGTTTGTTTCACCAGTAGGTCAATTGCTTCCAGGGGCATATGTAAAACAGTTGAAGAAATGCCACAAATGCTAACTTTAGGGAAAATAATAAATACGGAATACATTTTCCAACTGGGAATAATTCAAATTTTATCTGTTTTTAAGTTCAATAATTATTTTGTCAGATCATACAAATATACAATTAAAAGACATTTAGCAAATGCTACACTCACAATTTCAGAGATGATGAGAAAAGGAGCAAATAAACCACACAATTTACCCAGCAAGCGCGGTTTACCCAGCACAGTACCAGCTTTCCAGAAAGCCTGACTTCGATAATGCTATTGTGCTTTGGTAAGATCAGGAGGTAATGCCAGTCAAGATTATTATAATGCAGAGTTTATGAGTTGTTTACTGACCATGAGTGAAATTAGGTATTGATAAGGAAATAGAGAGGGAGGGAGGGAGGGAGAGGGAGAGAGAGAGAAAGATGGCACATGCTCCTAAATACCAATATTTAAAGAGCAGAGATCCTAATAATATTCTCTCCCACTCTCCCAGCTCAGTGTTGTTTGCTTCCCTGTCTGCATACCTGCTTGCTTGTTTGTTTGGAAGAGAAAATGGGAAACTCGTCCCACTGGCACACTCAGCCTGCTAACTCTGTACCTTTTTCAAACTTTGAAACAGGGATGCCAACTCACTGTCTTTTATATAGTTGCTGCTGAGGAACAGGCACCTCGTAGAGGACTCAGAAATAGCTTCAGTCACCAATTTACAGCCAGGACAGCAGTGTCAATTTTCCAGGCCTGGATCAAGAATCTAAATTGTATTATGCAGGGTTTTGCCTATCATTGTAACACTTAGGAGCAACAATGAGACTTTCACTGTGTCTGACCTGAATGAATTGGAAAAGCTATGGTGAGAGTCCTCCACCTCTCTGGAAAAAAAAACAGTTTTTATATGTAAGATGTGGCGAGAGAAAAAAAATCCCTTTTGCTCCAATGGCGTTCCCTGGGCCCATCGCATGGGTTGGAGCACTGAGACTCCTCTCAGTGGGTTGTGAGAGGAATTGAGCTACTACACAGCAACATTACCCATCAGCTGGTAAGAGGTTACATCCACTGAAAAAGTAGATATATCGTCACTGGTGGCCTTTGTCTGAATACGTTTGTGATTGCTAGCAGGGTCAACAGATGTTGCAACACAGAATAGAAAACGTAGTCATCCTCAGGAACAACTCATTTCTTTATATTTAATGAAATATTAATTCAGAACTTTTTTCTTGGAGCTCAGTAGATTTAGGTAAATATGTCACCACCAAGAGTGTTCATCAACTGAATCAATGTCTTCAGCGTTATTAAAAGAAAAATAACTTCTGCGATTCGAGTCCACTAAGATCAAAACTATATCATAGTCAACAGCACAAATTATGTACAATTACATCTATAACACCACCCTGCATCATTTTTGCTGAATAAAATCCAATTCTTGTTTCTTACTAACTTTAGGGTGCCGATTTCAAAAATAGTGTCTGTTTTGCTCTAGCATGTCACATTTTCTCACAATGTATGATGAGCATTTCATAGTATTGTCACTTTCGACAACCACTTCTACGATTAAGAAGTGCTTAACCACCAGTAAAACTGCCACAATGAATGATTTCTATTTTCCTCTGAGCCAGGTGAGAACAATTTGTTCAATTCTTGGTTGATTTTCACATGTAGAATGATTCTAAGGACATTATTTTGTGCTTAATCCTGATGTCAGGCGTAGTAATATGGCCACTGACAGAGGAGAATGCAGACATGATACAGATGTTTTCTGCTACATCTGTTGGTGTTTCACTACACCCAAATAGCATTTGTTGCTGTTTTGATCAGTGCATAAAAGCCGATTTATATGATATAATAAGGAATATCTTCATTTTTATTTTGTGAAAAAACTGTGATAGAAACTTTTTACTCGCATTTTTTAATTCAGCATCCTCAAATTAAGTAAAATGAGGCCTTTTTGGGAAATCAGCAGAAAATTTTTTTCAACATGCAGGGTGGTGTTACTGTTGGTGCCCACAGAGAGACTGCCCCGAACCAAATTATTCCCGTAAATCAAAGAAAAGAAAATTTAATCCTTAGGTAAACTGCATTTTGTTTTAATGCAGAATGCTTAAAATCTAACTGTGTCATCTTGCTTTCATTTATCATTGTGTATTCTTAGATATATCAATTTGAAAA
This sequence comes from Gymnothorax javanicus, assembly GCA_029692085.1. Classification (NCBI taxonomy): domain Eukaryota; kingdom Metazoa; phylum Chordata; class Actinopteri; order Anguilliformes; family Muraenidae; genus Gymnothorax; species Gymnothorax javanicus. The sequence goes on along the minus strand of CM056196.1, from coordinate 59,664,728 downwards.
AAAGAATTCATGATTTGTCAAAAAACCTGACGAGATACACAAATTTTTAGGGCAAGTTTGAAATCAGCGCCTTCGAATTATATAAAATCAACACAGATTATCAAATCAGCAGAGAAAAAGTTTCAAAATGCAGGGCGGAGTAATTTTCTCCCTGAAACTGAGTTTTTGGCCACCGCCATAGATCCTATGTGTTGGTGCAATAACTTGAAAGTTTTAATCATAATCATTTGAAACTTCGATTATTAATTCTTGGTGCATAGATGATAGACTCATTTTGTGTGACCCCACAACCTGTCCTGTAGCGCCACCACAAGGCTAAACTTTTCATTTTTAAAAATAAATAATTACCTCCGCCAAACAAAGTTGGCAGGAGGTTATGTGATCGGTGCCGTTTGTTTGTTTGTTTGTGAACAAGATAACTCAAAAAGTAATTAACGGATATCTCTGAAATTTTGTTGGTGGGTCGCTATTACATCAGGGATGGACCCTATTGATTTTGACTGCGATCAGTCAAACAATATGGCCACCACGGAAGCCATCTTGAAATCCAATGACATGCAATAACTGAACTTTGCTCCCACTCACCAAGATTTGGACTGTGCTGCCTTGGCGGAGGTTTGCACTCTAGGAGTGCCTCTAATTCAAACTTTTTTAATGGGAATCAGATCAACTTTGCTGGACCTGATACTTTTTCCTCTAGTGCTGCCACAGGACCAAACTATGGGTTTTACCTATAGGAAGAATTCTGTGGGTTTGGGGATATACCCTGCTGTCGTTCACTGACCGCTTTTGTCTGGTTATGCAACATTGTTTAGAAGTGGTATACGGGTCAATGACGTGACATGCAGATTTTTGTGTCCGAGTGCACTACTTTGGTTTAAAATAATTTTAAATGATTCATAATAAGCATCATTTTATTCTATAAAACCTGCTAAATTTGAACATATTCAAATGGGGGGGGTGGAGCATTAATTTATATTAGAAATAGTTTTAAATGTGGTGAAATTAATTTGGATACGCCTTTAGAATGTGTGGCTATTAATGTAATGTTCTCAACAAAAATGAAATTCAACATTGTAACTTTACATAATCCTCCATCGCATGGGGCATCGTTTTACCAGGATTTGGATGAATTACTTAAACAACTAAATTGTAACTGTGAAACTATATTTTTAGGAGATTATAATATAAATTGGTTGGACAAAGGCAGCAAGCAAAAACTAAAAACAATTTATTCAAAACATAGTTTCCAGCAAATAATCAAAGAACCGACGAGACTTACTAAAGTCAGTAAAACACTTATTGACTTGATATTCACAAATAGAACTGAAAGAGTAACAAAGATGTATAATTTAATTACAGGCCTGTCCGACCACAATATGGTTTTAATTGTAAGAAAATTGACGAAAAAACGTCTACAATCCTGGTGCAATGACTCCGGTAAACTAGAGTTTGCAGGCATACCAAAGAACAAAATGACACAATTTGAAAATGAATTACGGAGTATTAATTGGGACGGTGTTATGCAAATTCATGATGTAAATACCTGTTGTATTACTATGATAAAAACGCTTACAGATTTGATGCAGAAATATATTCAGCCACTGAAATATCCACAATGTCGTAGGGTTTTACCATGGCTAAATAAAGATATTCGCCAACTAATGAAGAAAAGGGATCTTGCGCTCAAACAGTCATTAGTTACTAAAACACAAACAGACACACTAATTTTCAAAGGGTTAAGAAACGAGGTAATTAGGGAGTTGCATACAGCAAAAACCTGTTTCTTTATGCGACTAATTGCCAATTCAGAAGGGAAAAGCTCAGCGCTCTGGAAACATCTAAATATTTTAACTAATCGAGTTCCTAATCCGAAAAAAATCTGTTGTGGAATTAAACGTAAATGGTTTAGTCAGTAACGATAAAGTTGAAATTGTAAATGAATTTAATACATTTTTTATCAAATCAGTTGAGGAACTCGCAGCAAATTTCCGACCAGTTAAGTTAGAAGACATACCGAGAGCGCCATCATTGTCTTTTCATATTACAGAGGAAAAACAAAATGAGATCGGTAAAGTTATAATGCAGTTAAGGCATTCTAAGGCCAAGAATCATTTTGGGTTGGATACTTCATTTATTAAAAAATACAATTTTTTACTTCAAGTGCCTGTGACATATTTTCTTAATTTATCAATCAGAGCTAATACATTTCCCAAACCCTGGAAAAAGGCAATCATAACTCCGACCTACAAGTCTGGAGCACCAGACCTGGTCTCCAACTACAGACCAATTTCTATCTTACCCGTGCTCTCAAAAGTCCTCGAGAAAACAGTTGCTAAACAGTTTGTTAATTACTTTGAAAGCAACCATCTACTACACCCCAAACAATTTGGGTTCAGAGCAGGGTACTCAACAGAGTTGGCAAACTGCTATCTTACAGAATCTATAAAACAGTCATTAGATGAAGAAATGTAGTGGTGGCAGGATTCTTGGACTTGAAAAAAGCCTTTGATACTGTTAACCACAAACTTCTCCTAAATAAGCTTAAAGCATTTAATTTCTCAGATGATACAATCGCTTGGTTTCGATCTTATCTTGAGCATAGAGAGCAATGGGTTAGATTTAATTCTACCTTGTCAACTGTCCAGACTTGCAGAATGGGTATTCCACAAAGTTCAATTTTGGGCCCCTTACTTTTTAGCTTATATATTAATGACTTACCTGATAGTTGCAAAAGAGCCAAATGCCAAATGTATGCGGATGACACAATTGTATACATGTCTGCAAAAACTCCTCAGATGGCAGATGGAAACACTGTCAAAAAAAAATGTCTGGCGTATCACAGTGGCTGAATTATAAGAAAACGGTGTCGATGTGCTTTTCTATTAAGAGGAAAGCCAATGAAAATTTTGTTGTAAAGATCAATGAAATTGAGATAGAACCGGTAGTCGAGTTAAAATTTTTAGGTGTCATTTTAGATTCTCAACTTAAGTTTGATAGACATGTGAAGAGGCTCTGCAAGACTATCAAAACCAACTTAAATTGCTTTCGCTTGATTAGACAATATATACCCCTTAAGGCAGCACAAGAGTTCGTGCATGCCATGATATTTTCCCATTTATCATACTGTCTATCATCACCGTCTGTGGCCAAGCTAACCAAACAACAGTTGCACCCATTAGGTTGTTATACAAACAAACACTGCAAGTAATGGATCAGAAACCTGTTAGATGGCATCATTGCCAAATTATTAAGAAATATAATTTACTAGGTTCTGACAGTTTTGTATGCTTTTCATTTTTAAAACTTACATTTAAGTGTGTGAATAACCTTGCTCCAGAAATACTCTGCCAATTGGTATACAAACAAAATGGTGGAATTAAAACTAGAGGTGTAACAAGTAGTAACTGTAGAATAGCGAAACGCCTAACAGCATTAGGACAGTCATCTTTCTCGGTAATTGGTATAAAACTTTGGAACACATTACCACCTGAAATTAAAACATTGACAGAGCTCAAGGTTTTTAATACACAAGTAAAACAATGGCTGAAACTGAAAAAAGCTTGTGGACATTGACTTTTATAACCTGTCTTGTGTTTTTGCTTTATGTTTTGTCTTTATTCTGTCACTTTTTTTTTTTTTTTTTTTGTATTTTAATGTTTTGTACTGTTTATCTTTGCTTGTGAAGTTTTGTTTAACATAATGGCCTAGCCAGGGACAGGGGTTGCAAATTACAAAAACTACAGCCTGTGTTTTTAATTGGCCTCTCCCTCTACTCTCTGCTCTGGGATAGCATGCAATAAGGCACCTTTTCTCACCACTGTCCTCGAGTTTTTACCTCATGTGCTTGCTATTTTGGGGTTGAGACCTGATGTTTCCTTTTCTGATATTCTCAAAAGCAAAAAAATATTGCCTTGAAATTCTATCCAAGTCTTGGTTTTATTTCTCCATGGTAATTTGGTAATTCACAGATAAGCAGTTCTGATTAGCCAGACCGTCTTTAGAATTGACCACCAGATTTCAGAACTTAATTTGATGATCCCAGATCTAAAGTGTATTATTCAACAAGCCTCAGTTAATAAAAAAGCAGTGTGTGAATTAAATTGAAGGTTGGCAGGTATCTAGATGAAACCCTCCATCATAACTACCCTGTCCTCTGTGACTGGAGTGCTGATGCATGGTTTAGGAAGGTACTTTGAGTAAATAATCAGTGGTGCCAGCCTCAAACATCTGCTTTGCAAATCAATTATTACCAAACCTGCAAGAGCTGCACATATTTAGATGTGTTGTTGATCTATCTTTCCAAGACTTTCCTGTCATGTCCTGAGTCTTCTTAAATTTTTTTCCCCTGCAATCCAGCCATTCTTGTCAGTTTCTCTTTCATTTTCTCGAAATGGTTTTCATTATTTGTCTCATGCTTTGCCACTCCCTTTGTGCTCTCTCTCTCACCTGCTGCTTGCTGGTAATTGTTATCTTGTATATTTAACTTCCTGGTCTTCATCTCACCTGAGATGGCTTGTTCTCTTTTATCCTCGGTGTCAAGGTTATGTTATGACCCCAGCAGTCAAGGGGAGCTAAGTGGGTCCAAAACACCAACAAAATGGCCAGGAGTAACCTGCAGAAGTACGGAATGGAAGGAGGGAAAAAACAGTGTTAAAGCGCAAACAATGTAAATGAACAAGTGTTTCTTTTAATGGTGAAATATACGTGAAGATGTGAAAAAAAGCTATTTACAGTGATAGGTGCTATATTACAGACAAAACATGAAAACCACACTCAAGCACATCAAGCACACAACCAAGGCTCAGGACGCACGACAGACTACCATTAAAGACCCCGAGCATTGCATAAGCCCCTTGGGGCCTTTCGGCCAATTGGGCTAAAAAACCTAACTACCTACTGAAACCACCCAAACAAAACGCACAGCGGGCGGCAATCGCTCCCACTCTTGGATGTCTACACATTGGACGCGCACTTACGTGGAAATGTATAGGAGCCTCTATCAACCCTGTCCTTTCCTCGGTTTTGCTGAAAACCAAAATGTGCAGTGAGTGAATAAAAGAAACTGCAGGGAGGTAAAAACACAGCAAAACACGTACATCAGCACATACAGAATAACACACATTTCATAACAGAGGCGAACAGCAGGAAATAGGATGTGGCTGACAGGATTTTAGAATTGTTAGGCGTCTCCGGATTGGTGGGAAGTATGGCAGGGTGCGGCAGGGAAATGATGATTGACTGATGAATAGACGTATGCTGAGGAGGTGGAGGTGGTGACTCACGAAGTAGGTGGAGGCAACACTGCAGCGAGTCTTGGGGAATGCAAATAGAGAGTTAGAGATTAAAAAAACTAAACTTAAACCAAACATCCACAAAGACTCAACAGGCTATAAGAAAAGCAAGTCAATATTTATTCATCTCTTCCTATTGTTTTGCAGCACTGGCGAGTGGCTTCCTCCAGTCTTGCATTCATTCCAGTTTTAATATGTGCACCTGTACAGCGAGCCCTAGTTAATTCATCTGGCCATCCTGGTTACTGACCTCAGAACAGTCCCTTCGACTGCATCTTGTCTGACCACTGATCCAGGTCTCCCCTGCCTGACTTTGATCCGTGTACTTTCTTGTTTAGCTGGAGTGTCGGATGCTTCACCTCTGAATTGATATCACGCAATTTCCCCTTTCAAAATGTTTTCTTTTTTATTTTGTTACTTTGCCCATCCAAATGATACTTGCTGCCCCAACAGGGAGTCCACTGTGTGATACCATCTTAAAAGTACTCTTTTAAAAACAACCACGATTTTTATTGACCTGCATATGTGTATGGTAAAAGTAATTAAGTCAGTCCAAAAACAGCTATAGCAGACCTGCCAACCTTGAAGAAAATTTATGAGAACCATCGATGACCCCCCCCCCCCCAAACCCATCACCTCCCACCGACTGGTACAACTACTGCCAAATAAAATTGCATAGAGATACAACTAACTTCAAACAGCAAGCTGATTTATTGTCAGAACAGTAGTAAAAATGAATTTGAAATGTAGTGCTTTGCTTTTCTTAGGTACAAAATTGTAAATAAATAAAACATTAAACAACTGTCCAAAAATGTTTCCAGAAACAAAAGTAAACTGACTTCACAGTAAATAAATAAATCAAAATGTTAAATAAATGTGCAAAAATACAAAAACAAATAAAATTAGCCATGCATTTAACACTTGCATTGTTTAACTTTTTAACATTCACCTCTAAGTAGTGCATCAATGAAGCTCTGTGTAACAAACGCTGCCTTTGGAGGCAATCATGTGGAAAATTACACAGATCCCAAGTAAACTGTGGAAAGGTTCACAAAGAGTTTCCACATTAAACACTTGCACTGCTTAACTTGTTAAACATTGCAGACTTGGCTTGTCTTAGTAGTGCATCACTGAAACTCTGTGTAACAAACACTGCCTTTGGAGGCAATCATGACTTTCCTAGTAACAAGAGAACCAAGCGTCTCTGAGCTTAGGCTGGCACGATACTGCGTTTTGTTTTTGGTAACCAAGCTGAATATCCTCTCACAGTCTGCATTACTGTGGAAAATGACACAGATCCCAAGCATAACTGTGGAGAGATTTGCAAAGAGTTTCTTCCCTCCTGCTACCATCAGCCCCTATTCTCTCCAAGCCTCATCAGGCCGTTTGGCAAGAATACCATCGTCCAAGGTTGTGGACTGAAACAGCCGAAACTCCTCTTCCACCTCATCCACTGTAACCCCATTTCCCAACAAGCAGGGGAACCTGTCTATGAAGTACCTCAATGAGGAGAATGTGGCTGTTATCCGTCTGTTTATATCAGCTACAGTAGCATGGCGCAACAATTAGTCCCCATAAGGGAATTTAGTCAGCATGTAATCAACGGCTGCTGTGAAATATTTCCTGACATCCCTAAAGAAGCCTTCAAGAGGTAAGCTATCCTGACTTCTGATAAATGTCTGTGTATCATACCCAATACACAGTTCCTCATGAGGCACCTGGTGCTCTTTGGATTTATACAGAGTGGGCTGGCACCCTCTCTGTACTTCTCCCATCATCTCAACAACAGATTCAGGTCTGCAGAAGGCCAACAGAACTTTTTGTAATTGCAGCTCTAATGTCTGCAGCAATGAGGGCACACACGGTTCTTCTTTTTTCAGGCTCTTATTCACAGTTTCAAATAAGGGTATAGCTCTTTTTAGAAAAAGAGCATTCAGCTTGGACTGTGGGTCAGTCAGGAAATCATACATTTTCTGCAGTTTTGTGAGCTCTGTTTTGTCTTTTTTCTGTTCCTTTTCCTTCTTTTTTGCCAGATCCTTCTGTTTCTTCATTCAGTTTAAAAACAAATTGGTTTAGGTCAAACATCTTGGGGCCTCGAACTGATTTCGGCTGTGTGCAGCTCGGGCCAGGCTGCAGCTGTTTGGAGCTTGGGCCAGGCAGCAGCTGTTTGGATGTGGGTCTTGTATTGGTCTTGGCTGAGGTCTTCACAGTGGGAAGAGCTGAGGATGTGAGGGGCTTAGCTCCCTTCTTTCCTGCCACATCTTGTGCAAAAAACAGTGTCAGAGGTTCCCATTGCTGCAGCAGTCGATTGACACATTGGCCAAAACAAAGCCACCTGGTAGATGATAATGTCAAAATCTTCCTCACATCTGTGTCACACATCATTTGTAGATCACGTAATATAGCCTTCCTCTTGCTGCTTTTGTCAAGATAGTTGTAGATCATGATGAGCATGTCTTCAATGTCAGTGCATAGAAGTCTTGAAGCCTTTTCAGCAGCTATGTGCATGAGGTGGCATGCACAACCAACCATGTAAATGTGAGGATTCTTGGCCTTTATGAATGCAGCAAAACCTTTTCTTAAACCCTGCATTACTGAAGCATTATTGGCTGCAAAGCTAATACAATTAGCCCATGGTATTTTTCTTTTGTTAAATTTGCAGTGAATGAGATTGTAGATACCTTCTCCAGTAGAATCTCTACACTCAACAATTTTGAGGAGCACCACAGCCACCTTGCAAACACTAGGATCGTAGACACGGACAACCAGTGGATAGAGCTTGACATCATCCATGTCTGTGCTATCATCAGTTGCAATACTGAATGGGGAATGGGACATTAGATCACTAATGATCTGTTCATCATTCAAGGAAAGTGCGTCAAGTATGGCTCCTGTCTTAGTTCGGGCACAGCCGTACTGCTGGGCAATTTGACTATCAGGGAACATCTTCCTAAACAATGGTCCAGCATGGTCAGAAACAGCAATGGGCAAATTGTGCTCAGCTATGAAGTTAGCAAAATATGTTTCTGCTCGGATTGTCCGTAGATCCTGTTCCGCAAAAAACTTTGTTGTTATCTTTGGGGCCGATGCAAGAGCACTCTCCAATTTTCTGTGTCTCACCCCTTGAACATGGCATCTGCAATCTGAAAATGAAGGTAAAGGGGTGATTATAACATTATAAAATAAATGACTATCACATTCTTGCATATTGTTATAAAAATATTCTAAATTACATTATAGATACTATAACACACATATATACAGAATGCATAATCTGACTTGTCTCCATCTTATCACAACTTGCATCAACATGAGCACTTCATTCTAAACTAGGTACCGCCGGCAAGATCATAAATTATTAATGCGTAGATGAAAGTAGTGGATGAATGGTGTAGTGGATGAATAATGTTGTAAAACTACACTAATGTTATCTTATATCTTGTCCAATATGTTGTGCCTCTAAATTTCCATTATTACTCAGTTGTTGCACGTCCTAACCAATGAGGCAGACTGAGCTCATAAATAATGGCTCTGATAGTAGTGGTAGTACAACCCCAATTCCGAAATAGTTGGGACAAATTGTAAATTGTGAATAAAATAAGAAGGCAATGACTTTCAAATCACACCAGCTAGTATTTTATTCCCAATACAACAGAGATAACATAGCAAATGTTGAAATTGAGAAATTTTACAATCTTATCCACAAAATGAGCTCATCTCAAAGTTGATGGCTGCTACGGGTCTCAAAAAAGTTGGGACGGGGGCCTGTTTACCATGGTGTAGCATCCCCTCTTCTTCTTAACAGAGTGGAGGTGTCTGGGCATTGAGCAGACAAGTTTCTTGAGTTTAGCCATTGGAATTTGATCCCACTCTTGTTTAATACAGGCTCCCAGCTGCTGGAGAGTTTTTGGTCTCCTTTGATGGACTTTTCGTTTAATTGTGCGCCAAATGTTCTCAATCGGTGAAAGATCAGGACTGCAGGCAGGTCAGTTCAGCACACAGACTCTTCTACTATGAAGCCATGCTGTTGTAATAGCTGCAGTATGTGGTTTTGCATTGTCCTGCTGAAATACACAAGGCCTTCCCTGGAATAGATTTTGTCTGGAGGGGAGCATGTGTTGCTCTAAACCTTTATAAAACTTTCAGCATTCATGGTGCTTTTTAAAACATGCAAGTGTCCCACACCATATGCACTAATGCATCCCCATCCATCAGAGATGCTGGCTTTTGAACTGAACGCAGATAACAGGAGGGGTGGTCTTTCTCCTCTTTAGCCTGGAGGACAGGACGCCCATGATTTCCAACAAGAATGTTAAATTTGGACTCGTCTGACCACAGGACACTTTGCCACTTTGCTACAGTCCATTTTAAATGAGCCTTAGCCCACAGAACACGGCGGCGCTTCTGGATCATGCTCAACAATGGCTTCCTTTTTGCATGATACAGTTTTAGGTGGCATCTGTGGATGGCATGGCAGACTGTGTTTACAGACAGTAGTTTCTTGAAGTATTCCTGGGCCCATTTAGTAATGTCAATGACAATATCATGCCGGTGAGTGATGCAGTGGCGTCTGAGGGCCCGAACATCACGGGCATCCAGTAAAGGTCTTCGGCCTTGTCCCTTACGCACAGAGATTTTTCCAGTTTCTTTGAATCTTTTGATGATGTTATGCACTGTCGATGATGAGACCTTCAAAGCCTTTGCAATTTGACATGGAGGAACATTGTTTTTAAAGTATTCCACAATTTTTTTACGGTAGCCTTCACAGGTTGGAGAGCCTCTGGCCAGCTTTACTTCTGAGAGACTCAGCCTCTCTAAGACATCCCTTTTATAACCAATCATGTTACACACCTGATGCCAGTTAACTTAATTACTTGCTGAATGTTCTTTCAGCTGATTCTCTTATATATTAATTGCTTTTTCAGCCCTTTTTTGCCTGTGTCCCAACTTTTTGTGACCTGTTACAGCCAGAAAATTTGAAAAAAGCTCATTTTGTGGATAAAAATGTAAATGTCTCAGTTTCAACATTTGAAATGTTATCTATGTTTTATTGTAAATAACATATTGGCTCGTGATCTGAAAGTGATTGCATTTTGATTTTATTCACAATTTACACTCCGTCCCAACTATTTCGGAATTGGGGTTGTAGTTCTGTATGTAAGCTATAACCTAAGTGCTGAAAAATATTAAAGTTTCAACAGGTGATAATATAATTCTAATTAATGAAGGGGAAATAATTTACTAGTAGTAGTGATTTTCTCTTAAAATATAATCTTTGAATAGAGCAACAACTGCAACAGAGCAAGGCTTAAGGGACAAGATTAGGCTAAATAATAGGCTAACATGAGTCAGGTAATTACAGGTGTAAAAAGTAAATGCCTGTATCTTTTGCAATATTGCATAGAAGCCAGTAGATCCCTGCATCCATCATAGGGCCTAGATGAATAGTATGTGTCACATTGATACAGCTTGATTAGGCTACAGGTTATAGAAAGAAAATACATCCCTAGTTCCCAGTTTCCAGCAATGTCACCCATAGTTTAAATCATCTTAATGGTCTAACTTGACTGAACTCCCGGTTATGTCATGGTCATTTTGAATGTTCAAAAATGCTTACAAGCATAACTTTAGCCTGTTCTGGAATTAACATAGGCCTTCTCCCTTGTAGCCTACAGCCGTATTACAACTTCAGGTGTAACAGGCCGTCGCAAGTAGCCTGGAATCCATACTGATAAAGTGCTGGTCGCTCCCAACGGTCACTGACTTATCAGTCTGGCCTCAGTCGTATAGCCAGCGTTTAGCCCTTACGTCACTAATTAAGTGAATATATGAATATTCATGTTTTCTGCTCTTGGCGAGAACCACCAATCAAATATGAGATAGCTGGCCAGCAACGGCATTCGTGAATGTTATTTGACATGAGCTTAAAAATTAGATTGTGGCTTGCTTGCGTTTACTCTTGGAGTGGTTGTTAGGTTTTGAACAGGATAATGTTTGGCTATATCTGCATTTTGTTTATTTCAGTAGGACTCCCCGGTATAATGAAGGCTAAATCAAATAATACTCAAATTACATAACGCATTTCACTGTAATTGGCAGTAGCTATAGCTCGAAGGGCATGATTGCATCAGCTAAATTAAAGTGATACTCCACCCAAAAATCTATAATTTGTATATCAATTGCTCACCATTAGATGCCTTGAACAGACGAGGTTGTTCTTCACCTGGCGCAACTATATGGCCACTGGAAGGTTTTGAAAAATTATCCAAATTCCTTTTTTGCTGGAAGCAAATGGGGTCACGCAGTAGCAATGGGAAAACGCCGCAAAACGTCCTTTGACAAACTTTCAAACCATCGTCCAACGCATCGTCCAGGATAATCCAAGTCAGCTTTGTCCACTCATATCCTCAGAACTCTAGAAACGCGGTTATTTTTCGCTAAAAATAATAAAATACCACAGTTCTGCTTCAAGTAAGCTCGCAGATTCAAGGGAAGTCCCGCCTCCCGGCTCGTTCATTGCCCAGAGACTCTGCTGCCACTCAGATGAATACTCGTATAAACACGAGCCGGGAGGCGGGACTTCCGTTGAATGCAGAACTGTGGTATTTTTATTTATTTCTAAGTCTTTCTAAAGGGGGGAGGGGGGCACCCTTGCGACTGTGAGCCAATCACAGATCTCGCATGGATTTTGTGCGAATATTTGAAAGTCAAATGCTGGCCTACCGACTGAGGCCAGACGTACAAGCAAGTGACCGTTGGGAGCGACCAAAGCTTGATACGGATGGATTCCAGGCTAGTCGCAAGCTGGCCTGGCCATAAGCTAGCCTTCATATGCTACCACCTGTAATATTCAGGGAAGCCTATTGCCCCTGTTATTCAAACTATTTTCAAACCATGTTTTTTATTGTCATCTTTTTGTCTATTGTCATATTTTTGAGGGGGGGGTGAGCTGCATTTCTGTGAGTAGGACTGTTCTTTACCTGTTGCTCCTTGGTGACTGATGTCAACATCGATGTTGCACACGGTGCAGAATGCATCATTCTGGAGCTGGAAAATGCGGAGACGTGGCCATCTCTGCCGGTAACCTTCCAGAAATTTTTGCAGCTTCTGCAGCTTTTTGGGGGGCGGTTCGGCCATGGCATGCAGGTTACACACAACTAGAGTTTTGTCTGCAATTAATGATTTTAAGAATACAAGGAAACGTGAGTTTAACCCTTTGCAACACAGATGCTATCAAAATGACCAAGTAGGCTAGCCCTGACCACCAGTGGTTAGCACCGTCGGGTTAATAACTCAGCGTCTCAATTTTTGTAATTCTCACGTCATTTAGGAGATAAACCTACAGTTTCTTTCAGCCACAAGATTTTCGATCGTAGGATTGATACCTGGAAATTTCATTTGAAACCGAGCGCTTTAGCACAAAGTTTCAAATGTAAAAAATTTCCAGGTATCAATCCCGATCAAATACCGAATTGTCGGAAAAAACTGTAGGTTTATCGCCATTCTACCATAACTCTTGTCAACACCCCAACGAAAATACTTACGGCCCGTTTATTATGGCAAAGTTGGAGTCAGACGCCATAGCGATTGCCTTTTTTTGACAAGGAAATTAATAAGTAGCCAACTGAAGCGGCTTGATAATTGAACGTCAGCTCTTCACGCAGCGCCAGGTAGTCTACCCTAGGATTGATACCTGGTATTAACCAATCAAAATACAGGATTTGCTGCAACCATGGTAGAATTTACCTTTTCAACGATGTTTGAATTGGGTGTAGTGTCAACATATGATGACTACCCAGAGGTGTGGTGAAGAGGGTTTGTAGGCTATAACTTGAGGATGAGGCTGAGGGCAGCAGTATAGTTCTGCTGCCTCTGACTAAATCCAATTCGAAGCAAGCATTTTTTTCCCGAGAGGGCCGTGGATGGGAGGGCAGATGGTGCATATGCACTCTCTGATTGGTCGAAATATTTTCATTCTGCCTACGCGCCTATGCTCACTGGACATCAACTGAAGCCATATTCAGATAGAAAAAAGTGTATCTGAGGCGGTTCATTGCAGTCTTGAGTCGCTCCGGAAACCCCTTTCAGACAGCGAAAAATAGGTGTAGCAGCTGCGCCTTTTTGCCGTCTTAAACCATTCACACAGCGACCAGAAAGGCGGAGTCGTTGCCATGGCGGTGGATACTTTCATAATGCATGGTCCTCACAAATAATCACACAATAACTGACAACCTCAAATTCATTCCATTCGCTAGCAACTATGCTAAGGTGCTTAGCCATTAAATGAATAAATTCATGTCGGGTAAAACCGCCAGTATGTTAGCTAGCAAATTATTCATCCCACTAACAAGTATAAACCGCAAACTGTAAACTAATACTGGCAATGATGACCAGCTTCATTTTTCTTGGTTCTTTATTCAGCATTAGCAATAACGTCACATAATAACACGCACACAAAAAATAGCATGCACACAAAACCGATATCCAAATGAACAATGACACAAGTATATGATAAATAGATTAATGGGTTGTTTCCAGTCACACTCTTAACAGCACGACTACAGTCCACATCGGCACTTCTCTCTCTCGCAATTATGACAGAGTCGTGCTGATAATGGACTTGTGCTGTTACTCATAAAATAACATAACATAAGTGGCGAGAACAGGCTGTTCAGCCCAACTAGGCTCGCCAGTTTCTTTTAACTATTGTGAATATATCACTTCAGATACTCAATGTCTCAATGGTATCTAGCTTTATCGTATCGAGCGATACGAAATGACCCATTTATTAATATACACTTAATATAGTGAATGCATGGTGCACATACTTAATGACGGTCGACGTCATTTTTCGTAATGAAGTGAGGACAGAAACCAATTGAAAATGAATATTAATGACTGTACAACGTTGTAACATGCGACGGGTTCATAGAACACTAATGCGTAGCCTTAACCCTGACCCTTCACTGTTCCAATTGGTTTTCAACTGGTTTATATTCTTAGCTTGGTTACGAAAAAAAAAAAAAAAATTTGCAGGAGTGTCATTGCGGCTGCCGCCGTTATATGCTATTACCTACCATGTACAGCAGCGCAACAAATTAAACTATAAAATTCCTTGACTGGATGTAAGCTTGACGTTTTTTCGCATCCGAATGGTTCGGTACCCAAACATTACAGTGAGCCGATCTGATTTTATTCGATATTGATGGAGGCTAAACATGGTACTATTTCCAACACTGTTGCTCCAAAACAAACACCACAATTGGCGAGAATAACGCATTATTTAAATTAACAAGAAATTTGTGTTTACACAAAAACTGAACAGTTAACCATAAAAAAAGGTTGCAAAATTAATTAAATTTTACGTACCGAGAAGCCACTGCACCTGCACAAATGGCGTGAACTACATTTTCGGCGCGAAGTCAGTGAACTCTGACCTATTGTGTATGAATCACTGCGCTACAAGTAGTAGCGGCAGCTTAACCCATTCAGACAGAAGGTGACACGTATCAGCTACTCTTTTTCGCCGGTGCTGAAACACACCAGGAGGTGTTTTAGGGCCAGCTCACTTTAGTACCCCTTTTGGATGCCTTGCTCCATTCAGACAGAAAGTGGAGGGGTTGCAGAACAGTTTCAGAGCCGGCGTAGTCGCTCTGTCTGTATAGGGCTTGAGAGTAACAACTTAAACTGAAGCATAAACTAAAACCGGCGAAATGCGAGATCGAGCAATATGCGTACTTAAATAGTATCAACTTGTACCGGCGTACTTTGATGTCAAAATGCGTACGTTGTATGCAAAATGCGTAGGCTACATGTTGGCAGGTCTGCAATAGCAGGCCAGCAGGGACGTTGATGACTCCTGAGATTTAATCCATTAAGAACTAAGGTGCCCACTAAAAAAGCATTCTTAATCCTAAGGCATTGAAAACCTCCAAAACCTGAGGGTTTTCTGAAAGCAGAAATGTCTACTTTCACCAAAACCTTAATTTCTCAGTGTCTGTAGTAGATAGAAACATTAAATAAAAACCATTTCAGGAGCTGAGACCTTTGGCTTTCATGAGGAATTTTTGACTTTTTCCTAAAGTTCACCAACACTTAAAAAAAAAATCAGTAACCAAAACAAATTTTTGTTTGTCATAATTTGCTGCTATTATTATTATTATTATTATTCTTATTATTATGTTTATTACTATTATTATTACTGCTGCAACTTCTTCTATTAATACCTGCAGATCATTGCAAATTATTGCTCCTACGGCATGGGTGATATTTTCCAGTCATCTTGAAATCCGGCATATATGCCAAAATCCTCCTCCTCAAGCATGTTTCTCACCCAGTGTGCCTTGGCTAGGAGGTCAGCTGCTACATAATAATCTGGGTCTGAATCTTCCATCACCGCTATCCATTCTCTATGCCCGCTTCTTCCTAACTAGGGTCGCCGGGGGAGCTGGAGCCTATCCCAGCTGACTATGGGCGAAAGGCAGGGACCCTGGACAGTTCGCCAATCCATCGCAGGGCACACACCATTCACACACCATTCACTCTCACACTCATAACTATTGGCAATTTAGCATCTCCAATTAGCCTGATGTGCGTGGTTTTCAACTGTGGGAGGAAACCAGAGCAGCCGGAGGATACTCACGTGAACACAGGGAGAACATGCAAACTCCGCACAGAAAAGCCCCAGGCTGGATTTGGACCCATGACTATCTATTTTTTTCAAAGAAACTGCTGTCCTCTGCATCAATGTTGCTCCCCTCGCTCAGGTTGTCAGGCATTGTTACTCTTTGAAATACAAGCTTTTTACAGATCTTTTTTTAAAATAAAGATCCCTAAATGAAATTACGCTTTCCCACGTGTATTTCAGGGAATCATGATGTATTTCATATCATCATAAAATACAAGGTAAAAATAAAAAAAAGCATTGAAGAGAAGTGAATTGGAAGAACTAAACCCCCAATTAACTAGCATTGTGAAAGGCTGCTGCGGCGGAGAGCTCTCATAATCCCCTATAATCCCTTTGGCTTCAGTTCTCTGGCTGTCTCCCTTCAGAAGTTTGTTGCGTTAAGTTCAGTGTAAGGCTAACAATTTCTCATTGCCAAATTAACCTTGCTGGGGGAAAAGCAAGGCAATGGTTTTCCAAATTAGCAAGACTCTCTGAGAGTGCAGGGTAAGCACAGCCTGTCAATGCAAGATGGGGGGGCGGGGTGGCATTGTTGTTAAAACCAGTTAGTTGAGGAGAAACACGGATCATTGAAGTGAGAAAAGCAAAGGCTCTGGAAGCGTGTGTCGGGAACGTCTTGCGGATGCAAGGTAACGAATGTTGAGCCAAATATTGTTGATAATAAAGAATTGCCCTTGCTGCATGTCTAAACTGATAAAATTATTTGTCCGTGTGAATAAAGAGTGGAGAATGATTTGTGACAATCGCCAAACTTGCAGTAAGAGCGTCTATGGGTAAAATCAAAGGTGATGAGAAGAGTAGATTGAGGATTCATTTATTCATTTGTTTATTTATTTATCAGGATTCCACAATAATTGGGTAATATCACCAATCTTTCAGTCGGAACAGAATGTGTTGTTTTGTCTCTTTGAACATGGGATTTAAAACCCTGGATTAGGATCATATGTAATTAGAGTGATTAATTACACTTCTTATGGGAAGTACTAGCCATTGCTTTAATATTCCCAGCTAATGGAGATAATTGGCTGTTTTTCTTTGTTTCAAAGCCAGCTGCAAACTGTTTCATAAGTGAGAAACTAAGCTGTCACATTGTGCTGGTTCCCTTGCTTCCCAATTTTTTTCTTTTAGTCTTTTATTCCTCCCTACTGTGGCAGTGCAGTGATCGGGACTTTTCTTATTGTTGGGAATGTGCACTTTATGGCAGTCAGAGCACATACTGTTTGGATGAAATTCTTCCTAAAATATATTTTCTGCTGTCTTAACCCTTTAATTACCATTGTCGCATTTCCGCGACAGCGCCCATCCCGCATCACTTACCATTGTCGCTATTTTGCGCCTAGAGAAAGTCCCTCACAAAAACTGTCAAAGCTCCGCAACAAAACACCCCTTTGGACGAGTCTGGTATCGCACAACACGTCAATGATGTCATCAGGCTTCCCGTAGTTCCCAATCCTCCGGTTATTCACAGTTTTATTTTATTTTATACAGGTTATTGCAGGCAGTGCGTGCTGCAGCACGTGTATCTCCGTTTGTACAGAAATGCGCATGTATCTCCGTTTGTACATAAATCCCATAGAGGAGAAATCGTCTTGTCTTGACAAACCGAAATACGGTTTTTATCCTCATTTTCTGTTTTTACTTTTGGAAAAACTAAGCAAAGATATGTGTCAATGGAAAGGTAAATGTATTTTGAACATGTTTTCTGTACATAAAATTGTCCATTTCTGGCGTTTTTAGTTCGAAAAAGGGGGTGAAAATCCACATGCAATATCATGCTGCAATAGCACAAAAATTTACGGTAAGCAAGGGTTGTCTTATTCCCAGTAAGCGGTAGTGAAAGGGTTAAAAGACAGCATGTTTCCTGAAGCACACAGCTCTGTCTGTTCTGAGACTATGACCCAAGAAAATAAGGAATGCTTTTTCATCAGGGAGCATGAGCAAGGCACAGACTACAAAGGTTTGGTAATCATGTATCAGTACTTTCAGTGCTAATGTGGGAATAAAGCCAAGATCGGTCAGGATTTATTATAATAAAAATTTTGCAGAAGGAAACAATGGAGCTTTGGTTTACAGCTCAGAACTTGCTGTATAGAGGTCATGATAGAGGTTCCAACTGAAGCCATCTGGCAAATTACTGTTTGGATGTTGTCTGCCCAATCCAACACCCAGTGTTCAACCGACAGGAGGAACTAATTAGTGAAATCTTAAGTGAAATCAACTAGCTGATTTCACAAGGGGAAGATACACATGGCAGAATTGTGAGGACTCTACATCTCTGGATGGTAGAGCACTTCTTAATGCTCTGAGGGAATCAAGAAAAAGGACCCTTGCATGGTAGACCTTTGAAGGATTTTTGTTTTTTAGCTTTCTTAACCTTTGTTATTGTATTTTATTGTGTATAACCAAGGACATGATGCCCCTCCGGGTAATAGCTACTTGTCTTATCCAAGTTAATGAGCGTACAGCACATCAATAGCTATAATTACAATATGGCATTTCCATTCTGTGGAGGATTATTACTTTCCAAACAGTTCCCTTTCACAGTGCATATACTGGTTGAGTCTTTGGCCATAAGAGACTATTTTTTTATCCAGCTGCACAGACTCTCAAGTTTGTGTAGTATAACTGGGGAACCTTATATACCGGTAAGTTCTGTCCTCACAATGCCTGCAAAAAATGCTTTCAATTGCCTCTTATTAGAAAGCTTGACTGTGAACCAATTGATAATTTTGATCTGACTTCACAAGACATCACCTCATCTCCCTATGATTACTTTTATGTCAGATGTTTAGGAGTTTACTTTCTTAGGTCTGTGCTGATGTCTCTCATTTGAAGTCTGTAAAGTTGCCAGAGGAAGAATGTGTGTAAATAGGCTGAATCATTGGCACCATTTCTGTATCCCAATGGAAGACTGTTCTTACTCTCGGAGCCAACAGGATCTATCGGTCAAGAATAACACATGGCCTATCAGTTTCCAATTCACAGCACAATCACAATTCATTAGCAATTTAGGAACAGCAAGGCCAACTCAGAAAAGTATATTCCCCAAATGGAATAATACATACTACGTAATTCATCTCTTGTAAATGCTATATTTGAATAACAAAATGCACAAAATTGCAGATTAGGCCAGCAAGAGTTTATTGTTTTACCACTTTATTGGCCAAAGATACTGTTGATGAAAGCAGTTTGTTAAATTTCAGTTAAATTCAATTTTTATTTTAGAAGTAGCGTGCAATTGGCCATTGCGCTACAGGGATGCAAATTGGGAAGGGTCTGCCGGGAAGGGTAATATAAGTTGCTTTGTTCATTCCTTAGGCGCTTCCTGTTGGCCAGACGGGCGCTTGTCAGGAAGATTCTAAGCTTGTTCATGTTCGGGTATCCTCCGCCTTCGTTCTGAGCTTGCGACGATTCAACCAATGAGTGTATAAGAAGCAGTGGCTGACAGGCATGTGCTTCGTAGGAGAGCCGCAAACTGTCTACACTCTCCTGAGTTGGCAACAGGGGGTCACATATGCAAAAGCCTTGTACATAGTTCCCCAGTGGGACATTCCAGATTCAGGTGGGATTGGAGATGCCAAATTTGCTAAAAAGAAAAAAAAAATTCTTAATAACCTAAACCTCTTGCAGTTTACTTCTCCCGATTAGCCACAGTTTCTCAGACTAACTGGCACAACTGATGACAGTCTAATTTATTTTCAATAGCATTGTTATGCATTGCACCACAAAATTATGAGGGTTTTTCTTCTGCACATAAATAGCGATGTAAAATATCAATATGTCTATAATTTCTGTGCTCGTGTAGCTCGTGAAACTGCACAGATTTGCGTAAAATAGTTTGTGAGGCTCATTAAACAATAAGCCATGAGAATCCGTTCTACTCTGAATTTAAGTCACGGCTAAAGGGCGTTTTTAGGCACGTTGTACAGATGAGGGACAATTGTAAGGATGGCAAAAATAAATGCTGTGAAGTCAGCGAAGGTTTTGGATTTTTGCATTTATATTGGCATCCTACAATGCCGTATCAATTACAAAAATGAAAGCAATAGGCATTCACTTTTTCATTATCATTTCTTATTATAGGTCATGTATTGGTCCTGGTCGCTCAGTCGATAAATTGTTTGATTGCTAATCAGGCAATCCTAAACAAGAACAGCTTGAGGGAAATCAAGCAGTAAAGGTTGAGGTTCCTAAAGGCCCTCTGAACATCCGACGGCACGCCGCTGCAAATGAGGCACACAAAACTCCAAGTAGGGACAAAAACAACCTTAAGCAAAGGTGTAAAAGCACTCCCCAATGGGAAACAGTCTCAGGAGGAACCCTGCTAGAGTGGGGCCCATCTGCCACAGGCTGGCAAAGTGTAATGGTGATTGCATATGAGTATAAGATATTCATTATAATTATTCAAGTGGGTTGAGCAGGTAATAGTTTGGTAATGTATTTGTTTGGCAAACAGGGTTCGACTTTAACTTTTTCAGCAGTCAGCCAGCCGGGCTAACAGACCCCAAAATCTGTCAGCTTGGCTGAGTTTTTATCAGCCCTGATTTTCGCAAACATACAAAACCCAAAAGAGACACATTTTTTTGAACAAAAAAATTATTTCTCAAAACATAGCGCTCAATTCAACTACACGGCCTCGTATACCATGTATATATAAGAAAGGATGTTTCGATGACAGCTGGTGTAGCAGCTAGCGGGCTGTCCTCTAAACAGACCACAAGTTCATCACAGCTGCCATGCTTGCTGTCTCTACTATCACTGTGAATGTGAACATGAAAGGTCAGCATCTGAATGTTAGTTTGCTTGCTAGTTAAGTTATATTTGGTGCATGTAAGTCAATAGAAAATGAATTCATAGCCTTTATTTCACTAACTTACTTAGCTAGGGTTGAACTGTGAGCATTTAGCTTGCTAGCTGGCATTAATATGCACCAAATACAACCCCAGTTCCAAGAAAGCTGGGATGCTGTGTAAAATGTAAATAAGAACAGAATGCAATGATTTGAAAATCTCATAAACTGACATTTTCTTCACAATCGAACATAGACAACATATTAGATGTTGAAAGTGAGACATTTTACCATTTCATGAAAAATATTAGCTCAGTTGACAGTGAATTTAAAAACCACAGCTAACTAGTTGTTAGTTTGAACGCGAATGTCTGTGACTCGGTGACTGTTTGAGTAGCAGTGACGGAGTTAGCTCAGTGCTGACTCGTTGACTAAATTTTGGGTTTGTAGCTCGCTAAAGCTCAAAACAACCACAAAATTTACTCAAGTCATTTAATTACTTTCATATGACATGCACACTCATGTAAGATCCACCATACAGACTGTTCCATTAACTAACACAGCTAACTTGTTGTCTGTACATAACGTCTTGACATAAGCAGCGGCCAGCTAGCTGACTCTGCTGTGTCAAAGATTACACCCCATTTACAAATATGACAATCAGCAAAATCGTCCCACTCCTTTTAATGGGAGACAGAAGCAATCTACATTCTGAAGGCCTTGAGACACGAGCAGCTTTGACGCGGACACAGCAGGGAAGAAATCTGATTGCATAAGACAAAGCCGTGCTTTATATAAGCTGTCTGCACTGTGGAAGCAGCACCACTCAGGGAGTTAAGCAATGAAAATGCTTAATGATTGAGGACTTTGATAGCCATTCTAAAATACATGCAGCTTTAATGATAATATTTATGACAAAAACATAATTTTTCCAATTTATCTAGGCCAGCAGAGAAAGCCTTGCTAGCCCTGACGGCACATCACTGTTGGTTTCTTTAGTAAATGTTAGCTGGCAAACTTTAGCCATACTTCGTGCATATTAATGCTAGCTAGCAAGCAGGAGAGGGAAGCAATCTACATTCTAAAGGCCTTGAGATGAGAGCAGCTTTGACGTGGAGACAGCAGGGAAGAAATCTGTTTGGATAACACAAAGCCGTGCTTTATATAAGCTGTCTGCACTGTGGAAGCAGCGCCACTCAGGGAGTTAAATAATGAAAATACTTAATGATTGAGGACTTTGATTGCCATTCTAAAATACAAGCAGCTTTAATGATAATATTTATGACGAAAACATAATTTTCCAATTTATCCAGGCCAGCAGAGAAGGCCTTACTGGCCCTGATGGCACACCACTGTAGGTTTCTTAAGTGAATGTTATCTGTTAGCTATATTTAGTGCATATTAATGCTAGCTAGCAAGCTAAATGCACGCAGTTTATCTCTAGCTAAGAAAGTTGGCAAAACAATGGCTATTCACTAATTTTCTATTGACTTACATGCACCAAATATACCTGTTAGCTAGCTAAGCTAGCAAACTAGCTAGATAAGCAAGCTAACTAATGTTAGCTAGCGAGCTATCCAGCTGGAAAGCCTTTTTGCCTACTTAGCTAGTTATATTTGGTGCGTGATAATGCCAGTTAGCTAACTAAATGGCAAAGTTGTAACTATTCACTGTGAGGGCCTGTGTCCACTGGAAGCATTTTTTGTGCTGGAAGCATCTATTTTCTATACAAATTCTATGAACTTCAGCGTTAACAGCGTGCAGCGTCCTTGACGCAAAAATACTCTGAACTTTTAGCTTTTTTTCCACTCTGCCCACGGCGCTTTTTGAAACAGAGCCGGACTCATTAATGTCACTTCTCTTTCACTGACATGTCAAAATCAAAAAGAGGGAGGGCCTTACAATATCAACAGCTATAGTGTTTGAAATCAATTAGCAACAGTTAGTTTTGCTAAATATTCGCTGTTTAGGGAACTCTTGGTTTGCAGACAAGTTAGTTGGCATTAATGTTTACTAAAACAATTTTTACTACTAGAGCCAAACAGTTGTAGGGAGGTGCACTGTTATTGCATGGGTTTCCATCTATTTTAACTGGGTAGCTACATTTCCCAAAGCGTAGTTGCGAGCTACGTTAGCAACGTCGTTACATAGTTCAAACCTTGTACCGCTATATACGGTTCTAGTTACGCTTTTGGGAAGTGGACATTCATTGGCTCAGTTGCTGACTACATGCGAATACTTTTAATCGTATTAACAAACCTTTCTAAAGTTACGCAACAATGGATTGCGGAAGTTCCTGGAAGACAATTCTTGTAATTTAGCAACAGTAAGCACTGGAGAGGAGCGCTCTGAAAATGAGGTTATGGGTGCCTCCAATTCACAAAACACTGCCTGTCGAAACGGGTCCTTATCCATTGATCTCTATGCATCACATTTAAGGCCGTAATCGGGACCGAACCCTTTGCGCATGCGCATAAGAACCCTCGCTGTGGTGCAAAAACAAAATATACTGCCTGGCTTTACCCAAGGTGGCGCCAGTAACCATAATGGCAGACAGCAATACTGAGTTCGACTTGGAATTTGTTGTTCCGGTGCACTGGAGCAGATTTTGCTGGTAAAAAATGCTTTTGGCCCACTGGGCTGACCGAATCTGGTCCTGGCAGAAAATTGTCGGCCCAAAATGAAAATTGTTGGCCAACTGCTGACGGACGGGCCTGAAGGACGAACACTGGCAAAGTCCAAATGTGGGTAATTACAGTAAAAATAGGAATAACAGTTGTGAGAAACAACTGATGTTTTTCCAACAGTGGAGCACGAGGTTGAAGTGGCAGGGAGAAATTGTCAGTGCACATTATAAGAAACTTTATTTGCATTAGTTTCCGACTTCTTATTCTTTAAACCCTAACCCTGAGACATTGATTGGTGATTGCTGCTGAAAAGAAAAGGGGGGGGGGCAGGGGCAGAAAACATGCCTTGAAACAGATGAATATTGACTCATTTTCAATCATTGTTCATGCTTAACACTTTTTCCAAAAATATGAATAATCCATTTGCAGTTAAACACACTTCCCTTTTAGTGAAACGTTAAGGCAATTAAATAATAAATTCAATAAAGATGTGTTACAAACTTGCTTAAATAGGCTACCCCTCAGGCACACACAATTTAAAAAAAAAAAAAACTACTCCAGATTTTCTGCGTTAACTTTTGTCATATCCTGCAAAGCAGGCCAACAAACCTATGCTTCATGATTGTTCAAATGAAAACCAATTTTGAAAAGTGCGCGTTTTGGCATCCAAATGAAGCATTTTATTTCTTGTCTTAACGAAGAGAATTTGCTACTTTTGAGAGAGGTGAGTTAAATTATCTTTAATCAAGGAAAATGTTTGAAAATAGATCAAGACTTATTATCAATTTACAGGCATGTTTTTGCACCCTCCCTGCTTACCGTCCATCAGCTGCCACCACCCTGAAACAGGCAGTTCTATACATGTACTCATGAGACTAAGCCAAGGCCAACAGGCTAGGTCCTCAATCTGTGCCCTGGCCAAAGTCACTGTTCCTCAGACATATGCCTAGCTCTTCCACTGATGTGTCCCATGCTAAAACCACTGGCACTTTTAAACGCTTATTAAATGCAGCGTAATGGAGTAGGAATGATGGCAGAGGGGTGAAGAGGAAGAAAAAGAAGGAAAGGTGGCAAATTATTTTTAACCATGCTGCAGTGGAAATTCCTTAAGACTGAAAACGTTCAGTAAATAAGAATCTCTTAAGAAACTTTGAACCAAACAGTTGTATAGAATATGCAAATTGAAGAGTCCATCGATTTTTATTGCTTTTCCAGTGAGATACAGTACCTCCTGACAAAAGAATTCACCAGAGTAATGTTCATAATGGAGGACTATAAATAAATGAATAAATAAATAAATGCACTAATTGTGAGTCCACGTAAATTAATACAAAATGTCAACCGTATGCATGACTTAATAATAAGGAGCAATACCTCTCTAAGGATTCAGTGTGACCACAGACTGTATATAAAGATGGACGCAGCACCCGGGTCTGAAAAGTGAAGCCAATGTGGAAGAGCCTTAAAATTGCATTCTATGTAATGGCTAGCAGATGGCAATGTCGGTGGATGCAGAAAGAAGTTCAATGCTATAAAAGTCTATAAGAAAATGACCCTACTTTTCCACCTGATTTATTATCACAATAATGATTTTTCACATTATTTTATTCTATCAATCGCAAGTTTCAAGTCTCCTTCGAAATCATGATGTTTGTTTTTGTAAATTATGGTCCCATAGAATAAAGGATAAAGCCAGATATGCTTTAGGAGCATAGCTATCCTCTGGCCCTCGCCAGATACAGTCAGATCCACCCATAGATCCACCCCTCGCTCCTCCCTGGACCTTCAATGCACGCTCTCGTCCAATAGGAATCACATTTGCTTTCAAAGTGATAAAATGGTGCGGCTCAAATGATCAAAATAGAGGCATCCTAAATGGTATACTGAAACCAGTGGGTGATGTCACGGTTGCTTCGTCCATCTTTTTAAAAAGACTATGAGTGTGAAATGATCAAATTAATGATCAGTTAGGAAAACCATAGCACCCAAGAGTGAACACTCAGGCCTTTCATTCATTCATTCATTCCTAAACTCAGCTCTTCAGTGCTAAGAAAATCACATTATAATTCTCCGGCAATGTTATTCCTGTCTAATCAATTGGCCAGGCTAGTCATCTTTTGCATTGGAGCCTATCAACGTATAGAAATCATGTATACTTTCACTCAGTCAGCAGGGATGTTTATGGAATATGAGATTTGTCAAACCTTCAGATGAAAAGGCTGCCTTTCTTGTCAGTCAGAATTCAGGCAATTGGAGATTGTTCATCTTCCAGCGGAACATCCTTGGGGACTGAAACTTATTCTTATTGTAAACCATGTTCTTTGTCCATTGGATTTTCACTCTTGTTTCAGTCTGGTCTTCCATGCTGGAAAGCAATAATCCTGTCATTTGCTTCCAAAAAATATTCCACCGACAAATCCACATCCGAGCACACATATAAACACACACACACACGCACACACATGAACATTCATACGCACTTATGCCCACTTGCACACACACATGCACGCACACAAACTCCCTCTCTCCTTCATTTCTCTTTCTCTGCCCCTTCAATTTAGATGCAAACTCTCAGACTAAGAGAATCACAAAATGGATCCCTCATCCTGAATTTGACCTCCTCAGTTGTGTCCCTGAAATTAGCATTTGAAAAACGTCTGTGGTTAATTAATTTTATCAACTGTATAATGTGCGCGGGACCAAGCAACACCACAATGCTCACTCATTTTTATTCACAGAGACAACATGCTCATTAGCAGTTTTTTTAGTCAGATTCTTGCCACAACTGAAGTAAAACCATTGAATCAGGCTAATTCTCAGTCCATTATATGCTCAGAAACCAAAATCACACCTCAAAATCAGCACCTTGATTAACAGTCTGGCTCTAAATATACTTTTACCTGCTCACTAATGATCCTTGTTCCTCTTTCTGACAGTCAGATAGCAGGCATGTTAAAACGTTTCATTTGGAGAATAGACAGAAATCAAGATCTCAACACCGTGTTTAATCTGCTTCATCCGCTTAACTACCATGATTAAATATCCTCACAGAACCAGAAAACTGAAAGTTACTGACTTAAAAGGATTTTTATCTTCCTTAAAAGGGATTTTTACCTTTCTTTAAGTGTTTCTTGAGAGGATTTGTGAAGCACTCTAGCAAAGATTATGTGATTTCTCAGGAGTGAATAAATGCACAAATATGATGAACAAGTTTCTCTCATGCTTTTTCTTTCTCAAAAGCACACATGCAAAAAATCAGGCACGCATTTAATTCATGTGCAGTGGGTGTAACCTCAAATTAAGCCCGAAAACAGGGATCTATCATATTCTCGTATCCGAAGAGCTTTTTTCTTGTTGTTCCCCCCTTTATTGCCATTGCCCTCTCCAGGAGCATGCTAAAAAGCTTACAATTCAGATGCTATGCTACAGATAATATTCTGCATACTTCCAAAGGCCACACAACCACTTACCACTTATATCCATTGATATGACGACAAATAAACTATTTTCACATTTGCATTTGTAGCCTGGAATCCATACTTATCAAGTGCTGGTCGCTCCCAACGGTCACTGACTGATCAGTCTGGCCTCAGTCGTATAGCCAGCGTTTAGCCCTTACGTCACTAATGAAGTGAATATATGAATATTCATGTTTTCTGCTCTTGGCTGATTGGGCGACCTATTGGCGAGAACCACCAATCGAATATGAGTTAGCTGGCCAGCAACGGCATTCGTGAATGTTATTTGACATGAGCTTAAAAATTAGATTGTGGCTTGCCTGTGTTTACTCTTGGAGTGGTTGTTAGGTTTTGAACAGGATAATGTTTGGCCATACCTGCATTTTGTTTATTTCAGTGGGATTCCCCGGTTTAATAAAGGCTAAATTAAATAATACTCAAATTACATAACGTATTTCACTGTAATTGGCATTAGCTATAGCTCGAAGGGCATGATTGCATCAGCTAGATTAAAGTGATACTCCACCCAAAAACTATAATTTGTATATCAATTACTCACCATTAGATGTCTTGAACGAACAAAGTTGTTCTTCACCTGGTGCAACTTTATGGCCACTGGAGAGGTTTGAAAAATTATCCAAATTCCTTTTTTGCTGGAAGCAAATGGGGTCACCCAGTAGCAATGGGAAAACTCCACAAAACGTCCGTTGACAAACTTTCAAACCACCGTCCAACGCATCGTCCAGGATAATCCAAGTCTGCTTTGTCCACTCGTATCCTCACAACTCTAGAAATGCGGTTATTTTTCGCTAAAAATAATAAAATACCACAGTTATGCTTCAAGTAAGCTTGCGCATTCAACGAAGTACCGCCTCCCGGCTCGTTCATTGCCCAGAGACTCTGCTGCCACTCAGATTAATACTTGTATAAACACGAGCCGGGAGGCGGGACTTCCGTTGAATGCAGAACTGTGGTGTTTTATTTATTTTTAAGTCTGTCTAAAGGGGCGGGGCACCCTTGCGACTGTGAGCCACAGATCTCGCATGGATTTTGTGCGAATATTTGAAAGTCAAACGCTGGTCTACCGACTGAGGCCAGACATACAAGCAAATGACCGTTGGGAGCTTGATATCGGCAGGCATTGGTAGGGGCATCAAGGCAACAAAGCAAATTAGTATCTGGGCACCAAGGTATTTTCTTGTTGCCTCCGCCTGTATTTTATGAGTGAAACACATCTGCATTTAATTGACAAGACATGTTTTATTTCAAGTAAATTAACTTTATTGACAAACTTTTTGCCAAATAACTAAGACACTGCCTGTACCATATGTGTTTTTAAACTAAACTGTTTGCAGTAGGCCTTGGTCATTGCCGTAGGAAGACAAATGTGAACAAAACATTGACATCATTTGTAACAGTTAATCGTGATTGTTACTGTAACTAACATTTGACTCAGACGGACCAACAAACATTTGAAAAAAAATTCTATTAATTCGTAATAGACTAAAGCTTACAAACCTTACAGGCCTCACAGTATTTTATTTCAAAAAGTAATGCATGTTATACATGAAAGATTTTCTGCTGGACTAGTAACCTTTTGATGCTCTTTGGTGGGCATGATGTTATTGATGTTGAACACTTGCATAAGCAAATTCACAACCTCACTATCTCATCCCCTTCGATATTAATGAGAATGCGTACTCTAACTTGTACATCGGGAAGTAGCAGAATTACCCCTGGGAATGAGCTTAGTCTCGTGAAAAATACAGATCCCGCGATGAATGGCTAAAACGAGAATTGAAAAACGAAACAGACGAACCCATGTACCAGCTTGGTTTTGACTAAGTTGGCTAATCTTGTTTAGCCAGAGGTAATGAAGGAGATGTTTTGACAGGCACAAATTGATAGGGTGAATTCAGTTTGGGAGAATAGTGCTGCCATTCCAATAAATTGCTAACGGTTGTTACCATGCATTTGCTAGCTGCGGATCACTTTTCATGTTAGAGACTGAATTCCAAATGTGTGAATGCCTGTCGAATTTCTTCAAGAATGTAACCGCCGTCCTTACTTAGCCAGCATTCATAACTTTTCCATACTCACTGAGTAGTTTAATCGCTAGCTCGCTACTTCTTCAGTCATCTGTATTTTCATACTTGACAGCAAAGATGGAAAAACATAGCTTCCATCTATCGGTCTAACCATCTAACACCCAACAACCTGCCAATGTGACTGCTAATAATACTGAGTACGAGGAGCATGCGCTGAGGCAACGCCCACTTTAGGAGACCGGAACAACGACCAAAAAATCCCATTCATTTTTCATTGTTGCGCAGTCTTATTAAGGAAAATCTTTGGATTGACATCGTTGATCGCCAAAACTGACGAATATCTGGTATATTCATAGATTTTTTTCTGCCAGGTTTGTTAGGCCTGGGCCACACTGCCTGCATGAGCGGCGCAATATGGACTTTGATAATTGTTTAAGGTGGCACACTAATACTGTGACTCGAAGGACCCATAGGTTAATAATGACCAAATGACCACTTCATGCTCTTGTTCAATTTTCAGCTTGCAAAGCTTAATTCATTGTTAGCTTTGGCTTCCAAAGATACCTCCTCTGGTAGCTAGCCTATTTAAAAGCCAAGTCTGAGTGCTAGTGCTAGTGGAACAATTTCATGGAAAGGAGTTATTGCCGACTGAGTAGAGCTCATAGACTGGTAGAGCTCAAAAAGAGGTTCTGTTCTGTTCCATTCTACAGAGGCATCAAGATCAGAGAGATATCCATCCTAGAAGCTGGGGATTACATCATTAAGCACACATAATCATGCTGTATGACAGAGGCTAACTAGAAGCCAGTCCAGCATGTCACAAGCTACCTCGCTTGCCATGTGATTTTCACGAACCTGAGCTAGTTGAAGCATTATCAAAGGCTGGGGGAGTCGGGGGACGATAACTCCTCGACCACTTCTGGCTCCCTTGCCTTGTCCTTTCTCCCAAAGAACCGCCTGATGTCCATGTCAGTGATAAACATTAATTTGATAGAAATCACTAGCAAGTAATACAACCCTCGCTTCCAGCATGCACCCACTGAACTGCCTACAAATGTAACATTGAGCGGTAAAGACCGCCTGACAGGGCCGGTTTTAGCCTGCTACATTAGGGTTGGCTGGTAGAAATAATGGGTGGGCAACTTCGGCAGTAGGTAGCCGAAAGGTTAGGCATGAAAAGTACAACCCCAATTCCGAAATAGTTGGGACGAAGTGTAAATTGTGAATAAAATCAAAATGCAATGACTTTCAGATCACATGAGCCTATATGTTACTTACAATAGAACATAGATAACATTTCAGATGCTGAAACTGAGACATTTTACATTTTTATCCAGAAAATGAGCTTATTTCAAATTTTCTGGCCGCAACAGCTCTCAAAAAAGTTGGGACACAGGCAAAAAAGGGCTGAAAAAGCAAGTAATAGTTAAGAGAATCAGCTGAGAGAACATTCAAATAGTAATTAAGTTAACTGGCATCAGGTGTGTAACGTGATTGGCTATAAAAGGGATGTCTTAGAGAGGCTGAATCTCTCAGAAGTAAAGATGGCCAGAGGCTCTCCAACCTGTGAAGGCTTGTGTTAAAAAATTGCGGAATACTTTAAAAACAATGTTCCTCAACGTCAAATTGCAAAGGCTTTGAAGGTCTCATCATTGACAGTGCATAACATCATCAAAAGATTCAGAGAAATGAAAAATCTCTGTGCATAAGGGACAAGGCTGAAGACCTTTACTGGATGCCCGTGATCTTTGGGCCCTCAGACGCCACTGCATCACTCACAGCCTGATTCTGTCATTGACATTACTAAATGGGCCCAGGAATACTTCAAGAAACCACTGTCTGTAAACATAGTCCCCCGTGCCATCCATAGATGCCACCTAAAACTCCATCATGCAAAAAGGAAGCCATTGTTGAGCATAATCCAGAAGCGCCACCGTGTTCTGTGGGCCAAGGCTCATTTAAAATGGACTGTAGGAAAGAGACAAAGTGTCCTGTGGTCAGACGAGTCCAAATTTGACATTCTTGTTGGAAATTATGGGCGTCGTGTCCTCCGGGCTAAAGAGGAGAAAGACCACCCCTCCTTTTACCAGCGTTCAGTTCAAAAGCCAGCATCTCTGATGTTATGGGGATGCATTAGTGCATATGGTGTGGGACACTTGCATGTTTTAAAAAGCACCATGAATGCTGAAAGGTATAAAAAGGTTTTAGGGCAACATATGCTCCCCTACAGACAACATCTATTCCAGGGAAGGCCTTGTTTATTTCAGCAGGACAATGCAAAACCACATACTGCAGCTATTACAACAGCATGGCTTCGTAGTAGCAGAGTCCATGTGCCGAACTGGTCTGCCTGCAGTCCAGATCTTTGACCGATTGAGAACATTTGGCGCATAATTAAACGAAAAGTCCGTCAAAGGAGACCCAAAACTCTCCAGCAGCTGAAAGCCTGTATTAAACAAGAGTGGGATCAAATTCCAATGGCTAAATTCAAGAAACTTGTCTCCTCAATGCCCAGACGCCTCCACTCTGTGTTAACTCTCGTCCAACCAAGGGTTTTTCTACTGCCAGGGGCCGCGCTAGCCGCTCACCACGTTCGCCAATGCGAACAAAATAACGTTGTGGCGAAGAAATTTTGCAGTGAATAAGCCACGCTGTCGAAGGCCGAAATTTTGAAGAAGAGGCAATATAATCCTATGTTACGGTGATCTTCTAAATTCTGTCGGAAACGAAACGCGTAAAACATCCCTGCTGTTCTCACACACAGCTAATCACCCTGAGATCCACGCACTGCACCGTGGACCACTAATGTATCATTAAAATTTACTATGAGCTCGGGGCCCTAGTGAGCCGGCAATGGCGTAAGACGTGGTGAAGATAGCTCCTGCCCGTCTCTCCTTAATTTCTTTCATTTTAGTGCACAAGTTTATTTTTAAGAGTTGAAATAAGCTCCGTAATACATTCGAAACTAGTTTGGAGCAAGTGTGAGTCATATTTACTGGGTTTATGGCCGCCAATCTCCGTAAATTCAAATACTGTGAAAGTAGGCCCAAAATATCCGCGATGCCAAACCCAAAAACAAGCCGTGAATCTCCACCCAGCCCCGGGCCTGACTCTTCAATGGACATCGCGGTGCTGAAAGCCGATATCCTTTCCTCCCTGAAATCTGACATTTCTGCTGTTATTAAATCGGAGTTAAAAAATGCACTCGCTGAGGATTTTAGTCTTATCAGAAACGAACTTCAGGAGGTTAAATCTGAGATCGTAAATAGCACCGCGACCATTCGCTCCGAAATGGACACCATGAAAACTTCCATCAACAGTGTGGAAGACGGTCTATCCACATGGTCGAACGAGGTAATCGCGCTTCAGTCTACAGTGGCCAGGCTTGAAACCGACGTGGCGAATTTGAGAGATAAATGCGAGGACATGGAAGGACGAATGCGGAGATGCAACATTCGAATCGTGGGAGTAGCGGAGGAGCCTGGCTCCAGCTCTACTACGTCGGTTTCTAAACTTTTGAGGGAAGTGCTGCATCTCGAAAAAAGACATTCTGGTTGATCGCTCGCACAGAGGTCTCGCACCAAAAAAGTCCAACGGAAATCCACGGGTCATTGTTGCCAAACTCCATTATTATCAGGACTGTGTTAATGTGCTGCGCCGTGCAAGGGAAAATGGCCCGCTCCGTTACAAGGACACGGTTATTTCAATTTTCCCGGATTACACCGCAAGTG
This sequence comes from Gymnothorax javanicus, assembly GCA_029692085.1. NCBI lineage: Eukaryota > Metazoa > Chordata > Actinopteri > Anguilliformes > Muraenidae > Gymnothorax > Gymnothorax javanicus. Next base: position 59,632,097 of record CM056196.1, on the reverse strand, counting down.
TCGCTAAGGCCCGTGCGGGGTTCAATAATGTCAGGAATCTACTCCGAGGCCGGCCAGGACATTCGTTACGGTATACTGTACCCTGCGCGACTTCGCATTTCATTTAACGGAGATAACAAAGAGTTTCTGGACCCGGAGAAAGCACTGATTTATGCTAAGGCCATCACAACGGTGGAATAAACGGACGACGCATGGACTCTTCCCGGTTTGTTTAATGTGACTTTTCTTGCTCCGTTTTGACAATCTTTCTCTACCTTGAGTAGATGATATTGTCTGTAAAGTATCAACACAGGTGATATTCATGTTTCTGGCTTCAGCCTGTGCAGTTAAGTCTGTTCTACGAATTCTGTTGAATGGTAAGATATCATGTTGTGCCTCCTTTTTGTTTCTTTTGTATTTCTTTTAATCGGGGGAGACGGGCGGGTGCTGAACTGCTGGACACTAAATTGCACCCCGTTATCAACACAATGTGTATCTTTTTTACGAGGGGAATTACAGTCCCATTGCCAACACGATGTGTTGTTTTTTTTTTTTCTTGAGGGGGGATTACAGTCACTGTGTTCAGTTAGGTGACTGGGGTTTGGGAATCAGACCTGTGTGGGCATTTGAATTCTTGGTTAATTGTTTTACATTTTTTATGTTATATTGCTATATCTCTTGGGGAGTGTTTTTAACAAGCTACCTGATATAAGCTATGAATGGGGGATAGACATAACTTAGGAGGGTCTAAAGATTGCCTGGCTAATTTTGCAAGCTGGAATGTTAAATCATTAAATGAGCCTGTGAAGCGCAGAAGGGTAATTATGCATCTTGATAATCTTAAAATTGATATTGCCTTCCCACAGGAAACTCACCTTCGTACTACTGACCAGTCTAAACTGAGGGGAGGATGGATAGGACAAGCATTCCACTCTAAATTTGGCTCTAAGACGAGAGGTGTGGTTATCTTAATCAGGAAGAATGTTCCATTTGTAGTATCAAATGTAGATTCAGACCCCGCTGGGCGATATGTTATTGTTGTTGGCAGACTGTATGGCTTTCCAATTATTTTGGCTAATATTTATGCCCCAAATATTGATGACGAGGTCTTTTTCACTAAGTTTTTCTCTCGAATACCTGATATGGACACCCACTATCTCTTCTTGGGAGGAGACATAAATTGTGTCCTCTCTCCAAATCTAGACCGTAGCTCCCCAAGAACAGTATCTCAATCAAAATCTGCACAAACCATCAAAGCTTTTCTTAATAACTACGGCATATCAGATGTATGGCGATTCCGAAATCCCACCTCTAGGAGCTATTCCTTTTTCTCTTCAGTCCATAAGACGTTTTCGCGTATAGATTACTTTTTTCTTGATAAAAGGCTTCTCCCTATGGTAACTGATTGTGATTATCAGTCTGTGGTTATCTCAGACCATAGTCCCTTGACAATGAAAGTGCGCATCCCTGGTGCAACATCTAATTATCGCCCATGGAGACTCAATCCCTTGCTTCTTTCTGAAAAGTGTTTTGTAGATTTTATAACATCCGAAATCAAAAATTTCCTCTTCCATAATCAAACCCCGGGAATGCCATTTACTACTTTATGGGAGACACTGAAAGCATATTTGAGGGGACAGATTATCTCATATACTGCAATGCGCAGAAAAGCAGACACTGAACGCATTAGACAATTAACAGATAATATTTTGAAATTGGATTCAGATCTCAGCCACTATCCCTCAGACGATCTGCTCAAAAAACGTTTGATACTTAAAACGGAATTTGACCTTTTATCTACCCATCAGGCGGAGAATCTTATTTTAAAATCGAGACACAGCTCTTATGAGCATGGGGAAAAGTCCGGAAAAATCTTAGCACATCAGTTACGTCAAAGAACTGCTAATCAATACATATCTGAGATTACCGATGAACAAGGTCTAAAGCATACCGATCATACAAAAATAAATTCATGTTTTTATCATTTTTATTCTTCCCTTTATACGTCGGATCCACCAAATAAGTCTGCTTTGAATGTTTTCTTTCATAATCTCGATGTTCCCAGAATAGATCCAGGTCTCGCGGCAGACCTGGAGAAAGATATTACTATTAGGGAGGTTATGGAATCAATCAAGAGTATGCAGAGTGGTAAATCTCCGGGGCCTGACGGGTATCCCTCAGAATTCTTCAAAACTTTTTCAAGAGAACTTTCCCCTCTTCTTTTCTTTGTATTCCAGGAGTCTGTCTCTTCTCAATCCCTCCCCCAAACTATGCGTGAAGCAGTTATCTCGGTTATTCTGAAGAGGGATAAGAGTCCTCTCCATTGTGGTTCTTATCGTCCAATTTCTCTTTTGAACATGGATGTTAAGATATTGGCAAAAGTTTTGGCCACCCGTCTCGAAATCTCTCTTCCTTCAATTATTTCTGCAGATCAAACCAGTTTCATGAAAAATAGATATTCTTTTTTTAATATAAGGCGTCTTATGAATATCCTATATACCCCCACTCCACCCGAAAATCCAGAGATTATATTATCACTTGATGCTGAAAAAGCGTTTGATCAGGTGGAGTGGGACTACCTTTTTTATACTCTTAAAAAATTTGGTTTTGGCCCAAAATTCATAGCCTGTGTTAAAACTTTATACTCTTCTCCAATGGCCGCTGTGCACACAAATAATAATCTGTCCCCTTACTTTAAGTTATTCAGAGGCACAAGACAGGGGTGCCCGTTGTCTCCTCTTTTATTTGCAGTCGCCATCGAACCTCTTGCGTTAGCTTTGCGACAGGATAGGAACATTAAAGGGATTGATCGTGGAGGCCGGGAATATAAATTATCACTCTATGCCGACGATTTGTTGATGTATATATCCGACCCATCGTCAAGCATCCCTAGGTTATTGGATCTATTAAGTAAATTTGGTAAATTATCCGGCTACAAGATTAATCTCTCCAAAAGTGAGTTGATGCCAATAAATGCAGCTGCCAAGAATGCTACTCTTAGTTATACCCCCTTTAAAATTAGCTCAGGGAAATTCAGGTATCTTGGGATCTGGATCACTCAAAATTATAAAGATTTGTATAAGGCTAACTTTCTGCCTATGATTTTATGTTTGAAACAGGACCTTAAGCGTTGGGAAATGCTACCCCTTTCACTGTGTGGAAGGATCAATACAATTAAGATGAATGTGCTACCTAGACTTTTATATCTATTTCAGAATCTCCCGATCTTTTTGACCAAATTTTTTTTTAGGTCCATTGACACACTTATATCATCCTTTATTTGGAACAATAAACCACCCCGTATAAAGAAATCCATATTGCAGAAGCCTTACTCTCAGGGTGGCATGGCACTCCCACTTTTTCAGTATTACTACTGGGCAGCTAACATTAGGGCATTAATGTATTGGATGAGGGATGTAGATGATCCTGATGCACCCAAATGGGTAATTCTGGAGAATCTTTCATGTAGAGCTACCTCCTTACCCGCGCTATTACACTCCAAACTCCCATTAGAACAGCCTGTTTCCTATTTCAGCAGTAATCCTATTGTTTCACAATCGATTAAAATCTGGAATCAATTTAGACGGTCATTTGGTCTTAAAGATCTCTCATTGTTTGCTCCTATAATCAGAAACCATCTGTTTATCCCTTCTATATCGGATGGAGCATTTAATATTTGGTCCAACAATGGGATCTCGTCACTACGTGATCTTTATATTGATAATTATTTTGCTTCCTTTGAACAATTGATTGACAAGTTTGGTATTCCGAGATCACACTTTTTTAGATATCTGCAACTACGGAGTTTTAAGAGCCTCGCATTCTGAGTGTTTCCCTCGATACCCTTCTATATCATTGCTAGATTCTATTTTTAAACTCAGGGCTAACGTCAAGCAGGCTACGGGTAAAATATATCAACTTCTCTGTTTACATAATTTGACAACTTTAGATGATCTTAAGCAACGTGGGAAGAAGATTTAAATGAACAAATTTCGGAAGAAATATGGCAGAAAATTATTCAAAGAATTCACTCATCATCCATCTGTAAACGACATGCTGTTACACAATTTAAGGTTGTGCATCGACTTTACTGGTGTAAAGTTAAGCTGTCAAAAATTAGGCCAAATCTAGACCCTACTTGTGATAGGTGTCGACTGGCTCCAGCAAGTCTATTACATATGTTTTGGACGTGCCCTGGTTTACATAATTTTTGGCAATCCATTTTAGCACTCTCTCCAAGGTTTTGGGGATAACACTGGAATATTCTCCCTTTGTTGCCTTATTTGGTGTTACACCTCTGACGCACCAGCTAAACAATCACAAGTCCAACGCTTTGGCTTTTTGTACACTATTGGCCAGGCGACTAATATTGCTCAGATGGAAAGACCCCTCCCCTCCTATCTACTCTCAATGGATTAGAGAGTTAATGCAATATCTCAAGCTAGAGAGAATTAGATATTCCCTCCAGGGGTCTGTAGAGCGATTCTATGCAACTTGGCAACCCTTCCTGACATTTGTGGAAAACATGGAGGCCAAAAGCTTTACCCTATAGCATATCTATCCCCCCCAAGGATTTCTTGCTATGTTTTTATTTACAATTTGTTTTTCCTATTGTGCGCTACATTCTATAAAAAGTAAAGGTCTGTGGGTTGGGTGGGATGGGTGGGTTCCAGGAAAAATTGTTGTTTGTATCTGTATTTTTCATGTTTTGCAAACAATTTCAATCCAATAAAAAGACCTTGTTTAAAAAAAAAAAAAAATTTACTATGAGCAGCGCACTTAGCCAATCACAGAGAGCGAGAAGCCAAAATTGTACTCTTCGCGGGAATGTAGTGAACTGAGGCCAAGAGCAGCAATTATTCCTGCATTTTGATGCTAAAATGGCTGCTCAGGTAAATCAAGATAGGGCACAGCGATCACTTCATGATTTCGTTGGGGTGAATCCTCCCCAATCAAAGAAGGCAAAAGTTTCAGAGCAGCCACACGACAGAAACGAAAGCAGGGCTATTCAGCCCAAATGGTTCCAGGCTTTTCCATGGCTGGAGCAATCCGAGAATGCCGACGGGCTACGGAAGCGCTACTGCATCTGGTGTAAAGAAGCTGGCAAGAAAAGTACATTCGCCTCGGGGAAGACCAGCATTCTGAAAAGGGACGATATTGCGAAGTACAAGCGTGTTAACGACCACAAGTAGGTTACTTTCTCTGTAATGAAACGTGCTTATTTAATATCATGACAATAATCTATGAGCCTGCATGAGCTATTGAAGTTGGCTTGGTCAGTTGGTCGGAGTTTGACTGTGCATTACGTTCAGAATGGCGTGCACTTATTTGGGTAATTCGCTCATTATAGTAAGTAACCGATAAAATTTCGCGCATGGTTTATGAACGAATTTCCGCTTACCATTGTTTATAAAATAGCTGCTGATAGGTGCCATATGGCGTTTGGATGATGGAGCCTGACTTAATAACCACAAATTAATTTTCAGTTAAGACCTCCTCTTTCCCTGACAGAATTATTCACCCTGCCTTTTTAAGCTGTTCTTTCATTTTTACACGGCACTTCTTTATTTCTGGCTGAAAAACTACGTAATGGACAAGGAAACCGTCCTGACAAGAACATGCACTTCAGCAAATGTCCTACCTGAGTTAAAAATCCTGCAAATGGTAAACGGTCGTGTTTCATTGGCTTCATTCTCATTTTCAGAATTGTGGCCAAAGCGAGAAACCCACCCCCAATTTTTTTTTTTGAACAGGCCACAAAAAAAAAAAAAAAAACACGGTGTCAGTGCCAAACCTTTGATGTTTTATTCCCCTAAAACAAAATTGTCCCTCCTTAACTTACCGTACCAGTCAAAAGTTTGGACACACTTCGCTAATGTCACAGCACTGTTTTAGAGTAACTTTAACAGCTTAACTTCTCTACTGTATAAACTCGCAAATGGAATCTTGTCAAAGCTAACAGTAAGAAGTGAAAAGAGAATAATTTACTTTTTTAAATAGTGTCCAAACTTCTGGAATTCTCAAAGAAGCCAAATTTTGCAAAGTAAACTGACAAATAAGCTCCTTCTCTTTTCTAACAGCTGAAATTAAAGTCAAGCGGTTTTGACTTTTGGGCAAAAAAGATTGATGAAAAGCACACCTCAAGTGCAGCATGTCTTTAGGAAGTTAGACAGTTGTGCAGCTGCAAATTGACTATAGTCATATGACTGCTCTTGTTAAAAAAAAAAAAAAAAAAAATTGAGAATGCTCTGCAAATACACTGCCTGTCCAAAAAAAAAAAAAAAAGTTGCACACTCAAATATTTAGTTGGAACCCCTGTAGCTTTGATTACAGTGCAAATTCATCTTGTCATTGTTTTGACAGCCATATGCTATGCCAGAACATTTATTTTTGATCAGAAATGCCATAATTTTTGGCTCAAGATCTTGTCTTCTCGACAAAATGGTTGAACCACTCGGTGGTCTTTCTTGAGCACAGCCCAATAACTTTCAATGTGGTTTAGGTCAGGACTTTTTGGTGGCAAATTTGTCTGTGAAAATGATTCCTCATACTTGTTTTTCTCATTCATTGTTTTCTTTGCTAAATACAGGCCAATAACTTGCCCCTTCTGAAATACTGTAAAATCTTTTCCACCATCAAGGGATGCATCTTCAGACGTGAGTTTTTAAGAAATGAGTAGCAACGCGCTTTGTCAGTCAGGGTTAAAATGATTATTGCCTGCTGAAACATATTAATAACCGCAATAATGATCCAAACATAGAATTTGTTCATTTATTTCCCAATGGTGACTTTTTTTTGGACGGGCAGTGTATGACAACAAATGGTGGTTAGTTCGATGGATTTAGGAATAAAATTTTTTTTTTTTTGCAAAATAAAGACTGCTTATTTTTTATTTTACATGTGTTGTAAGAAAAATGTGGGTGTGACCAAACTTTTGACTGGTATGTCTGCGTTTTTAATCCAAAGTTTTACTATGCATGTGGCTAAAAATTTTTTCATGTGGCTAAAGAAATTTGAGCAGAGTTAGCCACGGTGGCTAAAAAAAATTTTCTCCTAGTGCCCGACCAAGGGGGTTACCACCCCCCCATTATTTCAAAATTAAGCGATAAAAATCATCTTGTTTGGTATCAGTGTACAGCTACAGATGTCCTCTCTTCAAATCAAGTACAAATAAAACACATTTAAACATTTTGACGTCATAGTGACGTCTAACTAACATCACATTAGGATAAAACATCAAAATGACAAAAATCCATGTTTTTTATATTTTTATTAGTTTTAGCTGAAAATAAGTAACTTTCTGTAACCTCTAGAACTACTGATACTACAATTAATATTGTAGTATCAAGTAATATTGTATAACATATACTCCCACCCAAAACGTACACACCCCACCCACACCCACACTCACACCCACCGCATACCCACATACCACTAACACAACAAACTTCACATATACACCCATATAATCCCACATTTATCCATCCAACAGACCCAAAACACTACACCCATAATGCAAGTAATTTTACTTTCATGTATAAGAATATGAACAATAAAAATCAACTTACCTTGCAAAATGATGACTCAAGTTCAGCGGACAGATGTACAAATATCTTCAAAATGTTACACACTTGCACACACAAGTAAACGTATGTCGGTCATGCACTTCTAATATAATTAGGTGATGATCACTTCAAGGTTACTGGTCACTGCTGGTCATTGTCATTCCAAGATTTTCTAATACATCAATAAATCAATAAGGATGACAATCAGTGTGGTCTACAAAGTTCACTGAGCATGAAACATAATAATAGCACACTATTTGCAACTAATTTGTAAGCATATTTTGTATCAAAAACAGGCAAAAATTGACGCTGGTGGCAACCACCCCCCCACCCTTCGACTTTGACGGCCTACCTTACCCCCGGGGGATGAGGTACCCTCATTGTTTTTTCATGAAAATGAGCGCAAAGGATGAATAAGCAATTACCTAGAGGCATTAGATCATATCTGTTAACGTTTTTGTGCGACAGGAAAAAAATCTGTTGGGGGGGGTAACCCCCCTTGGTTGGACAAGGGCTAAAAAGAAGAGGGGATGCGACACCATGGTAAACAGGCCCCTGTCCCAACTTTTTTGAGACCTGTAGCAGCCATCAAATTTGAAATGACCTCATTTTGTGGATAAAATTGTAAAATTTCTCAGTTTCAACATTTGCTATGTTATCTGTGTTCTATTGTGAATAAAATACTGGCTGGTGTGATTTGAAAGTCACTGCATTTTGATTTTATTCACAATTTACACTTTGTCCCAACTATTTTGGAATTGGGGTTGTATAATAATAGTAATAACAATAGTAATAATAATAATAATAGTGAAAAATTCTAACAATTACAATAGGTGCCTAGCACCTTTGGTGCTTGACCCCTAATAATAGTGATAAATTCTAACAATCACAATAGGTGCCTAGCACCTTTGGTGCTTGGCCCCTAATTATATCCGATGATTGAATTTTGTGCTCAGTACCTCACAACACCTAGGATATTGAATTGAAAAAAAAGCTGCTTATAAATAGCACAGCTGCTGTCAAACTCGTCTTCACTGCACTGAGATAATGTAAGACAAGGATTCTTCAGGGGGTCTGTCAAGCAGGTAGCCCAGATGGTGTGAGAGTAAACACACCAGTATTGCAGAGAGTCAAGCAAAATTACCCTGACACCTGCATCAGCCTCTGAACAAACAATCAGAGGGTACTTTTCCTCATGGTATAACTTTCAGTAAGACAAAACAAGTACCTGGCAGGAGAGATCCCAGACATTTGCTTAGCTTTTTCCAATATTTATCAACAACGGTTGCATCCTTATTCATGTTTTGGGGTCTCTTGCAAGAGCATTTTTCTCTTCTTGGGAAAATCACCAACTCTCTTTTATGGCCAAATAAGAACTTACCTAAAATTGTGGAAGAATCAGTTCTCTTATGACAAGACCTTGTGAAAAGTGTCAGTTGAGCCTTTACTGGTCAACATCATTATTATGGGGTAAAATAACAGCCATTAGCTGACCCCACAAGTGGAATGAATGAAGGTGCATTGACCTCAATTCAACGAGTCTTTCACTAAGCAGTTAGCTCAGGCATCTGGTAGATTATCTCTCTCTCTTTCTCACCTTGGCTTTCTTTCTCTCTATCTTTCTCATGCATTGCATGCTGCGGTTTGGGAAATGGGGTGGTGTCTGGCAGACAGGTTTTTGGGAATTTTTTTTAAGTGCTTGGTTTTGTTTTTTACAGATGTGTTGTCCAGTGTATTAGTGGTGGTTTGTAAGCGGTTTGTGGTAGGGATGCACCGATCCACTTTTTTGTCAGTTACAATAGGATTATGATACCTGAATTTTGATATCTACCGATACCAATTCTGTTTTGATTAAAGAGCCAATTTTTCTTCATTATTATTATTATTATTATAGTTGTTATGTTTAAGGTTACACGAGGCTGTAATAAACCACGCATAACAAAAAGCAATCATAAGCAAAAATTGTATTCCACATTAGCTGATGGAGCCGAGATTCGCAATGTTTTACCCCCATCTAGTGTGTCTAAGGAGAACTGTATCCGAGAACAGCTCGAAGCACACACCCCTAGGTTACCCTTGCCAAAGAATACAGCTTTATTTCCCAGCTCGCTGTTGCGTAAAACAACAAACAAGTGATGCCAGGCAAAATAAACCCCGCCCCTCGCACATTCTTTGACCTACTTTTCCTAAATTCAATAGGCAACTATTCTGGGTCAGTGGCAATCCCGAAACCGAATTTGGAGTGAATCTGGCCATTAGTTTTGCTGCTAAAGTGTTAACAAAGAAACAAATAAAGAAACAAACCGAACCAAAAGCAATACCCCTTGCCCTCCCCCTTTGGGCAGGGCAGGGTAATTACAACTGGATATCTTGAAGGAAATAAAAACTGAAAGCAAGTGTGACAGTATGTTGTTGAGTGGTATCATTCATTCTTAAAATACTTTTATGACATGAAAATCAGTTTATAAAATAGCAACTTACCAGATTTAATGGAACTGGCAGTAGACTCGCAAAAATCGCTGAAAACAACAGATGAAAACTGGATAGATTTTGCTGTTTTGATCGATATTTGTGTGATTGAAACAACTGTCTGTTTACTTAATGCAACAGAATAGACTCAAAATGTGAAAGAACATGGGAGGTCTGCCTGAGACGCACAAGTGATGAACGTCAAAAATGCCTCCAATAAGGCTTTCAGTGTGGATAAGGCTGAAATCATGGAATACTGAGAAACAAACAGGTACCAGATTCATGTGCACAATCCATTAATTAATTGAAAGTAATTGCATTATTAGATATTAATAATTCATAAACTATGGAATCTGGATTGATATGCTGATTGATGACATGCAGTCCGAGGTCTGTGTGATGTATGTCAGGATCCGCACTCGATAATGATCGGCTCGGTCACATGTATCATCCCTAATTCGTGGGTTGAGGATATCCCTCTCTAACATGGATTCAGCTGTGTACCTGACCCACAAATTACTGTGGCTGAAGCCTGGTGACATAATTTCTGCTTTAAAAATTACAGCACCGGTCCTGTTCTTAAACAGTGATACATTGGCAAGTAGGCTGATTGAAAAAGGTATTGTATTGTCACACATGAAATGTTAACATAGGTTCTGTCTCTTTTTTATTGATCTGTCATGGTAACAATTTTAATGCACTGAATTATCCTACATGAGTCATCACACTTTGGAAAGTTCACTCGCTGGATCAGAAAAATTTCTCCGCAATGCAAAAATCATACTCTAAAGCATGTCATGTCTTTTAGAAATCAAGCATTCTAATTTGACAACCTAAATGCAGTTGGTAAACGTAAGTGCTAACAATATCACAGCTCTCAACTGGACATGTCTGACTCTATTCCAGAAATTTTAGTGACAGGAAGCGATGGCACAACTATGTTATTGTTAAAAGGGTTTGTCTACGGCAAATTAATTACCGGTTGGTGTGGTAGGGGTTTTGTTCCATTAAGGCCAATCAGATTAGCCGCTGTTATTGCCTGTAAAAACAATGCTTTAAAGCTATGGTGAACTGGCAATTTTTTTAAGTCAAAGAACAAGCACCTAGTTTGTGTTACTGCAGCCTCCTTTAGTCCACTGACAACCCTGCTCCAATGCACTACAGCAGGCGGTTTAATGATGTGTGGCAAAGAGGAAAACCAAAACTAGCATCAATACATTTTGTGTGAATGTGGGCCATTAAATCATACGCTAAACGACACTCGTGATGTTAACCTCTTAACTGTCACCTGCATTTTCCAACATTTGGCCCGGATTGGTATACCACATTTCAAATGCTCACTGCTCCCACATACAATGGTTCTATTACACATGCATGGTCTCATTGGAGAGATAAGACATAGAGGTTTTCAATGAAATGCATCATAAAATGCTGTGACTTTGGGACAAAAAACGTGGATATCTTGATTGCACAGGTTCTCAGCTTTCGAACAAGACCAAATGGAACGGATAATACATGATTTGACCGTCACAACACAACTTTGATGATGAGGACTGACAAGTTTCATTGCACTCAAGTATGTGGCGTCTACAGTGCCTGACAAAATTCTTGTCACTTATCCAAGTTGTAGGAACAACAAATAATAACCTGACTTGTAGTTGATCAACTGGAATCAAAAATGGCTTATATGAAAGGCAAAGCCCTCTAGATTATGCGAAATATACCAAAATAGAGTTTTGCGTCATTCATTGAGTTTTATCATTTAATTTGTACAGAACGGTCAGATTTTGCTTGGACAAAAGTCTTGTCGCATTGAAAAAAAATGTGGAAATAATACATACACTTTATTTTGAATACACAAATATGCCACTATAATATCAGAACATAAAGTCATGGTGCCTCGGAAAAAAGAATTAATATTGCGTATGACTCCCATGAGCTTGGAGGACTGCATCCATACGTCTTGGCAATGACTAAAATAACTTGATGATGAAATCATCTGGAATGGCAAAGAAAGCAGTCTTGCAGGACTCCCAGAGTTCATCAAGATTCTATGGTTTCATCTTCCAAGCCTCCTCCTTCATCTTACCCCTGAAATGCTCAATAATTGTTCATGTCAGGTGACTGGGTTGGCCAATCCTGGAGTACCTTCACCTTCTTTGCTTTCAGGAACTGTGACATGGAGGCAGAAGTATGAGAAGGAGCAGCAGTATAAGTAGGGCAGCAAGAACTTCTTGATTTTTCAGGCTGTTGATGTTGCCATCCACTCTGCAGATCTTTCTCATACCCCCATACTGGATGTAACAACAAACCATGATTTTTCCTAAACCAAACATGATTGTTTTCTGGGAGAATCTTGGGTCCATGAGGGTTCCAACAGGTCTTGTACGGCGACTGGGATGCAGTTCAATGGATGATTCACCAGAAAAATAAACTTTCAGCCACTTTTCCAGTATCAATCCTTTCTGTGAGCTGAGGGCCTTGGCAAATGCAATGCAGGTTTTATGTTTTCTGTTTAATGCAGGCTTCTGTGTACTAATTCGGCTGTGAAAACCACTTTGAGAGAGAATTTGACAAACTCTTCTTGTCGATACCGGGATTTTTGGTGACATTTCCTCATGTAGCTTCGCTATAGTTGAAGAAGGGCTGGCCTTGTACAGTTGAAGCAACAAACGGTCCTTTCAAACAGTTGTCATACCGGGGTCTGTCTGACCTGCGCTTGCCATGAACATCACCAGTTTCTTCAAATCTTTTTCTCATCCCCTCCACTTGACATTTGGATACATTAAAGATGTCTGCCACCTCAGCAGCAGACTCAGTCTTCAGGCTCTTGATGATCAGCACTTTGGTCTGTGGTTGAATCTTTGGTATGTTGTCAGAGGTCTAGTCGCACCTCATATGAAAGTCTGGTGTGCTGGGGTTATTTCTATACACATCTGGGAATGTGTTAATTACAGTATTTGTCATAGGCTAAACTCTAATCTGCGATTTGTTGCATCATCTGAAGAGACGACAAGACTTTCGTCCCAGCAAAAACAGATGTTATGGGCTTAGCCAAGCTGTGAACATCAGAACACTTTTTGACGGTTTAATTTTGCACCAAATTATTAATGTGAAAGCTCTTGACATTAAAATGGACCATTTATTGTAACAATTGATTGGTTAGAAATAAAGTTATATGCTATTTTTAGTTACTATGTCCTTATGCGACGAGACTTTTGTTAGGCACTGTATGTTGAGAAATTGATTTATTGCATTTGTTATGTCTGACATAGGGCAAAAAGGTGGGTAGAAATGAAATCCCGAGCGTCTAAGCTTTCAAATGGTATATCGTTTGCCTGGATTGGTTGAGGATTTAAGTCATAGTTTACAAATGAAGGATTCAAAATTTGTTTGAAAATACCGTAGGGCCCTAATTAGGGCCCAGTGACAGTTAACAGGTTAAAACAAGGGCAAGACAAAGGTTAATTATTGTAGTTCCCACCACATGAAGAAAATATTCACATGTATAAATACCACTTCACCCATCCCTTTCCATTAGACTCCTCTACTATTTCATAGACATTATTACTTGCCAGAATCTCGGATTCCGCAAGTATATTACTCTGTTGTTTGTTTGTTTGTTTGTTTGTTTGTTTTGTTTGCATTGTGGCCTCCACAGTTTCAGCTCAATTTAGCTCATATTTCATGATCAGCATAGGACAGGTACTGGGCAGGCACTGCACTATTTTGGTGTATCTAGGTCAAAGGTCAAGGTCAAGGTCACATAAAAGGTGAAAAACACATAAGAAAGCCATATCTTCGGTTCTAATCGTCGTAGACACTTCAAACCAAGTGCATATTGTTGATAAACGTATCTACCTAGGTACTGCAATTTTGGTCTACATCAAAGTCAAGGTCACATAAAAGGTGAAAAACACATAAGAAAGCCATATCTTCGGTTCTAATCGTCGTAGACACTTCAAACCAAGTGCATATTGTTGATAAACAAAAGGATTATCTTACTTCACCTAGGAATCTAGGTCAATGGTCAAGGTCACGGTCACACAAAAAGTCAAAAACACATAAGAAGCCATATCTTCGGTTCTAATTGTCGTATGGACTTCAAACCAAGTGCATATTGTTGATAAACTAAAGGTCAATCTTACTACACCTAGGTGTTGCACTATTTTGGTGAATCTACATCAAAGGTCAAGGTCACACAAAAGGTCAAAAACACATAAGAATCTATATCTTTGGTTCTAATCGTCGTAGAGACTTCAAACCAAGTGCATATTGTTGATAGACGAAAGGTCTATCTTACTTGACCTAGGTACTGCACTATTTTGGTGAATCTAGATCAAAGCTCAAGGTCAAGGTCACACAAAAGGTCAAAAACACATAAGAAGCCGTATCTTCGGTTCTAATCGTCGTAGAGACTTCAAACCAAGTGCATATTGTTCAAAATGAAAGGTCTATCTTACTTGACCTAACTACTGCACTATTTTGGTGAATCTAGATCAAAGTCAAGGTTAAGATCACAGAACAGGTAAAAAACACATAAAAAGCCATATCTTCGGTTCTAATCATCGTAGAGACTTCAAACCAAGTGCATATTTTTCATAAACGAAAGGTCTATCTTACTTGAACTAGGTACTGCACTTTTTTGGTGAATCTAGATCAAAAGTCAAATTCAAGGTCACACAAAAGGTCAAAAACACATAATAAGCCATATCTTCGGTTCTAATCGTCGTAGAGACTTCCTACCACGTGCAAATTGTTCATAAATGAAAGGTCGATCTTGCTTGACCTAGGAATCTAGGTCAAAGTCAAGGTTAAGGTCACACAAAAGGTCAAAAACACATAAGAAGCCATATCTTCGGTTCTAATCGTCGTAGAGACTTCAAACCAAGTGCATATTGTTCATAAATGAAATGTCTATGTTATTTGTTCTAGGTACTGCACATCAAAGGTCAAGGTCACACAAAATGTCAAAAACACATAAGTGTCAAGAGAAGAGAAAAGACTCGCGACACTATTATAGCTCCCAAAATAAAAATATGTACTTTAATGTAACATACTAGAAAGACGTTAAAAAGACAACGTTTCGAGCCGACAGGCTCTTCGTCAGGTCACTCATGTTAAAGCATCACGGCTGGTCACACTTATGAAATTAGCGCCGGGAGCACCCATGGGTGTAGTCAGCACATCAATCAATCAATTAATCCATCTAACAATATATGTTTCACAGGCATTTTTTCAAAATAAGGGAAAAAACCACATAAAAGTAATTTAAAGCAGCCTAAGAAGTCCTGAAAACAGCAAATAATAACTGAAATAATTCCTAGAGAAGAAACCACAAGAAAACACAAAAAAGGCGGATAATTGATTTCAAAGCCTCACGTCACATGTGTGCAG
This sequence comes from Gymnothorax javanicus, assembly GCA_029692085.1. NCBI lineage: Eukaryota > Metazoa > Chordata > Actinopteri > Anguilliformes > Muraenidae > Gymnothorax > Gymnothorax javanicus. The sequence continues at coordinate 59,616,687 of CM056196.1, read as the reverse complement.
AGTGTTAAGAAAAAAGCTAAAAACTGCATTTATTAACAAAACTTAAATTAATCTCTAGTGAGGACAAAAAATAAAATCAATATAAAGAAGTAAAGAGGGAACATCACATAATGTATTAATAAAAATTTAGAAACATAGAAAGATAATCATTAAGGAGAAATATACAGATGAATACAAAGACCCGTAAAAGTTATCCAATTAATACTTTACGAAAGGAAAGGTTTGATGGAAAAATCCTCATTTAGACCACGGGGAGCTCTGGTATTAAGGTGATATATCCAGTAAAGTTCTCGTTGGAGAAGAAGTTTCTCAATATCTCCTTTCCTTCTTCTTGGAAGAACCTGTTCGACACCCACATAGCGGAGAGAGGCAACAGGATGATTACAATTATTGAAATGTGACTCTAGAGGTGTGGTAACGAACCATGACTCAACTAATACAAATAGTTTCAAACCTAGATCTAACTTTATTCCTCCCAAAAATAGAGATGTCTTTTTAGAAACATTTATTGGTTTAGTAGAAAAAGACGTCCAGGAGGTAATAGACAACAAGGATATAACGAGGAAAAGTAAAACGTACAACAACCTATCGAAAGGGGAGAGGGAAGCCTTGACAGCTCTTGTACAAGATGAGTCTATTGTGGTAAAAAGTGCAGACAAGGGGGGCGCGATTATACTACAAACTACCACTAATTATGAAAAAGAGGTGTATCGTCAACTCAATGACACCACTTTTTCTAAAAAACTACAAAGTGACCCCACCTTATCATTTAAAAAACATATTCATGAATACTTGGATGTATTGGAAGAGAAAAAATTAATTACAATGAGAGAAAAAGAATTTATGAAAATTGAACATCCTGTAATACCAGTTTTTTATACTCTTCCAAAAATTCATAAAGACCCTATTAATCCAAAAGGCAGACCTAATGTGTCAGCTATAGGTTCAGTCACAGAAAATATTTCGAGATACATAGACTCATCTTTGCAGCCCCACGTCCAGGGCTTACCCTCCTTTATTCTTGACACAACAGATATGATTAAAACGCTCAAATATAGTGAGAGAGAAGTTTGTTTTGACTTTATGGCTACTTTGGACATTGAAAGCTTATACAGCAATGTCCCCCATGAAGGTGCTTTGGAAGCCATTAAATGGTATCTGGACAAGAGAGAGCCCAATGCTACACCTTCTACTGCTTGTATTACAGGTTTAGCGGAACTAGTTTGAAAAACAACTATATGATGTTTAAGACAGATTTTTTCCTACAAGTGAAAGGTTGCAGTATGGGCTCCAAGGCTTCACCATCTATTGCCAACCTTTATGTGGGGCTATTTGAACATGATTTTGTCCTAAATTCAGATGAAAACCCTTTCTTCTCATGTATCAAATTATGGCGGAGATATATTGATGATGTGATATGCCTCTGGTCAGGAGATGAACAGTCCCTCCTTGATTTCTATCAACTTTTGAACACACGAAATCAACATCTAAAGTTTACTTTGGATTATGACAAAAACAGTATCAATTTTCTTGATATAAATATTTCAAAGGATGACAGAGGCATACACACAGACATCTTCAAAAAACCCACTGCTAAAAACTCCTTATTGAGAGCGGATAGTTGTCACCCATCTTCACTCAAAAATAGTCTCCTCATAAGCCAGTTCCACAGGATAAGACGCATTTGTAGTTCAGATGAGGCATATGAGAAACAGAGTACATACTTAAAACAAAAACTGAAGAATCGGGGCTATAAAGACACTGTCATTAAAAAGGCAGAGGACATATATTCCAAAAAAACACAGGAAACTTGTCTGGAACCATCTGCCAAAAAAACTAATAAGAATCGTATACATTGTATTTTACGCTATTCGACACAGGTAAAAGAATTTGAAAATATCATTAAAAACACTGGCATGTCCTAAGCGCCGATCCATCTCTGGCTAAAGTATTTACATCTCCACCACAGATGATATACAGGCGAGCACCGAACATAGGTGATAGGGTGATTAACTCAGATCATAAACCTAAAAAATCAGTTACATTTCTGGACAGTTTCCAGGGTAACTTTAGATGCAATTCTTGCACACAATGCAATTTCACTACGAAAATGACTCACTTTAACCACCCTACCAGTGGAAAACCCATTAAAATAAAAGGAAAAATAACATGTTCCACAACTAATGTTATCTATTTGTTAAGGTGCCCCTGTGGACTAGCTTATGTAGGGAAGACCAATAGAGCCTTAAGAACTCATATCGCAGAACACCGTAGTGCCATACGTACTGGAGATGAAAAGAGTTCAGTCGCCAGACATTTCAATAATTGTAATCATCCTGTTGCCTCTCTCCGCTATGTGGGTGTCGAACAGGTTCTTCCAAGAAGAAGGAAAGGAGATATTGAGAAACTTCTTCTCCAACGAGAACTTTACTGGATATATCACCTTAATACCAGAGCTCCCCGTGGTCTAAATGAGGATTTTTCCATCAAACCTTTCCTTTCGTAAAGTATTAATTGGATAACTTTTACGGGTCTTTTTATTCATCTGTATATTTCTCCTTAATGATTATCTTTCTATGTTTCTAAATTTTTATTAATACATTATGTGATGTTCCCTCTTTACTTCTTTATATTGATATTATTTTTGTCCTCACTAGAGATTAACTTAAGTTTTGTTAATAAATGCAGTTTTTAGCTTTTTTCTTAACACTCTGCACACATGTGACGTGAGGCTTTGAAATCAATTATCCGCCTTTTTTGTGTTTTCTTGTGGTTTCTTCTCTAGGAATTATTTCAGTTATTATTTGCTGTTTTCAGGACTTCTTAGGCTGCTTTAAATTACTTCTATGTGGTTTTTTCCCTTATTTTGAAAAATGCCTGTGAAACATATATTGTTAGATGGATTAATTGATTGATTGATGTGCTGACTACACCCATGGGTGCTCCCGGCGCTAATTTCATAATTTTGACCAGCCGTGATGCTTTAACATGAGTGACCTGACGAAGAGCCTGTCGGCTCGAAACGTTGTCTTTTTAACGTCTTTCTAGTATGTTACATTAAAGTACATATTTTTATTTTGGGAGCTATAATAGTGTCACGAGTCTTTTCTCTTCTCTTGACAATATGTTTTTGGACTCAGCACCTGAAAACTAGGATGTGCGTGTGTTTACCTCTCCAAAAACACATAAGTGGCCATAGCTTCGCATCTAATCGGTGTACACACTTCAAACCAAGTGCATAATTTGTTGATAAACTCAAGGCCTGCGTTACCTGACCTAAGCACTGCACTATTTTGGTAAATCTTAGTCAAAGGTCAAGGTCACCTAAGCAGCGCTCTATTTTGGTTTATTTTTTTGTCTGTCTGGCTGTCTGTTTGTGTGCACTCTACAGGCCACAATTTCACATTATCTTCACCAAACTTGGTGACAACATTGACTAGCCTTGTGGCTAGAGACCGGTCTCTTTTCGAGGCCAAAGGTCAATGATCAAGGTCAAGCTCAACAGAAAGGTCAAATACCATTTTGGTTCATAACTACTCTACTATTACAGCAACAGACTTGAAACCAACTTCATTCCGTTCATTCTGTTTCAGAGATCTGTGCATGTTTCTATGAATGACTTTTCATTTATATGGTAGCTTACGGAAAGAAAGTGGAGATAAAGATGGGAGAGAAAACAACATGAATGATATGTGAGCAAACAACTCTGCTGGCTGGCATTCATTCCAATGAAACTACCATTAAACAACAGCATTTGCGTTGAAGGAGGAGACCTCACCTCAGCAAAGTATATTTCAACAGAAAGTAGAATTCTTGAAGAGTCTAAAACTTATATTTTTATTTGATAATAATCCAGTGCGACACTTTTTTAAACCAGCAAGTCTTCCAATTGGCATCAATATCAGGGGGCAGACATTTTTACTTAGGGAATCTCCTGATTTTGAATTATATCTTTGGAAAACTCACTTTCAAATGCTTAATGGCCTAAACCTCTCGCAGTTTACTTCTCCCGATTAGCAACAGCTGCTAAGACTAATTGGTTAAACAGACAACAGTCTAATTTATTTTTGATAGCATTATTATGCATTGCACCATAAAATTATGAGGCGTGTTCTTAAGCGCATAAATTATGACTTAAAATATCAATGTCTTAATAATTTCTGTGCTCCTGAAGCAGCACAGATTTGTGTAAACTAGTTTGCGAGGATCATTAAGCAATGAGCCACGAGAATCCATTCTATATTCTGAATGTAGTCACGGCTAAAGGGTGTTGTAAGGCATGTTGCACAGCTGAGTGACATTTGTAAGGATGATGAAAATAAATGCTGCAAAGTCAATGAAAGTTTTGGATGTTTGCATTTATACCACCATCCGTACAATGCCATTTTAATTATGTAAATGTAGGCAATAGGCATTCACTTTTTCATTATCATGTCTTATTAAGGGTCATGTATTGGTCTTGGTCGATCAGTCGATAAATGAGCTTGTTGCAACCTACGAACGTGGTCACATGATCCCTGAAGCAAAAGCACACAAAGGTAGATCACAGCACAGTGAAAATGGGAAAGTCTTGTGCGGCTGTTGGTTGTACAAATAACGATGCCGTTAAATCTTCATGGCAAAATAAGTTTCCATCAATTTCCATTAAAAATTGACACCCTTTTGAAACAACTGCTTGTCAAACTGAGAGAAAAGCCTTACAAAACTACCAAGCATTCAGTTCTTTATTCGTAGCACTTCCAGGAAGCTGCTTAAAGAATCAAAACTTTACAAGTAAGTCAAAGGTTTTGCTGCAATTAAAACATTTTTTTTAATTCAAGATGAAGATCTAAAGAAATTACAGCGCCCTCCATAATTATTGGCACCCCTGGTTAAGATGTGTTAAAAGCCTAAAAATAAATTCAATTTTTATTGCAGAAGCATACTCTCACACTGAAAATTGTAGAAAAATGTAACCTTCAACTCAAGTGAATTTTAAGGGAAAAAAAAATCCCTGACTAAGAAATAATTATTTTTCATAAAATCACCTGTTCCACAATTATTGGCACCCCTAACAATTCCTAGGAAATAAATGTAATTGAAGTATTTCTGTCATTTCTACAGTAGTTTACAAAGTTGATCAGAGTATCTAGGAACATTTAATTAGTAATTCATCACTTCCTGTTTCCCTGGGGTATAAATATGACGTGACACAGAGGCCATTTCTCTTATCCACTCTTCAACATGGGAAAGACAAAGGAACACACCATTCAAATAAGGCAGATGTGTGTCGACCTTCACAAGTCAGGCAATGGCTACAAGAAAATAGCCACTCGCCTGCACCTGCCCATATCTACTGTCAGAGGAATCATTAAGAAGTTTAAAACAACTGGAACAGTGGTAAACAAGCCTGGACGAGGACGCAAGGTTATTTTGCCACCACGCGCACAGTGAGGAGGATGGTAAGAGAAATAAAAAGTTCTCCAAAGCTCACTGTTAAAGAATTGCAACAAATGGTAGCATCTTGGGGTCACAAAGTCTCCAAAACAACCATCAGGCACTATCTACATGCCAACAAGCTGTTTGGGAGGCATGCACGGAAAAACCTTTTCTCACTCACAATCATAAACGCAAACGTCTGGAGTTAAGCTAAGCGGTACTGGGACTTCAACTGGGACCGTGTGCTTTGGTCAGATGAGACCAAGATAGAGCTTTTTGGCAACAAACACTCTAAGTGGGTCTGGCGGAACACAAAAGATGAGTATGCAGAAAAGCACCTCATGCCCACTGTGAAGTATGGGGGAGGATCGGTGATGGTGTGGGCCTGTTTGTCTTCCAGAGGCCCTGGGAACCTTGTTAGGGTGCATGGCATTTTATTTATTTGTTTATTCGTTTATTTGTCAGGGACAATGCAGCGCACATTATTACGTACATAGTTATTACAGTCAAAGCCATAACAATATGTGTAGATGTGTTGCATAGAAGGTTTCTAGCCAATTGGCTAATTTGCAACCCCAGTCCCTGGTCAGGCCTTTCTAAAAAATAATAATTATAATAATCCAAATATAATGTTTTTAAAAAAAAAACTACATTGTACTGTCCATAGTCATGCAGCAGATACACTGTATACTAATACATTACATCAACATTAAAGATTCATGACATTACATGAGCAGCGTACTGTATGCATGCGTGCATTTTTTTTTTTTTTTACATAAAAACATCAGAAAACAGCACATCACATAACAACACAAACCCCAAACACCCAGCCAATCACACCCGCTTGCCTATACCCACCCCACCAGTGAGGGGCCCGGCCGCTACATGTTTAGCTCCCACTCCCAGATCCCGCCCTGCAGGGCGAGCCTTGGCAGCCATGCGCGAACAGCCAGGCATCTAGCACAGACAATGCATTACAACAAGAGCAACAGAGTGTGTGCATGTGTGTGTACATGTGCATCTGCTCCTACATTTATGGTCCTGACTCAGTGGTTACATGTTTGGTTTTCTTTCAGCCAGTGTTTTACCTTCCTGTTAAATGTTTTCAGCTCGGTTTGCGTTTTTATTTCAGTTGGTAAATCATTCCAAAAATGGGTCCCTATTACTGAAAAACACGACTGGCCGAACGTAGTTTTGCGCCTCTCTGCTATGCAGTTGCCACCCACTGCTCCCCTTGTGGCCACTCTCCTTGTATTTGTTTTTGTCATGAAAGGACAGAGTATGGCGGGAGCTAAATTATTTACGCATTTAAAAATCAGTTTAAGAAAAGAGAACTCAATGAAGCTGTCAAAACTTAAAAGCTTGTATTTCTGTACAATCAAACAGTGGTGCCACATTATTGGTTTCTTATCCATTATTTTCATCATGAACGCTTTGAAATACCGGACATTTTAAATCAAAATCTGGTGGCCTCTGCCCGAAACCTAAAGATGGGTCGTCACTGGGTCTTTCAGCAAGATAATGACCCTAAACATGTGGCCAAATCTACACAGAAATGGTTCACCAGACACAGAATCAAGCTCCTCCCATGGCCGTCTCAGTCCCCAGTCCTCAACTCCATTGAAAATCTGTGGAGTGAGCTGAAGAGGAGAGTGCAGAGGAGAGGACCCAGGTCGCTGGATGATTTAGAGAGATTGTGCAAAGAGGAATGGTCGAAGATCCCTCTTTCTGTATTCTCCCATCTTGTGAAACATTATAGGAGAAGATTAGGTGCTGTTTTGTTGGCAAAAGGGGGTTGTACAAAGTATTAACATCAGGGGTGCTAATAATTGTGGCACACATGATTTGATGTAAAAGAATTATTTCTTAATGTGGGATTTTTTTCCCACTGAATAAATGCACTTGAATTAAAGGTTGGATTTTCCTCTTTTTTTCATTGTGGTCGTATATTATTTAGAAAAAAACTGAATTTATTAGAAGCTAAAGAACACATCTTAACCAGGGGTGCCAATAATACAGTGTGTACTTTCTTCTCAAATTCACCTCAATAAACCACCACAATTTCAATTAACACGAGAGCCGATGCAAACACAAACCTGCTCTTCCCCAGACAGCTGCACATAGAGGAGAAAGGGCAAGTGGTTTGATTGGTCCTGATTATTAAGTTGGATGTGAAACCAGCAATTTGGGTGGACTCACACAGGTAATGACACTCCACTGCTCAATCCGAGCAATCGTCAATACAAAAAAAAAAAAGGGCCAGATCTAGCTTTTTCACCGAAATTACTTACCCTTCTGAGACTACCACACTTCTGGTGCGCAGCTTGCTAGTGGTTAGGTCTACTGCATGTGAATAATAACATTGAACGATAGCAGTCTTATCATCTACATCAGTGCTTTTCAAACCTCTCCTGGAGTATCACTTCTCCTGCATGTTTTAGAGCTCTGCCTGCTCCAGCACAGGTAAGTCAAATGATCAGCTCATAGCCCGTGAGGATGCTTGATAATGAGCAAATCATTAGAATCATCCAGGCTAGTGGGAAGAGATCTGAAACATGCGGGAGAAGTGGTACTCTCAGAAAGGTTTGAGAAGCACTGATCTACATCATCTGTGATTGTTGACAGCAACGCCAAAAATTATACTAGAAATTATGTCAATGACCTGAATATCGCCATGGAAGGCCCTTGTAGAAAATTACCGTTCCCCAGCTGAAAGCTTTTTATTACGGCTTTTACGCTCGGTACCGTACAGCCAAGTATCCATAACCACTCAAGCTAAAGTAACTTTCCACAGCTCTGCAAGACCGGAAGCGACACAGCCATCGACCTATCCCATAAAGCATCGGTAATGGGGCATGACTGCAACATCAGGGCATTTTTTTTGTATTGACGATTGCTCGAATTCCCACTGTCTACTCTGTGCTCAAGGGGCTAGCTTTAACAGTGTATGCTGGGTAGAAGTGACATGGGGGATGGGGTAGCATGAGAAATTTGATATCGTCCATATCGTTGACTTTTGAGACATTAATATTATGTATGTTCATATCACGATAACAATATGACAATATATTGTTCGTCCCTGATCACCACCCACAACATATGACTGAGCTGCTCCATTCTCAGTGGTCTCCTGCGCTATATGATTCCACAACCACCATCTTTGCCCCACTTTAAGATTGCTATTCAGCTGCACTGCCGGAGAAAAGCAACCGTTTAGGTCTCCAGCTGCAAGGTTCTCTGTTCAGGTTGGATAGGAAATACAGTATTTTTCTGCACGGTCACTTGGTCTGCCAAAACCTGGCAATTGAGGATGGCCTTGGACCCACCTGAGGCCCAGGTAGTTTTTGATCAATTTTGTTTGGGACATTAGAATGTAATATTGCTAAAATCCCCACAAGGAAAACATTGTAAATAAACTACCTGTATTTTTATGAATCATGGAGGCTTTGTTGTCATGTTTAAAATGCAACAAATTTAGGGGTGGGCAGTATAAACGGTAGAGACGATATGAATTTGGCCAAAGGTAGAGATTTTGACTATACTGGCCAACCGCGATAGCGCTCATTGATTATGTCATTAAGTTGCACCTGCTATATTTGGATAATGGCCGAGAGCATAGCTGAAAGTATTGAGCGTATGGAGGAGGAGGTGCTCGTGAAAAAAACACCGGTGCAATGTCTATTATGTGTACTTGGTTCGGATTTAAGGAGTCCGATCGTGAGCTGAAAAACATAATCTGCAAAATGAGGTTGGAAGAGGTGGACTCGGGCACGGTTTATCCGTAGCTACTCGTACCAAATGTGAAGGCAACCGTACTTGAGCACGGAAGATTACTGTAATGTGTTACGGCTCTCTTGTTCTAACAAATGCAGCGGCGAAAGGATCACTCCATTCAAACGAAGATATTCAATGCTTGCTTGAAATTTAGGCAGATGAAAACATACAATCACAATTGGATACTACACGCAAAAAACTCGGAGATTTATGGAATAATTTGTGAGTAGTTACATTCGCGTGGTTATCACAGAACAATGGATCAGTGCCGTGACAAACTAAAGAAAATGCAGCCGTGATATCTCAACACGGTGCGAAAGTCTGGCAGCTCAAGTTTTGAGAAAGATAAATTTTCGTGGTATGAGGCAGTGGACAGCATAATCGGCCAAAAACGCAAGGGCGAAAGAATTCCGCATTCAACTTCCACCAATATCAAAAGTAATCAGTTCTTCTCTTTCTCGGCTTTTCTTGATGTTCGGGGACCTAGAGCAAGATTCGGATGAGTAAAAACATAAAGCGTTCAGTCAAGAAAATGTAATGTTTAATTTCTCGTGCTGCTATATGTCTTAATCCAGGTTACTGATGACACACTGGGTTGCTATTGCCCACGCAGCATATGCATTTGCGATATTATTATTCAGTATTAATATTCTAAACCCCCTTCTCAATAATAAAACCCCCCGAAATACATTGGCGCCTCCTTTTAAAATCGTACCCCATTTAAAATCACCTAGGTGCATACTGCAACACGCTGTATTGAAATTTTGACATATGAGTCACTTTCAGCTAAGGTGTAACGGGAAAAGCCAACGAAACCATAATGTCATAAATTATTCCCTTGTAAAGAAAATACCCAATTTTTAGTTGGACATCATAATTTAGACATTGAATAGATAAGGTGAATAGTTTGACAATAATCAATGAAGTAAAGATGAAAAAAAAAATCCAGATGGACCACGTGCGTCACATGCCCACACAGCCTTCATAGTTTACCTAATAATTATATCTGTTAGGGCCCAGTGGCAATAAACATTGGTCGATCCTAAAATATATTATCAGAACTATTGTCACATATGGAAGAAAGTATTCCATATCCCCAGTAAATTGGAAAAAAAACAACTCAAAAGTTATGCTTGTGCGCGTTAGTGCGTCTGTCAAACATTAATGGGTAGTCACCCACGAGATTTCTGTAAAACTAGCAGTGGTTATATCGAAATATACACAACTGAGCATTGGAATACAGATAAACAGAAGCTAAGAAACCGCTCTTTGGTGAAACAGTGTTCCTTGTTTTACATATTGAAGTTGGAAAATGAAGCTAGCCCTATCTGTCAAAAAATAACCTGCATAATCTATGCCACAAAATCCCCGACGATCTCAAGGCCATGTGACGTAGTTATTCCCAGGAATTCCCTGTGGGTATCACTTGATGATTTTGTCATCATCTTCATCCGAGATGGCCGTAATGGAGGACAAAGCCCGGAACGATGCTGTCTGTCGAACAAAATAACGTCGAAAATATATAATGTGTGTGACTATAATGTAGTTTTATCTTCAGAGGTGTACAGTAATGAAGTACATGTACTTAGTTACAGTACTTAAGTTTTTTTTTTTTTTTTGAGGATTTGTACTTTACTTGAGTTATTTTATTTTATTTTTTTTAAATTTGGCGTCTCCAATCCCACCCGAATCTGGAATGTCCAATTGGTGAACTATGTACAAAGCTTGCTCGTATGCGACCCCTTGCTGCCAACTCAGGAGAGCGAAGACAGTTCACGGCTCTCCTCCGAAGCACGTGCCTGTCAGCCACTGTTTCTTATACACTCATTGGTTGAATCTTCGCAAGTTCAGAACGAGGGCGGAGGATACCCGGACATGAACAGACTTAGAATCTTCCTGACGAGCGCCCGTCTGGCCAACAGGAGGCGCTTGAGCAACGTACAAAGCGGTTTATTAATTTCCCTTTTCCCGGCAGTCCCTTCCCAATTTGAAACCCTGTAGCGCAATGGCCAATTGTGCGCTACTCTAAAAAAGCTGCCGACCACTGCCGGTTGGTACGACCGGGGATCGAACCCGCGACGTGATGGTCGCTTCTGCACTACAACGCAGTGCCTTAACCGAGTGAGCTATCCGGCAGCTTACTTGAGTTATTTTTTAAACCGGGACTTTTACTTTCACTCTACTACATTTAATACGTAAAAAGTATACTTTTACGTCGCTACTTTAACACTGGCCAATTCGTTACTCGTTTCAAATTAAAATATGAATGTAATTCATCATTTAAGGATTGTCTGGATTTGGCGTGTTCGAGAAGAACAGCAGTGCTCGGCAGATGCCAGCGGGCATGGAGCTGCAAATTTATGCACGCAGTTACAATATTCTATCACTAGATGGCACACCCGGATCAATTATTGAATTTTCACAAGCAAGCCGAGCTCGAACACGGTTTAGAACAGGGGTGGGCAATTCCGGTGGTAAACGCTGTTGATTGATCAGAAGACTGGTTGTTGGAGCTGCTGGGTATTCAATTGGATTTTTGCTCAAAAGGTCTCCAATGTATCAATGATTGGGCTCTACAGGTTAGAAATAGTCCTGTTTTTGTGTACAATGCATTTCTTAAGCTTAGTCTGACAATGTTCTGGTGGAACTAAGCGCTTCACTCGCAGATTAGAATCGTCTGTCAAATATAACGCGCACAAGCCACCATCATATTATGGTGAAGTTGGTTTTCGGGTGTTTGGATCTAGTCCCTGCCTATATATTGTACTCCATTAATGTGATATGATCTATGTCATTGCCTATAGCTGTACTTATCGAGAATTTGAACAATTAGGTCACATGGATAATTGACAATGTGAACTGATCCAGGAGTCGGCCCTCACGCACTTTTGAGACTGAATGGGATTGAGTAATATTGCATCCGCTTCTAGCTGTACTTGCTGTTTCTATGAAATGATGAGCACTAAGGCACCTAAATGAAGCTATTCCTTGCCTGGTAATAAGGCTAACTGGAGAATACCAGCAGAAAATACCAACAAAAGTCTGTCAAACTATAACGCGCAAATTGCTGAAATCTTAAGAGAAAAACCTTTTTTTTTTTTCAAAGCATGTTTGAGAAACTATATTGTGTATCCCATTTAGCCATTTGTAGGAAGTTCAACTTTCATGAAACTTTGACAAAATAAAGGATTTAAGAAATTTATAATTTTACCTCAGTGTGACACCTTAATTACACCTTAGCTGAAAGTGGCTCAAATACAAGTGTACTCTGGTACGGTTAAATATTACTAGTGTGAAAGCTGACCAGCGGGGAAGGGGGGACAAACGTGCCTAGTGTGAAAGCGCCCTTAAATAAGAGTCGCAAGTATGCATGACCACCGACAATTGCGCGAATATTGTGATAGCAGTGGAACTCAAGGACTGGACAAGACTGCCCTGCCTCATTCACAGGCTCCACCTCGCCATTGGTAGTTTAAAAAAATTTTTTTTAGTCTTAGTTCAACATTATATTTTAATGTCTTACATTTTCTATACAAATATGTTGGATTTCAAATTTAATACTAAGCAATGGCATAGCCAGAACTTAAAAATCCCTTTACAACTATTATTAGTCCTTACTTGTTCTCAATCGTTTTTCTTAATTTAACGAAACATTCAACCAACGAACTAGAGGTGCAAAGTTAGGATTTCAATATGCAAGTCTGGCCGCCACCGTAGGACGGGCGTCCTTGACAGCAAGGTGTATGTCTCTATCCACGATTTTTTATGGAAATGCCTGACCACTGTGTCGCTGTCAATTGCAGTCACGGGAGAGGGAAAGTGGACGACATAACTTTTCACAAGTAAGTTATATGTAGCTTGAACAACGGAGATTAGTGGCTTTAAATCATCAAACTGAAACAATGTGAAGCCAGTCTAGACTCCAGCTGTTACTTAGGTAGTAAGCTGGTTAGTTCATGGGCACTCGTATTTTGATAAGGCATGCACATAGACCTGTAAACTGTGAGTGTGAAGTGGAAAGGGGTGCACCCAATTTTTTTGCTTTACTTCTTGTGTAAAAAGAAATCTTGTGTAAAATAAATTCTTTTCTTTAATTTGATTAACATAAAATATTTTCCTCTTTATTTTTGTTATTTGAGAAAGCTCAGGAAAAAGTGTCTGGTATCTTTTGCACGACAGTGATGTTTCATTTTGAAATTTGTGTTACATTGTCAGGGAGAAAGATCTCCTGTTACACTTACAAGTTCCTTGAAAGGTTTTGTATTTTTTAAAATAAGTTTTGCACAATAAATGTTCTTTAAATGGCATTCAATACTATTTTGAAGTGAGTTTATAGTTAAGAATACAGCTTTCTGCTGCAATGTATCTGCTGTGGGAGTATGTTCAGAAACCGTTATATTGAAATATATATACCGAAGAATATATCAAAATATATATCGTTACCGTCTATGCTTCAAAATATACCGCAATATAAATTTTAGGCCATACCGCCCAGCCCTAAACAAAATGTCCTGCATTTGAGCATGTGAATCTAACAACATAAACACTTGTGGGACCTTCGCAAATGGAAATGCACGTGGTAATAACATTATTCACAATTCCGGCTGATGCAAATGACAAATTTTTGTGCTCTGCCAAAAATGCGATTGCGACGCAGATGGTTGAACTGTATACTAAGTGTCAATGAATAAAGCTGTCTCTGCAATATCTGTGTCAAATATCTTGCTTGAGTTTTGACCCACCCAAGACATCTTTTAATGGAGGAGACCTCACTTCCCCAAAGTATATTTCAGCAGAAAGCAGAATTCTTGAAGTGTCTGAAACGCGTAGTTTTATAAATTTAGATTTTGGTAATAATCCAGTGCGACGCATTTTAAAGCCATTGAGTCTTCAAATTGGTGCCAATATCGGGGGCAGACATATTTACTTGAAGAATCTAATTTTATACAATCAAATGCCAGTACCGCGGTGCTCGTACTGTCAGTTATTCTCTTTCGTAACGTCAGTTATTCTCTTTCTTTTCATCCGGTCCATGTTGTTGTTCAGAGGGCCTTCACTAAGCTCGCCCTTTACGGCTTTTTTTTTTTTTTTGCCCGCAAAATGTTCTCAATTAAGCTGGCCTGGTTCACAATCAAACAATGGAGGCGTTGCACTGGACGCAGCAACCTGTTTGTAAGTCACGTTATCCCAGAAGGTAACCCAGAAAGATTGCTTTTCCGACAAGCAAGAAAACAATGGAAATGAAGTTTGACTCCACTAGAGCAGATTTATTTTCTATAAAACAAGCAAATAAACAAAATTACAAATACAAAGATGAAGTAAAAAGAAGAAACACCCCAGTAATTATTTATATATATATATATATATATATATATATATATATATATATATATATATATATATAAATAATAAGCCTGCTTCCCTTGCTCCATAAGATCGCATGTATAACCAGAAAATGACATGCATGGAGAATGACAGATCTTTCAATATAACACGGACACATTGGGCTAACAATAGCCAGCGCAGATTTACCCTCAAACACAGTGCCTATCAAATTTTACTCATCGCTGTAGCGTGTAAATTGTCGGCCTGCTGTTCTTTGAGTAAAGTGTCGGTTTAAAATGACATGGCTTATATTTCATTTGATGTATTGTTTGTATGCATAGCACAGATTCAGTGGAAATGCTAGCGATAGAGCACTGATATTATTTTATCCTTTGTTTTGCTAGATGCTTATTTACATGCTTGGTGCTTGAATTGTGTTCGGTTTAGGTAAAAACATGAGCTTTTCGCAGAGTTTCTTCCCTTTAAGAGGATATGCCGCATGAAGATGTTGCTATAAGAAAACATGCTGTATTTATTCTGCATATTGATTGCCCCTGGTACTGGGGGCATTCGGGCACAAGATGTTGATATTTGTATTGAATATACCTTTTCAACCACAGCGCCCTCCATAATTATTGGCATCCCTGGTTAAGATGTGTTCTTTAGCTTCTAATAAATTCAGTTTTTTCTAAATAATATAGGACCACAATGAAAAAAAAGAGGAAAAATCCAACCTTTAATTCAAGTGCATTTATTCAGTGGGAAAAAAATCCCACACTAAGAAATAATTTTTTTACATCAAATCATGTGTGCCACAATTATTAGCACCCCTGATGTTAATACTTTGTACAACCCCCTTTTGCCAACAAAACAGCATCTAATCTTCTCCTATAATGTTTCACAAGATGGGAGAATACAGAAAGAGGGATCTTCGACCATTCCTATTTGCACAATCTCTCTAAATCATCCAGCGACCTGGGTCCTCTCCTCTGCACTCTCTTCTTCAGCTCACTCCACAGGTTTTCAATGGGGTTGAGGTCTGGGGACTGGGATGGCCATGGGAGGAGCTTGATTCTGTGTCTGGTGAACCATTTCTGTGTAGATTTGGCCACATGTTTAGGGTCATTATCTTGCTGAAAGACCCAGTGACGACCCATCTTCAGCTTTCGGGCAGAGGCCACCAGATTTTGATTTAAAATGTCCTGGTATTTCAGAAGCGTTCATGATGCTATGCACCCTAACAAGGTTCCCAGGGCCTCTGGAAGAGAAACAGGCCCACAGCATCACCGATCCTCCCCCATACTTCACAGTGGGCATGAGGTGCTTTTCTGCATACTCATCTTTTGTGTTCCGCCAGACCCACTTAGAGTGTTTGTTGCCAAAAAGCTCTATCTTGGTCTCATCTGACCAAAGCACACGGTCCCAGTTGAAGTCCCAGTACCACTCAGCGAACTCCAGACGTTTGCGTTTATGATTGTGAGTGAGAAAAGGTTTTTCCCTGCATGCCTCCCAAACAGCTTGTTGGCAGGTAGATAGCGCCTGATGGTTGTTTTGGAGACTTTGTGACCCCAAGATGCTACCAGTTGTTGCAATTCTTTAACAGTGAGCTTTGGAGAACTTTTTATTTCTCTTACCATCCTCCTCACTGTGCGTGGTGGCAAAATAACCTTGCGTCCTCGTCCAGGCTTGTTTACCACTGTTCCAGTTGTTTTAAACTTCTTAATGATTCCTCTGACTGTAGATATGGGCAGGTGCAGGCGAGTGGCTATTTTCTTGTAGCCATTGCCTGACTTGTGAAGGCTTAACACACATCTGCCTTATTTGAATGGTGTGTTCCTTTGTCTTTCCCATGTTGAAGAGTGGATAAGAGAAATGGCCTCTGTGTCACGTCATATTTATACCCCAGGGAAACAGGAAGTGATGAATTACTAATTAAATGTTCCTAGATACTCTGATCAACTTTGTAAACTACTGTAGAAATGACAGAAATACTTCAATTACATTTATTTCCTAGGAATTTTTAGGGGTGCCAATAATTGTGGAACAGGTGATTTTATGAAAAAATAATTATTTCCTAGTCAGGGATTTTTTTTTCCCTTAAAATTCACTTGAGTTGAAGGTTACATTTTTCTACAATTTTCAGTGTGAGAGTATGCTTCTGCAATAAAAATTGAATTTATTTTAAGGCTTTTAACACATCTTAACCAGGGGTGCCAATAATTATGGAGGGCGCTGTATATTTGTTGAAGAAACATATCGGACAATGATAGGATAACATTAGAGAACACTAAAGTTAAGGAAGGCCCAGAAAAGAAAACGGGAGGGCTCGATGCCTGGCGGCTTCAATATGCTCCAAGATGGTGGCCTGCACGAGGAATTCATTCAAGTCCAGACTGACCTGACTGCAATAACTGAGTCGCTAGCGCAGGTAAACTCAACTTTGACTTTATTGAACAAAACTGTCATGAAAACGAATGATTGCATCACTGAGAAGAAGTTGACAAAACATGAGGAACAGCTAACAAAGTTTCAGTTGAAGTTGAACTCTACATCTAATAAAGTTGATAGTGGTCAGTTGAGGATGGACAGTTTGCCTAAGATGAAAGAAGAAATTAGGGCAACTGGCCAAGGAGTGAATAAGTTGCATGCGCATTATGAAGATGTAATGGCCAAAATTCACCAGTTGGAAAAGAGATCAGTGGAACAGGACTCCAGGAGCCATCACTATAACGTAATTTTCTTCGGTTTGAAACCAGCTAATGGGCACGACAAAAATGTGAACAAAGATTGTGAGATGTTGGTATGAGACTTTACTTTCCCCCGCCACAAAGTGGATCGGGGGATACTGGAATGGCGCTCGTCCGTCCATCCGTCCGTCCGGGTTCAATGGGGACAAGTTTTCTCGGAAACTTTTGCACCTACGTGAATGAAATTTTGTACTGATGACCCTACTGAATGAGTTCAACAATTGATTCTGAGAAATTCATTTTTACAGAGTTACGGCCCTTGGCACTGTTCCTGGACTTAAGTGTATGGGTGTTGCAATGGGGACAAGTTCTCTTGGCAACTATTGCACCTATGTGGATGAAATTCGGTGGGTGACCAGTACTAATGATCCTATTGAATGAGTTCGACAGTTGATTCCGAGAAATTTATTTTTACGGAGTTCTGGTCCTTGTTTCTGTTCGTCGACTTGATGTATGGGATTTGCGATGGGGACAAGTTTTCTTGGAAACTATTGCATCTGCGTGAATGAAATTTTGTATGTGGCCAGTACTGATGACCCTACTGAATGAGTTCCACAATTGATTCCGAGAAATTCATTTTCACAGAGTTATGGCCCTTGACTCTCTTCGTGGACTTAAGTGTATGGGTGTTGCAATGGGGATAAGTTCTCTCGGCAACTATTGCTCCTATGTGGATGAAATTCTGTGGGTGACCAGTACTAATGATCCTATTGAATGAGTGCAACAGTTGATTCCGAGATATTTATTTTTACGGAGTAATGGTCCTTGTTTCTGTTCGTCGACTTGGTGTATGGGATTTGCAATGGGGACAAGTTTTCTCGGCAACTATTGTACCTCCATGGGTGAAATTTTGTATGTGGCCAGTACTAATGACCCTATTGCATGAGTTCAACAATTGATTCCGAGAATTTTTTTTTTGCAGAGTTATGGACCTTGACTCTGAACTTGGTGTATGGGTGTTTAATAGGGACAAGTTTTCCCCATTCCCCCGTGACCATGCTTACCGTGGCGGGGGATATTGGTGACAATGTTACCTTGTTGTGAAAGAGATGTATATTTCGTTAGATGTTGTTAGCGACAGGAAGATCTGTCGAGCACACAGAATGGGGAAAAAGGTGGTTGGAAAACAAGACCAGTTACTGTTTGATTCCTTGACTTTAAGGACAAGGAATTTGTCAAAAGGGCAGCGAAAGTGTCGAAGGGGAAACCCTATAGCGTCTCGGAAGACTTTCCTCGCAAGATATAAAGTGCTTGTGAAAAACTTATGGACGAACTCAAGTGTTAACATAAACAGGGTAAAAGGAGTTCACTCATGTACCCTTCAGAGCTGCTGGTAGAGGGTGAAGTAGTGCGTGAAATCCCCGTGACTGGTGGACACAGTGTATAGGCCAGAAAGCCTGAGATACATGCCTGGAATTTCAATGGGAGTATAACCTCTAAACTTGCAAACACTGACTTTCTTTCTGTTGTTACATCGTGTGACATTTTTCTTCTGTGTGGAACATGGACTAACTGTTTCAGTAATTTGGAGCTGGAAGGATACGAGTCCTACTCTCTCCACAGTAGCCGTGTGAGGGGGGGCCAAGAGAGACTCTGGGGGCATGTTGGCCTATTTCTCACAGTCGATTGCCCATGGTGTCAATCAAGTGGACTGCGATAATGCGGACTTGATTTTTTCACTAGACAAGACTGTATTTGGTTTAGCTAAAGATGTTTACTTGTTTTTTGTTCACGTGGTCCCATTGAATTCAACACGAAGGCAGTCAAATATTGGATTGGACACTTTTGTGTTTTGTTTGATTATTCATCACGATATAAGCAACAAGCAGATGTGCTTGTAATAGGTGACTTTAATTCATGCGTTGGCGATCGACCTGACTTAATTCAGTTTCAGTTTCAATATTTGATGAGGATGTTATACCTCTTCCTGGTGATTATGTTATGGATGATGTGCATTCTGAGCAGTTGTTATTGAACAATAATGGTCACTTTTTTGTTAGATTATCACAAGATGCTAATATCAATGAAAATGGTTACAGACTTTTGGATTATCGTAAGACGTGGGCTAAGGATTGTTAATGGTGGAGTGGGATCAGACAAGGGCACTGGTCAATATTCTTTCTGCAACAGGAAGGGCCAAAGCGTTATTCATTACACTCTGGCACCAAGTGAATTGTTTTCTGATATTGTTGACTTTAAAGTTAGCCACAGTACTGTTTTCTCTGATCATAGTTGGATTAATCTTATTCTTAGAATGAACTCTAGTAAGTCTCACACTGGGAATGATAATCCCTGTATTACAGAGAATAAGGATTTTATCGATCGTATGAATAGCTCTGAGACAGCTGATGTTCTTGAGCATGTGTATGATTGGTCATTGTCTGCAACAGTTGTTATTGTCAGCAACAACAAGGCACGCAAAATGCCAAAGACACACTTGTACTGGCTAAAAATGTTGCTTGCTAACAACTTTATATCTTGAAATTCAACATTCAACATGTATTCCTCCTTAGCCTGGATTAGTGCCCCACAGACATGGTTTAATTGCTTTGCTAATATTAACTTTTTTGCAAAACTTGTTGGTCAAACTGATCGTACTTTCTTGTTTGCAAACCTTAACACCAGCATACTTTGCCCTCGGGGCAAAGACTAGTTGATCAAAACTTCAGCAGGACAATAACCCCATGCACTCCTCCAAGCTCTGCCAAAGTTATTTTGACCAAAAGGAGGAAGCAGGAGTGCTTCAGAAGATGATGGGGGCCCAACAGT
This sequence comes from Gymnothorax javanicus, assembly GCA_029692085.1. Classification (NCBI taxonomy): domain Eukaryota; kingdom Metazoa; phylum Chordata; class Actinopteri; order Anguilliformes; family Muraenidae; genus Gymnothorax; species Gymnothorax javanicus. The sequence goes on along the minus strand of CM056196.1, from coordinate 59,596,654 downwards.
CACCAGATTTGTCACCCATTTAGTTACTGTGAGATAAACTTGACCGGGCAGCCAGAGAAGTGCGCCCATCAAGTTCAAAAGAGCTCATGAAGGAACTCTTGAAAGCCTGGAATGAGTTACCAGGAAGTTCTCTCCTTAAACTGCAGGAAAGAATGCCTTAGAATATGTCAGGCTGTAATCAAGGCTAAGGGAGGGTACTTTGTAGAAAGTTGAATTTGAATATTCATATCTCTGAGCAAATAATTTTACACATTTCTAGCTAAGATGTTCTATGTTATTCTGTTTTTTTTTTTTTTGTTGCTGAAAATGTACTTTAAGTTAAGAAAAACCAGCCAAATTTTGGAAAATGCAGGCTGTTTATGATGTTTTGGTCTGGTGTTCATAATATTACGCATATTGGAATCCAATCACAGACTGTTCACTCAGAATCTCACACTTTTCGTTTGGCGCATGCTTTGCTGCGACAATGCAGACTGTACACGGTCTGTTCTTCTTTCCCGTCTCGTAATTGTATTCATCGTTAAGTGATATGTCCGTCTTTGTCAACTGGACTGATTAAACATGGCACAACTCTGCAAGATAATCATCATCATTGTACTGGAAACGCTCATTTTGATCTGTGAGAGCCTTTAAGTTCAGCAGGTTACCAGCAACAGGTTACTCACCTACAGCCGAGGAGATCTACTATCACTCCGGGGATCCTGGCCGTGTAACATCAAGCCTGCCGTGGTTTTACCACCAGAGATTAGGCTAAGGAAAAGGGGCAGACGAGGAGAAATCCGCAATAGGATAAGGAGGCGTCCCTTTAAAGCACCTCTCCCCACCATCATCATGGCAAACGTCTGCTCACATTGCAATAAAATGGATCTGTTAAACATCCCGGTGCCTACTGGAGAGGGCCTTCAGGGATATCTGCATCATTGCGCTGATGGAGATCAGGCTGGACGGGTCTGCCCCCGACACTGACGCCAACCTGGACGGCTTTTTTATTATCAGGGTGGACAGAACGGGTCAATCGGGGAAGACGCGTGGTAAAGGGCTGTGTTTATACTGTACATCAATGACAGGTGGTGCACTAATGTTGAAGTCCACAGTAGGATATGCACACCTGACCTGGAGATGCTTACTGTGTCTCTACGCCCCTTCTATCTTCCTAGGGAATTTCCAACTGTTGTGATTGGTTGTGTGTATATTCCCCCCCACGCTAACACCAAGGCAGCAGCAGAGCTGGGGCCTATTGCACGAAGGCGGGATAAGGGATTAGCCCAGGATCGGCACAGGATTAGCCTGATCTCAAGCCCCATTTCGGTTGCACAGAGCGTGTGAGCTAAGCCATGGCACTAGTTACTATGGAAACAAAGTCTGTGGAGCTAGCCAGCTCCGGAGCAAGCTTACAAACTAGCTAAGCTCCTGTCTCCAGCCAATTTCACCTCACCTCATTCAGCAGTCACCCAAATTGAAAATCAATGTCCTAAACAGTCATTCTGAATTGTCCACTACCCATTGCTATCTCAGTTATAGTAGGCCCAGAGTAATTATCTTAGAAACTTGTGACCATTGATGTCAGTAAAATAGCCAATATTCGATCATTATATTCAAGTATCCATGTGACAGTGACCATCACAGTTCAATCAGTCCCCCTTCCATGTCACATTTTAACCATATTTAGAATCCGTCATTTTCAGATTTGTCCTTATTCCCCAAGTTGAGACTTCCATCAGAGTAGAAAATGAGCAGTGCTGCATGAAGTAGGTTACCGTGTTTCAGCGCGGTCTTAGATCGCTGCGGTAATCCCCTACCTACAGCACTGCTGCTACTTTTCTCCGTCTTTATTCAGACTGCGACGGGTAAGGTAGAGTCGTTGCCTTAGCGCTGGACATGAGTGCACTGTCGCTCGCTTCGCGATACTGGAATCAAACATTTTCAGGAGGCTCCTTGACTTAATTTTCTGACGCTAACATTCTACTTTTTAATTTGAGTATGCCTCCATCAGAGGTGAATAAAAGCAGAAAGTAAACTCAACTAATCTGTCAACGTCTTCTAGATCGGACTATCAATTCAGTATGTATAGGACAAAAAAGGGCTTGTAGCAAAATTAGACGATGTATATGGGATACAAATATACTTCTACGACATTAACAGTTGTAGCCATGCCTTAACAATGTGCACGACACACACAAGCTCAAAATTTAAACGGTCTCGCTCGATATTAAATCTGTCTGACAGCGATGGCTTATCTCGTTCACGGTAACGCCAAAGTGCATCAGCTACTCCTTTTTGACGGCGCTGAAACACCTCCCGAGTTCACTTTCACTTGAGTTTAGCTCACTTTAATACTCCTCTCAAACGTCTCGCACCATTTAGACAGAAACTAAAGGAATAGCAAGCAGAGGCATTTCAGAGATCCCATTGTCCGTCTGTCTGAACGTGGTCTTTGAGTGTTGCTGGCGCATGCGTCTGCTGCAGCTATTTAGTGTCCATGGTGATGATCAGTGATTCTGTGATCGATCTCGGGGTCTATTTGAGGTAGCCGTGTGCGCGCACTCAGCAGGATCAGTAGCACCGGGCTTCACTTAGCCTATCCTCCTTCACCCGCTGTTGGCTTTGTGCAATCAATTAAGCCAGCGACGCGCTGTTTGGGATATGGCAATCCTCGCTTTGGCGTTGATCCAGGATCTCAGGATCCGACTTTGGTGCAATAGGCCCCTGGTAGCCAAAGATCCTAATGCTATGCTAGCCAAATACCCCGGAGCTCTGGTGTTTTATTTGGTGGACTGCTACAGCTGCAGATTGGAAAATGTCTTGCCATCATTCCAGCAGTAAATGAACATTCCAACTAGAAGGGATAACATTTTGGACCTCTGCTATGGTAACATTACTGATGCTTTCTGTGCCTGCTCCTATCCACCTCTTGGACTGGCCAATCACAACATGATCTGTTTACTTCCGCTATACAGGCAAGAACTGAAACACCTCAAGCCACAATACTACAGCGCCCCACAGTGGACAGAGTATGCCAGGCTCAATGGCATGCACCTGCTGGGACATTTTTGATGGGGAGCCTCACAGGCACTCTGTCATCACGGAATATATTCATTTCAATGTAGACACCTGTATAACAGTCAAAAAAATAACCAGATATCCCAACTCCAAACCATGGATCACTCCTCAATTGAGACAGAGCCTGAAGAAGAAGCATGATGACTAGGTTGCTCTCTCAGCAGCAAACCGGACCATCAAAAATGAGATATTACGCGCCAACCTACTATACAAAAACAAATTGGAACATAAATTCAGCAATATGAACACAAGACAAGCTTTCCAGATGGTTAGGACTTTGACCAGAGGAGAAGCCAAACCCAGCCCATCAACATCATTAGAGCTGGGGAATAAGCTTAATTCATATTTCAACCGCTTTGACACTCAGGACTTCACAGCAGAGTGCCTGGAAGAGCTGAACACCAACCCCCCCCCCCCCACCAGACCCCAACGAGTCGCTCCCCTTCACAGAGGGGGACCTACGGCGCGAGCTCAGCAGGTGTAATCCAGGCAAAGCCCCTGGGCTCGACCGCATCTCAGAAAGGGTACTAAGGACCTGCTCATCAGAACTGGCACCAGTCAACTACTCACTCTACTGTGAATCCTACTTTACCATGACACTACCCACCCTCTGGACAACCTCAACCATAGTCCCAGTCCCCAAAAGACACTGACCCACAGAAATTAATCATTAATGCCCCATTGCTCTAACATTCATTAATGAAGTGCTTTTAACAACTGCTGCTACGCTCCATCCTGCCATTGGTCAAACAACAACTGTACCCCTACCAAGTCACCTACAGGTCCGGAGGGGCAAGGAGGATGCTGTGGCCAGCCTGTTGCATCTCCTCCTCCCGTACCTGGACTCACCGAGCAACTTCATCATAATCCTCTTTGCAGACGTCAGCTCCGCTTTCAGCACCATCCAGAGACACATGATGATCCACAAACTACGTCAACTCAACATCCCCACCCATCTGATCCAGCTCATCCACTCCTACAGCAATAGACAGCAGTCAGTTCAGGTGGGCATCACAACCACTCCTCCAATCACCACCAAAACCGGTGCACCGTAAGGTGGTGTGCTCAGCCCATTTCTCTACACCCTGTACACAAATGACTACACCAGCCCATCACCTAACTGCACATACCAAAAATACTCAGATGACACTGCCATCCTCGCCTGCATCACAGATAACCAACCCACCCAAGACTACCATAACACTGTCTCCCACTTCAATCAGTGGTGTGAGCAAAACCACCTCCACCTCAATGTCAGTAAAACAAAAGAAATGATCATAGGCACCCAGTCACCTCAGCAAACTACCATCGTGAACAATGAAACAGTAGAAATAGTTGACAGCTTCAAATACCTCGGACTCACACTCGACAATAAACTCAGATCAGCACACAATGGACATTCAAAAAAGAAGCCAACAAAGACTCTCAGCCATCCTCAAACTCAAAGGACTCTATGTTGCCCCCCATCTCCTCCTACTGTTATATCAGAGCATTGAACAACCCATTCTACTTTACTGTTCCACCTGTTTCTTTAACATGCTCACTGTCGCAAACCGGGTCAAACTCACATGCATAGCCAGCACTGCTGCCAAAAACATAGGTCTCCCCACTCCCAATCTCTCTGAACTGAACGACAAGGCCATAACATGCATTGCAAATGCAATAGCACAGGACTCCACCCATCCACTACACTGTCACCTCACTGTTCTGCCATCCAGATGGAGATACAGGACACTGAAGTACAGAAGAGCCTGTTTTAGCAAGAGCCTGATACCCTCAGCTATAGCCACCCTAAACAGAAGAAAGCGCTAAGGTAGTGTTTCATCTTATACATTGTACAACTTGTCATATGTAACCACCATTGCCCTACACTGTGTGTCCATCATTGTATGCTTTGTACTTCTTAAATGTTTTTCTATATGTTAAACGGTTATACCGCTGACCTGTGTTCCCCTTCGGGGACAATTAACTGACTAACTAACAAATTTTAGCCAGTAGTCCTCGCAGACACACGCACACACATGCACACAGCCATGCAAACACACTTGTGCGCAATATGTCATTCCACTGGGGGTTGGGGAGGTCTGAACTTGAAGCGGTAAGAAAGAAAGAAGCTTTCTCTGCAATTAAATGTGTACACTCCCTACATGCACGCAGAACCAACTATTGGCTACTCAATCCAGCGTGCAACAGCCATGCAAGCATGTGCGTGCATGTGTCATTCCACTGGGGTTGGAACCTGTCCGCATAATAGCGTACACCGTGACATTCTATTTTATTGAATGCGGTCTTAATTCTAAAACAGACAAGTATGTTTTTTTAAATTTCTGATCCCTATAATGGACAGTAGAATGACATACTATCAATACCATGTTGAATTTTTAATTCAGAAGGCTGATTTTTTTCTGTACTAAATTGCCATACCTTTGGGCTAGTATGGCTTTAGCTTGCTGCTATGACAGAGACCAATTCTTTGTGGTGAAAGAGGATTTTTATCAACTCTTGGACGGATGCTATCGGCAAATATCTTAGGCAGTTTGCCGATCATGCTTGGTCGAGGAGCTTAATTCATACAATTCCTGGGCAACGGGTGAAACTTAAACCATCCACATTCTAAATAGTTCATGAATATTTATTTCAAGTCTCTGATATTGTTAGAATACTGCAATTGAGTGCATCAGTTGAACAGTTCCAGAGGTGCTAACATCTATGATCTGTTCTTCTGCGCCAAGGGATGAATGAATATTTGTTTTTATGTTAACAATTGTACTACCGTGAAAACAGCCTGTTTTACTCATATTTACTAAGGCTGCAAATAATTGAGGGAACTTTATATGAGCAAACTATTCAGGTTGACTCCAATCTGCCTCATCCTTCCGTAATGATATGCCCTTGTACATTCTTCCACCAATTCAGAGTCCTTCGAGGTTTGTACCCCTCTTTTTTAATGTAGCTGTTATTTGACAGCTTGTTTTCATCCTTTTTTAAATTTTACTTAACCCTTATTTAACCAGGGAAATCCTGTTGAGATTGAAATCTTTTTCAAGGGAGCCCTGGGGGTTGACCAGGGGAGGGAGAGGGCAATTAGCACAGCCAATTCGATCAGGGGATGATTAGGCGGCAGGTCGAAAGAGCCAGGTTGGGACTTTAGCAATGACACCAAGGAACCCCCTTCTTATCGATGAGTGTCATAGGATCTTTAAAGACCAGAGTCAGGATGTGAGGTATCGCTCAGGAACCAGTCGCGAGAACCAAGCAGTGCAGTAAAACTGGATTTTATTATGGAAGGGGAAAACCCCCGCAGAGCAGGAGGCAACAGTACAGAGTCCACAATCCAAAAATCAAAAATCCAGAGGGCGAAATCCGAGTCGTTATCAGAGCAGCAATCACAGTACTCAGTGGTCGGGCAAAAGGGTTCGATACACAGATGCAGAAGGTAATCCAAAACAGAGCCAAAATCGTAATACAGGGACGGTCCAGTCAGAAGAGAATCACAAAAGAATACAAGGCGAAAACAAGCGTAGCACAAGGGAAACGTTCTGACAGGGAACTGCTGTGAAAAGACTGCTTAAATACACGCAAGGGAAGTCATATGCTGTGATTGGGAACAGGTGAAGTGGATCAGACTAATTAACAAGGGAGCAAACATGAGGGAGAACCTAACCACATGAAATTGGCAAAAGCCAAAACGCGGACAGGGATCACGAGACAGCCTATTGATTTAACACACAGCTCCGGTTAGGGAGTTCTAACGTCATGCAGATAATGAGAGGCAGAACAGAGTTAAACAGGTGCGGAGGATCCGCTGAAACGCAGCCAAGTAGATTGAGTGAAGACAAGGTGCGGAGACTAGAATAGGGCGAAAAGGAGAGCTTGTTAATCAATTAGTAAAGTGCAGCTATACAATCCCTAGTGCTCGTTAGTAAGTTAGTATTATATACAATGTTAGTTTAGGTTAGTAGATTTAACTAAAACAACAAACTGTTAGTATGGTTAGTAAAGACAGAATAGCAAGGCTAAGGAAGCAAATGAGATTAGAAGGAATGATTGGAAACCCAGAAACCATGAAATCACCTGAAAGCGTGGCACACAATACTGGGGGAAATAAGCTGTCACATAACACAAGACCAGACAGGGGAGACAAAGTGCAAAGTATGGCAAAATGCAAAACAATGACATGAATATAACTGAGGGAATGGACTATGGGAGGAAATGCAGGAATAAACAGAAACAAAGCATGGCATGGATCAGAACACTGGCAAAACATGAACAGAACATGAACAGAACAGAGCAAAATCATAACACAGGACCTCGGTTTAACGTCTCATCCGAAAGACGGCGTCTCCTTCAGTACAGTGTCCCCTTCACAGCACTTTGGGGATTGGGGATTATTCCACCAGAGGGGAGATTGCAACCTAATGGCCCACCAACACCTCTTCCAGCAGCAACTTGGTTTACCTAGATGGTCTCCCATCCAAATACTAACCAAGCCCACACTTACTTAGCTTCAGCCAAGCAGTTGGAGCAGGTAGAATAGTGGTATGGCTGCTGGCTACCTATTTTACCTTTAGCATCATATTTACATTGTCTGCTATTGTCACTTGTTCCCAAATACCATATCGATGCCCTCATGCAAAAAGGGCGCAGGTGACATTTTGGGCAAAAATGATGTTTTTCACTTTTTAGATACATCAATGTAGGGACCATCTTCGGGCAAAATTTAGGGTCTGAATTCTTATCCTAAAGGGGTCAAAACCCTTTTTCAAAAAAGACGTATCTGTCATGATTCTGGTTTTGCTCATATCTTTCATTTATTGCTTTTGCTTATTATACATCCTGGTTTTTCTGTTTATGCCATTTCTGTATTCGTTGCACTTTTGTCACCCCTGTCTTTTGATCAGTATGGTACAGTCCATCCTCCCAGTCTGCCAGCGTGCCTACATGCTTCGGGTGATTTCAGTGGTTTCTGGTGTTTCACATTATTACTTCAATTCTTGTTTACTTCCTTCGCCCTGCTTTCCTTGATTACTAATTTACTAACATTTATATTTTGTATTATATTTACTAACCTAACTAACCCATGTACATACTACTAACTAGCTAACGAGCACTTGGGTTAATTTGTAAAGCTGCACCGCTACTAATTACTACTAACGCAATCTCAGCTCTTGCCCTGTTCTAGTCTCCGCCCCTTGCTTTACTTTCCCTTTATCTCCCTGTGCTTCCGCAAAATCTTTTGCACGTGCTTAATTGCTATCCTGCACTCCTTGATCTGTGCAGGTAGAACTCCCTGACTGGAGCTGTTTATCTGTCATAGGTTGTCTATGTGAATCCTCTCCATGCATTGGCTCCTGCCAATTATTGTCTTTAGGACTTCCCCATGTGTATTTCCCTTTGTAATTAGTTCTTATCCAAATCACCTGGCCCTGCATGGCATGTGACTTCCCTCTTGTCTATTTAAGGTCTTCACTGCAGCTTTCACCCTGTAAGAACGTTGATCAATTTTCACTAGTGCAGAGAGCCTCATATGCCTTTTGATTATTGCTTCTAACAACGACATTTTTTGTACGACCTTGTTATTGCCTTGCCCCTTCTTATTCTTGTTTGCTACTCTCTGGATTCTGACCCTTTTTCTGTCTGACCACGATTCTTGTTATTGACGCCCTGTGTATGACCTACCCTTCTGGATTTAGACCACGATTTTTGGATTACTGTTTTATGTATCGTTGCACATCTGCTTCTCTGGTTTTGACCCCTGCCTGTTTATTGACTTTGTTTTTGGATTTTGACTTTGACTTGGCAATTGTGTTTTCTGGTTTTGACCCATTTTGTAATAAAGGCTTACGATTTTTGGAATTTTGGTACTCGCGTGTGGTTCCTGAACGCACCATTACAGTATCTGCAAGTTAAATTTTCCCATCAATGTTTCTTATTTGCTAGAAGGGCGTATGTAACAATTCCCATGCTAAATGGGCGTAAGTGTTCGTTAATGGCCTTTTTACAAACCGTATGAATTCAGTCCAGGCGTATCTGCCTCTTGAATCTTTTTTGCATATTGCTAGTTGGTACTATTGATACCCTCATGCAAAAAGGGTGTAAGTGACATCTTGGACAAAAATGATGTTTTTCACTTTTTAGATACAGCCATGTGAGGACCCATTTTCTGGCATAATTTTAGGTATAAATTCTTTTCCTAAAGGGGTCAAAATCCTTTTTCAAAAAGGCGTACCTGCCAGGAAAAATTTTCCCACCAATGTTTCTTATTTGCTAGAAGGGCGTATGGAACAATTCCCATGCTAAATGGGCGAAAGTGGTAGTTACTGGCCTTTTTACAAACAATTTGCATTTTCAGTCCAGACATCTCACTCTTGCACCTTTTTTTGCATATAGCTATTCCTAGTTAGTACTATCATAAACTGTACATACGCCCACAGTCAATGCACACTGTATTATCCTTAGTTGTATTATCTGTTGTTTATGGCTTCAGATATCAGTGTCAGCACAGAGGTGACATAGTGACCTTAATTCCAAAGTACATTGCATTGTTTTTAGCCACTGGGGTGTGTAGTTTCTTTAGATCTGTTGATTCACTTTAACACGCTCAAATTCTTTGCAGTTTGACAGCAATTTCATGCAGCATAGATAGACCAGCTGTTTTACAAAATATTTAAACATTTTGGCAATGGAAACCAAAATGTATATCCTGCCATATCATATCCATGTATTAAAATACAACATTTAAAACATTTACTCAGGAAACAGGGAACTATCATGCCTACTTAGAATGAGAAATTATGAACATTGAACAGACTCTCACGACGTCAACTTCATTTCTGTTAGCTGAGTGTTGCAGATACGCCCTTTGAGGATGCATTTCTCATATATTGAACTCTTCATCCCGATTCATGCTGAAAGGGCATAAGTGACATAATCTGGATGATCTCTTCATTGGCTAATGATTAGGAATCAATCTCTTTCAGGCTTCAATATCATCTAATGACCCAGTCATTGACCATGGAAATTTTAATCCATATGGTAGAGATTTATCTTTAGCAGTTTTTTGCCTCTCCTGTAAAATTTGTAAAATGTCTCTTACGCCCTACTTGCATGAGGATATCGCTATCATAAATTGCACATATGCCCACAGTCAATGCAAACTGTTTTATCCTTTGTCATATTATCTGTTGTTTATGGCTTCAGATATCAGTGTCAGCACAGAAGCAACATAGTGACCTTAATTCAGTAATACCTTGCATTGTTTTAGCCACTGGGGTATGTAGTGTATCTTTAGATCTGATGATTCACTTTTGCATGCTCAAATTCTTTGCAGTTTGACAGCAATTTCATGTAGAATAGATAGACCAGCTGTTTTACAAGATACTTCAAAATTTTGACAATGCAAACCAAAATGTATATCCTGCCATATCATATCCATGTATTAAAATGTTTCTAACATTTAAAACATTTACCTGGGAAACAGAAAACTATTATGCATATTTAGAAATGAGAAATTATGAACATTGAACAGGCTCTGGGCAATCTCATGAGGTCACGTTCATTTCTGTTAGCAGAGTGTTGCAGAAAAGCCCTTTTAGGATGCGTTTCTCTTATGTTGAACTCCTCATCCCGACTCGTGCTAAAAGGGCTGAATCACATAATCTGGATTATCTCTTCATTGGCTAATGATTAGGAATCAATCTTCTTCAGGCTTCAATATCATCTAATGACCCACTCATTCACCATGGGAATTTTAATCCATATGGTAGAGATTGACCTGGCGCAGTTTTTTGCCTCTCCTGTAAAATTTGTAAAATGTCACTTACACCCTTCTTGCATGAGGTAATCAGTATGGTTTCCCCTCCAAAAAAACTGATATATTTGCCTATTCTCCTCATTATTTGTTCTGCAGGCATAAATTTGATTTCCTGCCATGGCCCTCACTGTTTATTGCACCGTAGCTGATCTTTATACCCTTAAATGCATGGGTGTTTTGTCTTGCATTCCTTCACGCCTTTCTTCTTTTTCATGAAAAAAATCACACTGGTAATGGTGCGAACAATTTTTATTACCCCTCGGCCGACTTCGGCCAGAGGGGTATTGTCGTCACCTGCGTGTCTGTCTGGCGTCTGTCGTCCGTCGTTTGTCGTCTATCCATGACTTTGTCCGGGCCAGTACTCAGCAACTAATGATCGCAGCTTCACCAAATATGGTATGGTATCTCACTATGACCCATAGATGTGCAACATCAGGTTTTTTGCTGGATTTGACCTTTGACCTTTTGAAATCCCGGTTGCTCGCAACGCTCACAGCTTCACCTTTGACCCTATGACCCATAGATGAAAACTTTTTTTTGTCCGACCTTAGTGCTTCACCCTGGAAATCAACTAATTATCACAGCTTCACCAAATTTGGTATAACTGACTAATTCAATATGTCTGTCGTCTGTCGTCCTTCCATGACCCAGTAGATGTGCAACGTTTGGTATTTTTGCTGGATTTGACCTTTGACCTTTGACCTTAGCGCTTTGACCTTGAACCTGGAAATCTTGTCCGGGTCAGTACTCGGCAACTAATTATCGCAGCTTCACCAAATTTGGTATGGTAACTCACTATGACCCATAGATGAGCAACGTTGGGGTTTTTTTTGCTGGATTTGACCTTTGACCTTAGCTCTGTGACCTTGACCCTGGAAATCTTGTCCGGGTCAGTACTCAGCAACTAATTATCGCAGGTTCACCAAATTTGGTATGATAACTGATTATGATCGATAGAGGGGTACTGTCGTCACCTGCGTGTCTGTCTATCGTCTGTCTGTCGTCCGTCGTCCGTCCATGACTTTGTCCGGGCCAGTACTCAGCAATTAATGATCGCAGCTTCACTAAATTTGGTATAGTAACTCACTATGACCCATAGATGTGCAACGTCAGGTTTTTTGCTGGATTTGACCTTTGGCCATAGTGCTATGACCTTGAACCTGGAAATATTGTCCGGTCAGTACTCGGCAACTAATTATTGCAGCTTCACCGAATTTGGTATGGTAACTCACTATGACCCATAGATGAGCAATGTTGGGGTTTTTTTTGCTGGATTTGACCTTTGACCTTAGCTCTGTGACCTTGACCATGGAAATCTTGTCCGGGTCAGTCTCGGCAACTGATTATCGCAGGTTCACCAAATTTGGTATGATAACTCACTGTGACACATAGATGTGCAAAGTCACGTTTTTTGCTGGATTTGACCTTTGACCTTAGCACTCTGACCTTGAGCCAGGAAATCTTGTAAGGGTCTGTATTCAGCTACCACTGATTGCAGCTTCACCAAATTTGCTATGGTAACTCACTGTGACACCGTCACGTTTTTTGCTGGATTTGACCTTTGACCTTAGCACTCTGACCTTGAGCCAGGAAATCTTGTAAGGGTCTGTATTCAGCTACCACTGATCGCAGCTTCACCAAATTTGGTATGATAACTCACTGTGACACATAGATGTGCAAAGTCACGTTTTTTGCTGGATTTGACCTTTGACCTTAGCACTCTGACCTTGAGCCAGGAAATCTTGTAAGGGTCTGTATTCAGCTACCACTGATCGCAGCTTCACCAAATTTGCTATGGTAACTCACTGTGACACCGTCACGTTTTTTGCTGGATTTGACCTTTGACCCTATAGCGCTGTGACCTTCAGGCAGGAAATCTTGTACAGGTCAGTACTCAGCAACTACTGATCGCAGCTTCACCAAATTTGGTATGGTAACTCACTGGATTTCACCTTTCATCTTAGCGCTGTGACCTTGAGGCAGGAAATCTTGTACGGGCCGAGGGGTATTCAGCAACGTGTTATGTTTAAATTTTGACACCAGAATTTTATACATTCAGCAACAGAAGTTCCTGTGACACCAATTTTCCTGAGTTGTTCGTAAGAAAAAAATGGCTGGTGTTCAAATCTGTTATTAAAGTATGAAAACAAGTCACGCAAACACACCCGCTGCATAAAAGCATGCCTTGAATGCTAAAGGTGACTTTTATGCAAACATAATGCGTTTGATGACCTAACCTTGGGTATAAAAGAATGTTTGTCGCAGAGATTCGATATGCATTGTTCCTGCTAGTGTTGACAACTACCACAGAGAAAAACAACATGTTTCCATGCTTACTCAAAGTTTGAAGATGCCTATCTGAAAATAAATGCCTCAGAGCCATTGGTATGCTTGAAGCAGGATCGTCTCAACGGGATGTTGCAAGACAATTCAACGTCTGTTGAAACACCATTTGGACTTTATGGCAACATTAGCAACAAACAAATGCTGTCAGAGACCGTCCTCGATGTGGCAGGCCACCCGTTACAAGCGTCAGACAGGATCGTTGGATTCGAACCACTCACCTGCGAAATCAGTTCCAACCTGCAACAGTCATTGCCAGAGCCATCCCAGGACTTCGGCGAATATCGGCACAAACTGTACACCGCTGCCTCAGACATTTCGGGATTTCACCAGAAGACCCGCCAGACGTCCAATTTTGACCCACAATCACCGATGATTACGTCTACAGTGGTGCAAGCAGCGTATACGTTGGATAGCAATTCAGTGGAGACAGCTGCTGTTCACTGACGAGTCTCGTTTCAACCTCAACCACAGTGATGGACGTGTTTACCGAAGTCAAGGTGAACGTTACGCTTAGCACTTGTCATGGAGCAAGACCGTTTCGGAGGCGGCAGCGTTATGGTATGGGGTGGGATCACAGCTAGACAGAGAACCCGTTTTTTAATGGTTGATGGCAACCTCATTGGACAGCGTTACTGTGACGAGATCAACTCCGACGTTTACCACGTGCCCAAGAGACACTCCAGGAACTTAGTGACAGGCTCGTACAGATATGGAATGGTATCCCACAGGACTTTGTGAGACGTCTGATTCATTCCATGCGAAGATGATGTGTTGCTTGCATCGAAGCCAGAGGGGGGCCACACGCATTACTGATGTGTGAATTGTCATTTACGCTTGTCCATGTTTCCCATGTCATGACGTCATAACTGTATCCGATATGGCTTAATAAACCCGTGAACTTGTAACAGGAGTCTGTTATCTATTGGAACAACAAATTGTTTTTAGATTTTACATTTTTGCATAGCGTCACAGGAACTTCTGTTGCTGAATATATTTCAATAAATTGTTTTAGGGATGTGAGGGAGCTGAATTTGAGGTGGTGTGATCATACCCCAGGTAACTAAAGACTCGATATGCATTTAAGGGATAATTACGCAACACTTAATAAAAAATTTTAAAAAATCTCTCTGGCTGCTGCCGGCAGAATAGATTGAAACCTGTGTGCCTAAATCACTAAATAACACTTTTATGATTTTGGGAGTCAAAGTTTTCAAAACAAAGCATCATGAACCAATGTTTTCTTAATGTTCCTGATCGGTTGTAGCAATGTTCAAGCATCATCCAAAATTCTATGTCAAAGCCTCCTTACCTGATGTTTTCAGTACATTTCTGTATGGTTGTTCCTTACTTAGTTTCAGCCTCTTGCACTTGCATCAACTTTTAACAGAGATTCAGAAGAGGCCCTCAGGAAAATAAGACACTCTAGCAGCATAAAATGTGCTCCTTTTAACCATGAATGATTCTCTGTGGGGACAAACCCCTTTCACTCTGTCGCATAGTTTGAAACTTTAAATGGGAAAGTGGCAATTATGCTGCCTTGCTCTAGTACAAAGCTATGTGTTTACCCGGAGACAGGTACATGCACATCTGAGGGTTTAAACCTCTTATTTTAACAGTGCAGTAACTGCCAGACTCATCTGTTTTTAGGTTCTCCAGAGTCCATATTCTCTGCTAATTTGGGTGCAAAAAGACGAAGGTAGGAAATAGTTCTTGACAGTTCTTTTTAAAAGACAGTAAAGTGCTTGGGCAGAATATTTATGTTTTCAATCGCTATGCTCTTGAAGCGATCTCTTTTCTGTCTTTGTAGTTTTAAATGTGATTGAAGAGATGCCAAGGGAGGCAGAGTTTCCTATCTGCACCAAGGTTGTGTCCCCACTTGAAAAATAGTGATAGGTGGAGAAAAATGAACTTTCGTTTTCTGAGAGACCTGAGGTCTTCAAGCCACAAAGAACGCTGAAGAGGTAATTCTGTGTTTTGCATTTTACTAAATTTTATTTTTATTGGACTGGCGAAAGGCTGAGTTATGAAACACAAGGCCTCAGCAGTGAATTTAATCATGACCTAGATTACAATTTATTCCTCTGCTGCTGCCATTCAAGCAAAGTTTACATCAGCATTTGAGGCAGAATATTCTTATTTCTTTGTCATTCACTTTCATTTCTTCTTATCTTTGTTCATTTTTGGACCAAGAGACATTTTTGTCTTCATTTTGTTCCGTATTCAAAATTGAAGTTTTATAATCATACAAATCATTTAAGGTGAATTATGAAATGTGCAGATTTCTAGCTTTTATGAAATGGCGTAAGTTTAATCAAGGAGACTTCCTCACACACCACTCCCTCAAATATTAAGCTACGCTGTGGACTTTTATAAGAGATCCAATCACTAACCAGTCTGTGTTTTTATATTCCCCAATCAGATGTCCCTGCAAAAGTGAGGTTTTTTTGTAAATTCCAGAAATGCATTTTGGAAGCAAGTTACTCGCAACTACAAGTTTACATTCTTTTCAAACAAGAAATCAATCATTGTAGAATACAAATCATGTGATTGGAATTAAAGATATCCCTTCGTTTCCATTTTACATTAATTTTCCTTCATGAATCCATACCAAGCTTCGTGGGATGCCCATGATGCGGAGTCTCCATTTGATGCTGTACACATGGAGCTTGACGTAAATTCTGATAGGCACGGAGTCAAGCTTGCTAACTTATAGAAGCCGCTTCTCGTGCTGGAGAATCACCTGAGTGCTCATGAATGTCATCTGATTTGCTGTCACATGATTGCTTGATTGATAATATGCTGGTTTACTTAAGCTCACATTCTGAGAAGCGGCTCCGCAGCACGTACGCTTAACATCCCTCCTCCTCCCCAGCTCCTCCCGTCCATTTTTAGCATTCTGTAATCCTGTTCTCTTATGACTAAACTGTCGTTCAATAACAATGTCTCTTCTTTTTGAGGTCATTGTTGCTATAGGCTCTGTTCTATGGAAGGGGGGTTAATTGCAGCTCCCTGCCTTCGGTTCCACGCTGGACGGGCAGGGATCTCTCGAACAGTGCCATGCCGCCAAACTCAATGTATGCTTGTATGCTTTCAATAAATATGCTCTTTGACAAAGTTACCTATCAGAAATATTCATTCCACAAAAATTAAACTTTATTTCTGGTAGAACATTAGATCATTTTGCATTTATTGATACATTGGTGCAACAATAATAAATAGCATGTAGGGGAGACCTGGTGCGAAAGTAACACGGGACAAAGGTAATGTGGATACGTTGTAATTAGGCACAATTTTACCCGAAAAACTGTTCTGGATCACGGCAAGTGGGTTAGCTCCAGCAGTATTTTTTTTTTTTTTTTTGAAAAATTGGTTTTTTTCCTGGTTTTACGATTTCAGTGATTTCTGCGTGAACTGGATTTTCATCTGCACGAGTTATGACTCTGCTTTGTATCAGGATTGCGGATGAGGTTACAATGGTCTTTGCGTATATCGAATATGATAGGCAAAATGGGGCCCTAAGTTTCTGATTAGTTTCATCAAAGCAGTTGTGTGTATGTGTGTGCGAGCGTGTGCGTGCATGTGTGTGTACAGTATATCTGTTTTGACATCATCAGACCTCAAACTCAAATTTTTCCAGAATATCACGAGAGGAGTCATATTTGCTTGTAACAACCAGACCATTAGGAATATGGCACTTGCTTGATTTTCTGACATCCTCGCTTCAAAACGTTATTGTGAGGGACATTAGTTTATGGGAGATTCTGGGGGACTGGTGTCAGAAGGATTTTTTTCTTAGGGAGTTTTGTCTGAGGGATTTAAGTCAGAAGGAGTTTTTTTTTTCAGAAGTGTTTCGCGTTTCAAGGAGAGTAGGCTGTGCCAGAAAGAGGGGCATCTTTAAACACAACGTTCAATAGCTGCCCCTGCAAATTAGTCACCGTTTCTCGGCTGAAAGCTCACAGGCATTTCCCAGTGCTTGGTCTGGGAATTTCTCTTCCTTTGGCGGCATTTCAATGCCTCACAGTCTTGAGGTCTAGACAGGACTGATGAGGTTGTCTCCCAGGGTCTCTGTGAAATGCTGTAAACTTGATAATGGAGGATTTTTATACCACAAATCCCCTCACTGCAGAGGCAAAAAATCTGAGATGTGTACAATGCTGGGCAACTATTGCTTCATTTCTTATCGTAAATCATCAAGAGCTGTGTTTTGTGTGAAGGAAAATTGAAGTTATTAGCTGTAATTTATTATAACATTGTGACAATTGAATGTGTGAGCTTATTATTATGATTATTATTATTAATAATAATAATAATAATAATAATAAATTAATTGATTTTGCTGCTTCAGCTGATGACGATGCTGAATGATGGTATCTTAATGATGATGATGATGTTGATGGTACTAATGATGATGATGACGACGACGACGACGATGATGATGATGATGATGATGATGATGATTTTAACAACAATGATGGTAATATAGATTGCGATGGGGCCATGATTATAATGATATGAAGAAGTGGAGTATGATAATGATTATTAATGAACTACTCTCACAAGTATGTGACTGTATGTTTGGGCATTTGTTTTCATTTTGATGATGATAATGAGGATGCAGTGGCTATTGATGATGATTACAATTTTGATGGGGATGATTATGATGGTGATGTTTTTGTGTCTGTGAATGTATGTCTGTGCATGTGCACCTACATATTCGTATGCTTGTGCACATTTGTTTGTGTGCGGGTGCGCATGTACTTGTGTTGGTGTACGTGTTGCAGGAGTCATCAGGACTGCTTTAGCTAACATGGATCGAGAAGCCAGAGAACACTACGCAGTTGTCATTCAAGCCAAAGACATGGCGGGGCAGGTTGGAGGACTGTCTGGTTCGACCACAATCAACATCACCCTCACGGACGTCAATGACAACCCTCCGAAATTCCCTCAGAGTATGTGCTCATCAATATTCTCTTAACCTTTCCAGTTGTGAGATTACAACAAATTTTGATTAGAATGGGCAAAACAAGCAAATATCAGAGTGAATAAGTAATCAAAGTAAAATCCTCTTAAAAAACAGAACACTTTAGAAAGTTTTTTACATTATTTAAAAACACTGGAATTTTCCTTTGCTAAAATCATCACAATTATACAAACAGACAAGGGCCATCAAACCAGTTTCCAAAAAATGTATTCAAAAATAGAAGTAAGGTGGCCTAGGCATATCTTCGGATCTTAAATGTACTCTGTTGAAGGGGCTAAATTGAGAACTCTCAATTTCTCTGCAGGAATCAGAACACACCCTTAATTGCTACTGCCTCCCAGGAATGCTGACTTGTTTTGCTGTGACTAATTGGGTTAATTATATTGCCGAAGCTCCATTTTTAATAATCGGGAAATGGTACACAGCCGTCTGCTGAACATGTGGTTGGAGGTCAAACCCCAGCGGATAGCATGAACAATATTGTTTCTCTTCCCCTCATGTAAATAATTGAAAACAATCATAATAGCTCACATTCTAACACCATTATGAGGCTAAGATATGAGCACAAAAGGAAACATTTCCAGTGATGTCTTCCCTTGATCTAGCAATTCATTAATGTATCCCTACTTAATGTCCTCCTTATGGTTACAGCGAGGTTTCACATATTTTCTCATCACTTGTAAATCCAGAGGAAAGCATAATGGAACATCATTGAACAACATGGAATGTGTTACTTATGGTCCTAAAAAGCTTTGCCAATATTTTCCCTTTACTAGCAACTGAAAGGCAGGGAAAAGCAAAAATGTTAGCATTACCAAAAGATTGTGGCAATGGCTTCCCACCACTGGAAACCCAAGAAGAAAGCATCATGAGCCAAAGTTGTCTCCAAAGCTGATGTCCTGAAATGGTCCCCAACGTTTCTGCAGTTCTTTGCGAACATCAGCTTGCTCCTAATTGTAAGCAAAGTCAGTGAGAAAGCTTGAGTAGTCATACAGAGGGAGAAATTAATTCTAACTCTAGTATTATAGATCTTCCGTGTTACAGTTCAAGCATATAGAAAAAGGCATAAGGTATTATTTTTTTTTGCAATAAATAGGCCTATATACTTAGCGCCATTAAAAACGCACAGATGAGGCATGTACTGTATTTTCTGCAAATTGAAGAATCAATCGATTTTTATTGGTTTTCCTGTGAGATACGAGTAGAAATAGAGAAAAACACGAGGTATTGTAATCCCGACATTTGCCAAGTGGATGCGCCAAGCATTTCAGTAATAACGGACATTGAGGTGTTTTTGAAGTGTACAGTGATGCTTGACTTGTTCTTTTGGGTGTGTTCAGTAGCTTTCATAAGGCAACTAAAAGAACGAAAAATGTTTCGGCATCAAGAAAATGGAACGGCTTGTGGCACAGGAGAGAGAAAAAGAGCCATGGGCGTGTTACGGGCAGGTCTCATCCGCCGAGAGGTGGCGCGTCATTTGCACTGTCACCATTCAACAATCAGTCTGCTGTCTATCTGAGAATGGAACACAGGCACTGTCACTGACCGACCCCACTTAGGGCAGCCACGAGGGACTATGGTAGCTCAAGAGCTGGTTACAGCCTGTACGTGACAGATTCCGGACAGCAACCTAAACTGATCATGAGACGAGGGGTCCGAGACGACTGTGGGTGAGTGCAGGTACCGTTCGACACCATCTACATGAGCAAAACATGCGTGCACGTGACCCCTACAGAAAACTAATTTTTTTGCCCATCAATAGGAGTGGAACGCTTCACTTCTGATTGGGGACACCTGCCTCGGCGTCATGTTTTTGGTACTTCATTTCCCTGTGTCTGTGTGAGAATGGAAAACAGGGACTGTCGCTGACCGACCCCACTAAGGGCAGCCATGCGTAAATGGGCAAAAAATGGGTTTTCTGTAGGGGTCGTGTGCACGCCTGTTTTGCTCACGTGGACGGCGTCGAACGGTACTTGCATTCACCCACAGTCGTCTCGGACCCCTCGTCTCATGATCAGTTTGGGTTGCTGTCCGGACTTCATTTCACTTCAAAAACAACTCAGTGTCTGTTATTACTGAAATTCTTGGCGCATCCACGTGGCAAACATTGGGATTACAATACCACACGCTTTTCTCTATTTCTACTCGTATCTCACGGGAAAACCAATAAAAATCAACTGATTCTTCAATTTGCAGCAAATACGGTACATACCTCACTGGTGCGTTTTTAATGGCGCTAAGTATATTTTCAAATTACAGAGAAGCCAAGCTATTCATTGTATTATATTGTTTCTGACTGAAAATAATGCTGTGAAATCTTGTTATTAATATCCCAAAGCACAGTGATACTCCTGTGAATATTGAATGAGTTATAACTTTTTTCAGTGCTTGTTTATGGAGTTTTCTTTCTTCTCAAGAACATCATTGTGCTCCATGGATAATGGATGTGCTGGTTTAACTGAAATACCCAAACAATGCATATTTCTATGTGGTCATTATATACTACTCAAAATTTGATAGGGATCATAGGAATTTTTTTGTGAAATGACATGCAAATTTGGTAACTGCCACTGATGAACAATATATTGGATAAATGACATGCAGTCAGACACAAAACACATTTGCATGTGCATTTCATGACATTAAATGAGCGTGCAGCCTCACATTTTGGCTTTGACTAACACTTCACCATTTCAACTCAGACGTGTGTGTTGCTTGTTGGTGAAAATTTGGAAGTTCACAAATTTTTTGCATTACATTTAGCAATAACAATGTCTCCTCAACGTCTTAGACGTCGATTGACTTCAGAGCAATTGGAAAGATGCATCGGAATGCTTGACTCTGGCTTCTCCTGGCGTCCGTTGCTAATGCACTTAACGTCAGCCAAAGCGTTGTGAACAGAACGCGTGGAACCGCATCAAACGTTTGGTACAGCAGCGCACCGTCATGGGGGTGGTCGTCAGAGATCGACTACACAACGACAAGACCACTTTCTCACACTTCAGGCACGACGTCATCCTTTCTGGACAGCCACCACCCTAAATGAAATGACCTTCATAACGCCTCGGGGTCAGAGTATCCACTCAGACAATACGGAATCGTCTTCATACTGCCGGCCTCAACTCAAGAAGGCCATGTGTTCGAATCCCACTGACCGTGCGTCATAGGCGTGACTGTTTGGATTGGGCTCACGATCATGTCACATGGACACACAACGATTGGGCTCCAGTTCTCTTTACTGATGAGTCCCGATATTGCTTGGACTTTACTGACAGGAGGCAACGGGTGTGGCGAAGACAACGTGAGCGATTTAATGATGCCTACATCAACGAACACGACCGTTATGGTGGCAGATCAATTATGGTCTGGGGAGGAATAAGCAGGAAGGGCAGAACGGACCTGCATGTCATGGGGAGAGGGACGATGACAGGGGAGTGCGGTACAGGGATGAGATCCTCAATGTGTGCACGTAAGACCATACGCTGGTGCTGTTGGCCCTGATTTCATCTTGATGGATGATAACGCCTGTCCCCATCGTGCTAGGGTGGTGAATCAATTCCTAGAGCAGGAGACAATTGTCCGCATGGACTGGCCCGCGCGTTCGCCGGACCTAAACCTATCGAGCATGTGTGGAACATGCTGCAGGTCGCCATTTCCGGTCGTAGGGCACGACCCACAACTCTAGAAGAGCTCGGAAATGCCCTTGTTGAAGAATGGAACAACATTCCAATTGCAAGCATCCGGGTTCTGATTGACAGTATGACCCGACGTTGTCAAGCCGTCATTCAAGCTAGGGGAGGCCATACCCATTATTGACATTAACTGTGGTAATGAAACATCAAACGAACACTGTCTGTTTTCACTTTACATGTCAGAGGTGAAACCATGAAGTGTTAAGTGAAAGCCAAAAGTGTGAGGCTGCATGCTCATTTAATGTCATTAAATGCACTTGCAAATGTGTTTTGTGTCTGACTGCATGTCAGTTATCCAATATATTGTTCATCAGTGGCAGTTACCAAATTTGCATATCATTTCACAAAAAAATTCCTATGATCCCTATCAAATTTTGAGTAGTATACCAACCACTCATTCACTGTTTGGCTCTACATGACCTTATGTAACAAGGAACACAGTAAATAACTATTCATCAAAATTTTTTAAAAGGTAACATAAAGCAAATCAATAGAAAATAAATAGATAATAATAATAATTAATTATTATTATTATTAGTAGTAGTAGTAGTAGTAGTAGTAGAGAACTAGTTGTTGTTGTTGTAGAAATAGTAGTATAGTAGTAGCAGCAGCGATAGAATTTCTTAATTTGGCACGTGTTTGATTAGGTTATTGTCATCACTACAGGAAACTACGAGCTTTATGTCCCAGAATCAGCACAGGTTGGGAAACCAGTGGGTAAAATCAAAGCCAATGATGAGGATCTGGGCGTCAACGCGGACATCAAGTATAGCATCACCAATGCTGATGGAGCGGCGGTGTTCTCCATCTTTACCGACTGGGAGAAAAGGGAAGGAGTCATCTCCCTCAAAAAGGTGTGACACTCATATTTGTGTTTGTGACATGTTACAGATGAAGTGAAATTTCCACTAAATATTAGTTTAATCATGTCAACAGCCTAATTACTCAATAAAAGTGTGTCCGGTTTAATCTTGGAACAAAGGTTTATCGCTTCCTTTGCTTTTGGGCCATAGTTTTTTTCCTAAGCAATTGAAATGTTGATGAAGTCATACCAAGAACAACAAAGCCTGTGATGTTCATAAGTCAACGCAGCAGAGGCATTTTAAACCATGTTACCGAATCGCAACGTAGCCCACTTATGTAGCATATCCACTTAATGGGAAGAAACTTGGCTAAAAGTTCATGATGACCATTTTACCTCATCAAAATACCATTCAAGCACCAAGCAACTAAATGAGCATGTAGCAAAATGTGACATAAGACAATATCAGAGTGCGATTGCATATATGGTGCCAGCAATTCTACTAATTTTGTGCTATGGAGACAAATGATATTAAATGAAAGAGGAGATTCCAGTGATGTAAGGTTTTTTACTTCAGGCCAAGGCCACACTCGACCAGTACCTGAAGAACAGCAGGCATACACTTCACATTCGTGCTGGATCTTTTTGTTTTCTCTCAGTAAGATGTCACACTTCCAGATTCAGCGACTTGGCCTTTTCGAGTACAAATTCCTCAATAAAACCGGGGAAAAAAAAAATTTTCTGAAATTTTGGTCAGTTATTATGTACATCTCAATGGGTCATGATTTATTGTTAACTGGGGAAATTTTAGACAAAATGTCAGTTCGCCATAAATTATAACCATATAATGAATCCTATCATTTGGATATACTGTATGTTCAGTGCCCAACTGCACAATTCTAAAGGGTTGTAATTCCTTCACATTTACTCGAGAAGGATATTAACAGCCTATTTGACAATAACCCCAAAATAACCTCAAGGTGCATGCACCTTTATTCTAGCCATGCACACTGAATAAGTCCAAATTCATAGAACACTTCTGCATAAAACCAGTTTGTACCTTATTCTTGACCTGGCCCATTTTATGGCAAGATGATTTATGCTCAAAAAAATCCTGATATTTGCTTTTTCTCTTTTTCTTATTTCTCATGCCTGTGGTTTGTCTTTCAAGTTCATCAATGGCCAACAGTTGAAAAAGGAAGTGGATCGATGCTTATCCTTGCTGTTGTCATTTCAGTGACTCTTCGATGCAGTTTTAGCTTCCCTTGAATAAAGGAGCTAAATATTTAATATTTAAACACAAAGGAAGGTTTTCTCCTTTTTCTTTTAGAGATAGTTGGGTAGTAAAATGCAGTGAGAACTGGCCTTGTAACCTTATGCTTTCAGGGTCTTTGTCCAGCCTCAGCACTGCCATTGTGCCCTTGAGCAAAGAACAGTGATACAACCGCAGAAGCAACTTATAGCCTTGTGGAAAATGATCAAGAGGCATTAAATGTGATTAAAGTTGGCACAACATCGCCTCCGATTCTTGTCCAATCGTGACCACTTTAAACAATAACACATTGAATGCTATGGCTGTCGTGTTAAACATATTTAAGAAATGACTTTATAAAGTAGGCTGTCTGGCCAGTTCTGTTCAATCCATACTGTATGCTAGATTTTGCAATTGCAACAAGTTTTATCCTTAATACAGTCAGTAGCAGCAACCCTTAAGCTGGTTAGCTCACTTGTGCTAAATAATATGCATGGCAACACATTGCTACATGGCGCAGCCACCACAAGCTTCCTCAAATGACCCATGAACAATAAAAACAGGGCCAGAATGCAACCTGCTGTTGGTTCATGCCAAATTAAATAACTTCACTCTCTGAGCTTTTTTTCAGATCTCACACCATACAAAATATGGCAATACTTTGTGGAAGCTCTGCTATACAGGGCCTGCCACTAATATAGGCATCATTGTTAAAAATGAAACAAAGTGTTTATGTGTTAATATGTTTATGGTTTATCCTCTTGATATTTAATTCAAAATTTTAACAAAAAAAATGCATTTAATTGGAATAAAATGATTGAAAAAAAAAAGTTAAAATAGTTCTGGCAGGAAACACAAATCAGAATCTACAACAACTGAGTTTGAGACTGGCTTCATATGCATCAGCAAAAATACACCAATCACAGAGTGACAACAACACATTCTGTAATGTGTGGTCTATTTCAGGACTGTCAAGCTCACGCGCCTCTGCTGCTTAATTTACTGCCTCCTCATTTTTGGATTTTGGTTGCTGCTTCCATGACACGCTACACCTGCTCTGTCTGACATCGAGGGGATTAAGAAGTTCTATTCTCAACAAATTTTTTGTTGTAATTCAATATGCAATTTTTTTACCCACGATTTTTATGCATGGTTTTGTTCAGTGTCCTGTCGGAAGATCAAATCAACATTTGGTCGAAGCTTACTGGGGGAGACAGTGGGGTATTCACTTAAAATCATCTGCTACTTGATGGAATCCATATCATGTATTCTCACAAGCTAATTGGGACCTTGGGAAAGAAAACAGCCTCACACATTCAAAGACCCACTGCCATACTTCATAGTAGGGATAAGGGTCTTTACGTATTGCCTGCTGTCTTTGTCTTTACGTCAAGCCCACTTTTTATGTTCTTTTTTTTTTTTTTTTTCTAAATTTGGCATATCTACTCCCCCCAAATCTGGAATGTCCAACTGGTGAGCTATCTACTGGCATGTTTATATGTGATTTTGGCTGCCGTCTTGGGAAAGTGCAGAGAGTTTGTGGCTGTTCTCCGAAGCACAGGCTGGTCAGCCTGAAATTTACACTTATACAGTGCCGTGAAAAAGTATTTGCCCCCTTCCTAATTTCTTATTTTTTTGCATATTTGTCACAAATAAATGTTTCAGATCAGCAAATAAATTTTAATATTAGACAAAGACAACCCGAGTAAATACAAAATGCAGTTTTTAAATGATGATTTATTTTATTAAGGGGAAAAAGCTATCCAAACCTACCTGGCCTGGTGTGAAAAAGTAATTGCTCCCTAAACCTAATAACTGGTTTTGCCACCCTCTGCGACAACAACTGCAATCAAGAGATTGCGATAACTGGCAATGAGTCTTTCATATAGCTGTGGAGGAATTTTGGCCCACTCTTCTTTGCAGAATGTTTTAATTCAGCCACATTGGAGGGTTTTTGAGCATGAATGGCCTGTTTAAGGTCATGCCACAGCATCACAATTGGATTTAAGTCCGGATTTTGCTTAGGCCGCTCCAAAACCTTCAGTTTGTTTTTTTTAAGCCATTCAGAGGTGGACTTGCTAGTGTGTTTCGGATCATTGTCCTGCTGCATAACCCAAGTGCGCTTGAGCGTGAGGTCACCAACTGATGGTTGGACATTCTCCTTCAGGATTTTCCGGCAGAGAGCAGAATTCATAGTTCCATCAATTACGACAAGTCGTCCAGGTCCTGAAGCAGCAAAGCAGCCCCAAACCATCACACTACCACCACCATGTTTGACTTTTGGTATGATGTTCTTTTTATGAAATGATATGTTAGTTTTACCCCTGATGTAACGGGATGCACACCTTCCAAAAAGTTCAACTTTTGTCTCGTCAGTCCACAGAATATTTTCCCAAAAGTCTTCATCAAGAGATCATCAAGATGTATTTTGGCAAATGTGAGACGAGCCCTTGTGTTCTTTTTGGTCAGCAGTAGTTTTCGCCTTGGAACCCTCCCATGGATGGCATTTTTGCCCAGTCTCTTTCTTATTGTTGAATCATGAATACTGACTTTAAATGAGGCAAGTGAGGCCTGCAGTTCTTTAGATGTTGTTCTGGGTTCTTTTGCGACCCCTTGGATGAGTCGTCGATGCGCTTTTGAAGTAATTCTGGTAGGCCAGCCACTCCTGGGAAGGTTCACCACTGTTCCAAGTTTTCTCCATTTGTGTATAATGGCTTTCACCGTGATTCGCCGGAGTCCCAAAGCCTTAGAAATGGCTTTGCCACCCTTTCCAGACTGATAGATGTCAATTTCTTTGTTTCTCATCTGTTCCTGAATTTCTTTAGTTCGCAGCACGACATGTTGCTTTTTGAGAACTTTTAGCCTACTTCACTTTGTGAAACAGGGTCTATTTAAGTGATTTTTTTGATTCAACAGGTCTGGCAGTAATCAGGCCTGGGTGTGGCTAGTGAAATCGACTCAAAAAATGTGCTTAATCACAGCTAATTCATGATTTAACGGGGGGTGGGGGGGAAATTACTTTTTCACATAGGGCCAGGTAGGTTTGGATAGCTTTTTCCCCTTTCCAAGTGTGAAAAATGTGCAAAAAAAAGTAAGAAATCAGGAAGGGAGCAAATACGTTTTCACGGCACTGTAGCTCGAAACCGCTCAAGCTCAGGACGAGGGCGGAAGAGACCCAAAGATATGATAGCTTAGAATTTTACTGGCCAGCTGGAGGCGTTGAGGAACAAAAAATGCAAACCCTGAATAGCTTTATACCAGCACCATGAAGCCAATTATGCGCACATATGAAAAAGTTACCAGCCACAGCTGGCACTGGCACAGATTTAGTATTTTGTCCTTTTGCCATTGGCAATTTTTGGATTTTGTTCGTTTGTTACTTTGTACTTTGTTCCGTTGATACTTTATTTAGTTATTGTTGACCTTTGTATTATTACCAAGTGTGTTTAGGCATTCTCTGTTTAGTTACATGTTTTTTTGTTAGCTCTTTCCCACATCAAGTCAAACTTAAGAATTGTCTTGTTTGTTGACTTCAACCGGGTTTATGTATATTCAGGACTATTATTGTGAAATTAGAAGTCCTGCTCCGTGCAAAAACTTCCTGCTCCATGTTCTCATTCCCAAGTGTCTCCTGACAATATCACAGGTTGGAATATACTTCAGTTAGATTTTCTAGTGATGCCAATGATTGTGGCACATGTTTTTGTGAAAGATATTTAAAATAAGAATTTCTTCCTTCAATAATTTTAATTACAGGTGTTTCATGGTCTTTTTAGCTAATTTTTTCCAAGAATATGATTATTAGTGGAGGGTACTGTATTTAGTGCCAAAACCATATAGCTGTCGCAAGCAAAATCTCATATTTTAATTTCACGTATAGTTTATCTAGCGCTTGGTGTGTCCTGACTGTAAGTTGTTTTTCTGGTACTATGGAGAGTGATGGCCCTAGCCCCGGTGCAGTACAGCTCTGGGGACATTGTGTGAGGCCCTTGACATTGTTCCAAAGGTGTTTTGCCTTGCCTAGTGCAATGAATAGCAAGCCTCTTTGGATCAAAGATGAAAGCAAGTTTATGTGTGTACTGCAGTCCTACTACAGACATAGATGCTATGTAAAGATTTTTTGAGGCTCCTAGGATAGAGTTTCCAACTAGTGCATTTCATAAAAATGCTGCTTTTCTATCTCTTTTCTTTTTATACTCTCAAATTACTCCCCCAGCAGAATGGAGTCAAACAGACTTAAACATTTCTATTGGTTACTTTGGTTTTTTTGTTCCTTATCATTAATGACTCCCACACCATGTAAACACCAGAGCAAATATTCCTTTTTTTAAAGAGAGCCCTCAGTGCTGGTGTCAACTTAGCTGACTAAGCATGAGTCCCTGACTCAGATGACTGTCAAATAAATTTACTGGCCCTGTGCCAATTGCAAAGCGTGACAATCATATTTCAGTAATAGCAAGGCAAACACTGAGCTATGCAACCCTGCATTTTATACTTTTTCTTTATTTCTGTTCTGAGAAATTCTTTCAATGTAATGCTAATGCAATGCCACAATATATGGGGACTCTAAGAGTATAATTCACATTAACTATTTGACTAAGGGTGGCCTTTAGCCTAGCAAGCGAAGTACACACTGGTCTGTGACTTGGAGCAGTGGGGATTCAATCCCCTGTATGGTCAGTCAGGTCACTGCAAATTTTGGGCTCTTGAGCATCGCACATTGCTCTACATTGTTCTTAGGGAATTAGCGCCTGCTCAGTCTTGTGAACTGTAATTGACCCTGGATTGAAGCTTTAACTAAAAACTGCAATGAATGGCTAATGGTCTGCCACTCAGACCAATCACATTTGTTGTTTGATTCTCACTTCTTTTTTCCTGGGGCAGCACTTGAACTTTGAGAAGAAGAAGACCTACACCCTTCATATTGAGGGGGTGAACACACACCTGGACCCCCGCTTCTCCTACCTGGGCCCATTTAGAGACAGTGCTATCTTGAAGATCACAGTGGGGGATGTGGATGAGGCGCCGGTCTTCTCCATGGACTATTACATCATGGATGTGTATGAAAACTCCCCAGTGGGGACGGACGTGGGAGCAGTGTCAGCGTGGGATCCTGACAGCACAAACAGCGCTATCAGGTGGGGAATGGAGCATTGCTATGATGTATGTTATCGTTCAAATGTGATGGGAACAGTCCACTATCCATTCAGTAATTCAACCATTGTCTTACAAGCTTATTGCTCATCAGAGTCATTGGATGTGCTAGAGCCTATCCCAACTGACCAGAACAAATCAAAATTAAAATTTATTTATTTTGTGTGGTGCGTAAGTATTTGGACAGTGACACAATTTTAAGCAGCGACACACACCATATTAATGAAATAAAGGTTAATACCATAATATCATATTAATATGAAATCCTTGCCGAAAAGCAGCAACAGTGACACATTACTCAAAGAGGTATAAGTAGGGATGCACGATATTTATCGGACCGATAAAATATCGGCCGATTTGGGGAGAAATGACGTCATTTTTTATCGATCCGATAGGTACATTTTATCCGATAAAAAGGTCCGATAAATTATTGAACTTGGGCAAATTGTTTGCAGGCTCAGTAGCCCCAAAACAGGCCATGACGCGCTGGTTACTATTGCGCCTTACTAGCAGGACCCAGAGCAATAGATAACTCAGAGTGGCGCCACTCATTGACTTCGTTGCTTGAATGGTCACGTGGTTTGTGGGGAAGCGCTATCGTTCCAAACAAACGCCGCACTGTCATGATCTCCTATGGGACAGACAGCAGCGATTGCGTTACTGAACGGTAAATATTAAATTAAACCGCACACAATTGCCGCAAACGTGTTCCTCTTAATGAATTACATTTTTTACATATGTTTTATAGAGGTCATGCTTTTATAGTGACATGGTGACAACTCAAATAAGTGTAACTACTCAGATGGATGCTTTGTGTATTACGATCGGAACAACTTTATTCTGAAGTGTTCATACCTACTTGTCTTCATTTAATCCGTCTTTGCCCTGACACAATGGATAACAGGATGATAGGCTATTGTGTGTTGCCCCAAATGGGATCAATGCAGAAGTCTCAAAACTAAGGTATAAAACCGCGCCAGTTTCAGTTTCAGTGAAAACACTGTTAATAATAAACGAATGAACTGAAGCCTTTTTTTGCCAGGTAATGTAACTGGCACCTTTTTGCCAGTTATTTTAACTGTAATTTTACAAAAAGTTTGCCACAGAGTTCAGTGCATGTTCAGAGTAAAACACGGTTAAATGCGCGCAGGACTCCTCTTACCCCTGGATTCCACCGAACGCGTGTGTGCAGCGTGATGTGAGCGACGCTATTTTGCTGCGTCTTGTACGCGACTTCATGTTCCACTGAACGCGGAACGTCAGCGCAGCGTCCTGCCAGCTGATACAATCGACCTGCTCAGATTTCGCATATTTCGTCATTTTTACCGGCATATTTGTGCAACGACCTTAAATGCTTTCTGTTATTTTTACTGCTTTAATTGCATTTAATGTCATTTCTGCATTACATTCTTTGACAGTCATCATTTTCAAAATGAGCCAATCATTGCCTCTGCCACTTTCATAAAAACAGCTTTTTTTAAGAGATTGTTCCCTCAACAGTCAGTGCCTTTGAAGTTTTCTTGTCTCTTTAGATCCCAGTACCTGTTCAAATCGGGGCATCTCTACCTGGTGTACTCATGTCAGTTTACGTGTTTGAAATGTGACGTCTGATGAACCTTCAAAATGTGATGGAAAAGAACTGAATCAAAAAAAATAAATAAATCTTGTAAAAAAAAAAAAAAAATTGAGAATAGTTGGAGGGAGGCCAGGAAATACAGAGAGAGAACAAAAAATACAGCCAGAGAGAAAAAGGAAGAGATCCAAAACAGAATGCATGAGTCATGTTAGAATCTTAAAATATTTGCAAGGTTTATGGGAAAACAAAAAAGATAATCTGAAAAACAAAAACCTCTGGGAACCACCGCTCCCCATCTGTTGACAAGTGATTAAATGATGAAGGATGCTTGGATGGTATCAATCTGAACCACATTTACATGACATGCCAGTTTTTAGTTTTTGGTTTTTTATTTTAAAAATCTGTGACAGCCAGATGACAACTCATTAATTGTTTTGCCTTTTTTAATCCACGGACTGATAGGTCATGTGGACTATCGTCACTTAAACTAATTTTCCCCGCAACAAGACTGAATGCATAATTATTCGCGTACACAAAGGTCTGGAAATGGCAATCAACAACACATTATGAATGAATCACTTAATTAATATGGTTACTTTAATTTTCTAAGTAGGAACCTTGAACATCGCTATTGTGCACTGTAATGAATTGTTGTATATTTTCCACTGTAGTTTATGAGGACATCATCCAACCATATCTTCCCAGCTCCTTCTCAGTGCAGTATTATTGTGATTGAGTTGTGTAACATAACATCAGTGGAGGAGCAAAAAGAAAAATTTTGAGACATTTTGTATTTTGAATGCATGTGTCTTGTCTGTTTGATATTTCTGGTATATCTATAGTTAAGGTGGTGCTCATGAATTTTTAATTTCACTTCTCTAAAAATAGGTATTTCATTGACCGCAGTGTGCATGGAGATATGTATTTCAACATTGACACGGATAGTGGGATGGTAAAGACAACGCAAGTCTTGGACAGAGAGGAAATGGCCTGGCACAACATCACTGTGATTGCATCGGAGGTTGGTGAGTAGCCTGGCAAGCTGAAATATCATTGGGGTGCAGTCATAGACTGTATAAAAAGATGGACGAAGCAACCGCGACTTCACCCATTGGTTTCAGCATACTATTTGAAGACCACAATGGAAAAATGATCAGAGTCACATTTTCACGTTGTGGAGAAATGATGAATTAAAATTTCAGAACGATCTTAGAAACGAAGCACTGAAAAAATATAAAATATATAAAATATTATAATAATATAGACAAACATGCAAAATTTGGACTCTCATCCTTTTTACCTTTGTGGTCTTCATTTCGGAAGCCTCGATTTTGGCAATTTGAACAGTGCCATTTTGTCATTTTGAAACCAGATGTGATTCCTATTGGACGAGAGCATGAATTGAAGATCCAGGGAGGAGCGAGGGATGGATCTACGGCTGGATCTGAGCGTATTTGACGAGGACCAGAGGATAGCCACGCCCCTAAAGCATATTCTGGCTTAATCCTTTATTCTAGTCTATTTGGGACCATAATTCTAAAAAATTAACATCATGATATATCGTAGGAGACTTGAAACTTAAAATAGATACCATAAAATAATGTGGAAAATCATTCTTGAAATAATAAATCAGGTGGGAAAGTAGGGTCATTTTCTCATAGAATTCTATAACATTGAACTTCTTTCTGCAACAACCAACGTTGCTATCTGCTGGCCATTAAACAGAATGCAATTTTTAGAGATTTCCGCATTGGCCTCACTTTCCAGACCCAGGTGCTGTGTCCATCTTTTTATACAGTATGTGGTTGCAGTAACCAAGCCTGTGGCTGCAGAAATACCCTTGCGTAGATTATCATTCCAACTCTAATAAGACGCACCTCGTTTGACAGACAAAGATGTTGATGAACTGAAAATCTACTGGATGCTTGCAGGTTGATCAGGAACAGGATTGGTAACTACTGTCTGTCTATTGGTTTGTTAGGTTTTTTGTATCCCATTGACACACACAGAAAGTGCTGATATAAGGGAACAGTTTTGTTTAAGGGCTGTATCAAGAAGCAGGATTCCTAATTTAACTGGATATGTGAAATCCAAAATGAGTTAATTAGTTGAAAAGGGTGTTGTTGTGCAAGGCTTGGCCAAAACCTGAACCCAGTCCATTTTAAATTACACTGAACACCCCTCACATGTACATTTGTGTTTTTTATGTCCCACTTAATTTTCAACTGGAATAAATGCGGGCTGCATGAGGCTGTTGTTTACGGTGCTATTTATAAATTGATTGTTAAGTTAAGGCTGTATTGAAAAGCTTCATTCATGGCCTTGAGAATCAAATTCTAAATCAACATTTTTTTTTGGCATTTTTCTTGTCCAGAGCCTGCTACCCCTTTCATACTGGGAGTTATAGCGCATCAAAGGCAGCCCTGAAGTGCTCTAAATCCCAGTATAAAAGGGTCATGAGACTGGCCAAACATTTTGGGGCGCTCTAAATTTAGAGCACTCTTGGAGGTGGTTCAGGGCCTCTTCAGAAGCAGTTCAGCAGCAGTACGAAACGTCGCCGAGTGTATAGACTGCTCTAGATTCAGTGGCTCGTAAACCAGAATGTCCAAGGTGAACTGGAAGCAACGCAAATATAAATGTACAGGTGATCTCTACTGTCAGGCGATGTTCAATTAATCAAGAAAAGATACGTGCCATTAAGTATATTTTCATGTAACGTTCAAAGAAAGGTTGAATTTCGCCCAGAACCTCACGTACCATTTACCGCTACATTGGCCTACCCGTATATTCCGTGTATCCAGTGGTGTGGCCAGAACTGAAAATTTGGTGGGGTGCAGAACATCACTTCAAAACAATTATAAGTCCTGATCTGTTCTCTATCATTTTCATAATTAACAATTGATTCACTCCAAGAATACTCCTCACTATCAGGTGTTGCTAGTTCTTCCCGTTTAGGCAAGACGACAATCATTCATCTGGACATGTAATTTGGTGCATTTAAATCAGCGCTATTCAAAATTGCATATCTGTCAACGCTCACTCACATGGCGTGAGTCTCACGCTTTTTAGTGGCATATCACGTTCTCACACCGTAGTCAGCAATCTTACACTTGATAACAAAAGGGAGGATTGAAAATTTTAATTTGGCGAACAACAAAATATTTTATATTTAATTGCCGAGTCCCCCTTTTTAATCAACCCAAACTTTACCGAGAGTGAAAGGTGACATTTCAATTGAACAGGGATCAGTCATTATTCAATCAACGAGTATTTAAGAGATTCTCACATGAAATTTAAGTCCTTGTGCATGGGAGTTTTCCGTTTCACATATGTCACGGTAGATTTCATCACAAGTAACATGGACACCGATAATGACTCAGGACTTTTTACGCTTTTCTTTTCTCAGTGCTTGGAAGCTAGACGCGTCAAATGGTCTTTCATTTCATTTAAACAATTTAAACAATCATAAAGCACAAGTCGCATCGCCTGATGCACTGATGATTCTTACGTCGAAGGGTTGGTGATTGATATACAGTACCAGTCAATTCGATATACAGTACCAGTCAAAAGTTTGGACATACCCACATTTTTCTTACAAGACATGTTATATCAAGAAATACGTACCGTTTATTTTGCAAAATGAAAATTAAAAAAAAGATCTAATTCTTAAATCCATCAAACTAACCAGCATTTTCTGTCATATTTACAGAGCATACTCACATTTTTTTTTTTATGAGAGCAGTTGTATGGCTATAATGAGTTATAATGCTGCTGAGCGGCCGTCTGAGTTCCCAAAGATGTGCTGCACTTGTGGTTTGCTTTTCATTGACTTTTTTGTCCAATAAGTTCCAAAACAGCTTGTCTTTAATTTGGCTGTTGGAAAATGGAAAGAGCTTGTTTGTCTGCTTACTTCGCAAAGTATGGCTTCTTTGAGAATTCTAAAATTTTTGACACTATTCAAACAAGTAAATTAATCTCTTTTAACTTCTGACTGTTTACCTCTTACCAGATTCCATTTGAGATTATCTAGAGAAGTTAAGACATTTAAAGGTGGTGTTGCGTCAGTATGGGAAAATTGCCCAAGAAAGCTTTTGATTCCTTACCGTATTGACTGTGTGGAGAGATGTACTGTATGTGGGCCTAAAAAATGCATTTATTTTTTTGTATCATATGTGCCAGGACAGATGTGGGTCAAATTTAGATGAGCACCCCCCTAAAACCAACATATGGGGATAAATCAATGGATGCGTTGCACTGGATGCAGAAACCGCAGTGTAAGTCACGTGATCCCCAAAGTAACCCAGGAAGATGGCTTTGATGGGATGGGAATGCATCGATTAATTATTATTTATTTATACAAAAAATGTATTTCCTTGCTCTGAAAGGTCCCATGCATAACCGTATATTGAACCTCAGGTCCAAATGCTCCGCCTTATCCACGACACTAGCTCAACAGACAATATATTCACTGGTCGATTTAGCACTTGTATAGCTGTACTGTGTTTGAACTTGGGCATATTGGTGCAAGGATTCTCAGTCATAAACTGGCTTTGAAAACAACAGTTGAATATTTAGCGGTTAATTATAGCGAAAATACAGAAAACAAACCATTTAAGTGATTATACTGCTGAGGTCTTCCAGTGCATAGCATAATGGTGAGAGGACTCTCAGATAGACTGGCTAAAACAATAGCAAGCGCAGATTTACCCACAAACAGCTTTTATGACAAAATACCAAAGTTAAGAAAAAATTTTGCTGATCTCTGTAGCATTTAAAGTGTATGCCTGCTGTTCTTAAGTGTGGTGTCAATTGAAAATGACAAGGCTTGTATCGTTGGAATCTGTGGACTGTCTTTTTTCATTTGAGGTATCGTTCGTATGCATAGCACAAATTCAGTAGAAATGCTTGCGATAGAGCACTGATCTTATTTTATTTAATGTTTTGCTAGATGCTTATTTACTTGCTTGGTGCTTGAATTGTGTTCGGTTTTGGTAAAAACGGTCATCGCAAACTTTTTGCCGAGTTTCTTCGCTTTAAGAGGATATGCCGCATGACGAGGTTGCAATTAGGAAAGATGCTGTATTTATTATGCAAATTCATTGCCCCCGTGACGGGGGCGTTCAGGCTTAAGGTTAATATTTGTATTGAATAGATATTTTCCACTAATTTCTTTAAATCTTTACTTTAAAACCAGTTTTTATTGCAACAAAACCGTTGACTTACTTGTGAACTTCTGGTACGTGAAGCAGCTTTTCTCGAAGTACTCTGAGCAAAGAACTGAATGTTTTGTTGGTTTGCAAGGCTTTCCACGGTCAATTCTTCTTCATTTAACAAGCCACTCTTTCAAAAGGGCTTCATTATTTTGTGGAAATTGATGGAAACTTATTTTGCCCTATTTTCCAGACGACTGAATGGCATTTTTATTAGTGCAAGCAACAGCAGCCCAAGATTTCCCCATTTTCACTATGCTGCGATGTACATTTTACTTTGGGGATCATGTGACCGCCTACGTAACTTGCAACGACCTCATTAATGACTCCCAATTATCACAGTGCTAGTTCTAAAATTTATAACTGTTATTGTTGCTGCCATCCCAAGGAACAATTTGACACCAAACATGGCTTAATTGCTTTGAAAATATGAGACCCAGGAGAAATTGAAGCCGTAAAAAGCATAATTTGTGTTGTGATTCTGCCGTTTGCCATGTTTATTTTGAATTCTGCCTCGTCTGACCATGCTCTGTATTTTGTATTGTGATTTAGTTGCCTTGCCATGTTTTGTTTTTGCTTTGTCTGTGTATGTCTTCCATATTTCATCATTGCAGTTTTATTCCGGTCCATGTTTTGTTTTTCACCATGCATTGCACTTTGTCTTCCCCTGTCTGGTCTCATGTCTTGTGATTGCTCACAGCCCCAGTATTGCGTGCCACTCTTTCGGGTGATTTAATGGTTTCTGGGATTTCAATCATTCCTTCCAATCTCGTTTACTTCCTTCACCTTGCTTTTCTATATTACTATCAATACTAACAGTTTATTATTTTAGTTAAAGATACTAACCCAAACTAACACTGTTTATAGTACTAACTTACTAACGAGCACTAGGGATTGTATATCTGCACTTTACTAATTGATTAATGACCTCTCAGCATTCGCCCTATTCTAGTCTCCGCCTCTTGTCTTTACTTAATCTACTTTGCTGCAGTTTCAGCAGAACCTCCGTGCTTGTTAAACTCTGTTCTCTCTCCTTTTCTGTGCACGATAGAACTCCCTAACCGGAGCCGTATGTCTGTCTGTAGGCTGTCTTCGTGATCCCTGTCCGCGTTTTGGCTTTTGCCAATTTTATGTTGTTAGGAACTTCCTCATGTTCAGTCCTTTGTTAATTAGTCTCATCCAGCTCACCTGTTCCCTATCATAGCATGTGACTTCCCATTTGTATATTTAAGCAGTCATTTCACAGCCAGCTCTTTGTCAGAATGTTTCCCCTGTGCTGCGACTGTTTATGCCTTGTACTCGCTGTGATTCACTTCTGACTGGACCGTCCCTCATTACAATTTTGGCTTTGTCTTGGATTTGTTTGCATCTGTGTATCGTACCTTTTTTTGCCCGACCACGAGTTTTGTGTTTGCTGCCCTGATTACGACTTGGATTACGTCCCTGGGATTCTGATTTTTGGATTGTGGACTTTGTACTGTTGCCTCCTGCTCTGCGGGGGTTCGCCCCCTTTCCTAAAAAAAAAACAAGCTTTTTGGATTACTTGGTTC
Organism: Gymnothorax javanicus; assembly: GCA_029692085.1. Classification (NCBI taxonomy): domain Eukaryota; kingdom Metazoa; phylum Chordata; class Actinopteri; order Anguilliformes; family Muraenidae; genus Gymnothorax; species Gymnothorax javanicus. The sequence continues at coordinate 59,559,218 of CM056196.1, read as the reverse complement.
TCGCATCTGGTTCCTGAGCGTAACCTCACAATTTGGCCACATTTACCATCACAAATTGAAAGTTTAACATTAAAACTTATATAGTTCCCAAAGTGATCCACCCTGAATATTTGGTAAAAAGTAGATGCAGTATGCCAAGTTCGTTTGCACAAAGTTTCAAGAAATTCTTTCACCGGTAACAATGTAGTAGGACGGCATTTTGGTAATGTCACTGGTTGTCGACTGAGTTTTATTGTTACATGAGCAGCCTTAACACACGCACCTAAGTCGAACAAACCGCATTTTTACTCCTGGATAAGTGAAACTTAGGAGTGTTGTGATGAGACTTGGTCACTCACTAATCAATCAGTCAGTCAATGAATTTGCTGTTAACACAACCACGGGCGATAAGATTCACAAATAGCTTATCCAGGAGTTAACAATAGTGTCACTTTGATTAGATTCTTAGGCGTATCAAGCCAATTGGACGCGGACACAAATAAATAAATTTGGTTTTGTGAGCTGCAGGAATTTCGGAAGCTTTGTAAGAGATTGACGTTTTATGTCACCATAAATGTGGATCGGAAAATGCTAGATAATTATATCAATGAACTATATAGCAAGCTGAGGGGAAATGGATACTGACTGATCCTCGCAACTGAATAAATTAACACTTAGTTGGTAATTAGGAAACCTAAATGGGATTGACTTTTGAGATATAATGCGCTTTAAGGCGAGGTGAGAGCAGTGCCAATATCCCTCCGATTACAACTTCAGAGTGGAGGAGGTTAAAGACCAATTATTGGTCCACTTGCAATCTTACTCGGGGCGCATGCATCACTGACCATGTCAGCGAGCTATAGCTCATTCAGTTAAGGTTATCCAAAAACAATGTTTAGGAATTTGAAGTGTTGGCTAGCTCTTTCCCGGTAGCTCTGTAAAAAGTCTGTTATGAATATAATCTAACGTGGCTTGCTAACATTAGTTTAGTTTAGCTTACGTAACTTTAAGCTACCTGTAACGATAGCTAACTGGTCAGCTTGCTCACCGCCACCACTCAGACAGTTGGTAGGCTCTCTGTTTAAGTTCAACCTTGTGCTTAGCTAGCCGCTGTGAAGAAATAAATACAACTTAGCTGGCTAGATAATCGGTTATTTGCTGTTTTTTGAATACAACCTCATGAAAGTATTTGCGGCTGGATCACAGGCACTAAAACCTGCAAGACAATTTTGTAAACAGCGTAGCGATAGGCAGGGTAGTTTACGTAGTAGCGAAGTAGGCTTGCTGAGGAGACAATGGGCCTCATGCAAGAAGCGATATAAGAACACATTTTCTCTTATTTTTGTTCGTATGCCCGATTTTTTCTTATTTTGTTCTTACCCATTGATTTCTGGGATGCACCAATGTTTTCTTATTTTTGCACTTCTCGTAGGTAGGAGAAAATTTTACGAGTGGTCGAGAGCACTCTTACCGAGATAAGAGAAAACAGAAAACTGTTATCTCTGTCCACAAATTGCTTGTCCAGTGCATGGCAACACAAGTTTTAAAACCTAAACATTAAAAATGCATCATGTAAACACATTTTGATTGTTTTACATTTCTGAGAAATTACAATGATTTTATTACTTAATTCTTGGGCTAAAGAGTTCGGCCAGTTGATCCTAATTAAGATTAAGCTATAAAAACCCTTAGATACCTGCGTGTGTTCTGCTTCTGAATGGCTTACGTATTGCTGTTGGACGCTTTGGACATCCAGGCCTTGCGCAGCGAGCGGGTTTTTAGAGATTGCGCGGATCTGTTTGCTGAGACAGATGAATGGCTGCTCGTACCAAATGTGAAAGCAACCGTACTTGAGCATGGAGGATTACTGTTGTATGTTACGGCTCTCCTGTTCTAACAAATGCACTGGCGAAATCCATTCAAACAAAGAAATTCAGTGCTTGCTCGAAATGTAGGCGGACGAAAACATACAATCACAACGGGATACTACACGCAAAAATTCGGAGATTTATGAAAAAATTTGCGAGTAGTTACATTCGCGTGGTTATCACAGAATAATAGATCAGTGCCGTGACAAACTAAAGGAAATGCGGCACCGATATTTCAAAGTGCAGGATGCGGTGCGAAAGTCTGGCAGCTCAAATTATGAGATAGAGAAATTTTCGTGATATGAAGCAGTGGACAGCATAACCGGCTAAAAACGCAAGGGCGAAAAAATTCCGTATGCAACATCCATCTATAGCGAATGTAATCAGTATATTTTTCGGCTTACCTTGATGTTTAGGTACCCAGAGAAAGATTTGGATGTGTAACACCATCAGGCATTCAGTCAAGAAAATTTCGAGTTTAATTTTTCGTGCTGCTGTACGTGGTAATCCATATTACTGATGACACACCAGGTTGCTAGGGCACACGTAGCATATGCATTCGCAATATTAATATTCTAAACCCCCTTCTCAGTAATAAAACCCCCCAAAATATATTGGCACCTCCTTTTCAAAATCGTTTCCTATTTAAAACCACCTAGGTGCATAATGCAACGCGCTGTATAGGAATTTTGACATCTATGCGAGCAGGTATGTTACGATATTACTAGTTTGAAAGCTGACCAGCGGGGAGAGAGGGGAGGGGGGACAATCGTACTGTGGCACTGTACGGAACAATCGTACCAAGTGTGAAAGTGCCCTCAAGCAGCCAGGAGCAGTCTGCTCTTTGCACACGGCACGTCACCTGCCCTTATTTGGTGTTTAGTGGGTGTCATATTATGCTAATTTGAAACAACCGGGCACGCGCTTCCAATTTACGATCAAGTGGGATTCAACATTCTGCACACATGGGTAAGAGCAGATTTGGACGGTAAGAGAGTTTGGTGCATCCGGAGAATATTTCTCTTATTTTTTCTCTTAGCAAAAAAATAAGAGAAAATATAAGAGAAATTTACGAGAATGTTGCTGCACGAGGCCCATTGTCTCATATCCAACGATTAACGGAATGGGCCCAGTCAGAAAACATGACGATGACATCACAATCAGCTTGACCCTGAGAGTTCAAGGGTAGATTAAATATTCAAAATGGCGGACCAAGTTTGTTTCAATGGAATGCCAAATCTGACATTGACCAAAAACAATTTTATTTATGAAGAGATGGGTCAATACAGCTGTGCAATTGGCATTTGCAGTTGTAATGAGAGATCACACAAACATTCTGAAAGAGTGCAATGTAGCCACGTGAAACATGTACCAGAGCCGCAGAAGACAGCTTGGAAAAACCCCCACTTAATTGTTACCCTAATAACTAAACATGAGATCCCATATCCAAACTAAAACATAACACGTTGCTGAATACCCCTCGGCCTGTGCACATCTATGGGTCACAGAGAGTTACCATACCAAGATTGTCGAAGCTGCCATCAATAGTTACTGAGTACTGGGCTGGACAAGATTTCCACGGTGAAGGTCACAGTGCTAAGGTCAAAGGTCAAATCCAGCCAAAACCCTGGCCTTGCACATCTATGGGTCACAGTGAGTTACCATACCAAATTTGGTGAAGCTATGATCAATAGTTACTCAGTGCTGGTCTAGACAAGATTTCCTGCATCAAGATCACAGCACTAAGGTCAAAGGTCAAATCCAGCCAAAAACCTGACGTTGCACATCTATGAGTCACAGCGAGTTACCATACCAAATTTGACAAAGCTACGACTAATAGTTACTTTGTACTTGGCCGGACAAGATTTCCACGATGAAGGTCACAACGTTAAGGTCAAAGGTCAAATCCAGCAAAAAACCTTACGTTGCACATCTATGGGTCATAGTGAGTTACCATATCAAATTTGGTGAAACTGCGATCATTAGTTGGCTAAGTAATGACCCAGAAAAATTCATGGACAGATGACAGACAGACAAACAGACAGACATGCAGGTGACGACAATACCCCTCTGGCCAAAATTTGGCCAAGGGGTAAAAATGGTAGTGGTAGTTAATATAGCCGAGGCCGCACAAAAAATGCTTCGCCGAGTGGGACTTGCTATTGTGTTTCGGATCATTGTCCTGCTGTATAACCCAAGTGCGCTTGAGCTTGAGGTCATGAACTGATTGTTGGACATTCTCCTTCAGGATTTTCCGGTAGAGAGCAGAATTCATGGTTCCATCAATTACTACCAGTCCTCCAGGTCCTGAAGCAGCAAAGCAGCCCCCAACCATCGCACTACCACCACCAAGTTTGACTTTTGGAATGATGTTCTTTTAATGAAATGCTGTTTTAGTTTTACAGCAGATGTAACAGGACGCGCACTATCCATAAAGTTCAACTTTTGTCTCGTCAGTCCACGGAATATTTTTCCAAAAGTCTTGGGGATTATCAAGATGTTTTTTGGCAAATGTAAGACAAGCCTTTGTGTTCTTTTTGGTCAGCAGTGGTTTTCACCTTGGAACTTTCCCAAGTTTGCCATTTTTGCCCAGTCTCTTTTTTATTGTTGAATCATGAACACTGACTTAAATTGAGGCAAGTGAGGCCTGCAGTTCTGTAGATGTTGTTCTGGGCTCTTTTTTGACCTCTTGGATGAGTTTTCGATGCGCTCTTGGAGTAATTTTGGTAGGCTGGCCACTCCTGGGAAGGTTCACCACTGTTCCAAGTTTTCTCCATTTGTGGATAATGGCTCTCACCATGGTTCACTGGAGTCCAAAAGCCTTATAAATGGCTTTTTAACCCTTTCCACACTGACAGATGTCAAATACTTTGTTTCTCATCTGTTCTTGAATTTCTTAAGATTGCGGCATGATGTGTTGCTTTTTGAGATCGTTTAGCCTACTTCAATTTGTGAAACGGGTTCTATTGAAGTGATTTCTTGATTCAACAGGTCTGGCAGTAATCAGGCCTGGGTGTGGCTAATGAAATTGGACTCAAAAAATGTGGTAAATCACGATTAATTCATGATTTAAGAAGGGGGGGCAATTACTTTTTCACAGAGGACCAGGAAGGTTTGGATAGCTTTCTCCCCTTAATAAATGAAATCATCACTTAAAAACTGCATTTTTTATTTACTTGGGTTATCTTTGTCTTATATTAAAATTTGTTTGGTGATCTGAAATATTTAAGTGTAAAAAATATGGAAAAAAGTAAGAAATCAGGAAGGGGGCAAATACTTTTTCATGGCACTGTATGTTAAGTGTAAGCGGCCAAGAAGTGACAACCACCAACAGTGGACACTTCACCAAACTTAAACAAAGAGTGATAAATTGAACAGCACAAACGTGCTAAATATTGGGGCCTGGAATTTAAGAACGCTTATAACATCATGGAACTGGGATATACTCCTTGAAGAAGCAAAAAGATTCAATCTGGATATTCTTGGATTGTGTGGGACCCGTCTGCTGTCCAAATCTTCATGAGTGGGAGCAAAAGTTCAGTTATCGTGTGTCATACGATGTCAAGATGGCTGCCGTGGCGGCCATATTGTTTGACTGATTGTGGTGAAAATCAATAGGGTCCATCCCTGATGTAATAGCGACCCACCCACAAAATTTCAGAGATCCGTTCATTACTTTTTGAGTTATCTTGTCCACAAAAAAACAGACAAACGGCACCGATCACATAACCTCCTGCCAACTTTGTTTGGCGGAAGTAACAAAGAAGAGTACACAGTCTTGTTGTCTTGCTGAAATGATGGCATAAGCAGAGAGGAGTTGGAATAATGAGATCCAAAAAACTTCTCCAGTGCCTTGAGAGTTATGAAACTATATTCTCAAGAATGATAAAAAAGGCAAAGTCTGTCCCGAGCCCATGTGGCTCATTAGACTGGTGCTTAACTCTGGTTTCTGTAGCATGAAGCGACTAGGAGTATTGCTTCTGTCCCTGGATGGGATGCTAGTCCATTGCAGGTTTCCCCCAGCTCTTAGTCAGGTTTCCCTGATGATTTGCTGGTATCCACTTATACACCTGGGTGGAGTGAGGCACTGTGGGAGTGAAGTATTTTTGCCCAAGAACACACTGCGAAGGCCATGGCAAGGACTTGAACTCAGGACCTTTCAATCCCAAGTCAAGCACACTTAACCATTGTGCCATCACGTCCCCTAGAATGATAACAGCTAAGTTTAAAATGAAGGGAGCCACTTTAGGTACAAACCCCAATTCCAATGAAGTTGGGATGTTGTGTAAAACGTGAAGAAAAACAAAATACAATGATGTGCAAATCTCATAAACCCATATTTTATTCACAATGGAACATAGACAATGTATCAGATGTTGGCAGTGAGACATTTTACCATTTCATGAAAGCTATTCATTTTGAATTTGATAGCAGCAACACATCTCAAAAAAGTTGGGACAGGACTGTGTTTACCATTTTGTAACATCCCCTCTTCTTATAACAATAGTTTGTAAACTTCTGGGAAATGAGGAGAACAGTTGCTGGAGTTTTGAGAGAGGAATGTTGTTCCACTCTTGTCAGATGTAGGATTCTAGCTGCTCAACGGTTCTGGGTCCTCTTTGCCAGATTTTCTGTTTTTTGATGCTGTAAATGTTTGCTATTGGTGAAAAGTCTGGACTGCAGGCATGCCATTTCAGCACCCGGACTCTTACACTGCGAAGCCATGCTGTTGTGATGGATGCAGTATGTGGTTTAGCATTGTCTTGCTGAAATATGCAAGACCTTCCCTAAAAGAGACAGTGTCTGGATGGGACAATATGTTGTTGTAAAACCTCTATATACTTCTCAGCATTGATAATGCCTTTCCAGATCTGTAAGCTGCTCAGCCATAGGCACTAATGCAACCCCAGACCATCAGAGATGCAGGCTTTTGAACTGCGCACTGATAACAAGCTGGATAGTCCCCCTCCTCTTTAGACCGCATAACGTGCCGTCAGTGGTTTCCAAAAAGAATTTCAAATTTTGATTCATCCGATCACAGAACAGTTTTCCATTCTGCCTCATTTCATTTCAAATGAACTTTGGCCCAGAGAAGACGGCGGCATTTCTGGATCGTGTTCACATATCGCTTCTTCTTTGTATGATACAGCTTTAGCTTGCATTTGTAGATTGCACAGCAAACTGTGTTCACAGACAATGATTTCTGGAAGTGTTCCTGAGCCCGTGCAGTGTACTCCAGTGCAGATTCATGCCAGTTTTTAATGCAGTGCCGCCTGAGGGCCCGGAGATCATAAGCATCCAATATTGGCCTTTGGCTTTGTCCCTAGTGCACAGAGATTTCTCCAGATTTTCTGAATCTTTTGATGATATTATGTACTGTAGATGGTGGGACATTCAAAGTCTTCACAATTTTACATTGAGGAACATTTTTCTAAAATTGTTCCACAATTTTTAGACGCAGTTTTTCATAGATTAGTGAACATCTGTCCATCTTTTCTTCTGAGAGACTCTGCCTCCTAAAATGCTCTTTTTATACCCAGTCATGTTACTGACCTGTTGACAATTAACCGAATTAGTTGAAAAATGCTTCTCCAGCTGCTTTTTATTTGTACCACTTTCTTTTCCAGCCTTTTGTTGCCCTTGTCCCCACTTTTTTGAGACATGTTGCGGCCATCAAATTCAAAATGAGATAACATTTTTCAAGAAATGGTAAAATGTCTCACTGTCAGCATGTGATATGTTGTCTATGCTCTAATGTGAATAAAATGTGGGTTTATGAGATTTGCAAATCATTGTATTCTGTTTTTATTCACATTTTACACAACATCCCAACTTCATTGGAATTGGAGTTTGTATTGTTCAGGAATATGCCCCTACCTAAGCACACAGTGATTCTGAAAGTGACTGCTTTTATGATGCACTCCAGGCACACATCCAAAAGGTTCCTAAAACGGAAAGCTTAAAAATTTAAATTTTTTTTTGAGAAGTTCAATATTTTTTTTGTTTTCCAATATATGTTTATTGGTTTTTTTTGTTTATAGAAAAGAAAAAGAACAAAACAAAGAAAACAGAACATTCCGGCTCAGATCAAAAACAGGTGGACATCACAGAGTCAGTCAATATAAGACTGTAATATCATTATACAAATAAGTTCACATTACACCTCTATGCAAGATAGCAAAAATGTCCAGACCAATATATGACATAAAAGGGCCCCATGTTTTGTGAAACACATGATCTCTGCTGTGTAACTTGCTGGTTAAATAATCCAAGGACACAAATTCAAGTACTGTCCGATGCCACTGGGTTTTAGATGGTACTTTGTCCGTGATCCAGTTCAGAAGAATACATTTCCTTGCACAAAATGTAAGCATCCTATAGAGTTGCCTTTCATGTTTTCCAGTGATATTGACATCTGTTATTCCAAGCAACATGGTCAATGGGTTACATTCTGTAGCAACAGAAACTGAGAATATTTTATCCAGTTCACATTTCATGACATACCAAAAGTATTGTATTTTTCTACAGGACCAGTAGCAATGAGTAAGAGTGCCCACTTCAATTTTACACTTGGGGCATAACGGAGAAAGGTCTGAATTAAATTTGTGACGTTGTGAGGGGGAAATATGCGCTCGATGTAAGATTTTAAGTTGTAAAGCTTTTACCCAATTACAAACACTTAAAGAGTTTGCATTTCTCCAGATATTGTCCCAATCCTCATCCTTTATTTCCATCCCTAATTCTTTCTCCCATAGCCCTCTTAAATGAATAGTGCTGGTGCTGGCATATTCTTTTAGTAAAGTGTAGGAGGACTTTATAGAGGTCTTAAACCCGGGCAAAAATAACTGTTTTTCAAAGTCAGAGATAGATTGATCTGTAAGTAGTGACGTTTTCCTCCGAACATAGTCTCTCACTTGTAAATAGCGAAAAAAATCCTGTCTCTTGATATCATATTTATCAACCATTTGATCAAAGGACAACATAGAGGGCCCAACCATTAAGTCTGAAAGAACAGAAATCCCTTTAGTTGCCCAAACCTGAAATCCAGAATCTGTCGCTCCAGGTGGGAAGAGAGGGTTATCACACAAAGGTGTAAATAATGAGGTCAGTTGGGAGCGACCCTCAAGTTTTTGAACAATTTGCCATGCCTTAACAGTGAAAACTGAAAGTGGGTTACTGCAAAACAATTTCAGGTTTTTAAACTTTTTCAAAAACAGCAAATTTTTTAAAGGGAATTTAGACATTGAGCCCTCTATATCAAGCCAAAGAGAGACAGGATTTTGAACCCAGTCGGCAGCAGCACGCATATGTGCACTAAGCTGGTATTTTCTTATATCTGGGAGGTCAAGACCTCCTTTTGAGGATGAAAGACATAATGTGGAAATTTTTAGACGTGGCTTCCTCCCGGCCCAAATAAACGAACTCATCCAGCCATTTAAAATTTTAATAATCTTATGTGAAAAAAGAATTGGGATCATTTGAATTGGGTATAGCAGTCTGGGCAGGACATACATCTTCAAGAGTGAAACACGGCCCAACCAGGAGAGAGGCAAAGTCTTCCATCTCTCAAAGTCCAATTTTATACAGTCAAAGAGTGGAATAAAATTACACTTGTACATCTAATCAAAATTATGTGTTACTTTTATTCCTAAATATATAAATCCCTCTGGTGACCAAGTGAAAGGGAATGGAGAGGGGACTTCTGGTTTTTCTTTTAAAGTGCCCAAAGGCATCACCTCTAATTTGTTGAAGTTGATTTTATAACCTGAAATGGCACTAAATTTACCAACAGTCTCAATGAGAGAGGGAATGGACAGCTCGGGTTGAGTCATAAAAATAAGGACATCATCAGCATACAAAGTAGTCTTATGATGCCTCTCTCCAACAGTTAGACCGCGTATGTCCTCCTTGACCCTAATAGCCTCTGCTAGAGGTTCGATGGCTAAGGCAAAGAGCAAAGGGGAGAGAGGACAGCCCTGGCGTGTACCCGTCCGAACCTGAAAGCTAGGCGACCGCAAGCCATTTGTTAGAACTGCCGAACAGGGGTTGCTATAGAGGAGCTTAATCCAGCTTATAAAATTGTTACCCAAACCAAATCTATGCAAAGTATAGAAGAGAAAAGGCCATTCGACGCGGTTGAAGGCCTTTTCAGCATCAAGAGAGGCAACAAGACCAAGCGTTGACCTTTGTTGAAAGATTTGGATCACATTCAGCAACCTACGCATGTTATTGTATGAGTTGCGGCCCTTAATAAAACCAGTTTGGTCTTGGTTTATAAGCAAAGGGAGCAGCCCTTCCAGACGCTTCGCTAGCACCTTGGAGAGAATTTTTAAGTCAACATTTAATAAGGAAATTGGCCGATATGAGGCACAGTCTCCGGGGGGTTTCCCATTTTTAAGTATCAATGAAATATTGGCTTCCCTCAAAGACATGGGTAGGAGGCCTTTCACAAAGGAGTCATTGTACATGTTTAGAAGTGGATCAACTAATAAGTCTTGGAATTCTTTATAGAATTCAGAACCAAGTCCGTCGGGTCCTGCTGCTTTTCCGGACTGCAAACCCTTAATGGCATCCAACACTTCTTTCCTAGATATTGGAGAATTCAAAGTAGATCTTTGATCCTCTGTTAAACTAGGAAGACTGAAACAAGAGAAAAATTCGTCCATTAAATCCGGACTATTATTATACATCTGCGAGTCATATAGATTCTCATAAAAGCTTCTAAATATGTTATTAATTGTTGTTGTGTCAAAAAATTGTCTACCATTTGTATCTTTAATAGAAGAGATGTTTTGAGAATCAGACTTCTTTTTTGTTAGATGTGCCAAATATTTTCCGGGCTTATCGCCATGTTCATATAACTTTTGTTTAGCAAATCTAATTTTACACTCTGCCTCATTTGTAAACAAACAGTCTAATGCCGACCGGAGAGCAGAAATTTCCTTAAGTTTACCATTTGAAGACCTAATGAGGTAGTCTTGTTCAGCTTTTTTCAATTTGGATTCTAATATCCCTCTCTGTTCAGCTTGTCGTCGTCTTTTGCTTTTTGTGTATGAGGTAATTATACCTCTGGAGTAGGCTTTAGAGGTCTCCCACAGTAATGATGGGTCATCTGTGGAAGCTGCATTGATTGATAAGAACAGTTTGAATTCCTCTACAAAGTATGTTGTAAATTTTTATCATATAGTATAGAGGATTCAAAGTGGCTTCTAGGCTGGTTGGACATACTCCCAGTGCTACATTGAATAAAGACCACAGCGTGATCCGATATGACTATACTACCTATAGAACTGGATATGATTGATGGTAGTATAACTTTTGGAACAAAGAAATAGTCAATTCGCGTATGACATGAATGTACTTTGGAAAAGAAAGTGAACTCTTTGTCCATCAGATGTTGTGCTCTCCACACATCTACATATGCTGGCTCTTCGCAAAGTGATGTAATGATCTTGGCCTGAGGTAATAAATATTTACCTGCCGGAAATTTATCTAGGAGTGGGTTTAGATGGCAGTTAAAATCGCCCCCGACAATTGAATTTCGAATATTAAAGTTAACTAATTTGCTAATAGCAGTGAGTGGGCAGTCTCCCTTCTGACCAGAGGGACAGTACATACTCATAAATGCAATTTCCTCTCCATTTAAAACACCTCTCACAATCACATAGCGTCCCCCTGTGTCCTGAATGCAGTCTACAAATTTAAAGGGCAAACTCTTCCTGATTAAGATAGCCACGCCCCTGCTCCGAGATGAGAAAGAAGAGGAAAAGACATAGCTGAAATGGCTGCAATTTAGCATGTTCTTTGGCATCTATATGGGTCTCCTGTAACAAGGCTACGTGCACCTGCTCCCTCTGAAGATAATTCAAGACCTTTCTCCGTTTAATCGGCGTATGAATGCCATTTACATTCCAAGTACAGATTTTAAGTGTTAACATGGTATTATACCTACTTATATGAAATGCAACGTTCTCTGAGCATGTTCCACATGTGTATTAAAACATTATCCACATACAGGAAAAGCCAGAATAACACATTGCAAATAACCGGAAAAACAAAGATAAAGCAAACAATGCCTAACATTGGCAAGGGAACAAAATACACTATCCTTCTCCTAACCTGTAGGAGTACAAGTGTAAGGCTTTCCTGACAGCAGAAGTAGACTCTTAAAAAAAAAAAACAAACAACCAAAACCCAAAAGGGAGTGGCAGCGCCAGAAATACGACCCACTGGTGATTAACAAATGTCTCTGTATTAAAGATATTTCAATTATTTTAGGATGAACATAAATACCTGTGCAGCAGACCGTTATTCACGGCAGGAAGATGGTGAAAAGTCCACACGCACACAGGGCAGGTTTTAGTCCTGCGATCCCGAGGTGTCAACAGCAGTTTGATTCAATGTGTCCAAATATTTATCCGCATGGCGCGGATCCGAATACACCGTGGTGGTCCCGTGGTGGGTGACTTTGAGCAAAGCCGGGTACAGCATCCTGTACACGGCGCCCTTAGACTTAAGACGCTTCTTCGCCTCATCAAAGCTTTTACGCTTACGAATAACTGCTGCTGAGTAATCTTGAAATATCATCACGGTTGTATCGCCGTGTTTCAGTGGCTGATTTTTCTTGCTTTTGTCCCACGACGCGTTCATAATCCTTTGCTTGTCTTGATAATTGTGAAGCCTCACCACAACGGGATGTGGTCTCTGGTCACGGGCTGAGGGCTGTCCGATGCGGTGCGCTCTCTCCACTTTGATGCGGCCTGTCTTAGTTCAAAAAGTGTTCAAAAGTTTGGGTAGCCAACTCTCCAAAAATACCGTTGGGTTATTGCCCTCCGCCCGCTCTGGAGGATTGAGAATCCCGATGTTCTTGCGTCTCCCTCTATTTTCTAAATCATCAGCGCGTTCTGCAAGCTCCGCCACCTTTTTCTCCAGCGACTTGAGCTTGATACCCATGGGCTCTGAGGCATCCTCTATGGCCGAGATCCGCGTCTCGGCCTCGGTGATGCGCGTCTCATGGCTCTGCAGCTGTTCTTGTTGTGACTGCAGGAACTGGGAAATTGGCTCCAGCTTGTCTTCAAAAACTCTAGTGAGGTTTGCAGTAACAGCTCGAATCACCTCCTGTAGTGCTGGACTTACTGCTCCGCTGTCACTAGCTAAAATGCTAGTAGCTTCGGTAGTTTCGCCAATGGAGTCATCTACGGCGTCAGATGCAGGGCTGTTATTGCGTTGTCTGTTATCAGACGGCCTCAAAAAGTACGTGTTGATACTCATCGTGAACTAAGCAATGAAAAATGGCGATCTTACTGTATCTCAGTGGGTTTTCTAAGTGCAAAAATCACAAACTCTGCGCTGACACTCCTCAGCCCAACCTTACTTCACACCGCCATCTTGTAAAAGCCCGAAAAGTTCAATATTTTTGATTTTCACATAAAATAAATGAAATAAATAAAGTAATGCAGTGAGATGCTAGTAGACACCAAGGATCTATGTTTTTCCTCTGCCTCAATTCTCACTTGTGACTTTAAATACAAATTACCGAAAATCACAATTTTGACTGATTGTCAACCTTGTGGCATTCTCAAAATCATAAATATTTACAATATTCATTCAGATTGACTTGAAATTTGGACTGAAGTTGTATCTGTTGGAGATCTATGAAATGACATAAGATTTTCTAGATAGGTGCATCCCTGGGGGGTTAATTAAGAAAATGAAGCAAGTTGATGATAGCTATTTTTGTTATGGTTACATAACAGAGGTCATTAAATATTCATTTATGTTCCAAACAAAAAAAAATCCTATGTCATTTCATAGAACTATCTTAAACCTTTCATATGAGACTAATTAGAGTAAAATCTGACCATGGGTTATTGAAATATCAGTGCCACAATATATTTTCAGATTTTGTCATTAAAGTGCTGTTTCCATGGCAACCATGTAAATTTTTATCATAATACTAAATTTTATGAGGTTAAAATCATGTTTTGGTTATTTCTTAGTCTTTACATTATTATGGTTATTTCTATACTTTACCCCGAAGACCCGTTAATAGTGACGGGTAACATCAACGCTAAGACTGGAGCAGATAACGACACTTGGGCGCCCACCCTTAGCAAATATAGCCTAGGGCAAGCCAATAGTAGAGGGGAGAAGCTCCTAGAATTCTGCACACTTCAAAAACTTACACTTTGTAACACCTACTTCCAGCACAAAGAGTGTAGAAGAGCAACCTGGACCTCACCTGATGGACAATACAGAAATCAAATAGACTTCATCATCTCTCAATAGGGATTAATATTTTCCCGAAAATGAGACCTTTTCTATCCCGGGAAAAGAAGCATATTTTCCCGGGAAATTAACTTGTTTTTAAGGTATAATTTTGGCTACTGTTATATAACATTGGTCATAGTTCAGGAACTATGCATTACCACTTTTCTGAGTGCTCTAGCAGCCAAACGGTGCAAGATCGACCCATAGTTACTATTGAAGACTAATAGGAAGTCATATATAAGGAATCTAATAGCACCGTGACCTTGACCTTCAAGTCACCTTGAAAGGTCAAAATTGCCAACCTTCATATTTTGAGGCTCTGTAACTGGGTAACTGCCAGAGATAGGCCCTATGTTATGCTCAATCACAAATAGGAAACCATATGTGGGGAGACCAATTGCACCATGACATTGACCTTCACGTGGCGTTGAGGGCGCGGGCGGGGTGATGTGGCCTTCCGGACATACCCTCTAGTTCGTTTGTCTGACTGTTCGCAGGATATCTCAAAAACGGTTGCATAGATTTTAGCCAGACTTTGCAGGATGTTAAAGTAGCACAAGACGAACAAGTGATAAAATTGTGGCATATCTAGGCCAAAGTACAGCTGAGATATAGGCCAAAGTTCAAATCCAGCTATGCTAGTGGAGGTATGGGCTTTTGCGAGCACAACTCTAGTTTTTGTATTGTTTGTGCATTGCCAGTCAGGGACGCCAGTCATTTTGGAGCCCACTGTATATTTTACTGTTTCTGCAAATTGCTAGAGCTCAGTACAGTACTTGCATTAATTTAAAAGTCAAATGAAAGAACAGATTCAACTTTTACTTGTGACAAAAGTGAATTCATCTCACGTTCAGTTAAGAGAAATTTTTTTTCATGGGGTACAGTTCATTATACCATGAAAAGGTCTTTTTGGGGAGTTTTTTGGTTATATGATAACAGTTGGTTCCAGCCGGAAATAATTTTCAACTAGGGTTTCAATGTGTGTTTGTCATGTCTTCAAGTTGCCTGTACAATTATACTCCTACTATTTCTGTCTTCAGCTGAAAAAATGTGTTAAGTCTGTGTTAAATTACAACCTTAGCACTGATGCCAGAAATTACTTCACATCCTGCCAAATTTCTCATGCTGAATATAGGATGGACTGAACAGTGTGGTCTGCCTCAATGCTGAGAATATGAACACAGGCATGAGAATGTACTGCATTTGCAGTGAGTTGCGCCACTGAAATAGTGATAGAGACAAGAAGAATAGAGAGATCATGCGTTCAGTACTGGAAACACAGCAATTTCTTTTCAGCATTAATATGCTCTGTTTGTGGGAAGAACTATTACACATGTCAAAATTCGAGGGAGAGACAGGGTGGACACCTTTCCAAGAATGCCTTATTGCTTCATGTTATCATTCTGAACACCAGACTTCAGCCAGGTAATGAGAGACTCTGTGCGCCAAAGGCTGAGGAACCGAGTGTTTCCTGTGCAGGGAATGGCAGAAGTAGGTTGTTATGGACCGGCTGGGCTTTCACTGGTGAAATCTGGTGTGACAGTATTTAAGGCTACCTCATATGAAACTCTCTCCAATGTACTGAGATCTTCAACACCACAGACCCATTCACTCACCTCAATCTGTATATCAAACGTCAGTCAATATCAGCCAAATTTGTACATAAATGGATAGATGCTGCCATTTACACAGGTTGCAACAGTGCATTCAAAGAAACAAACAATTAGACATCACAGTAAAAACTGTGAAACACTCATGCAATATGCGAACACTATAGTAAATGGAATATTTGAGATTGATAAAAAATTCTGAATTACTATTGTGTGTGAATCTACCGGTCATAACTGTTCATAACTGGCCAGAGCAGGGAGGGATCCAGTGGTCATGGTCCATGTTGAGACAAACGACATAGGTAAGGGCAGGTTTGAGTTCGTGCAAGACAAATTTGTGGAATTAGCTGAAAAGCTTAGGGGCAGATCCTCCACACTAGTGTTCTCTGGGGTTCTACCAGTACCACGTGCAAGCAGAGGGAAGCAGAAATTTATCGGCGGTTTAACACGTGGCTACTAACTTGGTGTAGGAAAAAGGGGTACAGGTTTATGAAGTCCTTGAACTTCTTCTAGGGCAGGGGTCACCTGTACAAGCGGGACGGGCTGCACCTGAACCGGAGGGGTACCTTTGCATGAAGTCAGCATATGTTGAAGGTAGCACAGGGTTATTAAAACTAGGGACGTGGGGGGCAGGGAGGTTAGAGAGTGTTATGAATAGGGAAATGCAGACTGCCCTGATGGAAGCTGACAGCGCTACATGCACTATTGACGATATCTTTTTAAAGCAACAAAGTATTGTGAGGGGCTTGGAGCAGCAGGCAGCTGGGAAACTGAAAGATAAGTGCAGTAGTAATTAGGGGGTGCTCCGATCAGGGTTTTTGGGGTCAATCATCGATTGCCGATCACTGCAATCAGTATTGCCGATACCTATAGCAATCACATGGCATCTATTTGAAATTGAAGAGCGCTTTTTATAATGTAGCATTATTTATTTATTTATTTATTTAAGTTATTCTTAACACTGTATATTCAGCATTATTCACCTCCGCCAAGGAGGCATATGTTTTTTGCCGGCATTGGTTGGTCTGTCTGTCTGTCTGTCTGTCTTTTTGCAGGATATCTCAAAAATGGCCGCGTAGATTTTAACCATACTTTGCAGTATGTTAGAGTAGCACAAGAGGAACAAGTGATTACATTTTGGCATATCTAGGCCAAAGTACAGCTGAGATCGGCGTGCTTTTCAGTTTCGCTGCCACCTGGCGGTGGAATACAACAATACATACATCAGCCAATGAAAATAACTAATGCACAGAGTTGCCTTGGCATGGCGGAGGTGCTGCGCTCTCTGCGTGCTCTTGTTAAATGAAGAGATTAGAAAGTATTTTTAGCTGTTAGCTTGTTCCTTGTCATCTACAATATTTCCTGCTGCACTAAAAAGTCATTCACTGTCTACGCTTGTGCATGGTGCAGAGAGGTAGGCTCGTGCTCATAGACTGTATAAAACGATGGAAAAAACAGCCGTGACGTCACCCATTGGTTTCAGCATACCATTTAGGAAGCCTCAATTTTGGCTATTTGAATTGCGCCATTTTGTCATTTTGAAACCAGATGTGATTCCTATTGGATGAAAGCGTGAATTGAATATCCTGGGAGGAGCGAGGGGTGGATCTACGGGTGGATCTGACCATATCAGACGAGGATCAGAGGATAGCCACGCCTGTAAAGCATATTCTGGCTTTATCCTTTATTCTCGTCTATTTGGGACCATAATTTACAAAAATGAACACCATGATGTATCGAAGGAGACTTGAAAATTGCGTTAGATACCATAAAGTAATGTGGAAAATCATTATTGACATAATAAATCAGGTGGGAAAGTAGGGTCATTTTATCAGAGACTTCTATAGGATTGAATATTTTCTGCAACCACCGACGCTGCCATCTGCTGCCCATTAAATAGAATGCAAATTTTAAAGATTTTCGCATTGGCCTCAGTTTTCAGACCTGGGTGCTGCATCCATCTTTTTATACAGTCTATGCTCGTGCTGCTTGTGCAAGAGGTGGAAAGTGACTTTTATTGTCCTGCCAAAAATTGTCCCACGCCTAATTTCTTTTAAACCAGTTATTTTTTCTGCGCAAACACTGATGAAGATTTAACTACATAGTAATCGTAATACACCTTTTGCTGTTCATTACGAGAAAATATGCATTCATTTGTGTGAAATGGCGACCAATTTCACCAAGAAACATTCATCACCACCAAAAATAGAACATTTGCGCGTACCGCAGATTCAGTAACATCATTGGCATTTTAGTCATTCATTTTTGGACATTCTTTAGCGTCATTTGGCACACAACAGAAAAAATACTTTAATTTGCGTTAATATGAAAGGCATTAACACCATCTTTAAAGTAGGGCTGGGCAGTATGGCTTAAAATTTATATTGCGGTATACTAAGAAGCATAGTCGGTAACAATATATATTGCGATATATTCTTCGGTTTATATATACAGTATAACTGTTTCTGAACATACTTCCACAGCAGATACATTGCAGTAGAAAGCTGCATTCTTCACTATAAACCCACATCAAAATAGTATAGAATGCCATTTTAAGAACATTTATTGTGCAAAACTTATTTTTAAAAATTATAAACCTTTGAAGTAATTTGAAAGTGTAACAGAAGATCTTTCTCCATTACAATGTAACACAAATTTTAAAATGAAACATCACTCTTGTCTTGCAAAAGATACCAGACTCCAATTTTTCCTGAGCTTTCTCAAATAACAAAAATAAAGATGCAAATATTTTAAATAAATATAATAAAAGAAAAAAATTTCTTTGACACAAAGAAGTAAAGCTAAAAAATTGGGAGCACCCCTTCCACTACACACACACAGTTTACAGGCCTATGTGCATGCCTTATCAAAATACGAGTGCCCGTGGACTAACCGGCTTACCTAAGTAACAGCTAGGGACTGGCTTCACATTGTATCAGTTTGCTGATTTAAAGCCACTAATCTCCGTTTTTCAAGCTAAATGTAACTTACTTGTGAAAAGTTATGTCGTCCACTTTCCCTCTCTCATGACTGCAATTGACAGCGACACAGTGGTCAGGCATTTCCAGAAAAAATCGTGGAAAGAGACATACACCTTGCTGTCAAGGACGCCCGTCCTAAGGTGGCGGCCAAACTTGCATATTGAAATCGTAGCGTTGCACCTCTTGTTCATCTCGCTCATTGGTTGAATGTATTGTTAATTAAGAAAAACGATCGAGAACAAGTCAGGACTAATAATGGGTGGAAAGGGATTTTTAAGTTCTGGCTATGCCAATGCTTAGTATTACATTTTAAATCCAACATATTTGTATAGCAAACGTAAGACACTAAAATGTAATGTTGAACTAAAACTTAAAAAATTGTTTTAACCTAACAATGGCGAGGTGGAGCCTGTGACCGAAGTATTGCAGTCTTGTTCAGTTGTTCAGTTCCACTGCTATCACAATATTCACACCGTTGCCGGTGGTTATGCATACTTGCGACTCTTCTTTAAGGGCGCTTTCACACTAGGCAGGATTGTCCCCCCCCCCCCCCCCCGCTGGTCAGCTTTCACACTAGTAATAACTAACCGTACCCGTGTACACTTGCATACATGTCAAAATTCCGATACCGCACGTTGCAGTACACACCTTGATGGTTTTAAATGGGGTACAATTTTAAAAGGAGGCACCAATATATTTCGGTGGGGTTTTATTATTGAGAAGGGGGTGTAGAATATTAATATTGAATAATAATATCTCAAATGCATAGGCTGCGCATGCAATAGCAACCCAGAGTGTCATTGGTAACATGGATTATCACGTATAACAGCACGAGAAATGAAACGCTAAATTTTCTTGACTGAATGCTTGATGTTTTACACATCCGAATCGCTCTCTGGGTTACCGAAACATCAAGGTAAGCCGAAAAGGAAAAGAACTGATTACTTTTGATATTGGGTGAAGTTGAGTACGGAATTCTTTCGCCCTTGCCTTTTTGGCTGATTATGCTGTCCACTGCCTCATACCACAAAAATTTATCTATCTCATAACTGCCAGACTTTCGCACTGCGTCCCGCACTTTGAAATATCGCAGCCGCATTTTATTTAGTTGGTCACGGCCCTGTTCTATTGTTCTGTGATAACCACGCAAATGTAACTACTCACAAATTATTTCATAAATCTCCGAGTTTTTGTATGTAGTATCCAGTTGTGATTGTGTGTTTTCATCCGCCTACATTTCGAGCAAGCCTTGAATTTCTTCATTTGAATGGAGAGATCCTTTCGCCGCTGCGTTTGTTAGAACGAGAGACCGTAACACATAACAGTAAGCTTCCGTGCTCAAGTACAGTCGCTTTCACATTTGGTTTGAGTACGGATTAACCGTGTCCGAGTCCACCTCTTCCAACCTCATTTTGCAGACGATGTTTTTCTGCTAATGATCAGACTCCTTAAATCCAAACCAGGTACACATGAAAGACGTTGCACCGGTGTTTTTCACATGCACTGTCAGTGCCCTATCTGTCCCTCCTGCCTGATCGGTTCTGCGCATGCGCAATACCAGTACTGCGCACGTGCATGGAATTTCTGCTCGATTTGTACCTCACATGCGTAAACATTTTACTTGACGGCAGCCAGCGACTTTTTTTTGTACTTTAACAACATAAAAGTAGACAAATTCACTACAACACAAGAGTATTTTAGAAAGATTATATTTTATTTCATGGTCCTTCATGTATGGATTTTTATTTGAATGGCCGTATCTTGCACAAAATCGTCTATGCTCATCACTTCAAGTACAACATTGTACAAGTCATGGCAAAATAAGGAAACCATCGCGCGAAATATTATGGAAATGTTTGACAGTATGGGTAGCTTGACAGGAATTTGGGTATTTAAAGATTAAAGATTATTTTTTTGGGAAATTTTTCCTTTATTTGATAGTTATACAGTGTAGAGAGACATGAAAGTTGGGAAGAAGAATGGGGGATGACATGCAGCAAATGACCCGAACCAGATTCGAACCCAGGTCGCTGCGGGAAGGACACAGCCTTTATGGTACGCGCACTTAGACCGATGAGCATCCGGGGCGCCCGAATTTGGGTATTTATACATAATTCATTTTTCCGATCCTTAATGTAACCCCTATGGTCCAAAATTGTATATTAATGTAACCCCTCCTTTGTCTGTATAAATATGCGATTATACGAGTCCCTCAACAGACATTCAGCAATTTGATGGTACATTTTCCACATTCTACTCTCTTGCTCTTTAGGCACCCTGCGAAGGTTTTATTTTGTTTCCACTGTGATCTGAAAAACTACGTCAAGTTATGCATTACAGCTTAGAATGGATAAAAAACTGAGATTCGTGGACGCGCACGAAAATAAATTTATTTTCCATAGGAGGAGGTTGATTTTTTTCTGATGAGGGTACAGATAGCCTGAATGCCCTAGTTTTAAATTGGCTATTAATTTATCTACGCCATATACTATCGATAGGGTCGCGCACAACGCGACTTTAGGGGAAGTCAGTAACTGGAGAACATAAATACTTTAATATTTTATGAAAACATTACAATCACACTTTTAAAAACTGCTGCAGTTAAAATTTAGGCTACACTATGGCGTTTTAGTAGTATTTTGCATGCGGCAGTTAAACTGTATTTCGCACTTTGATGATAAAATTTTGCGATTAATTCACAGTTTACATGTGTGCCAATTTCTGCAAATCATACTCCAACAGATCCTGCCGAGGCCATCATCAGAAGCGAGCGTTGCTTCATATAACGCAACTGAGGAAATCTCATGTTGCTTAAAACATATATGTCCTCATTTCGTCTGTCCTCTTCCCTGTTTCCTCCATGCATCCTCAGGGGGAGGGACTAAGACGCAAGGATAGGACGCAAGTGAGGGGAATGAGGTTGCAATTTAAGAGACTTGAGACGCTGTCTCTGTCTCTTTCGCTAAACCAACACTTGAATCGCCAATCCAATCGGTAAAGGGTGTTATGCATGCACGGAACACATCAGGCAGTGTCGTAAATATGAGTTAAACAAGGCACATGCGCAGCACTTTTGCGCATGAACAGAACCGTTCTGGCAGCACCCCCTCTTCAGTACGCTCAATACTTTCAGCTATGCTTTCGGCCATAATTCAAATAAAGCAGGTGCAGCTTAATGACATAATCAACTAGCGCTATCGCGGTTGGCTGGTATAGTCAAAATCTCTACCTTTGGCCAAATTTATATCGTCTCTACTATCTACCATTTATACCGGCCACCCCTACTTTAAAGTCATTTGCGACAATCAACGAACATTAAAGGCATTTAACATTTTTATGACACCGTTTGACTTTCACTAGCATTTCTGGGCCGCGTTAGTGCAAATTCTTAACATTCAATTCACAAATATTTTTTTTTCAATTGAACAGTAGCCTACATTTTGCTTATTATTGCATTGTCAGCGTGATGCAAGATTAGGTATGCCCTCTCAATTAGATAAGTCCAGTAATTAATTAGTTGAGAAATCTTTATAATTGAGAACAGCCTATAAAAGCATCGGAAAAGTTTGTCTAGTTCATTCAGTTCGTCAAAGTGTTCATACCGTTCTGAAAATACCACAAAGGGGTGCCCCGGTGGCACATCGGTCTAAGCACGCGCACCACAAAGGATGTGTCCTTCCGCCGTGACCCGAGTTTGATTCCGGCTCAGGTGATTTGCTGCACGTCTTCCCCATTCTTCTCCCCCCAAAAAAACTTTCCTGTCTCTCTCCACTGAACGTCTATCTAATAAAGGAGAAAATCTCCAAAAAAATCTTAAATAAAGAAAACGCCACAAAGACGCAGAATTCCTTTCGAACACAGAGAGAGGATCGTTAGGATATTTGACTATATTTTAGTTGCAGACACACTAGGAGTGACCGACCCACAGCAAGAGGCATCGTAGCCCGCTACATCAAAGAAGGCAGGATCCATGAGAGACTGAGAGGTGGGAGAAACAACGTGCGGGTGGACGATGCGGTGAGAGCTTGCCTAGAGGAAATCCTCAACGAGAACTGTCTTCTTACACTTGCTGCAATGAACTGTGAACTGAGGAGACAGCTACCGGACAAAGCCCAGATCCATGACCGGACTGTTGCAAGGACACTAGACGGCATGCTGTTTTGAGTAAAACTGGCAAGACCCGTCCCTGCTGACAGAAACTGGCCTGATGTGCTGCAGAAGCGAGTTGAATACGCAAACTGGTTCATGAACCATGGTGTTGTGCGTCATTGTGTGTTCGTTGATGAATGCGGCTTTACATCTGGACGGCCAGGAGTCACAGCACAGCACGGCTGGGAGGGAGGGCGTACCGCCAAGTGTGTAGCCAGCGAGGACGAAACCTGACTGTGATCTTGGCAATATCGCCCGTCAATGGACTTGTTTTTTCCTCAGCAGGTGTCGGACGAATGAATTCTGCGCGTTTCAATGACTTCCTAACACAGGCAAGGCAAAGTCTGGATCCTGATGAGTCTGTAATCTTTGTGTATGATGGAGCACTGGCCCACCGAAACCCGACCATTCCTGCCCCGAACACTGAGCTGAAAATGCTTCCTCCTTATCGTCCTTTTCTGAACATCGTGGAGCAGGCAGTAAGCTGTCTGAAAGCAGCTATTAAGGCGGACATCTCAAGGCCAGAAATTCAAAGACAGATGGATAACCGAGCTGAGACCAGAGCCCAAGGAATCCCTTTGGGAGAGTTTCGAACACAACTCCTGCTGGAGGCTATTTGTTGTCCCTTCCTGAATCAGAAGTTTTCATACTTTCAAGGTCCCCTTGTCCGTGAATAATTGGAGAGGGACAAAATCCTCAGAAGTTATCTTTATTCCAGCCTTGAATCGTGCAATAATCCAAACCCGGAGAGTAGTCCTTGGCCAAGAAGTACTAACTCAGCGTTCTTTACAGAGCAATATTTATGGGAAAAACTCAATCAACTTTGCTCTAATCAAAATACATGAGCCGTACACACATTATCTCTTAAGTTTTTTTCTTTCCCTTATCGGTTGGTCAAGCTCTGAAAAATAATGGTGGCGCACAGAAATATTAGTCTCATAAAAAATGAAAGGAAATATACTAAAAAGGAGTGGAAAATTACAGTCAAGAGAGGAAAAATACAGTCAAAGGAATAGGATACAAGTAGATGCATACATTCAATTGATTGTGTTTTCAGTAACAATTAATGATTTTACTGAACAAATATTGATCAAAGCTACAGAAATTAAATACATTTAAATGTCTCACCTGATTGTGTTTTCAAATCAACCAAACAGAAGCCCGCTTACTAATCAAAGCTACAGAAGCCCACTGCTTATGTGTGTGTGAGCTGCTCATGCATGTGTGAATTGAATTGCTTGTATGTATGTGTGTGTGTGCGTGCGTGTACTGCTCATGCATGTGTGAACTGCTTGTATGTGTGCGAGTTTTATGTGCATCTGTCTGTGTATTGTTGAGGATCATATTTCAATATTCCTCATTATATTCATCAATAAATCAATTACCATATTTAATAGCCACTATCAATAATCATATTATGTAAGCAGCAGTAACACACTTACACATGCACAGGCACACGCACACAGACACATGCACACGCACGCAGACACACACACACACACACGCATGAGCAGTGCACACACACACACAGGCACAAGTACACAGACACATGCACATACACACACACACACACACACACACACGAGCAGCTCACACACACACACACACGCACACACAAAACACACACAAGCAGTGCACATATAAGCAGTTGATTTCTGTAGCTTTGATTGATATCTGTCCAGTTGATTCGGGCAATATCTATTCAGTCATCAGTATTATTCACCATCATTCTTCAGAAATCATATAGTTATGCATGATGCTCCAGTATTACACTGAAAGAGGGTTGTTATCTTTTGGTTGCAGTTTTCAAGGCAAGTTGGCAGTGTTTTGGTTTGCCTGTCTGTGGGAAAACCTGTGACCCAACTAAAAGTCCTGTGAAACAAGTAGCCTTGAAGTTGTTATTTTGCAAAGGATGCCAACTAATGATAAAAAGAGAAAAACAAGTAAGAAGTAGACATTACGTTATTGAACTATTGTAGCGTGAGAATGAGAGGGCGGAAAAACCATATTTGGAAGATATTTCCTGTGATGAAGGTATAAAAACTGGGTGTGAAAAGCAGAATGTCAGTTCTTCTTTTGCAAAAAGAACTTGGCTTTATATTCATCAATATGCCACAATAGAGCCTAATTTTCTGAAGAATGTGTCTCTCTCCAATTGTTTGAGGATGGGGGAACCTCATAATATGAAAATATGTCTGAATGAAAACCACGACAGGCTCTGCACAGAAACCTCAATACTGTGACCGAAGCCAAAAGCATGCAGTGGTACCACTTCATGCAGACCTATCTGCCAAGATGTTTGAATAGCAAGATTATTGAAGGATAAACTGAATTTAAGAATGAAATGCTGTACTGTAATTCAATATAGTTTAATGTTCATTCGACTTTTGACTCTCTCATCGTATCATTTACTTGCATGTTGTTTCTCCCAGCTCTCGGTCTCTCATGAATCCTGCCTTCTTTAAAGTAGCGGGCCGCAACGCCTCCTGCCATGGATCGGCGCACCCCGATGGCATGTCTGCTACTAAAATGTGGTCTACCATCTCACTTTCAAATGCTCTAACGAGCCTCTATTTACGAAAGAAATTCTGCGTCTTTGTGGGATTTTCTCAACTGTTTGAACACTTTGACGAACCGAATGAATTGGACAAAATTTTCTGATGCTTTTACTGTACTGGCTGTTCTCACTGATAAAGATTACTCAACATCTAATTGAGAGGGCATACCTAATCTTACTGTACATCACACTAATAATGCAAGAATGAGCAAAATTTAGGCTACTGTTCAATTGAAAAAAGATTTTTGTGGATTGAATGTTAAGAACGTTCAATTATTTGTACAATCGCGTGAATATTTGTGTTATCCACACTAAGGCGGTCCAGAAATGCTATTGAAAGCAAACAGTTTGATAAAAATGTTAAATGCACTTTAATGTTCGTTGATTGTCGCAAATGACTTTAAAGACGGTGTTAATGTCTTTCATATTAACGCAAATTAAAGTATTCTTTCTCTATTGTGTGCTGAATGATGGTAAAGAATGTGTAAAAATGAAAGATTAAAATGCCAATGATGTTACTGAATCTGCAGTACGCGCAAATGTTCAATTTTTGGCGTTGATGAATGTCCCTTGGTGAAATTGGTCGCCATTTCACACAAATGAATGCCTATTTTCTTGTAATGAACAGCAAAAGGTGTAATAGGCCTACCATGATTTTAATCCAAACTTTTAAGTTCCATTAATTCCAGATCATTATAAAATCCAACAGTCAAAATTTTAAAAAAAGATGGATTTAATAACTTTCTGAATTCAAAACATATTTTTATCAAACAAGTTATTCTGCTTCAGTCCATACTTGTTAGTGTTTGGCCTGTCAGAAACCACATTTTCACTGCGTGCAGTGAAACGCTTTTTGCTCTATACTCTGCACTTGACACCTTAGCAAAGCAGTCTACCTGCGACAACCATAATATATCATTTATACAACCACAGTAACTAAAATCATTTTCAGCTCCAACAGTATTATCATTGGTAGCCGACTCAACTAATTAAAGAAGTTAATTGACTGTATCTGCTCTTATTTGATGTTGGCGCTCTGTCAATGAGTCGGTCATCATTAAGTGCATCAAGCAATCATAAAGGACTAACCAAGACAAAATGTCAAAGAAATCGGCGGTTTTGGAGCATTTTAACCCTTTAACTGCCTGCTCCCTTTTGGTCAAGCACAATTTGAGTCGCTGTATTAAATTGAAAGATGTGTTGAACTTAGCCTGATGAAGCCCTCTCCAATAATCATTTGCAGTCTATAATGCTCAAAAAAAATCTGATCTGTTAAGTTCAACTCGTCTTTCAATTAGAAATAGTGACTCAAAATGTGCTCTGTCAAAAGGTTGAGCAGGCAGTTAAAGGGTTAAGAGATGTAATGATACCTAAAAAGTGCAGCACCAGTTATGCAAGATGAAACTAGTGTAGGCCAACTATCATTTTTTCGGCAAGCGCTTCAACTCATTTGAGAGATGTAGGTTTTCTGAATTCGCTCCGCTTAGCTTAAGTAGTACATGAGATTAGGTCATCTATTAGGTTACTGGTTTCCGAATCGCAAAAAAAAAGAAATAAAAATTATTGAAGGGCTAACCAAGAATACACAGCAGTGAGAGAAATTCTTTGTGATCTTATTATTAAAAACTCTGTTTTAGGCTTTACTATAGACATTTGGACAACCCATCAAATCAAAGCTTATATGACTGTGCCAGCCCATCTGATTACAGAAGACTGGGAATATAGCAATAATGTGCGTGAAACAGCTAAAATGACAATGTCACACCGTGGCAAATTGAGCACATTAACTAGGAGAGTTCGCTGATGCTTTCCAGATACTGGAGTCTTAAAAGGTCGCTGAAGTTCACGACAGCGCAGCCAACATGATTGTCGGCTTCTACATTGGTTACGTATGCTTAAAAAATATATAAAACATATATGAGTTATTTTGCTTGATTAGCTTGTTTGGAAAAAGTAAAGTTTTATTTCTTCATTTTCTAGATGGGCCACAGTGGGCTTTGCATTATGCTCTTGTCCCTTTCATAACGAGTGCGTTTGTCAAGTATGCTCTGTTCATTGTTTGAAGTAAAAACACATTAGAAATGTTGATATATTTTATTTCTTAGTTACCATTTTTGTCATAGTACATATCGGGTCCGTATGTATGTGTTGGGGGGGGGTTATTCGATGTTTCATTGGAATGTCTCTGTCAAAAAATACAGTCCTAGCGTTAATTGTCTCGTGCGTTTTGCATCATATGATCGGCTCTTTTTTACCGATTCATTCCGATAGTATGCAAATCAGCCGAGGCCGATTAGGTCGCCAATCGATCGGAGCACCCCTAGTAGTAATAGCCTGAAATGTTTTTATTTAAATGCCAGAAGCATAAGAAATACATCTCCAGAACTTGAGGCTGTTATGATTAGTGAGGGCTATAATGTAGTTGGGATTACAGAGACATGGCTTTGTGAAGAGGATGGAGACAAATGTATTACAACCTCAATTCCGAAATAGTTGGGACAAAATGTAAATTGTGAATAAAATCAAAACGCAATGACTTTCAAATTGCACTAGCCAGTATTCTATTCACAATAGAACAGAGATAACATAGCAAATGTTGAAACTGAGAAATTTTACAATTTTATCCACAAAATGAGCTCATTTCAAATTTGATAGCTGCTACAGGTCTCAAAAAAGTTGGGACAGGGGCCTGTTTACCATGGTATAGCATCCCCTCTTCTTTTTAACACAGAGTGGAGGCCTCTGGGCATTGAGGAGACAAGTTTCTTGAGTTTTGCCATTGGAATTTGATCCCACTCTTGTTCAATACAGGCTTCCAGCTGCTGGAGAATTTTGGGTCTACTTTGACGGACTTGTCGTTTAATTATGCGCCAAATGTTGTCAATCGGCGAAAGATCAGGACTGCAGGCAGGCCAGTTCAGCACACAGACTCTTCTACTACGAAGCCATGCTGTTGTAATAGCTGCAGTATGTGGTTTTGCATTGTGAAATACACAAGGCCTTCCCTGGAATAGATGTCATCTGGAGGGGAGCATATTGCTCTAAAACCTTTATATACCTTTCAGCATCCATGGTGCTTTTTAAAACATGCAAGTGTCCCACACCATATGCACTAATGGATCCCCATACCATCAGAGATGCTGGCTTTTGAACTAAACGCTGATAACAGGACGGGTAGTCTTTCTCCTCTTTAGCCCGGAGGACACAACGCCCATGATTTCCAACAAGAATGTCAAATTTGGACTCGTCTGACCACAGGACACTTTGCCACTTTGCTACAGTCCATTTTAAATGAGCTTTGTCCCACAGAACACGGCGGCGCTTCTGGATCATGCTGAACAATGGCTTCCTTTTTGCATGATAGAGTTTTAGGTGACATCTGTGGATGGCACGGCAGACTGCGTTTACAGACAGAGGTTTCTTGAAGTATTCCTGGGCCCATTTAGTGATGTCAATGACAGAATCATGCCGGTGAGTGATGCAGTGGCGTCTGGGGGCCCGAAGATCACGGGCATCCAGTAAAGGTCTTCGGCCTTGTCCTGTACGCACAGAGATTTTTCCAGTTTTTCTGAATCTTTTGATGATGTTATGCTCTGTCGATGATGAGACCTTCAAAGCCTTTACAATTTGACGTTAAGGCACATTGTTTTTAAAGTACTCCACAATTTTTTTATGCAAGCCTTCACAGGTTGGAGAGACTCTGGCCATCTTTACTTCTGAGAGACTCAGCCTCTCTAAGACATCCCTTTTATAGCCAATCACGTTACACACCTGATGCCAGTTAACTTATTCACTTGCTAAATGTTCTGTCAGCTGATTCTCTTATAAAGGCTTTTTCAGCCCTTTATTGCATGTGTCCCAACTTTTTTGAGACCTGTTGCAGCCAGAAAATTTGCAATAAGCTCATTTTGTGGATAAAAATGTAAAATGTCTCAGTTTCGACATTTGAAAGTTTATCTATGTTCTATTGTAAATTACATATTGGCTCATGTGATCTGAAAGTCATTGCATTTTGATTTTATTCACAATTAACACTTCGTCCCAACTATTTCGGAATTGGGGTTGTATATAGGGCCCTATTAAATCCGTTTTATTTTTTCCAAATTCCGTTTTTTCCATTTAAATTTTTTTGGAATTCTGTTTTTTTACCAATTACACCAATTTTACCATCAGATAGAGTATGGTATTTATGTTAATGAATAAAATGTCCACTAATTAAATAGAAATAACCTAAAATTAGTTGATGCAACGCTCAATTTTCCTCAGTACTTAAAGTCAGAACAAGTACTGCATTATAACGCAATATAACATTGCTCTGTGATGAAAGAAAAAATAATTTTTTTCACCAAAAATAATACTACAAAATAAAACTGTCTCTTAAAATGAAGTGTAAGCTGCAGTCAAAAAGGCAGACAATGGCTGTACTGACATACATTATTCTGACTGCCCCTTTTTAATCATTTAAATAATCATTAAATCATTTTAATCTTATTGTGTATATATACATTGATAATCTTTTTGTATATACATTTACATGCATTCATACACACACGTGTGTGTGTGTGTGTGTGTGTGTGTGTGTTTGACAGCAGCAGTAATGACACTCACTTTCCCCCATGGATCAACAATTGTTTGATTCCGATGCATCAGCTATATTTATTTATTTATTTATTTAATTTTTAAGAGACTTTTGTTCAGTAATCCCAAAACTATGTTTTACATATTACGACAAAATGTTCTACAGTAATGATTAAACATGAACAAACTGACACAAAAATGCATCAGCTATTATTTCACCACTGGGGGACGACGTTGCGTCATAATTTGCATACAATTCACTAAGTAGTCTGTGAAAAGAAATAATGTAGGCTATTTAACGGTCATGTAAGTTGTTAAGTTAACATAAAATGACCAATGACGACGTTTAGGGCCCTGCAATCCCTGGCATCAGTGGTCTCGTCTACAACAACGAAAAACTTCTTCCCACAGATCTTCTGTACCACCGAAGAGATGTGTTGTTTAAACACTAGGGACAGGTGAATTCGACGCAGGCTTCTCACGTTTTCGTGTGCATTCGCTTCTTTTCATTGCCTCTGAATGTAATCTGGTGGCGCGAATATTTTGTTTAGCGTTCGGTGGAAACGCGGCTTTCTGAACAGCATTTCAGTCAAATTATGTCGATTTCCGTGAAATTCCGCGTTTAACAATAGATTCCGTTTTTATTGGCCAATTCTGCGATTTCGTCCGTGATTCTGTGATCGCGGAAATCATAGAGCCCTAATTATAGAAGGTTATAATCTCTTAGGGAAGGATAGATCTAATAGGAGAGGAGGGGATGTAGCACTCTTTGTGAACGAAAACGTTAATGTGCAGGAAATTCCTGAAATCGAACATTTCTTGCCCTGTGAAGATATCTGGGTCAGGCTCATTAGCAAACAAGAGACAGGTTTAAACAAAGGAGTATGCTATCGACTGCCAGCTTTGGACAGTATTGTAAATGAAATGCTCTTGAAGAGGATTAGGCAAGCTTGTAGAAGAGGAGGGACTTTTATTATGGGAGACTTCAATGATCCTGGTCTCAATTGGGAAATGGTGAAAGGACATGGTAAAGGGGAGGAAGAATTTCTAGATGTTATATATGACCATTTTTTTGGTGCAGTTTGTTAGTAAACCTACAAGAGAGAAGGCAATTTTAGATATAGTGCTCTGTAATGATCCTGATAGAATTTGCAATGTAGAGGTACTGGAGCCACTTGGGATGAGTGATCATTCTGCTGTCAGTTTTGATGTTTCATGGCATGATAAAAAGTTATCTTCAAACACCAATATTTTCAATTTCAGACGAGCAAACTTTGACAAGATGCGCTCATATTTAAGCGAAATAAAATGGGAGACACTCCTGAATTGTAAGTCTTTAAATGAGATGTGGGATAGATTCAAGGGGGTTTTACTTGATTCATAATGCAAATTCATTCCAAAGGTGTCCAAAAGTAAGCTGAAAAAGCAGAATCCTCAGTGGATGACTACAGCTATTCGTAGGAGTTTGAGGGAAAAGAGGAATCTTTTTAAGATGTACATATAGGACAGCTATGAGAATTCTAAGGCCGAATACTGTAAAATTCGGGCTGTGGTCAAAAAAGAGCTGAGGAATGTTAGAAGACTGTATGAAAGGCAAATTGCGGAAGGGGCAAAAACTAATCCTAAGCGCTTTTTTCAGAACTGTAGTCAAAAAAAGAAAGTCAAAGAGGAGGTTAAGTGTATAAAGAATAAAGATGGATAGCTACTGTACAAGAATGAGGATATTGCTGATACCTTGAATAGTTACTTTGTTGAGAATTTTACTTCAGAGTGGATTTTTATTTGGCCAGAGGGCATGTCCAATATTCAAGATTATTTAGCGGAAATTGAGGTTAAGGATAATGAAGTATCAGACGAGTTGCATAAACTAAAGACAGATAAGGCAGCAAGTCCTGATGGCTTATACCCTAGAGTGCTCAGGGAAGTTAGTGAGATCATCTCTAAACCACTCTCAGCGATCTTCAGACAGTCTTTAGTAGGGTTGCACCGATCTCAAATTTGCATGGCCGATTCCGATTGCCGATTTTTCACAGGCAAGATTGGCGATTCTGATACCGATAGCCGATTTTTTTTGGTTGTTGTTGGTTTTTTTAAGCAGCAGACAACCAAAATCAAAATAAATAGGTTTATTGAACTTCTAACAAAATTGCTTTTGATTTTTTGTACAGATGAGGAAAAAAGGCCAGACCATACATAACACAACCAGCATTTATATTTAAACAACACCACCCTTTGGTTGTTAGTGGAACAGTAAAAAAGTGCATTGGCCATCAGGCCAATCGGAATAAGACAATGTTAAATTCATGTCAATGAGAAAAAAAGAAAACCATTAATAAACAACACCACCTTTTGGTGGTTAGTGGAACAGTAAAAAAGTGCAATGGCAAACTCGGTAGGCTTGTGTCGTCCATGGCTTTTGATATATTGCGAGCATTATCCCACAGAATTGCATGCACTCTGCTCTTTGGTATATTCCAGGCTGCAAACATTTCCTCAAAAGCGGTAACAAGAGAGGCAGCTGTGTGCGAGCTAGAAAATTCTTGCGCGTGCAGAAAGACTTTCTGACTTTCTGTCATTGGTAAAACTCACCGGGGAGATGTTACATCAAGAAAGTTGCATATTTGTGATGACACAACGTCGTACATTTCAGGTAGAGCCACATCCGCATAATTGAAAAATTACACATCTTTTGTAGGGTGATGAACTCTCAAATGCCGCATTAGACATTCACATAATTTTTCAACATTGGAGCTATGGCCTTGGAAATAACTCCATCTTGTAGAGTGGATCAAGCTGAAAATTTTGACATATATGTTGGTATATCTATGTTGAACAGCTAAGGAGCTACTGGCGCTCAAAGTTTAACCAAAATCCCATATTTTCTAATGCCTCTCCTTATAGGTGAACCTGTGACTAATGCGTTCATATAAGCAACACATTCAGACTTACTTCTAACAATGTAATATTGCACATCATTTTATAGCGTCAACCAATATTTAGTAATTACCAAGGGAAAATATTTTAAAACAAAAAGTAAATGATATTGTGAGCTAAGAGTCACGTGCTCCAGTTTACAAACACCAGTGGACACGTCAACTTTAGATCAAAATATCTCAACTCTCGCATGGAATTCGGAGAAGCCGTTTACAATAAAATTAGAAAACATCGAGATCTTTGAAATGAAAGTGATAATACGAAACGATACTGACCGATTGGCTTCGTTATCACCATCAAACAAGGCGCAACTTCACCGGCTCACGGACTCAAGAAGGCGCAATTTGCATTTGAGAAAAAATCAGTCAATGTTAAATTCAGGTTTGCAGAACCGACTGTGATCATTTCCGTAGCGGTACGCGCGCACTATTTTGCATTATTCACTGTATAAGATAGGGTCCCCCGTGCAGCGACTGTCCTGCGGAGGTCATAACATAACATAACATAACATAACATGAATGGCGAGAACAGGCCGTTCAGCCCAACTAGGCTCGCCAGTTTCTTTGTACCATCGTGAATATATCACTTCAGATACTCAATGACTCAATGGTATCTAGCTTTAAGTCAAGTCTGCTCTTGAAAACTCCCAAGGTCTCTGCCTCAACAATATGGTCAGGCAAGCTGTTCCACACTGAAATTACTCTTTGGGTGAAGAAATATTTCCGAATATCAGTGCTAAATTTACCTTTAGTCAGCTTCCATTTGTGACCCCGAGTTCTGCTAACAACACTTGGTTGAAGGAATCCTACATAATTCACTTTGTTAATCCCTTTAACATATTTAAAGACCTCAATCAAATCACCCCTTAGTCTCCTTTTCCTAAGACTAAAGAGATTAAGGATCTTCAGCCTTTTCTCATAGCTTTCATCTTTAATACCGGAATTAGCTTCGTGGCTCTTCTCTGAACTTTCTCTAAAGCCTCTATGTCTTTCTTAAAGTATGGTCCCCAGAACTGTACACAATACTCTAGATGTGGTCTGACGAATGTGTTGTACAAAAAGAAGCATCACCTCCTTGGATTTGAACTCAATACTTTTGGCAATGTATCCCAGCATCCGATTGGCTTTTTTAACAGCTACGGCACAATGGCTAGAGCCTGTGAGGGTTCGGTCAACAATCACTCCCAGATCTTTCTCTTGTGGAGCACATTCCAGTTTAAAACCTCCCATGAAGTAATCCCGTCTAATGTTTTTATTACCTACATGTACTACTTTACATTTCGCTACATTAAATTTCATTTGCCACATTTCTGCCCAATTCTGAATTCTATCCAAATCATCCTGAATCACTTTAGTGGACTCTAAACTATTTGCCAAGCCCCCAATTTAGTATCATCTGCAAATTTCACTAATCTGCTCTCAATATTCCTATCAAGGTCATTAATGTAGATGAGAACAGCAGGGGTCCCAACACCCATCCCTGGGGGATGCCACTCCCCACCCTACCTAGCTCAGATGATATACCACTGACCACCACTCTTTGTGTTCTGTCCTGCAACCAGTTATGAATCCACTTCAGAATACCACCTGTAACTCCAATGGAGCTCATTTTAAAAATTAGTCTCTTATGCGGTACTGTGTCAAATGCTTTCTGAAAATCCAAATATATGATGTCATAAGCCCTGCTCTGGTCATAAGTCTTGGTGGCCTCTTCAAAAAATTCCAGAAGGTTTGTCAGGCATGACCTTCCTTTACGAAAAACCATGTTGGCTATCCTCAAGATATTGTTACGTTCAAGAAATAAGTCCAGCTCATCTTTTATGATAGATTCCAATATTTTGCACGCAATGCAAGTTAAACTGACTGGCCTGTAATTACCTGGCTCAGCACGGTCCCCTTTTTTATATATTGGTATTATATTGCCCTGTTTCCAATCATTTGGTATTTCTCCAGTTTCTAAAGACCGTCTAAAGATGGCAGATAGCGGCTTAAAGATGATCTCACTAACTTCCCTGAGCACTCTAGGATATAAGCCATCAGGACCCGCCGCCTTATCTGCCTTTAGTTGATGCAACTTGTCTAATCTGACGTTATCCCTAACCTCAATTTCCGCTAAATAATCTTGAGCATTGGACAAGCCCTCTGGCCGAATAAAGACCGCTCTAAGGTAAAATTCTCAACAAAGTAACCGTTTAAGGTGTCCGCAATATCCTTATTATCATATAGCAGCGATCCATTTTTATTCTTTATGCACTTGACCTGCTCTTGACTTTCCTTTTTTCTGCTACAGTACTGAAAAAAGCGCTTAGGGTTAGTCTTTGCCCCCTCTGCAATTTGTCTTTCATACAGTCTTCTAGCATTCCTCAGCTCTTTTGACCACAGCCCGCATTTTACAGAATTCGGCCTTAGTAATCTCATTGTTATCCTCTATGTACATCTTATAAAGATTCGTCTTTTCCTCAAACTCCTACGAATAGCTGCTGTCATCCACTGAGGATTCTGCTTTTTCAGCTTACTTTTGGACACCTTTGGAATGAATTTACATTGTGAATCAAGTAAAACCCCCTTAAAGGTCAACGAGTAGCGCTTCTCATGAGCGTGAGATAAACTCAGGATCGCCAACTAGCGGATATATGAGTGCCTAGCCGCATCAAATTGGATGTACCGCATGTCTTCGGTGTAGTTCCCCCTCGGCTAACTTCTTCTTGACAGGCATTACAGACTGCAAATTTGACGTCCTCATTACATATATGGAAATGATTCCACACTCGCGACACCATAGCTTCTGACTGCTAGCAACATTGATTTTGTTTCAAAAGCGCGAATTGAAACTGAAGAATCACTGGTTCACTGTTAACGTATGACACGCGTGCTGCCTCACCGTCTCCTACTGGCGCGGAGGTGATATAGCGCGTTGCCATAGAAAGCACACATGGATGCATTGACTGCCTGAGACCGGCCCAAAAACTGTAAAACCAATCCGGTCGCCGGTTGCGCGTGACACGGCCAATCCGGCCGATTCCGATTTCTAGCCGATCGATCAGTGCATCCCTAGTCTTTAGAAACTGGAAAAATACCAAATGATTGGAAGCAGGGCAATATAGTGCCAATATAAGAAAGGGGACCGTACTGAGCCAGGTAATTACAGGCCGGTCAGTTTAATTGCATTGCATGCAAAATACTGGAATCTGTCATAAAAGAGGAGCTGGAATTATTTCTTGAACATAATATCTTGAGGGCTAGCCAACATAAGGGAAGGTCTGTAAGGGAAGGTCATGCCTAAAAAACCTTCTGGAATTCTTTGATGAGGCCACTAAGACTTATGATCAGAGCAGAGCTTATGACATCACATACTTGGATTTTCAGAAAGCATTTGATACAGTACCACATGAAAGACTAATTTTTATTTTTATTTTTTAAAGATTTTGTTTGGGAATTTTTCCTTTATTTGACGGTTATACAGTGTAGAGAGACAGGAAGGTTGGGGAGAAGAATGGGGGAAGACATGCAGCAAATGAGCTGAGCTGGAATCGAACCCAGGTCGCTGCGGGAAGGACACAGCCTTTATGGTATGCGCTTAGACCGATGAGCCACCGGGGCGTCCCAGAGAGACTAATTTTTAAAATGAGCTCTGTTGGAGTTACAGGAGGTATTCTGGAGTGGATTGAAAACTGGTTACAGGACAGAACACAAAGAGTGGTGGTCAGTGGAATCTCATCTCAGCTAGTATGGTGTTTCTTGGACTTTTTGGACTTCATGTAATGTTAAAATAAATCACTGACAGAAAACAGTTTAAGATCAATAATTATTTTCAAGGGATGTTCAGCGCACCAATCTTGATTTCACCATCCATCACAGGTGTACAGTACTCGTATGACCACGGCCGTGTCTGTGGCGTAGGTAGTTGCAGCTTGCTTAGATTTACAAGGTTACACTATTGACACTTGACATGGTTTATTCTTGCTGACTGATGTGATTGTATTTATTTTGACTAGCAAAGACTGCTATGAAAGCCAGCTGCCTCTCACTGCCCAGTAATGTACAACAAACAAGCAAGTACAGGACGGAGCACGCAGCAATGAGACGGTAGTTTCAGGCTATAATCTGTGCTGCAAGTAAGCATGAAATGGCTATCTCTTATATCTTACAAAAAAGAGAGAGATTTATATCTAGTAGGGATGCACGATATTTATCGGACCGATAAAATATCGGCCGATTTGGGGAGAAATGACGTCATTTTTTATCGATCCGATAGGTGCATTTTATCCGATAAAAAGGTCCGATAAATTATTGAAATTGGGGAAATTGTTTGCAGGCCGAGTAGCCCCAAAACAGGCCATGACGCGCTGGTTACGCCATCTATTGGCGCCTACTAGCAGGACCCAAAGCAATAGATTACTCAGAGTGGCGCCACTCATTGACTTCCTTGCTTGAATGGTCACCTGGTTGGTGGGGAAGCGCTATCGTTCCAAACAAATGCGGCGCTGTCATGATCTCGTATGGGACAGACAGCAGCGATTGCGTAACTGAACGGTAAATATTAAATTAAACCGCACACAATTGCCGCAAACGTATTTCTCTGAATGAATTACATTATTTACATACGTTTTATAGAGGTCATGCTTTTATAGTGACGTGGTGACAACTTAAATAAGTGTAACTACTCAGATGAATGCTTTGTGCATTATGATCGGCACAACTTCATTCTGAAGTGTTCATACCTACCTGTTGCCTTCATTTAATCCGTCTTTGCCCTGACACAATGGATAACAAGATGATATTGCGTGTTGCCCCAACTGGGATCAATGTAGAACTCTCAAAACTAAGGTATGAAAATGAAACCGCGCCAGTTTCAGTTTCCGCGAATACACTGTTAATAATAAACGAATGAACTGAAGCCTTTTTTACCAGGTAATTTAACTGGCACCTTTTTGCCAGTAAGTTTAACTGTAATTTTAAAAAAAGTTTGCCACAGAGTTCAGTGCATGTTCAGAGTAAAACACGGTTAAATGCGCGCAGGACAATGCGTTAATTTAATGGTTGAATTAAGTCAGTTTATAACAGTGTAGGAAAGCTGAACTTCATTTCGTTGCTCTGTTGCGACAGCGTATGTGCATGGTGCAAACCAGCTTTCCCGTTATACACGAGTGCTTATGAATGGAAATGCATTGTGACGGGACTGAACATTTTGTCCGATGTAAGCGAAAATCCGTTATATTAAATCAGGTATATTCGATGTTTATTTCATGGAAAAACATTACAGAAAAAAATTCAGCTGCTGTCCGGTATGAGCGAGTTTCTGTTTTATACGAGGACGATTTAGGCGCGTTCTACTGTAGTATTTTCCTATGAACGTCTGCCCCAATATACATACACAAGATGGTAGCCGAGTGCTGCCACAGAAACGAAGGCTGAGTCCGAAATCACTCACTCATTCACTATTCCCTACTCACTATGTAGGTGACTGTATAGTGAGCTCATTGGCAGAGGAAAGAAACGCTTTCGGACACTACCTGGCTCGTTTTGTCGCAGCTGTTAATAGCGTCATTGCTGTCGCAAAATTAAATCGTACCTATTCAACTTCAGTTGAAGGATTTGGGCATATTTCTGTAATAACCGAACGGAGTATATTTCCCACTGTCCCACCGAGCAAGAATACGTCCAAACGACGTCTTTTTGAGGTCTTCCAAAACGTCTACATGACGTCCCCTGAGAAGCCAGAATGAAAGTTTTTATGACGTCTTTTTACGACATCTTCTGACGTCCCCAGATTACCGTCCACCAGATTTCTGCACAAGGTTAAAAATTAGTTCAAATGAGGTCGTTTTGGGCGTTTTTCAACGTCAACTGCACACTTATTTTAGAGATACTTGATGTAAAAAAATATATAATTTCTGTCTCTTCCCTCTACCTCCTTTACGATGTCTCCCTATCCTTCCGACTGCTTTATTAGCTCTTAGATGTCGCATTTAAACAATTGTTATGACAAGCAAAGCTCACTTTGGCGGTAATGAGGAGTTTCAATCTTTCGAACTATGAATTACTGAGCTACCCTTGCTACTGACTGCGCCACTAAGTTAGGTTTAGCGCGTAGTGTAGTTAAGGTGTGTTTCGCTACCACTACTTTCCACGGGTCATTAAACGAACTTTGAACTTTGGCGCCGCAGCGCTACGGGATGAATAGCCGCTTCCTTGTTTGTTTGTTAATAATAAACCTTAAAAACCTAGCGAAACTCGATTGCCACAGCAAGTTCAAAGACTGGGGCGGATAATAAAATGAAATCTCTTATTGGCCCAGTTGTGGGGAAAATAGCGGAAGTGCTTCTTTTATCCGCCGCGGTGCCGATAGCAGAACTGCTTCTCTTGTCGGCACCGCGGATAGCCGATCTCTTTCCCCCAATTAACCCCACAGCGGGGCGAGTCGCCACTTTCAACAAACAAAAAACAGACGACTATGATAACAATAAAACACAAAATTTCATGTTAATAATTTTCTTAGTTGTTTCATTTTCCCAACACTATAATACTATAAGTCCAGTACATTATTTTTCATATTATGGATACAAGTTGTTATGACTTCGTTTAATGACCCATGGAGAGTAGTCGTTGGGAAACACATCTTAACTATGCAATATTTTTCACCTATCTTCGTGGCGCAGTCAGTAGCGAGTGTAGCTTAGTAATGAACAGTTCTAAGGATCGAATCCCCTCACTACCACAAAAAAGCTCTTTGATTGTCATAACAATTGCTCAAGCGCAACATTTGAAAGCTATTAAAGCAGTCGGAGAGATAGGAAGGCATCGCGAAGGAGGAGACATAAGCTGTATTTTTTTTTTTCGTCAATTATCTCTAAAATAGGTGTGCAGCTGACGTTGAAAATGCGCCCAGAACTACCTCATTTGAACTAATTTTTAACCTTGTGCAGCGGTTTGGTGGAAGTTAATACGGGACGTCCAGAAGATGTCATAAAAGGACGTCATAAAAACTTTCATTCTGGCTTCTCAGGGGACGTCATGTAGACGTTTTGGAAGACCTCAAAAAGACGTCGTTTGGACGTATTCTTGCTCGGTGGGTGTGTTTATGTTTACCATTATCGTTTAAATAATAAAATTGGCCATAAATTTTTAATATCGTCATCTATTTTTTTGTCCTCTAACTCATCATTATTCGTTTTAATAGTACCTAAATGTCCGTTTATATCCTGTGTAAAAAAACGGGTCTCCTGCGCTGCTTGGTTTCCAAAAAAAAAAAAAAAATTTTCGCACCTGAAGCTAATAAATGTCTCGTGCCTGTTTTCAAACTCGATTGACTAAACGTAGCTCTTTCGGAGCTTTTCGGTTTGTGTGCAGTACATGATGGGATATATAGCTGGGT
Organism: Gymnothorax javanicus; assembly: GCA_029692085.1. Classification (NCBI taxonomy): domain Eukaryota; kingdom Metazoa; phylum Chordata; class Actinopteri; order Anguilliformes; family Muraenidae; genus Gymnothorax; species Gymnothorax javanicus. The sequence continues at coordinate 59,518,918 of CM056196.1, read as the reverse complement.
TAGTGACCATCGGATGTTCACTACATTTCGCGGTGGATTATGGGATGTAATGAGTTCACTATAAAGGGGATAAAAATTCTTTCAAACAATTCGGACAGCTCTACAAAATGGCGAACCCACTATGTAGTGCACTATATAGTGAGTAGGGAGTGATTTCGGACTCCAAAGACTTTGAACACTCCAGTGTTTTTATATCTCTGTGGTCGCAACTCTGAGAATATCTATGGCTTTGGCAGGACCCAAGCCTGGCCCGTCTCTGCCAGACTAATAATCAACATGGCTTCACCAGTGTGGTTGTTATTATTCATTTCATATGGTAAATGTTTGGCCTATGAGTGTCTTCTGCTGCTGTTATTGTTATTTACAGCAAATGACCACAAATATTTGTGTGATATGACATGAAAAAAATAAATGAACATTTGAAGAGCCAAAACTTTTGTTTGCTGTTATAGATAGGCCAGAGCTACTAAAATATCAGTTTTTCATCACTGCATCCTAGATTTGTTTTTCTCCTGGATGCACAAAATGCACATTATATGAAGATTATAATAAATATAAAAATATGAACTTATCGGTTATCGGTATCGATATCGGTCATGAGAAGCAGAAAATTATCGGTTATCGGTATCGGTTGAAATTTTTCATATCGTGCATCACTAATATCTAGATGCACTTTTTCAGTAGACTGACTTCGCAGCAGTAAACTTCCCTTCCTGAGATGACGTATATGGTCACAAAACTGACATTTGTGGTAAGTGAACTTTTTTAAGGGGCGGGGCTGAGAAAGTTAAAAAAATACACAAAATTTCCATCTATTTCTCAAAGTAGTGATTTCACGGATGAGATATGCCTAAAATATCGATCAGTATACATTTTTGAATGTAAAAATGACCAAATCATTTAGATTCCATGGGACCTTTCATGCCTGGTGTATGCTTGCTGCAGTGTCCCCAGCTCAAGGGTGCATGCGGCAAAAATGACGTTGTTGCGTCTTCGTGACGTGCGTGAAGGGTCTTGTTTGCGCAACTCTGAATTTTTGTAACTAGGCGCTCACAGCGCACACTAAGCTTTTCATCTCAATGCAATGTTTGGTGGTGCGTTTGTGTTTAGGACTGTTGGCAACTTTGGTAAAATTGGCTTTGCGTTTGATATTAACCATATATTCACGGAACCTACGCAAAAGCCCTGCAGAACATTGAGCTGCCAAGTCAAGCCTTCCTTAATCAATATAGTACCAGGAAGCAATGATTTTACCTCATTTCCGTACTTTTGTTTGTTAAAAACTTGTGAAAAGTGATTTTAGCTGCTGTTGTTTCCGGTGCTGTCTTCTGACAGTCCAACCTGCTTAGTAAACGTAAGCAGACTGATAAAAACAGGTCCACTTTGTAAATGCTGAACCTGTCATGGTTTGTTAGGTGTGCGTATTGTTTGGACCTTTCTTTGCAGCTCTCGTCCTGGGACGATATCGAATTCCTGGGCCATCAAATTCTTTACCCAGCTGGTTGATTGAGCTGGGGCGGCGCTTCCCCAGAATCTATATAAGCCGGATGTTCGCCACGCCTCTTTGCTAGAGTGTCTGTTTGTAACTAAGCACTATAGCCGAAGATATCTGTAGTCAGGTTTTGTATGACTTTTTATCTTCTTATTGTTGGAGTTTCTTCTCCCTTTTTCTATCTCGCTTTGCTTCCGTGGTTCGGACTATTATACGTCCTTTGGAAGCACGAGTACTTGCGTTTGGTCTATATTATTTTCTGTGTTTGTACTGTGTTCGTGCTACTCTCTTTCCCTTTGTCGTTGCGCTTGGCCTCCGTATACTACAGGCCATTACAGAACCTGGACTTAGAAACTTAGTGTAAAAATGGCTGCCAAGTTTATGAAACTTTCTGTTTATTTGTGAAAACAGGATAAAGGGCATTGTCAGTAAATTAAACCAAGTTCTTCATTAAAGGTATTTCTTCTGATAATGTTCTTACTTTAGGGTCATTCCATGAAAAATCAATCAGTGCCTCCTGCTTGACCCCCTCAGAATTAGTTAATTTTTTGTTCAATAACTTTAGTAGATTTAATGGAGCTATGCAAAATTTTGCCGACATACTGTGAATAGGTCCTTCAATTACTTAGGTGTGGATCGAAATTTTGCTCTTTTTAGTTTGCCTTATTTATTTTAGCATTTTTGAACTTCATAAGTATTGGAGATAGCTCTCTTGAAATTTTCAGTGATGAAAAACACGTTTGATCCAAATCAATTTTACTTCCACTCCAGGTATCTCAATCGAAAGCCAAAATCTTGTTTTTGTTTAGTACGATTTTTTTTCTGTAACTAATTTTGCGCATCAGTGTCATGGGACATATCATGGCCTCAACAGCAAAACTGTTATGATCCAGACAAGGAACCAGAAGCTAAGTCAAAGAACAATCCAATGAAGGCGTTTATTTATAAGAATATGGTAAAAGAAGCCGAAGCCCAGAAGAGAGAGAGCACAGTCTAGTTCAGATGGTACAGTGGGCTAGGGGGCATGTCTGTGTCTGGCCAGTCGCGTCTCAGGGCAGAAGCTAGGTGGTATTCACCCTCGCCAGAGCTAGACTGTCAGACACCAGGTGCAAGGGGTTTAGCTGGAATGCAGTACCAATCCTGGAGACCAATGAAGGTTTGGGAGTTGTCCTGTGGGATCGTGGAGCATTTTTCAGGCCTGTGCTCCTCCCAATCAACTGGAAACTGTTGAACTGTTGCGCCCGCATCCCCTACACTGATGCACAGTGTAGACTGGGCCACCATAAACTGAGGGCTGGCAAACTAAGGGCCGAGGTTGGGGACCATCACCTGAGGCACGTCGTGGAGACAAACTACTTGGTGTAATAGGAGCTCGGCAGCCTCCTTGGTCATGGGCAGCTTTGCTAATGGCATGAAAGGGGCTGTCTAAGAGAACCGGTTCACAATGGAGAGGATTACTGTGAGCTGGTCTGAAAAAGGCAGCCCAGTGACAAAATTTATGGCGATACTAGCCCACGGCCGGTTGCGAACCTCCTAGGGCTGGAGTACACCGCAGGAGCACTGATTACGCGACTTGGATCGGGCCCATACAGAACAGGCTGTAACGAATTCTTGGGTGTCTTGGCAAATAAGTATCGACAAATGAGTGCTCGTGGGAGATGCCAGGATGGCATGCCAGCTGAGAGGGGTGGGCCCTGGAAAGGACACTGCCTCTCACTCTCTCGGGACAAAAAAAAACAGTTAGGAATGTCTGATGGTGGAAGACATGACTGCAATGCCTCTTCGACTTCACAGTCCATCTGGAGCTTGGTGGCTGCCATAAGATATTAGCCCAGGAGGATGGTCTCAAGATGATGGTTGGGTACAGGGGAGTAGAGACAAGACAAGGTGTCAGACTTAAAATATTTGGAACCAGGACAATAGGTCAAGATGAAGTTAAATCTTGCGAAAAAGAGGGACTAATGGGCTTGCCTAGAGTTCAATCTTTTAGCAGTCAAGAGGTACTCCAAGTTATGATGGTCCGTCCAGATAAGGAAGGGGAGACTGGGTCCAACCAGCCAATGCCTCCACTCCTGGAAGGTCAGCTTCACCGGCAACAGCTCCTGACCGCCGATGAAATAATTTCTCATAGCTGGAGAGAATAGGTCTCATGGATCTGTTTTGCTCAATAGGAGAGGACTGCCCTAGCACCCACATCAGAGGCGTTAACTTCAACAATAAACTGGTGCTGAGGACCTGGGAGCATGAAGATGGGAGCGGTGGTGAACAACTTTTTGAGCTGGCAGAGGGTGGAGGCAGTCAGGAGGGTTCAGTTGAAAGGAGTGTTGGTGGACAGGAGTGCTGTCAAAGGAGCTGCTGAGGTAACGAACCCTCAATTTAACTGCCGGAGGAAATTGGCAAACCTACAAAACTTCTTTAGCAGTTTATGGTCTTTGGGGTCCGGTTAATCCAGCACTGCCTATACTCTCTGGAGATCCATCACCAACGCCCCTGTGTCACAGTGAAGCCCAAGAAAGAGATAGTGGTTTTTTTTCTGGTTTTAAATAAATGTAACTCTTCATCAATCTTTGAAAACCAGGGGCATGCCGCTGGCCGGCCAATGGTGTCCCATGGCCAGGGGCGCTGTGCAAGCCAAATTTTGGGTGGGCACAGCTTAGCTATACTGTACAATTTTAATATGTCTCCTTTACATAAATAATACCCACGCAAATAAGCTTTTTTTTTAAATTGAACTTTGTAGTTTACAATTCAACAAATCTTTTCCCCCATAGTTTTCTGTTATAGGCTACATAAATAAAAAATAATATTCAAAAAAGAGTCCATATGTCCTATACCCAGCAGTCAGTTAAAAGTCAAACCACTTATACCACATTCCTTCCCCATCCTGATGCTTGGTGGGAACATGTTCACATGCATTACATGAGTTTTAGCCTCCTGATACACTGAAATATTTGCATTCAGGAGAAGGTGTACAAGTGTACCTAATAAAGTGACCACCGAAGTCATCCTGCGCATTCGGTAGCAAATCAGTAAAAGGCAGAGCTAAAGAAAAATCCCCCATACTGTTGAATCCCAGTAAGCCTACAGTATAAAACCCAACCTAATTGTGAAGCATTATCTGAAAATAGCTCTGCGTCATTTCACCTAAGTATAGAATAAGTTTTGATCATTTTTATCTCAAGAAGCAATAACAACGACAACAATAATACTTCACTATCCTGAAGGAAATTTGCCGCTGAAGTCGCAGCCTTCAAGAATTGCCCGGAATAACCCTACCATACATTTTTGTCCACTCCATTGAGTCTTCGCGTGTGTATTTGACGTGACATCACGAACTATACAACAAAAGGATAAGAAAACAATTTAATATCCATCAATTTAATATTGAAGATAAGTCATTTAACATAGTGTTTTGTGTTGTCAAACTATATTTACGCAGGCGTAGCCATCAGCACAAGGGATATTTCTAAAAATAAAAGTACGCCAGCCTGAGACGAGTGGATGACTCATGAGCTGCGGAACGTTGCACTTATGGACAAGTGCTGCTGATGCATCATAGCTAAAGCTGATTTTGCAACATGGGAAAAGGGGGGGAAAAAAAAAACCCTCCACGATTCCGTGCCCGCCCTAAATGTATGGGCACAGCGCCACTGCCCATGGCAGAAGCCAGCTGGTATTCAGCCTTGCCAGAGCAGGATTGTCAGACAGCAGGTTCGAAGGGTTAGCAGGAATGCAGGGAGGTGTTCCTAATAAAGGGCAGAGGAAAAACCTGGAGGCGTGCTTATTTTTCCTTAGTGCGTTGTGGTACTGAGCCACTCCTCCATAAATAATGAGCCGGCATGTGGAAAAACTACAACCCCAATTCCGAAATAGTTGGGACAAAGTGTAAATTGTGAATAAAATCAAAATGCAATGACTTTCAGATCACATGAGCCAATATGTTATTTACAATAGAACATAGATACAGGGTTCTGCCGATGCTGGTCGGCGCACCGCCGACCAACACTCGGAATGCACCGACCACCACTCAGTTCAAATAGCTAGTGCTTTTCCCGACCGGCACTATTTTTTCAAAGATCAGTTAAAATGAATGCATCCAGTGTCCAATAAAATCGCTAGAAACAAACATAAATGACCCTAAATATGCTCCTCCCCTTCTTGTTATTGTCAGTCGTCGTCGTGCGTCGGCGTCTGTAAACATCTTCTTCTCCGAAACTACTGGGCCAATGAAGCTGAAACTTGGTATGCATGTTCCTACCCACAAGGACACCAAAGTTGTTCGACGCGTTCCGATCCAACTTCAAATATGGCGGCTTTGGCAGCCATATTGAAAATGCTATTTTATGCTCATTAGTCACTCATTTCTGGAGCGATTCAGCTGAAATTTGCTGTGTATGTGCCAAGTAACAAGACGCAACATATATAATTCTGGTTTCGCCATGCATGGCATTTTGACCTTCATTTGACCTCTGTCATGGGGCCACGCCCCGTAATTTCAGAAATATCTTTAAAAATCTTCTCTGAAACTGTGATTGAGCTGAAACTTTGTATACACCTTCCTGTAGCTAGGGAGATTAAAGTTTGTTCGAGGCGTTCTGATTCGATTTCAAATATGGCAACAGCGGCAGCCATATTGAAATTTCCTTTGTAGATGCTAAGCAGCAAGGCTGAACACATGTCACAGGTTTTGCTGTGCAATGCATTTTGACCTCATTTCACCTCTTCATTTCACCATTGGGCCAAACCTGTTTATAGAAAATACCAATAAAAGCACTTTTTCACTGATCATGCTGATAGTGTTCAACTGTATGAAAAGTATATTTTTGCTACAGGAAAATATAGAGCTATCTAGACTAAAATTCACTATGAAGCCAGCTGTTGAGAGAAGCCTCAGGAAAGAATATGGTGTGGTACAGTGAAGCATTAATTGGTAAGTAAATTGTTGGATGCCTGTTGGAAATGATTACCACAGAACATCCCATCTGTCCTCTTTCTTTCGATCCTGGAGAGTGTATGAATCTAATAAATACACTTTCCAAACGTCACATTTTTTATTTTTTCCCAATGCATTGAAGGTTATTTTAAATAGATCTACAAACATGATGACTTACTCTTTTTAATTTAGATATATGGATCTGGGAACAGAAAATATTTTCAAAATAATTCTGATTGAATTTTTTTTGTTTCCAAAACATTTTTATCAATTAAAAATTGTGCCCAGCTTATAATGTACGCTGTAAGTTTTTATTTCAAAAATATTTTCATGGTAATGTGTAGGGGAGGTAACTCGAGTTAGAGGTTTTAAACTGGGCGCCTGTCTAATATAATAAGCGAATATCAGCAATGCTTATTGCGTTAGTCAACAAAGCAACCAGTTCATTCCACTACAAAGGTAAAATGGCGTCATGAGGCACTTAGAATTTTATTCAAGATATTCATTGCTTAAACTATGTTTGAAGTTGTTTTTTCCTACATTCAACTTGACCTCCTGATATAAGCAGTCCTACTAGGGAAATGTAATTTTTATTAAGTTATTGTTCAACAACGATTTCATGAAACTGCGATGAAATAGGGCAGACGGAACGACTATATTACCATGTGGTCCGGTCGACTCAGACTAGAACTTTCGTCATTTCTCTTTACAGAATTCTGTAATATAGTTACAGATAGGCTAACTAACCGACCTATTATTTGTTGATGTTTACTGCATATTTCACAGAAAATGAGGGTAACAATTGACATCTGTCTGAAACATTTGATGTATTACAGAAATTTATTCTCTAGGGCCTAATGTAAACACGAAAGTGAATGAGATATTGTTTCACTCATGGGAATTCAGCGTATCGGGGACCTGACTTTAGTCTTTGAAACATCATGAAATTATGGGCCGAAATTTGAAAATGTATGAACAAAATTGAAAATATGACAAGAAAATGCCAAAGTAACTTAAAATGATGCAATTTTAACAATCTGACAACCCAAACCTTAATAAATGAAACAACTGTTTATTGATAATAACATAACCTCGGCAACGTTATACCATGTCTAAGGGAGGTGACTCTTACAACTCATCTGAAAGATCAGTTGTTGCAAGAGAGATCCACAGTTCAAATCCCATGAGTGATAATTTTAAGCCGATTTTTTTTCTTGTTGAATTGTTTTACAAATGAAATCTATATAGTTTATGGAACTAATGTAAATAAAGCCAATTTTCTTTGTACTTAGACTTTTAAAAAAATTTTTTTTGAAGTTTTTGAATGCATATACAAATACTGAACGAATGAAGACTTCTGTAGAAAGCTATTATAAAATAAAAAACTCTTTATAAATTGTTGAACTAAGTAGATTTGACTATGTATTGAGTGTTTTTTTTCATTTTGATATTTTTACAGATAAAATTAATTAATATTTTAAATATTTAGGACTGGAAATATGTTCTTCATTCTGAAATAAATATTTACATCTATATTTATTTTGTTGGGGTACACCCCAAGTCTGACCCGGAACAGAGAAATTTCATTACCCAAGTTATTGTTGTGTGATTTGAATAAACTGGACAGTGTTTCAACTCGCAAAACTGCATTTTGAAATTCAAGGGTACATTTCACTTCCTCCTCAAATCTCCGAGAATCATTAAAGTGCAAATTAAGTAGGTTTGATTTGGTAGATTTCAAGAAAACATGTTTATTGATGTCACAAACGAGCTATTCAGGAAGATAGGATATGCCATACATGTGTGAATCATTTACTTTTAATCATACAGTAACATTAAAGTAAGTTAAACATAAGCAGATAATACACATCTAGCCACATATTACAGTCCAGAAACAATGTTTATATATTGATAGTTATTGTTTCTGGGCCGCATCGCAGGGCAGTGAACGAGACGTCTGGAAATTTTCAATGGAAAACCTATGGGCAGTCCCGTGCGGCTGCATGCAAAAGGCACGGGGGAATTTCCAGACGTTGCTTTCACTGCCCTGCGATGCGGCCCAGAAACAATGACCGTATATCAACAAATAAATGCCGTATCTGGGCTGTAATATGTGGCTAAATACACATCCATATTTCAAACAAATCACAGACAAAAACATGAAGATTTTTCACCTTAGGAATGAGAGTAAAAATGATAAGAAAAACTGATAAAGTTTTATATATTCAACTGGAGATTTGGTAGGTGTCACTGTGACCTAAAAGCAATAATTTATTTTCCAATTTAAGAAAATTAGCTGAATCTTTTTTATAAATAAATTGTAAAAATAAATTTAGTGTTTGTGTTTAATTGGCAACTGAAATAATACCATTCAATGGTTGACTTAAACAAAAGGAGTGAAAAACTTTGGTGGAGTGAATGTCCAGGTGAGCTACAGTGCCGTGGCACTATTTTTTATGGGGTTCAAGTGAGGTGACTGTGATGGGCACTCTAGAATCTTCCCAGACTTCTTCTGAAACCAAGTCTTAGTAGATGTTGAGGTATGCTTAGGATCATTGTCCTTTTGGAAGGTCCAATGATGCCCAAGCGTCAGCTTCCCTACAGACGGCATGACATTTTCTCCTCGGATATCCTGGTACTTGACTGAATCCATCTTGCCCTCCATACTTTGCAGATTTCTAGTGCCAGAGGGAGCTAGGCAGCCGCAGAGCATCAAAAAGCCCCCACAATTCTTCATTGTAGGCAGGGTGTACTTTTCAGCATATGCTTCTTTATTCCTCCCACAGACATACCATTGATTCATAAGCCCAAAATATTCCAGTTTTGTTTCCTCACTCCACAGAACAATATCCCCAAACTTCTGTGGCTTATTTATATGGTTTTGAGCATATTGGAGTTTGTGCTTTTGGATCAGTTATGGAGTAAGTCTTGGAAAACTTCAACGTTTAGTATGCGCCCTACTGTGCAAACTGAAACCTCAGTGCCTCCTGCCTCCAAGTCTTGCTGCAGGTCTCCTGCAGTCAGTCCAGGGTTTTTGACCACCCATCTCCTCAGGAATCTGGTGACAGCCATTGATAGCTTCCTCTCTCTGCCACATCCTGGTACTGTAGCCACTCTTCCTTTAACTCTGAACTTGCAAACTATGCTTCCATCTGTATCTCTACAAAAATTTAGAGCCTGTGCTACCTTTTTGTATCCTTTTCCTTGTTTGTGGCAGGCAATAATCTCCTCTATTAGCTTTTTGGACAATTGTTTTGACTGCCATATTTCTAATATGAAATCAAATGTCACTGTCAACAAACCCCTAGCGAGTTCAAGTATTTGATGTGTTCTATCTCAAGCAAACCTGATGCAACTAACAAAGCTCTTGATTAGCTGCATTAGGTGTGCTTGAGACAACACCTGATTTGCAAATATGCTCTTATTAGGGATTCTGTTCGAGGGGTTGAATAATTTTGAGACTGCAATAGTCATTAAAAATTGCATTTTGTGTTAAATTTGGAGAAACCATTTGTAATATTAGTTGTGTTGAGCTATTTCAAATGTTCTTGTTAAATCTGTTTATCACAAACAGCTGAAAGTTTGTAAATTTTGCTGTTAAACCCAATTTGCAATGGGGGTTGAATAATTTTGATTGCAACTGTATTTTTGATGTTTGGTAGTTAAAGAAATCAGACTGCGGTCTTATGAGTCCAACGCAGGCTGTTAGATTAGCGTTGATTACTTTGGCGCTTCTTCTGCAGTACGTGGTGCAAATTAAAGGCAGGTTTGCAGAATGAGAGTCGCAAGGTGAACCTCTCCATGGTAACATTGCTAGTGTCCGCTTGTGTGCGCACGCGAGTGTGCGCTTGTGTTTGGGGCGGAGGTGGGGGAGCCTAAAAATAAATTTGTACCAGGGCCAATCACAATTATGTTACACTTCTGGGGTAGCCTCTTAATGATCTCCTTGCCATTTCTTAATTAATCATTCCTTAATCATTATAGGCTCATGTATAGGTTTCGATTATTCAGTCAATAACTTGTTTTATTTTTGACCAGGCGATCTTAAATGGGAACAGGTTGAGAGCAATTAGGCGTTAAAAGGCGGGAGGCTTCTAGACCTCTGATGGCATGCTAAAGAAAATCCTGTGATGCCAACATCACAAGAAGAGTTGGGGTTGAAGAGGTTAATGTCAATTCACATCTAATCCAATTTTTTGAACTGAGATTTATCCTTCCATGAAATAAACCGCTCATAGATTACATTTTATTTCAGGATTGCACAGAAAACAATCGGGAGGCTTCGGAAATGATGGTAGTCGGGTTAATTGAGCTTGGTCAGTCATTAATATCAATTCACTGAATTGCAATGAAGTAGAGTAATTGAACTTAAACTTCCACCTCGCTGTCTGTATGGCCATGGTGTTTTGTGTGGCTGGGAACTGCGTAAGCAATTCTACAAGACTTCAGGCATCGGATGATGTGCATTTTTTTTCACCTCTTTGCGCAGAACACTAACCAATTTATCCTGTAGTGCATGAGCCTATTTAAGGTTTTATAACTCAGTATTTGTGTCAGAGAGACTGTGGAAAATTATTCCAGTGAAGCAAGCCGTTTGGAAATTTAATTACAGAATTACAAGGTGGAACTCTGCCTGCTGGCTCTGCCTGCCGGGGTACTGCTGCTGTTACTCATGATTTATGTTGAATATACGTCAAGTTCAGTGTTATTTGATGTTTTGTGAAGTGTTTGAGTCTGTTTTAATCTTGCACAATAACTGCAAAAAGCTACTAGCGTTGTATGTTTGGGGATGGAGAGATTTCAACTCTCATGGGGTCACATTAGGACGCCAACACTGTGAACTCACAGACCCCTCGTTAGCAAGCTTGCTAGCCACTGCAAGCCTGCGTGAGGGGGGATGCTACACTATGGCAGCTTTACTGTCCCTGTTGATCCTATCTTTGGCGATAGGCGAACTCCTGTTTCGGACTTTCCCCCACTTCCTCCACATACTCGGAGGTAACCCGAGTCTACTCGAGGGAGGCCCTGCTGGCGCTGCGGGATAATGGATTCGCCCCACTTGGGTTTCTACCTGAGGACATCAGAGCGAAGCCCGCAGAGAAACCATACCGCAAGAAGAGGGGCTGCAGAGAAGGCGTCAGACAGCGGCTTCGCCAGAGAGGCAATAAGCCTCCGCTGCCTACTATCATCTTGAGCAACGTGAGGTTGCTACGAGGCAAGATGGATGAGCTTTGCTTAAATTGAAGACACTGTTGCCAGATAGCTCACTCGGTTAAAGCATCGCATTGCGAAGCAGAAGTGACTATCACGGCGAGGGTTCGAGCCCCGGTCGTACTATTTGGCAGTGGTCGGCGGCTTTTTCAGAAGTAGCATTCAATTGGCCAATGCGCTACAGGGATGCGAATTGGGAAGGGTCTGCCAGGAAGGGTAATATAAGTTGCTCTGTTCGTTCCTTAGGCACCTCCTTTTGGCCAGACGGGCGCTCGTCAGGAAGATTCTAAGCTTGTTCATGTGCGGGTATCCTCCGCCCTCATTCTGAACTTGCAACGATTCAACCAATGAGCGTATAAGAAGAGGTGGCTGACAGGCGCGTGCTTCGGAGGAGAGCTGCGAGCTGTCTTCACTCTTGGCAACAGGGGGTCGCATATGCGAAAGCCTTGTACATAGTTCCCCAACTGGACATTCCAGATTTGGGTGGAATTGGAGATGCCAAATTTAAAAAAAAAAAAAAAAAAAAAATTGAAGACACTATCATGAGTACAGAGATTCTCGTTTCTTGGTGTTTACGGAATCGTGGGTCCGGCAGGATATCCCGGAGTCCTTGGTGGAATTAGAAGGCTTCTCCTGCACAAGGGCGGACAGAAAGGACTCCTCTGGGAAGGTAAGAGGTGGGGGCTTGTGTGTTTACCTAAGAAACACCTGGTGTAAACAAAACACGATTAGAGAAATCAAATCATTGTGACTAGGATGTAGAACTGCTCTGCCTCTCCTTAAGACCTTTTTATCTCTGGAGAGAGTTCGGTAATATTATCAGCTATGCTGCATGTTTCCCCAAGTGGATTGCTTGGCCGAATGTGTTCAAACCAAGCTCCAGCGCATCCCAGGAGCCCCCACCCTTGTCCTGGGTGATCTGAATCACTGTTAATTAGAGTTAGCACTTCCCAGTTTTTAGCTCACATGGCCAAAGGCCATATAAGCTATTGTCATGGGTTTGCATCCAGCGTGGTCCGTGTCGTCTGTAAACTTTGGTCTTCTTCTCCAAAACTGCTGGATGGATTGCTCTGAAATTTTTTGTGGATTTTCCATATCAGGATAGGACTGAAGTTCGTTCAAGGCTTTTAAAAATTTTTTAATTTGAATTTTTGAGAAATTTTTGAAATTTTTGTTACAATGGAGCCTTATGGGAGGGAAATTTTTGATGGGCTCTATCTTTGAAACAGTAAGAGATAAGGTCATACTTACGATTAATCTTCACACCTTTTTTTGGCTGGCGATCCCCAATGTGTACAGGGTTAACTCCATTTTGTTTGGGGAAGCATTGGGTGTGGGATTTGTTTATGTATTTGCTTATCGTTTGTTTGGTTTTTGTTTTAAGTTGTTGGCTGCCAGTTGGAATCTTAAGTCTGTGTTTGATTATAATGCAACATTTTTTTTTCGGGACCCCACTATTATAGATTAGTAATAAAATTGATTCGATGTCTTTGGTCTCTTGGAATGTGCGTGGGCTGGGTGATCTTATAAAGCAAGGGAAAATCTTTGCGCATTTAAAGTCACTGAAATCAGATGTTATTTTTTTGCAAGAAAGCTACTCAGCATAGGAAACTTAGGGTTAATTGGATTTCACAGGTGTATCAGGCACCTTTCACATCTAAGACCAGAGGCGTTGCCATTCTTTTTCGAAAAATGGTACCCTTTCGTTTACATTCATCTATAATTGATCCGAATGGTAGGTTTATAATTTTAAAGGGTCATATTAATTTACTTCCCGATCTTCTGGTAAATATCTATGCGCCAAACACCGATGATCCAGGTTTTTTTGTAAGGTTTTTGATTTGATCCCGCATGAGGATTTACAGTAAGTCATATACTGATTGGGGGTGACTTTAATTGTTATCTGGATCCTTATTTGGATAGGTTTTCTTCTGCCTCCCCATCCAATATTTCTGCTATGCTTACTCTTAACAATTTAATGAAGACAAAGAAAGTAGTGGACATTTGGAGACTGCAGCACCCATCTGATCGCGATTACTCTCTCTATTCTCATGTACATAGATCGTATACGCGGATTGATTATTTTTTGGTAGATTCAAGATTAATTTTGATTATTGACGACACCAAATATCATAACATTATAATATCCCAGCGCAGTCCTGTCACTCTCAACCTTAAATTGCCCCTGCCTAACGAGTTTATAGTTGGCGCTTTAATCCCTTTTTACTAAGAGATCCGGCATTCAAAAAATTTATTATGAAGCACATCACACAGTTCCTTGAGACCAATGATAATAGTGAGGTGAATGATTCAATATTGTGGGAAACACTTAAAGTTTATGTGAAAGGACAAATAATTTCTTATGAAGCCAGTAAGAAAAGAGATAAACGTAGTAGATAGGAAGAAATTGAAAAGCAATTACCAGTCGCTGAACAGGCTTATCAAAACTCCCTGTCTCGATCAGATTATACAACCCCAATTCCGAAATAGTTGGGACAAAGTGCAAATTGTGAATAAAATCAAAACACAATGACTTTCAAATCACACCATCCAGTATTTTATTCACAATAGAATAGAGATAACATAGCAAATGTTGAAACTGAGAAATTTTACAATTTTATCCACAAAATGAGCTCATTTCAAACTTGATGGCTGCTACAGGTCTCAAAAAAGTTGGGACAGGGGCCTGTTTACCATGGTGTAGCATCCCCTCTTCTTTTTAACACAGAGTGGAGGCGTCTGGGCATTGAGGAGACAAGTTTCTTGAGTTTAGCCATTGGAATTTGATCCCACTGTTGTTTAATACAGGCTTCCAGCTGCTGGAGAGTTTTGGGTCTCCTTTGATGGGCTTTTCGGTTAATTATGCCCCAAATGTTCTCAATCGGTGAAAGATCAGAACTGCAGACTGGCCAGTGCAGCACACAAACTCTTCTACTACGAAGCCATGCTGTTGTAATAGCTACAGTATGTGGTTTTGCATTGTCCTGCTGAAATACACAAGGCCTTCCCTGGAATAGATGTCATCTGGAGGGGAGCATATGTTGCTCTAAAACCTTTATATACCTTTCAGCATTCATGGTGCTTTTTAAAACATGCAATTGTCCCACACCATATGAAATAATGCATCCCCATGCCATCAGAGATGCTGGCTTTTGAACTGAACGCTGATAACAGGAGGGGTGGTCTTTCTCCTCTTTAGCCCGGAGGACACGACGCCCATGATTTCCAACAAGAATGTCAAATTTGGACTTGTCTGACCACAGGACACTTTGCCACTGTGCTACAGTTCATTTTAACTGAGTCTTGGCCCACAGAACACGGCAGCGCTTCTGGATCATGCTCAACAATGGCTTCCTTTCTGCATGATAGAGTTTTAGGTGGCATCTGTGGATGGCCTGGCGGACTGTGTTTACAGACAATGGTTTCTTGAAGTATTCCTGGGCCCATTTAGTAATGTCAATGACAGAATCATGCCGGTGAGTGATGCAGTGGCATCTGAGGGCCCGAAGATCACGGCATCCAGTAAGGTCTTCGGCCTTGTCCCTTATGCACAGAGATTTTTCCAGTTTCTCTGAATCTTTTGATGATGTTATGCACTGTTGAGGATGAGACCTTCAAAGCCTTTGCAATTTGCCATTGAGGAACAGTGTTTTTAAAGTATTCCACAATTTTTTTTACGCGAGCCTTCACAGGTTGGAGAGCCTCTGGCCATCTTTACTTCTGAGAGACTCAGCCTCTAAGACATCCCTTTTATAGCCAATCATGTTACACACCAGATGCCAGTTAACTTAATTACTTGCTAAATGTTCTTTCAGCTGATTCTCTTATATATTAATGGCTTTTTCAGCCCTTTTTTGCCTGTGTCCCAACATTTTTGAGACCTGCTGCAGCCAGAAAATTTGAAATAAGCTCATTTTATGGATAAAATTGTAAAATGTCTCAGTTTCAACATTTGAAGTGCTACCTATGTTCTATTGTAAATAACATATTGGCTCATGTGATCTGAAAGTCGTTGCATTTTGATTTTTTTCACAATTTAGACTTTGTCCCAACTATTTTGGAATTGGGGTTGTAATAATATTCTTAAATTAAAATATGAATATAATTCTATCCTGGGAGAACAAATTGGTAACATATTACTTAAACTTAAACAGAGACATTTTGAGTTTGGTGACAAACCGCATAACCTACTGGCAAGGCAGTTAAAGGGAGAACAAGCAAAACAAGCTATTTACAAGATAAAGTCCAAATCTGGTACGATGCTCACCGACTTAAAGGCTGTATCAGCGATATGACGTCACTATTTTTGACAGTTTTTTTTTTTTTTAAATTTGGCATCTCCAATCCCACCTGAATCTGGAATGCCCAATTGGTGAACTATGTACAAGGCTTGCTCGTATGCGACCCCTTGCTGTCAATTCAGGAGAGGGTAGACAGTTCATGGCTCTCCTCCGAAGCACGCGCCTGTCAACCACCGCTTCTTATACACTCATTGGTTGAATCTTCGCAAGTTCAGAACGAGGGCGGAGGATACCCGGACACGACCAGGCTTAGAATCTTCCTGACGAGCATCCGTCTGGCCAACAGGAGGCGCTTGAGCAACGAACAAGGCAACTATTGTAATCCCTACCCGGCAGTCCCTTCCCAATTTGCAACCCTGTAGCGCTATAGCCAATTATGCGCTACTCTGAAAAAGCTGCCGACCACTGCTGGCTGGTACGAAGCGGGGCTCGAACCCGCGACGTGATAGTCACTTCTGCTTCGCAACGCGATGCTTTACTGAGTGAGCTATCCGGCAGCCCCCTACTATTTTTGACAGTTGAAACGTTCTCAAAACACAACAGAGCCGCTCGCCCCTCCCCTTCAGAAGCTTGTAACATGAACGTGTTTTTCTTAAAGTGAAACTTCTGAGTAAAGCTGCTTTCACACCGGATGCAAAACAAATTTTTTTCGCGACAGATTACATTCAAAGTCAATGCAAAGACGCGAATAAAGGCGAAACGCGTGTATTTGCATCTTTGCATTGACTTTGAAAGTAATCTGTCGCGCGAAAAATTCATTTCACATCCGGTGTGAAAGCAGCTTCAGAATGGCTCACTCAGCTGGGTAAATGGTCGTGTACAGCTCGTTGTGATTAACACCCGGTAGCAACAATGACGACCATTGCCAGACGATAAATTTACACCATGAGTACTAACCAGAGAAAAAATGTTATTAAACGAACACAAACTCTGGTTTTATCATACAAGATTAGCAAACTCACTAGCTTGCCAACCGAGAATTAGCGAAGGTTGCTAACTCGCTCCAAAGAGGAAATATCGATCTCTCTACTGTTTGATTCATTCTGACCAGCAAGATAGCCTTACAAAAACAATACACGAGCTTCCCTCAATTTTGCTTGGGATGACAATTTACAATTCACATCCAACCAAGTTAGCACCAGCTCTACTCACCTCAAGTAGAAACAAGGCAACCTGAACGTCAGAATTAAAACCATTCAACTCCCGGAATTCTCTCCAACGTTGGTATCCTTTCCCTATGTTTATTTGGGACTTCGCATAGCTGGGATTGCATTCCTTTTTCCTCGACATGCACTCGTTCGAACGTCTTTTTTTCGGTTTGGCTTCCACCATGCTTCACTCTGCCGCATCGGTAGTGCCACAGCAGTTCCTGTCGTTGCTCAGTCCCACCCACTTGCTGTGCATGAGTACGGAACTGGCGCAGAAGACCCACCCCTGCCCTCCGATTCGTTGGAACACTTTTGCTGATGTTTGGGGACGCGGGTAGGTCCCCACGAGTTTGTGTATCTTTCTCAGTGTCTACCTAGCTGTAGGTGGCCTACAGAGACTGGAGTTTTTCACCGCCCACTCATGAGAGGAGCTGCTAACAGTTTGTGAGGAAAAATCTACTGTACGTGACAAATTATGTTTTGGCTCAGAATCGCAGATACAACCTTTAAGGGATATTAACAAATGATTCAGGGAATTCTATTCAGAAATTTATACCTGTTTGTAGCACCATTCCTGGATCTCACCTTCATCAAAGTGTTTAATATCCCGGTCTAAACACTTGTTGTTTCTGTCACTCTTCTCCATGATGTGATCATACACATGAAGAAATTTAATTGGGGGTATTAAATCAGTGGTCGAGTCGGTGATATATCCGACATCCTCGAAAGCTGCGGTCGCGCTTACAGCCTCGGTCGTGGGGCCTGTATTTTCTTTCGTGAGCCTCTGTTCGTCAACAATCGCTTCAATCAGTTCAGCCTTTTTACGAACATTTTGTGTCACCAGGGGTCATGTGGGAGCATTTCCGGCCAACTTTGAACCGGGTCCACTCTCACAAGTTTTCAATTTTGATCAACATTTTGGGTGTTTTGGGTCAAACTACATCCCATTTGGGTCACCAGGGCTCATTTCGGGCCAACTTCGATCCAGTTCCACTTTCACAATTTTTTTTTATTTTCAAAAACAATTTAGATATTTGAGGCCAAAATACAATCCTTTTCCATCACCAGGGGTTATTTGGGATCTGTGACCATTTCGTGCCAACTTTGATCTGCCTTCAGTTTCAGAAATCTTCAATGCCTGTAAACATTTTGGCCATTTTCTGCCAAAGACCCTTTTGGATCACCAGGAGTAAAATTTTAACCAATATATTTCACATTTCGGTACCAAAGAGTCTGAACATTTTGAATATTCTTTGCAGTTTGAATAGCCATGTAAGCTACGAAGTAGACTGTAGACTTTTATTTCCAGTATGTGAAATGTGGGACTAGAAAGGACAAAGTGCTTGATAAGTGTTGCGGGAACATTAAAAATGCTTATAAAACTAAGGACCTCCCTCCCATAGCCAACTCAGATCACGCGACAGAACATCTCATGCCAACTTATAAATCTGCACTAAAGTCAAGCAAGCCCCAATCTAAGACTGTGCTGCAGTGGATGGAAGACAGTGTGGAAAAGCTGAGGTTCTGTTTCCTAACCACTGATTGGAGCATCTTTCATACCAACATGGAGTTGGAGGTGGAGCTTGCTGAGGTAAGGGATGCTATAACTGAATATATGAAATTTATTTACCCTAATCAGAAAAACGCGGATCAGAAATGACCCGGAGCATGAAAAAAATGTTCATATTTTTTACAAATCTCAATCTATTGATCCCAATTTTTTTTTTTTTGAACCAAATTTTGCTGTTTTACGGAGTGTAAAAATTTTTTAGGATCACTTGAGCGGTTTTTATGCATTAATAAAATTGTCAACCGGGTCAGTACTGACCCGAGCGAATGTTGACACTTATTTCATGCTGAAATTCTGATTTTGTCAGCTAATATTGGTTTTCTTTTGCAGGAATGTAAAGATGTGAACCAACCAAAAGAACAAGATATACAACCAAAAATAATAGTTATGCTTAATCTAACTGTGCTTGCAATTATAAAGCTATTTGCGTCAATCAGTTACTATTGATTCATATTCAGTGGATATTATCTTGCTTATTACTTGATTTCATTCAAGCTGAGTTATTGAAAGGATCGTTTAAATATCTTAGAAAAACAAACTTTTTGTTTACCTTATGTAAATGGTTATTTTCATACAGTGGTTTGACTGGTATGAGGTGCTCAAAATCAGTCAAAATCGTTACTTTACGTTACTTATAAATTCATAAAAAAGAAACTACTCGTTTATAAATACTTCTTTTATATTTGGTATGTAATTTCATTATTAGTGTACCAAGCATGAAATAAAGTGTCAACAAGATTGTAATTTCAATGTTTGAGTTATTAAGGAAAATGAATTTTCAATTTCACACTTTTCTACATGTACAGAGAAATTTGAAACTTCCATATGGTTTTAATCCCATTTATTTCAAACATACATAAAAGTAGAGAGTTTATCCTTTCAAATGAGCTAGTGATGAGGAGGTATTCTGAAGTGGATTCAAAACTGGTTGCAGGACAGAACACAAAGAGTGGTGGTCAGTGGTATCTCGTCTGAGCTAGGTATGGTGGGGAGTGCCGTCCCCCAGGGATCGGTGTTGGGACCCCTGCTGTTCCTCATCTACATTATGACCTTGATAGGAATATTGAGAGCAGATTAGTGAAATTTGCAGATGATACTAAATTGGTTTGGCAAATAGTTTAGAGTCCACTAAAGTGATTCAGGATGATTTGGATAGAATCCAGAATTGGGCAGAAATGTGGCAAATGAAATTTAATTTAGCAAAATGTAAAGTTGTACATGTAGGTAATAAAAACATTAGACGGGATTACTTCATGGGAGGTTTTAAACTCGAATGTGCTCCACAAGAGAAGGATCTGGGAGTGATTGTTGACCAAACCCTCACAGGCTCTAGCCATTGTGCCGTAGCAGTTAAAAAAGCCAATCGGATGCTGGGATACATTGCCAAAAGTATTGAGTTCAAATCCAAGGAGGTGATGCTTCTTTTGTACAACACATTCGTCAGACCACATCTAGAGTATTGTGTACAGTTCTGGGGACCATACTTTAAGAAAGACATAGAGGCTTTAGAGAAAGTTCAGAGAAGAGCCACGAAGCTAATTCCGGGTATTAAAGATGAAAGCTATGAGAAGAGGCTGAAGATCCTTAATCTCTTTAGTCTTAGGAAAAGGAGACTGAGGGGTGATCTGATTGAGGTCTTTAAATATGTTAAAGGGATTAACAAAGTGAATTATGTAGGATTCCTTCAACCAAGTGTTGTTAGTAGAACTCGGGGTCACAAATGGAAGCTGACCAAAGGTAAATTTAGCACTGATATTCGGAAATATTTCTTCACCCAAAGAGTAATTTCGGTGTGGAACAGCTTGCCTGACCATATTGTTGAGGCAGAGACCTTGGGAGTTTTCAAGAGCAGGCTTGACTTAAAGTTAGATACCATTGAGTCATTGAGTATCTGAAGTGATATATTCACGATAGTACAAAGAAACTGGCGAGCCTAGTTGGGCTGAACGGCCTGTTCTCGCCATTCATGTTATGTTAAATGAGCTAGTTAGATTTTTTGTGAATTTTTAAAAATTCAGGTCAGTTCTGACCCACGTTTTACACCAACGTAAGTTTTTAGGTTTTACTGATGAGGGTTAAAATATGAACGATATAGTTCACAAAAAAGATGTCCTACACTATCCAAATAATAAGCCTTACATTACAAAGGAGGTTGAAGCCTGTATTAACTGGAAGAAGTGGGCTTTTAGAAACAAGAACATGGTTGGTGCGTGCGGATAAAAACACTTGTGGACCAAGTGTTCTCCTAACCCTTGTAAATCTACCTTCAAGGAATGGACACATTCTCCAGAGTCTGATGCGATCAGGTTTATTGTAAGTCACTCAAAGTGAAATACAAAACCCAGGCTGGTCTGCGCAAACCATATAGCATTCATTCTTCTTCAATCACCCGACACAGACTGACCACTGACTGTCCGACCCCTCGTATTTATTACCGTTTTGGCACGTTCCTCTTGGTGGGATTAAATGTGACTCTTCCCACCTTATCCAACATTTTTACTTTCTGATTGGTTCATTGTCATATAGCAACACTCCACCCTTAGTTAAAAGCTTGCCATTACATCATGGTGTAAATTCATTTTTGGCCGCCAGGGATGCTCGAAGACCGTATTTTATCCTCCCAGACCTAGGGTTTACTTGAAGGCCAGTGTGGATGCCCAAGTTGGCTGGATTCCTGGATATTTCCAGAATAAACTGGAGTGAGCCGGCTCATATGATGAAGCTGCTTATTGCTTGACTACCAATATGGTCATTCCAGAAGATTAACTCATCTAGCCAGCCTTGGTCGGCCTGCTAGGGCCCCTGTTATCTTGTTTTTTTGGCAGATTTATGAGTTTTTGTTTCTTCACTGCTCCACATTCTTGCAGCAGTTTTAAGGGGCCACAAGAACCTGGCTGAGTTCTCTCTGTTGAACTGTGATTATAGTAATACTCTGAAGTTAGAATCTTTTGGGATATTTTTCCCACCACATGCGGTTGCAGCACAAAAGGAGCTTAATCATATGCGCAAGAAAGCTAGAAATAAACACAGAACTAATTTGGAACTGAGCTTCAGTAGTATGGACAATAAAGAACTGTGGAAATTAATGAAGGGTATTACAAACATGAGCTTTGGTAGGAAACCACTTGTTACAACCATAGACTGTATAAAACATGGACGTAGCTTCCATGATGTCACCCACAGGTAGAGCTGAACGATTTGAGGAAAATATCTAATTGCGATTTTTCTGGCAGATTATTGCGCTTGCGATTTAATTCGCAATATTTCTTGGAATCAAGCTTCAGTTCAATATTCACCATGTACAGTAATAGTTATAAAGCATGTGACAAAATTACTATATAACACCATCAATACATTAGATACTATATATTCTAATGCAAGGATGAGAACTAAAAGCTTAAGAATTGCTTTCAACATGTATTTATTGCCAAGGATAATTATTAGAATAACGTTATTAGGTAGGTCAGTGTTTTATGGCTCAAGACAGCGACAGTTAAAGTTAGAGGGAGAAAAAAATAATTTAAAAATGCCACAATTTAAAAAAAAAAATAGGATGTATGTTGTCAACAGTCTGACACTGAAATACTTAAATAGATGGGTCATTCTATTATCACTCAGTCAAATAATCAAAATAAAATGACCCTACCTCTGCCCTTTCGTTAACAAAAAAAAAAAAAGTCAGACATTAGTAGGTGGGTCTTTCACTTATGGCTCAGCAGCATCCAAATATTGCACAATCTATCAGTAATCAGTGTAACATTTTTCCTGAAACAATTGTCATAATTAAGTGGGGGTCATCATTTCTTTTTGCCCCAACTTCACTAGCATGTTAGCTGTATCAGTGATTGCAAAACATGTCTGTTACAGCTAGCTAACTGGGTAAAGTTAGGGCAAAACCAAATCACATCGCTTCAATATGATTATTTACAAGGATTTTCTATAGCTAACGTTAGCTAGCTAGATGGCTGTAAAATTAAAAAAGTAACGTAGTTTCACAAGTGATCGCACTCACAGCAGTACGGCCAAATATACTCAGTGCCTTCGGGAGTGGAATTGCCTAAGCGTCACCGCCCCCCGGTACGCTGTATGAAGTTAAACGAATGGGCCTGCAACGAGACAGCGATAATTTCACTGGTCAATATGGAACCTGGCATTCTATTAGTGGGTGATTTTTGACAGGAATGTACCGCAAAAAACAAAAAATCCGAGCGCGTGTAGAAATGTTTCCTGTGCAAGCAGAAACGTTTCAAGCGCGCAGAAGCAGTCATGAGCACGAAGAGAAAAAATCTGAGCGCGAGCAGCAGTGTTCCTAGTGCAAGTATACATGTTTCAAGCACAGAGAGACAGTTGTGTGAGGGGAAAAGGCTGAAGTTTGCCTACAAAAAATCCGTCCACGCAGCAGCAGATCCAAGCGCAAGCGGGGGCCATTTTAATGCAAGAGCAGAATTTTGGGGGAAAACCTAACAAAATGGATGCATGAAATTGATTTGTCTGCTCTCACATCGAAATACCACGCTCTTGAATAAAGATTGGGATTTACCTCCATACGCGTGTGGCATGCCACATCTGATTGATGAGATTGACTCGGCATGACTGTCGCTCCAGGAAGTCAGCGTGTAGTTGTACAATAGGAGATGCAACAGATCCTGGGTCAGTCAGAAGCGCTGCATAGCGTCAGTCTTAAATTGCAGCCTCTGCGATTACATTATTGCATTGTTTCAAATCGCGATTTTGATTAAAAAACGATAAATCGTTCAGCCCTACCCCCAGGTTTCTGAATATCCACTCTGAAGCAAATTTGTTTGCCATCTTGGCACTTACTTGACTCCGTCCACCTCCTAGCTAATCTAAAAATGGGAAAAAAGGTGGGCCGTTGCTGGTGCTGAGGCGGGCCCAATGGGCGGGCCGAATGGAGCCTGTTTGCTGAAACACCCCCTTTAGCTCGCAGCTACCAAGCTAGCTACGGCTTCCATACTAGACTAAAAAGCTAATTCAGCTCGATGCTACCTGGTTCACTAAGGCCGAGATGCTGGGTCATGTCTGCCCTAGTAAAGGAATGGATCCTGCCAAGTTGCTTGCAGTGGCGGGTTGAACACTGTTTATATTCATGAAGTGGTAGGGCGACTAATGCTGTACACCGCTGGGAAGTTGCGGCAGTTGGCTCACTGAGTATCAATATGCAAAGCAGCAGCAAATGCAGTTCCATAAGATGTTGCTGTGTGAATCTATTGAGTGTATAACTTCGGCAATCAAGTCCTCCAAATGCCCCAGGGAATCAGCTGAGGGACCCCGTCATCTGGTAGTGTGCTTTCGTGGTTCTAATGTTGTAGCAAACTAGACAGCTACGTTGGCAACCTCTTAGGGAAGCGGTGACGGTTTTCCAACCCCTGACTGACACCTTTTGTTCAAAAGTATGTTTACCCTAAATTCTGACACTTTTCTGTTACGGTATTACTTTGCTGCATGCCAGTATAATAACTGTGGCAGGCGTACACTCCCGCTGGCACAACTGGACATCTTGGGCAAAAGCTAAATGGGGGATTACTGTATTCATTCTCTGGCTAGTTGCCTAGTTAACGAACTAACGCTACTTCATGTTAACATATAATGTTATATGAAATAATATAAGAATTTCATCACCTTAGAAAATAGACCACAGACTCCTAACCAAACAGCAAGACATTATCATCCTGATATTTTGATAAAAATTCTCCAGTCAGAAACACGGCCAATGGATCAAGTTCCGTGGCTCGAATGAGCCTAGGCAGGATAACGGCCCACAGACGACTAGATAAGGCCAAGGGTTAGCAGCTAGACTAGCCGAGCTAAAGTAACCCCCCCTCCTTCAGACAGCCAGGCTAGACCAGGGGGGAGCGGCAGGGCTTGACGTTCCTACTCTATAGCCTGGGGCCGTGTAGGCCTGTGCTCTAGGCGAGCCATGACATAACCGGATGAGACGACTCCTGTCCATAGACTGTGTAATTCAAGGTTCTGTCACTCAAAGTGGCCACGCCCTTAATTATGCAGAAATTCAAGCCGTTAAATAGTACAGTGACAAAAAAAAATTCAATCCCCCCACAGTTCTCACGGAGGGAAAATTAGCCATAGAGACAAAAACCGTATTTTGAACCAGGCTGTAAACATGTTTATTTTTGCTGTAAAATTGGGCTTTTTAACATGGGGGTCAATGGGGATTGACTCACTTTTGCAGTCAGCCTCAAGTGGCCAATCGAGGAACTGCAGTTTTTGGCACTTCCGTATTTGCTTCACTTTTCAAACTCGGAGATTGCTGCTTGGTTACAACCAATGACCTTGAAAGAGCAAATGAACTGAATTACTTTTTTCTTAGATTTGATACCCAGGACTTCTCACAGGAGGGGGTGGAGGCCCTGGCCGCCATTCCTCCTGTAGCTACAGCTGAGAGACTGGTGATTGATCCTAAGCATGTTGACGCCATCTTTAGCAAGGTAAAAAATGAAAAATCAATGGGTCCAGATGGCATTCCAGCATATTTGATTAAATGTTGTGCGTCTGAATTAACTGGTGATTTATCCTGATGTCATGCCTTGTGGTTAAAGTCTCCAATTATCTCAGTTCCAAAAGTCCCTTGTCCCTCAAGGACTTAAACCTATAGCTGAAAAATCAATGTTTTGGTCCAGATGGCATTCCAGCATTAAATGTTAAAGCGCCTGAATTAACCGATTCCTTCTATTTATCAAAAATCCCAAGGTATGATGTCAGTGCCTGAAATGTGGTTAAAGTCTCTAATTATCTCAGTTCCAAAAGTCCCTTGTCCCTCAACAAATAATGACTTAAGACCTATAGCTTTAACAGGTGTACTTATGAAGTGTTTTGAGAAGTTGGTAGTGGACATGCTAAAGACGGATGTTGCTCATCTCTTAGACCCCTCCCAGTTTGCTTATAGGCAGGGGAGGAGTACAGTGGATGCTGTTGTTAGTGTAGCGCACCTAATCAGCAAGCACTTAGAGGATCCAGAGGCTTATGCAAGAGCTCTCTTACCAGACTTTAGCTCTGCTTTTAATACGATACAACCACACCTACTTGTCCAGAAGTTGAATGACCTGCAGATCAGTCTGTTTCTTATTCATTGGTTTTATCATTTACTAACCTTAAGACCTCAACAAGTCAGATTAAATAATTCTCTCTTTGATGTTAAATATTGCAGTACTGGCATGCGCCAAGGCAGTGTGAGTGCGCCGTTTCTATTCATACTGGACACAAATGAATGTAGAAGCACTAAGCCTAATAATCAAGTCTTCAAATTTTCTGATGACACATTGATCTTAAGTTTGCTATGTGCAGACGACTGCTCATCAGTCACCACCTTATTTTAAATTCCAAAAAAACTAAAGAAATGATTTTTGACCCCAGGGGTGTGCGGGTCCATGACCCTGTCATTATGGGTAACAATCAAACTGAGCAGGTGTCCTCCTATCAGTATTTGGGAATTATGTTGGACAATAATCTAAGCTGGAGTGCTCATATTGACTATCTGTGTGGCAAGCTGGCCATTTTCTACGTAGGCTTAGGCTGTTTGATGTGAGCACTGAAATCATGTTAACATTCTACTCTGCTGTGCTGGAAAGCTCAATCAGATACGGCATGGCCGCAGGGTTCGGTACCCTCACAGTCAAGTCCAAATCAAAAATTGTGAACATTGTGAAGACGGCCATGAAAGTGATTGGGAAGAAAGACCATCAATCCCTCTAAACCATCTTTGAGAGTTCCGTAGTTAGACAGGCACACAGAATCTTTGATGACCCTTCACATGTTCTACACACTGAATATGAATTACTTCCATCAGGCAGACGATATAGAGCCAGCAGGTGTAAATACAACCGCTTTAAGTTTTCCTTCCTCCCTTTCTCCATAGCATTGCTAAATAAATGGTAGAGAGGAGGCATTACCACTAGCTGTTGATCCTCTAGCATCCCCCTCCCCCCTTCCCCCCCACCCCTCTCCCCTCAGTGCGGAGGCCTCATTGCTGTTGATTCACTGCCCCACCCCTTACCTTTTCCTCCCTCACCTCCTCTTGTTGTGTACCTGAAGTGGTGCATGATGGTTTGCTGACCCTATTTTATATAGGTCACTGGGGCTAAAGTATTGTTTCTTTTTAAACTGATTTCTATTTATGTTTTTATTTTTGAGTTTTATCGGTTGTAGGGGACTTTTTGTCTACCACCCAATTTTTAATTCTATATTAGTTTTTTCATTAATCTTAGTGATGCCTACGTATTGTGCACTTTTATAGAGATGCTGCTGTCCAATCTCACAGGGCAATGTGCGATTTGTAATTTTTCTATGCTGCTCTGGCAGTTTAGCTTATGTGATTGTCTGTCAGTTTTGTAACCGTGTGTCTAATGTGAAGTACTGTTTTGCCTTAGATTATGTTCTGTCTGGTACAGTATGTGCATTGAACTGCAGAGTTGCAGCTGTATGCAGCACTTCTTTGCCCGAGACAAATTTCCCTTCATGGGACAATAAAGTTCATCTCATTTCATGTCAATTATTTAGCAATTAAATTTCAGACTTTATGGACGCCGGCATCTAAATCTGCGCAGAGGGGTTAATTTTCCATCCAAGCGAGTGAGCACTTTTTGTGTATTAATGCACTTATCAGTTGCCATCCTGCCATCACTGGCGTGCTTGTGCACTTTTGTGGCAGGAACGCAGAGAGAAAGACCCGCAGAAGTTATCAAGCCACCGCCATAAAAGTTTGCGATTTGCAATTATTTACAGACCATGGGTTGTTTGCAAGTAAGCTCAAAACGGAGATAGTAGGGTCTGCAATAGCCTCTGCAATGGAGGCTGCTCAGGAAATAAAATAAAGTTGACTGCTATTCAGTGGAAACGCATGCAAAGAAATGAAATGCCTTATCTTCAGTGTGTGGATGTAAAAACTTACAAGGGCACCACCTTGGCACAAAAAGTAGGTTTTTTTAACTATTGGGCTGGTCTTAGCTATGTCTGACTTTGTGATATGAGTTTACACGGAGTGCACTAGGCCTGACTGGATATGTTTGTAACTGTGCGTGAACTTATGATGCTTGTGCACACAAAGCGAAGATTGTTGCCAAGCAGTATTCAATATCATTTAATAGTTCACTCTAACTTCTTTGTTCAAACAAGCTAGCTACAGGTTTGTTTGCTATGGATAATACCACCCCAAAGAAGGGGAAAAGTAATTTTCAATGGGTGACATCCACAAGAAGTACCAGCTCAGTTTCTGAAGAGAAGGTCCGCTACATTTAATTTTATCAAGGACTCTCTTTTGAAAATCAGGCCATTTTTCTTGAAAGCTGTGCCAGTATTCGTGCATTATATGAAACACTTTCACCAGGAAAATTAGTGACAATGTGTGAAACCTTTGTGCATGACCTTTAAACTTTTAATGGTCTTAACAACAAATCATAGGTCATAAAATTAGCAAGAATTAAACAAATATACTCCTGAGCCCTTCTGTGCCTCAATTTACATGAAGTGAAACTCCCTCCCTGAGAAGCCGAGTTGCTTCACAGTGAAAAGTCATTTAATGCCTTAGGGTACAGGAGAATATCGTAGAAAAGTTTCCATCCCATAATTGAAATGTTGTTTTCTAAAGAGAAATGACCAGATGTCATTTTTCAACTATTCTTTTAGGTGAAAGCTGACCGCGAGTTTACCCATGAGCTGTAAACATATGTAGAAATAAAACAGAGAAGTTATCTCATCCTAAGTTACTTTATGTTCTTGTTTAATTTTTGATTTTTAATTTGCTGATCAATGATTTTTTTGTAAAGACCATGAAATGTTATTGATATTGCACCATTTTAGACTTAGCCCATTTTTGTTTTTTTGCCAAGGATTGCAAAAGTATGCTGACTATCTCTGTCCATATTCTAGCCATTTTCCTACTTCCTTTCTCCTTTTTCCATTTTCTCTTTCTCTATCTGTTTGTTTTGTATCTCCCTCTGTGGTTATCAATATGCCCAGTGTCACGTGTAGTGTCATATTGTCTTTTGTCACCTTGTCATTTCATGGAGCATGAGCAAAATTAGGTCTTTCTTCTCTCTTTCTTTCACAAACACTCTCCCAGCACTCCCTTGTTTGACATTAACTTTTTAAAAAGAAACTGTTGCAAGTGTTTTTGTGTTTCATTACACAGGTTCTAGAGCACATGTCTGTTTCAGCTTAGTCGCCACAAGAAGTATGCATTCTGAATTGCCCAAATGGTTTGGCTTTCATTCCATGAGATCCACTATGTCCAAAAAAGCCCATGTTCACTCATGAAATTGTTTGCATGGAGGCAGAAACAGAGTCTGTGAGTCAGAAAACTGTTTTACATGCTTGGTATGGTTCCTCTGCAGGTCCACTTCGAATATGACAACAGACTTGTGGATTTTTCAAGTGCCAAAAACTCTAACTGTGCTTTTGCTGAGTTAAACTCTGCTGAGGTGTGTGCATCTAGGCAAAATAAATTTGCCAGATGAGTGACAGGTGCTTACTGTTGCTCAGTTGTGTCAATTTCTCTCATAAAAGTTCCTGAGGGTTGAGTTGTTCTTTAACCTTTTTATGTTAGGAGATTGAATTTGTTGGTCAAAGGCAAGTATCAAATGCCTGAAGTGAAAATCACAGGAACAGGCTAAATATATCTGAAAATATGTCTGACAAACGAGTTTACGTGCTCAAAGAATTGAAGGACTTATGCAGGATTGAACAGAAACTGGGTACAAACTCTGGTTGTAGCACTGGCACTGGGTACAACTCAGGATCAGCTGTTTGCAAAGTCTTGAAAAGAAAGGAACAACTTGTGGGCTAGATGGGTCACAGGAACTGCAGTTAATGACAGACTCATACGCTCTCAGAAAAAAAGGGTCTCATGTCCAAAGATGACCTCTTCTTAGTTCTTAATGGAACCAACAGTAGCTGTGAAGTGTGAAAGCTATTTGAACAATCTAGGCAGAAAAATAACCCTTGAAATCTAGGTAGGAGTTTTCAACTGAATTGAAGAAGAGCCTTTTAGAGCCATTTTTTTTTCTTAGAGTATTACAGCTGAGAAGAATTACATTTTTAACTCCTGAGAATTATCTTTTGACAGTTATCTCTTGTTATGATTATATTTTTTTCTCAGACAACCCCAGCCTCCTCAGTCATGTCCCCGTCACAGTGCAGGTTCTGGATGTGAATGATAACCCTCCCAAACTGGTGACCGAGAGTGAGGTCATCGTGTGCGAGAGCACCAGGTCAGGACAGGTGAGGCTCACACGTGTTTCTATAAAAATGGCCGGCTGAATAAATGAACAAATGAGGTAACAAATGAATGAATGACAATTAAGTGCCAAAATGAAATAAATAATTTGACATTAGGTGTTTGGAATTGTAGTTGAAGATGTGTGCAAATGTTTGGAGGGGAGGGTGTGGGGGTTCTACTCTTGTACTCCCAGCTGGACTTCTACCCTCAACACTAACACAGACAATATGCTGTATTCCCATGGCTATTAATCTATGGCCAAAATTGGTGAAATATTTGCCTGGATGGAAATTGCAGATGGAACTTGCAGCTGAATTTTAAATTATTTTACCTGTTAACATTTTATTTGGTATCCCAAACTGACTGGGGCACAGCAAGACAGTATAGGCATTTAAGACATAAAATAAACTTTTTCCTATAACCGAGTACAATTGTCCTTTTCATATCCATGCTGAAAATGGACTGCATTATGAGACAATTACCAAGCAATATCATCATAATGTGGTGTGCTGATGTGTTATTCTGCTTTTTTTTTAAACCCATACTTTCCCAAAATTGCGAATTTGCTGTCTCCTGGCTATGGTCTACCATGGATGCACAGCATTAAATACATTATTACCTCTGCCAAACGAAGTTGGCGGGAGGTTATGTGATCGGTGCCGTTTGTTTGGTTGTCTGTTTGTTTGTGAACAAGATAAGTCAAAAAGTAATAAACGGATATCTCTGAAATTTTGCGGGTGGGTAGCTATTACATCAGGGATGGACCCTATTGATTTTGATCGCGATCAGTCAAACAATATGGCCGCCACGCCAGCCATCTTGAAATCCTATGACACGTGATAACTGAACTTTGCTCCCACTCACCAAGATTTGGACTGTGCTGCCTTGGCGGCGGTTTGGACTCTAGGAGTGCCTCTAGTTCTGATGTGCAGCTATGCTGTCCTTTTCCCTCCAACAGGTTATTCAGACCATCACTGCAGTGGACAAAGATGATTTTGCAAATGGGCCACGCTTTACATTTGCTGTTCCGCAGAATCTCCCTGTAAATCCCAACTTCACCATCAAGGACAATGAAGGTATTGTATGTCTATGCACACAGCAGTTCTTTTTTTTAACTCTTACCATAATCATAGAATTACTTAATGTTGCCTTGCTTCTGTTTCTCTCTCTCTCTCTCTCTCTCTCTCTCATAAATTCTGTTATATATAATTTACATCAGATCACGTGCACTGTGGTGTACATCCTTGAAACTCATGACTCACTGAAATTGCTTGACTGAGTATTTGATTTTTGATAGATGTAAAAAGTTGTGGAAGTCATGTCTGTATGGAGATTTGGCCACCCCCTGTCTTTGGTCTTTACTCTCTGAGCTGGATTCACTGCACACTTGAGTTCAAATACTACATTTTATGAGTCAGGTGGAGATGAGATTCTAGTACTGGCTAGCAATCATTGTGGACCTTTGAAGTAGAGTTTTACCTCAGAAAGTGGAGGGCTCAATTTGCAGCCTGCTGCTTTGTTTGTTTTTCTTGGGCATGCCTCACCTGTTCCCCGTTTCCAATATATTAAATATAAAGTGTAAAGCCCCCTTATGGGAGTTACCCCAGCAACCATGCAGATCTTCATCAAAATGAGCCAATAGCTTTTAAACTTCCCCTTCGTCTTCTTCTTCTTCTTTGTAATCTTCATCATCTTTTGCTTTTCTCATTGTCTTTTCTTCTTCTTCTTCTTCTTCTTCCTCCTCCTCCAGGAAAGTTATTTTTGGGTATATTTAGATCCCACTGGTGGATGCTGGGGTCGAGGAGGGCTGTTATCTAGTAGTAGGCATGAGTGGTGCAGCAACAAGAAAGCTGCTCAAATAGCCTGCCTTGCAGAGGGGGAGAGCAGTAGCAGATATGCATTGGAGTGTCTATGAGAATGAGGGCATATCTTGGGGTGTTTGCCTTGATCTAGCTCTACTAGCTGCCCCAACTTCTGTCAGCCAATTGACATGTAAACAGATAATAGGTACAAATAAATATAATGAGAGATTTGCATCTAAGTTCTGAGCCTGACACGCCTTATGGCCTACAAAGCTTGCAGAGAAGAGAGCAGGAAGAGATATTCCCCTAAACAGGAAAACCCTTCTTTCAGAGGGGCAGGGCCATTGAGTGTACATAGAACTGGAGAGGCTGTCAGAGTGAAAAGTTGAAGAAACCAATATGGCGTCCAGTGCACCACACCTCTCAATTTCCCACTGACTATAATGGAAAAATTCCTGTCATTATTTTGTTATTTAAGGACATAATCGTATTTCCTTCCCATGTAGTACTGGAATAGATATCAAGAGCCATTCCATGAAAAAATGGCACTTTTTGAAGAAGTTGAAGAGTTGACCCCCCTGTAATTGAATGAAACTTGGCACAGAGGTACATATAGGTGTCTCACGGAAAAAGCCAAATATTTAGGTCTGTATCTCACTTTGCCTGCCGGTGGCGCAACCTGGAAGCCACTAAAGAGGCTCAGTTTTACTGTTGACACCACATTTTACATCAACTATCATGACTTATGGGTACACAGTACCTAATATGTTATACTTTTATCATGATCTGTGACACTTAAAGTCTGCAAAGACATCAACACTACATCGGCGCCAAGCTGGGTAACTACCTTATTGAGCCGGAATTATTTGAAATATGAAAATAAAAATTGAAAATTTAAATGGGAATAAAATAATATCCCAGACATATACCAATCTAGAATAGTTTATTATGTGTTTACCCACAACAAGACTATCAACTTCAGGGAATGGTACCTTGGTATCTTGCTGGGTTAGTGCAATGGATGGCCGGAAAGATAGTTGAAATTGATTTTTGGTGCATGTTTGCAGTATATTTTCTCAGTAATCCAGATATGTACTGTGGTGGTAAATGCCGTTCGTTGTGCTTTTGGAACTCTATTTTCAGGAAAACCAAGCATTTCTTCGGTAGTATCCATACTTTCAAGCTCAACGAAGCCAAAGTTGGAGGAAAACTCAAACGGACCATTTCATAGGAGATTGTGCCTATGTTTAGGAGGGATTATTTCGTTTACCCAGCAAGATAGAGGTCTGAAATTCTCTGGATACATACTGTAGTCCCTTTGGGGTATATTACAGCATTAGTAAAATCTCAATGGTAGTATTTTCAGCGCAGATGATATTCAACATCAAAAGTTGGAAAATTTTTCCCCCAGGGGGTGCAGTAGACTGGATGTAAATGCTGGCCATCCCCAGCAATGTACCAAAGAAATTGTTTTTTAATTGTGATACACACAGCTACTTTTCTCTGAAAATAAAGAGTTTAGCTTGGTACTATGCTGGGTGGATTGCTAGCTGACCAAAGGTGCGTTCTCAAGAGTTGAAGTTCCACTGAACAAAATATTCCATACTCCCAGACATAAACCAAAGTTCTGTCTTTTGACCTATGTAAAGTACATGCACAGTTATTCATAAAATTTGTAATCTCTTTCGTATAAAGCTGGGTTGGTTGTAAAGTGGAGGTGATTTTAAGCATTACAAATGCACCATACATGTACAACGTACTATTACCAAGTACGGGTACAGCGCAGTCAAAAATGTACACATCATAAAATATGACCATTCCAAAATTTTTAAATCCCAAAAAAGAACTAATGTAAAAGGCGTACCACCATAAGTACGTATGCAGACATGCATCAACAGTATATGTACACTTGCATAAAATAACTGTCAATGATTTGAACTCTGAAAAAGAATCTTAGTCACACAACCGAGTGCATGAAGAGAGAATGTATAGTACAAAAGTTAAAACTGTTTTATACTTTTCATGTTATCCAAAGCGAAATGACATAACCCAGCATGTGACTAGCTCTATCCCTCAGTCAGTTTTTGGAATTCTACTGTGGGTTGGCGGCACCTGGTGGTGCGCGCCAGAGGTGCTGCTTAGCCTCGGCCCTGAGCAGCCACCCATGCCATTCTTTGTTCGATCCGGGTTGATGTTACCGCGGAGCCAATTGAGTCCTAGGCACTCCCTACTACACTAGATCCTGGGTCTGTACAGGGCCGTTGACAGTGAGCTTGTCTGTCTCTGAATTAAATAGCGGGCTGCAGCCTATGTGGCACAATAGTTGCATCAACACCCACAGCTTGGTACGCACAGAAATGGGAAGTCTTGAAAAGAAACCCCGCCCTCCCAACCAGCAGGCATCCTGTAGGATAGACATCATGGGCAGGTGTTAGGAAAGAAGGCATGCAACTTACCACTACAAATGAACTGCCCTTTTCTTGGCTGGCTGCTGCTTGCTTGCCTACGACCTTTGTGCCCTTTTTCAGGACAACCGCTCGCTCGACGCGACTGCCGTGCCCTTTTTTATACCCAAGCACCATGCCCTTGGGAAATCCTAGAATTAACATGGAAGCCTGCTTTCTAATTTTAATAGCAAAGGATGCTTTGCTGTGAATTTGTTATTTTCTGTAAACGCACCAACACTAAAAAACTCTCCGCCTAGTGTCAAGACTAAGCACAACTGTTACGTGAAATATTTATTTTCTGACTTCAGAAAGTGCATTAACATGCAATTCAAGCAACAGGTTATGCCTGTAAACAGGCTTTTAAAGTGACAAGGCATGAATGTAAACAAAACTTTGTCGCTGTTTTATCAGGCCTATAATAAAGCCTTTATAATTATTATATGGATTGCTCAGAATGCCCGCCATACAAGTAAGCCAACTGAAAAACAACAGAGTGCATGAACAAGCTAATAAAATAAAATATGCTTAGGCCTATTCTTATAATAAATGAACTCATCTGGCGGTAGGCTACAGATTGTTTGCCAAAAATATGAGACGGTCCACTTGATGAGCGGCAAGTGCAGAGCGTTTCTTGATTACGATATTGCCGGCAGAGGAGAAGACGCGCTCAGATCTCACTGACGTTCAAGGTATGATGAGGTATTTCTTTGCTATCGAGACAGACAAATGGATGTATGAAAATATTAGTTATGGGCGGTAGGCCTAATCCCCGGGGGTAAAATATAAACAGAAACGCTGTAAAAAGTTCAGTCCAAAAATAGTCTAATTACAAGCCATATGCCTACCTGTGCGATGTGGGGATACCTCTCACGACCCTTCGTTTTCCACCACAGCTAAGGATCTTCCCAGCGCAGGGAGCGGTGTCTCTCTTTCATACATGTCCATTTCTTTCTGCAGATTTTACTCCTCACTGGGTTGCTCGGCATGGCTGACTTGAGAAAAGAGCTTGCCCATTGCGGAGAGGGCAGTTTTCTTTTCGGCTTCCTTTGGCATGGATAAACCCATGCTCTTGACTCCCGACTGTTCCACTGCAGCTTTTAGTTTCATCTCTGCAAGCACTTTCGCGTGGATCTCGTCGTATTCCCTCTACCAAATGACCCAGGCGGTTGAAGCGAGGATCAAGATAGCTAGCTGTGTTGAGAAGCAAGAATGTTTCGCTGTCTTCGGGGTAGCGTTTCTCGAGATCGGTCGCTATTTTTGCCTTCATTTCTTTTATAGCTGCTGTGTCCTCGCCAGGAGTTTTGAGATGAGACAGGAGTACGTGCTTTCGCGGGAGAACAGCGGAAGCTGTCGGGTAGTTATCGGTGGATAGGGCCTCTGTAGCCACCTTGAATGGTTTGAGAATGTCCTTTACCTGCGAATGAAATAAAATTTTTAAGGAAAAAAGTGTTGCCTATTTGCCTTACTGAACAAAATAGGCTAGCTAAGCTAGGCCTATGGGATAGTTAAAGGAGTAACGTCAATCCAGCATTTAGCTTTTTTAGCCCTGTTCTAAGGTTACAGTATGACTAGGTAATATGCTGATAAATCACTCATTGTAGCATACTGTTTAAACTGTGTATTTGTTTTGCGATGAATTTTGCATTTTGAGAGCACCTTCACTCCCATTCTGTAGCTTAGTGGTGCAATGAACAATTAACTTAGCTATCCAAATTTTTCATGCCTGGAAAATGTGTTAATATTTTGATAGGGAATGTGGCTATATGATCTTAAGTAACCTTATAACAGGACGATGCTAAATCCTGGAATACACTTTACCATTGTATGGTAGACGCAGTTCTCACCTTTTCCAGCAGAATCCATTCATTTGTACTCAGCTCGAGGTTTGACAGCTTCTTCTCAAAGATAACAGCTGCCACTGGTGCTTGTTGCTCTAGCTCCCAACAAATCATATCATGTATGCTATTCCATCTTGTGGGACTAGCTCGGACCCGAAGTCCCTTGCACACAGCTAGATTAATGCTATGTGCGAAACAGGGCACCTTGGTGGCTTGGATGTGCCTCTCCACTGCATTCACGTAGTTTGACGCGTTGTCTGTTGTCACTGAAATGACCGACTCCCGTTTAACAGAGAAGTCGCCCAGCGCGTCCATAATGCAGTTAGCGACATTCTCTGCCGTGTGGCTGTCACTAAGCTCTCCAGTCGACAGAACAAAATCCTTCCTTCCCCAGTCGTCTGTGATGATATGCGCAGTCACAGTGACGTACGCATCAGTGGCAAGGGAAGTCCAGCCGTCAGTGGTCAAAGCAACATCTCTGCCCTTGATCATGTCTTTCACGTTCTTCTTAGTGCTGTCGTATAGTTTCGCGACTCTGTTGCAAGTAGTCCCTCGGCTAGGGACTGTCTAGCGCGGGTTGATTTTGTGGACGAAGTCCCTAAATCCTTCTCCATCCACTATACTAATGGGTCGCATATCCTTGCAAATGAATGCAGTTAACTTTTTGGTGATTGCTTCTTGTTTTACAGCTGGTAGTGCTGTGCCTGGGCTGTAAAAGGCTATTAGTTTAGGCTGTTTGGTAGCAGGTGCCTCGCTCTCATCACTAGCTTCGTGGTATTCTGTAGAGTGCATGCTTTGCAAATGCCCGAGCGAAGTTGAGGTAGATGAGTGATGTGCCAGCTCTGCATTGCATAACTTGCAAACCACCTTAGATTTGGACACAATTTTACCTCCAACTGCCCAGAATCCAAAAAAACGCCACACAAAACTTTAAAGATTCTCGGGTGAGGTAAGGACTTTGTCAGTTGTGGTCGTAGAATCAGACTCGCTGGGCTCGGACTCGGACTGTAGTTTTCCCGCCATTGTTGCACAGAATAGGCTCTTGTGTTTGTGTTTTAGCTTGATTCAAAGATGGGCGGGGGCGTGTGACATGTGCTGCTTTGGTCCAATTAAAATAATGTACAACCCCAATTCCAAAACAGTTGGGACAAAGTGTAAATTGTGAATAAAATCAAAATGCAATGACTTTCAGATCATGAACGAATATGTTATTTACAATAGAACATAGATAATATTTCAAATGTTGAAACTGAGACATTTTACATTTTTATCCACAAAATGAGCTTATTTCAAATCTTCTGGCTGCAACAGGTCTCAAAAAAGTTGGGACACAGGCAAAAAAGGGCTGAAAAAGCAATTAATATATAAGAGAATCGGCTGAAAGAACATTTAGCAAGTAATCAAGATAATTGGCATCAGGTGTGTAACATGATTGGCTATAAATGGGATGTCTTAGAGAGGCTGAGTCTCTCAGAAGTAAAGATGGCCAGAGGCTCTCCAACCTGTGAAGGCTTGCGCAAAAAAATCGTGGAATACTTTCAAAACAATGTTCCACAACGTCAAAATGCAAAGACTTTGAAGGTCTCATCATCGACAGCGCGTAACATCATCAAAAGATTCAGAGAAACTGGAAAAATCTCTGTATGTAAGGGACAAGGCCAAAGGCCTTTACTGGATGCCCGTGATCTTCGGGCCCTCAGACACCACTGCATCACTCACCGGCATGATTCTGTCATTGACATTACTAAATGGGCCCAAGAATACTTCAAGAAAGCACTGTCAGTAAGCACAGTCTGCCACGCCATCCACAGATGCCACCTAAAACTCTATCATGCAAAAAGGAAGTCATTGTTGAGCATGATCCAGATGCGCCGCCGTGTTCTGTGGGCCAAGGCTCATTTAAAATGGACAGTAGCAAAGTGTCCTTTGCTCAGATGAGTCCAAATTTGACATTCTTGTTGGAAATCATGGGTGTCGTGTCCTCTGGGCTAAAGAGGAGAAAGACCACCCCTCCTGTTATCAGTGTTCAGTTCAAAAGCCAGTATTTCTGATGGTATGGGGATGCATTAGTGCATATGGTGTGGGATACGTGCATGTTTTAAAAAGCACCATGAATGCTGAAAGGTGTACAAAGGTTTTAGAGCAACATATGCTCCCCTCCAGACGATATCTATTCCAGGGAAGGCCTTGTATATTTCAGCAGGACAATGCAAAACCACATACTGCAGCTATTACAACAGCATGGCTTCGTAGTAGAAGAGTCTGTGTGCTGAACAGGCCTGCCTGCAGTCCTGATCTTTCACCGATTGAGAACATTTGGCGCGTAATTAAACGAAAAGCCCGTCAAAGGAGACCCAAAACTCTCCAGCAGCTGGAAGCCTGTATTAAACAAGAGTAGCATCAAATTCCAATGGCTAAACTCAAGAAACTTGTCTCCTCAATGCCCAGATGCCTCCACTCTGTGTTAAAAAGAAGAGGGGATGCTACACCATGGTAAACAGGTCTCTGTCCCAACTTTTTTGAGACCTGTAGCAGCCATCAAATTTGAAATGAGCTCATTTTGTGGATAAAATTGTAAAATTTCCCAGTTTCAACATTTGCTATGTCATCTCTGTTCTGTTGTGAATAAAATACTGCCTGGTGTGATTTGAAAGTCATTCCGTTTTGATATTATTCACAATTTACACTTTGTCCCAACTATTTCGGAATTGGGGTTGTATTTTTTACCATTCAGCGCCGAGCGGTACGTTCGATTGTACAATTCTGTGATTGATTTTGCATTTTTCCCCAAAGTCGACTTTAAGTCGAATTTTGAATATTTATATGACAGCCCTAATGTTGACACAATGCTTCAATCACCACCAGCATTCTTTTCCAATTTACAACCACCCAGCTTTATACCAAAAAGATTACAAATTTTGTGTATCACTGTGCATGTACTTTATACATGTCAAAAGACAGAACTTTGGTTTATGTCTGGGATTATGGAATATTTTGGTTGGTAAAACATTAGCTCTTAAGAACGCACCTTCGGTCAGATAGCTATCCACCCAGCATAGTGCCAAGCTAAACTTTTTATTTTCAGAGAAAACTAGCTGTGTGTATCACAATTCAAAAACAATTTCTTTGCTACATTGCTGGGGATGGCCATTATTTGCATCCAGCCTACAGCGCCCCCTGGGGGGGAAATTGTCCAACTTTTGATCTTGAACATCATCTACACTGAAAATACTACCATTGTGATTTTATTAATGCTGTAATATACCCCAAAGGGACTATGTATCCAGAGAATTTCATATCTCTATCTTGCTGGGTAAACAAAATAATGCCACCTAAACATAGGCACAATCTCCTACGAAATGGTCTGTTTTGAGTTTTCCTCCAATTTTGGCTCCATCTAGCTTGAAAGTGTAGACACCACCAAAGAAATGCTTGGTATTCCTGAAAATAGAGTTCCAAAAGCACAACAAACAGCATTAACCACCACAGTACATATCTGGGTTACTGAGAAAATATACCACAAATATGCACCAAAAATCAATTTCGACAATCTTTCCAGCCGTCCACTGCAAGATACCAAGGTACTATTCACGGAAAATGATAGTTTTGTTGTGAGTAAACACATAATAAAGCATTCTAGATTGGTATAAGTCTGGGATATTCTTTCATTCCTATTCCCATTTTCAATTTTTATTGTTATTTCTAAAATAATTCCGCCTCGATAACGTAGTTACCCAGCTTAGCGCTGATGTGGTGCTGATGTCTACCTGGACTTGAAGTGTCACAGGTCATGATAAAAGTATAACATATTTGGTACTGTGTACCCTCAAGTTATGATATTTGATATAAAATGTGGTGTCAACAGCAAAACTGAGCCACTTTAGTGGCTTCCAGGTGACGTCACTGGTAGGCAAAGTAAGATATTGACCTAAAAATTTGGATTTTTTCATGAGACACGATGTGCCAAGTTTCATTCAATGAAACCCTCAAAGCTCGACTTTATCAAGGTTTGGGCTCTTCAGACGAAGGCTGATATTTTGTGTTTACTGAGTCTTGGCTGTCCAACAAGGTTAAAGATGATGTGATTTCCCTTGAGGGATATGACGTCTTGGGTGGCGATGTGGCCATTTATGTGAAGGAATGTTTTACTGGTTTTAGTTTTTGGTTTTAGATGTCTCAAGGGTGCGTACTGAACTGGGTAAAACTGCTTTTATGTATTATGCTCCACAGAAATGGAATAGGCTTCAACAGTTTTTAATGTTGGAAAGTCTTATTTCAATTGATTGTTTTAAATGTCTTTT
The DNA here is from genome assembly GCA_029692085.1 of Gymnothorax javanicus. NCBI lineage: Eukaryota > Metazoa > Chordata > Actinopteri > Anguilliformes > Muraenidae > Gymnothorax > Gymnothorax javanicus. The sequence continues at coordinate 59,478,624 of CM056196.1, read as the reverse complement.
ATCGGCTGCCACGAAGCCGGAATGTACATGTGTAATGTAGTCATTGTTTTTATTTATTGCACTTGGTTGTTTTCTATTGTTCGCAACTGGGCTCCGTTGCAAAAGAGAGCTTGCTCTCAATTGGACTCCCAGTATAAATAAATAAATAAATAAATCAGGAATTGTTTTAGTCAACAATTAACCCATTGGTTGGTCAATGTATGCCTTCCATCTGACTCTGAATGGTCAAACACGTAGTATTGGTGAATAGCCTACAAGGAACAGGGCTGTAAAGCAGTTTTTTGCCCATGGTTACTGTACTATGCCTATCTCACTATGCTTACACTGTCCTAGCTAGCCAAATGGGTTACTTATCTAACAGGGAAAGCCTTTGTACGATTTTTCAACCGCTTCGAATGAGGATCACAACACAAATCCATTAGTGTGGTCATTTCATACTGCAAATTTGTTGTGCATTTAACTTTATCGTTAGGGAGATAACGTATTCCTTTGTGATGTAGCCATTTGCAGACCTTTAATAAATTATAACCGTTACTTGCAGCCATCACTTCAACACTGAGAGAACTAACCAAGGGTATACTACGTGAAAGCACTACCTTGCATAGCTGGAACCATTTACAGTCTATTATTCCAAACTATGTAAGCTGCTGACATGGTTGACAGCTAAGCTTTTGTGAAACGTTAAGTTCAGTTCTGTCATCCTTTCATTTGTGCATCCAACCAAATCATACACGCAGACGGTGTATCTGAAAACGGGCATATGCCTATCTCTTAAAATTGAAATTCATATTAAATATCAAAATTGACTTAAATTGTTGCACTAAACAATTTTTGCACATATTACGCTGACGACTATAAAGGCTTAAGCTCATTGGTGTAGGAAACACAATGGCCCCGTTTCCACCCAGGTGGACCACCTTGATAAAATCAGTCCAATCACCAACAGAGATAAAAATTTTTAAGATAAAAAGATAAATCATTTTCTCAACCGCACATTCATTATCTCAATCCTCCAGCCACCTTTAACTAAGGACAATACATTGAAAATGTTGGCACGGAGATAATGTTCGCTAAAAGCAATGGCTAGACTGCGTTCAGGCATTTGGCTAGCGAAATTATTCAAAGCTATTGAAATATTTGTCAGTGTTGTCATAACGTAAGCTAAACGGCTTGTGAAACTGTCTTTCAAGCATTATCGGAGCGAGCAGTGTGATACATCAGCATTCTCATCTCAAACGACCAATGGCTAGTAGCAAGCAATGTTGGCTACAGATCAGACTCACTGTGAAATGGGTATTGCTTTTGCTGCAGAGAGACGGGTTTTAGGTGACCTAGTTAGCAAACTAATCATGCTAGCTAGCTAATAGCCAACATATGGAGTTTGATCAATTTCGATATCATATCTGTTTCAAATATGTACAGACACTTTCAGCACGCCATGGCAAGCATAGCGGAGTTCAATGATAACTTGCGTGCCAAACAAAATGTCAAACAATTAACTTTAATGGAATCGACATTCAACCAAATACATAAACCAATGTCAGCAAGCCAAATAACAGAACAGATAAGATCACTGTTCGCCCATCTACTTTATGTGATGTTGCAAATGCAATCCGTGAATAAGTCCTTTCGACAAATAACCAGTTCATGATGGTCTTTGTAAGCCATTTATCCACCATTCGTCGTCATTACTCAATATAACCAACCAGCCGCTCAAACGTTGAGTGAGATGAGTAAAACAACACTCCCAATTACTTTATCCACGAATAGTCACGTAAAATAACCTATTGTGTTGAAAATGTGTTGAAAATATGGCATGAGACCACTTAATTTCAAAGAAAATGGCTCAGATTTCTCTATTCTACTCTATGGAAAACTGGAGAGGTGCAGTGCACTGGACGCCATATTGGTTTCTTCAGCTACGCCCGTAAAGTGGAATGGTGGCGCCCTCTCCAGTTCTATATACACTCAATGGGCAGGGTACTGGCAGATGATCATGCACTGTAAATCTCAACATGTTCACTTTACTTGAAAAGGGTTTGGAAATGAATTGCCTCACTATTACCCAGCAAACTTTTGTCCAAACCTGACATCAGGTTGTGGCGTCCAGTCAGGACAGACCTGGCCAGAGCCAATCACGGCGCTGGACCTACCCACCCCAGAATCTATTCTATCAGACGCAAACGAGCACAAATCATTTTCTAGTTTTATCAGTATGTCTCCCAAAGCTGTTCGTATGTGTTTTTATGGATGCGAAAAAAAAGCACAACTACAACGTATTTTCTCTTACAAAAGACGATGCCACCAGAAATCAGTGGGTACCTTTTTTTATTTGCCGGTGGCAAACAGCCACACTGTAAGGGAATGTTAGCTGTTTGTGCTCGGCATTTCACCGAAGACAGCGAATGAGTTCCATTTAGTAGCTTGGTGTCGGAATTGTGTTTCGTTTTGGTAGAAATGGTTAACAAGAGATTTTAGCAAAGTTTCTTCTGGATAGCAAAGTGGGTATATAACGAGACAGTACGAGCAAAACATTAAAATTTCAACTTGCTACTAATTGACATCCTGCTGTAAACATTGCTGCAACACTTCAATTGCTTCCTCCTCCCGTTCGGGTTTGGGTTCGGGATCAAACATGTACGGTCTGACAGCGATAGATGCCACAGAGAGCTGTCCTGAAATACCTGCCATCTTGGTTTCCTGGTTTTTCGGGTCTGCACCCTCCCCCGGAATCGAAGCAGCCAGGCAGCCAATCAGAGCAGCGTCTCATGAGCATAGCCTCCCCGCCCACTCAAAACAGCTCGTATTTCAGGCCGGCACAGACTATAGCCCCTTTCAGACATGCACTGAATACCGCACATTGCGCGGTAGGGCAGCATGTGTGAACACAAATAGGCGTGTTACACGGCGGGGGCATTAAACTGACAATTTCCTCGGCTGACCCTAGTATCAAGTCCGGAACATGTCCGTTTACAACTCACGTGTGAACGCAGCAGGTAATTACCCGGGTAAGCACAGTGGGTGTGTTGATGTCATGCGACAGGAGCGAAATACAAACTTCCGCTGCTGAAGAAGAGGGATGAAGGGTCATTTAACAGCGAGCGGCGAGAAGTAGCTTTGTTTCTCCTGTGGATTTTTAGAGCACGACGTCTAGCTGCGTGCTATGCTTTTCTGCTTGCCTGTTTATCCCTCTCCGCTTTTTCGTCGATATCTCGGATTCGTTGGCATATATGGTGTATGGAGATAAACGCAAGAAAAGCCATCATAACAGCAGAGCTGCTAAACTCATCCGCCATCTTCACTGAGTTCATGTAAACACTGTGATATCCACCGCAAGCTTTATGTGTCATGTCCTGCCTCCTGGGCACTCCGCCCTGGTGCCGCCCCTAGCCTGAATCACACGGAACATTTCCTCCTAAGTGAGAATGCAGTCTGCCCTGTGACAGGGCATGTCCGGTTAATGTCTGGACCTGATTGTCCGGACATTTACCAGTGTTCATGTCTGAAAGGGGCTAAGGTGAGAGAAGAGGTATCTCAAGGCCTGGATGTGTGTTTTTTTTGTTTTGTTTTGTAACTGAATTCTTCACATTATTTTCAAGAACCATTGGACATGTTTTAAACAACTAAATACAGTGTAATATAGGAGCTTTAAGGTCACTATGCACTGTATGTACAGTTTATAATGGTACCAACTCGGACTAGCAATATGCAAAAAAGGTGCGAGAGGTAGATACGTCTGGACTGAAAATGCACATTGTCTGTAAAAGGCCGTTAACTAACACTTATGCCCATTTAGCATAGGAATTGTTACATAAGCCCCTCTAGCAAATAAGAAACGTGGTGGGAACATTTTACTTGCAGATATGCCTTTTTAAGGGTTTTGACCCCTTTAGGATAAGAATTCAGACCTAAAATTTTACCAGAAGATGGGTCCTACATGGATGTATAGAAAAAGTGAAAAGCATCATTTTTGCCCAAAATGCATGCCCTTTTTGCATGAGGGCATCGATATAATGGTTTTGATGATTTGTATTGGCCATAAAGCTCTTCAAAAGTGCATTTTGTATTTACTCGGGTTATCTTTGTCTAATATTAAAATTTGTTTGATGATCTTAAACATTTAAGTGTGAGAAATATGCAAAAAATAAGAAATCAGGAAGGGGACATATACTTTTTCACAGCACTGTATGTTGACTGCATCAAAGATTTTATGTGTTGTTTTAGCGAAGATCAGCAGAAATTGGCTGGCATGCAGACAGCATGCATATGAAGGCTGGGCTCCTTCTGTGTCTTTAATGGTTTTGACCTCCATTGGGGTTATAAACGCCACCAACTGTTCATCATTTCAAATACCGACTCAGACTCTGAGTAAGCTCATTTGAGTAATAGTATTTCTGTGAACTACTGCCACCCTTATTTTTGCAAAAATTAACCTCTGATAGTAAACTCAATATTTTGGTAAAAATGTCTTTAGTTGCCATCTTATTTCCAGGAAGGTATACTATTTACTTTTACAGTGTGAGAATGTCTATTAGAATGAGGGCATGTCTCTAGATGACTGACTGAATTTACACAGCTAGCTGCACTGCATTTATGTGTGGATCTTCTGCAGTCAAATCTATACAGCCCTTGCTTGAGGAAAAAAGTAGGGCATCATTCTGCGTATAAAATGACAGCACTCTGGGTTTGACCACGGTGTAAGCTGATGAAATTCCCTCATTTTCATTTTGTGGCATAGTATTTCTTGCGTTAGTCTTTATTTCCAAGCAGTACAGGGGGATCTTCCTGTGAACTACTATGGCCCATTGGCCACAAAGGCAGTTTAATTGCATGAATACATTGCATTAATTTATCAAATGCAGGGTACATTCAGTTCATAAATGAAGATCTCTACACAACAGGGCGCAGATGACATAAAATACATATGACATGTCAGTTGATCTGTTACAGAGAATAGAAGGGAAACATAAGGTAAATCAGCTAGAGTTAAGGAGAGATTACAATTTTATCCAAGCTTGGGAGTTTGGGATGAAGAAATTCAATGACTCGGAGTGAAAACCATTCACATGGAGGAGAGAAGTAATAGTCCTCCTGCTGCAGAAGAGTAGAGTTGTAATGCTACCTTGAATAATTTGCATCTGATCGTGGAAGTGAGTCCAGCACCTTTGTATATGAGCTTCGTCGTTCAAACTATTATTGCTCTATCACTTGTCTCATTCCATTTTTTTATCCCTGTGTTCTACTCTCACGTATCACATAGTGTTTTACATGCAAAAATGATGGCATTCTTTGCACTTCATGAATGCCTTTGTGCAAAAAACTTTTTTTTCACTGGCATTCAGTGCTGGCATTCCTTCCATTTGTTTACACGTATTCATTTCTTTATGAATATGATCAAGCAAAAGATACAACCACAAACATGTAAGGGAATGCATTCTTGGTATTTTGTTGGCAATTATTGTAGTTTTTTTCCTTTGCCTAAAATGAATTTAGTTTAGTCATAGTTGCAAAAATAGTCTATGTGGTCAATTGAAAAGGCTTTCAGGTGACCAGTTCATATTTGAATGCTATTGATTTATGGAATTAATTTTCCCAATTAACTGGATATTGCTGAAAATTTAAACAAGATTTTGAATGAGGCTTGGTTTACATCTGTCACACTTATCATGTATAGCTAACAAAACTTTTCATCAGGCATGACCTGTGAACTCATCGAGCTGCACCACTTGAAGTTTCTCACGGGACTAAGCCAGTTGAAATGAGCTTTAAAAAAATATGGAGCTGCCTCACTGAGAGAGAATCAGCACAGGCGCAGAAGCTTGTCTTCTCACACTGTTGCACCTGCACTCACCTTGCTTCCTTTTTACATTAAAAACTAAATTAATGGCATCTTTGTAGATATGGGGGATACAAACTAAGATTAATTCTAATCCTGTTGGCAGGGAATATAATGAGTTGCTGGAAGGAGAGAAAGCATGAGGTACATCACAGTCAATGTCAGTTTTTCAGGAAGCTTCAGAAAGTCCAGGAATTGAACACCTGCCCCCACACCACACCCTTCAAGTGGTTATAAATTTCCCTCCAAATCATTGTTCCTGGGGACCCCCTGTGTTTTCTGGTTTTTGTTCCATCTGCAATTGCATTCACTGGTTTAAACAGTTGTTAATTTTTCCTGATCGGGTCCTTTTCATGTTAATTGGGTCAGTTCAATCACGAAGACTCCTGAATTAAAGTCGAAAAGATTTATTAACAATGGAGTAAAGTCCATATTATCTTTGGCAATGACTCCGTCCTCAAGGACCCTTCAGCAAGGTGGGGTGCAGATCTGCTGGCATAGCAGGCAGAGGCGAAGCCATCCCCCATTTGGAAAGAAGGGTCATCTGGTCAGCAGGGAAAAGGGTTCGATGCTGAAGAGGCCATAGTCAGAAGCTGGTGGTTGTGGGGAGAAGGTGGGTGATGCAAAATCTCAAACGGAAACACAGTATGGGCCTTTACGTATATAAAAGACCGGTGGATACAATGGGAGCGACCTGATATACAATACGGCACATCGCAAGGCGGATATGATCATTGATAATGACGGATTAAAGGTCAAAATATTGACAACTGAACTTCGCACACATCCGCGCGCAATCGAACACTTATATAATTGTGATTTATACCGTTTACTGCCAAGACGTGGACACAAGATTAGATAAGAATTTAGCAGCATTTTTTACGTTCATATCCACAGTGGTTTTCTTTTGCAAAGCTTCACAATGCTTGTCGCATAGTGAAAAAACTAAATCAAATCACAGTCGAGTTCGAATATGATTGCATGGTGACAGAGCGAGAACAACACAGTATACAGTACAGTGCAAACGCCACCTCGCCGAGTCATATTGTAAATATGTGATGTTTATTTAATTTTTAGTTTTATACTGTTTAAAAAGATCAGAATTAAGACAATAATTCAAATAATAAATTACATCTTAGATATTCACGTCATCACTTACGTGCCGCAGTGGCTGGGGCATTGTTGCCTAGCCTGCGGCTGCATGCATTGGCATGGCGAAGCTGGCCCCATTACCGGAAGTGTGGACATCTACAAGGAATCCCCTTCATTCATCTCATCTCCTGATTTACAACAGTTTTGCGGTATATCAGATCGCTCCTATTGGGTTAATGCAATTGCTGAGGCATTCCTCCGTCTGGTGACTGAACTTTTGTTAACACATTCATTTCAATCACCAAGGCTCTGGAATTAAAGTAGAAAATATTTATTCACAATGGAATAAAATCCATATTATTTTTGGCGATGACTCCGTCCTCGAGGACCCTTCAGCAAGGTGTGGTGCAGATCTGCTGGCGTGCCAGGCAGAGTCGAAGCCATCCCCAAAAGTGAAGAATCTTGAAGGACTGGTAAATCATTGAGATGAGCTTACCTAGGAGACAAAATATGCATTAGAAAACTTAACAAGCATTAGTGCTAGCCAAGCGCGGATGACTGTGCCACTGTTAGTGGATGTGAGGTCGATATTAGTAGTATAGCATCTGTGATAGCGCCAGCTAGGTGGCGCACTCCCATACCCGAGCTGCTAGCTTAGCACTCATGAGTTGCCACTGCTAGTGGACATGAGGTAGATACTTACAAAGTATCTGTGCTTACTTACCAACATGCTTTTATGGCCATGGCACTATTTTAGTGCATGTGCACTGCCACAGCAAGTGGACATGAGGGAGATACTGGTGTAATATCTGTGACTGCTTGCCAGCTAGGCAATCTGTACCCTATCTGTGATTACTTCTCTATAGAACAAACGCATATAATGCACATTTATCACTTGTAAAACCATGCGCTTCAGGGATTAATCATGCATGCGTCGCCCAGCACCAGTTTATGCTTGAGATACCACATCGGAGCAGGAAGGTTGAATGCATGCAAGCAACCACCACCAACTTATATGTAAACTTAGGTAGCCGCTTCATGAGGCTATGAGAGCTGCACAATGATTATGATTGAGGCTTAAGGCTGCATTTATGAAGTGCCCGCAGATGACCAACGCCTATGCTTGTAAATGTAACGTTTCAGCTGCATTGGTCCGCAGTTGTAGTGCTGCAATCCTGAATGAATGTTCCGGGTATAGAGCACATGAACATGGCACTAGATTACCACTTGCGAGCTGGGCCACACCTTAAAAAAAAAAAAAAAAAAAGATAGCATTGCATTTGTACAATTTGACAGCTCAGCAATGAACACTGCAATTTAATTCAACGGGACCATCACTGTATGGCAATTCATTTGCAAAGAACTAGCACGTACCACATGCATTTATAGCTGTTGAGCGTTTCAGGAAAAGGCAGTAATGAGTGGAATAAAAGAATGTCCAAAAACAGAACGTGAAGGAAAAAGGCTTGAAATAGAATTAAATTCCTCAATGCAGAAACAAGGAAACACGATGACAGATAGGGGGTCTACGAACAGAAGAGGGCGGACTGATTCTTTTTATGCATCTTATATCCAAAGAATTAAAATAGACCCCCAAAACTTGCGGTGAAACACTGAAACTGGATTCCTGCCCCAAGCTGCTAGATAATGTTGCACACGATAAACATCACATTAACTGCACAAACAGCAGAAATTCAGACTGGATAGAATATCTTCAGAAAACAAAATTAAGAAAATGATCTCAAAGCTGAATCATATACTTAAATGTAGAGGAGGCCACTCCTTTCCATCTGTATAAACACATCATGATCATCATCATCTTCGTTGAAGTCTTCATCTTCGTCATCTTCATCATCAACTTCATTGTTGTCTTCATCTTGGCAGATTCAATCTTCAGTCAGAGTTCAGTAAAGGAGCCGTTCTATTAGAGATAGGAATAAGACTGGCTTCAGATGGGCTAAAGGACAGAGTTGTCAGAGTTCCCGGATCAAAATTGAGAGAGCATAGCAAAGCAATTGTTACTACTTGGATGTGCAGAGCTCTGAAAGCAAAATTTGTCAAAAGAGCCGAGTCAAGTGACAAAACAGGGTAATTATGTTGCTAGATTTTAGTCTTTTATTATTTTGACCCCTGCTTCGTGGCCTTGTGGAATAAGATTCTTCTCCAATGCCACTAGGGGCCTCACTCATAGCATGCAATGACAATGGAGACACTTGCAAAACAATCCAACTTCAGGCATCATGACTCATGCATGTATGCATCACCCAACACCAATTTACCCTGTAATACTCCAAACAGAGCATGAACAGAGTGCATGCCAGCAAAACCACCACCAACCTTTATGTAAGGTTAAGACAAAGACAGTTTAGACAAAGACTCCTCATCCCCCATAGCCCCCATTGCAAGAAATAGGTTATACTTCCTGTCTCCTAAGTGGGCGCGGTCGCGGAAGTGTTGTGCGCTGTGTTTGCAGATTGATTGCTGACGGCTATCCGTCGCATCTTGTTGTCAGAAGTGGTAGCAAAGTGGGCGAGCAATTAGACGGTGGGATATATAAGTATCTGTCCTATATCTGCATGTTGCATGTATATTTCCTTTTAGTTTGCTACTTCAGGCATTTTACAACACAGCTAATGGCTGCACTCAGCATTACGAATATGAGTTAGCTGGCCAGCTATGGCGTTTGCAAATGTTATTTGTCATGAGCTTAAAAATTAGATTTTGGCTTGCGAGCATTTAATCTTGGAGTGGTTGTTAGGTTTTGAACAGGATAATGTTTGGCCAGGTCTGTATTTTTTATTTCAGTGGGACTCCCGGTATAATAAAGGCTAAATTAAATAATACTGAAATTACGTAACGTATTTTACTGGAACTGGAAGCGCATTTCATCCGTCGCATCTTGTTGTCAGAAGTGGTAGCTAAGTGGGCGAGCAATTAGACGGTGGGATATATAAGTATCTGTCCTATATCTGCATGTTGCATGTATATTTCCTTTTAGTTTGCTACTTCAGGCATTTTACAACACAGCTAATGGCTGTACTCAGCATTATGAATATGAGTTAGCTGGCCAGCTGTGGCGTTTGCAAATGTTATTTGTCATGAGCTTAAAAATTAGATTTTGGCTTGCGAGCATTTAATCTTGGAGTGGTTGTTAGGTTTTGAACAGGATAATGTTTGGCCAGGTCTGTATTTTTTATTTCAGTGGGACTCCCGGTATAATAAAGGCTAAATTAAATAATACTGAAATTACGTAACGTATTTTACTGGAACTGGAAGCGCATTTCATCACCTAGTTTAAGCCTAGAAGCTGGTATTTAGGCCTAATACGACGGTTGCTAGTATATTCCTTACCTGTCTGCATCCTTTGGAAAAGAAAAGATTAATAGCTTTTTCCTATTATTGCAACCTATTGCTGCACAAAGTTGTGGCATTTTTAACGTGGATTGCCAACACAAGATACACTTCACATTAAATTTTTTTGCCTTTTTTTGCTGCTTTTTTAATACCTGATATCAATCCAGTACATAGAGAATATCATATTGGCATTTTCATATCACACCCTGTATCAACCCGAGACCCCTGTGTCAGCCCGAGAGCTTTAGCTCGAGGGATGATACTGGTCAAGGGTTAATGCACGGTGTGATATGAAAACGCGCATATGATATTCTCTATGTACTGGATATGTTTTCAAGTCAATAAAATGACTAATTAGCTAGCTAGCAAGTAAATGCGATTTTCTCCATTAACGTAATAAATTTGTGTTTCTATGATTGCTTGCTCATGAAACGTTTTACTACAGCCCTTCACATGAATATTGCTGCAAAACGTGGCATTACACATGCTGTCTACAAATAATTCTGTATCAAGTTCCTTTTCTATAACATAGTCCAGTTCAGATATTTCAGCCGCTGAGGAATTCATGAGTCTCTCCGCCATGACAGCGTCTGAAGTGATGCGTTGCAGCGTTTCTGCTACATGTAATTGATTGTGGCGCACCACCACAGCAAAATAAAAGCCATTAAAATTACTTCACATAAACTCCAAAAATCTTAAGGACAATCAGGTGTCGCCAGTTCTCCTTGTTAAGTTAAAATGAGAGCTAATAATTCTTGACCTGTTGTCAATCATTTTGCTTGAACACGTTTTCCAATGAATAAAAATCAGCCATCGGCAGTAAAACGCGCTGCTTTCTTCTTAATGCAATGTGTGCAACGATTAGTGAAAAAATATTTTGTTCACTTTGCAAAACAATCAACTACGATGTTAACTTCTGTGTTTGCTGTGAGCACATCCTGCTCTACCTAATTGTATCTTCATGATTATTTAATTCCAAGTCCGGAGTTATAATCGGTTTTCATATTATGTGTGAAATCCACCGTCACCCACGTGAAACTGATAAACCTCCGTGCACATAGACTTCAATTATTACATCACCTACGTGCTGATAAATGAAAACTGGCCATACCTGATAATGCTGAGTTTTGACCCGACGCTAAAGCCGTCCGCCACAGTTTCAAAAAATCCTGGAGGAAATCCTGTGTTGCCAACGACGCTTTTGACTGTTTCTATGGCAATGGTTGCTGTCACTGATAAGGGATTTTGCCCAGCGGGCAGATATGGCTGATACAGCCTCGTGCCTCGCGCTCATATCACATGGGCAGATTCCATATATTTATAAGGAAGTACATGATAAAAGATCAAATATATTCCTTTTCCCCTAAAAATGATTAAACATCGATGACAATAACAGTATTACTGAACGTTTAAACACAAGCATTATTTCAGTTTTAAATTTTTATTTGTGGTTTCCCGCAATCCATACTGTATTTCTGTATTGCCAGATGCGACGCGAGCGCTGCTGAGAGAGACATAGGTCTCGAACAAAGTTCATTTTCTCCTGATCTGTTGGTCTTAAAAATACCATTGCAGCGCCAGAATGTTTGGAAGATATGTTGCCTGAGAAAAATAAGTCCAATATTTAATTCTGCAACAATGGGGCAAAATAATCAATGATAATCTGTGCTCACGTTCACTTCTCCCCATTGGAATTAATTCATTCAGGACCCGCCACAAGTCTATCTAAAGGGGCGGGGCACCCACTTGACTGATACCACAAATTACTCCTCGGTGAGGAGTCTTCCTTCCTCTATTGTCTTTGGTTAAGATAACAATTTGATGAAGCCATAGAGAGCTGCACATGATTATGGTCAAGGCAGAGGGCTGCGCGTATAGATTGTTGACAGAGACCAATGCCCATGATTTTCAAAATTGGCATATTTAATCCGTATAGGGTTGCGGTAGTAACTGCCCCACTCCTGAGTGAATATCCCAAAAAGCATTTAGATGGAATCCCACATTTACTCAGAACATGTACAAGATGAGCCAAAGCCAGCTGATCAGTGATCCAGTAGATGCCTAGAACAGAGGTTTGTCTTTTCTCAGTGGGAGGCTTCAGTCAAAATAAGCCACATAGGAGAAATTAGGAAAGAATGTGGAATAAGTAAAATCTCTTATTACATGAGCCCATTACCTAAAGAATCATATTTTGAAATGCAATAGAATGTTGGTGGGTCCTACAAATTCAGATGGCCATTTATTCACAAACCACAGTGCAGCAACCTTCATCTGAACTTGTCATCAGATCGGGAATTGACATTTTTACTTGAATCCAAAAGCAGAGATATGAATTACCTCACATTTCGGAATTATAGCCTATGCACAGCAAAATTTACATGGGCCAATAATGAGGGCAGCCCTCGTTGAGAGTGCAAGCCAAATCTAGAAGATATTGCAACAGACTAATACAATTTACCTTTTCTGAAGGAAGCAAAGCTTGTATGAAACACTAGCAAACTTATATCCAAGATTCCAGGGAAGTAATAAGGCCAATAAATAGCATAGGATCGAGGCATGTCAAAATTCTGGAAAATTTGTTTTTATGAATGAATGGATGAATCAGGATTTATACGGCGCTTTCTCAGACACTCAAAGCGCCTTTCCAGACATGCGGTTGTTTCATCTCTCCACTGCTACTGAGCCGAACCAACGATTTAGTGTTTTAAGCACGAGATTTGCATATTCGGCTGAAAAAAAATCCACTAGGTCCAGCACTAAAATAAGCGGTGATAAGTTAACTCTGTGACCTCCAAAATGTCAAAGTCCCCGTGGATGACCAATCCATGCGTACGTTAAACAGGGAGACATGCAATGTAACTTCACCTGACAACAATTTAATGATATTCATAGAATAATCCTCCACTGTACCGTAGCTGCTAATAATAATAATTAAGAGATCAGTGTCCAATGGACCACATCGGTGTTAGCTTTAATACCCATTATTTATTGCGCATGAAGTCACGCATTTTCGGCTGGGGGTATAAACTCCACCATATCTCATATAGATTTCCATTGACAGCCAGCCACACAACATTCATTCCTACCAGTTATATACGATATTAACACACTTTTGTCAGAAGTTGCAGAGCAACAACGACATGGAAAGTACGCAATTTGATGGTGTTTGTTTTATAAAGTTTTAGGGAGTTTAAAAGGTTGAATTACATGATGAATGAAGAGGGCACATACATTCACTTTATTTTTTGTAATACTACTCTTAGGCTGCAAACCATACAGCGGGATGGGAATGAAAATTATAGTGCATGCAACCAGTGGGGTTTATGTTAAAAATAAATTGTCAGGCAGAAAAATGGAAAATAAGCACTTTGAAAAGCAAAGAAGAGTTCATTTTAATAGCCTAACGAAAACCACTATCTCTATGAATCAAGCTCGGATCGAGCTAAAAATCTCAACACATACCAGTTCTGACATCAACCCTGTTGACTGCCTTTACCCAGTCTCGTCTTAGCTCGTTGTCAGCTAGGAAGCGTAAGATTCGGATAGTGGAGGGAAATCGCATGCGCCTTGACTGAACAGGCAAGCATGTTTTAGGCAGATCTTCCTTTTCCACCTATGAAGATAGTATGCGACATTTGCAGCCCTTAACAGCACACCATGTAGTTGGCATCTAATTAAGAGAGAAAAGATAAGCTTTACTGCTATGAATTTGTATATATACTGCCAGCGTGGACAATTTAAAATAAAAGGAAAGAAAAACTTAAACTTTTTTGCTTTTAGAATTGGTTATTTTCCATTTTTTCTGCCAACAGTCATGACAATTTCTTTTTAACGTAAGCCCCACTGTTTACATGCGCTAAAATTTTAATTCACATCTCACTGTATGGTTCGCAGCCCATAGTCGTATTACAAAATGAAAGTGAATGCATGCAGCCTCTTCTTTCATCACGTAATTCAACCTTTTAAACTCCCTAAAACTTCATAAAACGAACACCACCAAATTCCGTACTTTCCAAGTTGTTGCTGTGCAACTTCTAACAAAAGTGTGCAAATATTGCGTAGTAATGGTAGGAACGAACATTGTTTAGGAGGTTGTTAATGGAAATCTATATGAGATGCAGCGGAGTTTATACCCCCAGCCAAAAATGCGTGACATCACGCGCAAAGGATAATGGGTATTGCTCAGCTAACTCTGATGCGGTCCATTCTGGAAGACGCTTGAGATAAACTGAACAAATAATGTCTCCATAAACTCCAAAGCCACTACGAACTCGCCACTTTTTATCCACGGAATATGGAAATCTCTCCCCAGACAAGAAGCCCTTCGTCTGTCCATTCGGAAAACGACAATAGAAAAAGACCTGGTTAACGTACTTACCTGGTAGTCATTGAAAAGAATGAGGGAAAATGCATGTAGCTGGGAAAATAAAGCCTACCACTCGATGTCAGGACTTGCAGAAGCCAAAGAAAAATTGGAAGGTATACGGAAGCAACGGCAGAGTTCCACAACTGTTGCGACAGAACGAGCCAGCCAAATAGTTGAGCCACCACAGCCGCGCCCGCTTCTAGTGCTTCGCATAATTTTGTCCAAGGTTTGGACGGCTGGCTAGGGAGGGTGGAGACGAGAGGATCCGGGATCATCATCCAACCTCCAGATCTACGGCTGCGAGCAGGGGAGGAATATTTGCCAGTCTCTTTCTTCTCCGCCTGGATCCCGGTCACAACACGGAAGGAATACTTCCATCTCCGGACCCCCTCGCAGTAGCAAGAGGAATCGCGCTGGCATTAATGAGAGGGCGAGTAACACCAGTAACTCCCAGCGATGAAGTTCGAGGTTAATAGGAATCCGTAAGTCTTCCAGAGTCACTGAATGGACAAGCTGGATGGTCATGAGAAGCTACCGCTGTGTGCGGGCGCACTTCTTCCATCTTGGACGACTTCCTGATCGCAAAGGGTGGTTCTTTCAGCGGACTCAGCCATGCCGGTAAGCTACATGATGCAAAATCTTGCCAACAGCAAACGGAAACACACTTTAGGCATTTACGATTGATACGAATGGGTGAATGCAATTGCTTGGGAATTCCTTCGTCTCATGATTGAGCTTTAGTTAACACTTTCATTTGTTTTCAGGGGACACTCAAAGAGAAGAATGTGGAGCAGAAAGTTAGTGCATGAAGCAATAGATTTAATTTCACAATTATACACAATGTACAAACCCAGGAGACAGCTACAATACAGGGGAATACTCAGAAAATAGAAACAATGCGGAACAGTAACAACTCAGGAATGAAATAACAAACAGATACATAGAAACACTGGGAATTAACACAAAAGCCCAAAATCACAATAAAACCTCCAAAGTAACAAAGAAATTAAGAACAAAGTATCAAATGAGCAAAATCCAAAAACACGAATGGCACAAAGCCAAAATACAAAAAACCTGCAAAATATCAAAGGAATAAACTCATTAACAAAAGATCAGAACTAGGAATTAACACACAATCCAGCACAAGACCGGGAACAGTAGGAGCTAGGAATACAGTACATGGAGAACAATAGGCAATGCCCGGTGACCAACTGAACAGTGCAGGAAGCTTAAGTAGACTAGAAACAGGTGAATGCAATTCAAATTCAGGGGAGTTTGATTGAAGATGTGGGCATGGTCACCGGGCTTCCAGGCACGGATGTGACAGTTGTCCTCTTAAGCTGAATTGCCTGAAATAGCTATTGCTAGATACATCATAGGATGTAAATGGTACAGTGTTGCAAATATTTGCAAAAAAGACTCACACTGGTGAAGATGGTGAATCAATAGGGTCAAAATTACATTGTTGAGCATGTGACTTCTTTCCCTTTTATGTAATGCACTTTTGGCACATTTATCATTTGCCTCCTCTTTTAATTTTTCATTAGCTACTAAATTGCTATTATTAGAAACCACGAGTCCACACATTCATTAGTTGGAAGCCGTTTTATTCTTTGATTTCACCAGGTACAATTTTCCCCCATTTTTATGAAATAAACCAGTAATTTAATACAATATGAATATGGACCACTTCATGGTATTCACAGATATTTCTGAATTAATGAGGCTAAAAAGGGTACATTTTCCTTATAAACAATAGTGTAATTAAGACAAATTAACATCTTGTTAAAATTCTCGAATTGTAACTGTGATTGGAACAAAAACCAACATATTAAGAGGATTCGCAAGACTGGTGTTGAGAACCACTGCATGCGTACAGGCAAAAAGCTATACGCATTCCAATCTGACCACATATGAAAGTGACTCAAATTTGATTTGAAGATTGTATTTAAAGATTGGATTTCTTTCTCCTCACAGCCCTGAAAGAATTAGATAATTAAAGAAAAAAAATCAGATTTGAGTCACTTCGGCCTAGTAATTTGAATATTGTCATGGTTGGAATTTTAGTGATGTGAAGTTTTGAGCCCCCTCCCCCTACACTGTCCATTTATTCCCACATGTCCTCATCCTGTGGGAGGATTTGGTCCATTTCCCTGAATTTTGTTGTTGGATTTGTATCCAGTCATAAAGTCCTTCTATTAGCAGTCTTATTGGGAGATGACCATACTTGTGAGGTGGAAGTAACTGCAGTCTTAAGAAGGGGGTAACAGCAATCTAAGGTGTTGAGTAAATGCAGTCATAAGATGGAATTAATTGCAGATCCTCAGCACAAAATCTAACTCATAAATATATTGGGTTTTGGCCAAATGTACATACATTGGGCCTTTAGAGGTCATTTGTGTAGCACAGATTGACCTTCACTTAAAAATAATGTAATCATTACTTTTTTGTAAACTTTTACAATAATAAAACCTAAGACCACAAAACCTAAAACATAAAAATATTAGCCTAGCTGTGGTGATTCAATCCATGGCAGACATAAGTATGATAGCAAACAAGGCTTTTATGTTTGAAAAATATATATCCAAGACACTGAAGGCAAGATATGGACAAATCTGAAGTATGGAGTAGATTAACAAACCAGTAATTTGCAGAGGGTGCAGTGAACAATAATCACCAAGAATAATGAAGAAACTTCCACCAATGAAATGTCTCTGAGGGAAGTGATGGGAGTGAAGAACTGAATAATTGTCCACAAAGAGAGTGAATGAAGAGTGCAGGTGACAGGGAAGAAACGAGTGATAGGGAGTGATGAAATTTTGCACAAGTAGGGTAATGCAAAGGGAGGTGTCACAATAACAATGACATTCAACAATTCTCAAATTTTGATGCAAGAATTTTGATAAAAAATAAATAGTTCTAGGAAAAGTCTGGGGGTAGAGGGCTTACTTTAGAAAAAAAAAAAAAAATAATAGTATTTAGATGGGGAATATGCATATCTCAGGTCGCTAAAGACCTGTGGTTTTCATTTAAATGCAGGAAATTTCTTTGTGAATTTTAATTTGGCATCCAACAGAGAACTCCCTTTTGTGTTTACAGCGAAAGCCCTAGAACTAAAAATAAAATCAAGTTTTGAGGTCCTCCATGAGGCCCTTCTGCAGCAAAAAAAAAAAAAAAAAGATCTGAAAGTGTTTCAGGCTGATCATGAGACTATCAATCTTACTTTAGAGCAGGCGTCCCCAATCTTTCCCAGAAAGGGCCCGGTGTGGGTGCAGGCTTTCATTGCAACCAAGCAGCTACACACCTGATGCTACTAATCAAGCTTATTAGCAAAGAGTCCATGGGTTGATTAGTAGTATCAGGTGTGTAATTGCTTGGTTGCAGTGAAAGCCTGCTCCCACACTGGCCCTTTCTAGGAAAGATTGGGGGCCCCTGCTTTAGAGTAAAGCAGAACATGTTTACTTGTTTTAAGTTGCTGTGAAATGTTCTTGATCCATTGGAATCTTGAAGTGAGTCAGACTCAACAACATTCTTGTCTTATTAAGCCAAAAAATGAATGAAAATAATATCTTTGGTCTAAATACAATTCTAAAATACTTGTTGACTCTGTCGAATCATTTTTGAAGGCACAATATACAGCCATTACGTTGCTGTTTGTATGGATAGATCTTAATTATCACATACAGTACACTCAGCCTTTTATCAAACTTTCCATGATGATATGACAAAATTGGCAAATTTTGACATGAAATGTCTCATTTCTGTATATAAAGTGAGCACTAATATCATTTCTGAATATTTTTGGACCAACATACTAAAACTCCATAATGAACATTGCTAACCTGACATTGCTCTCCAGTGACAGGATCCAATTAACATGACAGAGTAAAATTTACTGCAAATGAAACATGGGCATCATTTAAAAGGCCTCATGCAGAAGTGCAGTTATTTTATGTTAATGCATTCTAATGATTCTTTCATATTATCATCAAAGCAAATCTGCTTAGCAACCCTATATGTCTCATTAAAAGCTACAGAAGGTAGTGGCTGGTCTCCTTAGTAATATTAACAAAGTATTTTGATCGTATGACTGTATGCAAGTATATACGGTGGTAAAATTTAGAATGAGTTGTGACTTTTTTTTCGCTGTTCTTTCCAAACAAAATGCATCGCACCAGCGTTCTGATTTCAATCAGAGTAGATTTGCAGTCTCCGGGAGCGAACTGTCTCTCTCAGATAAATGGAATACATTATGCTACCGGCTCTGTGGGGACAGACATAAATCATTATAAATAAGATAGCCCTTTACTCATTAAGTATCTCACCTTGTACCCAAGAGAATGCTGAGTAACATTTTAGGGCTGACGGAATCAGCGTTGAGAGTAAGAAAATTAGAGAAATGGATCAAATGTCATTGTACTATGAGTGCTGAACATATTTCAGGTGATTTCCCTGGGAACCAGACAACTCATCAAGGGTTCCCTACTTTTTTCATTTCTAATCTTTAATGCTAAAATTAGTTGCATATGCTTTATCATGCTGTTACTCCCCAAGTGCTATTTTACATCTGTTTGATAGGTTTCATCCAAAGAATTGTACAAGCCGATAAGCATACTACACAGCAGAGGGGAACCCTCAGGGCCTTCTACGCCTTCAGAGAAGGCCTAAAAAAAAAATCTGGACCAAAAAAAAAAAGGAGTATTAAATAAAAAATAATTATTGTTTTTAAAATGTCTCTCATTTAATATGAAATATATTTAATACATTTTCTCTCATCTATGTTTTAAGTTAAGCTTACTGTCAAGTTCACATCAGCAATGAAAGGGTTACTGTCCTGAAAACATGTTATCCAATCAGAATCGCCCGTCTCTATCAAGACCCAGTCGGCTGGCTCATTAATTGGTTAGGACTTCATGAATCCGGGGGAAGTGTGAGGATTACGTGAGGAACCACAAGCGAGAACCAGTGAATACAAAAATGGAGGCTTTATTTCTGAAGGGGGGAAACCCCCAACAGAGCAGGCAACGGTACAATGTCCACAATCCAAAAAATCAGAATCCAAAGGGCGAAATCCAGAACTGTAAACAGGGCACCAATCACAAAAATCAGGGTCGTACAAAATGGGTTCAGTAACAGAGGATGTGGCAAAGTACAGGAAATAGGCAAAAATCGTAAATCAAGGACGGTCCAGTCAGAAAGGTAATCACAATGAAAACAAGGCGAAAAAAAGCGTGGCAAAAGGAGAACGTTCTGACAAGGAAGTGCTGAGAGAAGACTCCTAATATACACTCATGGGAAGTCACATGCTTAACAAGACACAAGTGCAAGAAGTCAGACTGATTACAAAGGAGGGAACATGAGGGAGAACCTAATCACATGAAATAGGCAACTGCCAAAACGCGACAGGGATCACAAGACAATCCTATAGACAAATATACAGCTCCAGTCAAGGAGTTCTAACGTGCATAGATACTAAAAGAAAGGACAGCGTGAACAGGTGTGGAGGATCCACTGAAACGCAGCAGAGAAGATTAGGGAGAGACAAGAGGGGGAGACTAGAATAGGGCGAATGCTGAGAGCTTGTTAATCAATTAGTAAGTGCAGCTATACAATCCCTAGTGCTCGTTAGTAAGTTAGTACAATATACACTGTTAGTTTGGGTTAGTACTTTAACAAAAACAACAAACTGTTAATATGGGTTAGTAATATAGAAAAAACAAGGCGAAGGAAGTAAACGAGACTGGAAGGAAGGTAGAAATCCAGAAACCATTAAATCACCCGAAAGAGTGGCACGCAGTACTGGGGCTGTGAGCAATGACAAGACAAGGGACCAGACAGGGGGAGACAAAGTGCAATGCATGGCAAAATAAAAAACATGGACCGGAAAGAAACTATGGTCATATGCAAAACATGGAAAAACTAAACAAGACAATACTTGAACAAAACTAAGTACCAAATCACAAAACATATCTCAAGGCATGGTCAGGCAAGAACAAGATCAATATACAAACAATCATAAATCTGGCAGACAGATAAAAAGCATGGCAAACAGGCAGAATCACAACAGGAAGGCCAAGCTATGCATAAAGCTATGTGTCTTGGTTTGGAGAGTGAGGGGAAAATTGACCAATCATTGTTTGATTTTAAGTGGGCGGGACAAAAACAAAAGATCGTAGGCCTTCGTGGAGTCCGAACATCGTGATCTCGGCAGAGTGGTGAGAGCGGGTGAGAGACGGAGTTAATTGGTGGAAGACGAGAGCAACGTTGTGGCTAGCTTGATACCATCGCCTTTTTCAAGGCGGCCTTTCACAGAAGAACTTCAAATAATAAAAAAACGGAGCACCAACTCCAGAACTGGAATTAAAAAGAAAAGGTTGAGAAAGTGGAAAGGCATTTCAAGACGGAAAATTATCAGCGCTATCCGTGGACAACGGGCTGTAAGAAAACACCAGAGGTGTATAAAGTACTCAAAAAAAAAAAAAACTAAGTAAAAGTACAAGGACCATAACTGAAAGTTACTTTGGTAAAAGTTGAAGTCACCCAAAAGAAAGTTACTTGAGTAAAAGTCTTGAAGTAGCTCACATTGAATGTACTTAAGTACCAAAAGTACGTCGTGAAAAAATATACTTAAGTATCAAAAGTACAAGTACAAAGTGTTTTTCATAGTACGCACAGAAAGGAGCAAAACAACCTCACATTGTCCTCTCCTTGTTCTCTTTAATCAACTTTCAGGTGAATGAAAGTATTCAAAAAACAGACAATAGCTGTGTTCGAAATCGCCCCCTATCACGGATATAGTGCACTATATAGTGTGTCCGCCATTTTGTAGAGTTGTTCGAATTCTTTTCATCCAGTATATAGTGGACTATAAAATACCCACAATGCACAGCGGAATCGAGTGAGCAAGCGATGTACACTACATTGTAGTGCCGTATACCACAATGCACTACGGCCGTGTTTTTTCACAGAAGAAGAATGTGAAGAGTGAGATGGCTCCGCCCTGCAGAAATACATTCTCCAATGTTCCCGAAAAGCTTCTTTCACACCGGACGCGAAACGAATTTTTCACATGACAGATTACATTCAAAGTCAATGCAAAGACTAATAATTAGCTAACCGGCTAATTATTGTCCTTGATATGTTACTAAGCTTGTTAGGTAGCTAGCTAACTAAGTTATTCAGCTAGCGGATAGAGCCAGAGGATCTATTATAGCTACGTGTAAAGCACATTCCAGAAAACCATCACGGGGTCCAACAGTAAAGCTGCTTTCACACCGGATGCGTTTCGCGTGTATTCGCGTCTTTGCATTGACTTTGAATGTAATCTGTCGTGCGAAAAATTCGTTCCGCGTACGGTGTGAAAGCAGCTTAAAGTGTCCGGTTTGTTTACATGATGCTTGGTGCGTCCGGTCACATCACAGGAATATCCAGCGCACTTGCTGACGCAACCATGTTAAGAAAATTCCGGTGTAGTGTCCGAAATCTCCTTTGGTCGTTCCCTATGTAGTGCACTATATCATATACAAGATGTAGGGAATAGGGAGTAAGTGAATGAGAGGACGATTTCGAACACAGCTAATCTCTGCTTTATATACTTCTTCTTCTTCTTTGAATTTACTGGCGGTTTAAAACACCACTATAATTGACTGTAATTAATAGTAGAATGACAGGATCAATACCATGTCGAATTTTTGCTTCAGAAAACTGATTTTTCTTTACCTCTAATTCGGATACCATGGACTCACTGTAGCTGCAGTGGTTGCTACAGAGGACAACCATTGTTTCTCTAGCAAGAGATAATTTTTTTAAACTGCTAGATAGATAGTATCGGCAAGTATATTGAGCAGTTTGCACATCAGGCATAGCTGAGGAGTTAAACTCAGGCAATTCCTGAAATAGAGGGATTGGAGTGATAGTCTGGTGGCAGGGACCGATAAGCGTGCATTGCGGTGTGTACAAAGTTTTTTTGCTGTTTCTATACCTCTGAGGTGTGCTCTTTAAGAATCTGGATGATGCCACTCTGTCATCCTCGGGCAATCCGCACAATATGCAAATTAAGGCCGCCATTACTGAAAATCTTGTTTTTGTCAATATCTCAGTAACTATGAATGGTATCAAAATAATTTTTCTGTCTATCCCTATGTTTTGAGGGGTAAAGAATCAGATTAAGCAATTTCAGTAAAGATCACACCAAGATTTTGTGCTGAATAGGCATATTAAGGCCGCCATTACTGAAAATCTCGTTTCGTCAATATCTCAGTAACTACACACGGTATCAAATTAATTTTGGTGTCTATACAGATGTTTTTAGGGGTAAAGAATCAGACTAAACCATTTCAGTATTGATCACACCAATATTTTCTGCAAAATATGCAAAAATCAACTTCAGTGTATATATGAGTCATTACAGAACATCCCCTTTACTTATGCTGATGCATGTTGCCATTACTGATTTGACTCAGTCCACAAACAAGTCACTTTCAACAACATTGTCGCAGTCATCAACCCATCGGGTGTGCTCATTCCGGCAGTGTGCTTCCCCGTGACATCCACAAAACATTGTGCATGGCAAGTGAGCTGTATAGCATCCACACATTGCTGTCGAACAGGGTGTATCCGTAGCACAACCACACCTTACCATTTCCAGCACCTCCGGTGAAGCAACACTAACGTTTGGCTGCAATGTTACTGGGATCAAGCATCTAGTGCGTTCATCACGTTCCCATCCGAACTTGTCTGAATGTGCACCCGCTTTACGTTCTCTTCGAATGCCTCTTTAGAAGGTGGGAGTGACTTAAGCTCTGGAGCCTTTGTCACATTTTTTCTACCCATCCTTCGTGACCAGACTTCTCCACGGACCTCAGACATGTTCGATGTCACCAAGCTTTTAACCCCGTAGCAGGCAGCCATGAATGCTGTCGCTTCTTCAATGATGTCACCTATGTCCTCAGATAATAAGCCCAATTTGTGCAGTTCTACACCACTCTTAAGGACTTTGATGACGGTGCTTTTTCCTACTCCAAAGCACTGAGCCACAGTGTCACAGCCTGAGAGGGCATGAGCAGCTGGCAGTTGTGAAAGCAAGTGTCCATGTTCACTTGCAGTTGCCCCAATGTCTATAGTAGTTTGTTCAGCACTTGGTCCTTCCATTGTAAGACAAGTCAGGTTCAACTTTGCGTAGAAGTGCAGCAGGAGGACGAAAACGCCTGTGTCCGCTTCTTCGTGGCAAGTCATGAGATCTTCTCTGCGGAAGACAACACCATCCTGAATTACAACTGGTACAGAGTCAGATGCAAGGAACTCATAAAATTGTTCAATCAACCCTTTCCTGTTTAAGACAACACCGAGCGCAATCTGGAGGGTTGTGAATCTACCACTTATGGCATTAGTAACAATGTTTCCGATGAGAGCGGCTGGAAAGGTGTGGTCCAACTTTGCAGAAAGCTTTGATAGCAAGGATAACAAAGTGGAACTGACACAGTCAAGGGCAATGTCCATATCGACTCTGGCATGTTAGTTCTTGTCATCAACTAATGATTCCTTTACATCACGGACAATCTGGTGAGCAACCTTTTCCAATCTCAACATCATCTTCATCACTGCTCGGCACTAGTCTCAACAAACTTGATGCTTTACTTCGAAGCACGAGGAGACTAGCAACACCTGTGCCACTCAGCACAAGAAGATCCGAACCAAAGTATTCTAACAACTTGGAGACTAAGATTTGGCGGCTAATGTCTCTTCCACCATTGGATTGGTATAGGTTGTATAATTCGATGGAATTCCACACTCGCGATGATTTTGCTCTCACTGCACTGACTGTTGTTTCAAAAGCCACATACACTTCCTCTTGGCTACTACTAGATGCTGCTGAAGCTGATTTCACTGACTAAGGTGAACAAAACTTCTTGTAACAGTTTGTGTGGTATCTGCCATCTGCTGCATGCAGATCACTCACTGCCCCAGCCAAATGTGACTCTACCTCGCGTCCCCACTTGTCGTGACGAGATCTACAGACATCTAGAAGGGTTTCCTTTAAAGTCTTTCTCCCCTCACCACGGTCCGCTGTCCTACAAAGAACAACCCTGCGCCAACGATCCGGATGCTTAGGATCAATGTCAAGGCATTCCTCACCGCAGAAAAGGGAATGTTGCCTGAAGTTGAAGGTTGTCGATCCGGACCGACGCAGACGTTTTACTGCCGATGTCTCTTCAGAACCTTTTGATGCGCTCAGTTTATTCGTGTCTCTTGATGTGAGATTTGGATGTATATATGGATACACAATCTCTATGACAAAGCACCTCTAAATGTTTGTCTGCCAACAGTCTAGTTTCAAGATCTTCATGGAGATCATCAAATCTCCGTTTACTTGATTCAATGATAGTCTTTATCCTGTCAGTCCCTGCGACGGTAAGTTCCTTCTTGCTTCCATGTTCTTTACAAAAGATGCAGCCTTCCATCTTTGAGCTGTACCTGGAAGAGAAGATATATGTGAGCCACTCTGGCAGAACCAGGTGCTTCAATAACAGAAAAGTGCCTGGTTTTGCCAGGCCGCCATTACTGATATTATCAATAATGGCAGTCCTTATTTGCATATTTTGCAGAAAATATTGGTGTGATCAATACTGAAATGGATTAGTCTGATCCTTTACCCCTAAAAACATCTGTATAGACACCAAATTATTTTGATACCATGTGTAGTCACTGAGATATTGACGAAAACGAGATTTTCATTAATGCCGGCCTTAATATGCCTATTCAGCACAAAATATTGGTGTGATCTTTACTGCATGGCTTTATCTGATTTTTTACCCCTAAAAACGTGTATAGACACCAAAATTATTTTGATACCATGTGTAGTTACTGAGATATTGACGAAAACAAGATTTTCAGTAATGGCGGCCTTAATTTGCATATTGTGCGGATTTCCCAAGGTTGACAGAGTGGCATCATTCAGATTCTTAAAGAGCACATCTCGGAGGTGTAGAAACAGCAAAAAAACTTGGTATGGACCGTATTGCAAGGTTCTCCAAAAATCTGGGGTTTGGCAACCGGACTATGAACTCGTCCATATTCTAAATCGTGTTCCAGCTCGGGTTTGCTTGTGAATATTCAATAAGTGATCCGGGTGTGTCATCTAATGATGGAATATTGTAACTGCGTGCATAAATTTGCAGCTCCATGTCCGCTGGCGGACACATCTGCACAAAGATACCCTGCCGAGCACCATTGTTCTTCTCGAACACGCCAAATCCAGATAATCCTTAAATGATGAATTACATTCATATTTTAATTGGTAACGAAGTGGCCAGTGTCAAAGTAACGAAGTATACTTTTTAGTTTTTAAATATAGTAGAGTAAAAGTCCTGGTTAAAAAAAAACTCAAGTAAAGTACAAATTTTCAAAATAACTTAACCCTTTCAATTCATCGTAACGTTGCTTTTTTTCCATGATGACGTCTTTTCTCGGCGGTGATGGCTGAAGTGAAGGCCCAGCTGTAGGGCTCATGGTTCGCCACTGCAATACAGTCATGGGAAAAAGAAAGCACACCCTCTTTCAGTTCTATGGTTTTAAGTGTCAGGACATAATAAAAAATCAGCTGGTCCTAATCAGGTCCTAAAATTATGTAAGGGATAATCAACTCATAGGTGTGCATCACACGGTTTTGAGGCATGATACCGAGGCGAATAATCACCTGACGCGAAGCGGAGTGCCTTAAAACCGTATCATGCACATCTACGAGTTGATTATCCCGCTTATACCATGGTCATTTGCCAGCAATATCAAAAAAAAGCTTTCAGAAAATTTTGGTGAAAGTTTTGCTCATAAAATCTAAGGTTAATGAAGCAAGAGCTTACCGTCATCATGACATTTTTGCTTTGTTGTGCTCTGTTCTGGACAGTTGACAGTTTGACAGCGACGCTCTCTAACGTTGCTATGGTTAGAGGTTGGTTAACGGATGAATATCAAACGGTGAAACTGCCGTAGCCGAACTACCTGTGCATACCACGGTTTTAACACATACCTTCCAGCCGATCAGAAAAGACTATTCACCCAGACCATGGTATTAGTGAATTGAACCTCAGGTGTAAAACAGCACACAACAGATTCCATCGTGCCATAATTATTCTCACAAAAATTCTGCCAAAACACAGAAGCTTTTACTAAAGACTTTTGAATGTCTATTAAAACATTTTTGTACACAAATATGAAGAATAAGACCTTAATTCTCTTTATTCTAATTTCATGGCACACATCAAAAGGAAAACTGATTTACATTGTCTAACTCAACCACACCCATTACTCAGTCAAAGCCAGTACCAGCAGGTAGATTGAATGCTAGCTTCCAAAGCAAAGACCTAGTAAGCCCAGGTCACTATAACTCTGCTTACATGACTACTTGACTCGAAAAAGGAGTCGATTTTCTGTATTTTCCCTTTGTGCATATCTTGCATATCAAAAAATAGCAATATCCATTTTGAACAATGAGTGCAATTATATGCGCACAAGTTTTTAAACATTGTTCCAAATATGGCGACATTCAAAATTTTGAAAATACTCATGTAAACTACATGTTCCATTTTGGGATTGAGAATAAGACCTTATAGAAAGACCCGAAAACACAATAATGATTTGTGACGAAAAGACGAAATGGATTTATGCTGGCAAGAATAAGGTTGTTGCAATCTACGTATGTGGTCACGTGATCCCCGCAGCAAAACATACATAAAGATTGATCGTAGCATAGTGAAATGGGGAAATCTTGTGCTGCTGTTGGTTGCACCAATAATGTTGCCATTCGATCTTCCGGAAAATACGGCAAAATAAGTTTCCATCAATTTCCACAAAATACTGAAGCCCTTTGAAAGAATGGTTTGTTAAATTAAGAAAAATTGACCGTAGAAAGCCTTACAAATCAACAAAACATTCAGTTCATTGCTCAGAGCACTTCGCGAGAAGCTGCTTCACGCACAAGCAAGTTCACAAGCAAGTCAACGGCATTGTTGCAATGAAAACTGGTTTTAAAGTGAAGATTTAAAGAAATTTGTGGTAAAGATATAGTAAATACAAACATTAACCTGAAGCCCAAACACCTCCGGTACCGAGGGCAATGAATTTGCATAATTAATACAGCAAGTTTCCTAATAGCAACTTTGTAATGCGGCATATCCTCTTAAAGCGAAGAAACTCTGCGAAAAGCTCGTTATGACCGTTTTTACCTTAACCGAATACAATTCAACAGTGGCGACTGGTCATTAGGGGCAGGTGGGGCACAGCCCCACCTGGTGTCACCAGAAAGGACTGTAGGCAAATTACATAATTAATTCTCAAACATGATCGTATTATCTGATTAAATGTATTATCTATAAATTAAGCATTTTCCTAAATTACATGGAATTTGTGTTTGAAATTAAGTTCATGTTTATTGGTCTCTGTTTTGCTGCTTCAGACCGATCTCCTGATCCATGTCTGCATGAATGGGGCTAGCCCCCCTTACGCAATGCAATGTTAACGATACGTGTGAAAATATAAGTACGCATGCTCAGAGTGTTCGCTGTATTAGTGGAGGTAGCACAAATTTGTTGGCATGTGGGGCTGACAGCCCCAAGCCCCACTACTGCGTCATTTCATCAGGCATCATAGTTATATACGTAGACGTCGCATGAGTGGTGGAGAGGCGTGCCTACCGGGCGACCATGTTAGTACAGGGTTAGAAGTGTCAAACAATTTCTACAAATCATTACTCGCTGAATTTTCGACTGACTTCCAAGCGGTTTGATTTGTTATAAATGTAACACATTTAGCTATGATCCAGGATGCCCTGATACTCTAAAATGCCGGTTTTACTACCAAAATACAACTTCCTATTCACAGCAGTCGAGCGCTTAAACTTAAATCTACACCAAAGATGCCAGATTTTTTGCGCTGCATATGGATGCTGAACGAGATATCAATACCAGATCCTGTGGAATTACTTTTCGCAGGTGAGATTTAACGATAGATTTTGGATGTATTTGTGTATTGTAATATTATGTTGAGAGCTACTGTAACTATTTGTCCACCAGCGAAATGCTAACGTGGCTAGGCTAGACTAGCCCTAGTCATGGAAGCTGAGGCTTTATATCAAATAAATCATAATTATAATGTATAGTTATCCGGGTATTTCTCCACACCGCCCAATTTTATTACAATCCTATCTTTTCTTCTGAACGACTAACAAAGAGGATGTGATTGCATTTCAAAGCTGGTTACTAAGGCTGCCAGGTCAGATCCTAAAGTTAGTATTAAGTTTACAAGATCGTTGTTGGTATTTTATACCGGTTGGATACAAAGAAATGCTCTTTCTTTTCACAATTTCTTTATCATTTTTGTAATATTAAAAAGGCCTGAATCTACTATCATTTTTAAATGATATTAAAAATACTTGAAAAAATATGTTGCAGTTCTTAGATATTTCTCATATCTATATCAATATGTTGCAACATTATGGCATTAAGACAACGGTATACTAATGTATAATATCTTATGCTGGATCGAGGCTAGATGGTGATGACAGTGTGTCACACATATGCAGGATAAGGTTGTTGTCATAATGCTGTCATAGAGTGGATCGATCCTAATAAGTTGTGCGTGCGGTTTGCTGTGGCACTTAGTGGTGTTGAGCGCTCTACTTTGTTTATGGCCTTGTAGGCTCTGGAGCGTTAATGGAGCAACGGTGGCAGATGGCTTTTAAACAAACGTCGATCTCCGTGTTGGCGAACTCTCACTCACTTTCGCGTCGCCTCTCCCCCCTCGTCTCCTCCGTGTGTGTTCGCGATAATGTTGACTTTTAACTAAAAGCTTGTAAGGTAAAACGATAGCAGACAAACTAATTTATCACAAATTGTTGTATAGAAATCGCCCCATACCCCTCGTTTACTGTGCCCCCCGAAATACATTCTTGCCCCACCAAGTTTTTACACTTAAAAACACCACTGCAATTCAAGCACCAAGCAAGTAAATAAGCATCTAGCAAAACATAGGATAAAATAACATCAGTGCTCTATGGGTAGCATTTCCACTGAATCTGTGCTATGCATACAAACGGTACGTCAAATGAAAGAGGACAGTCCACAGAATCGAACGATATGAGCCATGTCACTTTAAATTGACACTGCACTCAAAGAACAGCAGCCATACACTTTACAGTCTAGAGAGATGAGCAAAATTTTTCCTTACCTTTGATATAAAAACTGTTTGTGGGTAAATCTGCGCCTGCTATTGTTTTAGCCAGTCTGAGAGTCCTCGCACCATTATGCTATGCACTCAAAGAACTCAGCAGTATAATCGCTTAAATGGTTTATTTTTAGTATTTTCCCTTTAATTAACCGCTAAATATTCAACTGTTGTTTTCAAAGCCGTTTTAAGACTGAGAATCCTTGCGCCAATAATGCTCAAGTTCAAAAACAGCGCAGCTATACAAGTGCTGAATCGACCAGGGAATATAAAGTCTGTTGAGCTAGTGTCGTGGATAAGGCAGAGCATTTGGACTTGAGCAACCGGGGTTGAATATCCGGTTATACACACGACCTTTCACAGCAAGAGAATACATTTTTTTTTTGTATAAATAATTAATATTTAAACGAAGCATCCCCATTCAATCAAAGCTATTTTCCTGGGTTACTTTGGGGATCACGTGACTTACACTTCAGTTGCTGCATCCAGTGCAATGCCTCCATTGTGGCACACCAGAAGTCTATGACTCCTAGAAGTGAACAACGGTAACTTAGATTGCGCTGACGGCAATGGCGACCCGCAGCCAAGCATAACACATGATGTGACGTCTGATCACATGATCTGTGCGGTAAATTCACAAAATCCGTCACACTGTGCAGAGAAGCCCACCGTTGGTGAAATTTGTTAATTGTCAGTAATTCTTGGCAGCTTCACGGACATAAAACGCACTGAATTGTGGGAGATAAATTTATGCTGGTTCGCTTAAAAACTCGGATCAGATTCATGTAGAGACATGGACTTAGGTTATATAAGTATGATGGCCTGTTTTTTGTAATTTTACCCGATATTTTAATCTATTAAAGTCTCACGAGAGGGTCCAATTAAAAGGCAATTGAATAATATTAAAATACACAGAAGCAACATACAGACGTTTCAACTCACAGCTTTTTCAACGTAAAACAGGAAGTAAGTACATCGCTCAAAT
This sequence comes from Gymnothorax javanicus, assembly GCA_029692085.1. NCBI lineage: Eukaryota > Metazoa > Chordata > Actinopteri > Anguilliformes > Muraenidae > Gymnothorax > Gymnothorax javanicus. The sequence goes on along the minus strand of CM056196.1, from coordinate 59,447,775 downwards.
GGGGCCGCCGGTGTGTGGGAAAATAGTGTCCAGGGTTAGGTTGCACTAAGGAGGCGTACGTGCGCTGTCGTAAATGGTAAACGCAGGATATGGAAACACTGAGCGTTAAATTCCGACTTGTGCCAATTGCACCAATAAAGAATTTTTTTGGCGTTCATACGCCAAGGGTGTCACATGGAATTCTGGGTGTTTTGCTCGTTTACATAATTAAATAAATTTACATAATTAGGTCAGTGGTTCGTGAGAGTGCATATGCCACGATGGAGTCGAAGGTGGTTATGTCTGCTGCCGCAAAGCGGAAAAAATGCAACTTTAGTGATTCCGAGGTAAGAAAACTGACTGAACTATATCGGGCAAACAAGAACGTGTTAGCCAGTAAGCTGCAGGCCAATGTCACCTGCGCAAAGAAGACAATCTGGCTGTCGATAGCAGACTCCATAAATGCAATTGGCATCGACAATCATACAGTGGAAGAAATATAACACAAATGGTGAAATTCGTTAGAATCATGCTCTGATAGTAACTCGCAGTACAGTGGAAAGATATGTAGGTGTCCTAAAAAAACGGTGGGCCTGCTTGCTTTACATGTGTCACCGGGGTGTGCATGCACAGTCATTATGGCAACGCTTGTCTTACACAATAAATGCGCCCAAGATCCCACGGAGGAAATCATCCTTGTTGATGACGACATTGAAAATGTGCAAGATCATTATGATGTGAATTGACGCATTGCAAGACCGCAGTGTTTACTTATTTCATTTAGTATGCGGGCTGGACTACCCACAACCAGCCCTTGCCACGTGGTGTTTGCTGCGTTTACTGTGGATTTTATTTGATACCTGTAATGGTCGAAGAAGTAGGGAGGCCAAATGCAGCAGTGTGAGAGAACGAGACAAGCAAGGACTTAAAATACACACAGAGAGAAATATAAACGAGGCAACAGAAACAGCTCTCGCGCTTCCAAAAGGACGCCCAACAATCCGAACCAGGAAGCAAAGCGAGTGAGGAAAAACAAACAGGGAGAGAGAAAGGGAAATAACTAGAGAACCGAGAAAGACAAAGCACTATAAATTGGTGCAACACCAAAGAAAGATAGGGAAATTTCCCTTTTGATTCCTTCCTTAAAGAAATATAAATTGCAAATATACCGTGAAGGCTTACGCCACAAATCCCTTACTAGAGATAACTTCTGGCTGCAGTGAAAACTGAAATCAGACACTCCAGCAAAGGAGGCGTGGCGGACATCCGGCTTACATAGACTTAGGTGAAAGCGCCGCCCACGCCTGATGAACCAGCTGGGGAAAGAATCCGATAGAGAAGGAATTCGATATCGTCCCGGGATGAGAGCCACAAAGGAAAGTCCTTCACACACGCACACCACCTAAACCATGACAATACCAAGTTCTTTTCTTCCAATTTTCTAACGGCAGTGAGTGACAGTTTTGCCCAGAACTAGATTGCCCAATTTATATATTTTATTTTTCTTTATCTTTGACCTGTGCCATTTTTAGTTGTCCCATATTTCCTTAGGATGACTCATAGATGTGTATGACACACATTATAACTTAATATTTATATGGTTTTGCGTTCTTTAAAGTTTGACTAATTTGTTTAGTTGACTTAATGTATTTGGTCTTATGTCAAGACATTAATACCCTCGGCATTTGGCCGTGCGACTGCTGCAGAGGTGGCATACATTTGCGACCAGATGTACGAGCTGAGTTGCCTTACACTGCATTGGGGCGATCGACGTTTTGATTTCCGATTACAAAACGCCAAGTGTTTCCCCTACGTCTCGTTGGTGCAACCCAGGCCAGGTGGGTTAAATAAATAACCATACAGTTCTTTATAATATAAATATAGGACACTGAGGGAATTAATGTAATGAAACATAATGAGTTACATGACAAAAAAAACAAAAAAGAACATTAACAGTGGCGACAAAAAATAATAATAAAAAGGACTAATCCAGTGACGTTTAGAGAAATCAATTTAGTAGGAGCTCCTCATTCATACCCTTGGGAAATTCAGATTGAAGAAAATGAATCCATTTCACCTCTTTTTGGAGGAGTAACTGATCACGGTCACCACCTCTCTTGAGCAGTGGTACCACTTCAATGGCCTGGAAATGTAAGGAGCATACATCATTGTCCCGCTTCCATAAAATGCCTAGCAACTGGGGATTTCACATCTTTGTTGCAAATTGCACATTTATGCTCAGTAATACTGAGTCTCAACTCCTGAACTGTTTTGCCTATATAGTGGCGGTCACACGGGCACTTCAAGAGATAAACAACATATTAAGTTTTGCACGTTATTGTGCCTTTTACATTTACCTCTTTGCCAGTATGTGGGTGTAAAAAATGACTACCCTTGATCATTACATTACAATTTATACAGTTGTGGTACAGAAAATTTCCCCCTGGGCAAGTTAGACAAAAAGTGTTTCGGATGAGTGTAAATATCGGTCTTGACAACAGACTCTCAAGTTACTGGCACATTTTTGTGCAAAAATAGGTAACTGGTTAAATATGTGCCCGACACGAGGGTCACTGGATAGAAGGTCACTTGAAGTCACTTGACGCAGTGTACCACGCTGCATTAAGGTTCATAACTGGAGATGGCTTCTGAACACATCACTGTACACTTTATTTTAACGCTGGTTGGTCTTCGCTGGCCATGAGAAGGGAGCAACATTGTTGCCTTTTTATTTACAAGGCATTGTTGGGTAAACTGCCTGGATATCTGACCAGTTTGCTTAATGTGAGGAAGGGGGAATACGGTCTGCGCACTCTTGACTTTTTGGTTTTAGATGTCCCAAGGGTGCGTACTGAACTGGGTAAAACTGCTTTTATGTATTATGCTCCACAGAAGTGGAATAGGATTCAACAGTTTTTAAAGTTGGAAAGTCTTATTTCAATTGATTGTTTTAAATGTCTTTTGTTGGCTGCCACAAAGCAGGAATGTACATGTGTAATGTAGTCATAGTTTTTATTTATTGTACTTGGTGTTTTCTGTTTTTTGCTACTGGGCTCCGTTGCAAAAGAGAGCTTGCTCTCAATCGGACTCCCAGTATAAATAAATAAAAATAAATAAATAAATAAAAGGTGACAAGGTGTAACTACCAACCTTTTAAATCCTTGCATTGTAGAGTATTAAATTGGGTAATGCATAAATAGCCACATTTGGCTTCTGCACAAAGGGGTTAAGTTGTTGAACTATTTGCCCTCGCAGTCTTCCACAGAACGGTGAAGTCCTCACCACCTTGACTTCTGAAATACTTTTTGTACCCAATTCCATCACTGACCTGTTGCCAGTTAACCTCATTAACTGTGAGATGTTCCTACAGGTGTATTTTTTAGTATCAAATAATTTCCAGTTTTTGTTGCACCATCCCTACTTTTTTTCAACGAGTTGCTGGCATCAAATTCAAAATGAGGAGATTGTTTTTTGAAAACTATTAAATTTCTCAGATTGAGCATTTGATATGTTGTCTTTGTGCAATTCTCAAATCATTGCATTGATTTCATTTACATTTTACACGTCTCAGTTTTTTTTTGGAAATGAAAGTAAGAGGCAGAATTTATGGGGTTTTTTTCAATTGTCTATCATCAAGATGTCTCAAAAAATAGGTATGAATCTGGCACAGGGCCTCCTTGTGCAGAGTGTTCTTGTTCTCCCCATGTTCGGTTGGGTTTTTATCAGGTACTCTGATGTCCTTTTACAGTCCAAAGACATACATTTCAAGCTTATCAGTTCTAAACTGCCCACAGGTGTAAGTGTGTGTGCGAATGAACCATGATCCCTGAGATGGCTCGGTGGACTGTCCCGGGCTGCAGTCAAATTGTCTTTTTTTGCTTATTCCCCCTTTCACTACGACCACGAATATCCCGAATCACCCCGAAATCGGAAATTTTCATATTCATTGAAAATCTCAAACATTTCTTGAAGTTCTTAAATTAATCTTATTTGATTCCCAAACATTCGTACAGTTCGTAGGAGTTCGTCGAATCAGCAAGAAATTTTTTGTTTGTCAAAAACTTTCATGGAAGGGTCCCCGAATTGCAATTTCGTAACTATATTGTAATCCATTTGTACTCAATTCTTATGTTCCGTAACAATTTTGTAATCGATGCTTTTGCATTCTTGGCCATTCTTAGCGATTTGTGGCTCCCTAAAATTCTTGGCCCCAACCCGAAAACATCTAGAAACAGCCACGAAGGTCCCAAGTCAACTACGAATCATGCAAAAATTAAGTGAGAACAACATGATTCCAAGAAACGGGGCCAAAATGGCACTATTAGCTATCAGCAGTTGGTGTTGGTACTCAAGTTCCAGGACCAGAGCGACTGCGCCAAGAATTAAGAAATAGACTCATAAATGAGACAGTTGACTCTGTATGTTTCAATTAATGATATTCATTGTGCCATAAATTAGGTGAAACCTAATAAGAATGATGGTCTATTAGGCACAAACTCTAGTCATTTTATTAATGGATCTTTACTTTTATTTGAGCATGTCACCTCATTAGTCCATTGTATGCTTATTCATGGTCATACAGTAGATGATCTGTTCACATCCATTATAGTTAGTATTCCTAAATATTACAGTAAGTCACTTAAAGCTGCAGTTGGTAACAATAAGGAGAGAGGACTTGGCATGAAAATGAGAAAAAATGCAATTTGCAGATCCCTCCCCCTCCCTCTCCACTGCAGTCCTGCCCTGCCTCAAAAAGACCCTCCCCCAGAGGAGGCTGCGTGCACTCGAAGGCACGCGAGCTGTTATGCACGCGACTGTGGAGAGATTTTGCAATTTCACATTATGAAAACGGCCAAGTTGCCGAGGCTAGATATTACTATTGTGAACAGTCATCATTGCTGGCCAACAAACGAGCAGAAATAAATCATTTGGGTACAGAAACTGTCGTGAATCCTGCTGAATGGCCACTTAGCCATGTATGACAGCATTTAGCTGTGAGAGCACAGAAACGTTACACATATTTATGAGGACAACAACACAACCGATAAGACTGCCAGGTCACTTCATGAAGATATTTTCTGCTACTTTCTAATAAAACGACGCCAGTAACGTTAGTCCTAGCATCGGAAATAAGCTAACGTTAGCTCAACTGCAACATCACAGTAACATCACATGCACTACGGAGTAGTGTAACAATTACAAGACACTGGCTACTCGAACAGCGACTGTGTTTGTTTGCGACATTCACTCACTTATTTGCAGAGCAAAAATGAATGATGCCGGTTAGGGCTGGGGTTAGTAGCACCTGTGCATGTGAGCGATGCCAACTTGCTTATTTGCAGAGCATTGCGGAGCAAAAATGAACCAATGAATAAAGCAGGGGTTTACCTGTCGAGCAGAGAAGTCGCCAACTCTACGTCGGTTTTTAATCCTTCCAGATTACGGAGTTCCCTCCACCTCTGAAAAGCCACTCCGATGTTCACTCTGGTTTTATCCCGGGCTTTGTCTAATTCTTTCTTTTGTGCTTTTTTTTCTTCTGGCTTCCTCTTTTTACTTGTCTTAGCCGTGTGTGCTGTTGTCGGTAACAGAGGTATCGGTATTTTTTTCCTCGCTGATGGCTGTTGTTGCGTCATTAGTTTCTCTAAGCTCCTGAACCCTCTCTCGGACATTTGAGCTTGACTGAGCACTGGCGTGAACTGAGGAGGAAGGGGGAGGAGGCTGTCTGCAGCGTGTGCATGTGCAGTGTTTGACTGCTGTCAGACGCTCCCTCAGACGCCATCCTGGCTCTTTTTCTTTTTGGTCGGTCCGAACGATTTTGCTAAATTGCAGTAGGAGCAGTAGGTGGGTTTAAAGGAGTGTTTTTATAATTGCAGAGTACTAGTTTTATGTAATACTGTCTGTTCACACTAACAGTTTTAGCAAATATGACAAAAAGTTACTTTAATAAGACTTGTCACTATCGTTAAAGCTGTAGTTGGTAACTATCGAGGCATTGCTTTATGCATCGCTTTTTGTGTAAGATTATTGACAATGTATTCATTGGTAAGCACTCGCCGTCACTGTGTACCAGTGATCTCCAGTTTGCATTTAAAGATAAGCATTCCACGGTCTGTTGTACAGCTGTGCTTAAACAGGTAATAAGTCATTATAATTTTAATGGTTCTAATGTGTATTCAGCTTTGTTAGATGCCGCCAAGGCTTTCGACAAAGTCCATTATGGCAAATTGTTTAAACTTTTATTACAGCTTGATATGCCCACATATGCTACTTGATTCATTTTAGACTCATATCTTCAACAGAGAGTATATGCTTCGTGGAATGGTGTGTATTCTAGTCAAATTGAAACTGTGAATGGTGTACGTCAGGGAAGTGTCTTATCATAAGTTTTGTTTTATATATATTTTGATGAACTTTTATGCCGTTTACAGAGGCATCCTGCTAGATGTTGGGCTGGGCATAAATATTACAGGGCATTATGCTATGCCAACGGTGTAACGTTGTTATGTCCTACTGCTACTGGGCTACAGTCAATGATTGATATATGTAATAATTTTGGAAAAGAATTTTGTCTTTAACAGTAAGAAGTCATTAGCTATATGTTTTAATGGTGTACCACAATGTGTGCAGTTAATAATGAATGTTGAAGAAATTAAATGGGTGCAGAGGGTTACGCATCTTGGTAATGTTATGAAATGTGACTTGTCTGATGAAGTTGATGTTATACATAAACAAGGGGTTTTATTGGTTCTGTTAAAGGCTGTATAAGCGATATGACATCACTGTTGTTGGCAGTTGAAACGTTCTCAAAACACAACAGAGCCGCTTGCCCCTCCCCTTCAGAAGCTTGGAATATGAACGTGCTTTTCTTAAAGTGAAACTTCTGAGTAAAGCTGCTTTCACACCGGACGCGAAACAAATTTTTCACGCAACAGATTACATTCAAAGTCAATGCAAAGATCGCGAATACACGCATTTTTGCGTGTATTCTCATCTTTGCATTGACTTTGAAAGTAATCTGTTGCGCGAAAAATTTGTTTCGCTTCTGGTGTGAAAGCAGCTTAAGAATGGCTCACTCAAGGACTTCCGGTTACAGCCACATGGAGTAGACATGCGTTTGGGAGCTCTGCCACACATTCAATTTTACAACTACTTTAATACATTCACCTCTTTTACAAAACCCTCGCGTACAGAGGAAAACACATCTGTGAGCAAGATGACCAAGCCAGGCAGAGGTAAAAAGCCGGAAAAAGACTCAGCGGACGACCAGCGCACCAGCAAAACTTCAGCCAAGAGCCCACTTGAAGAAGCTAGCGCTAGCAGTGCCTCGGCTACAAATGAGGACGTCTTAGTAGCTATTACCACACTGAACTCCACAGTAGACAAACGATTTGCTGAAATCAACGCGACCCTCTCAGGTCTGAAATCGGCTTTCTCGGAGATCAACGTCCGTTTAACTTCAACCGAGGAGGCCATACAGTCGCATGAAAAACGGATCGACGAGATGGAAAGACGGTATGCTAACCTAGCCTCCGAGGCTACACAGCAGCGGGCTAAAATTGACGACCTGGAGGCGCGCAGCCGGCGACAAAACATCCGTATTGTGGGCATAAAAGAGAAAGCCGAGGTAGGTAATCCATCTGACTTCGTGACCAAACTTCTGCCTGAGTTACTGGGAAAGGAACATTTCAACAAACCGATAAAAGTGGACAGAGCCCACAGAAGTCTTGGGCCGGCCCAGGAGAACAAGTCAAGGCCCATTATAGCAAGACTGCATGACAAGGTAAAAGAGCTTGTTCTGCGTCTGGCGAGGCAAAACTCTCCTCTCAAATACAACAGTGCAACTGTGTTCATCTTTCCGGACCTGACCTCGGCGACTCTACAAAAACGACGCCAGTTTGACAAGCTTAAGGAGAAGTGCAAGGAGGGGAAGGTCAGATACAGATTTCGACACCCCACCAAGTTCATCGTCACTGTCGGAAGTACCTTCGGCACCTTTGACACCCCAGCCGATGCGCAGCGGTTCTTGAAGCAGAAGGCGCCCAACTGGTAGCTAACTTCAAGCTTTTAGCATAGCAGTAAACATGCAGGTAAGCTGCCTGGCCAAACACTAAACACTTAGCAGTAGTTCTCATCGGAGTCAATTTGAGGACTGTTACGGGAAATTTCTAGTATCCTGAGAGATTTTTTCAAATCACTTGTTTCGACATAAACCTCAATCTGAGCAGGTCAGAGGCTGACTGTTACGGGTCCATGATAATTGGGATTTTATTTTTTTTATTTGTTATTTTTTCATTTGAATTACGTGTTGCAAAACTTTATTAGGGCCTGCTTAGAGCCTGCTGTTATGAGACGTAACGAATGGGATATTCTTAATTAACCTGCTGTGAACTTTTATCAGTCAGTCTCAAGCAGGGTGTTACTGAACATAACAAGACAGTTTAAAGCCACTTGTTGTGAACTTTCACCAGAGTCGGCCTATTGCTGGCTGTCACCAGTCGAGGTACAGAGGATATTTTCATGTTACCTGCTGCGTACCTGGGTCAGTCAGCTTGAGGCTGGCTGCCACTGAATACAAACTATGGACGTTCTAGTCACCTTTTGCAAACATTGATCGGACTCCTGTTATTGTTGGACCTGGAAAATAGGATATTTTCATTTGTAATGAATGGTTATTCTTTTTGCAATTTTTGTTGAGTGAAACCTAAGTACAATTTAATGGTGAGGACAAAATAATTATTTATTGTTTTTATTTTATATTTTGTTTTTCCTGACATTGTTTTTCTTTAGGTGATAACTAGAACTTGTGTGGTGGTTCTCCTTTTTGGAGAGAGAACGTTAGTGATGACAATGTTTATTGTAGCTAGTGTTACGATGGGGGTTCAGTCAGAGAGGTCAGCTCTGGAGGTTAGAGAGGTTGTGTAGTGTTCTTGTTTTTCGTGGGGGGATCTCAGTACATGTTCTCATTCTCAGTTCACATTGCTCAATCACGACCGCACATACACCTATGACAATAGGATCTAAGGATGTCAGTTAAAGCAGGAATGCACACCAATGGAAAATCAGACTAATCAGCTGGAATGTTGGAGGGTTGAACAGCCCAGTGAAGAGAGGAAAGGTGTTCACACATTTAAAATCATTAAACGGAGATATATACTTCCTCCAAGAGACCCATATTAAAAAGACGGCAGTAAAACAACTCCGGCCGGCATGGGCTTCTCAAGTATTACAGTCAAATTTTAGCACCAAAGCTTGAGGAGTGGCCATACTTATACGGAAAAATATTCCATTCATACATACTCAAACCATAGCTGATCAAAACGGTAGATACATAGTGGTATGTGGATCCCTTAATTCAAAACTAGTGACTCTGTTGAATGTATATGGTCCAAATTTTGACGACCCTGTCCTCTTTAAAAAATTATTCTCAATACTATCCCCAACTTTTCAGACTCTAGTGTGATCACTGGAGGAGATCTTAATTGTTGTTTAGACTCTAAGTTGGATAAACTGCCTAGTCAGTGAAGTTTGTCAAAGAGCAGCACCACGTTAAATACCCTCATACAAGCTTACAACTTAGTAGACATCTGGAGATTACTCCATCCAACTGGAAGAGTCTTTTCATTTTTCTCCCCAGTTCATAGGAGTTACTCACGTATAGATTATTTTTTGTTAGATTCAGGGTTGCCATCAGCTGTCACTGCTTGCTCCTATCATAACATCCTCATATCTGACCACGCTCTGGTATCACTGGATTTTAAACTGAACTTTGACAGGGGGGAATATACCTGGCGCCTAAGTACCACCTTTTTAAACAGCCCAGAGTTCTGTTCATTCCTCTCAGACCAAATTTCAGCTTTTTTGAGCAACAATGATAAGGGGGATGTAAATGACTCTATACTTTGGGAGTCAATGAAAGCAATCCTTAGAGGACATATTATGGCGTACGAGGTGGCGGAAAAGAAGCGTGCTAGGTTGGGACTAGCTGAGATAGAAAGTGAGTTAACATCTTTAGAAACAGCATATCAACACAAACAAACCAAAACTACATTAAATAAAATCATCTCCCTCAAATACGAATACAACACCATAGTCTCAAGGACTGTTGAAAAACTACTTACACTAGTCAGACAACGATACTTTGAACTCGGGGACAAGCCGCATAGATTATTAGCCAGACAGCTGAGGCAGGCACAAGCTACAAGAGCTATTCATAGTATTAAATCGAGAAATGGCAGCATATTGACAGACCCTAAAAAAATTAACAAGTGCTTTGCTGACTTCTACGAAGGTGTATATCAAACGCAAGGCAAAGTTGATGCGAATGTGACAAAAAACTTTTTCGCCAATTTAGATATGCCAAAACTGTCTGGAGAAGCTGCTGAAGCAATGGATGAAGAAATTACCTCAAAAGAGATAAGTAGTGCTATCTCCTTTCCATCTAAGAAGGCCCCAGGCCCTGACGGTTTTGGCATTGAATTCTTCAAAAAATATAATGCTACAGTTACACCATTGCTTCTTCATATGTTCAACCACTCAAAGAACACTTCTGAACTCCCCCCATCTTTGTATAAAGCAAATATTTCTCTGATCTTAAAGCCGGGTAGGGACGCAATGGAAGTTGCATCATATCGCCCTATTTCATTGCTGCCAACAGAAACTAAGATCATCGGTAGGATACTTGCCAACAGACTTAAAGCTTTCACATGCACAATTGTTTGTCCCGATCAAACCGGATTTATACCGGGGAGACACATGTTCTTTAACCTGCGCCGCCTGTTTAATATTCTATATGCAAAACATACATCAGACGTAGTTATTATCTAGCTAGATGCCCAACGTGCTTTTGATCAGGTCGAATGGCAATGTATGCATTACACTTTGGAAGAATTTGGATTTGGGGCCCACATTCCGAAAATGGATAGAGATTATTTACTCACATCCTGTTGCTTCTGGCATTACAAACCAAAACGCCTCTCACCCGTTTCAGATAAACTGTGGAACAAGACAGGGTTGTCCCCTCTCCCCATTCCTTTTTGCAGTTATGGTGGAGCCATTAGCGTTCAGCATTAGGCAAAACCCAGAAATAACCCCAATAGACCAACAGGAGATACCACAGCAACTTTCTCTTTACGCCGATGACATCCTCATATATCTATCAAACCCAAAGACATTAACACCACCGCTCCTCTCGCTAATTAACCATTTCAGCTCTTTTTCAGGATTTACAATCAATTGGGAGAAAAGCAAGTTATTGCCCATTTCCACAAATGTCAGCAAGCAATTCTTGCAAGCTTCCCCCTTCAAAAAAAGCTTACAACAGTTTTAGGTGTCTTGGAATCTCAGTAACTAAAAATGCATGGGACCTTCTTCAGGTCAACTGGAAAAAGAGAATCAATCAACTAAAAGCAAAATATAGAGTTTTGGAAAACGCTCTGTATCTCCATGGCTGGGAAAATCGATGCCATTAAAATGGTTGTTCTCCCTCGCTTTCTTTTTCTTTTTCAGGCCATTCCCTCTTTCATTCCACTCTCTTACTTTAAACAGCTGGACTCAATTATTGTGCCCTTCCTATGGTGCTATAAAGCTGTCCGAATCACCAAAAAACATTTGATTAAGCCAAAAACGAATGGCGGCTTTAGTCTGCCTCACTTTAAAACCTACTATTGGGCAACCCACTTAAACATCATAGCGTGGTGAAAGAATGGCCCAACTAATGACTCAAGCGACTGCCCAGCCTGGCTGTCTTTAGAGCGGACACTTTGTAATAAGACTTCCCTGCTTACCCTTCTTAACAGTCCCACCAATACAGGTAAATCTCACTATAACAATAGTTTTGTTATCAGAAACACACTTAAAATATTGAAGCAAATTAAAACAAATACAAAAGCACCAAATACATATATTGACAGTCCCATATGTGATAATCATGCATTTGTTCTTGGCTTGAGTGACAAAGTCTTCACAGAATGGAAACTTAAGGGGATTGAAGATATTGGGGCCTTGTATCTGGATGGGATGTATCTTTATGTCATTTGAGCAGCTTCAGAGAGCGTACAATGTCCCAACTTCTAACTTCTTCAGGTACTTGCAAATCCACCACTATGTAAGGAAGAATATAACTAATTATGTAAGGGGCTGCTCCCATAACTTTCTTGAAAAGATTAGTAAATTTGACCCACACAGCAAAGGGGCAGTATCTTACTTTTATCAAACCATACAAGAATACACAGATGTTACTACAGGTGTTTTTAAACAAAATTGGGAGGCTGAACTGGGTAAGATGATAGATGAGGAGATCTGGGTGGAATGTCTTGAAAGCGTACATAAATGTTCAATTAACTCCAGACACAATCTAATGCAGTTCAAAACAATACATCGATTGTACTATTCCAAAGAAAGATTACACAGGATTTTCCCTGAGGTGTACCCCCTTTGTAGCAGGTGTAAAGAGACAGCGGGGTCGTTGATGCACTCTCTTTGGACATGTCGGAAATTGTTCACCTTTTGGGAAAATATATTCAAATGTTTTTCTAAAGCCTTTAATTAAAAAAAAAACTGGGAACCAAACCCAATAGTTGCTGTTTTAAGAGCCATGAGTGTGTTACCTTTGATAAATAAGTATGAAAGTCAGGCCATTGCATATGGTATGATTGTAGCAAGAAAACTTATTCTGCTTATGTGGAAGTCAGATAATGTGCCAACATATGTTATGTGAAAAGGAGAGCTGATTAAGGTGTTGCACTTATACTAGACAAAGAAAGTTAGGGATCACTCTGATTTTTAATATTGAAATATGATTTGGAACATAATTTGAACTATCAAATATTTCAAATTCGAAAATTGGGGTGATCCCTAATTTTCTTTGTCCAGTATAGAAAGGATAAGGTCCTCTAGCAAGGATAAAACACAAATGTTTCACAGAATTTGGAGTCCTGTACTGAAATACCTGGAGATGGATGAACTGAAGGCATAACTGTGTATTCTCTATCGCTGTGTACTTTTTTTTTTTATTTTACTGAAATGACACTATCCTATGCTTTTTTCTTCTTGAATCTTTGACGACTGATAAATTGTGGCTGAGCTGTTTATGAAATGTACTGTATGTGTTTATATAGAAAATCAAAAATAAATGTTTAAAAAAAACAGAATGGCTCAGTCAGCAGGGGCAAATGGCCGTGTACAGCTCGTTGTGATAAACGCCCGGTAGCAACAATGACGACCATTGCCAGACGATTAATTTACACCGTTAGTGCTAGCTAAAACAAGGTATCTGACAAGTATCTTAGCTCGGCATTACAAAATGAGTATTAACAATGTCACATAGATCACCACTTTTAGCTAAACTTATCGTGCAGTTATACATTCATTAACAAATTTCAACTCTGAGTACTAACCAGAGAAAAAATGTTATTACACGAACACAAACTCTGGTTTGATCAGACAGAATTAGCAAACTTACTAGCTTGCCAACCGAGAGTTAGCAACCTTTGCTAACTCGCTCAAAAGAGGAAATATCAATCTCTCTACTGTTTGATTCATTCTGACCAGCATGATCTATGCAAGATAGCCTTACAAAAACAATTCACGAGTTTCGCTCAATTTTGCTTGGGATGAAAATTTACAATTCACATCCAACCGAGTTAGTGCCAGCTCTACTCACCTCAAGTAGAAACAAGGCGACCTGGGTGTCAGAATTAAAACCATGCAACTCCCGGAATGCTCTCCAACGTTGGTATCCTTTCCCTATGTTTATTTGGGACTTCGCATAGCTGCAATCGCGTTCCTTTTTCCTCGACATGCACTCGTTCGAGCATCTCTTTTTCGGTTTAGCTTCCACCATGCTTCACTCTGCCGCAGTGCCACTGCCAGTTCCTTTCATTGTTCAGTCCCACCCACTTGTCGTGCATGAGCACGGAACTAGCGCAGAAGACCCACCCCTGCCCTCCAATTCGTTGGAACACTTTTGTTGATGTTTGGGGATGCGGGTAGGTCCCCATGAGTTTGTGTATCTTTCTCAGTGTCTACCTGGCTGTAGGTGGCCTACAGAGACCGGAGTTTTTCACCGCCCACTCATGAGAGGAGCTGCTAACAGTTCGTGAGGAAAAATCTCCTGTACTTGACAAATTATGTTTTGGCTCAGAATCGCTGATACACCCTTTAATAAGTGTATTGCTAATTTTAAACATGTTCCATCTTGTCTCCTGTACTTGTTATTTAAGTCTTACTGTACTGCTTATTATGGGTGTCAACTCTGGACTTTGCATACCAAGTATTGTGATAAAACGCAAGAAACATGGAATAAGAAGACTGTTAAAAGTGCCATATCAAACTCACTGTGCTTAGCTACCCATCTTATCCTGCAATTAGAATTTTTAACAAGTGCATGCTGGAAGGTTTGTTAATTTTTATAGTAATATGTGTACTGTAAATTCAAAGTCTTCACAATTTTACATTGAAGAACATTTTTCTGAATTTGTTCCACAATATTTAGACGCAGTTTTTTGAAGATTGGTGAATCTCTGTCCATCTTTACTTCAGAGAGACTCTGCCTCTCTAAAATGCACTTTTTATACCTAGTCATGTTACTCACCTGTTGCCAATTAACCTAATTAGTTGCAAAATGCTCCTCCAGCTGTTTTTTATTAGTACCACTTACTTTTCCAGCCTTTTGTTGCCCCTCTCCCATACTTTTTTGAGATGTGTTGCTGCCATCAAATTCAAAATGAGCTAATATTTTTCATGAAAGCCATTGTCCCCTTCTCTATGAAGCTCAAATCTTGAATTATGAAGCCTTAAGTAGGGTCACGCATTAATAGCCAGATTTGGCTTCTGTGCAAAGGGGTTCATTTCTCTTTTATACTTATTCATGAAGTCTGCTTTTGATTTTTTATAATTTGATTTTACCAATCGTTCAATTGATCACAATCATTCAAAATTTTTTACCCTCCACTTTTCTTCATTGAAGATGATGTTTCACCGCTAGCCTTTCAGGTTTTAATGATGCATTGGACAGTTCTTAACCCAATTTTAGTAGTTTCAGCAATCTCCTTAGTTCTTTTCTTTGCTTGATGTAGGCCAATAATTTGACCCATCTGAATCAGAGAAACATCTTTTTCACAACTACAGGATATGTCTTCCAACATTATTGTTACCTCCGCCAAGGAGGTTATGTTTTTGCTTCTGTTTGTTCACCTCCACCAAGGGAGAGGAGTATGTTTTTGCCGGCATTGTTTGGTTTGTTTGTGTGTCTTTTAGCAGGATATCTCAGAAACGGCTGCATAGATTTTAACCAAACTTTGGATGTTAGAGTAGCACAAGAGGAACAAGTGATAAAATTTTGACATATCTAGGCCAAAGTACAGCTGAGATATAGGCCAAAATTCAAATCCAGCTATGCTGGCAGAGATTTGACATCTTTCCAATCGGTGTGCTTTTGGGTTTTGCTGCCACCTGGCAGTGAAATGCAACAATACCCTACATCAGCCAATGAAATAACCAATGCACAGAGTTGCCTTGGCGTGGCGGAGGTGCTGCGCTCTCTGAGTGCTCTTGTTTATTTATTTGTTTGTCTGTCTGTTTGCAGGATATCTCAAAAATGGTTGCATAGATTTTAACCAAACTTAGCAGGATGTTAAAGTAACACAAGAGGAACAAGTAGTTAAATTTTGGCATATCTTGGCCAAAGTTCAACTCCACCTACGCTAGTGGAGGTATGGACTCTCGCAAGTCCAGCTTTAGTTTAAGAAATGAGATGCTACTCACTTCCTCACTTAGGGTTAAATACCTTCAGGCCAGTTGAAACATACTGATTCCTTCAGTAATTATCCAATGGAAGGCTCTCACCTATTTGCTTAGTTAAGTCCAGTTGGTGACTTTTTTAGGCCAGGCAGCGTATTTTCTCATAAAGCCTCATAACGCTGTAAAGGCGATTACGTACAGTACATTGCACTGCACCGGTGTAAGAGTGCCTTAATTTGTATAGAACAATATGTTAGTAAAGGTCATATTTGCTGCAACGACACTTTTAGATTATTAATGATTATTGCGTGCAACGTATGAAAAAAGGGCAAAAACACTGACGAAAAATAAACACAGTGGCTTGTGCATTTTGGGTAACAATGGTCAGTATGTTGTTGGGGGGCATTGCTCCAAAAAGGTTGAGAGCCACTTATGTAATTGAAGTGATATAACTTGTGGCCTAAGTGGTTCTCAACCTGTGTCCTGGAGGACGCCTGTTTAAGCTGATCCTTGTTTCAACCTCAGTTGCAATCCCAGAATTTTAACCAGAGTAATTTTTCTGCAAGTGATACATTTGATGCTTTGAGGGATTATTTATCCTCTTAATTATTGTTTAGCCTGAAGTATCATAGCTCTTTAATGCCACAACATGTGAAATCCCTCATTTCATATTTTGCGAATTACTCTGAGGCCAACAGTTAACATGAAATGGGTGGCAAATAAACGACTGAGGATAATTGGCTCCTATGTTTTACAATTCCAATCTAATTTGTTATCATTTACCTTTGAATTCAATGCAGTGCAGGTTTTTCCTTGTTAGCAATAGTTTTATCTTTGAATTTGAATGCTTTTAAATGCTTTTGCTTCCAGTTAGCAAGGTTGGGTGACCCAATGCCCACATTTTCACCTCTGTTGAATTCACCCTAATCTTTAATTTGAGTAGTTATTGATAATTAGCCATTTTCAAAGAAATGTTATACTACCCCAATTCCAAAATAGTTGGGATGAAGTGCAAATTGTGAATAAAATCAAAATGTAATGACTTTCAGATCACGAGCCAAAATGTTATTTACAAAAGTACAATAGAACATAGATAACATTTCAAATGTTGAAACTGAGACATTTTACATTTTTATCCACAAAATGAGCTTATTTCAAATTTTCTGGCTGCAACAGGTCTCAAAAAAGTTGGGACACAGGCAAGAAAAGGGCTGAAAATGCAGTTAATATATAAGAGAATCAGCTGAGATAACATTTAGAAAGTAATTAAGTTAGCCGGCATCAGGTGTGTAACATGATTGGCTATAAAAGGGATGTCTTGGAGAGGCTGAAGGCAGTACTCCACTAGACAGTTTTTACTGTTAGAAGTTGCTGTTGGAGAGAAAATCTCGAGTGGATAACGAAATGACAGTTACTTCAGAGAGTGCAGAAAAACTTTCGGAAGTTTGTCGCAGAAGTTATTGGTGTCAAGTGGAAGGACTATTGAAAGAATGTCATAATGACTCGCGACAGCGCTCTCAGAGAATAAGAACCGGTTCTATTTTGGGGAAGCTACTTTCGGGAAGCGCAGTAGTCCGTGAATGGTGTGGTGTATAAAAGGGCGTGTTGTGCAGATTTCTTCCTATTTGACAAAATGACAAGCACTAGTGGCCAAGAATGGACGAAATCGGAGACATTTCAGCTGATAAACAGCTACCAAAACTAACCCAGTTTATGGGATGTTAGCTCATCAGAATATAAAGACAGGATGAAAAAAATTGCTGCTTGTGCTGATGTTGCAAAAGCATGTTCCAGGGACGTCGCTGAGGTACGGCGGAAGATGCATAATTTACGAAACCAGTTCAATGGCGAGCTATGTAAAATTAAAACCAAATCAGGACAGGGTAGGGGAGACCGGGTCTAGTTGTTACACGTCCACGTTGTTACATTCTATATAGTTCCGATAGTAAAACACAGACGGCAGGCACTCTAATTTTCCTGTTGCTCCGCGAAGGTGACCCGCGTCTTTATGTGACAGAAGGACGTACGTCGAAAGTCGCAGGTTAGTGTCCCAGAAAAAATGCTCGAAAAAGTAACTTTCTTTGTGTTTGGGAGATTTTATTAACATAGTGTAATTGATACATACCCGAGATTTTCTGGATTATGAGGGAGGAAGACATTAGCCACTGTGTCGTAACACATCCATGTAAAGATTGCACTGGAACATTTCAAAATGTCGGGACAATGGCGAAGGGTTGCTGATGGACTAGTTGATACACCCAAGTTGTTACAGTAACAACTTGCCTCAAAACCTGAAACAACTTGGACAAGATCAAATGACCTCACTGAATGACTTTCTACCTTTTTTTTTTTTTCAGAAAGATGCCTCGAAATTACAAACGAATAACGGAACGTGGCAAATGCCATAAGAGAATGACTCGAGGTTCCTTACTGTAGCTTCGTGGGATAATAGTTGTGAGGAATCTCCTCAACTTGCCTACTTAAGTGGGAAACACGTCTCACTTAAGCAAATTCTTAGTGTAACAAAAAGCCCCACATCCTGTAACAAACAACCCCATATATGGGGTAGTTTGTTACAGGTGATGGGGGTGTATTTTTTCCTCACCAGCACTACGCATGTGCAGAATATAAGGGTTGCTGCAGATCAGTCATGTAGTCTAATAAACTTTCTATCTTTACAGTGCATATTGATAACAAAAACCTGATAATGTCAATTCTACAGCTGTTAAAAGAAAAAGTGTAACAACTAGACCCCAACAGTGGTTTCCTCCTTTTTATTATAATGAAGGCGGCAACAACTGCTGCGACCTGTTGTCTCCTCGCCAGCAACATGGTAAATGAGGTCGAGTAGAGCGAGTAGAGACCCTCGTGTCATATGATATGGTCATCGATCGATACTGTCAAACTGTAATGATCTCTCAAGTGGAACGTCTTGGGAAATTTTATGACGACAGTTGCCTCCAGAAACATAGTTGACAGTCGATCGGAGCTTCTGTCAGAGACTTTTAACCCTTTAACAGGCACACTAAGAAATACATTTTCTAAAAATTATTTATTGGTAAAATTGTGTTCCTGACTCATCATTTAGCAACTTTTCAGTTTTTTTTCCCCAGATGACCCAATCAGATGGCAGATACGCTAGTCAACTAGCCGGTTGACTTGCCCAGTTAGGGTAACTTCAGGCTTGAACTAACAAGTATTAGGCTTCAATGGAATTTTTTAATTTGTGCGACTAAAGTTGAAGTTTTTTCATTAAAAGAAAATTACAGACAGACAGCAGAATATGTTCATAAAATGCATCAATTTATTGAAAAAACATTTTTCTGATAACACGTGCTGTAAAAAAAATCATGTATATATGAAGACCTCAAAAGAAAAACAATCACAGTCCCAATTTCGCATTTTTGTATATTTTACATATTACATATTACTAAAATATATCTAATAATATATAATAATAATATATATTATTATAGTATTTTATATTTTTTTGCATATTTTTTCACTGCTTTGTTTCTAACATCATTTGGAATTTTTAATTCATCATTTCTCCACAATGTGAAAAGGTGACTCTGATCATTATTCCCTTGTGGTCTTCATATATAAATTTTCAGGCCACCTGTCATAAAAAACACAAATATTCAAGAAATGTGTCAAAAATACACCACTAAAAAAGTCTTTTTTTTTTTTTTTTTTTTTTTTTTTTTTTTTTTATGTGTGAATAAAAACTATTTTGTCTGGCCTCCTTTGGCCTTGATAACATTCAACCATTCCTGCATTCCAACCACTAAAACTCATTTTTATTTTCAGGAATGCAAGAAAATAACTGTTATTTGGCATCTGAATAAAAAATAATAATGTGCTTTACTATTTTTCTTTCTGCTTTTTTGTAAAACTAAATTCAAAAATTCATGGATAGCAACAATTGTATTCTTGCATTAAAAATACCATTTCAGTTAAAGAGCTTGCGCATACTGGTGGATTAACCATTACAGAATCATAAAAATGACTTTGGTAATTACCAACACTGTTCATTTAAGGCAGCTGTGGCATAAACCTAACTTTGGGTGGTGGTCTAAAAAATTTGTTAACCACTATGCTGTAAAAAGTGCAAGTCAACATAATTTAATGGAAATCTAATATAAATAAAATTTGATAAAATAAACAAATACAAGAAAACTAAAAATATAAATAATAAGACAGTAAAATAAATTAAATAAATAATAATAAATATTTAGAAAATCTGTAAAAAAAAAAAAAAAAAGAAAAATAAAGTTGTAAAAGGCAGGTGGCAACTGTTCTATAACAGAACTTGAATTGAAACAGAATATTATCAAATATGCTCAAACACATCTAGTAACATCTTTATAAAAATGTATTGCAAAAGGCAAGCATATTGGACAAGAATTGGCTTCGTAAATATTAGTGATGTCAAATCATGCTCGTAGGCCAGCCGCTAAAAATCTGCTTTTGGAAACAGAAAACCTTTCCACTTTCAAATATGCCATTTTGCATCACGTTCAACTGTATAAAATCAGATTTTCAATGAACACAGAACACAGAGAAACTTTTCTCTTTCAGCAGATGAATATGAAAACAGCCTTCCGATGTGACACTCAGGACTTTAAAACACACATTCACTTCTGGTGATATGCGACAAAGCACTGCTGTTTGTTGTTCAGACAAAGGAACAACTCCCCATCTCCACACTTGGCACATCGCCAACGCGAAACTCCAGTTTTGCACAAGTTGCACCTCCCTCTGAGTGGCAAATGTAGGCCAGTGTCCAATGTCATCGTAGCGGACTTCCTGGGTGGGGTGGAGAACTCGGCGGTTAGGACGGCGGACTTGTAGCCTGTGCTTTGCACCTGAGGGCCGGCCAACCCTGGCTGGCACCTTGTTGGCTCCCTTCAACGTAGCTGCCACTGACAGGCGGAACTTCTTGAGGGGCATCGGCTTCTCTTTGAGAAGGTTGCAGTCCCTCTTGTAGATGAGCCATGCATTTGCGATACTCAAGTCGATGATGTACCCAAACAAAGGCAGGTACCAGCGCCGCGCCTTCATTGGCGTTTTGTAGAGGTGCACAAGCATATCTGAGAGATTGATGCCCCCCATGGGTTGATTGTATGCAAGGATGATGGATGGGCAGGGGACGTCGACTTTCTGTTATGCCTCCTTGGTGAATCTTTTCATTGAAGACAACGGCTCCACCCCAAAAGCATTGCTCAGCAAATTGACACACTTGTTGTCGAACCACTTCACTGCAACGACTCCCTCTGATGAACAGAAATCGACAGCACCTCGGCCTTGCTTCTCCATCTCCTTATCGCTCATCAATGTTGCACCACCTGAAAGATAAGGAAATATAAGATCTTTTATTTGTGTATGTCTCCTAATAACACTAATAGAACATGCTGCCGAATTGTATCAAACTCTTTTCTTTGCCTTACTTTTCTTTTACTGTTTACTTCTTTTTTCCTTTATTCTCGATTATTTCTTGTTCATTCACAGCAGTTTAATTTCACTGTATCTGTACCAGTACATGTGACAATAAACAATATTGACTCTTGATTCTAATACAATTTGTAAAAAAAAACAAAAAACACAAGGTATACAGTGTATCTGCATCAGAAGAGAAAATGTAGGTGCAAACATGCATGGTGTGTGTGTATTTGTTTGTGTGTGTTTATGTGAGCATGCATATGTGTGGTAATTATATAATGATAAACTAATCTCTGAAAATGCATTACCTGAGCGGTTTGCCCTGACGGTACCCACACTTTTCAGTCCCAGGTTGGCGTGCAGCATCTTCATCAAGTTGAAGCTGGTAAAGAAGTTGTCGTAGTACACCACAGTTGCCTCTTTATTTGTGATGGTATTGCAGAGTACTGAGACAACTTTGGCGCCTAGGAGCAGGTCTTCCAAGGCCAGACGTGCTTGCTGTTCTTCTTGAATGTTGAAGAATGTTGTGGCCCCTTGGTACAGTATGAAGTCGTGGATAATGCCACTGGAGCTGCCCCGACAGAAGATCTTGAAGCCCCACTTATCTGGCTTATTTTGAATGTACTGCCGGAGTTTGCCAGCTCTGGTGCCCTTATAAGCCACCATGACTTCATCAACACTTTGCCTGTTGGTGGGGGGAATGAGAAGGCATTGTTCTCTGAACATGTCGAAAAGAGGGCGGATCTTGTAGAAGCGGTCATTACAGCCTTCTGTCTGGAAGTTATCACTGAAGTGCACAAATCTTCAAAGCATTTTGAAGCGCTTCACAGACATGGTATCAGCCACTGGTGGGAAGCGTGACTCACAGGCCCAGTAATCTTCCAGAGACGGAAAATCAAAAACACCCATGTACAGCAAAATGGACAAAAAGTCCTCAATTTCAGCAGTAGTGGTATTGATCGATGTTCCAGTCTGTTGAACCGAGTATAGGTTTGTATGCTCTGTTATGTGCTCGATCAGTGAAGCTATCAGTGAAGTTATCAGCTCGGTCAGTGAAGAGCAGCTTAAAATATGCAAATGACATCTGCACTGACTCAGGAATGGTAAAGATGGGCTCAGGTACCGTAAAAGCTGGAGTGTCCTTTTTTATCCACTTTCTTTGTTTTGATTTCGCAGGAGGGCTGGGATTTTGATATAAGTCTGATGGAACTTCAACAAGCTTGTTCCTATTTCTTCTTTTGTTTGGCAGTGGCAGTAAGTCTTCACATTGAGGAGTATAATCAGGATCGTTTTCATCCTCTGGATCACTGAGGTCTTCAGCCTCAGAAACAGCAGGATCTGAAGGCAAAAGTGCAATAGTGCACGTTGTAGGTCTGCTGCGGCCATAAAACGTTCGGACATCCATTTAATCTAAAAGAGAAGCACATAATAAACATTACTATTTGGCTCATTACTCATCTGGCTTTCTCCTGTATTTTTTTTCTTCGTTTTTATCAGTGTTGTATCATATCTGTATTGAATGTTAATCTATCTGTTTAAAACAGACCAGATGATGCAATTAGAAAAGAGACAGACATCAAGTTACTAAAGCAAATACATGGTTATCTGGATGCATCCGATCAATTCAAACTGACATAGAAAACAAGAAACATAGATTCATGTTTACTGTGCTAAATAATGACCATCCCTTCAATTAAAGCCTCATATATATTTGCCATTGTAAAATTTAATATTTATAGTTAGCTACTTATCTAGATAGCTGTAACTATTACTATTCCATGCATAGTAGTGTTCAAAATGGCTCAGCTACGATGGTTATGACAGAATAAATGAGCACTAGCTTGTAATTAGTATTAGCTTATTATTTCTCTTATTATGTAAAGATCTCATTATTATCATTATTATTTTATTATGTAAAAAGTAAATGGCTTTATAGATATGCCGATCTGAAGGTGAAATATAAACAATGCAGTCTAGCAAGGAAATTGACGATTACATTTTTTATCTTGAGCTCTGTTTATACGCTTTGTCAGCTTCAGCTTCAGTTTACTCTGAACGGGCAACTCAACCGAGCGGTCAAGCACTTTTTCCAGGGTACCGCAGCGATTCATTTTATTGTCACGTTTCTGCCATTCAACAAGAATATAATCATTACGGTGTCAGGAACATTAAATGCGATAAGATTTTTTTCTTACCTCAATTTTCACCGTCTCCTGAAGCGAAAATGTGGGGTGACCGTAGTCTCTGATGAACTTCCAGTTTTCAAAGTACTTTCAGACAAGGATGTCTTTTTACAACACTGCCACCCAATGGATATAATTAGCATTACATACTCTAGTCAACTAGGGGGATGAGGGAAAACAGCCAAAGAGGGATTTTGTCAAGGTTTTATTATGGAAATTTGACCGCGAACATAGCTCGACCGTGCAGTTACAAAGCCTGTTAAAGGGTTAATCTCAGGTGGATAGGCGTTTGATATTTCTGTCGAGAGTTGGCTGACAGAAAGTGTCGACATAATCTGTCAAGTGGAGTAGCGCCTTGAGTTTCTCACAAGTAAAGTTGGCCAGAGGCTCTCCAACCTGTGAAAGCTCGCGTAAAAAAATTGTGGAATACTTTAAAAACAATGTTATTCAACGTCAAATTGCAAAGGCTTTGAAGGTCTCGTCATCGACAGTGCATTTACTGGATGCCCGTGATCTTCGGGCCCTCAGATGCCACTGCATCACTCACCGGCATGATTCTGTCATTGACATTACTAAATGGGCCCAGGAATACTTCAAAGAACCACTGTCTGTAAACACAGTCCGCCGTCCCATCCACAGATGCCACCTAAAACTCTATCATGCAAAAAGGAAGCCATTGTTGAGCATGATCTAGAAGCGCAGCCATGTTCTGTGGGCCAAGGCTCATTTAAAATGGACGAGCAAAGTGGCAAAGTGTCCTGTGGTCAGACGAGTCCAAATTTGACATTCTTGTTGGAAATCATGGGTGTTGTGTCCTCTGGGCTAAAAAGGAGAAAGACCACCTCTCCTGTTATCAGCGTTCAGTTCAAAAGCCAGCATCTCTGATGGTATTGGGATGCGTTAGTGCATATGGTGTGGGACACCTGCATGTTTTAAAAAGCACCATGAATGCTAAAAGGTATATAAAGGCTTTAGAGCAACACATGCTCCCCTCCAGATGACATCTATTCCAGGGAAGGCTTTGTGTATTTCAGCAGGACAATACAAAACCACATACTGCAACTATTACAATAGCATATCTTCATAGTAGAAGAGTCCGTGTGCTGAACTGGCCTGCCTGCAGTCCTGATCTTTCACCAATTGAGAACACTTGGCACCTAATTAAACGAAAAGTCCGTCAAAGGAGATCCCAAGCTTTCCAGCGGCTGGAAGCCTGTATTAAACAAGAGTGCGATCAAATTCCAATGGCTAAACTCAAGAAATTTGTCTCCTCAATGCCCAGACACCTCCACTCTGTGTTAAAAAGAAGAGGGGATGCTATACCATGGTAAACAGGCCCCTGTCCCAACTTTTTTGTGACCTGTAGCAGCCAGCAAATATGAAATGAGCTCATTTTGTGGATAGAATTGTAAAATTTCTCAGTTTCAACATTTACTATGTTATCTCTGTTCAAGTGTGAATTAAGTACTGGCTGGTGTGATTTGAAAGTTATTGCCTTTTTGATTTTATTCACAATTTACACTTTGTCCCAACTATTTCGGAATTGGGGTTGTAATTGTCAGCCGTCTGGCCTGACAAGCAGGTTTTTCAAAATCTAAGTTCAATTAATTTCTCAACACAGGTGTCTTATTTATTTATTTATTTATTTATTTATTCACTCATTCATTCATTTATTAATTTAGCCTATTTATCCTATTTATTCAATTTACTAATAAGAGCAACAACAGCACAATGTCCGCATCCCTGCATATGGTTTATTAATCATTTTGACAGCTGCACTCGTTCCTGCATGTTGTTCGCTGGTTTAAAATCTGCGTACGCCTGGTCAGACCTGGCGTGAGATTTTTGCGGACCGTTCGCTCACGTTCAGATTGATAAATGCCGATCCTTGCAAGAGATTTGGTGTACACCCATTTTTTTGGTGTACGCACGTTTGATAAATGAGGGCCAGTGTTTTGATTTTATTCACAATTTACACTTTGTTCCAACTATTGGATTCTTTCACCTCTTGGGGATTCTTTCACCTCTTGGCTGTGCTGTAGCGCTGTTCGTTGGTGTTCATTCTGCTTGAGTTGAGACAGAGGAAGACGTGCGGGATCGAATCTGAAGTTTTACTCTTGTTTTAACGGAGTTATCTGAAACTAATTTGTGTGTTCAGGCTCAAACAGTATTAGAGATTAGACAATTTGCTCCCGAGGTATAACCTTTGTCTCATTAGGGGCAGGGAGAATCTTCCTCCATCATCTTTTTTTCCCCTTTTTCCCCCTTTAACAACTCGGTGAGCAAACAGCCAAATTAAGTCAATCTGGTCAAACAAAGGCGACGGGGTTTTTTTGGGGTTTTTTTTGGGGGGTTTCAGTCTCCGAAAAGTAAGGTAAAGTAAAATAAATTTAAACGCTAAATTAAAAGAATTAACTAAACGCGAATAATTGTCTAACTTAGTGAATTGTGTGATATACAAAGTAAGTCAGAGTTGTTTTCAAGGACTGAGGTACACTGTCGCCTGCTTTTTTCTGTAGCTGATTTAGCTAACGAACTATTGTAAGCTCTCAACGCCAGGAAAATATCAAATTACCGGGATATCTAACTATCTGGCTTGGTTTCATAGGATGTCGCTTGCCTTTCATACAGTCTTCTAGCCAATAAATGTTGACGTTCACTGGGGTTTTTTAGTCCCCTTCGTTTCTATCCTGACCGCATAAACGCATTTCCAAGCTTGAATATTAACACGAACCGGGTTTTTGTCTTTTCGCATTTTATTATCATCGAAGGGCTCTTCTGATTAAACACATTGCAAATTACGTTATCTTTGTATTTTCCTCCGGTTGCAGTGCCTTGATCAGCTGATTAAAGTTTAACTGCTTGTTTGAGCGCTCAGCGACAGCTTGTTGGGGAGATACATAGTTCGCTCGAGTAAACGACGGTCCGTTTTAATTAAAGGAACCGAGGCTTAACTCTTATCTCGGTTACTCTTGGTTGTATTTGTGGCTGGCTAGCTAGATAGTTACTGTTTGCATTTTTGGCTGGGGATCCCCACTGAGATTTAGTATTTAGTCAATAGGACAGCAGTCACTTTTATCGTCTGCTCAAGTTACCCTTGAATTTAAACGGAAAGCTTTTTAATGAGTGCTCCGCCTCCTCCCTCCTCCAGTTTCTCCTGGGCGTATAGCCAGTCTTTTTATCTGGGTTCTCAGCTAAGCCCTGTGATATTTTTAGGTTAGTATATTAATAGTACCGGGTCTAGATAAATTCAAGTTGGCTTATTAGGAACTTATTATCGATAGAGTTTCTCAATTTGGTATTTCATTTCTGTTCACTAAAACTAAGCCCCTGTTAAAAGAGGCTTATTATCCATTCACATAGTTTCCCCTCATTGTTTCTATTGTGACTGCTGCTTTGGGCTTCTCAGGTTAATTAATTAATAAATTGTGGTTCCTGAGCTTCTGTCTCGGCATTAGTAATTTTCTTTTTATCTAGGGTGAGCGAGGTCATTAGGTAGGGGTTCAAAATGTGGCAAAACTATGTGACGGTTGCAGGATGATCGCACTTTTGGAAAGAGATTTCAGGGTGGGTTTGTCTGTCACCGGTGCCAGCTAATTGAGCATCTGGAGAGCAAGATCCTTGTTCTTCAGGGCCAGTTGGCACGACATAGTTCAATCAGAAGAGTTCCTAGAGGAACTAAGTAGTATGTCCTTTAGAGAAATGGTCTGTACGCCAAAGCAGGGCGGTGGGGGACCCCAGAGCAGGCAGGGAGAGAAAGTTGGGTGACTTCAGGAAAGGGCGTGCACACTGTCTCCAGTGGTTGAGGTGTCCAACCGATTCCGTCCCCTTGCAGGAACCAATTGGCCCCTGACCCTGAGAGTGAGGGGACTGATAAGCAGCAGGGCACCCTGTTGGCCTCTACCCCTCAGAAAAGAGAGTTATTGATAGTGGGGGACTCAATACTTAGAGGAATAGACAGTTTAGTCTGTTCAAGCGACAAGGAGTCTCAGACGGTGTGTTGCCTGCCTGGTGCCCAGGTAGGAGACCTCCTGGAGCGCAAACAAGCTCCTGGCCAGAGCGGGGAGGGATCCAGTTGTCATGGTCCATGTTGGGACTAATGACATAGGTAAGGGTAGGTTTGAGGTTCTGCAAAGCAAATTTGTTGAATTAGCTGAAAAGCTTAGGAGCAGATCCTCCACGGTAGTGTTCTCCGGGATTCTACCGTACCACGTGCAAGCAGAGGGAAGCAGAATTTTATCTGGAGGTTTAACACGTGGCTCTTAACCTGGTGTAGGAAAGAGGGGTATAGGTTTATGGGGCACTGAACTACTTCTGGGACAGGGGGTGACCTGTTCAAGCCGGATGGGCTACACCTGAACCGAGGGGTACCTTTGCACTGGGTCAGCGATGTTGAGGGTAGCAGAGAGTTATTTAAACTAGGGACTTGGGGGGCAAGAGAGTGTTACACAGAGGGAAATGCAGACTGCCCTGATGGAAGCTGACAGCGTTACATGCACTATTGATGATATATTTTCAAAGCAAAAAAAGCATGGTGAGGGCTTTGAGCAGCAGGCGCATGGGAAATCGAAGGAAGAGCTGCCCATGATAACCTGAAATGTTTTTATCTAAATGCAAGAAGCATTAAAAATAAATTTCAAGAACTTGAGGACATCTATTGATTAGTGAAGGCTATGACATAGTTTTACAGAGACATGGCTTAGTGAAGAGGATGGAGATGAATATAATGTAGAAGGTTATAAGCTCTTTAGGAAGGATAGATGTAATAGGCTAGGAGGGGGTGTAGCAATGTGAACGCATAAATCAGGAAATTCCTGAAATTGAATATTCCGTAAGATATCTGGGTCAGGCTCACTTGCAAACACGAGACTGGTTTAAACATAGGTGTATGCTATCTTTGGACAGTACAGTCAATGAAATGCTTTCTTAAGAGGATTACCAATTGTAGAGGAGGAGGGACTATTATTATGGGAGACTTAAATTATCCTGGTATTGATTGGGAAATGGTGAAAGGACAGGGTAGGGGGAGGAAGAATTTCTAGATGTCATAAATGATAATTTTTTGGTGCAGTATGTTAATAAACCTACAAGAGAGAAGGCAATTTTAGATTTGCTGCTCTGTAATGACCCAGATAGAATTAGCAATGTTGAATACTGGAGCCACTTGGGGACAAGTGATCACTCTACTATTAATTTTGAGGTTTCATGGTGTTCCAAAAACAAAAATTTTAATTTTAGGCGAGCAAACTTTGACAGGATGCTATATCTAAGTGAAACAAAATGGGAGACACTCCCGGACTGTGAGTCTGTAAATGAGATGTTTTAAGGGGTTTTACTTGATTCACAATGTAAATTCATTCCAAAGGTGTCCAAAAGCTGAAAAAAGCAGAATCGTCAGTGGATGACAGCAGCTATTCAGAGGAGTTTGAGGGAAAAGAGGAATCTTTATAAGATGTACATAGAGGATAACAATGAGATTACTAAGGCCGAATTCTGTAAAATTTCTGTGGTCAAAAAAAGAGCTGAGGAATGCTAGAAGACTGTATGAAAGACAAATTGCAGAGGGGGCAAAAAACTAACCCTAAGCGCTTTTTTCAGTACTGTAGCAGAAAAAGGAAAGTCAAAGAGCAGGTTAAGTGCATAAAGAATAAAAATGGATTTATGATAATAAGGATATTATGGACACTTTGAGAATTTTACCTTAGATTTTATTCGCCAGAGGGCTTGTCCAATGCTCAAGATTATTTAGCTTGAGGTTAGGGATAACCCCAGTTGCATCAACTAAAGGCAGATAAGGCGTAATTGTCCTGATGGCTTATATCCTAGAGTGCTCAAAGATCATCTTTAAGTTCATCTGCCATCTTTAGACGGTTTTAGAAACTGGAGAAATACCAAATGATTGGAAACAGGGCAATATAATACTAATATATAAAAAGACCGTGCTGAGCCAGGTAATTACAGGCCAGTCAGTTTAACTTGCATTGCATGCAAAATATTGGAATCTATCATAAAAGATGAGCTGGACTTATTTCTTGAACGTAACAATATCTTGAGGGATAGCCAACATGGTTTTCAGAAGGAAGGTTCCTGACAAACCTTCTGGAATTTTTTGAAGAGGCCACCAAGACTTATGACCAGAGCAGGGCTTATGACATCATATATTTGGATTTTCAGAAAGCATTTGACACAGTACCCATAAGAGACTAATTTTTAAAATGAGCTCCATTGGAGTTACAGGTGGTATTCTGAAGTGGATTCATAACTGGTTGCAGGACAGAACACAAAGAGTGGTGGTCAGTGGTATATCATCTGAGCTAGGTAGGGTTGGGAGTGGCGTCCCCCAGGGATCGGTGTTGGGACCCCTGCTGTTTCTCATCTACATTAATGACCTTGATAGGAATATTGAGAGCCTTAGTGAAATTTGCAGATGATACTAAATTGGGGGCTTGGCAAATAGTTTAGAGTCCACTAAAGTGATTCAGGATGATTTGGATAGAATTCAGAATTGGGCAGAAATGTGGCAAATGAAATTTAATGTAGCAAATGTAAAGTAGTACATGTAGGTAATAAAAACATTAGACGGGATTACTTCATGGGAGGTTTTAAACTGGAATGTGCTCCACAAGAGAAAGATCTGGGAGTGATTGTTGACCAAACCCTCACAGGCTCTAGCCATTGTGTAGCTGTTAAAAAAAGCCAATTGGATGCTGGGATACATTGCCAAAAGTATTGAGTTCAAATCCAAGGAGGTGATGCTTCTTTTGTACAACACATTCGTCAGACCACATCAAGAGTATTGTGTACAGTTCTGGGGACCATACTTTAAGAAAGACATTTTTAGAGAAAGTTCAGAGAAGAGCCACGGTTAATTCCGGGTTGAAAGCTATGAGAAAAGGCTGAAGATCCTTAATCTCTTTAGTCTTAGGAAAAGGAGACTAAGGGGTGATTTGATTGAGGTCTTTAAATATGTTTAAGGGATTAACAAAGTGAATTATGTTTTCAACCAAGTGTTGTTAGCAGAACTTTTCCCAATAAAAGAGTTTTAGAACTGGGGTTTGTACAAAATGGAAAAGTGATTTTCCTTCAATGTTTGTAAATGTTAGTTGATGTTATAGCATAACTGGTTTGTATAACCACAGAAAATGTTATCCCTCTCAGCATCAATTGCCATTTCTGAGAGAAATTTAGACATTCGAAATATTTCTTCACCCAAAGAGTGGGAGCTTTGTTGAAGAGACCTTGGGAGTTTTCAAGAGCAGACTTGAAAAAGCTAGATACCATTGAGTCATTGAGTATCTGAAGTGATATATTCACGATGGTACAAAGGGATGAAATGTTTGTAAAGAGGAACGATAAGGTCTGTATAACCACAGAAAATGTTATCCCTCTCAGCATCAATTGCCATTTCTGAGTGAATGGGATGAAGGAGTTTATGTAGCTTGTCTTTGAGTTTGACCGATATTATTATCCCCCGTGAATGTACACATTAGGATCATGCCCTGAAGTCTGCAATTAATTGTTAATAAAATATTTAGAATGTAAGTGGTTGGTTGTTTTCCCTTTGGCTTTGAAGAAAGTATCACTCAGACAGTGCGCGCTCTGTATCTTTCGCCAAACTGATCTTCCCGTGGGATAAGACTGTTCCAAAATCTAAGGATTGGTGGGGTGCTGCATAGGGATGAGTACTGTGAGAAATCCTGAATGCCAAACACTGTGGTAGGATGCTGAATGAATGCGGTAAAGAACGCTGTTGGGAAGACACCTGGACAAACTGCAGAGAATGAAGTAAACCAAGGAAAATGAAGGGAATCTGAAAATTAAGGGGAAATAAAGGGAAAATGAAAAGCAGTTAATTTTCAGAGAAGGTAATAAAACCTGAAACAGAACAAAACGACAAGCTGTCTGGTCAAGGATGACTCAGCTTTGGATGGCTGACAAATGCCAAGTCCCTGGACCAGGTGAACACCTGTTTGAGTTTTGTTCCGAAGCCAACGGGAAAATTAGCTCTGTTAGCCACCACGAACATGGCGGTTCTGAATGTTACGGCATGATGTGGGAGGTGTGGAGTTAGGAGTTAGGAAGCCTCTCTTTATCCCCTGAGAATGTTTAATGTTAAGCTATTTTCACATTTTAATCTGGCATCAGCTACCTCTTGTGTGTTACTCATATCATGAAAAAAATTAACAACCTGCTAAAATGCTGGTCTTGCCCTTACTGCTGGAACCAAAATGAGCATATATAAGGGTCGTCCAGAAGTGGGTTGAGTACCACTTGTTTAGACTGTCATGCTGGTGCATTCATCTAAAAACAGAGCAGCTTTCACAAAAACTGGCAGCAACCATATTCTGAGTCTCCTGTGTAATGACAGTGAGGTTCAACCAGTGTTTTACACATTTCCTGAGGTGAGGGGAGACTGTCAGACTGAACAAAAGTCCTGTCATTCCGTAACACTCCTCCACCAGTTATTGCTTCACTTGAGGTCTATGTCTACCTGTGCAGATTGTAACATGTTCACTGGCCTCACAAATGTTATAAATAGACCTCCCTCTCTCTCTCTCTCTCTCTCTCTCTCTCTGTTCTTGTCTTTCTTAGAATGTAGCCCCTCTGTAGCCACCTATTTATCTGTTTCTATGCCATTTTCTGCTCTTTTTCCTGTCTCTCCCCTCTATTTCTCTATTTTGCTCTCTATAACTCTCTGAAGGCTCTTCTCTTCGTGGGATTTCTTTAAAGACCATTGTAAAACCATATGGGGGAAGGATGCTTCAGTTGAGTCAGAAATGTGTAGCACTGTGAACCTCACTGTGATGAAAGCAAGTGAATTCAAAGCTGCTGAGTGGAAAACATTCCAACTGGGAATTGTTCTTTCATTCTCCACCTGCTGCCTATAGAGTTATCTCCACCTGTAAACACAATTTAAATGCATCTTTCTTCAACAGTGCACACTCACATTGTGCACAAATAATTTTGCACTCATACAAGCAAACACTCTCGCCCAAACACGGTGACAAATACATGCGTGCACACTCGCACACCTGCAGATTTGCAAACACACACACATGCAAATGTTTTTTTTTTCTTTTTTTCCCCAGAATTATACCAACATAAAAAACAGATGAATTCCAGGAGAAAAAAAAATGGCTGTGTTTAATTGAGAGTCAGGCGCTGAGAAGTACTGCTTTGTTGAGATTGGTCATGTCATGCTTCCTTTTATTTTTCTGAAAGACATCCTCAGTCCAACCCCTGACATTTACACCAATGCTCATTGAACCCCTCAGGGTAAATCAGGCCTTTAGGGAAGGCTTGGAGGCTGGAACAATAGGATGAACTAATAAACACAATTATAGCTGTTTGGAACCCTTCATGCTGTAATTGTATCTTTCAAAACCTGCAGCACACACAATGACATAATGGTGGGAAAACAGGCATGAAATTGAACAAGGTCATTAGTGGCACAGAAAAAAAAGGATATAACTACACAAGAGCTTCCCAGAATCATTTAGGGTCTTCACTGTGCGCCAGAAACAGGGAGTCTGTGCAGTAGAATTCTGGGAAGTTGAGCGTGTTACCTTGTGATAGAAAGTAAAATGTTCATTCAACTGAAATGAAGTGCCCTGTAGAGCATCCTCATGGGAATCTTTCTGGTGGCGATGGCGGCGGACGTGTGACGTGGCCAAATCCATTGTAGCCCCGAATTCATCATGGGGTTACAATGAAGAAATCTGGCATACCATCACTTGTGAGGATATTTGCTCCCCACAAGTGGTAAGACTATCTGCCCACACACACGCACACACACACACAAAAGAAATTATTCAGGCACTGTCGCTCAGCATAGGTGGATAAACTCATTTGGCTTCATATGAAAATGCACACACACACACCCTTGCACAACACCCCTAAGCCAGTATGTATTTTTCCCAGCTGCCCAAAGTAATTTTCATCACCTTAATATTTATCCCTTAGAATTTGTTTCTTATTTATTCACTAATTTCAAATTTTTCATGAATGTGTTGTGTATTTTTACTTTTTAAGAGGTGCTTTGTTTACTGATAAAAACTGCAATGAAATATCTTAAATGACGTTCAGAGCTCTTTGGCATAGAATGACAAAACTAAACATAATTATGTCTATAGACATGTTTTTTTAATCACCTTTCAGTCCTCTTACTGTGCGAAACAAAGGCAAGACACTCCTGTTTACTTGACCAGAGGAAACGTGGGTGGCCTCTGGGAACGCAGTTTGGTGCAGAAAGAGAAGGAGTGACAGAACGAGGGAGGGAGGGAGAGATTACTCAAAACTAAAATTGCTACCTCTAGATGCAGTTTACAACCATTTTTTCCCCAACTCATAAATACAGTGAAGACTTTGAAGGAATTTAATTAACAGTATTATGCCTATTTTTTGGTGAAATGGGAGTTATCCCGTATTAGCATGATTAGCATGACGTATTATATGATTCCAGTGAATAATTTCCGATGAGAAACACGCTGTCTTCACTTAGTGACTATTTTTACAGAGGGGCTCAGAGGACTGAAAGAGAATTTCATCACATGGTGCACTGAACGTCACCTGAAGCTGTTTATCAGCAAAACTAAGAAGGATGTTGAGTTTGTGAACAAACTTTAAGTCAACTTGAAGTAGCCAAACTTCTATAATTAGAATGATGATAACATTTCACACAACCCAATTTCCAATTCTCTATGATAGCCAGTTAAATAGTTTTTACTTTTACCGTTCATAATTATCAGCAAAGGAGGCAGGGCTTGGTAAATTAACTTGCGACTCATTCATTAACATACGTATAACCTGAGTCCAAGAACCCTATCCTCTTAGTCTCTATTCACTGGAAAATTGCGACGTCACTTTCGCTGGGGTCAACACTCACTTCCTTGACAATGGTTCACACTCACAGTACAGCAACCCATTCACTCATACACTTAACACATGGCATGAATGACTTAACATTTGGCGATCAAAATATACTGAGAAATTGCTTTCTGTTCTTTTATAATGAACATAGTTTGGGGTTCAGATCACTGAAAATAAAGCATAATTCCATAGATAGACATGAGAGGCATGACAATAGACACTGTGCAAGTGGTTTGGTTAGTTCGGCGTGAACCAGTTCCCATGGCTGTGGCAGGTTGACCTCGGAGGGACGTCACGACTTTGGCAGCATATAGACGTATACGGATTATGTAGCTGACTTCAGAGGGCTTAGTATTTTGTTGGGTTGTGGGTAAATTACGTTGAAGGACTGGAAATGGCTAAGTCGCGTTGTCCGATTGGCTCAGACCTCTGGTCACATGATCTGCATGCGATGATCACATGCGCCCATCAACTCTCAAGATCTAATGGAATATGTAGTCAAGCGTAATTCTACAGAGGCAACTGCAGCAGTGTGGCTGACCATATGGGCTCATCCTGATTGGTTAGCGCTTTAACCCTGAAAACCTAATTTAGAAAAACAGCTTCTCAATCTTCCAAAGATTTTTGCTGTCATTAAGATGTTCAGAGATTTATACTCCATTTTTTAAATGCTTGTTTCACGCACCTTTTACCGAAGCATTCTGTTTAGTGGGTTGCCCTCTGCGAATTACAAAAAAGGTGGCGAATGCTGTGACTTGCTATGGTGAATGTCATATGACTGTTGAAGCAGCAGGCAATCTGGAAGTGATCTGCCTTGAGGAATGACAGCTAGATTCTGCCTTAGGTGACCATGTCTCGATATACATGTCTGTACATCCAGTCGATGCATTGAGCGTGCCTTATGACACATGAATTACTAGTTTCAAAGGATGAAATATCAGCAAATCAGGAAAGCAGGCAGGAATTGTCAATTCACGTGTGATCCTTTTCTGAGTCCAACGACCTACTCCCCAAAAGGTTAAATAGCCGTGAAGGTTAAAAGCCAAGCCAATCAGGATTGGGTGCGGGGCTTTGCTACTTAACAAGTGACCCTATCCTGAGTCAAATAACCCAATAGATATGAAGACTCAAATAGTTATTAAGACTGAAACATTAGCAAATCAGAAAAGAGGACGGGCTTCAACAAATAAAGAGGACAGGGGCCATCCGGCTTGTTATCAGCAAACAATTCAAAAGCCAGCATCCATGATAGTATGGGGGTGCGTTAGTACACATGGCATGGGTAACTTGGACATCCATGTAGACACCATTAAGGATGAATGATATTTACAGGTTTTTGTGCAACATTTACAGCAATCCAGATGCCTTTTTTAACCCCTCTGCGCAGATGTAGATGCCAGCAGACATGGAGCTGCTCTTTTTATGCACACAGTTAACTATTCTGTCACTAGATGGCACACCCGGATCAGTTATTGAATATTCACTAGCAAGCCGAGCTTGAACATGGCTTAGAATATGAGTTAAGTCCCATCCCTGTTTCCCAGGAGTAGCATGAATTAAACCCCTCAGCTAAGCCTGATGGGCAAACTGCTCAATATACTTTCCCGTGGTATCTATCCAGCAGTTAAAAAATTATCTCTCGCAAAAGAAGAAAATTATTGTCCTTTGTCTCAAGCACTTCAGCTATAGTGAGCCAGTGGTATCCCAATTAAGTAGCTAAAAAAAAATCAGTTTTCTGGAGCTAAATTTGCCATGGTACTGATATTATGTCATTCTACTATCAATTATAGTCATGACATATTAAAAACGCGTAATTCCCAACCATGAATTTACGCATGGATTCCTCCATTGACGAATTCAACGTGGACTCATATCCTCCAAAGAACTCTCAGTGCTAGCCAATCACGCTAATGATTGCTCAGGCTCATCTGCGTAAAGCACACTTATAGTTCACGCCTACATGAAACTTCCCCGGTAATTATCTATTGATTGACACATTTTTCATCCAGTTCTAGAGAGTATAAACTTGCCACAGTAATTGAAAGACATTGATTGGACCAACAGAAAAGTCTTTAAACCTTCGTGTAACAGCAAGTTAGGTTTTATTCTCTTAACGTCACGCAGCTGAAAATCACGTGATTACAAAGTAAAAAAAGTCTTCCAAAACCAGCCTGAAGTGCTCAGTTACATTTACGGGATTTAAATGACATGCGTACATGATCAATGGGAATTATTTTGAGTGAAACAGGACTGCAGGGTTCCTTCTACCGGATAGATTTATGTCATTGGAAGAGGAATTCAATGAAGAAAGGTTTTTCTTCATTTTATGGGTGAATGCAGTTGTATTTTTTTTACTTATGGCTAGCTGGCTAGCTGTGTTTTATTCTCGGTTTTGCGTAGCCATGATGATCACACAGCTTGTTTGCCACATTGGTTAGTAAGTGTAACCGTTTTTGCAAATAATATTGCATGTGGTGGCATTTTGCTCAATGTGGCTCTTTGTTGTTGAATTTATAATGTAATCCACAAAATTGAATGCCGAGGTTTTGGCGCGTTTAAAATGCGAACAGCTCAAGCACTTTGGTAGACCCCCTGCTACATTTGTTGTTCCATTCTGTTCAATCTAGAGTAGCATATTGCCTGCTTTTTTCCTCACAGTGGAATTTCGGTTCTGTCAAAATAAGGTATATTTCAGATATGTGTTAGTGAGTTATAATTGATCCTTATAAGGTGTGGAAAATGTTTATATAAGGTTGCAAGCTCGGATGTTAGCTTTTCATTGCAAGGTGAATGTTCTGACCGTTAAAGGTCCCCTATTACAAAAAAAAGTTTTTCCTTTGCCCGTACATACATAACACGGCCATCCTTCAGCCAAGCAATCCAGAGATGGTGAAATGCAAAAGCCCCTCCATTTTTTGGATTGACCACTTACTGGGTGGGCACGTGCCTCAGCAGGCCGTTTTGAATTTGCTCCTGTTATGATGACTAAGCAGGCTAATTCCCACCCATGTGCCCACCACCATGCCCATCCCAGCTGTGAATAACCACTCCCACTCTCCTCCACTGTTAGTGCAGGCCAGCATTTTTGTTTTTTGCTACTGATTTTGGTATATCGAAGGATGGGGCGAGACACCCCAACTGTTATTTGGTTGGCTGCAGAAACCAGCACAAATGTCTTTATTCTCTTCCAGCATCGGAGGATACAAAGACACTGTGGTTAGAGTTTATTTTCAATGACAAAGTTCCAGCTGCAGTTGTTGCTAATATAAAAGTCTGCGTTTACCACTTCACCTTGGACTGCTTCAGCAAGGAGGCTCAGTACAATACCGTCTTTACCTCTAAACTGACCCTAAAAGATGAATTTCGATACATTACACAACAACAGCAAGTGTGCATCCAGTAAGTGTCGCCACTTTGTGATTACATGTTCTGTTTATTACAAGTAAAGTGCGGCCAGCTTGGCTTGATAACATGCCGCACTTTGCTGACATGTATGTGCTAAATGCTCGGTAGCAAACAGAATGGTCATTAAAACTGACTCTTCAGTATCACATTAAAGGTCTATTAACAGCGAGCATGCTACTGCCAAACGATGCGACAAATGGATTTTTTGTTGCTGGGTCATTCCATGTCAAATTGATGAATTTCAGAGAAACTTCCCACTTGACCATTTTAGATTTGGCTGAAAAAATCCAGCGAGTGCATTCACAAGTTCTGGCCCTTTTTGAACAGCGATTTCTGAGGAGCCACTATCACATGGCTATATCTAAAAAAGTATTTCAGCTAGGTCCTTCAAATTTTCAGGGGTTAAAATCTGCTACCCTAACTTGAGGAATATGGACTTATGAATGTGTCCCTTTAGTTCATCCTATATTTCTGGGTGCTTAAATTTGCTCAAAAATATTACTCTGCGCTCTGCGGTAGCATATTTGAAGGACTATAAAAAGCCTAATGTCAAAGACGGGGATTTGGTATTGTGCATACAGATTCCCATATATGTTGTGTATTTTGTATTCTAATTCTGCCCCTCTCTTATGAATAATCTGGAAAATATGAAGGCTTGAAAATTAAAAAAATAAAATTTGTGCTATTTTTTAACATTTTACACCAAAAACAATCCACCAACATCAAATTGACTGTTTTAGAAAGATTAGATGCCTGTTATTAACATATCCAAAATTTGTGATGGTGTTATGCTTTATTTTCTCAAAATAAATTTTTGAAAATGTGGTATTTTTGTGGACACACAGCATTTAATGGCATCAAAGGCATATTCAAACATTATTTTATAAAATGTGCAAACGCTTAAATTCAACAAATTGCTTTATTTCATAAATTTTAACTTATCACTTGAAGAATAACCCATATGCAGTGTTTAGATATTGAAATATTACAACCTTAACAGGGCCAAAAATTCAAGTTTGTTATGAATTTGGAAGTGTTACAATAATTATCAAATACAATATAGCTATCTTAAGGAGGATCTGTTAAGAATGCCATTTTATTTGATCAGAGATTAAATGATTTATCATACATATACACTTTGTATGAAATTATTTATTAATAAATCAACCTATAAAATAAAATAAAAATTAATTGTAAAATTATTTAAGCTGTAAGTTTAGAAACGTGTTTGGTCATGCAGAAGCTATAACTTGTCTGAACAGTTCATGCATCCACACGGCTCGGCAAAAAGTTTTTTTCTGGCCCAGGAAGGAGGACCTATGCTGGGTACCTGTGCAACATATCATTGCCAAGATTGAACTCCAAAGCACTACAACTGGATGTAGATATGCACTCAAGGAGCAGGACACCAAATTTGAACTCTTTCATGAAGTTATGTAGTATCTGTGCTAACTGCGATAAACTCTTTTTAACACTGGTTATTCCTAATTGAAGCTTACAGGTTAATTTTTTCTATGTGGATGTAAATGTTCATTGATACTATAATTTTAAGTTATGATTTGTAACAAGTTAGATCTTCCACTGATGTTGGGACTACAGTATTTCTATATATATCTGAAAACTGTATATGCATTATAATTCACGTGTAAGTTAACCTTTATGAAATAAAGCACTTTGTTGAGTTTAAGCTTTCTTTTATTAACTGTGTGAATTTTATAAAATAATGTTTGAATATGTCTCTGATGCCATTAAATGCTGTGTGTCCACAAAAATACCATATTTTCAAAAATTTATTTTGAGAAAATAGAGCAGAACACCATTACAAATTTTGGATATGTTAATGACAGGCATCTAATCTTTCTAAAACAGTCAATTTGATGTTGGTGGATGGTGTCATTTTTTTGGTATGTAATGTTAAAAATAGCACAAATTTTATTTTTTTCATTTTCAAGCCTTAATATTTCCTAGATCATTCAAAAGAGAGGGGTAGAAATAGAATACAAAATACACAACATATATGGGAAGCTGTATGTGCAATACCAAATTCTTGTCTTTGACATTAGGCTTTTTACAGTCCTTCGAATATGCTACTGCAGAGCGCACAGTAAAATTTTCTAGCAACTTTAAGCACCCAGAAATACACGATGAACTAAGGGGACACCTTTATAAATCCATATTCCTCAAGATAGAGTAGGAGATTTTCACCCCTGAAAATTTGAAGGACCTAGCTGAAATACTTTTTTAGATATAGCCATGTGAAAGTGGCTCCTCAGAAATAGCTGTTCAAAAAAGGCCAGAACTTAGTTGCAAAATATTTTTTTATGATGAAACTATGAGAAATTGAGAGCTAAAATTTTGGATTTCTCCTATTAGGAGGTGAATGCACCCGCTGGAATTTTTTAAGCCAAATCTGAGATGGTCAAGTGGGAGCCATTCAGTCATTTGACATGGAATGACCCTGCTGTTTTTGACTTTCATGTCATGGGTGATATGAAATTACTTGACCTGGGGTAAGTTTCCCAGAAGCACAGACGCTACCTTCCTTAGTTAGGAAAGAATTCTATGTCCAACCTCCTCTTTATTCGGCTTTTTATTTGCCAGAAAGATTCTAAAAGGGGGTGCCAATATATTTCAGAGGGTTTTCTAGTGAGCAGAGGGTTTTGAACTGGTGAGCTTTGTTTGTAAATGACGGGGGTTTCTCGTGACAACATCAGATGTTCTAGCCACGGGGAGGAAATGTGGCTGACCGTGCAAATACCTTTCTGGTTTCAATTCTGTATCACTCGTAATTAGCCAGACTCTCATGGTGGTCACACATACGTTAGTCTCCGTAGCCATCTGTAAGGGGGGATTACCGTTGCCCAGACTATGTAGAAATACTTCAACTTACTTTTCCATGCTGTAACGTACTTCAATGACGTACAGGCTAGCCTAGTACACTGCAGGTAAACGTAGTGAGACATACTGACAGCCATAGTGTAACGTAGTAGCCCTCAGTTGCACGTAGATTCACGCCAAATTTGTTGATTATGGGGTATGCTACGTTTGGCTACTGTTGTTACGACGGTAAACTATGTGTAACTACATTAAACTAACTTACTGCTACGTTAATAAAAATGCCCGCTACTGTGGCTATCTTTTGAACATGCCCAACAGATAATCCTCTGTGCATGGTTTTCTCATGTTAATGGCCAAGTTCATTCTACAGATTGCCATGGATGGCTACGGATTGCTACAGTGCACCACGATAGGATATGTTAGGCTACGGGGGCTTCGACTAGACTTAAAAGGGACGTATTATGTGATCCTTCTTTTAATACATATTAGTAATGTTGTAATGTTGGTTGTCCATGCTCAACCTCTGAAAAGTTTCTAAACATAAGATGCAGGGGTTTTGCCGTAATCCAAGAACGTGATTTTGTGAGCATGATTTCCTCTCTGAACAGCTCCTCCCGAGATCCTCACGAGATCTGGGAAAAACCTGACGTCAGGTTGTGCCGTCCAATTAGTACAGACCTAGCCAGAGCCAACCACTGCGCTGGACCTGCCCACACCGGAAACTATTCTAGCAGGCACTAACAACGGCAGATCATACTATGCCTTAGTAGCGTCTACACTTTTGGAAATACAAAAGAAGAACCGCAGATCATTTGAGGTGCAATTTTGTCAGTATCTCTCCCAAAGCTGCTTGTCCGTTTACTTTTGGACGCAAAGAAAAACAACTATTTCTCTTCCAAAAGACGATGCCACCAGAAATCAGTGGATAGATTTTTTTGTTTGCTGGCAGCAAACAGCCACGGCCAAAGGGAACATTAGCTGATTGTGCTCAGCATTTCACCAAAGACAGCTTTGTTAATAAAGCATAATTCGACACAGGATAAAGGTTTCAGCTGCTTCTCAAACCTGAAGCAGTTGCATCGATCAAGTGTTCGGAGCCACAAGCTGTAAGCAATGATATAACAGCAAATAATGTAAGTGAAGCTAATGTGTTACGGGTGGCTACTGGCTAGCAGGACCGCTAGCGATAGTTAGCACTAACGACTGGCCTCAAACGCAGGCTTTCTAAAATATCTGAAGATAAAGCCTGTATCGGTCGCGACTGTCCGTGACTCACAGACACAGAAGCTGTAAGTTGCTTTTACTGCAATTACCTGACGTGATAGCCAGTTGATTGTGGCTGTAGCACTGCGGCTAACGTAGCTAAGTTACTGTTGCTAATTTTTGTGTCCCAAATATGCGAGAGTGATATCAGGGGAAATTCTACAGAAGATGTGTGAACATAAACCTCATTTGAAGCTAACTTTTTATACTTGTTTGTAATTTGGATGCTTGGTACAACTGTCCACGGTAATGGAACTTGCTGTCTGTAAAACCTGTATTGCAAGGGTTTGTCTCTGTGGTTGTTATGACCGCTCGGTTACCAGCTACTGCATGTTAGTTTGCGTGCCGTGCTAATTAAAAATTCTCCTGGTTAACTTATATGCAGTAATTCTGATCAGTATGCTTGTGTGACTTCGGTAAGCATAAATGTGGCAGTTTCATCATCACGTTGCCTGATTGTAGCCACTGCAGTTGAAGCTAACCGGAGAGGTGCAGTTAGATCAGACGTAGGTTTTGCAAAGCTTGGGGTGTGTTTTTGGGTGCTTGTGAAACGATCGCTTTACTTATCCATGACCGGGGCCTGATACTTCTCCAATGTCTGAGCAAGCTCTCTGATTCTACCGGTGAAAGCAATAGGGAAAAGCACAGGCTATAACGTGTCTGGTATCACAAACAATTTCTCTGCATTGCTGTCAATTGAATATTAAATCGGCGACTGAATATTAAATTCTTTCCTGTAAAAGTGATCAATTCGCTAGCTCCACATAAGCAACGGTTCACGCAAACGGAACTTACGGTCTGTAAAACCTGTATTAGGCTCATAACATAACCGGAGCT
The DNA here is from genome assembly GCA_029692085.1 of Gymnothorax javanicus. Classification (NCBI taxonomy): domain Eukaryota; kingdom Metazoa; phylum Chordata; class Actinopteri; order Anguilliformes; family Muraenidae; genus Gymnothorax; species Gymnothorax javanicus. The sequence continues at coordinate 59,405,221 of CM056196.1, read as the reverse complement.
CTAGCTAGCTCTCGCACACTATCCATAACGCGGCCATTCTCCGCGAGGAAACGCTTGTCATTCCGATGCAATAAGTAAACCAATACCACGGGCAATTTCCGAAAAGGCCGTTTAGCCTGGAGCTTTCGCCCCTCCGTCATATACCAGCGCAGAAGCTGTTCGTTTCTCTACGCTAACGACACACCACAGTTATGCGCACGAACCAGCAGGTCCTTATAATACACACCGAAGCAGTCCATAAGCTGTTGGTCCACTTTTAGCTGCTCCTCACTGTCTATGTTTCCCTCTAAACTCAGATCCACCGGATTTCTACGGTCTCCGGTCTACACGTGGGTATGTCGACCCGTTCTACAAATGTGTCTATATAGGGTGGATTCTAGCTTTCCCTGCATCCTAGCTATAAAGTAGAAAAACCGCTGTACTCACCACTGTCGCCGTAGCAAACTGTAGCCGATAGCAAATTTGAGCTTGAGCTGCCAGATTTTCACACTGCGTCCGCCGCTTTCGCCGCTGCGTTTGTTAGAACAAGTTCATTTCATTAGATCTATATTCAAGTATAACGTTAGACTGCGGAATTTGCCCGCCACTTCCTTATCAGATTGCAGACGTGTCTCGCGTTTCACTCTGGAGAGCCAGACCCGGAAAACTGCGTTCTGCAGCCTCGTCCCGCCCAACTCCGCCCTCCACAGAGCTGGCCAGTCAGAAGAAATTGGGTACACAGGGAGTGGGGGCCATAGCGGAAGAGCCACCCCAATGAGGCGTTTCAGGCAGAGACTACAATGGACTACAAATGGGGTTTTTTGAGGATGGCAGTATGAGCTAAATAAGGACCCTGTTTGGGCTTTGAACGATCAGGAGTAGTCTAGGGGAGTCCAAGATCAAAATGTAACCTTGGAAGTATAGCATAATAGGTCCCCTTTAACTACATTATTTAACGTATGTGTGACCACCGTTTATCCCTCTGATTCCAATACTTTATTGTTGATGGATGAAGTTTAGTAAAACTGTGATGACAGAGACTCTGATTAAATACACACTTAAGTAGGCTAAGAAAAAACAACTGGACATTGACTTACCGATTTAAAATATCTCAGCTGAGTTTGTCGCACCTGTGAAGTTCAACATTTTTGGTTTTGTTTGGTAATTGGGTTAACCTTTTCAATACATACGGTTTTAGTTTGTATTTTTGGATAGGCATGGGCAACGCTCTGCATAAACTCTAATAGAATGCGTAACAGCTGAACTGGGGCGGTAAACAAGCCTCAGAAAACTTATAAAAAATACGTAAATACCATTTTCATACAAAAAGAACACCATGGTTTGATTAAAAGCAACCTTTTCAATAGGATAGGATACGCATTTCATACATGAACTCTGCATATTACGGCCAAAAACGCGATTTGAACAGAGCTATTGTTCGCCCGTTGGATGAATGCGTGACCTCAATTTGCGCCGTGTTTACAAATTTTCAAATGCACGGCGTGGCAAAAATAACCATTTAGGAGGTAGATTTCAAATAGCCCACGCCGACGTCTTATCCCAGCTACGGCCCTGATTTGCTTACAGCCATCTAATTTGAGAAATTACGAGTCTGTTCGTCCAGGCTAGACCTCCAGGGGATGTGAAATAAGTTCGACAGAAGTTGGTGAAGTTCGTCGCGAGTTCGCCGTGATTTCTTCTCAACAATAGCAAGAAAGGTGAGCGTATTTTTACCCTACCCTACATAGTTTGTTGACAGAATATCCTGTGACCCTATTTGTGAAGTTTCAGTAAAATATACCAAGGAATAACCCGGCGCCAGGCCTTTGAAGCCCACCGGTCACAAGATTCATTCACGTATACGCTTCGAGACTGCAAGGATGGAAATCTGAATAATCAATTAGGAAAAATTCTCTGCTCTCGGTAATTTTATATATCGTTTAAACATTTTGTTAATCGGATTATGAAAGAAGACTGAAAATAAGCGCCGCTTTTTGTTTTGGATGTAAAAGCGCCAGATTTAAAGGAGAATACATTGTATATTGATTAAGCGTTGAACTCTGCATAAGTCGAACTGTTTTAATATTTGTTGATGACATTGCTTCAGCTTCCTGGAAGCAAATACGCCGCAAAATCTGCTGTCTAGTGAGCATTTCAGGTTCGATGTACTGAGTAATAACGCCATGAAACTTAAACTGGCCCGTCATTCTGCCGAATAGTCTTACTAAACTAGTGAATCGTCTGATTGCTAATCAAGCAAAGGGAGGTTTCTGCCTCACCAAACTAACCCCGACTGCACGTCACTGTGTTTTACTATGAATTATTCACAGTAGCTCATTTAAACTATCATGGGAGGAGGGTATATGGACATCGTAAAAAACAGTGCAAAGTTTTTTTTTTTAATCACCACGGGTTATTGAAGGGGGAACGTTTGATTCATTTCGTAGCAGTGGGAGGGCAAACAACTGCCGGCATCAGCGACTTCACTTTATAGTAATGGGCGAGTAGCATTAATGTTTGCCCTCCCACCGATAATTTTGACATTTTTGCAGGCTATTGATCGAAAAAAACTTCACAGGCAACCCATTCATACCATTTTTTAATATCAATGCAAAACCTCATGTTTGTTGAACATAATTGGGTGAAATTCAATGCATTTTCCATTAAAAAGGGCATAGGGGGCGCTGCTGTACTTCAGAAAAGGGGTAGATGACTTTAGCATCAATTATTTCTGTTAGGGTACCCTGATGGATAATTTGGCCTGGTTTATGTCTGAATAGACTGTATTTTCGAAAATGCCCTCAGGCTTCACCTCCCAATTTTCACAATGGGTTTTGTTGAAAAATGCCGAAATCAGCCATTTTTGGGACCCTGTGGCTCTGAGACCCTTTCCTGTAAAAGCGTTGGACTTGTGGCAAACTCTTCGTCTGTGCCTTCTGTACTTACCTGCAAAAAATCATTAGAAAATAATAAAAACTTTGTTCTCAGCAACTCAAGAAATGTTGTCATTTTATTCATTTGTATTGCCCATGCCTATTTTGGAGATCTGCGGTTAATGTCTGCGTCAGTTTGGGGGTTGGGGAAATAAACAAACTGTGATCCAATGATAACATAGTAAGGTGCATTTCATATTTTTAAGATTGCACATGCAGTCGTTGGCTCCACTAGATCTGCATGGGACTGCCTCCCACTGACGGAGAATATTTTTACCTGCATGCCTTTCCCCTAGTTAATTTCAAAATTAAATCAAATGCCAGCAACACTCTTATCAACTTAAATTACAGCATAAATTTGTTGTGTCACTGCTTTGGCATTTTAGGCCGGGAAACCAAAATACCATCTGAAAAAAAAAAAAAAATCGCAGACTCAAATATTTGGTCCCTGTTGCTTTGATTAGATTTGCTGTATCATTGCTTTGACAACCGTTGACAACGTCAGAACATTTAGTTTCAATCAGAGTTTACTATATTTTTGGCTTGAGATCTTGTCTTCTCAATGAGACGGTTGAACCGCTCTGTAGTCTTCTCGCACACATCCCAGTGGCTCAATGCGGTTAAGGTCAGGACTTTGAATTTGATTTGAATAGCCTTTCTTAGCCGGAGGCAATGTAGGAGATAAATTTATAGGAACTGATATACCGGATGAATTCAGTTTGGGAGAGTAGAGCGGCCCCCAGCATAGAGCATTCCCAGTAAAAATGAATGACAGCCAATGGTTGCTACAACACAGATGTTAGTCACAAATCAATGTTAAAGACTGAATTCCAAATGTAGCCTAGTTAAACTGATGTCGTGACTGCATGCCATATTTTTTTCTGAACGTAACGACCATCCTCCTGGGCTGCAGGAGTTACCTTTCTGTACTCATTGAGTGGTTTATTAGTTGCCTAGCTACCAATTCAATCATCTGTATTTAGAGACTTGGCAGTAGCGGGGGATTTCGCAATCCATTGACAACAGGGCTGGTGAATCTGTTAGCTGGCCAGTTAAAACAGAGCTCATTTAATAGAGGGTGACACCCCCTCAGAACAGCCTTATTTTCAGAGGGTGAGGAATGACAGGCATCAAATTTCCTAAAAATCATGGATTTTACATTTGTTTTGCTAAAAATTGTAGAAACCTCCCTATTGGAAATTCAAGAATATTATATCTTGTCAAAAAACAGCACAATACAGGACCTTTAACAAAGCAGATCCTTTAATGCAGGGCTGCCCAACTGGAGAGCTACCATCCTGTAGGTTTCTGCTCCAACCCTAATTCAACACACCTAATTCAGCTCATTAGCAGCTCGTCAAATTCTGTAACTGGGAAAGCAGGTGTGGTTTGCTTTGGTTGGAGTGATAACCTTCAGGACGGTAGCTCTCCAGGAACAGGGTTGGGCAGCCCCGCTTTAATGAGTATGTGTGCTGGCTTGTGGGACTCTGAAGAAAAATGGACAAAATTATAAACTTTATCATGGAGAAAAGGCATGTTTTGGGTTTGGAGAGGTTACTGGTGACCATTGATGTCCAACTGCGCCTATATTGATAAACTCATGCTAAATTCAACCAGAAAATCAAAATCATTAATTCATATTAAATTACATGCATCAAAAGTTGATTTGTGTTCAAAATATGATAATATTATGATTTAAGAGTGTGCCATTATGAGGGATCTGAGAGTTTGGGGAGCCACCTGGAGAGCTGTCTTTTTTGGCTCATAAAGAGTAGATAATTTAGAATTTAATGCTCAGACGAAGTACACTTGTGGTCAAGGATTTAATGATTCCAGAATTCTCAGTATTTTTTTATTTTTTTTTTACAATTTCAATTCTGAATTTTTATGAATATTTTTTATGATTGCTGCCCTTTTTCTCTACCAATATCATGAAAATAAAGTGAAATATGGATGGAATTTTAAATGCTAAACATGTCTTGCGCCATTTCCTCCCTCTCTGTGAAGCTCCAATCTTGAATTATAAAGCCTTAAAGCTGCTGTAACTGATTTGGTCGTTTTAGCTGGCTTCCTGCCCCTTGCCTAAGTCAGCAGTCCCCACCCCCATCCCCAAGCCGCACACGAACATGCATTGGTTTCCGACAGAGGCAGAGATTGAGAGCAGTGACCCAGTTACAATATAAGTACAATATAAACAAACACTCTCAGTGATTGTTGAGTGAAAGCCACACTGAAAACATGGACCAACAACACATTACATCCCTACAGAAACTTCGATATGAATATGTTGAGGAGATCATTGTTCCAGAAAAAATCACAATCGTCCATAAAAAAAACACTTTTCTGTTGGCCCTTTTAAAGCATGTTTTATTTTTTTCCTCATATAAATACATGCCAATGCCCAGTTATACAACATCCTCCCTTTGTCAGAACAAATACCAGTAGCTACCAAGTTTTGCTGCTACACAGCTAATCAAGTTGTAGTCGGTCACAACTGACGACTGTACATTTATAAACTAACATTAGCAGGATTAAAAACCACCAACAGGACTACCCGAGACAAATAAAACTGCATAACTACTACAGAGTAAAACATAGCTCACCTGTTCAGTAGCTGCAAGGCTAGTTGCGCATCACTTTTTAGACCCTTAGATTCCTTGTTTTCTCAACCTCCCGAAAGCGGCACCGATATATACACGGCTCTTGGCCATCTCCCATTTTTTCTTCCTTGACTATCTGTTCCTCTACCGTTTGTTTTCTGCGCCGTTTCTTGTATCACTGGGATCGGAAGCTTCATCTGTTCTACTGCATCGGCTTATAGCGATCGGCTCTCTCTACAGTAAAGTAGCGTTCTGCTATTGCCACGGGAGGAGAATTCCTATCTTGGCTTGTCACACACATCTTTGACTGTCAACCTGTCACCCTCAATTACAATTTCCTACATCTGTATTGGCCTAATTTAATCTTTTAAATTCATTATTTTTTCGAGTAAAATTAATGACAAAAACTGGACTAAAACCCTTTTAGTTTTCATCGACGAAAACTAGACTAAAACTGACAATGATAGAAATGACTAGAATGTGACTAAAACTAATAAGCATTTCGTCCAAAAGACTAAGACTAAAACTAAATCAAAAATGGCTGCCAAAAACAACACTGGCGCTGAACAGCTAAAAAAACAGTAAAAACAGTAATACAAGATAATAATTCATGACAAAAATACAGAACATATATTAAAATCAGGACAGTGTCTCAACACACATTGGTTGTAGGCTCGTTGGCAAGGTAGCCAGTGCGCGTACTTATTAGGAGGCATTTCTAGTCACAGAACCCTTCAACTGTCACATCTCTTCCCCTCTTTCGGGAGTGTGTCCTCACGCTCCATGCTTTACGTATGCTGCCATCCATTAGGATCCCCCTGATCCTGCCGATTACGCCAGAATGTGGCAGGCCGAAGGAGGGCCCGGGTGAGGAATTGAACCCCAGACTCCCGGATAAGAGTCAAACGCGCTGACCACATCGCCAAAGAGCCAGGCTCGTTGGCAAGTAGCCAGGGCGCGTACTTATTAGGAGGCATTTCTAGTGACAGGACCCTTCAACTGTCACATAAAGTTCAAGTGATTTGAAAATCATTGCATTCTGTTTTTATTTACATTTTACACAGTGTCCCAACTTTTTTGGAAATGGGGTTGTACAATAATTTTTAGTTGTTTTCAGACAAATGGTGTTTGGATACCGTCAGGGCATAGATACCACTTGATACTGTCTTCTGACAGCACTCGATGTGTGTCTGACATGATAATTGATGGCCATTGTAAATTCTAAGGAATCTCCGAAATTACCACTTCGTACTCAGTTTCATGAATGACCGCCATTCATCTCTAAAGGCACTTCCTGGTTCCATCAGGGAAACCTCACAAAAACCCATGTTTCATTTGTTCAAAAAGTGTTTACATTCATGAATTATTCCATACCCAAGTCTTTTCAGTGGCATATTACACATCAAACACAAACTTGTGGCAACGAAATTGCAACATTTTTGTCATTTGGTTCTGATTCAAAGAAGTGAATCATGTCACATTAAACAGATGTGGTAGAATGACAATTCTAAAGGCAAAATCAGGCATGGAATAGCCAATGAACACTGTTAGGATGGTAGATTTGTGAGTGGCTGCATAACGGACAAGCAGATTGGACTAACTTTGTAACCTAATTTAGTGAGGCTAGAAAGAAAAGCTGTTGTGGAAACATAAAGCAAGCTACATAACCTTTCATATGTCAAGTAAAGTTTCATACTTCTTTTTTTTAGGTAGATTTTTTTAGGCTTCTTAGCTTTTTTTTTCTGAATATCCATCCATCAAAATTAAAAATTTAGTGCCAAAATTTTTTAAACTTCAAACAGGAGACATTTAAGTACTTTTTTTAAGGATATTATATATGTGCAGGACCAGGAAAAGGGGTCACTTGGGTCATTTTATGAAAATGAGATTTTACAAAAAATCAAAGAGTGATCCAAGTTTTTCGCAGGTAAGTGTTGTAAATTGACAGTACAGTAGTTTGAAATTCTACCTTTGCGCATGCATTTTCGGTCAAATAGAACAGGTTGAACTTTGACCCCGTTAATCTCAGAATGGAAAAAAATCCCAAGTGACCCCTTTTCCTAGTCCTGCACACATATCACGGGAGAACCAAGAAAGTCTTGAAATATCGCAGCTAATGTGAATACTCAGGGCGCAAGTTATTTGCGCTTGAATATTTTGCATTGTTATTTCGTTTCTGTGTGTCACTTCTGATGTTCAAAGGCCTTACGAGTGCTGATCAACCGTCAGGTCTGTCTTTTTTGCATATAGTGTAGATGTAGATGTTGTAGATGGCCTAGGAAAACTAGTCCCATTACCAATGAAACGATTGCTTTTCCCAATAACAAAGACAAACCAGGTGAATGACTGCTCAATTTATTTTTGATTATGTTTTTGTATTCTGAACTTCTACATGAATGACACAGAAAAAAAATTCTGTAAATTTGTTCACTAGGCATACTCTATGTAAATGCTTTTCTCAGGAATGTGTACACCTGTCATATGTTGCATTCCACTCTCCTTTGATATGCTTTCCATGTTAAGTATATGCTTTCTCTTGCTTTATACTAAATAACCTCTGATGAATAAAACAGGAACTCAGCTAAAATGTGAATGTTAAAAAATTAATTATACACATTGTTTCCATCCTAACAACCTCATAATGTTGCCTTGTTATTTCCCAGTCCCTATCTCCTTTTAGTCTTTTACGTTTGGAAATGATAATACTCAAAGAAAAGGCTGAGTGTAATTCTGCATTAGAAGGTGAACCCTCTGCCTACCGTGATGACACATCTCGGGTGTTTATCTATGTGTGCTTGTTGGTACAGACGAGGGGTACAGCAGAACCTTACCTCTTACAGAGAAAGCAGCGCTGACTCAGCAGTAGCGCTGCCTCTCTAAGGGACTCTGCTCTCTCTCTTTCTTTCCCATGTACAGACAGCACGGCCAGCATTGTGTCCCGCCGTCGCAGGTACAGTCGATTGCTCAAGGAGCTGTACCACCTCCCTGTGGTGGTGTGGGATGGGGGTGAGCCTGAAATGAGCAGCACAGGGACGCTGACTCTCAGGGTTTGCCCCTGCCAGCGTGGGACCCGGGTTCGAGTCTGCCAGGCTGAGGCCTTTCTGTCCTCCGCTGGCCTGAGCACTGGGGCGTTGGTGGCCATCTTGCTATGCATTATCATACTGCTTGGTAAGAGCAGAGACATACACGTATATCTAGGCTTTGGAACATTTTTTGACCTTATTACGTATATGGGCTTATACATACTCAGGCTTAAATACACACATCTGGGTTACACTTACCTGGGCTTAGGTACATTTTTTGGCCTAAATGCACATATATTCATACACACACTCAGGCTTAAATAGACACACCTGGGGTACATATACCCGGGCTAAGATACAGTACTGTTCAAAAGTCTTAGGCACTTTTTAAAATTTAAATCTGTTTTAGATGTCTACTTTTTGATTCCATAACAGAGTTCTTGATGATTAAAAGTAGATTTGAAATCCCAAATGCTTATTTAAAGAAAATTTTAATAAATAAATGTTTGTATTCAATTAAAAATAGTTGATACAGAAATCATACTCTTGACAGAGCCTTGATGTCAATTTCATCATGGTTGTTCGTAATTTCTTAGAGGGATAGATGCAAGTGAGACTGTCAGTCTGCAGAAGAATGGTGGCAAGTACTCCACTCTGTCTGGGACAAGCAAAAAGTATCATCTTATAAAACTACAGCACAACAGCAGCGTGTCCCAAATTTTTAGGCAAAGCGTAGTCAGACCAAATATTGGGTTAGATTCGTTTTTAGTAGTTTACAGTTCTGTTTAATTAATTTTTCAGTTATTAGAAACTTTTAATTTCATCATTTTTGTGTGCATATTTGCTCAAGGAAATTGCTTTAAATGTGCCTAAGACTTTTGCACAGTACTGTACATTCCTAAGCCTGATTAAACATACAGTGCAGGGCCCTATCTTGAGGAACTGAACACAGTCAGCAAATCCAAGTGTCAATGGCACTTAACGGTGTTAAAGGTATTAAAACAAGGACAAGACCGAAGATAACTATTTGTATTTCTCCTAAATAAAGAAGATATTCACATGTACAATAATAATACCACCTCACCTGTCCCTTCAAAACCCCACTAGCACTTTTGTAGCCATTATTTATGGGGTTAGTAAGTAAGTCTGTTCTGAGCCAAGTGGCCCATCAGACCCCGTGCTTAACCTCAGTCTCTGTTGCATGAAGCAACTAAGAGTATTGCTAGTCCCCCCTGGATGGGATACTAGTCCATTGCAGGTTACTCCCCGAGCTCTAAGTCAGGTTTCCCTGACAATCTGCTGGTACCCATTATCCAACTGGGTAGAGTGAGGTTCATGACCAAAAATGAAAATGGGAAGAAAACAATATTTGTAAACAGCTCTGCTGGCTGCGATTCAGTCCCATGAAACCACCATTGAGGGACAGTGTTTGCGTTTAAATGTGGCTTGGGTGAGTTAAAACACAAATGAGGTCTGAGACACGAAAAATTGCATTCCACCAGCTTTATGCATTGATACACCCCCTTAGGCATTGTCCAAGCCCTTGAGACACAGATGCTTTTTACATATACCCAGGCTTGAATACACACACCTGGGGTTCATATACCTGGGCTTAAGTGCTTTGCTTTGCCTAATTACACATATGGGCTGATATATACAGAGGCTTAAATACACTCTCCTCAGTACGCACACCTGGGCTTGGGTGCATACCCAGCCCGCGCCTAATAGGATAATGCACACACCCAAGCTGAAATACACACACCTGGAGTACTGGCTTAGGACCATAGCTCAGCCTAGTGTTATGACTTGAAAATCACAACAAAGAAAACCAGCAATGACAACTTAAACAAAATTATTCTTCACTGATTAGGTCCAAAAATTTCTACAAATAACCCACTGTGTAATCTTATAATAACACTCTAATGCCACTATGTAACTCTGATGCCAAAACAAAAACCTTTTTTCTAACCAAAATCACAGCATCTATATAGACTAGGAACATTCTGGAAAGGTCTACAGGAGTCCAGGGTGATCCGGCCCCCTCCACAAAAAGACCTCTGGAAAGCACTTGTCTATTTCATCACAGACAAGTGGTATTGCATCAGATCATGTTTTGCTACAGACATACCACCGGAGGGTGCTAAATGATGAACAAAATAAACAAATAGCTGACCAGTAAAGCAGCACAACAAATCTTTATAAATGATATGTGCTGTACATAAAATACTCATACATAACACTAATTACACATATAGTAGTATAGACCTATACACAGTCAGGCTTAAATACACACATATGATGTACCTATATCTGGGCTCAGGTACATACCTAGGACTTATTACACCGATCTGGACTCACCCATATTCGCACAAATGGGGTAAATATACCGAGGTTTAGGTATATACGAAGGCCCATTACGCACATCTGGATGTAGGTACATGTTTGTGGCACATATACCTGAGTTTAGTTTCACATCTTGGCTTTATTACACGCAAAAATACTGTCATGGTTCTATCAGAGCAAAATAATGGTAGGATTAGCAAACTGGCCGCCCAACAACTTACACGCCAGGATTTATTATCAAGTTGCACAAATATATGTAAATAAGTCAACCATTTTTAGCCTGCTTGGCCTTTCGGCCAGTCAGGCTTATGCTGCGGTTAGATGCCTTTTTGGTGGTCTGTCGTGCGTCCGTAAACGTTTTTCCTTGTCAGTGCTCTCGCGCCTTCAGTTTTTCACAGATCCTTTTCATATTTTATAAGCGTGCATATGGGATGAAAATCTCGGCCAAGTTCAATTTTGGCCATGTTTGGCCAGGCGGGCGCAGTAGCTTTGCTGCTATTTTTTCAATTTTTGTATTTTCATTATTTTTTACTTTTATATTTTTGAGACTTGAATTTATAACTCAGTTGAGGTGGAAGGACAGCATCATGGTTTGAGTTTTATTTTGAGTTGTGATACTGCTGTCATAGTGCCTTTGAGCAAGGCACTACCCCATAAAAAAATAACAGCCTTAAAAATGGATTGTTTGTTAGCTTTTTGATTTGCTCAGCTTAGTGTTTACTTAATGGCCATTTGAGTTATAAATTCATTTTATTTTATGGAAAGAACTCATTTTTTTCCCTCAGCAAAACAGAAGCAGAGATTGAAATTGGTTTTTTGAGTACTTTTTATGTCCAGTAATATGACTCCAAAACAGCAATAAATCACAGTATGAACACAACTGCTGTTTTAATGCAAACTGATTGATTACACATCCATATACCCAAGGAAGGATCTTTATTGAAATAAGATCAAGTATACTCTCTCTCCCTTTTTTTTTTTTTTTCTTGTGAGTAGTTGAAGTAAACAGGAACTTTGGCAACCGTTTGTTGATGGCTTCTGTGTGCAGGAAAAATTCCATTTTCAACAACCGGAGGACTGTGTCATGAAAAATTGTCAAAGCCACAAACCCATGTGTTATCATAGGCGTGGCCTTGTCACATCTTAGTTCCTCCGGAAATGAGGGAATAAGCTTCGCTGTGTTCTCCCAGAGGAGGAGCACTGTTTTATAGTTTTTATAAGAACAGCTATTACTGGGACCACTCTCAACAATAACAGTTGGTGAACTCACATCCTTGCTTGGAGTGTTGAAGTATTTGCTTTTCTGCCTCCTCACAAAGAATTTATGGTCCGTCAGATAACTGATGCTTATGGCATTATAATGCATTTTATATGGCATTTACCTTACCTCTACTATTGTGGGTAGTGCAAAAGAGTGTTTCATTTATGTGGAAAGCCAGAACATGAGAAAGAGCGAATGACAGCAACTTTTGTTTCATTAAAAATTAAAAAGCATGTATTTTTATTGTTGTTGGTGTTTGTGATTCATTATTTTGCATTTTGGGTTTCCATGTTTGTATCACTAAACAAGTCAGATCCAATAAGCCAATCTTTTTGCATTCAAAATATTGATGAGACCCAATGAAGTGAATCATGCGTGTTTTTAAGGAGTCAGAGATTGAAGTCTTGAAGATTGAAACATTATGCATCAGAAGGAAATGAAGTTGCAAGAAAATAGTCTTTTATTGTAAAATGTCTGCTTTTCTATTTCTGCATAGAGGAACGGTTGGAGTTTGAGATAAAAGCAACAGGTTTATAGCATTACATTGACTTACCTGATTTTTCAGGTAAAAGAAAAAATAAAGATTAAACCTATCAAGCGTAATGAAAATAAAAATCTGTTTGAGCCTCATTTCTCTTTTGAAATCTGATCAGTTGTGGTCATCAATTGCCTGAGCAACCATCTGTTTCTCAGAATATATTGGCAGAAGCCTTATGTTCCTTGGCTCATCATTTTCAATACTGCATTAAACAGATAAATAGATCCTTTGACTGAAAGGGGACCTCTTATGCTGTTCTTTTTTCAATTTATAATATTATGGGATGTCCAAAATGGAGATTAATCAACTTTTTTTTAGAAAAAAACATAAAAATCCATGATTTCTCAGCAGATTGAGTGCTGTTATTTCTAACTAAAATATTCTAAAATATTATAAATTCTAAAATAGGGTGTTCTGAGTGGATCTCCCCTTTATAAAATGAGCACATTCTGATTGGCCAGGGAACAGAGCTGCCAGCCCCGTGTGTCAGCAGAGAGCGACAATGTTAAAATTCCCTGGCTACTGACAAGTCTCTAAAATAGATGATTGAATAATTAGCAGGCTTGCTAGCTAGCTATTAAACTACACACTAAGTATGGAAAGGTAACATCTGTTAGCGAAGCAAGCATGGGAGTTATATTCACAAAGCAGTATGACATGCAGTCATCAAAAAAAATTTAACTACTGTTGGAGTGCAGTCTCTAACATCAAGAATGATCCTTGGCTAGCATCTGTACGGTTGAAATCCTTAGCTGACATTCCATTTATTGTGAATGACTGCACTACTCTTCTGCTGCTGAATTCCTTTAAAAATTTCATTTCAAATTTGATGGCTGCTACAGGTCTCAAAAAAGTTGGGACAGGGGCCTGTTTACCAAGGTGTAGCATCCCCTCTTCTTTTTAACACAGAGTGGAGGTGTCTGGGCATTGAGAAGACAAGTTTCTTGAGTTTAGCCGTTGAAATTTGATCCCACTCTTGTTTAATAAAGGCTTCCAACTGCTGGAGAGTTTTGGGTCTCCTTTGACATAATTTCTGTTTTTCTTTCTGTTTAATTATGCACTAAATGTTTTCAATCAGTGAAAGATCAGGACTGCAGGCAGGCCAGTTCAGCACATGGACTCTTCTACTACGAAGCCATGCTGTTGTAATAGCTGCAGTATGTGGTTTTGCATTGTCCTGCTGAAATACGCAAGGCCTTCCCTGGAATAGATGTCATCTGGCGGGGAGCATATGTTGCTCTAAAACCTTCATATACCTTTCAGCTTTCATGGTGCTTTTTTAAACATGCAAGTGTCCCACGTCATATGCACTAATGCATCCCCATACCATCAAAGATGCTGGCTTTTGAACTGAATGCTGATAACAGCAGGGGTGGTCTTTCTTAGCCCGGAGGACACGACGCCCATGATTTCCAACAAGAATGTCAAATTTGGACTCGTCTGACCACAGGACACTTTGCCACTTTGCTACAGTCCATTTTAAATGAGCCTTGGCCCACAGAATATGGCGGCGCTTCTGGATCATGCTCAACAATGGCTTCCTTCTTGCATGATAGAGTTTTAGGTGGCATCTGTGGATGGCATGGAGGACTGTGTTTACAGACAGTGGTTTCTTGAAGTATTCCTGGGCCCATTTAGTAATGTCAATGACAGAATCATGCCGGTGAGTGATGCAGTGGCGTCTGAGGGCCCGAAGATCACCGGCATCCAGTAAAGGTCTTCGGTCTTGTCCCTTATGCACAGATAGTTTTCCAGTTTCTCTGAATCTTTTGATGATGCTGTACACTGTCGATGATGAGACCTTCAAAGCCTTTGCAATTTGACATTGTTTTTAAAGTATTCCATAATTTTTTACGCAAACTTTCACAGGTTGGAGAGCCTCTGGCCATCTTTACTTCTGAGAGACTCAGCCTCTCTAAGACATCCCTTTTATAGCCAATCATGTTACACACCTGATGCCAGTTTACTTAATTACTTGCTAAATGTTCTTTCAGCTGATTCTCTTATATATTAATTGCTTTTTCAGCCCTTTTTTTGCCTGTGTCCCAACTTTTTTGAGACCTGTTGCAGCCAGAAAATTTGAAATCAGCTCATTTTATGGATTAAAATGTAAAATGTCTCAGTTTCAACATTTGAAATGTTACCTATGTTCTATTGTAAATAACATATTGGCTCGTGATCTGAAAGTCATTGCATTTTGATTTTATTCACAATTTACACTTCGTCCCAACTATTTCAGAATTGGGGTTGTATAACTTTTGTTGCTAATTGTGCGTTGCATTGACCCAGGTTAGTACTCTGAAGCAGTCAGATGAAAGGTGCATAGCACACATGTATAGGTTTCTGCCAGTTGAAGATGGGTTATTGCCGTAAAAAAAAATTATATCCATCCACTCCGCTCTCCTGTCCTCTGAGGCAGGGAGCCAATGTTGTGATGTTTGATGGTCTTTGCAACTGACAACAGAGCAGTTTCCGTGCTTTGCTCTTCACTTGGACATAATCCCACTAGGTCCAAAGCATAAAAAGTGGCGTATTTTCTCAAAAGAAGTTCTTAAGTTGTGGGTGCAGATATTCAGATGAAGGGCGTGATAGTTGTCACGAGCCTAATGTGATGTAGGATGGGGGGCCAAAACTGAATGGCATGTCCGATTCCACTTTAAAAGAAAAAGGCAGCCCGCAGAAAAACTGACTGGGTTGTCTTAAATCACAGTTTGTGGGTTAGTAGGGACTCCAGGTACTGAAATGTATGTGAACAAGACTGAAAAAGTGGGTTTTTCATGTTTTCTTTAAATATCAAAGAAGAATGTTATCTTGGTCTCTGTGATGTAACAAATGTTTTTTATTTACATTTTATTGACTTTTTTGCATATAACTTTGGAGACAGTTGAAGCTAATACCCTCTTCCAACTGTCATTTATTGTTATAAATAATCTATTATCATTGCATGGGATGCGTTCTGTTTTATGTAACCAACCCAATTATGGTGTCATCCCTCTATTATTTCTGATATATCTCCGATGAATTTGTGATATCAGTGATTTATGGCTACCCCATTGACCCTTCAAGTGATTTTCTCCAAAATGCACTTATGATTAATTTGGAATAATTAATGGCAGTGTAATAAATTTAAAGCAAATATCCCGTTTCTGGCTCAAGTGGCATTGCCTAAAAAGCACTTTCAATGTATTTATTTTAAGAAAAAAAAAGATTCAACTGTTTGAAACATGATATTGTTATTCAGTTTATTATTCGGCATCCTAGGTATGTTGCTATCCTCCCTTATTTCAAGTCATGTGACCAATGCTACCCTCCCTTATTTCAAGTCATGACCAAAAGAATACAATCATGTTAAATTATAATTTTTTGCAAACTTTCCATTAATAATCGCGTATGCCACTATTGCTCTTTTGATGGTTCTGAATTTCCTCCCTTTGTATCTTTGCATACTGGATAAAACTGTTTTTATGCACATTAACCCCTCCTTCTCTCCATACAGTAATCGTGGTGCTATTCATCACCCTGAGGAGGAATAAGAAGGAGCCCCTTCTTGTCTCAGAGGAGGACGTGCGGGAGAATGTGGTAACATACGACGATGAGGGCGGCGGAGAGGAGGACACGGAGGCTTTTGACATCCTGGCTCTGCGGAACCCAGTGGGGGTGGGACCCGAGGAGCTGAAATACCGCCGGGACATAAAACCTGAGGCACTAGGAGAGGGGCTTCAGAGGAGAGGCGGCAGGATGAGGGGCAGGTCCAAGGCTGGGAGCCCCACCGTGACTACAGATGCCGAAGACATGCAGGTGTTTATTGCGCAGAGGCTGGCAGACGCTGACACAGACATGAGTGGCCCGCCTTACGACTCCCTTCAGACGTACGCGTACGAGGGCCGGGGCTCACTTGCCGGATCTGTCAGCTCTCTCGGATCAGCCACCTCGTTCTCCGAGCAGGACTACACATTCCTAGACGACTGGGGGCCGGAATTCCAGAAACTGGCTGAACTCTATAAAGAAGGCTCAGAGTCGGAACTCCTTACCTAGCTAGTGTATCTGTGAAGAAGAAAATAAAAAAGACTAATGATCAAAAATAAATTCTGCCCTGTTCCCATTTAAGAGCCACTCCCTGCCCCCTTCCTCCTTCCCTCTCATTCCCTCTCATCAGTTTAAAGCAAAAAGCTTTTGAACTCAAACAGTTGTTCATGTTTTTGGTAGAATCAACCACATTTTATTTTCATTTGTTAAATTTTTTTTCCCCAGGTTCTACATGTGGAATAAAATAAACATGATTTTGAGGAAAAAGGGGAAAAAACATTTTGCTCTGGTGTATATTTTTTATTGCTCAATAAAGACCAGAGTTCCATAAATGTAAGTCAACAAATGTGATGGGAAATAGAGGTAATGGCTTTTGTTTTTATTTTATATAATTTTCAGTTGGCAGAAAACAGCTCTGTTAAATAAGTTGCACCCACATTCAGTATTCAGAAAGGTAAGTACTCACCATTCCTTTAAATATGAAAACATTTTTCTATTATGTTGACGAATGGATTTGTTTGTTTTAGGTATAAAGCAGTCTGGCAGTCTCAGTAAAACTGAAATAGAACAAAAAAACCATAAGCTTCCTGAGTATGGAAATTCACGGCCTCACTAAGTGGAGCTAGATATTTTATGGCTCATTGAGAAGTGTGATGAAATTCATGCAGGCACTAAGTTCATTTTGTAATTCAGCAAGTGCTCAGGAAGCCGTGGGATCATGTAGGTAGTGTTACTAATCTGCCAACAGGTCCTGTCTGGATTTTAGGAAATCAAAGATCAAAGCATGTTTCAGATACCTCAATATATTGCCTCATAGAGTACAGTCCATCAGTATTTGAGCAGTGACACAAATGTTTTATTTTGGTGCTTTACTCCACCAGCACATTATCTCATGTTCAGTTTTCTGATCCAAAGACTGTCAGCTTAATTGTTCAGGTGCTTGCATCTACAGTATATATGAAGGAATTTAATTATTTGTGATGAGGCCGTTTATTTATTTATTTATTTTGGGGAGGTGGGGGGGTTGTAAAAAGATAATGTTGGGCTCTTCAACACCAGTCTTCAATTGAAACCTGCTCTGGTCTATGTGTGTCCCCAGACCTATAGAAAGAATGAGTCATTGTTATAATCAGTCCCAGTGGAAAGAACAAAAGTTTATATTGATGATTGCAATCACATGGTGATTATAGGAGAGCTACCCACAATCTTCCATGTTAACACCTGCGTCACATGGTCAATGTGTTCCGACATTTTTTTGGAGTAAATTAAGATATCGTCCAGATACACAAAGACGAATCTCTCCAACATTTCTCTCAAAACGTCGTTCACAAATGCCTGAAAAACATAGGGGGCACTAGTGAGGCCGAAAAGCATGAACGGGTACTCATAGTACCCTATGTGGGTGTTAAAAGTGGTCT
Organism: Gymnothorax javanicus; assembly: GCA_029692085.1. Classification (NCBI taxonomy): domain Eukaryota; kingdom Metazoa; phylum Chordata; class Actinopteri; order Anguilliformes; family Muraenidae; genus Gymnothorax; species Gymnothorax javanicus. The sequence continues at coordinate 59,387,100 of CM056196.1, read as the reverse complement.
TCCATTCGTCGGCCTCCCGTATGTGCACCAAGTTATACGCATTACGGAGGTCAAGTTTGGTAAAAATGGAAGCTTCCAGAAGGCGCTCAAAAGCCAAATTCATCAATGCCAAGGGGTACCGATTCTTGACGGTGATCTTATTAAGGCCTCTATAATCTATACGAGGCCTCAAAGTACCGTCCTTCTTGGTGACCAAAAAAAAATCCGGCACCAGTGGGTGAGGTGGACAGCCGAATAAAGCCATTGGCTAGAGCTTCAGCAACATATTCTTTCATAGCTGCACACTCAGGAGCAGATAAGGTGTACAATGAGCCTCTAGGTGGTACTGTGTCAGGGTGCAGCTCAATGGCACAATCGTATGGCCTGTGAGCTGGGAGAGTGGTAGCTTTCTGTTTGCTAAACACCTCAGCTAGCTGGGAATAAACCTCAGGAACATTAGAGGGTCATGGGTACAGGAGAGCTCCTACCTGACTATCACTCTGTTTCGGCTGGGAAAAGGGAACTATAATCGTTGTCCAAATCACAGAAGTCACTAAAACCTCCATCATCCACTGGACAGCACCAGTCACAGGTAGAATCCCAGGCGAGACTCTCCCCTCCGTCCTCAGAGCTGGACGGCATATCCCTGTAATTAGTGAGAGTGCCCCCTTCATCATCACTATCAGTACCCACGTCGGTATTAATAGTAACCCTAGCAGGGCGTGTTACCACCAAATGACTGTGTAGTGCACTGGGGGCCCCACTGACTGACCGGTCTTTCATTATTTCTCCAGTCAATGAGAGCATTATGTTTAGCAAGGCAAGTGTGACCTAAAACCAAAGCGTAAGCAGGCGAGTTAACTAAATAGAAACGATTATGTTGAGAATGGTCACCAATAGGAATATTCATTTGTAAAAGGCTGGTGCGCTGTTCCACCTAGCCTGAACCCAAAGGACGACCATCCAATGCCGTGATCCGACGGGGATGAATAAGAGACTGCACCGGAATATAAAGAAGCCCTGCCCATTTGGCATCCATAAAACAGTCTACAGCCCCCGAATCTAAAAAGGCACGAGTTCGTTTGAACGTCTCGCCCCACCTTAGAATGATAGGTACAAATGTGCGAAAGACTAGTTGAAGTCTCGCCAAGTGCTTTCGCTCACTTAGCAAGACCAGTCTTCTCCCTGGAGTTTGGGACATTCATTCTTAAAGTGTCCTTTACGGCAACAATAGTGACACCAGCCCCTCTGAGGCTTTGGTTGTTGCAACTCACGAAGGGCGGAGCTTTCAACATGCATAGGCTCCTCCCTATGAGTAAACTTGTGAGGAAACAGGAAGCGCCGCGGTAGATGGCGGCGGCAGAAAAGGAACGGACGCGCTCACGGATCCGGTTATCAATTCGAATAGCCATGGATATTAGCGCTTTTAGAGTGAACAGAGGCTCCACCGTGGCCAATGCATCTCTAACCGGGTCAGATAAGGCGTTAATAAACAGGGTCATTAGTGGATCTTCCGCCCACCCTGTCTCTCCTGCTAGCGCCCTAGAAGAAATAGAGAATTCGGCCAAGCTTTGACTGCCCTGCCTTAGTACGCGTCAGTCTTGTAGCTGCTTCTTTGCCTGTGATATCATGATCGAATACGAGTGCCATTTCTTTCATTAACAGATGGGAATCATTCATCATAGGTGCTTGAGCACGTATAATAGGATCCGCCCAGGCGAGGGCAGTGTCCGTTAATAAGGATAATATGTATGCAACATGAGCGTCCTTAGTCATAAAACGAGAGGGCTGCGACTTAAAAAATATTAAACACTGAGACAAAAAGCCACAACATCTCCTGAGCTCTCCACCGTAGCGAAACTGGAGCTGGAGTTTAGGTTCCCGGAGATCGGCTATTACCGACGCAGATTGTTGTGTTTGAGGGGGAGGTGCTAGGTGAACTGGGGCTCGGAGTTCGCTCGCCAACTGACGAACGCTGTCAGCAAGATTCATTAGACTGTCTTGCTGACTGCGAAATCGTTCGAGCATTTCCTCCTGCCTTTGATTCATAAGAGTTTGCTGCTCCTGTATTGCAGTTTGTTGGGATTGGAGCATTTGTAGCCCAGTTTCATGACTGGATATGGAAGCTTGCTGAGTAGCAATAACCCTGTAAAGTTGAGTAGCCATTTCAATATCTGGTGAAGTCACTGGTGTCTCCATAATGACTCGAGTGTACTGTGAGGGACGCGGTTGGTATCAGAGAATCAAACACGACTGATAGGAAACCTGAACAATAGCCTAATTACCAGAATAAAAACAGCCTGACGGACATTTAGCCGATAAGGAATAACGAAAGCTCTGAAACTAAAAACCTGTACCAAATAAGGGAACCGATCAGAGCGTGAAGACAAAATAGATCTTAGCTTCACAAATTAAATAGATCTCTGCTTCACAAAAAAAAGATCTCTGCTTCACAATTACTAATGCTTCGAGAAACGTAACCGAACTCCCAACTGAAAGCTCTGAGGAAACAGAACTCAGCTAGAGAAACTGACAGAGCGAGGACTTGGTAAAAGTAAACCCAAGTCCCAGGGAACTAATTACTAAACCCTACATGGAGATAGAAAAGAAGCTCCACTTATTCAGCCTCCAGGAAGGAACCTACTACGGAGCGAGGAGAAGAGAGCCCTAGTGTCCCACGGCAGCTTTGTGCCTAGAATGGAACGAATGCAACTAAGGAAGAAGAAAAAGTAGCTCAGACAAATACCAGTCTGTGGAAAACCGACTCTCATGCGAGGATACACTCGAGTTCTGACTGAAAGATGAGTAGTGCTTAAATAGGTGTGCACAATCAGCCAGCCCAGACTTCAGACAGGTGAAAACGATTAAGTCACAAGAGGTAAGATTGCCGTCTGGTGGCAAAAGCGAGAGGCTGCACACAACACCATGACAATGGTCATGGAGGTCAAAAAGCTTCTTGAAGGAAATGAAAGGAAGATATATACAGAAATGAAAGGTAAATGCAGCTGAACAAAAGTCACATTAAAAACCAATCTCCATAAATTATGCATGGGCAGTACCACCATCCAAACAGGTTTAAAGACTTCATTCAACATTGATAGGGGTGTGGCGTGGTAATTAGAAAGTTCAGCCAAAGAATAAGCAGCTAAAAAAGATTACCTGCAAAAACAGGCAGTGGTGTGCTCAAGGACTGATCGTGTCTGGTAAAACCAAAGGGGAAAAAAAAATCACAGCTGCACTTGAAATGAAGGTTCACAGTAATTACAATTAGAGCAATACATTTCAGGCACTCTGGCGTCGGACAAAATTAGTACTTAGTTTAAAAGGCCTTTATTCAAACATGGCTATTGATAAATTTTTTTAAAAACTGACCGGTTTCGACCTGTTTAGGTCTTCATCAGGGTAAAAGTGAGAAAGAAATCGTCAGGTTAACAAAGAGGAGTCACCCAATGTGGCTAAATTGATAAGTAATTACAGATGAAGGTGGTAATTGGCCTCAATGAAGAACCACACCTATACTCAAAGAATTCCCTGTGAAAAAAAACACCACAGGAATAATGAAGTATATATATATACAGTGCCGTGAAAAAGTATTTGCCCCCTTCCTAACTTCTTGTTTTTTCTTGGATATTTGTCACACTTAAATGTTTCTGATCATCAAACAAATTTTAATATTGGACAAAGATAATCCGAGTAAATACAAAATGCAGTTTTTAAATGATGATTTCATTTATTAAGGGAAAAAAGCTTTCCAAGCCTACCTGGCCCTATGTGAAAAAGTAATTGCCCCCCTTGTTAAATCACAAAGTAACTGTGATTAACCACATTTTATGAGTTCAATTTCACTAGCCACACCCAGGCCTGATGACTGCCAGACCAGTTGAATCCAGAAATAACTTAAATAGAACTTGTCTGACAAAATGAAGTAAGCTAAAAGATCTCAAAAAGCAACACATCATGCCGTGATCTAAAGAAATTCAAGAACAAATGAGAAACAAAGTCATTTACATTATCAGTCTGGAAAGGGTTACAAAGCCATTTCTAAGGCTTTGGGACTCCAGCGAACCACGGTGAGAGGCATTATCCACAAATGGAGAAATTTGGACAGTGGTGAACCTTCCCAGGAGTGGCCTGCCAACCAAAATTACTCCAAGAGTGCATCGACGACTCATCCAGGAGGTTACAAAAGAACCCAGAACAAGATCTAAAGAACTGCAGGCCTCACTTGCCTCAGTCAAAGTCAGTGTTCATGATTCAACAATAAGAAAGAGAATGGGCAAAAATGGCATCCATGGGAGAGGTCCACTGCGAAAACCACTGCTGATCAAAAAGAACACAAAGGCTCGTCTCACATTTGGCAAAAAACATCATGATGATCCTGAAGACGCTTGGGAAAATAGTCTGTAGACTGACGAGACAAAAGTTGAACTTTTTGGAAGTTGTGCGTCCCATTACACCTAACTAAAACTAACTCAGCATTTCATGAAAAGAACATCATACCAACAGTCAAACATGATGGTGGCAGTGTGATGGTCTGGGGCTGCTTTGCTGCTTCAAGACCTGGACCACTTGCCGTTATTGATGGTACCATAAATTCTGCTATCTACCTGAAAATCCTGAAGCAGAATGTCCGACCATCAGTTCGTGACCTCAAGCTCAAGGGTACTTGGGTTATGTAGCAGGACATTGGTCCGAAACACACCAGCAAGTCCACCTCTGAATGGCTTAAAAAAAAACCAAAATGACGGTTTTGGAGTGGCCTAATCAAAGTCCGGACTTAAATCCGATTGTGATGGTGTGGCATGACCTTAAACAGGCCGTTCATGCTCAAAAACCCTCCAATGTGGCTAAATTAAAACAATTCTGCAAAGAAGAGTGGGCCAAAATTCCTCCACAGCAATGTGAAAAACTCATTGCCAGTTATTACAAACACTTGATTGCAGTTGCTGTCGCCGAGGGTGGCACAACCAGTTATTTGGTTAACGGAGCAATTACTTTTTCCACTTAGGGCCCAGGTAGGTTTGGATATCTTTTTCCCTCAATAAATGAAATAATCATTTAAAAACTGCATTTTGCATCTACTCATTTTATCTTTGTCTAATATAAAAATTCGTATGATGATCTGAAGCATATGTGTGACAAATATGCAACAACAACAAAAAAAAAAAAAAATCAGGAAGGGGGAAAGTACTTTTTCACAGCACTGTATATATCACAACAATGATGCATCAACCACATATTACATTTGAAAGTAACAATCTCAAATCCAACTAAGTAATGATTCATAGAGAGGGTCTGTAATCAATTTCCTCATTAAAACCTGGGTGTACCATTGCATCCAATCTAAACATCCAAAAAGTCTCCCATTGAAGAAGTCTACATAAACGATTGCCACCTCTAATGGAAGTATTCACTCATTCCAACCCCTCTACTGTCAAAAAAGATTCATTACCATCATTTGCCTCCTTAAAATGTTTGGCCGTTGAATAATCTAAATTTCTGGTTCTAATTGCACATTTATTGCATAAACGAGTGATAATGGAGGAGAGAATTATGATCGGTTTCTTTTTTTTTTTTTATTTGGCATCTCCAATCCCACCCGAATTTGGAATATCCAATTAGGGAACTATGTACAAGTACATAGGCTTTTTCTTATATGCGACACCCTGTTGCCAACTCAGGAGAGTGTACATAGCTTGCAGCTCTCTGAAGCACGCGCCCACTATCCACTGCTTCTTATACATTTACTGGTTGAGACTTCACAAGCTCAGAATGAGGGCGAAGGATACCCGAACATAGGTCAGCTCAGAATCTTCCTTTTGAGCGCCCGTCTGGCCAACAGGAGGCGCCTAGGGGAACTCTACTCAACACAACCCTTCCCAGCAGACCCTTCCCAATTTGCATCCCTGTAGCACATTGGCAAATTGCACGCTACTTCTGAAAAGAGCTGCCGACCACTGCTGGTTGGTACGAGACGGGGAACGAACCTGCGCCGTGATGGTCACTTCTGCTTCGCAACTCGATGCTTTTCCGAGCGAGCCATCCGGCAGCTCTATGATCAGTTTCTTTACAAAATACAGTCTTGTGTAAAACATTATCATCACCCTTATAAATGGTAAGAACCAGAAAGTGTATTCTCTCCTTGGGAAATTCCATACTTAGTCTAATATTCTCATTAGTTGAATTTAAATAGTCATAAAAGGATCGTAATTAAATTTCATTCCCGATGTATGTAAATAAATAATGTAATAAAAATAATAAATAAATAAATGTAAATAAATATCAATAAACTGCCAATAAAATTTGATTTTGTCAAAAAAGATATTTTTTTCAGGATTATAAATAAATTTTTCCTCCCAAAGACCGAAGAATAAGCATGCATGTTCAGGAGCAAACCTGGCTCCCGTACTATTACCTTTACATTGTTTAAATACCTTATCTTGAAATAGAAACACATTATTATTAAGAACCCTCTTCAAGAGTTCCAAAAGGAAATCCGTGGGGGGCGAAGTGTCTTCCCTATGGGATAAATAATATTTGCTTGCACGTATGCCTTCTGAATGTACAGTATTGGTATATAAAGATTCTACATTGAGAGTGACTAAATAATTATTCTCAATTTTAATTTTTGACAACTTATTCAAAACGTCATATTCTGCACGTAACAGGGAAGTTCGTGAACAAATGGCTTCAGAAAATAATCCATATGTTGAGATGCTGGTTCAGTCAATGTTTCATTAGCAGACACAATGGGTCTACCCGGGGGATTATCCTTTGGCTCCTTATTAATTTTCGGCAATAGGTAAAATGTAGCTATTTTTGGATATTCACACTTCAGAAAACCATACTTACATTCATTAATCCAACCAGCATCTTTAGCTCTGTTTAGTAAGGCCATCAGGTCACTGTTCATGGAGGATAGAGGGTTAGTTTGAAGTTCTTGATAATTAATAGAATTGTTCAATTGACGATAGGCTTCATGAATGTATTTATTTGTCGAGCCCCCGTAGGGGTTTGCGAGACTATTGTAATCACCTTGTGAGTCTGTCTGTCTGTCTGTCTGCATGTGTATGTTTGTTTCCAGGCAGATATCTTCACAACCACTTGACCGATTTCAATCATCTTTCACATGAAAACACCTTGGGCTGACCTCACGGCATGACATAAATTTCAGGCCGTTGGGCGAGACTATGAATTCTCTGAATGCTTGTTATGGTCGGTGGCGACGACTGCGCCTCCCTTATCTGCTGGTTTTATTTTAATGTCCTTATTCTCACAAAGTTCTTTTAAAGCATAACGTTTGTTAGGGGACAAATTATGTTTGTAAACAGTTATTGGGCTTTTGAAAAGTTCCTGTATTTCATAATCCACTTTCTTAATATATGTTAAAAGGGTGGGTTTCAAAATGGTCAGATTTAAGAGTGGGAGAAAAAGATGGACCCTTGGACAAAACTTGCATATGAACAGGTCTTAGCTCATTGTTAGACAGGGGGATTTCAGCACACGCGTCTGGCTCCGCAGACCCTCTCGACATGCTTGTGCCAGTGTCATTTCTAAAAGTATCACACTACTATCACCTTGCTCCCTTGAGTACGATAAGGCATTACTGAGTGGCATAGTGAAATAACAGTCCTTCAAAAAACACTTCGATAAAGCAGAGCTACTCCACTTCAAAAAACTTACCCTTTGAGTCTCAAAATTGACCACTTGCGAAAAGAGGCAGTGGTGTGCTCAAGGACTGATCGTGTCCAGTAAAACCCAAGGGGGAAAAAATCGCAGGTGCTCTTGAAATGAAGGGTCACAGTTATGAAAAACTGAGCAATACATTTCATGCACTCTTGCGTCGGAAAAAATTGGTACTGAGTATAAAAGGCCTTTATTCAAACATAGCCATAGATACATTAAAAAAACCGATCCGTTTTGACCTGTTTAGGTCTTCATCAGGGTAAAAGTGTGGTATATATGTATCATATATATATATGTATGGGATAATTAACGAGAAGGTGTGCATTCCACGGTTTTAATGCACGACGCGGAGGCAAATAACCACCCGACGCGAAGCGCAGGGTGGTTGCCTCCGCGATGTGCCTTAAAACCGTGGAATGCTCACCTTCAAATTGATTATCCCACTTATACCATGGTCATTTGCCAGCAGTATCAAATCGCAGCATTCAGAAATTTTTGGTTAAAGTTTTGCACTAAACCAAAAACGAGTTGGTAATCATTAAACAGGTGCCGTGCCTTCTCATACCCAATACTATAGGCCAAGCTAAATTGAACCAGCTATCTTAGTTCATCTTACGTTCATGGAGAGAGAATTTTTTTGTACATGCTTACATCCGTTTACTAGCTGATGATTTGATACCGGATTCCATCTGTTGTGTTATGCATAAATGGAGATTATGCATAACACAACATTATCCGCGATTATGCAGACTGTAGCTAACTTGCTACCCACAATTACAATGAACTTATGACGGTTTCCGTAGAGTCAGCGAGCTGAAATCAGTCTGCTGGCATAGCACGTAGCTAGCGAACTGTCAGCAGTTGCTGATACATGAAGTGGACACGTTAGTTTCATTTGTAACCGTACACAATTACAATCGTTTAATGAATAAAGCCTGATTACTTCGCTGCTATAATATTTACGGTCATTATCGCTTGAGTACGAGTCAGCGAGCTGAAATCAGTCTGCTGGCATAGCAGGTAGCTAGCGAACTGTCAGCAGTTGCTGATACATGAAGTGGACACGTTAGCTTCATTTGTTACCGTACACAATTACAATCGTTTGATGGATAAAGCCTGATTACGTCGCTGCTATAATAGTTACGGTCATTATCGCTTGAGTACCTATTGTTAACTGCCGCAACTTATATGACGCCCTAAATTTACTGGAGATAAATGAGCAGCTAGGTTTCCGTTGTACCCAGTCAAATACCAGCTCTAACGTTGTTATGGTTGTAAGTTGGCTAGTGGATAAATTTCTAGTGGTGAAACTACCGTAGCCGAACTACCTGTGCGGTTCCACGGTTTTAATGCATACCTGCCAGCCAATCAGAAAAAAGTATTCACCCAGACCATGGTACAAATATATTTATATATATATATAAAGCGCTGTGGAAAAGTATTTGCCCCCTTCCTGATTTCTTTTTTTTTTTCCATATTTGTCACACATACTGTTTCAGATCATCAAACAAATTTTAATATTAGACAAAGACAACCCGAGTAAATACAAAATGCAGTTTTTAAATGATGATTTCATTTATTAAGGGAAAAAAGCTATCCAAACCTACCTGGCCCTATGTGAAATAGTAATTGCCCCCAACATCCTAATAACAGGTTGTGCACCCTCGGCGACAAGAACTGCAATCAAACGTTTGCGATTACTGGCAATGAGTCTTTCACATTGCTGTAGAAGAATTTTAGCCCACTCATCTTTGCAGAATTGTTTTAATTCAACCACATTGGAGGGTTTTTGAGCATGAATGGCTTGTTTAAGGTCATGCCACAGCATCACAAGCAGATTTTAGTCCGGACTTTGACTAGGCCTCTCCAAAATCTTCATTATGTTTTTATTAAGCCATTCAGAGGTGGACTTACTGGTGTGTTTCGGATCATTGTCCTGCTGCATAACCCAAGTGCGCTTGAGCTTGAGGTCACAAACTGATGGTTGGACATTCTCCTTCAGAATTTCCCGGTAGAGAGCAGAATTCATAGTTCCATCAATTACGACAAGTCATCCAGGTCCTGAAGCAGCAAAGCAGCCCCAAACCATCACACTACCACCAGCATGTTTGACTTTTGGTATGATGTTCTTTTTATGAAATGCTGTCTAAGTTTTACGCCTGATGTAACGGGACGCACACCTTCCAGAAAGTTCAACTTTTGTCTCCTCAGTCCACAGAATATTTTCCCAAAAGTCTTGGGGATCATCAAGGATGTTTTTTCGCAAATTTGAGACGAGCCTTTGTGTTCTTTTTGATCAGCAGTGGTTTTCGCCTTTGAACTCTCCCATGGATGCCATTTTTGCCCTGTCTCTTCCTTATTGTTGAATCAGGAACTCTGACTTTAACTGAGGCAAGTGAGACCTGCAGTTTTTTAGATGTTGTTCCGGGTTCTTTTGTGACCTCCTGGATGAGTCGTCGATGCACTCTTGGAGTAATTTTGGGAGGCCAGCCACTCCTGGGAAGGTTCACCACTGTTCCAAGTTTTCTCCATTTACGGGTCAATGACTCTCACTGTGATTTGCCAGAGTCCCAAAGCCTTAGAAATGGCTTTGCAACCCTGTCCAGACTGATAGATGTCAATTTCTTTGTTTCTCATCTGTTCTTGAATTTCTTTAGTTCGCGGCATGACATGTTGCTTTTTGAGATCTTTTAGCCTACTTCACTTTGTCAGACAGGTTCTATTAAAGTGATTTCTTGATTCAACAGGTCTGGCAGTAGTCAGGCCTGGGTGTGGCTAGCGAAATTGGACTCAAAAAATGTGGTTAATCACAGTTAATTCATGATATGGGGGGGGGCAATTACTTTTTCACATAGGGCCAGGTAGGTTTGGATAGCTTTTTCCCCTTAATAAATGAAATCATCATTTAAAAACTGCATTTTGTATTTACTCAGGTTATCTTTGTCTAATATTAAAATTTGTTTGATGATCTGAAACATTTAAGTGTGAAAAATATGCAAAAAAGTAAGAAATCAGGAAGGGGGCAAATACTTTTTCACGGCACTGTATATATATATATATATATATATATATATTAATTGTGGTCCTGTGGTGTTTTTTTTTCACGGGGAATATTTTGAGTTTTGGTGTGGTTCTTCATTGAGACCAATTACCACCTTCACCTGTAATTACTTATCAATTTAGCCACAGTAGGTGACTCCTCCTAACCAAGTTCAAAAAATGTTAAGCTGATGATTGCTTTCTCTTTTTAGTTCTTGTATTAATAATTGCTGAGGGTGTTTGTTGTTTTCAGATTTAATCATTTTTGACCTTATCTTTGTATTCATAATTTTGTTTATTTGATTGTTTTATTGAAAACAAATTTGCTCCAGTGGAGTCAAACTTCATTTCCTTTGTATGTATTTGAATGGAAAAATGCATACAGGACTGGTTGCAATAAAAAAATAAATAAAATTGTCGTAATTAGATGGAATGTATGCCTGTAGTGACATTTCAGCAAAATAAAATGAGTTTTACAGTTTGGTACCTGAGGAATGTCAAATGGCACAAAGTGTCAATTTGGCGACGCCACCTTGACATTCCCAAACTAAAACCTCTCTAATTTTGCTCTGATTTACTTGATTAGACTAAACTTTGGCACAGATAATGGTCAGATTTTGTGCTGTCATTTTTTAATGAAATCATTTCAAAAGTGATAAAAGTAAAATTTTGTGAGGCAAAAATGTGATCTCTCATTTATACAGTTACATCTTCATTTACTCTGACTCAGTGACATATATATTGATTTTTACACCATGACAAATATCCCCAAGGTGTTACCTTTATTATGATACCAAGATTATTCAAATGGACCAAGAAGTTGCAGAGATATACTAATCTCATTTTGGGCATGTCATTTTCAAGTCAGAGGCTCAGGGCTTAAGAGGTTAATTTGCCTCACAGCACTACAACTACATAAATGGTTTCAGATAACCCTGCAAAAAGAAGCAAACAATTCAGTATTTCACTCCTTCCTAACGATTCTTTCTGATTCTATTACACTAAAAGGATAGAGATGAAAATGCTCTAATGCTAACAGTATGCTAAGATTAATTCCTTTCTCCCAGACCATTGTATTCCCCATTATTCTTGTTTGCATTGCCTTATCAGAATAAAGAGATGCTGATAAGGCAATGCGTGCAATTATTGTCATATAATGATCGACTTGGAGTCAATGTATATTGTGCTTATGCCATGGTTACCACACATACTCCGCCATTCTTGTATACAAACAACATGGCTGTTCCTGTTCAATAAGCTTGGAATGTTGGGATGTAATACCAGATTTGGTGGTGCCTTGCTGAAGAGTTATGAATGTGTGATTAAAATGTTCTTATCCGAATATGTTGATGTAACAATCACTACTGGTATTTCATAGCAATAAAGTTCTAGAATTAGAAAGGAAAAAATCCATGATTCCATTAATGTGATGCTGCAGTGCTGAATCAGTGAAACACTGAGAATGTTAAGGAAGATAATATCACACAATATTCTCTTAGAGCATATGTTCCAGATGCCAGCTGACCCGAGCTTTCTCATTCCTTCAGACTGATAGAAAGGATAGATGCTCTGTTGTTGGCAGGATACTGAGATTCATCCCGTTCTTCTAGACTATCGTTTGCTATTATTCTTGTTTGCATTACCTTATCAGAGTAAAGAGAGGCTGATAAGGCAATGCGTGCAATTATTGTTGTATAATGACCGACTTGGAGTCGATGTATATTGTGCTTATGCCATGATTACCACACATATATGCTTAAATTATGGCATAATTTTCTTGTTTATGTCCAAAAATTGTGTTTATATGCACAGTATTTCTTGAGTATTCTGGAAAAACCAAGTAAGTAACAAAGCAGATTTTGAGAAAAAGACAGAAAACTGTATCCCTCCAGGGATAAGCTCTTGTCCGACAATAAAACTGACCTTGCAGTTATTAGTTCATTACATAATGAGGAACATTTAGGAAGGACTCTTTCTTTTTTTGTCAGTATCCATGGCGATATGACTCAGGAGACTTTTCCATCGAAAAATGTAAAATATCAGTTATCAAAATGATGGACGAATACCTAGCAGTTACATTAGTGCAGTGGCATTTGACAGGTTTTCAGGGCTCCACAGTCTGCTTCCCTCTTGAAGAAATTTTTCAGTCGTTATTAGCATGTGAATTACGTGAACTATGAATTCTGACCTTGAATGTCCTGCACATCCAATGCTCTGCTTAAGCACTGACCTGACAGATCAAGTATTAGGTATGCTCCGTCATAATTGAGTAATTCAACTTACAAGGTTTTGCCATGACAAAAAGCAGAAAATTAAATGTGGAAAAACCCAGCAAGATCAACTAACTAGGTTTTTGCCTCACAAACGATTAAATACCAATGACTTTGAATCAGGGATTATTTTGTATGCATATTTCTATAAGTGATGAGGCAAAACCTAAAAAGTACATAAACGATCCTGACTCAGTTTTAACCAAAATTAAACTTACTTGGTTTTTCCATAACACTCAAGATTTCCTTCTACCACTATTAGCTTGTGTTGCTTTGACACAGCCAAACCTCTGTTGCTATGCACAAAAGAATGGTTGTTAGTTATATTTTGTGTTTTTCCAATGCAAAAACTGTTGTTACCATTTCCACATCATCATAGTTCCACTCAGACAGTTGCTGTAGCATTGTACCTTCTCAAATTTGTTATAATCATCAAAATTGCCAGAGACATTAATAGTCATGTTGGAAAACTCAAAACATGTTTTCTCAGCCCTCACTTCTGAAGTTTGTAAGTTCGTAACAGAATATATCATATTAATTTTGCCTGGAATTCAAACTTGGCAAATTGATAAGAAGTGTTGAAAAGCTGACATATTACGAACCACTTAATAGTTGTGCAAGTATTTACATATAATCCACACCCTTAGAACACCCTTCAAGTAATCACAGTAGAATTTTTTACAGACCCATGTTATAAGCCCAATATACACTGCCTGGCCAAAAATAAGTCGCACACTCAAATATTTCGTTGGAACCCCTGTAGCTTTGATTACAATGCAAATTTGTCATGTCTTTGTTTTGACAACTGTATGCAATGTCAGAACGTTTATTTTCAACCAGAGTTCCATTAATTTTGGGCTGTTGATCTATCTTGACAACAAGATAATTAAACTACGCTGTAGTCTTCTTCAGCCAACCGAATAACTTTCAATGTGGTAAAGGTCAGGACTTTGTAGTGGCAATTTTATGTGTGAAAAAGATTCCTCGTGCTTGCTTTCTTCATTCATTGTTTCTTTTGCATTATTTGCTCCATCTGAAATACTGTAACATCTTTTCTGCCACCAAGGGATACGTCTCTTGACATGACTTTTTAAGAAATGAGAAGCTACGCGCATCATCAGTTAGGGTTAAAATAATTCTTGCCAGCTGAAACATATTGATTGCCTCAATAATGAGCCAATCATACTATTTGTTTATTTATATCCAAGCGGCAACTAATATCTCCACACCTAAAGTGCTGTACTAAGGCTTGACGGCAAATGCTGGAAGAACAATTATATAATCATTGTAACTATGCCTGTACTACTGGAAATGGACAATAAAGGACTTCTAGAAAACCGCCTTAGAATGAAGAAATTCCATGATTCCTTTCATGTGATGTCACTATGCTGAAGAATTGAACTTTGGGCTGGAGGGAGGAATCAATGACTGACACCACATTGATGTTATGGCAGATAAAAAACATGCACAATATTCTTTCAGACTATATGTTCCAGATGTCATCTGGACTAAGCCACTGACACACACCATCATTCTGTAGCACTGTATATAGCCTCAGGCACTAAATAATCTCTGAGTGGCAGGACAAATAAATAAATAAATAAAAATAAAAGGTAAAAATAAAACTAGTGAGAGGAGGGGATGGCTCTGAACTGCACTGCTCTCAGAGTGAAAACATAGGTGGCACAGCAGCAGTGGCGGCTGGTGAACTGGCGATAGGGGAGGCTCAAAACAATTCCTTAAAATTAATGATTGGTCATGACCTGTTTTCAATCATTCATTTAAATTACCATTACAGAAACTCCAAAAACTCTCAACATTATCAGGTGTGGCCAGTTTTAATTTATAACGCATACCTGTCAACTCTCACGCATTCAGTGTGAGTTTAATTGGCATATTTACGTTTCTCTGCTGTAGTCAGCAATTATTCAATCAACGCGTATGTAAGAGATTCTCGCGCGGAACTGAAGTCCTTGTGCACTGGAGGGGTTGGAAGCAATGGAATAGCATAAAGACGTTTCAAATGATCTTATTTCATTTAAACGATCATGAAACACATGCATTGCTTCCAATCCCTGAATAAAGAAAAGCGTGAGAAGTCCGGAGTCGTAATCAGTATGCGTTATAAATGAAAACTGGCCATATCTGATAATGTTGAGAGTTACCGGAGTTTCTGTAATGGTAATTTAAATTATTGATTGAAAACAAGTCGTGACCAATCATTAATTTTAAGGGATTGTTTTGAGCCTCCCCTATCGCCAGTTCACTAGCCGCCACTGCTCAGCAGTGACCCAAGAAGTAAAGAGGGAAAAGTGCCAAGAAAAAAATGATAAAGTTAAAAAAAACACCCAGGGATGATGAAATACAGAGAGTGTTCCCATTCCAGTTCGGTATGGTTGTCTCTGAAAGCTCAGATTTGCTGGTAAATCACTGACAACTGAACTCACATCTCCAGGGCAACTTGTTCAAATACATTCATCGGGCACAGCGCAGTGATTGAAGATGTCAACACATTTTATTTCATTTATTTTTAAATTGACAAAAGTCCTGAAAAGTTGTGAAAGGTTCAATTTAGAGAAAATGATGGAAGAAGTTTTTGCTTTATCCTCAATCATTGCACACTACACTCAAGCAATCAAAAGAAAGCAGAATTTTTTGAATAGAAGAAAGATGGAAACTGAAATTCTTGGTGGAATAAGCGGCTCTGCACAGTGCGGGGAACATAGTTGCAACTCATCTCTGTATGCTTTTAAGATGGACCATCATTTCTATAAAGTCTAGTGTAATAGTCACAATTTGAAACGGAAAAAATATACAGTGAACGAAAATATAAATGCAACAGTTAAGTCCTTTCAATATTCCACATAATTATTTCCAAGGTTGGCTTAGTAGGGTTTATTTATGTAGCCAAGTTTGCATTTCAGTCACCTTCTCCATCATTGTCAAGTTCATGCCCTTTGTCAAAATTAGCCTATCAAACAGGTGGGTCTGATCCAGAGCTACTGAAATCAGGTACGGTCAGCCCAGGCACATCCTGTACTCTGGTCAATAAAAGGTCACCTCAAAATCCCAGTTCTGCCATCGTTCAAAATGCCATAGATCAGGGGTTCCCAAACTCGGTCCTGGGGCCTCCCTGTGTATGCTGGTTTTTGTCCCAACCATAATTGCCATCACAGGACTTTAACAAGCTGTTAATTTGTCCAAATTGGGTACATTTTGTGTTTAAATATGTTACTTGCTGTTTTAAACCAAATTTTTATAGAAATATCAATTTGTGCCATGAAGAATAAAAGACCAAATAAAAGACCCTTGCATATAAAGTTTTGGGGGTTTTTTTGTTTTGTTTTGTTTTTCTGTGTGGCAAGCAATTTCAGGTGATAACATTTTTAAACAGATCAACTCAGGTACTGAGAAAATCAATAACCTCCCAATCAGGTTGCTGAAGACAGGTGATTAGAATTCTTTCAAAATAATTTGCTTGCACTCAATAACAATAGCATAACATAAAACAGGTTTGACTCTGTCATTTGCTTGTTTAGTAAATTTTAGTTTTTGCAACCATGTGCCCACAGTTTCACCAATTAGGAACCCATTGATTTTTTTCCTTTGATTGGGTACATTTTTCCCTCTTTTTATGCAGTTGTTACTCATATGTTGCAATGTGGATGCAGAATTTATTCCTCACTGTTTGTATGCATATCTGTCAAAATACTGTTTGTCAAGAGAGGATAAATTGCTGCTCTGAACAAAAATGCCCCTAATTAAGCCAAATTAACAGCTTGTTAAAATCCTATGATTGCAAACCAGGGTGGAGCAAAAACCAGCATACACAGGGAGGCCCCAGGAACAAGTTTGGGAACGCCTGCCATAGATGACTCAAGCCATCAGGGACCGAGTCATTGGCATTTTCAATGCAGGAATGTTTCTCAGGGCTGTGGCAAGGGCTCTTAATGTCTATGTTTCAACAGTAAGACACCTTTTTTAGGAATTAGGCATGACAGCAGACCGTCCACATGCATGACGACCACGTGTGATGACCCCCGCCCAAGACCGCCATATCCGGACTCTCCATCTCTGTGACCATCTGAGACCAGCAACTGCCACTGCAGATGAGACAGTTGGTCCCCACAGTTGCTGCATTTTTGCCTAAACCATGAAAAATCATCTCCAGGAAGTCCATATCTCTTTGCGTTTTGCTCTTCGTGGATTGGATCTCACCTCAGCTCGACAAAAAAATCGGTTCGACTGAGTGAATAGACACATTTGATGGCCAATAGCACAGTGGAGGATTGTTTTTTTTTTACAGACAAGTCGTGTTTCCAACTTCACAAAGCGGATCAACGGGGAATCATTATGCTGACATCATCGTGGTGCGCACAGTGGCACATGGTGGAAGGAGTGCTGGTTTGGGTGGGATACATATTTTTGTTTTGCCCAAAACAAGAGTCGCTAAAAATCAGAGCCTGCTGGCAATGAGGGATTCTCCATCGCAGATTGGGTGCGTGAATATATCACAGTTAGTGGAAAAGCTGACTTGGCGCTTATTGCGCTATGGACTGAAAGTTAATGCTAAACATTGGGATATATCGCAGCTACTAAGGACTGAATATGGCATGACTACCAGCCTGCCAATGATAATCTACTTACAGTGGTGCTTTAAAAATTTTTAACTTGGCATTTATTGCATTTTGCTATGAGGTATACTTCAGCTATTGCCCACTGATTCAGAATTTTGAACAAAAAAAACCTAAAAACCAACATTTCAATTGTTGGAACTTTCCCCAACTTACCTTATCCCCTTTGCGCAGAAGCCAAATATGGCTATTTATGGGTTACCCTATTTCAGACTTTATAATTCAAGATTTGAGCTTCACAGAGAGGGGGACAATGGCTTAAATGAAACAAGACATTTGTAGCATTTAGAATTCCATCATATTTCTCTTTCTTTTCATAATTTTTTTTATCAGATTAAAGCCCACAAACACAAAAAAATCTTCATGAATATTCAAATATGAAATTGTTACATTTCTGGGATCATAAACTCCTTGACCACTATTGTACTTCATCTGACAGTTTTTTTTAATTATTAATCATTAATTATTAATTAATTATTTTCTTGCAGAATCAAGCATTTGTTTATCAATATAGGCGCGGATGGACATCAATAGTCACCAGTAACCTCTCCAAACTAAAAACGTGCCTTTTCTCCATGATAAAGTTCAGAGTTTTGTCCATTTTTTTACAAAGCCACATCAGCAAGTACAGGTACTCATTAAAGGAACTGCATATTTTATGGTCAAGGTGTTCTGCTGCTACTGTGATGGCTGGTGTTTCGAGACGCCAAAAGCAGCAGCCGAGACGAAAGGAAGTCCAGCAAAATAAGAGAGACAAACCAACAAAAGGAGAGCGAGAGACTCGCGCTTCCAACGGACAAAGATCTAGTCTGGGAACAAAAGGAAGCAAAGCGAGCTCGACAGAACGAAATAAAAAGGAAAAATCTCGGGAACCGAGATAAAATGATATAGCACCAGACGGTGACCGGAAAGAGGAAGAAAAGAGAGAAAGATTCCCTTGCTAACTAGTACTTTCCTCTTTGCAGCTAATTCCTCAAGCAATTCTCTAGATAGAGACCTTACCGGCTATTGTGCATAGTAACACTGACACTCTAGCAAAGGCAGCGGGCGGAACTTGAGTTTAAATAGAGTCCGGGCGCCACCCACAATTAATGCCAGCTGGCCAAAGAATCCGACTGTGGGCAAAACGATATCGTCCTGGACGAGAGAAACAAAGAAAGCTTGCCAGCCTCCAAAAACCATGACAGGACCCCCCCCTCTAAGGGACAGCTCCAGAGGTCCCTAAGGAACCCCGTGCGCGGAACTCAGAAATAAGCGTGGGATCCAGAATATCCCGAGAGGGCACCCAACAGCGCTCCGCAGGGCCATATCCCTCCCAGTCCACAAGAAACTGGACCCCACGACCAACACGCCTCTCGGCAAGAATGCAAGAACCATTTGCAGTGGCGGCGGGGTTGTGTCAGCAGGTGCCAGGATGCTAGTGCTAACCGGCTTAATCCGGGAGACATGGAATGATGGATGGATGCGTAAAGATCTCGGGAGCTTTAACTGGACCGTGACCGGATTGATCTTCCGCACTATCTTGAATGGGCCAATATAGCGGGGCGCCAGTTTTCGGGATTCTACCTTCAAGAGGAGGTCCCGGGTAGACAGCCAAACTCTCTGACCGACCCGATAAGATGGGGCCAAACAACGCCTTCTATCAGTGGCGGATTTTTGTTTGAGCCCCAAGCGCAACAGAGAAGAACGGACCCTGGTCCAAACCGGCCGACAGCGACGAATGAAATGGTTGACCGAGGGAACCTCGGAATCATTCTCAGTCTCAGGAAACAGTGGGGGTTGGTAACGGGGAAAGACCCGTGGAGGAATTACTCAGCGAGTTATGGGAATACTCAGCCCCTAAAAATCGACTCCATGAGGATGGATTATCCGCCGCTAAACATCGAAGAGTGTTTTCCAAAGACTGATTAGTACGCTCAGTCTGTCCATTAGTCTCTGGGTGGAACCCAGAAGAGAGACTCACAGTGGCCCCCAACTGCTTGCAAAACGCCCGCCAGAATCTGGCCGTAAACTGAGGGCCTCGGTCTGAGACAACATCTTGCGGAAGCCCATGCAGCTGGAACACATGATTAACCACAAGAAGCGCCGTCTCCCTCGCTGAAGGCAGCTTAGGTAGCGCGACAAAATGAGCGACCTTAGAAAAACGGTCAACCAAGACCAGGATGTCTGTGTTGCCGTCAGATACAGGCAGCCCAGTGACGAAATCCAGCGCAATATGCGTCCAAGGGCGCCTGGGAACGGGCAATGGTCGCAGCAGACCAGAGGGAGGGAGGTGGGAAGTTTTGTTCCTGGAGCAGATGCCACAGGCAGCAACAAATTACCGAATATCCCTCATCATACCCGGCCCCCAAAAACGTCAGGCCAGGAACCACTTAGTCCGATGGGCCCCCAGGTGCCCAGCCAAACGGGAAGAGTGTCCCCACTGGAGGACCTGTGGCCTAACTCTAGGCGGGACAAACAAACAGCCAGGAGGCTCCCCCCCAGGACCAGGATCGGTTTTCAAAGCCTCCTGAACCACCGCCTCAATCTCCCATTGAATGGGCGCCACAATCTGGGCAGCCGGAATAACTGGCTCCGGGGTAGGATCGCGATCAGAGCGGTCGTAGATCCGCGACAAGGCGTTGGGCTTAATGTTTTTAGAGCGAGGGCAGTAGGTCAGCGTAAAATCAAAGCGGTTAAAGAACAATGACCACCGCGCCTGCCGGGAATTACGTTGCTTGGTCTGCTGAATATACTGGAGATTTTTATGGTCTGTCCATACCACAAAAGGGTGTTCAGCTCCCTCTAACCAATGGCGCCACTCTTCAAGCGCCAACTTGACCGCCAATAACTCACGGTCACCAATGCTGTAATTCCGTTCCGCGGCAGACAAAGACCGGGAGAAGTATGCGCATGGGTGTAGCTTATTATCCCAATGAGGGCGCTGGGACAAAGTAGCACCCACGCCAACTCTTCCTAGTGAGCGCAATAATGGGGGCAGCAACCGCGCTAAAATTACGGATAAACCTTCTATAAAAATTAGCAAAGCCCAAGAAGTGCTGGACCTTCTTAACACTTTGAGGGGCAGGCCAATTCCTGACTGCAGCCACCTTGTCCGGGTCCATGCGAACCGACCCCTTGGAAACAATAAAGCCAAGGAACGAGACCGTTTGGGCCTGGAAAACACATTTCTCGGTCTTGACAAAAAGCTTGGCATTAAGGAGGGCCTCAAGCACACGTCTGACATGTTGTTTATGCTCTGAGAGTGTTGAAAAAAAATCAAAATGTTGTCAAGATAAACGAAGACAAATTTTTCCAACATCTCTCAGAGGACGTCATTAACGAGTGCTTGAAACACCGAGGGGGCGTTAACCAATCCGAACGGCAAGACCAAATATTCGTAGTACCCGTCATGAGTGTTAAATGCCGTTTTCCATTCGTCCCCCTCCCGAATGCGAACCAAGTTATAAGCATTATGGAGATCTAACTTCGTAAAAAATGATGCCTCCTGCAGACGTTCAAACACGGAATTGATTAACGGAAGGGGGTATCGGTTTTTAATGGTGATCTTATTCAAACCCCTATAATCAATACAGGGACTCAGACCGCCATCCTTTTTTCCCACAAAAAAACCCCGCTCCGGCAGGAGACGTGGACGGCCGGATAAAACCATTCGCGAGAGTTTCCTGAATATATTCTCGCATGGCCTTACACTCAGGCCCTGACAGCGAGTATAGCGAACCCCTAGGAGGAGTAGTACCAGGGTAGAGATTGATCTCGCAATCGTACAGACAATGGGGAGGTAACGTCGATGCTCGTTGTTTACTGAAAACTTCAGCGAATTCAGCATAATAATTAGGAACATTAGACGGCAAACTAAAGTTCAGGGTGGCCCCAAATTTCTCACCCTGCTCAGAATCTAATGTCTCGGTGACTGATTCAGAATCGAAAAAATCCTCTAAAAGGTAATCGTCCTCTGGCTGTCGCCAATCAAATTGAGGATCCCATTCCAACCCCTCCTCTGCCCCTTTTTCTAGTTTAGGAGGGTATGGTGAGACAACCTCCTCACACTTGCTCCAGGCATCAGCCTGCCCCATAGCTTGATGTCTGGGAAAACAAGTTTCATTCTCTCTACAATGAGAACTACAAATGGTGCCCCAGCGGACGATAGGATTATTCTGTTCCTCACAAATGATGCAAGGTCTATGTTCCCGTAACCTAGAATGCCCTAAAACAATGGGAAAAGCAGGGGAACTCAGCCTCCAAAAAACCATTACAGCTATTTACAATTCCAATCATCCAAATGAAATGCAAACTTGTATAAACACTTTTCACACCCTACATACAGTGCCATGAAAAAGTATTTACCCCCTTCCTGATTTCTTATTTTTTTGCATATTTGTCACATTTAAATGTTTCTGATCATCAAACAAATTGTATTATGAGACAAAGATAGCCAGAGTAAAATTTAATTTAATTTGTATTTAATACAAAATGCAGTTTTTAAATGATGATTTCATTTGTTAAGGGAAAAAAGCAATCCAAACCTACCTGGCCCTATATGAAAAAGTAATTACCCCCTAAACCTAAACCCACCCTCAAAAACAACAGCTGCAATCAAGCGTTTGCGATAACTGGCAATGAGTCTTTCACATTGCTGTGGAAGAATTTTGGCCCACTCGTTTTGGCAGAATTGTTTTAATTTAGCCACATTGGAGGGTTTTTGAGCATGAATGGCCTGTTTAAGGTCATGCCACAGCATCTCAATTGGATTTAAGTCCAGACTTTGACCAGCCACTCCAAAACCTTCAGTTTGTTTTTTTAAGCCATTCAGAGGTGGACTTGCTGGTGTTTCGGGTCATTGTCCTGCTGCATAACCCAAGTGCGCTTGAGTTTGAGGTCACAAACTGATGGTCGGACATTCTCCTTCAGGATTTTGTGGTAGAGAGCAGAATTCCACCAATTACGGCAAGTTGTCCAGGTCCTGAAGCAGCAAAGCAGCCCCAGACCATTACACTACCACCACCATGTTTGACTGTTGGTATGGTGTTCTTTTTATGAAATGCTGTGTTAGTTTTACGCCAGATGTAACTGGACAAACACCTTCCAAAAAGTTCAACTTTTGTCTCGTCAGTCAACAGAATATTTTCCCAAAAGTCTTGGGGATCATCAAGACTTTTTTGGCAAATGTGAGACGAGCCTTTGTGTTCTTTTTGGTCAGCAGTGGTTTTCGCCTAGAACTCTCCCATGTATGCCATTTTTGCCCAATCTCTTTCTTATTATTGAATCATGAACACTGACTTTAACTGAGGCAAGTGAGGCCTGCAGTTCGTAAGATGTTGTTGTGGGTTCTTTTGTGACCTCCTGGATGAGTCTTCGATGCACTCTTGGAGTGAATATGGAAGGCCAGCCACTCCTGGGAAGGTTCACCACTGTTCTAAGTTTTATTCATTTGTGGATAATGGCTCTCACTGTGGTTCACTAGAGTACAAAAGCCTTAGAAATGGCTTTGTAACCCTCTCTAGACAAATAGATCACTGGGTGAAAAGACTCTGTTTCCGGGGATATTTGTAGTCACATATGTCTAGATATTTACAATATACGGAGACATATTTATAGATATGCTCCGGATACGTTGGTGTCAATTGTCATACACGGAGCATATCCGGACTCCGGAATGGGACAGTATCTACACGCGACATGTCCGGATGCCGTATACTCACCTGATATGATCTGTGTTTCACGTATTAGCTGCAGATACACCCCCGGATACGTCTCGTTCTTGTTGTCAATATCTCTGGATATGTCAAATGCAGGGAGACCCGTAGCCTATACGGCCAGGTAGTGAATTGATTTCACAGGCATTTATGCACATACCTTTATTAGTTATGTTGAGTTTTAAACATAGAACGGGCATACATCGCCAAAATGGCTTATCGTTACGCCATTTTACATAACATACAGTAAGTCTAGATAACTCAGCTACATTAGAACATGGCACTCTTAAATACTCGATTCTGATTGGTTAATCACCAAAATTCACCGGTGTTTATTTCCAGACAAGATGACCGCTGCGCTGCTGTCCGTTGCTAGGGAAGCCAAGCCATAGCAACAGCAGCTGCGATCAGCGTTAGTTCGCATGGCCTAAATAACTATTTCTTGCCAGCTGATTCAAAGAGCCAAAAGGGAATATTTTCAGAACATTAAGTTTAATATCTTTGGGAAGGGCAATACATTCAACATTTGGCAGGAAAATGACCAGTCCCCGGCGAAAATGTTCTAATCATTATTTTGTATCACATCATTTAATGTTGTAACCATGTTCTAAGTGGGATAATGTATAGTGAGCCTGTGATTGTTGGAAAAATAACTCCCTTCAGGAGAATGAAACCCTCCGCTGCGCGTCCCATTCCCCTGTCGGGAGTTATTTTTCACCAATCACAGGCTCACTATACATTATCCCTCACATAGACTGCCATTACAACAATTACTTTGAATTGCACCTGCTAAATCCCAACAACTAGTTTTGCTTTACACCTAAAATTCAAGTGACAGACAATAAAGTTTATTACATTTTCTTTATTGGTACTTTTGTTTTTAAATCACATCAACATAAGCTGCTTTATTGGCCGCAGTAGGGGGTTCACGACCAGAGAACCGGCCCCTCACAGTCACTCGCCGCCTCAGACTCCCTGGCTTACAGCCCATCCGCCCATTTGGCTCCAGTGCCTGCTGGCATCAATTAACAACACGCGTAAGCCTCGCACTTTTCCATCTCGGAGGGCGCACAACAAATGTGCCCTTGTCGTCCTCCCCACTTTCCTCATCTGACATGAGGCTTGTGTCAGCTCCTTTGAGGTAATTTAGGTCGTCCTCCTCCAGTACCCGCACCACCAGCAGTCGCTGCTTGAAAAGCTACAAGACAAGAGGACAGTATTAAAATAATGTATTTAACATTCAAAAGGATGTACTGCTGAAAGCTTACACCCATCATTGTTCACGCCAGAAACCGCGCCTGTTTACCATTAAAATGCCAAATGACCAGCGACATGGGAGTATACAGCCAGGATTTTCAGATTGTACTAGAAAGCTCAAATTAACTCGACCTACATGTACGCAAAGGGGTGCGGTTACTTCTGTGATACGTGAATTGAAAAGCAAAATGTGAAATGAATGTAACATTGTACACCAACATTGTACACCAAACTTGTTTGATTAAGAACACACAGCCTGCATTAACGTAGTGGTGGCGATCAACAAACCAGTTGAGTGGAAAAAAAAGAATTACCCATCGTTGTACTCGTTTTCAAAACCCAATGCCAATACTTCCCTTTTTAGGCAATTACACACAGGCCAAAATCAGCACCAAATATTGTGTGAGTGATTACATAATAAATTGATAGATATTGGTATATCAACACCAGACTGATCTGTTTTGTGGTGGTAAGGTCAAATCCAGTTTGACGTTAAAAAATTTTATTTCAGCATACATGTCAAAGTAGCTATAGTGTTGTGCTCACATTGTAGGTCTAAAAATGTGACTTGATGCATTTGTGAATGTCTGATAATATTACTGCTGTGGTGACAGTGTGTGCATGCTCAAAAAAAAAAGTTGGTGTACAAATACATACATGTGAAATGTATGCAGTAATAAACACATTTCTCCTAGTTGCATAGTTTCTGTGTTTTTTGCTGTATAGGTCTTCTTACGAGGATGGTATACACTGATCAAGCTTAAAGGAATACGCCACCTTTTAAGCCAATTTACTAATTTTCCACCTCCCCTAGAGTTAAGTAATTGAGTTTTACCTTTCTTCAGTTCATCCAGTCGTGTCTCAGTCTGACGGTCGTGTTTTTAGCTTCAGGTTAGCATATATAATTGAATCCTTTGGCATTACCTAGCATCTCACCCATAGCATCTTGCTTAGAAGTGTCCATAGAATTCCGGTATTTTTCCTATTTAAAACTTGACTCTTCTGTAGTTACAAGGTGTACTTAAACCGACGGAAAATGAAATGTGGGGATTTTCTAAACCGAAATAACATGGAACTATACTCTCGTTCCGGCGTAATAATCAAGGAACAGTGGCTTGGACTACTTGATTTATGGCTTGAACCAGCTTGAACTACTTGGACTACTTAATTATTACGCCGGAATGAGAGTATAGTTCCATGTCATATCGGTTTAGAAAATCGCTACATTTCATTTTCTGTCGGTTTTAGTACACCTTGTTCACCTCAGCTGTTCTTGGTACACCTTGTAACTACAGAAGAGTCAAGTTTTAAATAGGAAAAATGCCAGAATTCTATGGACTCATTTAAGCAAGATGCTATGGGTGAGATGCTAGGTGATGCCTAAGGATTCAATGATATATGCTAACCTGAAACTAAAAACACTACCATCAGACTGAGACAATGGCTGGATGAACTGACAAAAGGTAAAACTCAATTGTATAACTCTAGGGGAGGTAGAAAATGAGTAAATTGGCCTAAAAGGTGGCGTATTCCTTTAACATTATGACCAACTGCCTAATATTGTGTTGATCTCCCTTTAGCTGACCAAACTGCAATCATAGACTGAAAAAAAAGATGGACGCAGCACCCTGGTCTGAAAAATGAAGTCCATGCGGAAGTACCGTAAAATGGCATTCTATTTAATGGCCAGCAGATGGCTACGTCGGTGGTTGCAGAAAGAAGTTCAATGCTATAGAAGTCTATGAGAAAATGACCCTACTTTCCCACCTGATTTTTCATTTAAATAATGATTTTTCACATTATTTTATGGTAGCTACAGCAAGTTTCAAGTCTCCTTCGATATATCATGATGTTCATTTTTGTAAATTATGGTCCCATATAGACTAGAATAAAGGATAAAGCCAGAATATGCTTTAGGGGCATGGCTATCCTCTGGTCCTCGTCCGATACGGTTAGATCCAGAGCCACGGTCCTCCCCGGATCTTCAATACACGCTCTCATCCAATAGAAATCACATTCGGTTTCAAAATGACAACATGGCGCAATTCAAATTACCAAAATTGAGGCTTCCTTTATGGTTTGCTGAAACCAATGGGTGACGTCACGGTAGCTTCGTCCATCTTTTTATACAGTCTATGACTGCAATGCACTGTATATTCTGACACCTTTCTATCAGAACCAGCATTCACTTCTTCAGCAATTCTAGCTTTAGCTTTTTAGCTTGTCTATTTGATTCGACCACACCGGCCAGGCATCACTCCCCATGTGCGTCTATATGCATTCCTTGGACCACTTTTGATCGATACTGACCACTGCAGACCAGAGATGCTCTAACAAAGTCGTCTAGCCATCACAATTTGGCCCTTGTCAAACACTCAAAACTTACACATTTTTCCTGCTTCTAACACATCAACTTTGAGGACATGCTCACCTGCTGCCTAATATATCCCACTCACTAACAGGTGCCATGATGAAGAGATAATCAGTGTCAACACAATATTAGGCAGGTGGTCATAATGCTATGTGTGACGTGTATTATCAAAGTGATATGGTTAACAAAATACTTCAACGGTGTTTAGTACAGGACATAAGAGTTCACGACCCAACTGCAAGTCACTGAAGTCAATGAACCCCATACATTAAGGTCAAGCAGTGACCAAAGAAAGGGATGCCAGTTTGAGGTGTGATGGGATTGTAAATTGTGATTTACCTACCTGCTCACGTCTGCTGTTCAGCTTCTTCTTGGTCTTCACATCTTCAGTCCTCCCTGCGAGCTCCAGGCGCCTTCAGTTTTTAAGATTCTCAAAGAATCTATTGCAGGCTTCTGCGAGAAAGAAAGAAATTGAGTTAACACAGAATACGGAAGCCGAGAGCAGCCACGTATTTACTTTTTTATTTTACTGCCGTTTTCTCGTGATAACTACTAATTATTTAGTTATCTCAATATAAAAAAGTCTGTTTTCTCGTGATAACGCATTAATTTATTTCGTTATATCAATGTAACGAAGTCCGTTTTCTCGCGATAAAGCATTGATTAATTTCATTATCTCAATATAACAAACTTTTGTTTCCGTGGGATAGGCTAATTATCTCACATGCATGCATGCATAGGTCATTCACTATATTCAGATGAGAAGATTATCATTATAATCATCACTTTTCAGACCAGAAGTTCAAAATATCAGAGCCGGCTTTGCAAAATATAAGTGAACACTGCCACCTTGTGACCTAAATCAGCCACAACATATTACTGTGCAGTTCACTTCAAATCTGCTTAATATTTTACTTATTTCAAAATAAGGCTGGGTGAAGAAACAATAACAATATACATTGTGACATAACTTTTCCTCGATAGAAATATGAGATACGGTCGATAGACAGCCAATAGATTTATTATTATTTATTCATCCATGTTTTGACAGACAATACAATCAGTCAATGATGATGAGAGTTGCACCTCGCCAAACCAATCATGTGGCTGGAATAGAGTCACGCCATGTTAGGTTGACACGTTATCACAAGAAAATGGACTTTGTTATATTGAGATAACGAAACAATTAGTCGTTATCACAAGAAAACGGCAGTAAAATAAAAAAGTAAATACGTTGCCGCTCTCGGCTTCCGTATTATCACATGAATGTCAGAGGAATAATCTTAAATCTTACTTCTTAGTAAGCTCTCTGGTCCCCAGCTCTCTCCAGAATCCTTAATGGCCTGGATGATGGCCTTGGTGACCTCCTCATTATGAGGTGACCTAAAGCTGAACAGAAAACATGCAATATCTTCTTCAGTTTTGTAAATTTAAAAAATTCCATGACATTTTCCAGGATTTCCATGACCGTGGGAACCCTGGCTTCAGTGCAATCAACCACATCGTATGCCAATCAGCTTGTTATGCCAAGATATCCTGCTTGCTAACTATGCAGCAGGTTACATATTATTTGCAGAAGGGGGATTTAAAATCTGTCCCATGCAGATGAATGATAATGCATTATATCACACACATCATATGCTAACCAGCTTGTTA
Organism: Gymnothorax javanicus; assembly: GCA_029692085.1. Taxonomy (NCBI): domain Eukaryota; kingdom Metazoa; phylum Chordata; class Actinopteri; order Anguilliformes; family Muraenidae; genus Gymnothorax; species Gymnothorax javanicus. The sequence continues at coordinate 59,358,512 of CM056196.1, read as the reverse complement.
TCCCAAGACATCAACGGGTGGCAGGCTAGCTAACTAGCTATGTAGCTAACGTCTGCCCGCCAGACAGAAAAACCCAGAGTGAAAAAGCCCGCCAGGACAGGCTGCCTGTAGCTAACATAGCCTTCCTCCAAGTGTACTAATGGATAAGCACTAATGCTAATTTAGCTAGTTCGCTAAAGAGTCAGTGTTTTTTAAAGGATGGAAAAGTTAAACGATACAATTTTCACATGTGCTTTAATTTCAATCTACATTAAAACAAAATATTGTATGTACTTCTGGAAAAAATACAATTCCATTTTCATGTTATTTCAACTTACCTCAGAACATCTCTCAATGTTGGGTTTTCCACCTCACCATGAAACGACATCGAACTTGCACGCCAAGCATTCGCGATGTCACTCGGGGATCGTCGTGGAGTTCCCATTATTAACATCTATTAGTAAAGTAGTATGAAAACTAAATTTTGTACGTCCTCACGCTGAACTTGTGAAATGCCGCCAGTGCCAACAACTCTCCTCTGATTTTTAATAAACGGGCCAGATGAGGGTCAATCATTCTTAAGAATCACAACGTTCTATTCCATGCTACTGGACAGCAGGTTTTGGCGGGATGATGTGACAGCAAGGAAGGGCTGATATCAGATCGGTGGATCGAGAAGACTATGCAACGTGTAGCCAAATAAGCTTACACAGTAAGCTCATTACGCTACAAGTTGCATGGTGATAATTCACATTTACTTTGCATCTTGGCATGATGAAGTTTTGTACACATTAGTTTTATCTATTTTGATTTAGGAAAGCAAATTGACTTGGGATTTACTTAGGCCTATGAGATATGAGCCCTATGGATCATAGGGCTTATATCTCATAGGCCTAAGTAAATCCCAAGTCAATTTGCATTCCTAAATCAAAATAGATAGCCTCAGAGGTCGCTTAACACTTTCTGATTGTCCGTCACAATGATGGACAGGGGCATAAAAATTCCGGCATGATCAATTATTATCCGTCATTGTAATTTTATTTTTTTAAATGATAATCGTTTAATTTTTTTACATAAAATATACAGAATAATTTATAGATTACGCATTAGCTGATGCCGACAGTAGGCTAATCCATGTCAGAGATGCCAAATCTCACGCATTCGGCGTAGGTCTTATGGGGTGCAGTATGTAAAAATTCAGTCACACTTTTTTAGCTGATATATTTTGAATATTTAGCTCACTTTCTTCACATTTAGCTCATTTTCCTCATATTTGAGGTAGAAATTAAATGGTGAATCTAAATGCTAAATCTAAATGGTAAATCTAAATCAAAATGTTAAATCTAAATCGGTCGCCAAGTGTAAAGCTAAATGTTTAGAAAATATGCAAATAGCCCACGCCTGTCAGCAAGCACAGACCCAACCACGCCTTTCATCGCGCACAGAGCCGCCCACGCCTTTCAGCGCGCACAAACCCGCCCTCTCCTCTGACCCGACCGTGCTGTGGATGCGGACTGCGGAGGTAAAGTGCGAGGAAGGACCGAAACATGGCTGATTCTCTCCAGTTAGGAGAGATTGAACGGGCTGTTATGGCAGGTGTGCGTGCTGCACTTCAAGGTGCACTGCCGCCGGTACCATCCACACAATTAACGGTAAGTTGCGCAATTAAAACTTGAACTTTTTTACCGTATTCTGGGGGAAGCTGCTGTTAGCTAACCGACCTAGCGAGCTAGCCTTTGCCAGTGTGACGAGGGTGCCTGCTAAGCCTAAGGTTTTGTGATTCACTGAAAGGACCTTCAGCGACTGTTTTGCGGAAAGGTAACACTTTACCCACAACTTAGTGATTACTAGTAAGAAAGCTGTGGTTGCTAAATAACGTTATGTGGCTAACGTTCACAGATAGCAAACCTTAGCGAAGTTAAGAAGGACCAGGAGTTTTGCCGCCACGAATCAGGCCTTTTCTTGAAAAATCTTCAGGTGCATGAATATTTGCGCCTGGAAACTTGTTGTTTCACTGTAAGTAGCGGTGTACTTAAGACTCTATGGTCATTTAACACTTTAAAATGGATTTTTAACGGGTTATAATGTTGGCTCGTGTTTCAGGTCTCCACACCACTGGTTAACCCACAGGTACCTCCAGCTGTGTCCTCAGGCACTGCCACCGTTGCTAGCACTGTCCCATCACTGAGATCAGTAAGTGAAGTTGTGTTACTATGTACTATGTTTTGTTACCTTAAGTTAACTGAGAAACGTTAGCTCACAAAAGAAAACCCATCCAGTTTATCAGCTAATTCAGATGGCATAATTCAGAGCTAGAGTTATTGTATCTCCTTTCATTACATACATCATGTTGTGGGTGGGCAATTCAGGATGTCTTGGCAAATTGAAGCAAGTCTGGATTTTCCTCATTAAAGAAACAATTATAGAACATTGGTCATAGCTTTTTTAAATTGTAATGTGAAATGCATTAATTTGGCTAGCATAAAACGATCACATCCTATGTATGGCAAAATGATACGAGTGGCTCCACTACACTAAATCACACTAGAGGCTTGTATGCAGTTGTTTACCTCTTTACTGTTTCACAGGGTCACTATGTGCTCCATTAAGAAAAATATCTCGGTCTGCTTGTTTTCTATAGCCTCCTCTGCCATCCATCCCATCCGTACATCGACGTAATGGGGCTCGATCAAGATACTTAAATCGAAGGAATGTCAAAACATACACAAAGGAAGTTGTATGTTTCCCTTTCTCACCAGAGGCATTGGTGTCCGTTATACCCAGAGGAGAAACTCGGACCAGGTTAGCTCAGGCTGGCCTTGTTGGAAAAATTCCATTTTCCAGAGAGTGGTCTGAAGACCAAGTGAGAAATGAAATAAATGCTATCTTCAGAGGAGCATTTGGGTTACCAGAGCACCAGCCATTCCCATTTCAGTTTTTGAGCACCATCAAAGGGTGTAAAAAACTGATGAAACCAAGGGTCACCTCCAACTTCCTCTGGGGTGGGAAGGAAGTTGCCTCCGTCTGTTCTGGCACTTGTCTATACATCATGGCAGGAATGGAAGCTCCAGCACAGGTGAGCATAGTACTGCATAATTTAGTGTGGTATTCCAGCAAAGACAGAAGAGAGTTTCTGTACAAATGGATTGCTGCCTGTTTATTGAACAAGCATGTGTAGCCTGTTTATGAAACTAATCATATATATTGGTGACAGTGGCGCAGGAGTGACATGCTATGTATTGGCTCAGAAGGGATATTTGCACTACTGGCTTCACAGGTTAATTGTTTAATTTAGAATAGAGGTTTTTTGGTCTATGTTACTTTAATATGTAAGAATTGAATAAAAGAATGATTAAATATGCGCCATATATCCTAAGTGTCCCTACATCCACCTCTAATCCATGCTGGATCCATCCTTCCAGTTGGAAGGTCCTGATTTTTAACATGAAAACTATCCTGATCTTCAGCTTAGAGTTTTGAAATACCCAAAAGCATTTGATCTGGATTGTGGGTAGGATTGTATCACCAAATCCATATCCTGGTTTTGTGGGAACAGGATCACGTGGTGTTGAAATACCCAACTCTGAGATTTAATCCTATCCAGATGATTATGATCTAGAATAAATATTTTGAAATACTGGGCCCTGGTCATCCAGTGATGAGCTAACCTGTACTCAATTGCTGAATCGCCCCCCACATCCTAGTCCAACGCAGTTGTCTGACCCTTCTACAAGCAAGATGTTGTATTCTCCCCACACTTAAAAAATATGTATTTTCTCAGATAGAATTACCTCTGTGTCATCCTCTGAAGATTTTGCTTTGTATCTTACTGTTCAAGTTGCCCATTTTACATAGGAGTTCACACTTTTATGCAGAATCAGTGTGTGGAACTGTCTGATGACAGCGATTCTGAAAGCCCAATTATACAACGAAGGACAGGTGGGTAAAAACACTTATATTGCCCCTCATCATGTGTAAAAATTACTGATTCAGATTGAATCATTAATTACTGAGAATAATAATGCTGATCAGATAGTGGGCGGTGGGCAGCACGGTGGTGCAGTGGTTTGCACTGTTGCCTCAGCAAGAAGGTTGTGGGTTTGAATCCGGCCTGTGGCCTTTCTGTGTGGAGTTTGCATGTTCTTCCCGTGTTTGCGTGGGTTTCCTCTGGGTACTCTGGTTTCCCCCACCTGGAAAAACATGCACTATAGGAACACTCCAACCAGCACCCCAGACCAAGGAACTGGGTTAGAACTGGAGTTGGTCCCCAGGCGCTGCACTGTAGCTGCGCACTGCTCCTAACAATAGGATGGGTTACATGCAGAGGCCAAATTACCCCACGGGGTTCAATAAAGTGTATTGTATTACTATTGTTCTAGACTTTTTTTTTTTTATTTGAGACAAATGGGTGACTTATTGCACTCAATGAAAAAATTGTCTTCATATAGTGAGTCAGAGAGATGTACAGTCCACAACCCAGGGGGAACATTCTGAGAGGCAAGAGGGTGTTGGAGCCCGTACGCTACCTGATGGGATGGAATTACAAGGACAGCAAAGGCCAAATGGAGCTACTTTTCACTTTGCAGGGCGTAGGGCAGGGCGCAGAGCAGGGCGCAAGGCAGGGTGCAGAGCAAGGCAGGGCGCAGAGCAGGGCAGGGAGCAGGGCGTAGCGCAGGGCGGGGCAGGGTGCGGTGCAGGGCGCAGGGGCAGAACACAGGGCAGGGCGCAGGGCAGGGCACAGGGGCAGGGCACTTCCTGATTCACAGCTTTCATGAGTTCAGAAATCACCCCATATGTCTGTTGGGGTATAACTTCTGCTCTATCCTGCTGCGGTTATGCTACAGTATGTGTGGTGGTGTTTGGTGGGCCTTTTTTTTTTCCTACATTCTTCTACCTATGTTGAAGACTGATACAATCATTTCACTCTTTATAATCTGCAACAGATATACTTTGAAGATATGTACAAAACCATATTATCTCTATATTTTCTGTTTTGTATCTTTTTCACCCTTATAGAGAAAGAAGTAGGTGAACGACTTCATGCCAGGACCCTCACTGAGGAAGAGCAGGCGTTTATCCTGACATTGACTCCTGGACACATCCTAGCCTTTGCAACCGGAAGCAGCAGAGTTCCGGCGATTGGATTTCTTCCCAGTCCAAAACTGATTTTTGTTCATGATGAGACAAAACACATTCCAGTTGCTCACACATGCTCAAATGAGCTCCAGATCTTTGTCAACAGAAAGAATCTGGCAGATGATGATGAATTTGATTACCATTTTCTGGTGGGTCTCATGAACGGTGCCATTTTCAGTGCAGTGTAGCACCCCCCACCCTACCCCCCAAAAAATGCTGATTGCATAGCTAGACATGCACAGACACAAAAATTTGAGAAAAATATGCTACTGCTACATATACAGTGCTTAACAAATTTATCAGACACCCAATGTGAGGTTTATGCCACAGCTGCCCTAAATTAACAGCATTGGTAATTACGGAAATCATTTATCATGTTTCTGTAATGGCAAATACACCAGTATGTAGAAGTTCTTTAACCGAAATGATATTTTTAATGCTAAAATATAATTATTGTTATCCTTGGCATCACTATTCACAGGGTTGGGTAGTAAATACTTACATGCAATTGGGATTACATAATCAGGTTACAAAAAATAAGTCCCTATATTCAGCACAGATTGCATTTGAGAAATGTGTAATTAGATTATAGTTACATTGTCAAGGATTACCTGTTACATTATTATTTCTCCAATATTTTGTCTTAAAAGCAAAAAAAGGAAAACAACGGTCATAATGAGCATTTTTGGTTTTAAGGTAATCCATAAGTAAAGTGATGAAGTTACATTACTTTAATACTGTTATACTTGGATTAAGTTACTGACTACATTTTTTAACAGGTAATTAGTAACTGTATCAGAATACATTTTTAAAGTAACCCTCCCAACCCTGACTATCCTACATTACAGAGACATTAACAGTCAACATTGGACAAGCTGGGAATGACAAGGGAGGTCTCGTATGCAATTGCAGTTTAGTCACACAACCAACCCACAACATAATGTATAAAATGGAAGAAGATATATCAAGATGGACTACAGCTGAACAATAACTCTAGCTCTGAAATATACCATCTGAATTAGCTGATAAACTGGATGGGTTTTCTTTTGTGAGCTAACGTTTCTCAGTTAACTTAAGGTAACAAAACATAGGACATAGTAACACAACTTCACTTACTTATCTCAGTGATGGGATAGTGCTAGCAACAGTGGCAGTGCCTGAGGACACAGCTGGAGGTACCTGTGGGTTAACCTGTGGCGTGGAGACCTGAAACACGAGCCAACATTATAACCCGTTAAAAATCCATGTTAAAGTGTTAAATGACCATAGAGTCTTAAGTACACCGCTACTTAAAGTGAAACAAGTTTACAGGCGCAAATATTCGTGCACCTGAAGATTTTTCAAGAAAAGGCCTGATTCATGGCGGCAAAACTCCTGGTCCTTCGTTTAACTTCGCTAAGGTTTGCTATCTGTGAACGTTAGCCACATAACGTTATTTAGCAACCACAGCTTTCTTACTGGTAATCACTAAGTTGTGGGTAAAGTATTAACTTTCCGCAAAACAGTCCCTGAAAGTCCTTTCAGTGAATCACAAAACCTTAGGCTTAGCAGGCACCCTCGTCACACTGGCAAAGGCTAGCTCGCTAGGTCGGTTAGCTAACAGCAGCTTCCCCCAGAATACAGTAAAAAAGTGAAGTGAACTTGAAGTGCAGCACGCACACCTGCCATAACAGCCCGTTCAATCTCTCCTAACTGGAGAGAACCGGCCATGTTTCGGTCCTTCCTCGCTCTTCACCTCTGCAGTCCGCATCCACAGCACGGTCGGTTCAGAGGAGTGGGCGGGTTTGTGCGCGCTGAAAGGCGTGGGTGGCTCTGTGCGCGATGAAAGGCGTGGTTGGGTCTGTGCGCGCTGACAGGCATGGGCTATTTGCATATTTTCTAAACATTTAGCTTTACACTTGGCGACCGATTTAGATTTAGATTTAACATTTAGATTTAGCATTTAGATTTAGATTTAGCATTAAGATTTAGATTTACCATTTAGATTTAGCATTTAGATTCACCATTTAATTTCTACTTCAAATATGAGGAAAATGAGTTAAATGTGAGTAAATGAGCTAAATGTGAAGAAAGTGAGCTAAATGTGAGAAAAGTGAGCTAAATATTCAAAATATATCAGCTAAAACAGTGTGACTGAATTTTTACATACGGCACCCCATAAGGTCTCACGCATTTTTAGGCTTATTCAACGTACTCCGTAATTATTCAATGAACGATTATTGATAAGATTCTCACGTGGAATTAAAATCCTTGTTCATTGAAGTTCAGTTTCACTTAGGTCAAGGTGGACCTCACCACAAGTAACATGGAAAGCGATTATGACTCCGGACTTGCCGTGCTTCCCTTTACTCAGGCATTGGAAACAATTCATGTGTTTCATGATCGTTTAAATTGTTTTAATGAAAAAGACCATTTGAAACGTCTTTATGCAATTCCATTGCTTTCAATCCCTTAGTAAAGACAAGTGTGAGAATTCCCGAGTCATAATTGATTTCCGTGTCACTAGTGGGGAAATCCAGCGTAATGCACGTGAAACTTATTAACTTAATGCAAAATGACTTAAATTCCGCAAGTGAATTTCTTCAGTGCGCGTTGAAAGAATAATTAATGACTTCACTAAGCCTAACAACCACAGTCTCGCTTAGTGGTCCTACGAAGCTGCTTATCTACTCGTTATGTCAACCGGGGTTTTCCCGACCTACATATCTGCGTGTTCACATAACAGAGATGGTGTTTGTAGCATATGACCAATCGTCTACCGGCAGCAGAGCAGCATATTTTACAAATGAAGAGCAAATGATCATATTACAAAAATATGAGGAATAGAGGATCATACAGATCAAAGACAATGCTCGAGACAATATGACATCCACCACCAATTGGACTGGGGCGTGAATTACATTCTGTCAAAATGACGGACGGCCTTCAAAATATTCCGTCATTATTTAAAAATATCCGTCAATGACGGAAAATATTCGGTTAACGCGACCTCTGGATAGCCTATATAGATACAAATTCTAATAACCAGCAGCTCAGTACCACCGTGGTACAAATGTGTGGACACACGCAAAAGAGTCTCTAATATGTGAATATCTTGAGCGAATTAAAAAGTCTGGATACGGTCAAAACATGTTCTGTATTTGCTGCATGTCTTACAAATATCCAGTCAAAACATCTCCGGATTCTTATATTTTGCCCAGTGCAAATCCAGAATCAAAATATGTCTGTATTTTCACAGATTCTTAAAAAGTCAGGATATGGTCAAAACCTGGTCCAGATATGCTGCGTGTCATTAAAAGTATCCAGTCAAAATATCTCCGGATTCTAGCCTATTTTGCCCAGTGGATGTCAATGACTGTTTCTCATCTGTTCTTGAATTTCTTTAGATCATGATATTATGTGTTGCTTTTTGAGATCCTTTAGCCTACTTCACTTTGTCAGACAGGTCCTATTTAAGTGATTTCTTGATTCAACAGGTCTGGCAGTAATTAGGCCTGAGTGTGACTAGTGAAATTGAACTAAAAAAATGTGGTCAATCACAGATAATTCATGATTTAACAAGGGGGTCAATTACTTTTTCACACGGGGCTGGGTAGGTTTGGATAGCTTTTTTCCCTCAATAAATGAAATCATAATTTAAAAACTGCATTTTGTATTTACTCGGGTTGTCCTTGTCTAATATTAAAATTTGTTTGATGATCTGAAACAGTATGTGTGACAAATATGCAACAAAAAAAAAGAAATCAGGAAGGGGGCAAATACTTTTTCACTGCACTGTAGTCCATGGGCCAGACCAAAATTAGGTACTACTCAAGGTGGCAAAATCTAGTCACAGTTTTTAAAAGGTACACATCCATAGATGATATTTTGGTAAGATAACCTATCCTAAGTGGTAGCTTTGTCACAGTTATCAGCACATGAAGTTAATCACCCCCCACAAGAAACTGGATTCTAGGCGCTGGTGCATATTCTACTTAATGCTTACTTTCTAGACCTTTACTCATCTTTTAAGAGGTCATCTTTGGTAGCACTCCAAAGGGTAGATTCATAGCTTTCATTCAAACCCAGATTTGCATCTGTGTAATAAATATAGTGGTCACATGCTCTCTTCAAACTGTCAACAGCAATTATTTTTCAACAATTTTTGGCTAAACTGTCATCTTTATTTGAGCATTGTGGTAAATTTTTGGTAAAACAGAGATTTGCTTGTGGATGCAGTACAGGCTGCAATTTCTGACTGATTACTTTCATATTTGGTATGGACATGAGTTATACTTCACTTATGACATCTACCGATTTTGGTTGCCATGGTGACAGTATTGGGTGAATAATGCGCAAAAAAGGGGAAAAGCGACCTTTCGGGGGCTACACCCATGTGTGGTCGCGGCTGACTGGACTGTCTAGTTTTATTAAACGTTCAGAACTAAAAGGCACAATGATAGCACGAACAATTAGTAAACACAGGGAAAATAGCTTTCTGTCAAGCGGACAAAAGCCTTTAGTCTGGACTTCGGGGTTCAGGCGCCAACTGGATGATGCTTTTCTAGGGTTTTCTTAAAGTGTTCCCGTCACATTCAGGCTTTGCGGGTCATTGTCCAAATCCCCAGTCTCCACACCACTGGAATCTTAGAGGAGATAAAACATAAGAATGGTTAGACACAAGCTTTATGTCTGCACTCTAGCCCCCCCAACTGCCCATTTCTTCCTTTAAAGCTGTGGTCAGCTCTGATTATCATGGGGAACAGCTGTGGAGGTGATGTGGTGGTGAACAATGTGGCCGAGACAGCGGTTAGTGCCTCCACCCAATTTTTTCAGTTGGTTGATGTGGTATAACTGCTGCTGCTTTCGACGGCCTGGTTGCTGCATCAGATAGTTTATCATCCCTACTTTCTTTATGATGGAGTGGGGACCTTGCCAGGAGGCCAGGAACTTGCTCTCTGGGGTTGGGATCAGCACCAATACTTTTTTCCCCGGTTTGAATTCCCTTGGCAGGGCTCCCTGATTATAGACCTTTTGTTGGGCTCGTTGGGCTTCTTATGTTCATTCACTAATGGCATCAGGGCCTGGATCCAGTCCTGCATTTGTTGAAAATGTTCGACCATCATTCGTAGCAGGGCGGGCTTAGGCTCTCAAGACTCTAGCCAGATCTAGGAGCCTGCGAGGCTGGCGTCCGTATTGCAACTCAAATGGGGAAAACCCGGTTGATGCTTGGGGTACCCCCCTCACTGCAAACAAGACATAAGATAGCAGCTGATCCCAATCCCGACCCACCAAAGCATGCGCTTCAAGATCTGATTAAAGCGCTGTGCTACCTTGTTTGCCTTTTTCCCAGGCCTGCCTAGCCTTATGACTCGCAGCTGGTTGGAGCTGTCCAGCTATTTGCGAGTCTAGGGACGCAGAGTGTCTTGACGTTGTTGAGGGGCTTGGCCACACCCCGGTTTGCCACAATACCTTTATTATCAATTTTCCATCCATGCGTTTGGCTCTGGTATGTCTGGCTGCCCTTCCAGGCAGTGCCTCCAGACTGCTGCTTGGTAACTGGCTCACTGTATATGCAGCTGTAAGCAGTCCCTGCAAGGGGGAAGTCGGCTGGACTCGATTTCAACCCTTTTTGTGCAGAACAGCAGGTAGTGAAGAACATTGACATCACATACGTTAGATGATGGTGCATGCATCCTCCAGACAAATGATTCCAGATCTCTGCATAATTCCTTTGATACATCCCAGGATGTTCCCAGGGATTTGAAGGACTCTTGAAATGTCCTGTTTCCTTTGACTAGTTTAAGAGCACTGACTTTTTTACATCCTGCAAAAGCACTAACGCCATCACAGCCTGTAAAGGTATGAACACCTACAAGACCATCTCATAGTGTAGGTCATCTCCATGGAGCTCAGCAATGCTGCTCATGTTGATGTATTTTGTTCGATTGTGAGTCCCACATTTCAAATACATGGTGCAGCTGATCTTCTTACAGTGCGCTAGACAAAGGATCATGACATCTGTATCCTCACTCACGATCTCTATAGTTTTATAGCCATTCTGCCTGGCATGATTGGCTTGTAGGAGCATGCGGGTATCCGCCTCCTCATGGGAGGACTTCAACTCCTCCACAACTTTCCAATCTTTTTTCCTCAGACAATAGCGTGTCTCTCCACAGGTTACAAGTATCTGCTTGTCTTGAAGCTTCATCTGGTTTTATGGCAGCGTGTACTGGTCCACAATGAATCTAATCAAGGCAGTTTTGCTGTCTGGATTACTTAAAAGCTTTCTCCACTGCACAACATTGTGTCCCGGAGCAATGTTCTTCCACTGAATGCTACTTGCTGAACCGCGACTGCATTCTCAATTGATCTATTCCTGTGCACATCAAAGACTATATCTATTGTGTACTCATTCCTCCTTCACTCAACGCCAAGTTCAGCACAGAGCCAGCAATCTCTCCAGAAGTCTTGCCATCACCTTTCAGTTTCTGAACGAAACTCATTCCATCAATGATGCATGCAGAGTGATTTCCAATATCTTCAACTGCTGTCCGTGATTTCTCTAACTCTCTAGCAAGACCGTTTTTTGTCGGGCATTCTCAGTGAACCATCTGGATTTGAAAGTGACTAAGGTAGTGGACCAAGTGGATGAGCCAGGACATCATTAATGTGAAGATCTCTATTTTGTGAAACAATGATCATATGCCGAGAGAGATTTCTATATGCTTTCAAGACCTGCTCCTTGTTGTGTTTTTGGTCTTCTCTATCGCTATTTGAGATGTTTGAGAATGTCTTCGCATTCTGTTTTTTTCATTCTGTCATGGAACTTGGTTTCTGGTGACTCTTTTACTCTTTCTTCAAACGTTCACTTCTGAACTTCTGACATGCTTTCTCTCCAGTCTGCTGAGCTTGCAGCAGATCACTGGCTATATCTGGTGACACAGCAGTTCCTGCGGAAAGATCGATTTTATCAGACTGATGTAGACCAAGAGGGTCTAACCCCGCTTCTGTCCGTATGCTCTACAAAGGCATTCACATCTGCCCAATCCTTCTCTATCCTGGGCTTCTGTAGATCGTGATGACTGGAAAACCCTGTAGATTTGTTGCCTGTCATGTTCCTGAGTGGCATCAGATACTGACTTCTGTTTTCTGAAGTGAGATAGCATCACATGACTGCTCCCATTTTCAGGCTAAAACTCTTGGTTCCTCCAGCAGTCTGGGTGTCCTTGTTTACGGTCTCCTCAATGATCTTGTCTACTGGAATCTTTCCAGAGTGATTTTTCTCACTAAGCTGGACAGAAAAACCACCCTCTAAAAAGTGTGCATGAACAGCGGGATGATCAATCTCCAGGCGAGACATTTGTGCAAAGGAGTATGTCAGAAGTCTGGCTTAGTTCAGCTTATATGCACTACACCCTGGAATAATGGCTAATTGCTGAAAGATGCATCATCCACTTTCCCTCCTGTGATACTTGAATTAGACCAGGGGTGTCCAATCTTATCCATGAAGGGCCGGTGTGGGTGCAAGTTTTTGTTTTAGCCCAGTGCTACAACACCTGATTCCACTAATTAACTGATCAGGGGATTTAATCAGGACCTTGATGAGTATAATCAGGTGTGTTAGTGCTGGGCTGTAACAAAATCCAGCACCCACACCGGCCCGTTGTGGATTAGATTGGACACCCCTGAATTAGACAAATCATAATCTCAACCATGTCCACATAAGACATCCAGAAGGCAGACAGAGGACAGTTTATTTTCTGAGGTAGCTCAGGTACTCATTGAATTGTGTCAGAATATGCTGACATGAATCTTGCTCAAGGGTTTCCTCAAATCTTTTCTGTGATATTTCTTCACAGGTGTTGTTGACTGTGTGCAGAGTTGCTTCCAAGTGAATAAGATCTTCCTGATGATTCTCTTCTAACCAAGGGTGGAAACCTTCCCACGCTAGTCTCAAAAAAGCCTCATAGAGCAGTTTGTAGAGCCTAACTGCTTGATTATACTCGTGACAATCAATAACCCCTGAGATTGAACCATCAGCTATCACTCCTGCTTCTATTCAAAGGTCTCTTAGACCAGCATCTGCAAACCCTTTTCAAATTGTTGCCATGAAGGCAAAGGTGGTATGGAAGACTCCCATTCTAAGGATTATGTCCTTGAATGGCTCCTAGTTTTTCCAAGTAATTTCAGCAGCTTTTGCATACAATACCGAGTCAAAAATACCAACAACAATGTTGTTGAGCTGCAGAGACTTCATGATGCTTATCGACCGGTGAAGTACCTCATTTACTGTTGATAGCTGTGTAGCAGGAGCATTGATTGCAGGCAAATAGCCAAAACGGTCTTCTTGTATGCTTGTATCGCTGTGGGTGAGGATGTTGAACCCAGTCCAGCTACAAATATCTTTGTTGGAAAGACGGGCCATCAGCCACATGTGGTTTTTGTCCACTGCATCCTTTAGAAAAATGGTGTGATCAATTATCTGTACAAGTGGAGGATTGGCACACTCTCCTGCATTGTAAATGCGAAGCACCATTTCAACTGCTGTAATGCTTCTCATCTTGGTTTTTGGGATACAAGGCAAAGCTCTGGTCTTAGCAGGAAGATCAGGCTTTGCTTGCACAGCAATTCCATTCATGATGTCCCCTCACCACTGATAGTTTCCTCTAATCTGGCTATATTCACAACTTGCCAATGTAGCAGGCCAATGTTGTGAACTGACCAGGCTTGATGTTTTGTGGTAGTGGGATGGCATCTTCACTTGCTGCTTGCTTCTGAAAACAGAGGGCTGTCAGTTTCTTCTACCTGAGAATATGATACACTCTGGCCAAGTCTGTTCAGCATCTGTATCAGCTCCCATTTTCCAGTAAGTGACTTAACAGCAAAGGGCAACACAATGTGTTTTGTAGACTTCATTCTTCCAGAGTTAACAGCATACACTAGATTTTAGCTGAATGATACTATGAGCCTTTGCACCCTCTGAGATGGGTTATTAGCTTATGCGGATCTACCTGATAGGAGTGTCTGGAGAAACTTTACTAGAGACTTTGGATCACTGTTCCTCCTCTCTAGATGACACGTGGTGGCTATGCTTGAGTAATATCCTGGTTCTGAATATCATCTCTGATCTTCAGTGCCACTTGTGAAATTACATCTTTGTCAGTGCTCAATTAGCACAACTTCTGTTCTTCTTTGAGTTCCTGGCAAACGTTTACAAGTTCATCCATTTGTAAATTGTCAGGGTATACCAACAGATTTCCTGTGCCATTTGGTATGATATGTAAAGATTTACTAAATTCAGCTTCAACCTTGTGACGTAGGTGTTTCTTTGTTGAAGGTGTCACCTGTGTTACACCACATGCAGCCATTTCTGTGACCAGCATAGTGGTAGGTCTGTGAATGGGACAACTTCTTGAAATATGCTAACACTTTCACCAATGTCTTTGTCTAGATCCTTTGTGTATGCTCTGTAGCAGGATCTGCGGTAATGAGCTTCAGCTGCTACTGGCTCACGACTGACAGTGGCTAATAACTTTATATCCCCTTTCCTAACGGCTGCTCTACTGATGGTGTCACCTGCTCTCAACTCTGTATATTTTGTCAGGCTTCTTTAGTTCTTTAACCTTTCAAATATTTGCGGACTTAAAAAATATACATTTTGCTTCATACACCCTTGATGTCTGTGATTCTTGTCTGGTAGATTTTCTTAATTATTCTGTGAGAGTACTTTCTGAAGAGCTTTGCTTTGCAACAATACAGTCAAGGAGTTTCTTCATCGTAAAGATGCTATGAAATTTCCTGAGATACAATACTGATGGTATGCTACCTTCAGGGAGGTCTTTTGCAAGATCAAGGATGGGGCTGTAGCCTCTTATTTTAGCTGCTCTCAGAACTGCGTTCCATGACTATATATTAGCGGGTGCCACAAGGTTTGAGTTATCATCTGAACAGTGCATTAAACAGTCGTTCATGGGACACTTTGTCTGTGTGTCACTTGTACTTTGTTCTGCCATACTTCTCTATTCTGTACGGTGGCCCTGAAGTGCGAACCACAACAGCAAATAACTAAACACGACAGCAAATTAAAAAACACAACAGCAGGGGCGCCCTGGTGGCTCATCGGTCTAAGCGCGCGTACCATAAAGGCTGTGTCCTTCCCGCAGTGACCTGGGTTCGATTCCAGTGCAGGTCATTTGCTGCGTGTCTTCCCCCATTCTTCTCCCCAACTTACCTGTCTCTCTACACTGTATAACTGTCAAATAAAGGAAAAATCCCCCCCCCCCAAAAAAAACACAACCGCAAATTAAAAAACACAACCGCAAATAATTAAACACAACAGCAAATTAAAAAACACAACCGCAAATAACTAAACACAACAGCAAATAACTAAACACAACCGCAAATTAAAAAACACAATCGCAAATTGTAAGGGTTCTGCCTTGCAGCCCCTCCCCCTCCAGCTGTCTTCGCCTCCACTTCAACGAGCCACACCTGTTGCTCGTTGAAGTGGAGGTGAAGTTAGGATATTTAAGAGCTGCAGTGCCAGTTGGCAATTGGTTTTTAGAGCCCTGTTGTTTTGTGCTGCTGCTCCCCTGTTCTGTGATTTTTAAAAGTATCTTTATTAAATGTTTGTCTATTTTTGTATCAGCCTGTGCAGGTGGGTCCTTTCCATGTTTTTGGGTACATGGTCCCAGTGCCCACCGGATTGCAGGTTGCATCCGGCAAGACCAAACCATGACACAAATAACTAAACACAACAGCAAATAAAAAAACACCACTGCAAATAACTAAACACAATGACATTAACCTACCGGAAGAGGTAGACACTGGTGGGTGACATGAGTCATCGCTGATTGGACGAGTGTGCTCCCTTGTGTGTCAAGAGAAAGAAAGAGAGAGAGGTCCTTGCAGCTCGGTCAAAATGGCATGCCTCACCTCAGGTGGTGAAGAATAGTTACGCCGTCTGTGCAGCCCAGTCTCTTGTAAATGCGTCTTCAGCGTGCGCAAACTAATTGAAATTTCGTGATTAGTCCTGAGCATATCCGGTATCACCTCATATGTACAGAGGCGCATTTAGGGGGGCCGGCCCCCCTTATTTCTGCAGACTGACAGCCTTTCTCAGCACATTACACACAGGGCTTAAAGCTCGAAAAATTCCCATGCCGGAAAAATGAAATAACGGGGGGGTATACAACACAACGAAGTACATGTACTTCATTACAGTAGCCTACTAAAGTAGTTTTTTTTTTGAGGATTTGTACTTCACTTGAGTTTTGACTTTTACTTTTACTCTAATACATTTTAAAAGATAAAAAGTATACTTTCACTTCGTTACGTTGACACTGGCCACTTCGTTACTCGGTTCAAATTAAAATATGAATGTAATTCATCATAAGGATTATCTGGATTTGGCGTGTTGCTTGGCAGGGTATCTTTGTACAGACGTTGATGCCAGCGGACATGAAGCTGCAAATTTATGCACGCAGTTACAAAATTCTATCACTAGATGACACACCAGGATCAGTAATTGAATATTCACAAGCAAGCCAAGCTGAAACACAATTTTATGGATGAGTTCACTACTAATTTAAATGCAGGATTTCTACTTCTATTAAAGCATTTAAATTGTGATATTAACACTTTTAGTTAAGTTAATCCTCTAAGAACATGCACTTTGTTACTATACACCTCTGACCATCACAAAGTGCGCTTAGGATGCAACCCCCCATAATTTCATTTTTCCGGCATGGGAATTTTTCGAGCTTTAAGCCCTGTGTATAATGTGCGAAAAAAGCTGTCTTCGAAAAGTCAGTCTGCAGAAATAAGGGGGCCCCCCAAATCCGCCTCCAACATATGAGGTTATACTGGACATGCTCAGGACTAATCACAAAATTTCAATTAGTTTGCGCACGCTGAAGACGCATTTACAAGAGACTGGGCTGCACAGACGGCGTAAGTATTCTTCACTTCCTGAGGTGAGGCATGCCATTTTGACCGAGCTGCAAGGACCTCTCTCTCTCTCTTCACACACAAGGGAGCACACTCGTCTGATCAGCGATGACTCATGTCGCCCACCAGTACCTACCTCTTCCGGTAGGTTGATGTCATTGTGTTCAGTTATTTGCGGTTGTGTTTTTTAATTTGCGGTTGTGTTTAGTTATTTGCTGTTGTGTTTAGTTATTTGCGGTAGTGTTTTTTAATTTGTTGTTGTGTTTAGTTATTTGCTGTTGTGTTTTTTAATTTGCAGTTGTATTTAGTTATTTGCTGTTGTGTTTCTTAATTTGCTGTTGTGTTTAGTTATTTGCTGTTGTGGTTTGCACTTCAGGGCCACCGTAATTCTGTGATATACATCACCTGAAAATACATATTCAATGCATAAATCTTATAAGCTCACCACTGCAGTAATCTAAATTGTGGCACTCTTACACATTAAAATGCTACATTCTGAAACTGACTTTTGAGGCATCCATTTCATAATTCAATCAATGGTACTTTCACGCACAGATTTCATTTCTATTCTCACCTGGAGGTAGTATTCAGTTATGCGCATGACCAGATGATGCTTCACCATGTTGAAACACTCAATAACAGTATGTTTGCAATAAAGGACTTTGATGCCACTACGGTCCTTTTGTTTACTACTCAAAGAGTTCTGCAACGCAATGGGACTGAGACTATGACACTTAATATCAATTAGAAAGCATTCCTGGGTATGCTTTGCCACAGGGATTAATTGGCTGTTTGGTGTGTACTACTAGTGTGAGAGTGTCTCTCTCTCTCTCTCTCTCTGACAAATAGAAAAAAACAAATTCAACATTGCAATATATTACAAAAAGAGTAAGTAAAGTAGCTCAAATATACAAAAATACATTTGTACTTGTAAAAATCCAATTTGATATCAAATATGATTTGGGATTTTATTTTTGTAATCTTCAGAAATATTTTCAACATGAATATGACCATATAACATGTTTAATACCACAATATTACAATTTGGTGGCAAAAATATAAAAAAAGATTGAAATTAAAATTGGACAATAGATTTTTCAGGATTTAGATGAACATTGTTGAAAAATTATTGTTGCTGACACATTGAAGAGCCCATGTGACCTCTTCATTTATCAAACAGTCTAACAACTGGGCTTAAGGTGAGCTGTGACTAAAATACCACTTGGAAAGGTTCATCAAGTAAGGGATAATGTAGAGCGAGCCGGTCACTATAGAGAAATAAATCCCGACAGGGTGATGTAGGACCCCGATGTGAAGCGGAGGGGTCCTACATCACCCTGAAGGGGTTTATTAGTCGAGCCCCCATAGGGGTTTGCGAGACTATTGTAATCACCTTGTGAGTCTGTCTGTCTGTCTGTGTGTGTATGTGTGTTTCCGGGCAGATATCTCCAGAACCACTTGACCGATTTTAATCATTGGGCTGACCTCACGACATGACATAAATTTCGGGCTGTTGGGCAAGACTATGAATTCTCTGAATGCTTGTTTCTCTATAGTGACCGGCTCGCTCTACATTATCCCGCTTATTACACGGCTACTCACTAAAGAAATCAAAAGTTTGACATAAAATGTTGATCTAAATATGATATTTTTGATTTACAAAAGTTTTCATTGATAAATAGTCCGCTGCTTGAAAAAATAGTCTGTTTGTTTCTACGGTTGGAACTGTAACTGTAAGCAACGGTAACTCCGAAGTGTCCATAGCAATGGTCTGCTATTCATAGCAACGGTCTGCTATACAGAAATAACAAACCTTAGAATGTTGTAATTGACTAATCAGGATCGAGCATTTGACAATGCCATGTAATAAGTTGAAATAACATCTAACAATAAAAGCTTTTTGCAAGTACCAAACTAGAATTTGCCACCTTGGGTGGTAGCAAATGGTGAAAATTCTCACCTGGGCTCATATTCTACTTTCAGGCCCACAATCACCCCTCCTGGTGGGATAATATTGAAATTAAGACATTTCCTGAATTTTTACAGTCCTGTGAGCATTTCAGTTTTTATTATTTGTGTCAGTGTTGTTCGTACACCTCACAATGCTCAAATAGAGACTACAGTTCAGGCAAAAATTGTGGAAAAATAATAGTTGTTGACAGTTTGAAGAGCCAATGTGACCCTATATTTATTAGACAGATGCAAAATGGGGTTTAAATGAAAGCTACCCTTTAGAATGCAGTACTTCCAAACATGCCCTCATAAAAGATGAGTAAAGATACGGGAAATGAGCATTCAGTAGGATATGCACCAGTGCCTGTGATGTGGGAGGAAGTTGGTGGAGACCAAACGCCATGATGCATCTGATCCAAAAGCTGGCCACTGAGGTCTTGATAGAGAAAGAGGAATAATGAAAACTCAAAGATGAAAAGAATACTCTCATTTCATAGATTGGACATCTCGGGCTCACTCATTAGAGATCCACAATGTATAAATACATCTAAACAGTGATTTTGGCACTGGAACTAAGCCTACTCAGTCTACATATTCCTATTATACAAACACAATTACAAATTAAAGCTGCAAGCAGCTGTGATCGAGCCCTCGCACTCACGCGCATTCACGGGGGGCCTGCTGCAGGCAAGTGCCGTGGTGTGAAGCGAGAAGAGAGAAAAAAATGGGAAGGAGCGAAGAAACACAATGTTTCATTCATCCACTAGGTGGCATTACGAGCGTAGCCAGATGTGGGCAGGTGCGTTCAGGGACAGACCCTCATCAGACACGAGAAGTTTTTAGCGAATCGGACAAAGCACGAAGGAGTTATGACAAGTTGATAGTTTATCCACTAGGGGGCGCTCGGAGCATAACCAAACATGGGCAGGTGCATTCAGGGGCAGACCCTCAGCACAAATGTCAAGTTTTGAGCAAATCGGCCAATGTCAATGTAAAATATGGCAATTCCAGTTTCCAAAAGGGGGCGCCATTAGCGAGATTGCCTACAAGCATATGGAGGCGTTCAGGGCAGGGCTCTTATCATGTACAGGAATTTTGAAGCCGTTTGGATGAAGTATGAGGGTGTCATCAGTACAAGTAAAAGTAAAAACTGGTCACTTCCTGTTAGCGGCCACGCCTGCTGACCTACAGACATGCAGAGCACAACTTTTGATCAGCATGGTCTCTTGATGTTCTGTAATAAATCTGAGGTTGATTTAACGAACTCTTCCTAGAGATTTCGTTCACATACAACGTGTGGAATCCAGGCCAAAATGACACGTTAAAATCAAAATGGCCGACTTCTTGTTTGGAAAAGACCAATGGTGCCAGAGACTTTTTTGTGTGTCTTGGCAACACACACGTGTACCAATTTTCATCTACCTACTCCAAAAAAACCCCTATGGGGAGGGGTTTTTGAAAATGTCAAGGGGGCGCTTTAGAGGCATTTTGCTCCCCCCATGTGCGATGCCCCTATCAGATGTAAGAGCTCACCAACCTTGACCTTTTTATTACTTTTTATTATGATACGTGTTCATTAAAGACATAAAAAACCTAAACGTATTTTCATGGTGAAGGATCGATAGTCGCCGCGTCGCCACATGGACGCCATTCCTAATAGCTTCACAGCATTCATAATGTAGCTTCACCAACTTGTTCTGCATGTTTTAGAAGTGGAATGAAGTTGATGGGTTGAACTATGTGTCATCAGTACATGTTAAAGTAAAAACTGGTCACTTCCTGTTACCACTGGGGGGCGCTATTAGTAAGTGAGAGGTTATTACATCGGGACATTCAGGGCGGAGCCATCATCATCTCCAGCAAGTTTGAAGCTGCTACAATCAAGTATGCGGGCGTGAGAGCATTTTGAAATTTCGGGCGCTCGGAGGGTAACCAAACGTGGGCAGGTGCATTCAGGGGCAGACCCTCAGCACAAATGTGAAGTTTCGAGCAAATCGACCAATGTCAATGTGAAATATGGCATTTCCTGTTTCCACAAGGGGGCGCCATGAGCAAGATTGCGTACGAGCATATGGAGGCGCACAGGGCGGGGCTCTTATCATGTACAGGAATTTTGAAGCCGTTTGGATGAAGTATGAGGGAGAGAGAGCTGCTGGAATATGCATGGCGAGGCATCAGAAATGGGGACGCCATAGCGGCCCTGCCCATTGACATCCAGGCATGCAGAGCACAACTTTTGATCAGCATGGTTGCTTGATGATCTGTACTAAATCTGAGGTTGACTGGATAAAATGTCTAGGAGGAGTTCATTAAAATACAATGTGTGGAAATCAGGCCAAAATGACACGTTAAAATCAAAATGGCCAACTTCCTGTTTGGAGTACACCAATGGTGCCAGAGGCTTTTTTGTTCATCTTGGCAACATACACATGTGTACCAATTTTCATCTTCCTACTCCAAAAAAACCCCTATGGAGAGGGGTTTTTGAACACTTCAAGGGGGCGCTAGAGAGAAATTTGCCACCCTCCCAATGGGTGATGCCGTATCAAATGCAAGAAGTTGCCATCCTTGACCTATGTATCAATTTTCATGAGGATATCAGTTCATTAAAAACATCAAAAACCCAAACGTATTTTCATGGCGAGGGATCCATAGTCGCCGCGTCGCCACACGGACGCCATTACTCGTAGCTTCACAGGATTCATTCTGTAGCTTTGCCAACTTGTTCTGCATGTTTTAGAAGTGGAATGAAGTTGATGGGTTCAACTATGTGTCATCAGTACAAGTGAAAGTAAAAACTGGTCACTTCCTGTTACCACAGGGGGGTGCTAATAGTAATGTGGGAAGTTAATACATTCTGACATTTAGGGCAGAGTCATCATCATATCCAGCAAGTTTGAAGCTGCTACGATCAAGTATGTGGGCGTGAGAGCATTTTGAAATTTTTTTTGGTGAGTCACCAAACTTTGGCACGCCCTAGCAGCTACGCCCTTTGACCTACAGACATGCAGAGCACAACTTTTGATCAGCTTGGTCTCTCAATGATCTTTACCAAATTTGAAGTCGATCGGGCGAAATCCCTAGGAGGAGTTTGTTTTAAAACGCAAAAATTCAAATCAAAATGGCCGACTTCCTGTTGGGTTTAGGGTGTGGCTCCAATGAAATTTTTTGTATGACTGGGTATGATACATAGGTTTCACGAATTTCATCTGCCTATGAGAAAGTAACCGAATTTCCCAATGGGAATTTTGAAACGTGTTTAGGGGGCGCTCTTTCGGCATTTTGCGTCGACCACTTGCGAGCGCACAAAAATATTGAATTTCGGATCCGGCCGGACAAATGCAGAAAGTTAGATGCATTTTCACCACTGGGAAAGGGGCGAAATTGGGGCAGGAAAAGTCGGAAGAATAATAAATAATAATAATAATAATAATAAACAGCGCGATTTCAATAGGGTCCTACGCTGACGACTTGCAGTCAGCTTGGGCCCTAAATAAAAACAGCAATAGAAAGAGAGAGATGGAAAAACTGTAGCCTATGTCTTGCAAAGAAACTGTAGTAACCTATGCATGTGTTCCGATAAAATTTTTTCACCTTTCTCTCTTGGGATTAATGTGTGGTATGACTGTAGCTATCATATAGCTACATGTCACATTTTCAGGCAGGGGCCCTAACTTTGTCACATCTCCTGAAGATAAATGTTTTGAATCCAAAACTGGCTTTTTTGTGATTTTAAGCATACTATTGGCTAGAAGGTTTGATAATATGATTGATCAGTCACAATGAGGGCTATTAAGCAGAAGTTTTGCCGGCTCAAAACTCATTGTCACTTGGTATTGGTATTCTGGTACTTGGTATTCTGACAAATAAGCGGAGCGCCCCGGTAACATGGGGATGCTAAACACCTAACTTATAATCATCTTATAATACAAGCATGACATAAACAGCGTAAAATATATGAGTGAAATTTTACAAAGCGGTTATTGCTAATCAACTTGAAATTGATTAGCAAATGATCACACATAATTCGCAATTTTGCTCGACTGTGAAACTCTAATGGCAGCTTACAGCTCTCGCTCGGCAGCTTGACTAGTGGCCATTGCCCGGCCAAAGCGGGTAGTATTGTAGAGTTCTTCTATTGTTTTGGGCTTTTCCCACATCCATGCTGCATATGTATGCATTTCTGAGGACCCATGTTTGATGACATTGTCTTTCTTGAGGCTTCTGCCAGTTACCCCATCAATGAAACTCTTGTTATAATTCTCCAGAGACCTCAGTTTATCTGAGAATGCTATGATTCTGCTGTTGCCTGACCATGTTTTTGTAATGACCCTGATTCCAAGCCATGTTTTCTGAATTAGTCCATGCCATGTTTTGTATTTTGCCTGTCTTTCTTTGCCATGTCTTTTGCCTGCCATTTCCCATATTCTCAGTTTAGATTATCATTCTGGTTTTTGTATTTCTCATGCCATGCATTGCACATTGTCTCCCTTGTCTGGTCTTATGTGATGTGAGTGTTTTATTCCCCAGTCTTGTGTGCCACGCTTTCTGGTGATTTCATGGTTTCTGGGTTTCCAAACATTCCTTCCAGTCTCATTTGCTTCCTTTGCCTTACTGTTCTATCTTTACTAACATTACTAACAGTTTATTATTTTAGATAAATTACTAACACTAACTAACATTGTTTATAGTACTAACTTACTAACAAGCACAAGGGATTGTATAGCTGCACATTACTAATTGACTAACGAGCTCTCAGCACTCGCTCTGCTCTAGTCTCCGCCCCTTGCCTTCACTCAATTTACTTTGCTGTGCTTCAGCGGATTCTCCGCACCTTGTTAAACACTGTTCTGCCTCTCACTCTGTGCACTTTAGAACTCCCTAACTGGAGTCGCCTGTTTGTCATAGGTTGTCTGTGTAATCCCTGTCCGCATTTTGGCTTTCGCCAATTTCATGTGAAGCACATTAGGCACTTCCTCTTGTTCACTCCCTTTGTTAATTAGTCTGATCCAGCTCACCTGTTCCCTATTATAGCATGTGACTTCCCGTATGTGTATTTAAGCTGTCATTTCACTACCAGCTCTGGTCAGAACGTTTTCCCTGTGCTGTGATCGTTTATGCCTTGTACTCTTAGTGTTATACTTCTGACTGGGACGTCCCGGATTTTGATTTTGGCTTTACCTTTGATATTCCTGTGCCCATGTACCGTACCTGCTTTGCCCGACCCTGAGTTTTGTCTTTGCTGCCCTGTTTACGAACTGGAGTACGTCTACTGGATTTTGGCTTTGGCTTCATCTCTGATATTCCTGTGCCCGTGTACCGAACCTGCTTTGCCTGACCCTGAGTTTTGTGTTTGCTGCCCTGTGTACAAATTGGATTACGACTACTGGATTCTGATTTTGGATTGTGGAATCTGTACCGTTGTTTATTGCCCTGCAGGGGTTTCCACCCCAGATCCAATAAAGATCAAGTTTACTGGATATTTTTGGTCTCGCTTCTGGTTCCTGAACGCTACCTCACAGAGAATTACCTGCACACATCACCGTAAATAAAGTTCACATGACCCTCCTCCTCTTCAAATTTGAGCCATGATTAGTTCCAGGACATTACAGTGTGAGATTCAGGTCCTCTCTTTTTAACCCCTTTGCGCAGAAGCAAAATTTGACTATTTATGGGTTACCCAATTTGATGCTTTATAATTCAAGATTTAAGCTTCATAAAGAGGACGAATGTGGCTCAACTCAGAAAAGACACTTACAGCATTTAGAATTACATCGTATTTCAGTTTATTTTCATGATTTTGGTAGAGAAAATGGGCTGCAAACATAAAAAATCTTCATGAGAACTCACCATTGAAACTGTAAAAAAAATTATTCTGAGGATTGAAAAATGGCTGGGGGTTAAAACAATACATTTCTGGGATAATAAACTCCTAAACCACAAGTGCTCCTCATCTGAACATGAAATATTAAATTATCCACTTTTTATAAGCCAAATAAGATAGCTATCCAGGTGGCTCCCCAAACTCCCAGAGCCTTGAAAATGGCACACTTTCAATTCATAAAATAATCATATTTTTAACACAAATCAACTTTGTACTCATGAAGTTCAATATGAATGGATGATTTTGTGGTTGAATTTGGCATGAGTTTATCAATATAGGCGCAGCTGGACATCAATGGTCACCACTGACCTCTCCAAACCAAAAACATGCCTTTTCTCCACGAAAAAGTTGAGAGTCTCATCCATTTATCTGCAAAGCCGCATCAGCAAGCACACATACTCATTAGAGGAACTGCATATTTTACGGTCAGAATGTTCACGCAGGCGGAAAGCTTGCTGTTTACAATTCTGATCATCCCAGAGAAACGCAAGCTTGTAACCCTCTATGGAACAAGTATAACTCAGGTCACAGTAATAGCTGTTCGCACTTTAAAAGAGCGAAAATGCAAGGCATTCCGTTTCATTGAATGTGGTATAAATTCTAAAACTGATCACCTAGTTAAGAAAAATGCCAGCAGACTGCAGTATCGACTACTCTTTTGTTACCCAATGGGACAAACTCTGTGATCACGGTGGTAAACCAAAAATAAGAAATAGCTGGCTAGTTAGCTAGCAGGCTAAAAGTAAGATAGAGCTACACCGTACAAAGACAACTTTACTCACTTTTCAATTCAATTATTGAGCTGCTCCTTAAAAGTATCAATGCTGTCAGCCCTCCTGTCTGTTCCATTCAGACTAACAGCTATTTTCCATCTCAGAATCACATTTCCATCCCGCAAATAAGCTCAGCCCTCCAGGCTCAGTTCTCGAGGTTTTTTGTTCCCATGAAACCAAGTCAGTCCGTGCTGCATAAAGTGTATTGGATACAATGTAACCCTATTACGCAAGTATTTTAATATGTTTTTTAAAGCCCCACTAGGTAGGAATTTCACCTTGAAATATCATTTTCAAAGTCTATCTATTGGTGGGCTGGATTATTACAGTGAGAATGGCATCTCTCCCATTACCACAGAGGGACCTGGTGGCCTGCATCTGGGACTATGTAACTTTCGACCGCGGGTCCCACACTCTCGCGAGACGTACATTCTGCTTTACGGCACACGCAAGCTTTTGGATAAGGAGCATAAGGAGAAGGCAGCTAAGCTAGCCCGCTAGCCCAGTATCGTGTCTTGAAAGATGGCTGAGGCAAAGAAGCGAAAAAGGACGGTGTCGGTGGAAGCCAGGAGAAAAAAAAGGGAGAGTGACCGTGCACGGCACAAAACCAGAGTTAATATTGCACCGGCTTTTTCACAGTGGAGAGAGCTCATGGCAAAAGAGGGCGGCAAGTCGGACGCCGAGCTGGCAGTGTTGCTGATTGAGAGGTGAGTTATATGCTCGTGTTCATGCATTGTATTTATCACACATTGTTTTTGTTGGCTGTGTTATCGTGTGTGGTCACAGTCACTATTTGGGTTATGAAAATGTAACTGATTGTAAGCCCATTCAAATAATGTAAACAAGGTTAGCTGAGGTAGCATTAGCATTTCACCGGCAGAGTTTGCCCCTTTTCGGAGTGTTTTTTATAGCGAACTTTATGCTTCACGGTGAGAAAAGTTGTTGACTTACTAGCAACTATTGTTTGAAAGCAAAGACAGGCCATATCAGCTTTGTAGGCTGGTGTTGTACCGTCATTGTATTGATATTGTCCCGTTTTGAGGTTTCAATAGCTACTACATTTGCTAACGTTACTCTTCAGAGCGGTGCTTGCGCATACTTTGTTGTAGAGCAATAGTTTTAATCCAACGCTGTTGAAGACTTCTATGTAAACACAATCATCTATATTATAATAGCCGAGTGGCCTCTGTGTGTGTGTGTGTGTGTGTGTGTGTGTGTGCGCGTGTGTGTCCGGCCACTCAGTGCTAGATTCCGCCGGGCGCGTATCTGCAGCATAGCGTGAGCGCCGCTATTTGGCTCCGTCTTACAAGTGACTGTGTCCGGCCAATCAGTGCTAGACTCCGCCGGGCACGTATCAGTGCTAGATTCCACCAGGCGCGTACGTGCAGCATAGCGGGAGCAACGCTATTTGGCTCCGTCTTACAGGCGACTGCGTCCGGCCAATCAGTGCTAGACTCCGCCGGGCGCGTATCTGCAGCATAACGTGAGCGACGCTTTTATAATATAAACGTACAGGGGGGATTCCCCCTTTGTCCTCTCCTGGGGAATCCCCCTGTATGTCCTCTCCTGGGGATTCCCCCTTTTGAACCCAAGCCAATTCATCCACAGGAGTCCCGAATCCCAAAAAACAGATGCCAGACCACAAGAGAAAGTAACGCATAATCTGCAGCATAATGTGAGCGACGCTATTTTGCTCCGTCTTGCAGGCGACTTCGTGTTCCACTGAGCGTGGATTGTCAGCGCAGCATATTCCCCTTGATGGTTACAATTCCCCTTGATGGTCAGTTTTAGTTACTATAAAAACATTGGTTGCGTGACAGCCACCGTAGTGTTTATGGAAACACCACAGCAACGTGATGACATCATAGAGGTGCATGTGATGAAATTACATAAAATAGAACCCGTGGATCCCCACGGGCAGAGTACTAGTAACTAATAACTTTATTGATTCCAGCTCCACAAGTCTCAGGGTGTAAAAAAAATGCACGTTCTCACGGGGGACGTCAGCCAGCAACAGCGCTCTGTGTGTTTTACCACAGCGGTGTTGTGCTTCTACTTGCTCTAGTGGCCTTTAGTGGCTGCTAGGGTGCACGAAACTGGGATTCCTACCTAGTGGGGCTTTAAGGTCCAATCAGTGTCTTTCACTTACTGAGGAAAGCTTATACTGTCTGCAACTGAATAAAAATCGTGTCAACCAACTGGTAATTACCGGGAGAATTTCATGTGGGCGTGAACTACAGCTGGGCTTTCACGCAGATACCATCGAATCACCATTAAAGTGATTGGATTTCCGTGAGAGCTTGTATGAGGCTCTAAAAGACAGCTAAATTCTTCAACCGACATATCTACGCGTTAATCCACGATAGGAAATTGCGCGTTTTTAATATGTGATGACTGAAATTGATAGTAGAATGACATAGTGTCAATACCATGGCGAATTTTTGCCCCGGGAAACTGATTTTTTTTAACTACTTGGAAAACCATTGAGTCACTGTAACTGAAGTGGTTCCTACAGAGGACAACGATTTTTTCTGTCGCAAGAGATCATTTTTTTAAACTGCTGGATAGATACTATGGCCAAGGATATTGAGCAGTTTGCACATCAGGCTTAGCTGAGGAGTTTAATTCATGCAACTCCTGAAAAACCGAGATATAAGTGAACTCTTCAATATTCTAGACTGTGTTCCAGCTCTGCTGGCTTGTGAATATTCAATAACTGATCCGGGGGTGCCATCTCGTGATAGAGTAGTACAACTCCTTCCATAAAAAGAGCTGCTCTATGTCCGCAGGCGTGTAAGTCTGCAGAAAGGTGTTAATACTGGGGTAATCCATTGATACTATCGATGTATTTGAACATGTGCATACCATGGGAATGGCGATTATGGCAAGCAAGTGGCCGGTAACTTTCAAAAGCATCCACAAGACAGTGACAGATGCACTAGATTTGTTAATATGGTACCAACTTGCACTTTTTCACGTGTATTAGATTGTATTGCACGTCAATAAGCACGCCTACTGGTCAAATCATGGCTTGTATAAAAAGATGTACGAAGCAACCGTGACGTCACCCATTGGTTTCAGTATATCAGTTAGGAAGCCTTGATTTTGGCAATTTGAACAGCGCCATTTTGTCATTTTGAAACCGAATGTGATTCCTATCGGACGAGAGTCTGAATTGAAGATCCAGGGAGGGGTGAGGGGTGGATCTACAGGTGAATCTGACCGTATCTGATGAGGACCACAGGATAGCCATGCCCCTAAAGCATATCTCGCTTTTACATTTATTCTAGTCCATTTGGGACCATAATTTACAAAAATGAACATCATGATATATTGAAGGAGACTTGAAACTTGCTTAAGGGCCCCCTAGTGGCCGCAGAGGCCCTAAGCAGCCACTTAGCTCGCTTATGTCTCAGGCTGGCTCTGGCCCTCCTCCAGAATGTACTTAAAAAATTACTATAATAATGTGAGCTCATGTTCTGTTTCTCACACCCTCAAGTGTCATCACCACAGGATCCCTCACCCACATTCCTAATGGCAAAAAATCACGTGTAAAAGTAGAATTTATATCCCTGAATCGGGAGTAAATGGGATGAATCAACTTCCTTGAATTGTTTTTCAAAGAAAATGAATTCTGAGTTCTGAATTTTATCATTATGAAAATGGAAAGGGCGACTGAACAAGGCTTTCTAGAAGCTTTCTAATCTATTTTGCATTCAAACACAATGAAAATAGAAATCCATTTCTGTAGAAAGCTATTCAAAGAATTGAAAGTCATAGCGAGATTGTGGTAAGATAATTAACATAATTTCAAGGGACCAGCTTTGGCTTTAGGTGTCTAGAGGAATGTGTGGTTTTCTTTTCATTGGATGATTTTATGACACACTTTGTTACATAATAAATTTGTTGATTTGGTAACTTTTGTTCGATTTAGCTGTGTATGTGGATTTATTGGCCTGACTTAACACAGATTAAGCTTAATTCAGGACTAAATTGAGGCTGCATGGAAAATCTCTCCATTCAGAGTCAAATTGTGTCTACAACTAAAGCTTAATATAATGTCAGTGAAACGGGCCTATCGTGTTTTTCTGTATTACATTAGTCTGCCATGCTCTTTATTGTAAATACAACCCGCTACTGAGAAAACTACTGAGTATTATGCAGCCTGACCTGTTCTCTGATCCAGAAGTTGTGCTGAAGAGGAGTGCCCTTCTTATCTTGGACATTGGACCATTCTCTCTGATGCCTGTCTGCTTGACTCTCATGGATGCTTTGTGGGTCGTGAGCCAGTGATGCGCTGCTGACCTCGGTTTGGAGTGGTTGACTGAGCCTTGGCTGTTATGAATGACGTAAAAGAGAGCTGTGGAATGCTCTGGTGCCGGGCATATTTTTGTGACATCATGCTTCTGCCAGGTGACCATTTCATTACACTGACTCTGCAGATTGCACAGTAGGCCCCTTGACCTCCAATCAAAATGCTTGCGATTTTTTATTCTCATGAATGATTTATTCATACCATATCTGCCCCATTATACCACTTTACTGTAAGGTGTACTGTAATTGTTTTTTGCAAGGGTAATATTACAGCTATTGATTCTAAATCAGCCTTTATGCCTTCATGCTGACATTGCTTTTTTTTCCTTTTTTCCTTTTTCAGATAAACACTGATGCAGACTGATAATAACCAACCAAATTATTGATATTTAATATCTATGTGAAATAATGATTTTTAATTACTCCCTATAGTCTGACTCTATAGTCTGATACCCTCTTCCCAAACCCAGATTAAACGTCAGCACTGTTTCTCAGCAGGTGTGAAACATGGGGATATTGTAACGTACAGTATGTATTTCAGTCATAATGTCCTCACGCATTTAAAAGATCTATCTCAAGTACTCAGTATTTGTTCGCTTTATGTAATCTCTTTTTCTCTCTGCAAGTGAATAGTAAGAAGGGATGGGTTTTTCAAGTAGTTTCTTTTTCCCCAACCTGAAACTGAATAGTTTATATTGAATCCTTACAGAAAATAAATACGTTTAAATATTAGCACACCCTGTTTCACAAAGGCTGAACATGCAAGAATGTGGTGAGCATTAAAAAACATTGCAATTATTGAACTGCGTCGCATTTTCAGATGGATGTGATCCCAGCGACAAGTTATCCAATAAAGTACGGCAGGGAAAAGCTCTGTGGATACAGCAGCAAATTGATAATTGAATGGCTTAAAAAAAACAAAACCGTCTCCACCCCTTGCATGAGTAATCACCCGGAAAAACTCCACTTGTCAGCTTCGGCATTTCGGGCCCGGCTCTTCTCGACCGCTGACTCACCATTCCTTGGAGCGTGTCCTTGTCTCCCAGGAGACCTTACATCAAAAGCTAAATATTTTTAACCCTTTGATATGTAGTTTTTTTTTTTTTTTTTTAGGATGTGCACTTTCCAAAATTTTGTGGCAGTGTTTGTTGCTGTTTTCAATTGTGATTGCTACTCCAGCATTAGATTAAGTCAAGGCAAGAACATTTTGTTCATATATTTGCAATCACACACCATAAATGGCTTTGTTAGAAGTACTTGATTTTGCTACTTTGCTAACTTGACTGAAGCTGGCGCTGAGGGAGTGTGATGCCTGTTGGCAGGGCAGTGTTGGGAGGGAGACATCCTCAGATAGTGCAGTCTTTTGCATCTTCATTAGTTTTTTTTACCCATCGCTCTCACCTCGTTTGGCCTCTCCGCTCACAGACACAAGCACTGTCACAACAAATGCAGCAAAATCCACTTCAACAATCACAGCATGCACAAAGCACTGCAGAGATGATGATAGTTTGCAGGCCAGAGATGATGATTGCAAGTCACCATGAGGCCACAGCATCATTTTAATGTGATTGTTGTGTTGATTATATGCCCAGCGGAAAGTATTATGAATGAATGTTAAAATAATGTCTAATTTTTGAAAACACATTGCTACCCCATTATTATGATGGGGGATGAGATGAATGATGGTGATGCTGATGATCATGAAAATGATGTACATGTAAAAAACCCTTTTTCAAAGCATCTAAGCTAAGAAAACATTTCTAGGCTTCATCACTCCTAATTCTCATGTGATGTACTGGTAAATAACCATTTTATGGCATATCCCCGCATAGTTTATTCCCTGGAGGTGTTTGAATAAACATGCACAATTTTATTATATTTTGATTTGTGAATTTACAAGGGATTTTGACTGGTTATTTCCACTCCAGGGTGAAGACCCTGCCAAGATAGCTGAGCATTGACAAAAAAGGCCCCAACCTCTTAGGGCACTGAACCAGATGATGCCAGAGGACAGTTTTTGAAAATGTTTTAATTCTTTTTTTTTATTTCAGTTATCCTTAACAGGTTAACATTACAATCCTACAATGTTCCAAGAAATGCAAAGAAAAAACATCAAAACAGACCAGATGTCATTTGTTCCTTCTAAGAAGGATGAAAAAATCCTCGGCACTGGTGAAAGGCTGTCCTGATTATAAGCTAGTACCTGCATTACAAGAGTGCCCCAAAAACAGCCCCAAACCCCAGTCCCTCTGGAAGCAATTCAGTGCAAATTTAGCAGTGTGGAAGAGCAAGGGTCAAAGGAGAAAAGTTTGCAGAAATTGCATTTCCCAGTGACATCAGTACGAGGACATCCTCATTTATCAATGTGTCATACACACACACACACACACACACACACACACACAAGGAATGGGAAGAAATATTAAAGTAACATTATGCCTGGCTTCCTCAACAATTTGGATATCAGCCAACGTTTGCAGTTTAATGTAGTGACTGTATAATGGAGGTACAATCACCTTGTTGTTACATTTTACCATTTGTTTTGAGAGCTTTTTTTTCCAGGTGAATCCATACACAAGGGTGTAGCGAGCGGTTTAGAAGTGGAGGAACAGAACTGCTGTCGCACTGCTGAAGGGGGCAAGGATGGGGTTAAGAATACAATCTATTTGTAATACACTAGGGGCCCTATATTAAAATTCTACGTGCACGGCCTGAAGGCGCAAGGTTCAAAAGCATCATACTTAATTTCTTAATTAACCTCTTCCTGTGAGGTGGCGTTCAGGAACCAGTCGCGAGAATCCAGCAATGCAGTTGAAGTGATTTTATTAAGCGAGGGGGTAAACCCCCGCAGGGCAGAAGGCAACAGTGCAAAGTCCACAATCCAAAAATCACAATCCAAGGGGCAGAGTCGAAAAACCAGGGCAGCAATAACAGTAATCGTGGTCGGGCAGAAAAAGGGTTCGATAACAGATGCAGACAAAAGTACCAAATCAGAGCCAAAAATCGAAAGTCGGACGGTCCGGTCAGAAAAGCAACACTATGAGTACAAGGCGAAAACAAGAGCAGCACAGGTAAACTAGGGAAACGTTCTGACAGGGATCTGCTTTGAAAAGACTGCTTAAATACACAAAAGGGAAGTCACATGCTATGATTAGGATCAGGTGAAGAGGATCAGACTAATTACGTGGGAGCAAACACGAGGGAGAACCTAGCTACATGAAATAGGCAAAAGCCAAAACGCGGACAGGGATCACGAGACAACCTATGACAAAACATACAGCTCCGGTTAGGGAGTTTTAACGTGCACAGAAAAAAGAAGCAGAACAGAGTAGAGCAGGTGCGGAGGATCCGCTGAATTGCAGCAAAGATTAAGTGAAGGCAAGAGGCGGAGACTAGAACCCCCCCCTACGTAACGCCTCCTGGCGTTTCAACAGGCTGGTCTGAGGTGCGAAGCATGATAGTCCGTGATCAGAGATTTATCGAGGATGTAGCGGGACGGGACCCAGCTGCGGTGCTCCGGACCGTAGCCCTCCCAGTCGACGAGGTACTGGAATCCACGCCCTCGTCGACGGCAGACCAGCATAGCCCTCACAGTGAAAGCCTCGCCTCCGTCGACGATGTGGGTGGGTGGTGGGGGATCAGGACCAGAAGACAGGGGGTGGGTAACAGCAGGCTTAATCTGAGACACGTGAAAAGTTGGGTGAATGCGGCGCATGGAAAGGGGCAGACAGAGGCGAACAGCAGTAGGGCTAAACACTTTTTCGATGGTGAAAGGATCGAGGAACTTGGGAAGAGTTTTCCCCCACTCCCCCTTAAGGGAATGTCCTTAGAGGATAACCACACGCGCTGCCCAGGTCGGTATGATGGAGCGGCGATGCATTTCTTGTCTGCGCGGGCCTTCATACGGGCTACCGACCTGAGCAGCGCCTCCCGAGTGGTCCTCCAAGGCGACGGCAGCGCCGCGCACGGAACCTCAAGGGCAGATGGCACTGCAACCTCCTCCTCCTGGCAGGGAAACAAAAAAGGTAGTTGGTAACCAAGACAAGCTTTAAATGGGGAAAGTCCGGAGGCTGCGGAGGTGTGGCTATTTATGGCGTATTCAGCCCAGGGGAGTTGATGGCTCCAGGAGGGGGGATTCTTTAGGCAAAGGTATCGCAACACAGTCTCTATACATTGGTTGGCCCGCTCGGTCTGGCCGTTGGTTTGTGGGTGGAAACCAGATGACACACTGACAGTTGTACCGAGTGATTTGCAAAAGGATTTCCAGAATTTGGCTGTAAATTGTGGACCGCGATCAGAGGTGATGTCAGTGGGGATACCGTGTAGTCTAATGACGTGTTGGATAATGACAGTGGCGGTTTCTTGGGCGGAAGGGAGCTAAGTGAGGGTAGCAGCCACAGAACTGTAATTACGGATGAACCGTCTGTAAAAATTAGCAAATCCCAGAAAGCATTGTAGTGACTTACGATCTGGGGGTTTGGGCCAGTTGGTGACAGCCTCAATCTTGACCCGGTCCATCTGGATAGTGTCGGGCGAGATGATGTACCCCAGGAAGGAGGTGGTTTGGACAGAGAATTCACACTTCAGCCTTGACGAACAGCCGGTTTTCTAGTAGTCGCTTGAGTACAAGGCGCACATGGTGAACATGGTCTTCCTGTGATTTGGAAAAAATCAAAATATCGTCAAGGTAAACAAATACAAATTTATTAATCATGTCCCTGAGAACATCATTAACCAGATTTTGGAAGACTGCTGGGGCGTTAGTAAGGCCAAAGGGTAAGACCAAATACTCCCAGTAGCCGGTAGGGGTATTAAAAGCAGTCTTCCACTCTTCCCCTTCACGGATACGAAATAAATGATAAGCATTGCATAGATCTAGCTTGGTGAAAATCTTCCCCCCTGGAGGAGATCAAAGGCGGTGTTCATGAGGGGTAAGGGATATCTATTCTTGATGGTGATGTCATTAAGGCCTCGGTAATCGATGCAGGGCCGTAAGGACCCGTCCTTCTTGCCCACAAAAAAAAATCCCGCTCCAGCAGGAGAAGAGGAGGGGCGAATGACTCCTGCTGCGAGCGACTCACTGAGATATTTCTCCATAGCCAGGGTTTCAGGGCGTGACAGTGAAAACAGACGACCTCTAGGGGGCATGGTGCCAGGCTTGAGCTCTATGGCGCAATCATAAGGTCTGTGCGGGGGTAGGCTGGTGGCACGAGCCTTTGAGAACACTTCCTTGAGGTCATGGTACTCAGGGGGAACCTTCTCCAGGTTCGGGATATTTTCAGGAGGGTGAAAGGGAACATGAACCAGAGCGTCATTGAGACAGGTTTGAGCGCAATCAGGACTCCAGCCCTTAATCTCATGCCTTCCCCAGTCGACCTCAGGGAGGTGTTTAGCCATCCAAGGATGCTCGAGGACGACTGGGGCATGTGGAGACTGAATGAGGTAGAGCTTAATAGTCTCCTGATGATTGCCAGAGATACGTAGCTTGATAGGACTGGTGACATGAGTGATATGGCCAATACTTTGGCCGTTGAGTGAGCTGGCAACACGATCAGGGAAGATCTGTTCGATGGGGATGGCCCACTTCCGGGCTATATCCTGATCAATAAAGTTTTCTTCGGCCCCCGAGTCGATCAGGGCGGTGGTCTTCCTTCCTCCCCCAGCCCACTCAAGGGAGACAGGAAAGCAGGTGCGGCTTCTTGAGGAGTGATCCACAAGAGTAACGCCCACTAACGCTCCTCTCCTCGTTAGTGGGCGTTGCCTTTTACTGGGGAACCGGGAGATGTAGTGACCTTCCTTGCCACAGTAAAAACAAGCCCGCTCCCTTCTCCTGCATTCTCTCTCCTCGCTGGTGAGTTTAGTACGGCCCAGCTGCATGGGTTCCGAGTCGAGGGGAGGCTTGGGTTTGTCAGGCTGAGGTAGGGATGGAATAGTCACCGGTGGCTTGGGAGTACTGGCTCTGATGGCGGACCGTCTTCGCTCTTCCAGGCGGGAGTCGGCGCGGATAGCCATTTCGGCGATCCGCTCCAGACTCTCGGCAGGTCACGGGTAGTAGCTCGTCTTTTGATACGCCCCGATAGCCCAAAGATGAAGGCGTCATATAGGGCTCTCTCATGCCACCCGCTGTTAGTGGCTATGGTCTGGAACTCAATGGCGTAATCTGAGACTGAACGACCCCCCTGGCGGATGCGGAGAATCTCCCTCCCAGCCTCGTGCCCATGTCTGGAGCGGTCGAACACCCGCTTCATCTCCTCTCCCAACAGATCAGATGACTGAACACAGGGTAGACCCGCCTCCCAGGCAGATGTAGCCCACTGTTTAGCCCTCCCAGTAAGCTGCGTAATGATGTAAGCTATGCGAGCTTGCTCAGTGGGGAAAGTGGAAGGCTGTAGGCTAAACATTAATTTGCACTGGGTCAGGAAGGCTCGGCAGGATCCCGGGTCACCATCGTACTTCTCGGGGGGAGGTAAATGTGGTTCGTGAAGCGGAACAGGAAGTGCAGAGGCAGGAACAGACACGGGAGTCGACATGGTGGTGGCAGGCTGTTGGGGAGTCCGGGTGGTTTGTGCATTCTGCAAGGAGCGGGTGAGGTCGGCCATCTGGTGCGTCATGGCTTGCATATGCTGCATCTTAGCCTGTAGCTGTCGTTGCTGTAGCTCCAGCTGGGCGCCCTGTTCTTCTACTGCAGCCTGCAGAGGCTGGTTACTCGCTGGTTCCATGCTGGTCAGAATGTACTGTGAGGTGGCGTTCGGGAACCAGTCGCGAGAATCCAGCAATGCAGTTGAAGTGATTTTATTAAGCGAGGGGGTAAACCCCCGCAGGGCAGAAGGCAACAGTACAAAGTCCACAATCCAAAAATCACAATCCAAGGGGCAGAATCCGAGTCGAAAAACCAGGGCAGCAATAACAGTAATTTTGGTTGGGCAGAAAAAGGGTTCGATAACAGATGCAGACAAAAGTACCAAATCAGAGCCAAAAATCGAAAGTCGGATGGTCCAGTCAGAAAAGCAACACTATGAGTACAAGGCAAAAACGAGCAGCACAGGTAAACTAGGGAAACGTTCTGACAGGGATCTGCTGTGAAAAGACTGCTTAAATACACACAAGGGAAGTCACATGCTATGATTAGGATCAGGTGAAGAGGATCAGACTAATTACGTGGGAGCAAACACGAGGGAGAACCTAACTACATGAAATAGGCAAAAGCCAAAATGCAGACAGGGATCACGAGAAAACCTATGACAAAACATACAGCTCCGGTTAGGGAGTTCTAACGTGCACAGATAATAAGAAGCAGAACAGAGTAGAGCAGGTGCGGAGGATCCACTGTATTGCAGCAAAGATTAAGTGAAGGCAAGAGGCGGAGACTAGAACAGGGCGAGTGCTGAGAGCTTGTTAATCAATTAGTAAAGTGCAGCTATACAATCCCTGGTGCTCGTTAGTAAGTTAGTATTACATACAATGTTAGTCTTGGTTAGTATCTTTAACAAAATAACAAACTGTTAGTATTGGTTAGTAAAATAGAAAAGCAAGGCGAAGGAAGCAAACGAGACTAGACGGAATGGTTGGAAACCCAGAAACCATGAAATCACCTAAACATGTGACACGCAGGACTTGGGGACAAGCTGTAGCTCAATACAAGACCAGACAGGGGAGACAAAGTTCAATGCAGGGCATGAGCAAAGACATGGACCGGAATATAACAGAAATATGGGATATGGCAGGGAATACAAAACATGGCAAAAACAAAAACATGGCAATGAATTAGAATAAACAGAACATGAGCAAAAACAGAACAGAACATGGCAGAAACATAACACTTCCTCCTGGGACTTGTTATCGGAGAGATTATAGCCTTGCTCCCATAACAGTTCTCCAAATCCATTCACATTTATGTTTCCTGATTAGCAACTAAGTTTTATTTCCTTCAGTTGCGAGGATCAATTCGTAGAATTACTGTCTGTTGTGCCCCTTTCCTTTGGCACTCCAAGTCCTGGCTTCTTGCCCTTCACCAATTAATCTATTATCCTCAGTCCCTTCACCTGAATATGTGTCACCTGTTTCCTTTTAGTTAGTTAACATTCCCCTTAGTATTGAAAGCTTAGTTGCTCCCCACAGGGGCAGGTAGCCTTAGTCAGTTCCCCTTCTTGTTGTGCACTCCCTTTCAGTTCTCCTATAAGTTTTGTTTTTAATAAAATCCATGTCCCTGCACATGGGTCCTCAGCTCCACTCCTTGCCCTGGTGCCCATGTAACATCTTATCAGATGAAGAGTGAGGGTATAACAAAAATAAATACTGGGTTGTGTTGCTGCAGCAGGACTGGGTCTGGGCTGTAGCAGGACTGTAGCTGGGCTGCAGCGCTGCTGCTGGATCGGAGCCTGGCGTTGGCGCTGCTGCATGGGCTGGCGTTGAGTGTTGACGCTGCAGCATGGGCTGGAGTCGGGCATGTGCACTGCAGCATGGGCCGGAGTCGAGCGTTTGCGCTGCAGCATGGGCCGGAGTTGGCCGTGTGCACTACAGCTGGGCCGGAGTCTGGTGTGTGCGCTGCAGCTGGGCTGCAGGTTTACTTTCGGGGCGAGAGGCTGACTGCTGGAACCGCAGACTTACCTCTGGGGTGACAGGCTGATGGCCAACTGCTGGAGCCGTAGACTTACTGCTAGGGTGACAGACTGACTGCTGGAGCCACAGACACACTGTTAGGTAGAGAGACTTGCTACTGGAATCATAGGTTGGTTGCTGGAGCCACAGACACATTGCTGGAGCAATTAACTGCTGGGCTGACAGACTGCCAGAAGCCATACCACTACTCAATCTGCTCCAGCTGTGTGGCTGAAGCTAAGCAGGCGTGGGCTTGGTTAGTACTTGGATGGGAGACCACCTGGGAAAACCAAGTTGCTGCTAAAAGAGGTGCTGGTGGGCGAGTAGGTTGTGATCTTCCCTCTGGTGGAATAATCCCCAATGCCCTAGTGCAGTGATGGGAACACTGTGATGAAGGAGATGCTGTCTTTCGGATGAGACATTAAACCAAGGTCCTGATTCACTGTGGTCATTAAAGATCTTATGACACCCTTTGATAAGAGTAGGGGCTTCCCCGGTGTCATGGCTAAATTCCCAACCTGGCTCTTTCAACCTGCCACCTAATCATCCCCTGATCTAACTGGCTATGCAATTTGTCCTCTCCCTCTCCCCTCAACCTCCCAGGGCTCCTTCAAAAAAGAGATTTCAATCTCAATGGGACTTCCCTGGTTAAATAAGGCTTAAAAAAAAAAAAAAAAAGAGGCTGCTGCTGAAACTGCAAGATTACTGCTGGGGAGACAGGCTGACAGCTGGCACCACAAGGGGGCAACAGACTAACTGCTGGAGCTGTAGGTCTACTGCTGGAGTGACAGACTGACTGCTAGGGCAACAGACTTGCTCCTGGAGCCGCAGGTTGGTTGCTGGAGCCACAGATTTACTGCTGAGAGGACAAGCTGACTGCTGGATTCGCAGGCTTACTACTGGGATGACAGGCTGATGGCTGGAGCCAAAAAGAGGTAACAGACGGACTGCTGGAGCCATTGGCTTACTGCTGGGTAAACAGACTGACTGCTGGAGCCGCAGACACACTGCTCGGATTACCAGATTTGCTGCTGGAGCCGCAGGTTTACTGCTGGGGCAACAGGCTGACAGCTGGAGCCACAAAGAGGTGATAGACTAACTGCTGGAGCCGTAGACTTACTGCTAGGATGACAGACTGACTGCTGGAGCCACAGACACACTGCTAGGTTCACAGAGTTGCTATAGGTTGCCATAGGTTGGTTGCTGGAGCCACCGACACATTGCTGGAGCAACAGAATTGGTGCTGGTGCCGTAGGTTTACTGCTGGGGCTACAGGCTGACTGCTGGAACTGCAGGCTTACAGCAGGGAAGATTACCTGACGGCTGGAGCCACAAGGGGGGGACAGACTAACTGCTAGACCAGGGAGCACACTGGCCTTCTACTGCCAGGGCGAACTGGCCTTTTTGTGCAAGGGCGAACAGGCCGTCTTGTGCCTGGGCAAGCTGGAGTGAGGCGTAGGAAAGCGCACAAATGCAGGAATTGCACCTGCTGTGCACATAATCGCCCGGCTTCTACAGGTTTAAAAAAACCAGGGTGGGGTGGTGTGAAAGTCCCTGCTGGTCCTCGAGGTGAGGCAGCTTCTGTCATGCCCTGGCACCCTTAGATGTTAAATAGGCACCAGGGCAAGGAGTGTAGCTGTGGACCCCTGTGCAGGGACGTGGATTTTATTAAATAAATTGTGAGGATATGACAAAAATTAATACAAAACTTACATGAGAACTGAAAGGGAGTGCACAACAAAAAGGAGAACCAACTAAGGCTACCTGCCCATGTGGGGAGAAACTAAGCTTTAAATACTAAGGGCAGAGTGCGAATTATGAAATCAGGGCCGTAACTACCATTGAGGACACCAAGGTCATGTCCTCGGTATTTTTTCTCAGTGAAAAGAAGGTGATAACTGCCGACAAATACTCATGGCCGTAACCACCATTGAGGACTCCGAGGTCTGGACCTCGGTTAATTGTCCCTGCATTTTCGTTTTTTTCCCCCACCTATTTTTCCCCTCACTGTGCTCATTTATTCAGCAAATCGTTTGTGTGTGTGTGTGAGAGAGAGAGAAGAGAGAGAGAGAGAGAGATCCCGTATCCTCATAGTGCTTGTGTAGGCTATCACCTCACCGTGCGTTTTAAATACCACGGCTTTCGCTGTGAATGCGCAGCAGTGCAGGTTGAGGTGAACGGATAAACTCATTCGCGAGTCTTGCGAGATAGAGTTCATCATTGTTGTGAAGGGAGACCATATGCTATCCTGAGACTGACCCAAAATGCGCGTAAACACTGGGGCAGACAAAATTGTTATTTTCGGCCGACCAAGAGCAGGCAAAGAGGAGGCAGGGCTGTTTTTTAATGCCGGCTAGAGGAGATTTTCTCCGGGGGTGCATGATAGGCTACTCCGTTTTCAAAGGTGCATAGTAAGGAAGTACATGTACTTTGTTACAGTACTTAAGTAGGCTAGTTTTTTTTTTTTTTTAGGATTTGTACGTTCCTTAAGATTTTTTTAAAACGGGGACTTTTACTCTGCTACATTTAAAAGATAAAAAAGTATACTTTCACTTCGTTACTTTCACACTGGCAACTTAGTTACTTGTTTCACATTAAAATATGAATTTAATTCATCATTTACGGATTATCTAGATTTGGCGTGTTCGAGAAGAACAGCGGTGCTCGGCAGGGTATCATTAGCGCTTTGTGCAGATGTGCCCGCCAGCGGACATGGAGCTGCAAATTTATGCACGCAGTTACAATATTATATCACTAGATGGCACACACAGATCAGTTATTGAATATTACCCAGCAAGCCAAACAAGGTTTAGAATATGGACAAGTTCACTCCAATCCCTGTTTTTCAGGAGTTGCCTGAATAAAACTCCTCAGCATGATGTGCAAACTGCTCAATATACTTGCCCATAGTATCTATCCAGCAGTTAAAAAAATAAATAAAATAAAAAAAATCTCTTGCTACAGAAATAATCGTTGTCCTCTGCAGCAGGCACTTCAGCTACAGTGAGCCAATGGTATCCCAATCAGTAGTTAAGAAAAATCAGTTTTCTGAAACAAATATTCGACATGGTATTGATTCTA
This sequence comes from Gymnothorax javanicus, assembly GCA_029692085.1. Lineage (NCBI taxonomy): Eukaryota > Metazoa > Chordata > Actinopteri > Anguilliformes > Muraenidae > Gymnothorax > Gymnothorax javanicus. The sequence continues at coordinate 59,316,863 of CM056196.1, read as the reverse complement.
TGTAATTCTACTATTAATTATAGTGGTTTTCAAACTGCCAGTAAACTCAAAGATGAAGTATATTAAGGAGAGACTGCCTGTTTGTTTTTTGAATACTGTATTTCATTCACCTGAAAATTGATTAAAGAGCACAAGGAGAGAACAAACAGTGGTTGCTTTTTCTTCTTACTATCGTTTATGAAAAATACTTTGTACTTGTACTTGCACTTGTGATACTTAAGTAAATTTTTTCACAAAATACTTTTGGTACTTAAGTACATTTAATATGAGCTACTTTAGGCCATTTGCTCAAGTAATTTTCTTATAGGTGACTTCATCTTTTACCAAAGTAACTTTCAGTTATGGTACTTCCACTTTTACTGAGTTATTTTTTTCCCAGTACTTTATACACCTCTGCCCATTTTCCACTGTTAGTGAATGAATAATGCAGCTTTCAGAACATTGTTGTAGCAGGATCACGTAAATAATTCCAGGATAACTGTGTTTTTTTTTCCATTGGTTGTTTACCCAAATATCACCCAGATACGATAGTGCTATTATCTTATTGGCTATTGTGTAGCCCCTTTCCTTTTTTTGATTGGCTGGCAGGTGGCAAGCTGCCACCGAGAACTCCAGGGGAGACGTGTTTGATTCCTGCCGGTTCCCACAGTTATAGCGGTGCTGCTGCACATATAGACTAACTGTTGGAAATTGTTTTCGTTTTAATCTCTTTTTTTTTGCGTGAGAAATACTGTGTGGCGTAAGTGCGTGTCATCCGACTGAAATGAGTGACAATCACGCTCATTGCGTGAGACTTCAGAGCCCTGAGAAGGTTAGGTGAGAAATGAAAAAGTTATGCAACACATAAGTCCGTTGCTACAGTCCAACTGTTACCACTCAATGTGTTCCTTAAGAGGTTATTGGAAATAAATGTCTTATTAGCAACAAAACAATGTAGTGGTTGGAGTTTGGGGGGGGTAAGCGCGCATTATTAGATCTCGGTATTTCAAAAATCCTGGTGACGGCCCTGTATGAGAAACAAGTGTCTTGGATGCAAGACAAATTTCAGGAGGAATTCTGATCAATAAAGTAATCAAACAATCAATCAATTATACAGAGACAATCGGGGGGGGGGCAACTTTTTCTCCAGGACATAAAGGGAACCCAGTACAACACAGGCATGTATTTCAATGAACTTAAGTCTTACAATCCTTACAGTATTTTACTTGTTTAACGCAATGTCTGTACTGTAGATAATGCTATGCATAGATAACCTATTACACCAGCTCCAGAGTGAAAATAAAGGGGATGCCCATTATAAAAGCTAAAAAAAGTTGAAAAAAAAGGAAAAGACTAACTAAACCACCACAGTCACACAAAAGGCTATTAAATGAAATAAACTCTATATTCAGTGGTCGAAAGTAACTAAGTATATTTACTCAATAACTGTAATCAAATACAATTTTAAGGAACTTGAGACATTTTCCTTCACATGGTTTCAAATAATTGCTTCAGGCCTAAAGAGGTCAAACTTTCCAATATTACAAAAATGCAAAAAAAATCTGAAAAATTAATCCAAATTTATGTAGCAGAATTTTTTTTTCCTCTTTTATACCCAATCCATCAGCACACAACCTGTCAGATTTATTCTGTGACCCTTTCAAAGCAGTTCAAACCAGCTCCACATCGAAAGCTGCTTTTGCCTTCACTCATTAGTATTAACAATGTTACATTTATTTAATATCAGTTACAGTACAATTTTCTGTAAAACCAGTACTTTAATACCATACTTTTAGTTAAGTAGGATTTTAAATGCAGGACTTTTACCTGCATTTAAATATTTTTACATTATGGTATTGATGTATTGATATTTTTGCTTATGTAAAGGATCTGAGTACTTCTTCCACCACTGTTTATATCAGTGGTTCTCAAACTTGGCCCTGGCACATATGCTGGTTTTTGTTCTGACCACAATTGCAATTGTAGAATTTTAAAAAGCTGTTAATTTGTCTGAAGTAGCTACATTCCGTGTTTAGAGCAGTTACTTACCACCTTAAGCCCCATTTTGATGGACATATCCATTGTGCCAGGAAGAATAAAAACCCTTGAACATATTGTGCCTATTTTTCTATATTGTGGGGATTTTCAGGTAAAAAAACATTTTTAAGCAGATCAAATTAGACTCTGAAAAAAATCTGTAAGATCCTAATTAGGTTACTGATCGCAGGTGTTTTGAGTTCTTTCAAAATAATTAGCCTGAACTTAATAAAATGAACATGACACCAAACAAGTGTGACTCTATTGTTTTCCAGATAAATTGTTAGTTTTTGCAACATGTCCACACTTTCACCAATGAGAAATCTATTGATTGTTTATGTAGATTTAAATGTTTGGTTAAATTGTTTCCCTCTGCAGTTATTCATACTAGTTTCTAATATATCTCAATGTGGAAATGAAATTTTTATTCTTAATGGCATGTATAGATTTGTGACTTAAGAGGATAAATAACTACTCTCAACATAAATGCACCTAATTTAGACAATCAACAGCTTGTTAAAATCCTAAGATTGCCACTGTGGTTGGAACAAAAACCAGCATACACAGTGGGGCGCCAAGACCGAGTTTGAGAACCACTGGTTTATATTGACGTCAAAATGCAACGTTATCTGTACAACTAATCCTCCATTGTCTCACCGCTCATCATGACTGAGCACCAGTGTTAGCTCGCGTTAGATATGACCAGTGGCGCCGTCAGATCTTAAGAAGGCCCTCAGTAACACCTAGTGATGTAGTCAAGACCACCTTAGCCAAGACCAAGACACTACCAAGACCAAAGGGTAGCGAGACCAAGACAAGACCGAGACCAAGAAAAAGACAGACCATTTCGAGACCAAGACCAGAGCAGGACGAGACCGAGACCAAGACCAAAAAAAGTGTTTCACTTCACTGTAAATATGGGCAGTGTTTGGGTGAAAGTAATCGTGTGTAGCAACTGCATAACAGCTATTATTGCCCTTTCAGAGGATTGAGACTTTATAGGCATTTAAATAATTTCCTGTTAGGAATTGGTATGGTTACACAGTCCAAAATCCATTGTTACCATCCCGGAGACATTAAACATTTAAGATTTCCATCCAAAACAAATAGCAGCGGCAGGCCATGAATTCTCATTTTGCCTGCACAAACAAAGCGGAAACAAATGTAATGGGTTTCATTCAGATTTTCGTCATATGGGGGGCCAACTTCACGAAGCTAGAAAACAGAAAGCCTATGAGGAAAGTTCCCTTGCATGAATTTTGGGATCTTCTGAAACCAGAGATAGCCTGCCTTATTTAGCTAATTTTACTCGGCAAGACTGATATCGGCGGTAATAATGACAAACTGGGCAAATAGGAGGCAACCACCAACAATCGACCACCGGCCGTTGTTAGCTATTTTCGTCTGGCTGATGGCTTCGGATAAAGCCATTGAAGACACAAAAGTTCAGAACACTCAACATGACACCAGGACATTTATATGACCCTCAGTAGTTACCCTGCATACATAGTATCCTCAAAACTTCAAAGCCATTCATTTGTAAAACAGCATAAGCTCCTGAATACTGTGACTGAGTAGCAATATGCTTCATCCAGTGAATTCGCTAGGAAATTTACTTAATAAAATGCTAGTGATAACTGACCTCACCTATGACCGTTAACTCAGCTAGAGCTAGCAAGATTAACTGCAGTTAACCAGGGTTAGTCAGCAGATGCTTGCAAACAAGTCCTGAACAGATTATACCGTGCATGCATGTACAACATTTTTACAATAATATACTAAGTATGTACAAGTTGTGTTTGGTCTTGAGACGTTTAGGAGTTTTTTTCTTCACAGAGTTTAAGAGCAGAGCCAGTCTATGTTAGCTAACCTCTCGGCATGTTACCTCTTCAAGTGCCTGGTTAAAGTTGACGTTTTAACGGCCAGGGTTGGGTTCAATTACTTTTTTCATTTACAATTGATTGTAATTGTACAGTAATTACAATTACAATTACTTTCTGGACAGAATGTTCAATTACAATTACTTTTTGATAAAAAATTCAATGAAAATTAAATTACAATTACAAAAGTAATTGATTTCAATTACTGTAATTGTAATTGAAAAAAGTAATTGAACCCAACCCTAGTACCGGCAGTCTCAGTCAGGGCGATTTGACAAAATCTGCACACAGCAGAAACCTTTTTTTTCTTTGTTATTTCGCATATAGATTCTTTGCAATCTGTATAGGAGAATCTTATAATAGATGAATTAGCTTACAATTTTACTGATTCACTGGACTAATTCCTTGTGCATAGGTTGTGACAGAGAGACGGGACAAGAGACTGCACAGGCAGGAAAAATATACATTGTGACATGTTTTTAAAATAGATACCTATTATTGGCTGCATTTCAAGAAGGCTGCGTAGTAATAATGAGGCTGTACCAGGACCAGCAGCATGCCTGGATTTTGAAATCCCCTCAAGACCGTTATGTCGGAGACCAAGACAAGACCAAGACCTGAGAGTGTCGAGACCGAGACAAGACCAAGACCATGTAAAAGTGGTCTCGAGACCAAGACCGGTCTTGAGTACTACAACACTAGTAACACCATCCTTTGCCGCATCAAGTACGACTGATTAACAATCAAACAATTTATTGACTGAACAACCAAGAGCAATGCATGACCAGTAATATTTGAGAAACGCAAATGACAAACCGATTGGCTATGGTAATAAAATTGATGTGACACTGCAAGGATGGCAATAACTGCAAAAAATCCCAAACTTTCACCAACTTTCATCTGTCTTGGATTTTTTCAATTATTCGGATTATTAGTCACTCTTCTGTGCGTTGGGCCGTCGTGCCTCACACCACCCTTCAGTCGCGACTATATTCAGAATATTGAAAAGATTCTTCTAGCTTATTGCTAAACGAGTTTCGCAAGCTAATTTATGCAAATGCGATCCATTTCATAAGCTAACGTAACATAACTTCAGAATTTATTAAGGCATATTCACATTTTACAACGTATTTTATGACCAGAAGAAAACTTTGTGATGGAATGTGAAACATTCAACCGATTCATCCAAGCAACTGTTGCTAATAATACAAAGTAAGCTTAGAGAGGATTATGCAATTAAACACTGAAAGGTGAGGTTACCACCGACGGACCGCCATTGGATAGGACATTTAATATTGATTTATAATTCTTCTTCTTTTCGTGTCTTTGAAGCTGGTTGGCTATATGACATTTTCCCATTTCTTTACACAGTCCTTTGCATTTTTATTGTACACTGCAAGATCCTTTGAGCTGCACTGGTTGGGTAGTAGGGGGCAGACAAGGCAGTGCTGCATTGTATGGTCCTCTTCTCCATATTCACAGCTGATATATTGAAATGCCAAGCCATAGATACACATTAGCGTTCATCCGTAGACACTTGACATAATTCAATTCAGAAACTCTTGAGGGTAAGAAGATAAAGTGCATTTGGACTTATTTAGATAGCTACTTAAATTAGCCTTCACCGTTTCGCGCAACACCTGCGTACATGTGACTCAATTATGGCAGTGGGAGTGACACAGGCAGAAGATACGTTCAGCAAACGTCAAGGTGAAGAAATGGTATAGCCCACTTTAGGGGTGTCTGAAATTGTATTACAAGATTCCTGCAGGCATGAATGTAAGAAATTCATTGTAATATTCATGTAGACTGATAGAATAAGGATAAATGTTTTGAACCCCCTCAACCTGTTGTTTGTACCTCTTTTGGGGGGTTCAAGTCTTAATTAGGGAGGTCAGACCCCCCCCCCCAATCTCCACCGTAATTCGAACCATGACTAAGGGGAATGAAAATGAACTAAAAGGAAACAGGTGACACATATTAAGGTGAAGGGACTGAGGATAATAGATTAATTGGTGAAGGACAGGTAACCAGGACTTGGGAATGCCAAAGGGGAGGGGCATTACACTGTCCATTTCCCCTCAGCTTACTTTATTGTTCAGAATTAACTTCCTGGTGTTAGAAGGTGTTAGAAGGGTGCCAGGAGAGTGATGAAACATGGAGAACCCAAGTGCAGGACGTGGAGTTTATTAAATAAACAAAGTGAATAAAATAACATAAAGACAAAAACTGCAAAGGGGAAAAATCATGAACAAAAAGGGAGTGCTCTCAATGAAAAGGTCTTACACTCTAAGGCAGCATGCCTGTGAATGAGAGAGCTAAGGTATAAACAGGAGAAAACATAATTAGAAACCAGGTGTAATTAATGAGCAGGGGGATAAGTGATTAATAGAAGGCAGGTAGCCAGGGAAAAGGAATGCCTCGAAGGGGGAGGGCATTACAGTATTACACCGCATGTTTCTTGGCTATTTGTGATCTTTTGTTTCCCTGGTTAGTTAGCAGTGAATCAGAAATTGTACATGATAGATCTGACACCAAGCAACTGCACGAAGATTGTAACTTTGCACAATCACACAAGCAAATCATACAGGGACATAGCAAGTACAGTTGATGTCAGTTTTTCAGTCTTAAAAACTGTGGAGGTCATATTTTATATTAACATGCATAAATAAATATGATTCATAATAAAATTATAGTTGAGATTATAAAAAATCCATTATTTAGTACCTTTTTCGATTTTCCGTTTCAATTTATTTGCACAAGGGTGTACTTGCCCCATGCAAGTCAGACTGTGCACGGAGCCTGTTTGAAAACAGCCTTTAATTCCGATTGTTTCATCTTTGATTACAAGAATTAGTTGCGATGAGCACATCAGAAAGCTGTCAAAAGCATTGCGTTTCAAAGCAGAAGTGACTATCACGTCGCGGGTTCGATCCCCGCCTCGTACCAACCGGCAGTGGTCAGCAGCTTTTTCAGAGTAGCGCACAATTGGCCATTGCGCTACAGCAGGGATGCCCACACTTTTTCGGCTTGTGAGCTACTTATAAAATGACAAAGTCAAAATGATCTACCTACTATTAAAAAAAAAACAATGCAAAACATATTCATTTATGAATATACCGAGAATTCTTTATATGCACAAAATATATGTTGGTGTAGCTTGCATAACTGCATGAACCCATATTTCACAATACAACTCTCTACATTTGTTGTCATTACCTTACTCTGATGACTTGCACTGAATGGAATCAGCCAGGGATGCATAGTCCGGACAGTAGCTGCTGATAGCCAGCCTCAAGCACACTTCCAAATGAGCATCAGTCATGGTGGAACGGTACTTGGACTTAATGATCTTCATGTGGGAAAAGGCTGACTCACATAAATAAGTGGAGCCAAATAATGCAGTCAAGGAAGTAGCACATTTCCTCATGTTGGGGTACTTTTCCTCTCTGAGTAAATTCCAGAACTGTCCATGAGCTCTGGACTTCAGCTGAATGTCAGCTTGTAGTGTCAAAATCTCATCCTCCACGCCAGAAGAGTTCAGGTGAAACAGCGTTGAAATTTCTGATGCAAGTGAAACAACCTCAGCATCTTCCTGAAAAGGATAGCACATGAATGTAGCTATTGGCTCGAGTAAAAGAAAGTCTTGAAACCGTTTGTCAAACTCTGACAGACAGTTGTCAATCTGCTCTGTGTAGCGTGCAATGTCAAGTTGCACACATGACTTCCCTTGTGTCTCCAGCTCTGACGCCAGGTTCTGAAAGTTTGCCAAATCATGGCGCTGAAGCTTTGAGGAGAGATGTTGCATTTTTCGTTTGAAAGCAAACATGATCATTTGATCACAGTTTTGTCGGTTTAAATTCAACATGTTTGTCAAATCGGTTAAAAATGCCAAATCTAGCAGCCACTGATGGTCATTTAGTTGGTTGTATTCTGCATGTTTAGCGACACGGAAAAACTCCTTAATCTCCGGACAGAGCTCTCGAAATCTTTGCAGGAATTTCCCTCGACTAAGCCATCTCACGTCAGTGTGCAACAACAACTCAGAGTGGTCACATTCGGCGTTCTCCAGATGCGCACGGAATAGCCGTCTCTGAAGAGATCTGGCGCAAATAGAACAGGCAATCTTCGTTGCCACATCCATTATCTCTTTCATGTTGAGCATTTTTGCGCATAACGCTTGTTGGTGTATTATGCAGTGATAATTGAGAAAGTCTGGGAAAACATCGTCCTCCTTGCACTTGGCAATAAATCCATTCGCACGGCCAACCATTGCGGGTGCTCCGTCAGTGGTGATGGACACCAATTTGCACACTGGGAGCTGGGTTTTTTCAATAAAGTTTTTGAAAGACTGAAATATGTCCTCTCCTCGCGTGTGTTCTTTCATAGGCACTACTGTTAACAGTTCCTCTTTTGCAGTCATATCAGTAAACACCATCCGAATAAAAATGCACAACTGGGCCGTGTCACTCACGTCTGTGGACTCGTCCAACTGCAGTGTGTAATGTGGTAAAAAGCCACTAGATGGCAGTATTGACATTTTTTTTGTTAAGCAATCTAAAGCTAGGTTTGGGCATGTCCCGGGCATGCCTCAGAGGGGGCTGGAAAAGAGTATATAAGGAGAAAAATCGAGAGAGTGTAGTAGTAGGAGAAATTGCAAGGAGAAATTGTGGAAGGATACATTTGACCAGACCTGTCACTCTTTTCAAGACCTGTGAAGCTTTTTGTGGATTTTAGCCTGTGTTGGAACATTTTCCTGTCCCAGGACATTGCAACATAGCAGCCCATCTCAATTACCGAGGGACTGTAACTATTTTTTTTATTATTATTTCAATCTTGGTCAGTAGGGTAGAGAGTAGATTAGTTCTGTTTGTTTAATTAAATCTGTTGAAGTTTAAGAATTTTGTCTGTCATCCCTTGCTGTCCGTGACACCATAACAAATTGGGGCCATAACAAACTGGGGGCTCGTCCGGGATAGACCATTGTGCGAGTCATTTATTGAGAATCTAAAATTTCAAATAGTGAAATTGTTTTTTTGAATTTTCCTAGATATATATTGGCAGATCAACAGCAATGGATGATTTCTTGGCATCACCAACCGTAGAGGTTTTTGAAGTCTTTTAAAAGACAGAACTGCTAGAAATATGCAGACAGTTAGAGCTGACAGATGTAAAAACCAGCCATGCGAAAAGCAAGACTGGCTAGAGAGATTGTTGAATATTACATTGATGAAAAATGTGTTTGCACCAGGAGATCTGGAAACAGTTTCCGTGGAAAATCCAAATGTAGAATTGGAACTTAAATTAAAAATGCTAGAGATTGAAAGGAAGAAAAAGAAAACGAGAGTTTGAGAGAAAGAGAAAAAGAAAGGGAGGAAAAGAAAAAACAAAGAATTTGAGAGAGATAAAGAGAAAAAGAAAGGGAGGAAAAAAGAAAACAAAGGCAGTTTGAGTTAGAAAAATTAGCAAGAGAAGAAAAAAAGAGAGAGAGAAAGAGGAAAGAGCAGAAAGAGAGAGACAGAGACAGAGAGATTTCGATTTAGAAAAAATTAGAGAAGAAAGGCTCCAAATGGAGCTACTAAAAATCAAAATGCAAGCTGAAAACGAATTTCAGGCGAGCCAGGAGGTAAAGCTGGTGCCTCCATTCTCAGAGAAGGAGGTTGATAAGTATTTCCAGTGCTTCGAGAAGGTAGCTAAGAGTTGTCAGTGGCCAAAGGAACACTGGCCTCTGATGTTGCAAACTGTCCTCAAGGGTAAGCTCAACAAGCCTATTCGGCTTTGTCTGCAGATGATTCCTCTGATTATGAGGTTGTCAAAAGGTTATTTTGACAGCTTATGAGTTGGTTCCAGAGGCTTACCGACAGAAATTCAGAGGTCTGAAGAAATCTGACAATCAGACTTATGTTGAATTTGCTAACGAGAAGAAGGTTTGCTTTTGAGCGCTGGTGTACTTCTATGGAGGTCAAAGATGATTTCAACTCACTAAAAGAGATGGTGTTAGTTGAAGAATTCAAGAACTGTGTCAAGGATGATATTAAGACCTACCTTAATGAGAAGCAAGCACTGAATTTGCAATCAGCTGCCAAGTTTGCAGACGAATATGTTCTCACACATAAGTCCAAATTTCAGTCTAGCAGTAACAATAGATGGTCCCAATTTCAGAAGAAAGGTAACGGTGATACCCAAGATTCCTCACCCAAAGACAAAGACAAATCTGGTGATGGTGCTCAGAAATCCAGTCAAAGGTCTGATCAAAGTGTGAAAGCTGACAGTGACAAAAGTGGTCTAGTTTGCAATTATTGCAAGAAATCTGGTCATGTTACAACTAACTGTTGGTTCCTTAAAGCTAAGAAAGAACAAGAAAAGGATACCAAACCCAATGCCTTTGTGAAGACAAGGTTAGAAACCCCTGTAGTAGATGACCGATCTGCTAAATTGCCTGCTCCTTGTGAGGCTAAGAAGCCTGATACTGCTGACTTTGTGAGGGAGGAATTTCTTCCATTTGTGTCAGAGGGATTAGTGGCTCTGAATGAGCATTCTCCTCCTGTCCCCATATATATCCTAAGGATACCGGAGCTTCTCAGTCACTTTTGTTGATGGACTCCTTGGAGTTACGTGATGAGACTGCTTCTGGGGATTTCCTACTTGTACAAGGTATTGAAGGGAGGACTGTATCTGTACCCCTGCGCTCTGTATTCTTGAAGTCAGATTTAGTTACAGGACAGGTAAAGGTGGGACTTATGTCAAGTCTACCTATCAAGGGTGTTTCTGTGTTGCTAGGCAATGACTTGGCTGGGGGCAATGTAGTTCCCCCTGTTCATCTTACTTCACAGCCGAGCACTGAAGATGGCGATGAAGACCCATCTCTGTATCCTTCCTGTGCAGTGACTCGTGCTATGGCCAAGAAGGCTCAAGAAGAAGATGATGTGGTGCCGTCCAGCACCTTGAATAGTCATGACTCAGGTGGTTCGCCTCATGACTCTGTTCAGCCTACTATGGTTTCTCCGTTTGAGGACTTATCAGACACTTTTATCAGTTCTCTATTCAGCCAGCCAGATGGGTCTGGTGGTTCTGATGTGTCTGGAGATTTGTCTCTGTCCAGAAAGCGGTTGATTCAGGAGCAAACCAATGACCCTGAAATTTGTGTGCTAAAGAAGAGAGCCCTTCCTGATGAAGAAATAGACGAGTTCCAGTTGGGTATTATCTCAAGGATGGAGTGTTGATGCGAAGTGGCGCCTCCTGATATCCCTGCCAATGCAGATTGGGCAGTGGTCAAGCAAATTGTTGTTCCGAAGGTCTACAGGAATGAGATCTTAACAATGGCTCATAGTTTGCCTTTTAGGAGGTCATCTTGGTGTTAACAAGACTGTTGACAAGATCATGAAACACTTCTTCTGGCCTGGACTTCGAAAGATGTTTCCAACTTTTGCAAAACCTGTCACACTTGTCAGGTAGTTGGAAAACACCAGTTAGACCCACCTGTAGCTCCATTGCAGCCTATCCCAGCATTTGGGGAGCCCTTCTCCAAGGTCCTTGTTGATTGTGTTGGTCCATTACCCAAGACTAGATCTGGAAATCAGTACTTGTTGACAATCATGTGTGCATCTACCAGATTCCCTGAAGCCATACCTCTACGCAACATCAAGGCAACTACAATTTCGAAGGCTTTGATAAAGTTCTTCACGTTGTTTGGCCTTCCCAGGGAAATTCAGTCAGATCAAGGGAGCAATTTCACTTCCGGATTGTTTCAGCAGGTTTTGTATGAACTAGGTGCGAAGCAGATTCTTTCCAGTGCCTATCATCCAGAGAGTCAGGGTGCCTTAGAGCGGTTTCATTCCACTCTCAAGACAATGATGAGGACTTATTGTTATGACCATGAGAAAGACTGGGATGAAAGTGTTCATTTGCTGTTGTTTGCAGCTAGGGAAGCAGTGCAGGAGTCTACTGGATTCAGTCCGTTTGAGCTAGTGTTTGGCCATGAAGTGAGAGGACCTTTGCTATTGTTGAGTGAACAATGGCAAGAGAAAGAGCCGATATCAGTCTGTTAGACTGTGTTAGCAAGTTCAAGGAAAGACTGCGTGCAGCTTGTGACCTAGCCAAAGAGAACTTGAAATCAAGTCAGGGAAAAATGAAAACTTGGTATGATCATAAGGCTAGAAGCCATGAAGTTTAAACCAGGAGACAAGGTCCTTGTGTTGTTTCCTTGCAGTCCAATCCATTGCAGGCTAGATTTCATGGTCCTTATGAAATTCTGACAAAACTCAATGATCTCAATTACATTGTGAAGACTCCAGATAGGAGAAAGCCAAAACAGTTGTGTCACATTAACATGCTGAAGCCTTATCATGATAGGAATGCTAGGGTTGCAGCTGTCACTTCAGATCCTCCTAGGGCCGAGACTTGTGAAGATGAGGGAGAGTTTCTAGATAATGAACCTAGAATTAAAGCTGAAGTTCTTTCATGTAAATTGTCAAATTCTGAAGTGTTGCAAAATCTTGATGTAAAACTCCAGCACTTAGAACCCTCACAGAAAGATCAGTTTGAGAGGTTGATCAAGAAATATAAAGATCTATTTCCTGATATTCCAAAGAGAGTTTCTATAGCCTCTCATGATGTAGATGTTGGTGATGCCAAACCAATAAAACAGCATCCGTACCGGATGAATCCTGAAAAGAGAAAGATTGCTGAGAAAGAGGTTGAGTACATGTTAGAACATGATATTATCAGACCCTCTAACTCCGATTGGAGTTCACCCTGTGTTCTAGTTCCAAAACCTGATGGAAGTACTAGATACTGTACAGATTATCGCAAAGTCAATGCTGTAACTAGAACTGATGTGTTTCCAATACCTAGGATTGATAATTGTATCGATAGAGTAGGGCAAGCAAAGTTTCTGACCAAGATTGATTTATTGAAGGGTGGGTTATTGGTGTGTGCCTTTAACTGAGAGGGCCAAGAGCATCTCTGCTTTTGCCACACCATCTGGGTTATACCAGTATGAAGTCCTACCCTTTGGCATGAAAAATGCCCCAGCCACGTTCCAAAGGATGATACAGTCTACAATCGCCGGATTGCCACACACGGGTGTGTACATCGACGACCTGATCACATGGAGTGACTCCTGGGAAGAACATCTGAGAGATGTAGAGACGTTGTTCCAGCGCTTGACCCAGGCTAATCTGACTGTTAACCTGAACAAGAGTGACTTTGGTTGTGCTACTGTCACGTATTTTGGCTACGCATAGGCCAGGGTAAGATGGCACCCATAAATGCTAAAGTCCAAGCCATCATGGACTTTCCAGTTCCTGACAACAAAAAAGCTTTTGCGCCGCTTCCTTGGAATGATCGGGTACTACCGCAAGTTCTGCAAAGAACTTTGCTGAGATTGCTCTCAGTCTCACCAACCAACTGAAGAAAGGCGAAAGTTCACTTGGGATGAAGCATGCCAAAGAGCCTTCGATCGCCTGAAGTCTCTGCTGTGTCACTTCCGTGCTCAAATCTCCTGACTTCAACAAACCGTTCTCCATAGCGGTCGATGCTAGCGACCAAGCTTGTGGATCTGTGCTCCTACAGAGAAGTGACTCTGATGACATTGAGCATCCCGTGGCATACTTCTCCAGGAAGTTCAATCGCCACCAAAAAATAACTATTCCACAATTGAGAAGGAGCTGTTGGCTCTGGTTCTATCCTTACAATACTTTTGAGGTTTATGTTTGTACAGGGCAAAAGCCAATGATTGTATATACTGACCACAATCCGTTAATGTTTTTGAGTAAGATGAAAACAAGAATCGGAGATTGTTGAATTGGAGTTTGATTTTACAAGAGTTTGACTTGGAAATTAAGCATGTAAAGGGTGCTGACAATGTAATTGCCGATTGCTTATCCCGTGTTTGAGTATGTGTATATATATCACGTGTTTATTAGCATATTGTATTATATGTATATATATATATATACACAAGTGTCTACTTAACCATTTTTAGTATTGAAAAAGAAAAATTTTGCCTTTATAAGTCAAAATTTTTCCCTTTGGAATGGAGGTGTAATGTGGTAAAAAGCCACTAGATGGCAGTATTGACATTTTTTTTTGTTAAGCAATCTAAAGCTAGGTTTGGGCATGTCCCGGGCATGCCTCAGAGGGGGGCTGGAAAAGAGTTTATATGAGAAAAAATCGAGAGAGTAGTAGTAGGAGAAATTGCAAGGAGAAATTGTGGAAGGATACATTTGACCAGACCTGTCACTCTTTTCAAAACCTGTGAAGCTTTTTGTGGATTTTAGCCTGTGTTGGAGCATTTTCCTGTCCCAGGACATCGCAACATAGCAGCCCATCTCAATTACCGAGGGACTGTAACTATTTTTTTTTATTATTATTTCAATCTTGGTCAGTAGGGTAGAGAGTAGATTAGTTCTGTTTGTTTAATTAAATCTGTTGAAGTTTAAGAATTTTGTCTGTCATCCCTTGCTGTCCGTGACGCCATAACAAATTAGGGCCATAACAAGTGAGAAATACTCGCAATCTGCGATGTCCTTCCGAAGTTGCTGGATGAGATCCTCGGCCATGGCTTCACTGCGGCATGTAACTGTACTTCTTGATAGCTAGAGAGCTTTGATCGAAGAAAGTATTTCTGGTTTGTTTTTAAAGTCTTTTAACAATGAGTCAGCTGCTTCAAGGAATGCCTCTTTTACCATCTCTCAATCTTGGAAGGATTTCTTGTTCTTAACGATGACGTGACTAACCTGGAACGATGCTTCGGTGGCTGCCTTCGCTTTTGAAGATAGCTGTGAGAAAAATGACTGCTGTCCGGATAACTGAGATTTTAGTTCCTTCACCTTTCTTCTTCTCAGCTCGCTTTTCGGAGGGAAGTCAGTGTCGTAGTTTTTATGAACAGTCCGAAAATGCCGCTCCACATTTCCCTTCTTCGGTATAGCGATGGCAGACTGGCAGATGAGGCAAACGCACTTCGAAAATGACATAGTAAAAAAAAAGTCCTCCTCCCACTCTGTATGGAAGTGGTAAGTTTTTGACTTCTTACTTTGTCCAGCTCGCTCACTGATTTTTATATCCTTTAAGTTGAAAAGATATAATTGGAAGTTTTCTCGCTAGCTTGCTAGTGTTTTGCAGCACTTGGCGCCGTTGTATGCATGCGCATGTGCAGTGACTCGTGTCAGAAAACATCTGTCCCGTGGCTGCCCCGTCACGTCAATCAAGTGACAAATTTCATAGTGACTGAGGACGGATGATGGGCTGACGTCTACTTTGTTAATGCCATGCGATCTACCCACACTACCTTTGCGGTCGACAGGTAGATCGCGATCGACGTATTGGGCACCCCTGCTTCCAGGGTTGCAAATTGGGAAGGGACTGCTGGGGAGGGAAAATAATAGTTGCCTTGTTCGTTGCTCAAGCGCCTCCTGTTGGCCAGACAGGCACTCATCAGGAAAATTCTAAGCCTGTTCATGTCCAGGTATCTACCTCCCTCGTTCTGAACTTGCGAAGATTCAACCAATGAGCATATAAGAAGCGGTAGTTGACGGGCGTGTGCTTCGGAGGAGAGCTGCGAACTGTCCTCACTCTCCTGAATTGGCAGCAAGGGGTTGCACACGAGCAGGCCTTGTGCCTTGTACATAGTTCACCGATTGGGTATTCCAGATTCGGGTGGGATTGGAGATGCTAAATTAAAAAAAAAAAAAAAAAAGCTGTCAATTGTAAGTCTAGCCCATCAAAGCTCAGAGAAAATATCCTTATAAACAATTTAACTTTGAACCCCAATATAAACAAATATAAAGGTACAATGAGTTACTCCGGAGACAAAAAGCTACATAAAATGTATGTTATGTTTTTATATTTATTGGCGCAAAGATGTCTTATGAGTATAAAGATTCAATTGCTCCCACCCCCATCTATAAGAGTTCTTTTTTTAAATTCAGGTTCTTTCCTCAAATCAAAACACACTCATGACTCAGCCAAAAAGAACAACAACAAAAAAATAAACTGACAAAGAATAGAAAAACAATAAAAGACACCAAAAAAAGTTGTATGTACATGTAGGGGGGCATGTAAATAGACAAGCATATTCACACATGCATATTTTATATATATATATCGAGGTTAAATTGGGCCGGGGCTGTTCGGGGCTTAGCCCCAGCACATAAGTGTCCAGGTCTCCACAGCATATCAGGTGCAAAGGCTACCTAGGCTGATGAACAATGTTGCCCTACCCCTTTACTCATTTCTGGCGAACAACTGAGCAACAAAAGAAACGCAAGTTAGCTAGTTAGTTAATGTACTCTTACGGTTACTCAGTCAAAGTGACCGCAAAACAAAGAAAAGTTTGCTGAAACGAGTGCAAAAATGCACGCTCGTAATAAATTTGATTTTGTGAAATTATTACGCGGAAACGTATTTTCCAGTCTGCCTTTAATGAACTTGCATTTCTTTTGTTGTTCAGTATATTTTTTCTGAACCTGCTGTCAAATTGAACACGTAAAAACATGCTTATTTCAGGCAATGCAAGTGAAAAAAAATGACGTAAGTAGGGCGGGTACTCCAATATAATGTTCCATCCACTTTTAGAGGCAGTATGAGATCAACGACGGCCAAGATATCTAAATGAACTAGAGTATCTAACACACACTTTGCTGTCAATCCTGGCAGTATATTATGACGGGAATATGACAAAATTACTTTAGAAAGTACTGACATCTTTGGGACAATAAAACTGTCTTGATCATTTTCTCTCTCTCTCCCTCGCTCACGTGCACTAAACACTCTCCTTCTGTCTGTCCCTCGACCCCCTTCTCATAAATGCATCTCCAACTTCTAGGTGTCTTCTTGATTATATAGAATATTCAGGACCTTGTTGCACTTTGTGTAAACAATATTGTTTTAATTCCGGTCCTAAATAGACCTACTTGTAAACTCCTGTGCTGGTGCAAATCTGAGCACCATCACAATTCGCGCACAAAACTTGTGCATATCAGTAGCCTATTCTCCCCATAGATCAGACAACAACGTAACGTCAGTCAGTCAATAAGTCTAGTCATCAGACGAATAGTAACATGAGACATCTAGGCTAGGCAGGTGAATGACACGGTAAGGGCATGAATAACGGGGCACATGATTTGAAAGGGTTTGTTTAACGATCACCAGTTGTTATCAAATTTGCATGGGGGGTTATATTTTCATTACACAGGAGGACAGGGCAAAGTAGCCTTTTTAACACTTAAACATGAGGGGGGTAGGATAGGCTAGTGTTGGTATGCGAACTGGTAAACGCTAGTTGAAATGAGCACTGCTAACTAAATTGTCTAAATTAGTCTAGTCTGAAACTCCTCCATCCAATAAGTTATAAGTTATTCCAAGTTAGGATTGCAATGCATTGTCTCTTTAATTGTGAATAGCAGGGTATGAATTAATGGCTTGATGATGAAGGCTAGATTTAAGAGTCCACGTTACATAACATGCAGCCAGCTAATGAAAAAAAAGATAACATTCATCCATCCATTCATTCATTCAGCTGTGTACAGATTGATTAGCATACCAACAATTTTATAAGATACAGCGCCCTCCATAATTATTGGCACCCCCGGTAAAGATGTGTTAAAAGCCTTAAAATAAATTCAATTTTTATTGCAGAAGCATACTCCTACACTGAAAATTGTAGAAAAATGTAACCTTCAACTCCAGAGAATTTTAAGGGAAAAAAAAATCCCTGACTAAGAAATAACTATTTTTCATAAAATCACCTGTTCCACAATTATTGGCACCCCTAACAATTCCTAGGAAATAAATGTAATTGAAGTATTTCTGTCATTTCTACAGTAGTTTACAAAGTTGATTAGAGTATCTAGGAGCATTTAATTAGTAATTCATCACTTCCTGTTTCCCTGGGGTATAAATATGACGTGACACAGAGGCCATTTCTCTTATCCACTCTTCAACATGGGAAAGACAAAGGAACACACCATTCAAGTAAGGCAGATGTGTGTTGACCTTCACAAGTCAGGCAATGGCTACAAGAAAATAGCCACTCGCCTGCACCTGCCCATATCTACTGTCAGAGGAATCATTAAGAAGTTTAAAACAACTGGAACAGTGGTAAACAAGCCTGGACGAGGACGCAAGGTTATTTTGCCACCACGCACAGTGAGGAGGATGGTAAGAGAAATAAAAAAATCTCTAAAGCTCACTGTTAAAGAATTGCAACAAATGGTAGCATCTTGGGGTCACAAAGTCTCCAAAACAACCATCAGGCGCTATCTTCATGCCAACAAGCTGTTTGGGGAGGCATGCACGGAAAAACCTTTTATCACTCCCACAATCATAAACGCAAACATCTGGAGTTCGCTAAGCGGTACTGGGACTTCAACTGGGACCGTGTGCTTTGGTCATATGAGACCAAGATAGAGCTTTTTTGCAACAAACACTCTAAGTGGGTCTGGCGGAACACAAAAGATGAGTATGCAGAAAAGCACCTCATGCCCACTGTGAAGTATGGGGGAGGATCAGTGATGCTGTGGGCCTGTTTCTCTTCCAGAGGCCCTGAGAACCTTGTTAGGGTGCATGGCATCATGAACGCTTTGAAATACCAGGACATTTTAAATCAAAATCTGGTGGCCTCTGCCCGAAAGCTGAAGATGGGTTGTCACTGGGTCTTTCAGCAAGATAATGACCCTAAACATGAGGCCAAATCTACGCAGAAATGGTTCACCAGACACAGAATCAAGCTCCTTCCATGGCCATCTCAGTCCCCAGACCTCAACCCCATCGAAAACCTTTGGAGTGAGCTGAAGAGGAGAGTGCAGAGGAGAGAACCCAGGTCGCTGGATGATTTAGAGAGATTGTGCAAAGAGGAATGGTCAAAGATCCCTCTTTCTGTATTCTCCCATCTTGTGAAACATTATAGGAGAAGATTAGGTGCTGTTTTGTTGGCAAAAGGGGGTTGTACAAAGTATTAACATCAGGGGTGCTAATAATTGTTGCACACATGATTTGATGTAAAAGAATTATTTCTTAATGTGGGATTTTTTTCCCATTGAATAAATGCACTTGAATTAAAGGTTGGATTTTCCTCTTTTTTTCATTGTGGTCCTATATTATTTAGAAAAAAACTGAATTTATTAGAAGCTAAAGAACACATCTTAACCAGGGGTGCCAATAATTATGGAGGGCAGTGTATTACTTTCTTACATAGGGTGAATAGTGAATAAAGTATTGACATTTATTTTTATTTTAAAATTTCAGGGAGAAAGATTTAAAATGAGTGGAGCCAAAAGGAGGAAGCTTACAGATTTCTTCAAAAGGTGAGAAGCAACCAGGCCTATTCCAGACATCAATTAAAACTAATTATGCTAGGCTTATGTGTAGATTCCGCTGTAACTTCTGAAAGCTCATTTAAGGCTATTTTGCGTAAATAGATAGTGTGACTTGTTGCTATAGATATATCCAGAAAGTGTCAGCGGCGTGCCTTAAGTGTTGTCTCTTCTTCCCATGAACTCTATTCATGGTTATCACAGAGTTGAGCAGAACAGGGGTGAGGAGGAAAGCATTGCTGAGACTGGACAGGGCAGAGGAGCGGAGAACACTGAGCAGGGCAGAGGAGCGGAGAACACTGAGCTGGGCAGAGGAGCGGAGGACACTGAGCAGGGCAGAGGAGCGGAGGACACTGAGCAGGGCAGAGGGGCAGAGGACACTGAGCAGGGCAGAGGAGCCTAGAACACTGAGCAGGGCAGAGGAGCGGAGAACACTGAGCAGGGCAGAGGAGCGGAGGACACTAAGCAGGGCAGAGGAGCGGAGAACACTGAGCAGGGCAGAGGAGCGGAGAACACTGAGCAGGGCAGAGGAGCGGAGGACACTGAGCAGGGCAGAGGAGCGGAGGACACTGAGCAGGGCAGAGGAGCGGAGGACACTGAGCAGGGCAGAGGAGCGGAGAACACTGAGCAGGGCAGAGGAGCGGAGGACACTAATCAGGGAGGGACAGATGCTGAGGCTGCAGATGCAACTGAGAACCTTCCTGACTGCTGGAAAAGACAGCAGTATGATTATTTCAAAAAGACCTACCCATTTCTTGTGGTAAAAAATAAAAAATTGGGATGCAAAACATGAAGGACAGCATCATCACTTGGGGCTGAAAGAACAGGGAAGCTAAGATATACATTTTCCAGTGAGTGGCAGAATTGCATGGTAGGCCTATATGGCAGTAGCACAGAGAAGCAAATGAAATCTCTTAAGAAAAAAAAAATGAACATAGTGCTTCCCAAAGTCACAAAATAGCTGGGAATATATTGAAAAAACAACGTGAACTGGCTTTACAATCAGGGTTTTTTAAAACACAGTCTGAAATTTTAGCATCAACTCACAATGTCTTCAGGACAGCATACTATTTAGTGAAAAATAACCGCCCTTACTCCAATCACCCTAATCTAATAGAGCTGCAAATGATGAATGGTGCAAATGTTAGCCGTGTCTTCCATTCCAAAGTCACATGTGCAGACATTGTGCATTTCATATCTGTAGAAGTGGGACAGGCATTGTTGACCAGTATTAAACAGACCCAGCCGAAGCTCACAATTATTGTGGATGAAAGCACCTCATTAAGCAAGAAATCTTGCCTGTCTACCTTAGAACATCTGTTTGTGATTCTGAGCCATTGACTTTCTTCTTAGACTTAGTTGAATTAGAAAGTATAACAGCAGATGGAATCACTACTGAGTTACTACTAAAACATGGTCTCGATGATGCTTTTCTTAAAGAATGTCTGCTGGGATTCTGTTCAGATGGCGCCGCTGTAATGGTCGGCAAAAAGAATGGTCTCCCAGGTCTCATAGGTTGGCACTGTCTAAACCATAGGTTGGAGTTGTTAGTGTCAGATGCTGTCAGGCAATGTATAGAAACAAACCACTTTACATCTTTCCTTGACAAGTTGTACTCCCTGTACAATCAGTCACCAAAGAACCTGAGGGAACTTGATGATGCTGTTTCTGAGGTAGGCTTGTGTTCGAGATGGATTGGTCGAGTCTTAGGGATAAGGTGGGTGGCTTCATCATTCAGAACAGTGAAAGCTGTTTGGAGTATGTATGCTGCTCTCCACAGTCATCTCACAGCTGCAGGGAGAGACAGCAGAGCATCTAGTGAAAGAAGCATGTATGAGGGCCTAGCAGGAAAACTGAATTTGGTTACCTTTGTAGAGAACTTGGGACTTATGATGGATGCATTAGAGGAACTGAAAGACCTGTCTGAGGCCCTCCAGTGCAGAGACATTAGACTGTCTCATGCTGTGACACTTATTAAGAGACAGGTGGAGGTGTTCACCTCTATGGAACAGGACCCAAAAAGAGGCCCAGTTTACAAACGGGCATGTGAAGCAGAGCAGCTAGGGTCTTTTAATGACATAGACCTGCATGATGACAGGGGTCAAAAGTTAATTGAACCCAAAAAGTTTTATGAAGCCTTATCCAAAAGCATGACTGACAGAATGGTGACGAATGAGGAGGAGTCACTATTTAACAAGGTGAACATTTTAGACCACAAAACATGGCCAAGCCCACTACCTGTCATGTATGGTGAACAAGAATTGAGGGAGCTCTGTGACCTTCTCAAGGTTGGTTTCACTGGAGTGAAACAGGCCTACAGAGACTTCAAAGACAACCAAGACTCAATGCATAAGCCCCTTCTCACCCTCAAACATGCTATTCATACAATAGCTGTCAGCAGTGTAGAGTGTGAGAGGGGATTTTCTGAGATGAATCAGGTTGTGACTCCATTGAGGTCTACATTGAGTGTCATAAATGTATCAGCTCTCATGTTTATTAAAATGGTTGGCCCTCCTCTGAGATCTTGGGACCCCATGCGGTTTGTGAGAAAGTGGGTGGCAACCAGGAGGTCAGCTGATCACCTAGCCTGCAGAAAAGGGCAGAGTAATGATGAGGTGGGGTCTCCATATCAGGCAAAGTAGTTTTAGTGTACAAAAGTACATAAATGCAATAGAAAATGCGTTGCCATTACCATTGCCTATGATAATTGTTTGAATGGTCATATTACTGTTGATTGTTATTGTTTCTGACAGTGTACCTAAAAGGCATTTGTTTCTGTCTCGAAAAATAAACCAGCTCTTAATGTGATCTTATCTGCCTCTATAAAACACCCAAGAGAGAAAATGATAAGAATGGATCAAAGGGATCAAAAGCACGTTCAAAAATGTATGGCTGTGTCCGAAATCACTCACTACTCACTATATAGTGCACTCTGTAGTGGGTTCGCCATTTTATAGTGCTGTCTGAATTGTTTGTAAGAAGTTTTATCCTCTATATAGTGAACTCATTGCATCCCATAATCCACCGCGAAATGTAGTGAACATCCGATGGTCACTAACCCAGCTATACGTCCCATCATGCACAGCACACAAACCGAAAAGCTCCGAAAGAGCTGCATTAAGTCAACAGAGTTCGGTTTATTTTGTGAAAACAAGCACGAGACCTTAATTCAACTTCAGGCGTGAAAATGTTTTTTTTTTTGTTTTTTATCGGAAACCATACCTGCAAACTTTTGAAAGTGAAAAACCATAATCCTAATAATCCTAGCATGCAATCGCGCCCTCCTGTAGGTGGGGGTACTGGGAACCTCCCCCGGGAAAACATTTGAAAAAATAGCTGCTAAATACTGCATATCCAGCTCTTTGAGGCAGAAATTTGACTAAACAATTCAGCTTCAATTTGACACTTTTGTACACAGAAATCCTAGAAAGTAGAATTTTCATAGCCCAGGTAACATGCCCGTGATTACTGTGATGAATACTGTTATTTAGTTATGTCCAAACCCCTTTAGTACAGTCAGTGAAAGGATCAAGAAAAACAAATTCACAACAATTAGACAGATGGGTCATATTTAATGGAAACTGGGTAACTAAATCTGAGAATGTGTCTTCAGTATGCAACAAGTTTGCAACTTATTCCACTGACCAAACAAAAGATATCTGAAGCATCTGTTAATTAAATACATCATCATTATACATCACATTCAACTAAAGTAATCAACTAGTATCAAAATATATTTGCCACAGTGTTACTGGTAAGTAACTTCAATTATGATCAAGACGTATCAACATTAATTTGCGACAGTGTTACTAGTAAGTAACTTCAATAACGATCAACTGGTATCAACATAAATTTGTCAGTGTCACTGGCAAGTAACTTCCACAAAGATCAACTGGAATCAAAATAAATTGTCAAAGTGTTACTGATAAGTAACGTCAATAATGATGCAGTTACTGTCCCCTATTTTCCATTGTGCAGCGGTTCCGATTTTAGCCGAGAATGGTTCCAATTGAAACGCCTCGGCCAATTCCGTGATTCCTCATAATCTTCATAACCAGCGAGGTGTGCCAATTGTTTACGCAAACGAACCAACGGATTCTCTGCGATTGTAATAAAATGGCCATCTTTGGTAAATATAAACTAGCGTTGAAGAGACGGGAATAAACGAACATGTTTCATGTTTTATTTTATAATTATGTTTTAAAGGGGCAAAAAGCGAAATCGTTTCACCACTAGGTTTGCTGTTGTGCACTGCCTGCAGACCAAAACAAAGTGTGTCATGAGCCACGCCTCCCTCAACCTCTGCTATTCAACAGAATGACGGGCCAGTTTAAGTTTCCGCGGCGTTACCACTCAAGTACATCGAATCTGAAATGCTCACGAAACTGCAGATTTGCGCTAATTGCAAATGTTAGCTGGCTGACGGGCTACTCACCTAACACAACCGTAAAACCTGGCCCATTGCTGGGACCGAGCTGCTAACAACTCAAGCTCCGGACATTAACCCATGCTACGATAATAACATTAAATTTAATTGAATCGCCATAGTGACATGTGCCTAACGTTACTGTAACACTAATTAAAGCAGACATTTCACTTTATGTTGTTACTTACCTGTCCAGGAGAAGAAGAGCTTGCTCCGAGTCAAACTGTAGCCCCTTTAGCTCTTGCAGTGCTCTCCACCTTGGAAATGCAAGGCCAATATTAATCCGGGTTCTGTCCCTTTCTTTATCCGACAACTTCTTCGCCAACGACCGTTGTTTATTTAGAAGTAATTTCGGATCCTGGGGCCTATTCCACAAAAGTAGGATCCTGAGATCCAGGATCAATGACATATCCAGCATTACCAAATCCCAAACAGAGTGCAGCTGGCTTAATTAGTTCCACGAAGGCAGAACCAGGAGCAGGAGGATCTGCTAATTCAAGCCAGCTGCAGCTAATCCTGTTGAGTGCGCGCACAGGTCCACCTTAAATAGACCCAGAGATCGAGCACAGAATCGTTGATGATAACCACGGAGACAACTCACACGCGAGCACTGGCGTTTACACCGAGCGAGCAACAACTTTTATTAGAGGCGTATGAGGACTATAGTTTCATGATTTAAAAAAAACGGAAGCACGGCAGCTGCGAAAAAACAGAGGGAGGAAGGGTGGCAAGCTGTCGCCGACCGACTCAACGCGTAAGTAGTCATCATGCACACACATTCATACCAACCACTGCTCCACTGAAACTGTCATTATTTGGCGATTCAAGGTCTTGAAGTAATGTGAAAAACAGTCGTAACGTTCCACTAATGTCAATGTGCTGAAATAGCAATTGATTTGTGCATGCAATTTAAATTACAAACTTTATCTTGCCTGTCTCATTTTATCTACAAGTCGTTCAGTCAATTGGTGCATGCCAAATTGCAATGTTTAAATATTTAAGGCGAGAAAATATCACATTGACTGACTGCTGTATAATTATGTTCATGTCTCTCCATTTATCCCTCATTATTCACACAGATCAAACACGACAGGACAAAAACGGACATGGCAGCAATGCAAGATAAAGTACAAGAACATCCTGGGGACTGGTAAGTGGCTTGACAAATCTTTATATTTATTTCACAACCTTTTCCCTCAGATCGATCCTGAGATAAAACCTTATTCACAATGTGGCTGAGCAAACCTAATCACATAACTGTACCTAGGGAGGAAAATGTTATCTGGTGTATACAAAACATCAAACATGTATGCAGTCTATGGTCAAGTGCATGTGATCTATACGTGAGTGTCTAATCACCCATTGTACTGTCTGAACTGATTGAAGCATGTAGAAAGAGGAGCAGAATGGGGATGACAGGCGGTGGCTCACCAGAAGCTGAGTACACCCCAGCAGAGGAGAGGATCCTGGCATTAAATAAAGGACTTCCTGTGGTGAAGGGGGTCCCTTGGGGACAAGCATTGACTCCTGTCCCTCCGAACACATCACCCACCTCATACAAGGTACATTGCTCTATTACCAGTATGTATGGAACACAATCAGACGTTCACATGAATTAATGTGGACAAGTCTGACTCCGGCTTGCCTTGCAGTGTCTGGTAATACCATCATGCTGTTGGATCCACCAGTGCCAGACCCACAAGCACCAGCAGCACTTGATCCAGTGGGTACCGGTCATTAAAGCAGTGTTTTCCTACCTTTTTTATATATCCAAGGCACATAAAGGATAAGACAAAATCACAAGGCACACCTAGCGTCTAATGGGACAGCATTTGAAAAACAATGGACCTGATGACCTGCTTCTTTGACTGAGGGAGAGTCAGGGCCCCAGTAATGCAGCAGACCCCTATGTGGCAGCAGAAGCAGCATAAACCACTGCAGAGGAGGATGAGGAGACCCTGTCTGTGGACTCTAGGAGGCCTGAGGTATAATATCAAGTTTGTACAGTATGTATTCAGTCTATTGGTGAGAAGTCAGGGTGTGATGCTCACACTAAATATTTCTGACAGGATCCAGATGCAAAGCAGACGAGAGGCCTGTTTCCCAAACTGGTGAGAATTACTAGAACAACCTCCCAATTATGCACAATCCCTGCTGTGGTAACTTTGGTTTTTCACAGAACTCACATACTGTCAGAGAGCTCTATGCCAAAAATCTAAAGCATCAAATAGAACTGGCTCAGGTCCAGACTCCATATTACATGCAAAAAATGTGCAATCTGTATCTGGACTCCAAAATAAAAAGGGCAAAATTGAAGATCCTGGACCTGAAGAGACAGAAAATGGAAAGGGAGGTAAGTTATGCCCTAAATTGGAAGACCTTTAATGCATACAATATGCTCACAGTATTTCAATGCAACATTGCTCTCTCCCCCAGCTCAAAGACCCATGAAGGGGTGTGGTGGGTTTGTGTGTGGTGTGTGCTTTTGTTGTTTTGTTTTTTTTTAAGTTGATGAGGTAATTGAGACGTGTGTTCTGCATTAAGTAGTGATGCAGTGACTTAATAAGAGGGCCCAAACAAGTGTGTTCCTCCTCTCAGAATGACGCGCCCTTTCTTGGAGGATGAGCTGTTTGATGAGGAAGCACGCACTGTAAGAAGAGCCTTCCAGAGAGAGCGAGTTTTCAAGGACAGAGCAAACCCATTAGCCTACAGTGAGAGGCATTTGTACGAACGGTACCGTTTCTCTGGGGCTGGTATCCGTTTCCTGTGCAGACTGCTGGAGCCCAGGATCAAGCACCCCACTGAACGCAGTCATGCCCTGACCGCCTTGCGATTTCTTGCCCGTGGAGGTTTTCTATATTCTGTGGGAGATGCAGAAAACCTTGGTAAGGCCACAGTATGCCGCACGGTCAGGGCAGTGTGTCTGGCCCTGAAGTCTGTGGCACACATTTTCATAACTTTTCCAGGCCATAGACGACTGTGCTTCATCAAAGAGGACTTCTACAGGATTGCAGGTAACAGGACGTGCACTTAAGAAACGTTACCTTTTTTTTAACACTCAGTACCACACTCATTTCTTTGTGTTCCAGGCTTCCCAAATGTCATCGGTGCTGTGTACTGCACCCACAGCCGTATTAAGAGGCCTTCGGAAAATGAAGCGGATTACTATAATTTCAAACAGTTCCACAGCCTCAATGTTCAGGTACATGACCTTTATTCAATTCAGTTGACTTTGAATCCCCAAAGGGTAATTCAACAGTCTAATTTGCGTCCAAGTTCTGGATGTTGTGCAATACATTGCATGTGATGTGCGTTAGTTTCGATTTTAATGGGCCACCCTGTATTTCAGATGATTTGTAATGCAGACCACATAATCACCAACATTGAGGCAAGGTGGCCTGGCTCTGTCCATGATGCCCGTGTCATCCGGTCCAGTCCCGTTTACAGGCGTCTAGCACAAGGTCAGCCACAACCTCCATGAACACTCATTATCGTGGCTATGTTTAGAGTGTCGCAGTGCATATGAGTTTGACCCCCTCAGTCTGTGTTCAGGTGAATTTGCAGGTATCTTGCTGGGGGACAGGGGCTATGCCTGTGAGCCCTTCCTCCTCACCCCTTTCACTGACCTGACACCAGCGCAGGAGGCATACAACCATGCCCATTCCAGCACCAGGAGCCGGATTGAACAGACCTTCGGGCTCCTGAAGGAAAGATTTAGGTGTCTGCACCACTTGAGGGTCAGTCCACAAAGGGCCTGCGACATCACAGTAGCCTGTGCTGTCCTACATAATGTTGCCTGCATGAGGAGGGAGAGGGAACCCAGAGTGCGCTTGGAGGATGAGGTGCCCTGGCCCACTCTTCCCCTTAACCCAGCACAATGGCAGGCTGGTTAGAGAGCAGTATGTCCGCAACTATTTCAGTTAATTTGTCTTGTGCTTGGTGTAACCCATCTTAAAGTTTGGTTACTAGGACCATTAATTTAGTAATGGTCAGTGCCCAATAAATAGATAAATATATAAATATGAATGCATAGAATAAATATGTCTTAAATAGAAATAACAAGAAGCTGAGTTTACAAGATTATATTTATTTTCTTTTCATCATCTTCTTGATCTGGCTGAAAGTGAATGTACTCTCAAAGACTTCTATTTTGATGTATAGTAATCTCTTAGGTGACGGGGTTGTTTTTTTTTTTTTTTAGACTTCACTTGAACGACTTGAAATCACTTGAATGAACGCTATTCATCTCTGTCCTGTACAAATACTCGTAAAACTTAAAATCACTTTTCTCTTCAAAGCCCTTTTTATCGAATCATCTTTTTTCCATTCTACATCTTTTTTCACCCCTTTTCTGAAGCTAGAAGACCCTTGTGTTTGGGTATAATTTGAACTCCGGTGAGTGAACTATTTCGCTGGCATCCGCTGGCAAGTATCAGCACTGTTGGTTTCTAGTTCATTAGTTTGAATGGGATAACTAGCAACCGAGGGTAACTGAGCGAACTATTTAAAAACCAATCGGAGATTGACTTTTAGTGTACTGTTTTCCAAATATTGTTATTGAATTAGTATTGCATTTATGTATGTTATTGGAGAAGATAAGTGTTATTATTGAATAAATCGAATTATACGTATGATTTTAACCGTTGATGGTAACAAACTCCTAGTTAGGAGACGTTAAAAAATAGAATGTTTTGAGGTGCGCACACAGTAGCCTGTGTGTGTGAGTGAGAACGGCACCTCTTCTCTCTCACTACCAATGACGCTAACGTCGTAGTTTGTGCCAGATCTAATTGACTCAGTATTGTTTAATCATGGTTTCAAGTAACCTCCCTTACTTGTATATATTTATTTGGTTACAGTAATTATACTGAACCCCTGTATATATTTTAGAATTGGAACATGATGTCTCATAACTTTGATAACTTTGATATTTGATATTAGATATTGATTATTCTCAAACTGCTGTATGCAGATTGGTTTCTTTTTTTTTTTTTTTTTTAAATGTACTCTGGATTTTGGATTCCATTGGATGGCGAGTCAGTCCCCTTGGATCCCGATCGAACTGTTCTGCCCATACTCAACCCCCTTGGACCAACCCTTGTTCTGTTCCCTGGACACAGATAAGCCTTCACACATACACTGATATTACACCTTACATACCTGGGTAACGGATTATTTCTTTTCTGTGAAACATTTTATTTGAAACTTTGCTTTTATTTGATACTTTGGGGTGTTTTTTATTTTATTTATGTATTTATTTATTGGTATTTATTATTCTTGATATTTATAAATATTGATTGAATATTCTCTGTATCCCGAGAAAGGAAATATTTCCAGAATATTATTAATAAATGTCCATCGTTTTCTTCTACACTTAATCAGTGTCTTTGTCAACTTACTCCCCCTCTTAATGCCAAACCTAGAACTGGCCTAAACCTTAACCATAATTGAAGAAACAATTCCTTCTACTTAAAGGTTAATTTTGTCAGGTAGAGCAGAGGGGTGCTACATTGGCAACGGAGAGAAATGAGTAATGGCTTCCTTTTCTATTTTTTGTTTTTTCCTTGCACTTGGACGAGGCTACTTGGTAGACTCAACCTTTATAAATGACCTCCCATAGGGTTCTATTTTAATGTTGGCATACCTGACTGTAAGGGTTCTGCCAATTGGACTGACTAACAGTTATGTGCATGCAACCTATTGTCAATGTGTTTGCATATCCACGGGTGTGGCTGTCATAATGCACTCCATATGCATTATGGATTTGTCTCTTGGCTGGATTGCATATCTGCACTTCTGCATTTAACCTATTGTATAGTTCAGCTTGATTTCAGCGGTTTCTACGTTCAACATTTTGACACTTGCAAGTTACTCTTTACTCTTGATCAATAAAACAATGTGATTTACACGAAGTGATTTTACTCTTGATCAAATTTACCCTCAATAAAAAATGTGATTTACTCTTGATCGATAAACATGTGACTCCGTGTGCATTTGCTTTTATAGTGGTGATTTGGTAGCTTATGGGGTTTCATGACTGATCTCCCTAGCCTAGGGAGCTTAGCTGCTGCTGAGCCAGCTCTGGAGCTGGCTAGCTCCACAGACCTTGTCACCATGGTAACTAACACCATGGCTTAGCCCACAGGTTTTGTGGAACAGATTCAGAGCTAAATAACAGGCTTAGCCCGGTCTAGTCCTAGGCTAATCCCTTATCCTGCTTTCGTGGAATAGGCCCCTGCTTGTCTTCAGGTGAACGTTTCGTTCCGCTGTCCGCCATTTCGCTTTTTAAAAAAATATGCGCTGCCACTGCTTACTGGCTATATGAACGCATTCTCGGGAAGGAGGAGGCGGCGATTCACATGAACACGCAGCCGGACCGGGCTTGTAAACAAGGGGCTGGAGATCAACACGGAGAGCGGGTGTGTGACGTCCTGCTATACTCCAGATGAAATTACACCTCTCGTTCTTCACATAGCGATTTTTAATTCCATTAATCTAGGAATGATGCATTTCCGCTTATTGCCCCTTTTAATACTAGTTGTTATTTTCCGAAAAACCGGAATTTGTTTTTGTTCAGCCGTAAACCGGACTGTGCTTTTGAAAACCCTAACCATTACAGGCAAACCGTACTTGTTGGCAGGTATGGGAAACCAACCAGCGCAGGAGACCCGTTTGTTGACACAGGATATTTCATTAAGGCCAGAGCAATGTAACATAATGTAAAAATGAGAGAGATTTCAAACAGACATTTAGGCACAATCAAAATGAATAATGATGAGTAAGAGGACAATAGAAATTTAAAATTTAAGGCAAGTTTTATTATTTAAACCATAACGGTAAACACAAACATGGCGGGAAATATATTAGTTTATCACAAAAATACGTACAAATCCTTCAGCTGAAGTTGAACAGGTAGGATTCAATTTTGCGATAGCAAGGACGCTATTGACCGCCATGACAAAACGAGCTGGGTAGTGTCCGAAAGCGTTTCCCCTCTCTGCCAATGAGCTCACTATATAATCACCAACATAGTGAGTCCCCTTATAGTGAGTAGGAAATAGTGAATGAGTGAGTGATTTTGGACATAGCCTATGTCACACCAGGGCAGCTACAAGACCAATGTACGCCCCCTGGGGTCAGAGCCCACCCACATAGAAAATCCCAATTTATATATATATAATTCCAAAATAGTTGGGACAAAATGTAAATTGTGAATAAAATCAAAATGCTGTGAGGTATCGTTCAGGAACCAGTCACGAGAACCAAGCAGTGCAGTAAAACTGGATTTTATTAAGGAAGGGGGGGGAACCCCCGCAGAGCAGGAGGCAACAGTACAGAGTCCACAATCCAAAAATCAAAATCCAGAGGGCAAAATCCGAGTCGTTACCAGGGCAGCAATCACAGTACTCGTAGTCGGGCAAAAAAAGGGTTTGATACACAGATACAGACAGTAATCCAAAACAGAGCCAAAATCGCAAAACAGGGACGGTCCAGTCAGAAGCGTAGCATAAGGGAAACGTTCTGACAGGGAACTGCTGTGAAAAGACTGCTTAAATACACACAAGGGAAGATACATGCTATGATTGGGAACAGATGAAGTGGATCAGACTAATTAACAAGGGAGCAAACACGAGGGAGAACCTAACCACATGAAATTGGCAAAAGCCAAAACGTGGACGGGGATCATGAGACAGCCTATTGACGAACACACAGCTCCGGTTAGGGAGTTCTAACGTGCACAGATAATGAGAGGCAGAACAGAGTTAAACAGGTGCGGAGGATCCGCTGAAACGCAGCCAAGTAGATTGAGTGAAGAAAAGAGGCGGAGACTAGAATAGGGCGAGTGCTGAGAGCTTGTTTATCAATTAGTAAAGTGCAGCTATACAATCCTAGTGCTCGTTAGTAAGTTAGTACTATATACAATGTTAGTTAGAGTTAGTAGGTTTAACTAAAACAACAAACTGTTAGTATTGTTAGTAAAGACAGATCAGCAAGGCGAAGGAAGCAAACGAGATTAGAAGGTATGATTGGAAACCCAGAAACCATGAAATCACCTGAAAGTGTGGCACACAATACTGGGGGAAATAAGCTGTCACATAACACCAGACTAGACAGGGGAGACAAAGTGCAAAGCATGGCAAAATACAAAACAATGACCGGAATATAACTGGGGGAATGGACTATGGCAGAAAATACAGAATAAACAGAAACAAAACATGGCATGGAATCAAGGTAATGGCAAAACATGAACAGAACAGAACAGAATAAAGCAGAATCATAACAAATGCAATGGCTTTCAGATCACGAGCCAATATGTTATTTACAATAGAACATAGATAACATTTCAAATGTTAAAACTGAGACATTTTACATTTTTATCCACAAAATGAGCTTATTTCAAATTTTCTGGCTGCAACAGGTCTCAAAAAAGTTGGTACACAGGCAAAAAAGGGCTGAAAACGCAATGAATATATAAGAGAATCAGCTGAAAGAACATTTAGCAAGTTATTAAGATAACTGGCATCAGGTGAGTAACATGATTGGCGATAAAAGGGATGTCTTAGAGAGGCTGAGTCTCTCAGAAGTAAAGATGGCCAGAGGCTCTCCAACCTGTGAAGGCTTGCGTAAAAAAATTGTGGAATACTTTAAAAACAATAGCTATGTTTACATGCGCAAAATTTCTCCAATCCGATCCTAACCTCGGTTGATTGGAAATTCCAAATCCAAATTCACATGTACACTAAATGAAATGATCCGATCATGACTTGCGTATACATCACCATTCGTTTAATCAGAATGAATCATTTAGGCATGCGCAGAGTTGTCTAATTTTCCGGAAATATACTGAACAACAAAAGAAACGCAAGTTAATTAAAGACAGACCGGAAAAAAAGTAGACACGCTATTATTATAGAAACTCAAATTTGTTACCAGCGTGTGCACATTTACACTCATTCCATCAAACTTTCTTTGTTTTGCGGTCACTTTGACTGAGTAACCATAAGAGTACATTAACTAACTAGCAAACTTGCGTTTCTTTTGTAGCTCAGTATATTAGAAGTAGAAGACGAAAAAGCTGTACTTCCGCCTCTGTTGCAAACAAACGCCACGCTGTCTGCACATCCTTGTTCGCTCTTTGTAGCACACATGCGCAGTGAAGACAATTTTACCCCAACCACGATGACAGGATCCGAATGGGTGTGTACACGGACGTTGTTCGGAATGATGATCGGCATAAACCACCTCTCTCATTGGGAATGAAATTTCTTTCTGAATGGACGGAATCGGATCAGAATCTTCCGATTGACGTGTTTAAATGAAGCATTTTTAATCTGATTGGGCCTTTATTCTGATTATGTGTGTCCATGTAAACATAGCTACTGTTCCTCAACGTCAAATTGCAAAGGCTTTGAAGGTCTCATCATCGACAGTGCATAACATCATCAAAAGATTCAGAGAAACTGGAAAAATCTCTGTGCATAAGGGACAAGGCCGAAGACCTTTACAGAATGCCTGTGATCTTCGGGCCGTCAGATGCCACTGCCTCACTCATGCCGGTGCATGATTCTGTCATTGACATTACTAAATGGGCCCAGGAATACATAAAGAAACCACTGCCAGTAAACGCAATCCACTGTGCCATCCACAGATGCCACCTAAAACTCTATCGTGCACAAAGGAAGCCATTGTTGAGCATGATCCAGAAGCGCCGCCGTGTTCTGTGGGCCAAGGCTCATTTAAAATGGACTGTAGCAAAGTGACAAAGTGTCCTGTGGTCAGACGAGTCCAAATTTGACATTCTTGTTGGAAATCATAGGCGTTGTGTCCTCCGGGCAAAAGTTGAGAAAGACCATCACTGTTGGGCCCAATTTTGTACTTGTAATACTGACCCATTCTGTAATATATGCCCATTCTGCATAAAAAAGTTACCCATTTTTTAATATGTGCCCATTCTGTAATAACAGTAGGCCCATTTTGTAATAATGTTACAGGTGCTCATTTTATTATAACAAGAGGCCTATTTTGCAACAACTACAGATACATGAACACACATACCAAAGGTGTCTATGATGTGGTGTATGATGGCAAATGGGGTCTGATGAGTAAATGTGTATTACTGAAAATATGTGTGTGTATGTATAAATAAATATATATATATATATATCTCAGTGGCGGCTGGTGAACTGGTGATAGGGGAGGCTGACACCCATCCCTTAAAAATAATGATTGGTCTTGACCTTTTTTCAAATATTCATTTATATTATCATTAGAAAAACTCTGAAAACTCTCAACATTATCAGGTGTGGCCAGTTTTCATTAATAACGCATAATTTCACCTGCGTTATGACCCCAGACTTCTCACGTGAACGTGAATATGCCACTTAAACTGATGCCAAATGTGTGAGAGTTAACAGATATGCATCATTAATGAAAACTGCCAAATATGAAGTTAATTGGATGTACAGTTGCTGAGAAATCTGTATTTTCTTGCTGAAAATCATCTGTATTTTTTATCAAGGTTTTAAAGTTCTTTTTAGTGTAAAAGAGTCATTTTAGAGCAAGTTTAAGACCAATTAGGCAGAAAGTGAATATATGTCCTGAAAGCATACTATTTGAAGGACCACCTCATATTCTTACTTCCAAACTAAAATTTTGAACCAAAATTGGCATTTTGCTTAGCTATAGGTCCTCTTAATGTTCCGTGTCCGGATTAACCAGTCATTATTGCATACTAAAAATTATATTTGCGGGAACCTGGCGTGTTCGAAACTGGAAACCGAGACATCCGGATTAAGAAGTACATATAACATTAAAAAGATCCACTCACAAGAATATTTGTCTAGATTGCGAGTCATTGGGGTTAACAAGGGCCGGATTATATGTACACACAAGCATAAACTGTAAAAAAAAGTTTTTTTTCTTTAAGAACATATCTTATTCATTTTGAAAATAGCACTACAATAGTATGTCTTATTATCTATCTAGAGGGCGAATCCACTAAAGCAATTTTCCATCACTATGTGGACCCCACAGGAAAAATCTAGGTCATGTGCAAAGGGATTTTTCATGCGGGTACACAGCAGGTGGAAAGTCGTCTTGTTTGGTTCACCTCCTTACAAAAGTGTTCATCATGACATTCCGAAAATGTTATTTGTAATTTGCAAATGTAATTTGTCATCAGACTAGAAACTATAAGGCAAAATATTTGGCAATATTTATTAAAAATAGAAACATAAAAGCACGTCAAATACAAAGGCATTAAAAATCACATTTGACCTCCCTGTCCCTAGAACCATGTTACTGTTCTTTGTCGAAGTTTGTTTTATAATTCTTTACGTCTTTATTTCCCTTAAGGAAACCATGTCCGTTAAGGCGTTCATAATGTTACATGAATCAATCTGGTTTACCTTCTTCTTGTAAACCACCATAGGAGTCAGTTTAGGGGGGGACGGTGGGTTTTTGTCAGAAGTCATTTTGTCCCCACCACTTTATCTCGCAGTGGTTTTTTTTTAATTCAATGAAAAAAAAATCATTATACACATCATTTTATAGGAGAGACTGCAAACGGCCACTAAATGCGCCTGCATAGAAACAGGACTGGCTGTGTGCATATTGCAACATCGTTAACAACTTCAGCCAGAATAACACAGTTGCACAGACTCGGACAGACTAGAGTAAAGAGTTCAAACTAGATTTTCAGCAACAAAGTAACTGCAAGGATGAGGACAAGAAAGAGCTGAGTCGCCAGGGCAGGGGATCCCCCCCAAATTAATAGGCATGTTCTCATCAGACCAAAGTTTTAAACTAGCACGCTATTTTGCAGTTTTGAAATTATCTCGATGTCAAATTAGCCAGCTATTCTTGCTGTTTGAAGACACGAATAGCGCGCTATTTGATCGGGAAAATTTCCCCCAAAATCTTGGTCCTGAAATAGCCTGCTAAGTCGGGAACTATCCAATTAGCCAGCTAGCCTATTTGTGTTCCGTTTTCATCAGAACGAACATTTCTCGATACCATTAATGCTCTATGAATAGCGTCGAGAAAAATGTGAGCAAAAGTAAACGTCGGAATGTATATAAGTACGGTGCCATCACCAATTTTCGTGCTAGGTTATAAACCACTCCACCCTCCCATACATGGCAAAAGTTCAGCATGAAAACTGGGCTTTTCTCGCATGTGCCTAAGTGCAAGATTTAAGTTTGTTTTTGTTCTATTTCTATGAAACAGACTTTCCTTGTAACTTGTAGGATCAGAGGCTGAGCCGTTTCTGGGCGGATGACAACCTTTAGTAAACAGGCACCCCAGTTTTGATTTTGGTTGAGCAGCCATCCTCCAGGTGTCAGCAGCTCCTGGTCAACCCTTAATTACTAGAGATCTAATCACTCAACCCCTGATGATTTTTTAATATATTTTGTGAGTATTGTTTGGGACCATCTGAAAAGAGAATATGAATTTGTAAGGTTAAAAATATTTGCAAATTAAAATCATATAATGGGGCTAAATGGGCTTTAAAATTGTGGTTTGTATCCTGCTCACGTCGTTTTTTGTGTGCCATACAACCTGGCATACAACACATATTAATGGCGTAAGCGGTGCTACACAAGCGGGATTTGACATTTAAAGTTTTGCGTTTTTATTGGGTTTAACCTAATTTTCACGCTGTATTTCTTCACAAACGCAAGAAAAACACTTGTTAATGAAAATTACGTAAGAGACCCGAAACCAATCAGTGACGATAACGCATTATTTAAATTAGCACAAAATCTGTGTTGACGCCCAAAACTGAACAGTTAACCATACGCCTGATGTTTTTACAAATCCAATTGTTTCTCTGGGCACCCAAACCTCAAGGTAAGACAAAAAAAATTACTGCTTTCATTCGAAAGGCGGAGGTCTGTCTCATTCTTCAAACTGGGCTAACAATGCAAAACTGAAAGGTTATATTAAAGTTTAAGATGTCCATAATTTGTATCTGGCGGGATCAGTCATCTTCTCACAAAATAAAAGATGACTGGATGCTTGTTCATGCTAGTGTGAATCATTCAACAATCTCGAGAAACACCGCTAAAAGCCGTGGTTTGTGTGCGAGAGTAGTGCTCTTATACTCGCTCATTGTGATTGTTCGGCTGGGTTAAACAGGGCTAGTTCCCAAATTGAAGCTTTGCTTTGATTTTTAAGGATTTGTATTAAAGAAACAAGCAAATTGCTTCCAGCACTAGTGAAGAAAGCGCTATTTCGACAAAGTCGAAAATGATTAAAGTTACACCGCTGTTCCTTGAAGACGGGTAGGTTGCTAGCTAGGAAAGTAGCTAATAATGTTAGCCTGGAAAATGTCAATTCTACGCCTTCTGCGTGATGGTGGGACGTGTGGGTTTTTCGTCAGACTAAATTTGATAATAAGCTATGTCCGGAGATTAGGCCGGACCGTCAGATCTGGGTCATGTCGCTACTGATTTGGCTAGCTAACTTCGTCCAGCTAAGCACTTGTAGTGGGCTTGTAGCCATCTTTGCTGTGGTTATTATTCATCAGCTCTGATTTGGAACATATGCATGATGTCTACAGGGTTGCCAACTTTCACGCATTCGGCCTGAGTTTAAGTGGCATATTCATGTTCCAGTGCTGTATGTCAGCAATTATTCAATCAGCACGTTTGTAAGATATTCTCAGGCGGAATTGAAGTCCTTGTGCATGAAGGTTTATCAGTTTCACACGCGTTACGGTGGATTTCACCGCTAGTAACTTGGAAATCAATTATGACTCCGGAGTTTTCACGCTTATCTTTACTCAGGGGTTGAAGGCAATGGAATTGCATAAAAATGTTTCAAATGGTCTTATTTCATTTAAACAATTTGAATGATGGTGAAACACGATAGTGAATAATTGCTGACTACGGCATGGGAACATGAATATGCCACTAAATCTCACGCCGAATGCGTGAGAGTTGGCAGCCCTGCGTATATGCACATAAAGAATAGCGGGTCACTTAGCAATATAGCGGTCTAAGATTACCCCAGATGACCTTGTTCGCATCTAGCCACTTCAATGTGGTCTGTGAGCTAAAAAGTCACGTCCGATTCCAATGAAAATGGGATCGTGAGTGATTACTGTTATATATGTTCAGACCACCATAAATCGTTAACATTACGTATAAATTCCGTCATCTAGCTACTCAAAGTCGATATAGAGACCAGAAGGCAATATTTTGTGAATCACTTTAATAGCCAAAGTTTTAGACAGCGGTAGACATGCTTGTCGTATCTGAACAAGGGCGTGGGAATGAGTTTAACATGGGGGGACCAAGGGCATAGGTTTAGTGTGAGAATTGGTAGGGACACGTATGTGAAAATTTTTGTAAATGTAAGTGCAGATACTGCCCTTACAGTGTACAGAGATTATCCAAATGAGTGTTTCTCAGTTTTTTTAATTAGGCTACGCAAGGTACCTCCAAAATTTTCATACAAAGATGCTACATATGTAAACTTGCCACAACCTTAACTGACAGCTCCAAACCATTTCAGTGCACTCATGAAACCTGCTCAGATCTAGTAGCTGGACATTGATACCAAGTGAGTGAAAATATAACTACTTTAGCAAGCCAGCTCGCAATCCTCTCTATTCAGCATCTCAATATGCGGTAACGCAATTGCAGCTGCGATAAACACCTCAAAATGGACCACCGACTATGAATTGGACAAGCCGCAAACCGAGTGTTAATCGGACTGGATCATGTTAAATTTACGATAAAGTGTTTCTTTCATTTCCCCCACTGAGCCAAAGTTGGTTCGGACATTTTGACTTTCAAAGGTCATATTTGCTAAACATCATGAGACTAACTTTAATGCTTCCCCTTTAATTCCACAGAACAAGTCATAATTATGACCTCACCTGAAGCCCTGATACACCAGTATCCTCAACAGCTTGCTCTGTTTCTCTAGCTTGCTGCCGTGGTTCCTGCATATAAAATAATTAAAAGTACACTAGGCTCCCGCAGATTTGTTACAATTTTTTTAAATTCTTATTCTACCTCTACAGTGATTGATAGAGCTATGAAACACAAGATGTTTGACACTGGAATGAAAAAAATACGTCTATCCTGCAAGGGGCAAGAGCTAAAAAACAACAGCCAATCAAACGTACGACCAACTCAAATGATTGGAATGATACAGCTGCCAATCAAACCCCCCCCCATAGATGCCCACACCTCTAGCCGCGTACACAAATGGTGCGCTGTGATTGGTGGTGGGCGTAGTTGCATTGAACTGCAGAATTTGAAAGTTCCGCCCTCAAACCTACAGGCGCCTAGTGTTACTTTAATTAATAATGGCACCTTCGCGGGATTTCTCCACTGAAATTCACCTCATAATTTGACATATCCACCTGGCTTATATTTTGCTATTACTGCTAGCAACCCGATTACTAACCAACATGTGACAGAAACCAGGTTTACTTTGCTAGTTGAAACTAGCGAACATGTTTAATTAACATTCGTAGACCCCTTTAGTACTGTGGAAATAATTAAAAGAGTTTCTGTCATCAGACCGCCTGCTGTCGACTGCTGTCTGTTAGACATGTTGGACATAAGATGGATGATTAATTGATCACAATTATTTTAAGCGCAATAATGAGGACGAGGCTATTCGTCCCGTGGCAGTCCCCCCTCCATTACCGGCAAAATCATTTAATTATACCAATGTATTGGATTATAAATCTACAGTTTTTTTTCGACCACGAGGTATTCAATCAGAATTTTTTTTGGATCAAATTGCGACCTCCTCTTCTACTGTTGTATATATGGCACATAGGTTACAGGTGATTTATTACTATATTGTGGAAAAACTGGCTTAATACATTGGAGTTTATTTGCTCCAAGCCGGTTGATGGAAACGCAGGTTATTTGCATTTTCTTTGAAGCGAATTGTCGAAACTTCGCCTTAAAATTTGCTTGATATGAGATAGAAACTCGACTATTGACTTCAAACATGAAATACACAGATGCATGTTATGGTAGCGTGTCACCAAAAGTGAAAACATTAATTAATGTCATTTTTTTAAGCCATTATCATTTTAATCATTTTATCCTTTCATTTTATCATTTTGTTTTATCATTTTATTTTATATTATCATTTTATCGTTTTATCCTTTCTATCATTTCATCATTTTAATTGTTTTATCATTTTACTCGTTTTATTATTTTAACTTTTAATCCAACTAATGGCGCCGCTTACCTCTCCGGGCTGCACGAGCTGCGTCCATTTGTCCCAGAGGATCGCGGAGCTGGAGGGGAGAATCTCTTCCCTTTACCAGATCAGGGATGACGAGCAGCTCATCGATTCCATGGTCGCTCCAGCTCTCGCCGCGACGAACGTCACCACTATGGGCGAGCGAGATTCGATGGCTCTCCCTCCTGAAGCCGTCTCGACTCAGACCGAGGACCCCTGGATCCAGCTGGGAGCAAGGCCCAAGACGGTCGTGAGCTCCACACCCTGCCAGGCGGAGCCTTGGGCCGTATCGTGAGGGAAACAACGCTGAGGCAGGAGGTCATCTAGCGTCCCACCTGTTTGGGACCTGCAGCTGGACAACAGGTTTTCCATCCTTGACGAGGAGGGTTCGTCATCCCCGCCGTCTCCTGTACGCCCGGCTGCACCTCCGCTGCCCCGCGGCCTGCTACTCCGATCGCTCCTCCGGCGAGACCCAGGTCTTCGGACAGAGCCGCTCCCCCGGCGAGATCCCAGTCCTCGGACAGTGCCCTGAGACTTCCCGTCACCCTCATTATTGGGGACTCAATCGTTCGGAACATTCAAACCAAGTCCACCATCACACACTGCTTCCCGGGTGCCAGAGTTTTAAACATTTTAAACCGGATTCCCAGCCTGCTGGATAAGCATCCCCACGTTCGGAACATTGTTGTTCATGTTTGAACTAAGGACACCTCGTACCAACAGTCCGAACTGCTGAAACGGGATTTTATCTCTCTGTTCGATAAGCTAAAGGTATGTGGAAAACATGTTTTTATCTCTGGTCCTATCCCGACTTTAGGTCGTGGTATAGGGCGTTTTAGCAGAATTCTTAGTCTCCATTCATGGCTGCAGTCAGTTTGCACCTCTCATAGTATGTTTTTTATTGACAATTTTAATTTGTTTTGGGAACGTGCAGCTTTCTTCAGAAGAGACGGAATTCATCCCTCTCCGTTAGGTGCACGGAAGCTTGCCGATAGCATTTTATTTATGATAGATACGTCACGCAAATGACTACGCCAGTCTACGCAGCACAAAAACCCGAGGATTACCAGCTCTGGCACTCAGTTACAGGTTAACCTTGATGTAGTAACGTTATCCTCTCTTGACTCTCCAAGCGATTCGAGTATTATTTCTCACAATGTAGCTGAATCACGACCTAATTTAGTCAAGGGTCTGAACTTTTTTTTTATTGAACACGAGAAGCGTGAAGTCTGTCAATAAAAAACGTAACAAGTTGATTCAACTTCAAGGCTTAATATACGCTGGCATGCCTGATATCGTCGCCCTCACAGAAACTTGGTTGAACGACTCTGTCGAGTCAAATGAAATTCTTCCCGAGGGTTATACCCCGTATCGCAGAGATAGAGGTGGCAAACGAGGCGGCGGAGTTTTTCTTGGTATTCGTAATAATATTATCTCCCGCCGTCGACCTGATTTGGAACCCAGTATTTGTGAGGTTATAACTTGCAAACTTGTGCCGAGTAAATCATTGAAAGTATGCATTATTTTGTGCTACAGACCTCCAGACAGTGATCCTGTATCTTTTTATGATTTTTTGTCTAACGTTTTTACTAAATGCAGTATTGAGTACAAAATTATATTCGCACTTGGTGATTTTAATCTCCCAGATATACCCTGGTGGGACGAATCGGCGAACACTGGTCACACGCTGTGTGACTTGGCTGACAGCTTTTCCCTTACCCAGATCATTGACCAGCCTACTCATATTAAGGGAAATGTGCTGGAT
This sequence comes from Gymnothorax javanicus, assembly GCA_029692085.1. Lineage (NCBI taxonomy): Eukaryota > Metazoa > Chordata > Actinopteri > Anguilliformes > Muraenidae > Gymnothorax > Gymnothorax javanicus. Next base: position 59,275,241 of record CM056196.1, on the reverse strand, counting down.
TTAGTTTTCACCAATATCCCTGAGCGTTGCTCCGAGCCCAATGTAACATTTGGTCAGTTTGACAGTGATCATGCTGTGATCCAGTTCAATTTTCAAACTCGTGTCAACAGACTCCGCACATGCGCAAGAAACGTGTACAATTTTAAAAGAGCTGACTTCATCGGGCTACGATCTCACATGGACAAAGTTTCATTTCACTCTGCTCTTCTCCATCTTGATATTAATGTTAATTGGCAAAGTTGGCTTGATCTTGTGCATTCATCTGTCAGTAAATTTATTCCCATCGCTGTAATTAAGGATGTAAATTCTCCTGCCTGGGTTGACAGTGAAGTACGCCACCTGAGCAACAAAGTACAATCCACACGGCAACGAGCTAAAAAATGCAATACTGCAGCGTTGTGGGCGAAATTCCGTAAACTAAGGAATAAATTAAAAAATGTATGTACTTTCACGTACAATCAGTATTTGGATGTTCTCAGTGATTCTCTTGCCAAAACACCAAAGCGTTTCTGGGGCTTCTTCAAGAGTAAAACAAAGACAAAAAGTGTCCCCAGTTTTGTTGCTTATGGAGATAAAACTGCCTCCGATCCTTGCACAAAGGCTAGTCTGTTCAACGAGTATTTTCAATCCCTATTTACCCCTCAGCCTCTAGAACGAACATATCCGGATATAACCATTTTTAAACATGCTCATTTGGGTGATTTCAGGATTACTGTCCATGATGTTGAATCAGTTTACATCAACCTTGATACAAATAAAGCATGTGGGCCTGACGTGCTACCGGTTTGGATTTTAAAAGAATGTGCTCGTGAATTGGCTCCGTCACTTTGTAGTCTTTTTAACAAATCTCTTCAAACTGGAGAATTACCACTTGATTGGCTAAGAGCAAATGTTATTCCAGTCCATAAAAAATCTGACAAAGAAAATGTGAGTAATTATCGACCGGTATCGTTATTGTGCATTTGTAGCAAGGTGCTGGAAAGGTGCATACTTAATTTTGTCTATCCTCATGTAGTGCCTGTTTTACATCACCTACAACATGGTCTTGTTAAGGGTCGGTCAACAACAACTCAGTTAATCCAGGTATTTCACGAAGTTGGTCAATTCTTAGATCAGTCGGACAAATTGATATTTTATATCTAGACTTTTCATCTGCTTTCGATTCCGTCCCCCATGACTTACTTTTATATAAACTCCAGACATATGGATTTCATGGCAATCTTTTAAAGTGGTTTATGTCGTATTTATCCAATCGTAAACAAAGAGTTGCTGTCGATGGTGCCCTATCATCCTGGTCTCCCGTTAAATCAGGAGTTCCACAAGGATCAATTTTAGGTCCTTTGATGTTTCTGCTGTATATTAATGACATGCCAGACTGTGTAAGTCCTGAGACTAGGGTTGCCTTGTTTGCAGATGATTCTAAATGCATAAGAGAAATCAGAAACAGGCAAGACTGTTCACAGCTGCAGTTCGACCTAGAAAACATCTTGGATTGGAGCCGTAAATGGGACATTAGATTTAACGCTGGTAAGTGTAAACTATTGAGCGTTACAAGGAAGCGAATTCCCACTCTTCATCATCACACAATGAATGGTAATTTAATTGAAAAAGTCCATGAATGCGTGATCTTGGGATTGTGGTGTCATCAAATTTATCATGGGATGCACATGCAAATGTCTTGGTCAGTAAAGCAAATCGCATGCTTGGATTAATTCAAAGAACTTGCGGTCGTTTGTGTTCAGTTCAAACAAAACGAAAACTGTATATTTCGCTTATAAGACCACTTTTAGAATACTCCACCCAATCTTGGGGCGTTTCAACAAAAAAATCTCTCCTTCATATTGAAGGTGTGCAACGGAGAGCCACTAAGTACATTATTGGTTATAATGATTGTGTTGGAAGCAAATACAAAGCCCGACTAATGAAACTTGATCTTTTACTGCTGGGCTACAGACGTGATATATTTGATTGTGCATTCTTGTGCAAATGCTTGAAGGGGGAATATGACATCAACTACAACCATTTTGTTTAATTTCAAAATGAGGATACATTTTTAATGAAAATTCCAAAATTTAGGACTGAAACTTTTCGCCATTCTTATTTTAACAGATTATTTTATTTGTGGAACGCCAGTCGCCTCTATCAAATTTCTGATACTACAGCTGCTTTTAAATCGAAGCGATTTCATTTTTATGCAGAAAAGTTTAACAACTATTTTTCTTCTGATGATTCCTGTACATGGGTTGGCAAATGTCATTGTTCACGTTGCCGTCTGTCCCTCTGATGTTACTTACACTTGCTAGTATACTGTCTTATTTTATTATTACTACTTTTTTTCTTCTCTTTGTTCAATTGTCTGTACATGTTGTGGGATGATTGCCTCACAATAGGTGCCTTGCCACCTGTGTGATCATTTCCTGACTTCTGTCAAAGCTTAATAAATAAATAAATTGTCCCCACCACTTCTCAAAACACACTCATGCTGATAGTTATTGTCCCCACCACTTTTCAAAACAAACTCAATTGAAGTAACATTTCAGATAACGAATATCCAAAGAGCAACAACTTCAACATTTTAGATAACGAATATCCAAACAGCAACAACTTCAACATTTTAGATAACAAATAACCAAACAGCAATAATTTCAACAATCAAACCAAACACTTGGGATCGAGTTGCATTATTTCTCAAAGATTATATCATTAATAAGAAACCAACCATTTTTTAAGGCAGTGAGTACTAGTCGCGCATAGTACCATCTTGGGTTTGATGAGAACAATTCCCTCATGCGCTGTGCCAAACCGCTATTCTTCCCGCGGCTCGGATCGACCTGTTTATGGTTATAGTTTCTTCAATAGCCCAAGACAAGTGAAGGGTTTGGACCAGGAAGCAATTTAGGTAAATCTGCGGCAAATGGCGCTTGGTCAGTTCTTTGAACAGGTGCGACACTAGATTGAGAGTTCCAAGAATTGCTGGAACTTTTACAAGGGACCAGTGAATTATCCTCTCCAACACTTCAGTTGGCAAAATACCCCTTGATGAGATTCGAACGGTATTCTCGGTTTGAGATGAAGAATGGGGGTTTGCATCTATTTGGATATATGTAGACAATATTGTTTCTCCAATTTGAACAGATGGAGAGGGGGTTGTTTCTTCAGTTTGAGCAGCTCAGAACCTTCGACTTTACCCTGAGACTGGGGATGGTAGCTAGAACTTCTTATTATTTTGACTTGCAATTTTGTCATCAGCCTTTGGACTTGTCCACGAAATTCCGTCCCTCTGTCATGCTGTAATATTTTTGGAGGTCCATGTTCAATGTATATCTTGAGCAGACATTTAGCTACCTGAGCGGCCTCCTTACTTGGAAGGGGCTGAAGCCAGATGAAGCAGCTGAAAATATCCATTACAATCAAAACATACTTGTATGTGACACCTCCATACTGTATAGGCATCCGTCTCATTTCTAGTAGGTCCACTTGGTGCCGATCATGTACTTGCTTTGCCCTAATGGGGCTCAGTGCAGCTTTGTTGGTGAACATCGCATTTAATTGGTGATAGCACTGGGATTCATCAAGAACACTCTGGATCTTCTTGCGGCTGAGCCCTGATAACACAGGGCGTAGTCGGATGTTCAACTTTCTGGCTCCCAATCCTTTGGTATGTTCTAAGCCCTGCTTCACAACTCAAGCAATGTCCTCTTTACGGCAGACTTTCAAGCCATCTAGGAGCAATGTTTTGCCATCGTCATCCAAGCTAAATCTTTCACGGTCCCTCCAGAACCGAACGACAGTTGCATGCTGTTCCCTTGTCCTCTCTTTGATCGGAAAATGAAACTGACCTTTTATCATACTGACAATGACATCATGTGTCTTTGAATTCATTGACTGCTTTCTGCCAACGGTGATGACCCCACTGACAGTGAGGAACAGAAGAAGCGAAAATCGCATCTTAATGGTATACATTGGTACAAGCCTTCATTCAATGCTTCATAACCCTCACAATGAAAGTACAATGGTCGAACTTCCAAAAGACATCATTCTCACGGGAATTAGCTTGATTTATACCATGGTCTGAGTGAATACTCTTTTCTGATTGGCTGGCAGGTATGGATTAAAACCATGGAACCGCACAGATAGTTCAGCCTACGGCAGTTGAACATAACATAACATGAGTGGCGAGAACAGGCCATTTAGCCCAACTAGGCTCGCCAGTTTTTTGGGTTTTTTCTCTATTATGAATCTATCACTTCAGATACTCAAGGACTCAATGGTACCTAGCTTTAAGTCAAGCCTGCTCTCGAAAATTCCCAAGGTTGCTGCCTCAACAATATGGTCAGGCAAGCTATTCCACATCGAAATTACTCTTTGGGTGAAAAAATATTTCCTAATATCAGTGCTAAATTTACCTTAAGTCAACTTCCATTTGTGACCCAGAGTTCTAACAGAACTTGGCCAAAGGAATCCAAAATAATTCACTTTGTTAATTTCTTTAACATATTTAAAGACCTCAATCAGATCACCCCTAAGTCTCCTTTTCCTAAGACTAAAAAGATTAAGGATCTTCAGCCTCTACTCATAGCTTTCATCTTTTAAACTTGGAATTAGCTTAGTGGCTCTTCTCTGAACTTTTTTTAGAGCCTCTATATCCTTCTTAAAGTATGGACCCCAGAATTGTACACAATACTCCAGATGTGGTCTGACGAATGTGTTGTACAAGAGAAGTATGACCTCTTTGGATTTGTATTCAATACTTTTGGCAATGTATCCCAGCATCCGATTGGCTTTTTTAACTGCTGTGGCACAATGGCTAGAACCTGTCAGGGTTTGGTCAACAATCACTCCCAGATCTTCTTCACGGGGAGCACGTTCCAGTTTTAAACCTCCCATGAAGTAATCCTGTCTAATGTTTTATTACCTACATGGACAACTTTACATTTCGCTACATTAAATTTCATTTGCCACATTTCTGCCCAATTCTGGATTCTATCCAAATCATCCTGAATCACTTTAGTGGACTCTAAACTATTTGCCAAACCTCCCAATGTAGTATCATCTGCAAATTTAACCAATTTGCTCTCAATATTCCTATCAAGGTCATTAATATAGATGAGGAACAGCAGGGGTCCCAACACCAATCCCTGGGGGATGCCACTCCCCACCATACCTAGCTCAGATGAGATACCACTGACCACCCCTCTTTGTGTTCTGTCCTGTAACCAGTTTTGAATCCACTTCAGAATACCTCCTGTAACTCAAATGGAGCTCATTTTAAAAATGAGTCTCTTATGCGGTACTGTATCAAATGCTTTCTGAAAATCCAGGTATATGATGTCATAAGCCCTGCTCTGATCATAAGTCTTAGTGGCCTCTTCAAAAAATTCCAGAAGGTTTGTCAGGCATGACCTTCCCTTACGAAAACCATGTTGGCTATCTCTCAAGATATTATTACGTTCAAATATAATTCCAGCTCGTCTTTTATGATAGATTCCAGTATTTTGCATGCAATGCAAGTTAAACTGAGTAATTTCCTGGTTCAATACGGTCCCCTTTCTTATATATTGGTATTGTATTGCCCTGCTTCCAATCATTTGGTATTTCTCCAGTTTCTAAAGACCGTCTGAAGATAGCTGAGAGCGGCTTAAAGATGATCTCACTAACTTCCCTGAGCACTCTAGGATATAAGCCATCAGGACCCGCCGCCTTATCTGCCTTTAGTTTATGCAACTTGTCTAATACTTCATTATCCCTAACCTCAATTTCTGCTAAATAATCTTGAGCATTGGACATACCCTCTGGCCGAATAAAAACCCGCTTTGAGGAAAAATTCTCAACAAAGTAAATGTTTAAGGTATCCGTAATATCCTTGTTGTCATATACAGTATCTCACAAAAGTGAGTACACCCCTCACATTTCGACAATTAATTTATTATTATTATTATTTATCTTTTCAAGGGGCAACGTTACAGAAATGAAACCTGAATATATTCTAAAGTAGTCATTGCACAATATGTGTAGCAGTGTAGATTTACTGCACTGTCCAAATAACTGAACAAACAGTCACTATTTCCAAAATGGGTGGTGACAAAAGTGAATACACCTCGCCATCAACATGCCAAATTGCGTCCATAGTGTCAATATTTAGTGTGACCACCATTGTTGTCCAGCACTGCCTTGATTCTCCTAGGCATGGAATTCACCAGAGCTGCACAGGTTGTTGCTGGGATTCTCCTCCACTCCTCCATGACAATATCATGGAGCTGGTGGATGTTGGACACCTGCTGCTCCTTCACCTTCCTCTTTAGGATGCCCCACAGGTGCTCAATGGGATTCAGGTCTGGAGACATACTTGGCAATGCCATCACCTTCACCTTCAGCTTCTTCAGGAAGGCAGCTGTTATCTTGGAGGTGTGTTTCGGGTCATTATCATGTTGGAAAACTGCCATTTCCGAAGGGAGGGCATCATGTTCTGCTTCAGAATGTCACAGTGCATGTTGGAATCCATTATTCCATCAATGAAGCGCAGCTCCCCAGGACCAGAAGCACTCATGCAGCCCCAGACCATGATGCTGTCACCACCATGTTTGACTGTAGGCAGTACACACTTGTCTTAGTACTCCTAACCAGAGCGCTGCCACACATGCTGGACACCATCTGAGCCAAAAAAGTTTATCTTGGTCTCATCAGACAGCAGAACATGGTTCCAGTGGTTCATGTTCTTGGACTGGTTGTCTTCAGCAAACTGTTTTCAGGTTTTCTTGTGGGCTAGCTTCAGAAGAGGCTTCCGTCTTGGCCGACGGCCATGCAGACCGACTTGGTGCAGTACACGGCGTATGGTCTGAGCACTGACAGGCTGTTCTCCCACTGCTGCAACCTTGTTAGCAATGCTGCCAGCACTCCAGCATCTATTTTCTGAAGCCAACTTGTGCACTTGACGCAGAGCACAAGGACTCAACCTCTTTGGTCTACCCTGAGGAGGCCTGTTCTGAGTAGAACCCGTCTTGGGAAACCGCTGAATCACCTTGGCCACCATGCTGAAGCTCAGTTTCATGGTTTCACAGATCTTCTTGTAGCAGAGACCATCTTTGTGGAGAGCAACAATTCTCTTTTTCAGATGCTCAGGGAGTTCTTTCCCATGAGGTGCCATGTTGACCATCCAGTGACCAAAATGAGAGCATTGCACCCAAAGCACCACAATTTAAACCTTCAACACGTTACAAAACCTCTTATGGCCCAGTCGAATGGAAGAAAGCATGAACATGATGAATAAGACACGTTTCACTGCCTGGTTGACCATTACCAATTGGGGTGTGTACTCACTTTTGTTGCCACCCATTTTGGAAATAATGACTGTTAAGTTATTTGGACAGTGCAGTAAATCTACACTGCTACACCTATTGCACAATGACTAATCTAGAATATATTTCAAGTTTCATTTCTGTAACGTTGTCCCTTGAAAAGATATAATCAAGTAATTGAAGAAATGTGAGGGGTGTACTCACTTTTGTGAGATACTGTAGCAGCGATCCATATTTATTCTTTATGCACTTAACCTCCTCTTTGACTTTCCTTTTTCTGCTACAGTACTGAAAGAAGCGCTTAGGATTAGTTTTTGCCCCTTCCGCAATTTGCCTTTCATTTACCTTTGAGTATTCCTCAGCTCCTTTTTGACCACAGCCTGCATTTTACAGTATTCAGCCCTGGTATTCTCATTGTTATCCTTTATGTACATCTTATAAAGATTCATTTTTTCTCTCAAACTCCTACGAATAGCTGTGGTCATCCACTGAGGATTCTGCTTTTTCAACTTACTTTTGGTCACCCTTGGTATGAATTCACATTGTGAATCTGAGTAAAACCCCCTTAAATCTTTCCCATATCTCATTTACAGACTCACAGTCCAGGAGTGTCTCCCATTTTATTTTGCTTAAATATAAGCGCATGCTGTAAAAATTTGCTCACCTAAAATTGAAAATTTTGGTTTTAGAAGACTCCTTTTTAACTTCCCATGAGACATCAGAATTAACAGTAGAGTGATCACTAGTCCCAAGTGGCTCCAGTACCTCAACATTACTAATTCTATCAGGGTCATTACAGAGCATTAAATCTAAAATTGCCTTCTCTCTTGTAGGTTTATTAACATACTGCACCAAAAAATTGTCATTTCTAACATCTACAAATTCTTCCTCCCCTTTACCCTGTCCTTTCACCATTTCCCAATCGATACCAGGGTAATTGAAGTCTCCCATAATAATAGTCCCTCCTCCTCTACAAGCTTGCCTAATCCTCTTAAAGAGCATTTCATTGACAATACTGTCCAAAGCTGGCGGTCAATAGCATACTCCATGTTTAAACCAGTCTCGTGTTTGCCAATGAGCCTGACCCAGATAACTTCACAGGGCAAGGAATGTTCCATTTCAAGAATTTCCTGCACATTTATGTTCTCGTTCACAGAGTGCTACACCCCCTCCTCGCCTATTACATCTATCCTTCCTTCAGAGCTTATAACCTTCTATATTATATTCATCTCCATCCTCTTCACTAAGCCATGTCTCTGTAATCCCAACTATGTCATAACCCTCACTAATCAAAACAGTCTCAAGTTCTGGATATTTATTTTTTATGCTTCTTGCATTTAAATAAAAACATTTCAGGTTATTACAAATACTCTTACCCCTTGATTTCCCATGTGCCCGCTGCTCCAAGCCCCCCACTACACTTTGTTGCTTTAAAAATATATCATCAATAGTGCATGTAACGCTGTCAGCTTCCATCAGAGCAGTCTGCATTTCCCTATGTATAACACTCTCTAGCCTCCCTGCCCCCCAAGTCCCAAGTTTAAATAACCCTGTGCTACCCTCAACATACGCTGACCCAGTGCAAAGGTACCCCTCCGGTTCAAGTGTAGCCTGTCCGACTTGAACAGGTCACCCTGTCCCAGAAAAAGTTCCAGTGCCCCATAAACCTGTACCCCTCTTTCCTACACCAGGTTCGTAGCCACATGTTAAACCTCCAGATAAAATTCTGTTTCCCTCTGGTTGCACGTGGTACCGGTGGAATCCCAGAGAAAACTACTGTGGAGGATCTGCTCCTAAGCTTTTCAGCTAATTCCAAAAATCTGTCTTGCAGAACCTCAAACCTACCCTTACGTATGTCATTTGTCCCAACATGGACCATGACCACTGGATCCCTCCCCGCTCTGGCCAGGAGCTTGTCCGCATGCTCCAGGAGGTCTCCTACCTGGGCATCAGGCATGCAACACACCGTACGAGACTCCTTTTTGCGCGAACAGACTAAGCTGTCTAATCCTCTAGTAATTAAGTCCCCCTCTATCATTAACTCTCTTTTCTGAGGGGTAGAGGCCAACAGGGTGCCCTGATGCTCATCAGTCCCCCCACTCTCAGGGTCAGGGGCCAAGTCGAGTTCCTGCAAGGGCCAGAATTGGTTGGACACCTCAACCACTGGAGAAGCTGTCGCTGTATGGCATGGGCGCCCTTTCCTGCGCTGACGTCCTACAGTCACCCAACTTTCTCTCCCTGCCTGTTCTGTGGTCTCCGCACACCCCTGCTTTGGCGTACACACCATTTCTCTAAACGACATACTTCTCAGTTCCTCTAGGAACTCTACTGATTGCGAACTATGTTGTGCAGCCAACTGGCCCTGAAGATCAAGGATTCATTTGGCCTACTTCCAGAGTGCTCTCAACTCTGTTTGAGTTCAGGACTGCAAATCTCATTTATCTAGCTTATGCCCGGTGCTACTGCTAGTTGATCATGGAACAACTCCGTAAAATAACTTTTCTGAATCAACAAGGACATTGCTCTGGGTGACCGACCCGGAGCAGCACGCAACTCCAAGTGGACACAGGACTTCGGATCTGCACACTCCGCTGGACATCCACGCCAGAACTGCACTGTTCAATGGACCCGGAGAGGAATCCAAAGCTATGTTCTTCAGTAAGACTAACTGAACATACCAGGCAGTAATGCAGTTTAGGGGTTTCTACCGCAGTTCAGTTTGTCCATTTCAGATGTAATTGTATAATCACATTGTGTCCATTTTTATATACTCAGTCAAAAAAGAAACTTCACACTCGTTTGGAGGTCGATAAGTTGAACATACAAGAAAACTGGTTTTAAATAATGATTTAATTCCATTCTGTACCCATTAAGGACGGTGTACCATAAAAATCATGTTCATAATGTAACCAGTTCCACCGGAAATGCTACAGAAATGTAAGAGAGTAAAAATGGTAAGTTACAACTTGATAAAAGCATGTCAATAGCGCATATGCCCTCCATGAGCGTTCACAACTGCGACGCAACGTCTCCTCATGGATTGAATGATGCGTCTGAACACAGCTTGGGGGATGCGTCGCCATAATTGAACCAACATGGCACCAAGTTCCTGCAAATTCTGTGGAGGGTTCCTTACCTGACGGAGTCTTCTGCCCAACACATCCCATACATGTTCTATGGGATTAAGGTCGGGAGACCTTGAGGGCCACTCCGTGACATTGATGCCAGCATTCCTAAGAAAATTCCGCGTTAAATTGGCCGTATGAGGTCTGGCATTATCGTGTTGGAATGTCAGACCTGGGCCATGAGCTGCTATGAATGGCAAAAGCTCTGTATCCTGCAGCAGTTAGGTTTCCTTGAACGACCATCAGTCGGGAACGGGCAGGACCATTAAAGGCACCCCAAACCATAACACTACCGCCCCAAAAGCGGTCCACTTCCTGCACACAACACTGGGCGTTGCGTTCACCGCGTCTCCTCCAAACTCTAACTCTCCCATCAGCGAAGTGCAAAGTGAATCTGGATTCGTCACTAAAAACGACCCTATTCCAATCACACTGAGTCCATCTCAGATGTCGTTGTCCCCAGAGAAGCCGTTGACGTCGGTGTAACTGGGTTAAAATTGGTCCACGATATGGCCGGCGTGCATGGAGACGAGCAGTGCGCGAGGCGATTACGTATGGTTTGGGCAGTCACACGACCTCTAAACAATTCATTCCTAGTGGGCGTTGCAGTGAGACATCGATTACGCAAATGGCGTAAGACGATTTGTTGGTCTTCTGCTTGTGTCGTCACCGTGGTCTACCCGAACGAGGTCGGTCTGCTGTGGTGCCAGTTTGTTGGAGACGTGTCCGAAGATCATGGATAGTCCGTCGACTGCATCCCATAACCCTGGCAACGTCAGTGACCGACGTTCCCGTATTCAGCATGCCAATGGCACGTTCACGTTGAATGTTTGACAGTCGTGGCATTGCAAATCAACGGATAATTGACTGTAAGAACTTGTTTTTCTGAGATGTCACTCTACCGTGCTAACGTGGGCTCAATTGCACGTGTCTCATAAGGTCACGTGACTCGGAACACGAGGAAACATGCTTTTACCTTGATGTATGCTCGCACGTGCTGCATGCTTGTGCACGTCGGAGTTGCTGTGTGTCATGATGTCTTTGACAACGCATTTACCCCTAATAATAATAATAATAATAATAATATCTCTTGTATTAAGTTTCAAGAAAATATTTAGAAATTTATGAGTGTGAAGTTTCTTTTTTGACTGAGTATATTTTATTAAGTTAATTAGCAATTAATTGCTTATCTTTACATGCATACTCTTTCTCCCCTTGGCTAACTTTCTAATACTGTAATAAACTAATATGCATGCCGTAGTATGGATGATAACTCAATTGGCAATACAAATTGCATATGAACTGAAGAAAACTCTCCTTGCAATTTGTTGAAGCTAAATTGAGGTATTCAGCCGCGCATCGGCCCACCCATACATTTAGAAATTCTTAGCAGCCCGGGCGCTGCAATACTTTGTCCCAAGACAAAGGAACTCATGCCCACGAGCACACGCGTGCAGACACGCGCCTGCCCACTCCCAAAAGCGCGCACACGCCCAAAGGCACACACATGCACACGTGTATGTTCTGTGTTTTTTGCATAAATTCATTTATTAAACTTGGTGTCTGTTTTGGTGCTGTAAAACGTGGGAGTCTGAGTCAAAATAGCCTATGTAATAATCCATCAGATTATTAATTAAATCTTTAATTTTTGTTGTTAATCATTAATATGGGTTATTTTAATTATTAATTAAAATTCCATATTTTTGGTTATAATAGGAATTTTATGAGACTGATTACTAATTTTGCAGCTTTCCTGCTGAATCAAATGGTTATCCCGCGGGAAGGATTATTGGGATGAAACGTCTGAATTATCCATCCTCGCTATTTTAGGAACTTTAATACTTATATTAAAGTTATAATAAATAATTAATTACATTTGATAGCCATTTTAATGCCCCTTTTAACCTGTTGCACCTACAATGGTTTCGTCCCAGCTGGATGCCAAAGGCAATACGGCAGGGCTCTACGTAGGACCAAGGGCCTAATAAAAAGCAGACTCAGATGCCAAGGCTGGGAAAGAAGGAAAGGTTTTAATAATAAAATGTACTGGAAGTGACAAAACAAAAAGGAATCAAGGTTCCATCTAAAACAAACATTGTCGCAGACCTGCTGTGGGGAGTGAATGCAGAGCGATTAGGGCTGGCATCTGCCAACCCTAAATTCTCTGCAGAACCCTCCACCTTAATGGGCCACAGATGGAGCCCATTAAGGTGGCAGCACAAGAATGTGGAAGGGTAGGGGCTGTAAGGACCAACCCTTACAATACAGTGATACTAAAATTGGTTCACATTCATAAATTGGAAATATTTGTAATATTTCAAGCCTCTTTTGATGTGAAAATGGTCATAAATGATTATACAAAGGAAACCAGCAAACCAAAACTACAATGAATAACACATGTTCATTATGAATGCATTATGTAAATTTCCTGTCTAGTTTTAATACTATGTCATGAATTGCTAATATAATCAGATTTATCTCACAAATTATACTGCTCACAAAAAGTAGGGGATATTAAATTTTGACAAACTGTGGAAAGCACCTGAATTTAGATGTTCATGAGATTTTTGAGTATGTTTGTGGTTAGCCATTGGCACATTTCCATATCTATCCCATAAACCGCTAGGTTTCAAAATTTGCAGAAACAGGGCGCCCAAACACACCTGGGGGTGCATGTGAAAAGTAACATCATGCCTTCAGGGTGCAACTGCTGTTATGCACATGTTTTTGTGCACATATGGGTATAAAAGCATGCCTAGAATCACACTTGTCCATCATTTCACCACTTTTGACAATGAGAAGAGTCCGGAAAGAGGAAAGATTGCGGGCCATTGGGATGCTCCAGGCCGGAAGAACCCAGGCTTACACAGCCAGACAACTGCGTGTCTCGCAGTCCGTCATGAGCTGATTGTGGGCATGCTATGTTGCCACCGGTAGAGTCCAGGACAGACCTTGAAGAGGGCGTCCAAGATGCACAACCAGGCGAGATGACCATCAGATCATCAATAGAGCGCTTTGTGACAGGCGACTGAATGTGACACAGCAGCAACAAGGGTATCTACAGGCTGGCTACCTCATCTCAATGCAGACCACACAAAACTGTCTGCATGCTGCCAACCTGAGAGCCAGGCAGCCATACATTCCGTTACCCCTCTCAGATCATCATCAGCAGACAAGGAGACAGTGGTGTCAACAGCATCAATGCCTACTGGTCACATTTAATATTCAGCAATGAGTCACAGTTCCCGACAGTCGTCATTGTGTTTGGCATCGCCCAGGTGAACGTCATCAGCAAGCCGCTATGATTCCGCAAGATTGGTATGGGAGAGGGTCAGTAATTATGTGGAGTCACTATGACAGGCAGGACTGACCTCCACATCAGGAGTGTACTACCGTGACAACATCATCACTCCACATGTGCCATGGGAGAGTCACAGAGGTGTACTACCGTGGCAACATCATCACTCCACATGTGCTTCTGTTTACATGCCGTCATGGAGCTGGATTCCTCAACCAAGGTGATAATGCCAGAGCTCATTGTGCACGCGTTGTCCTTGACCATCTCCAAAGGCACCAAATCCAAACCTTGCCCTGGCCTGTGATGTCCCCCGAGTTCTCCCCCATAAAACACATATGGGATATGCTGGGACGACGTGTACAATGGCGGCACCCACCCTGTCAGGACTTGGTACAGCTGGGTGCGGCATCCCAAATAAAATCAACTAATTAACTTCAGTATAGAGATCATATTTTGTAAAATAGTTGTAGGTCTTCATTAACCTTTAAGTGTGAGCATCAGGAAAAACATTCATATTAATATTTTCATAATCCTATCAGAAAATATTTACCACATGTACAATGTCTTTCTTACAGTATCTGGTCAACCTCTAATTTCTAACATACACCTTACAATGTTTGACAGCAAGATTAAGACACATTATTGTGAGAGTTGCGACAGTGGAAGTGCCATAGACTCACAGTGGAATCTAGCTACATCTACATGTACATTCCATCCACTTCAACATTTTTTTTATGTTCATAATTCTTATTATCTTCTTAATATCTTATGAAGTTCACATAAACAAGAGCAACTTCACAACTATTTCACCAATAACTTTATCAACTGTTCTTATATATGGACTTCTGTTTATCCATAATAGGCCAACAATTCTATTATTGTTAAATTTGATTAACCTAAAAAAGCCATAAAACGCAAAACACTCCACATATTTGCATGACTTAACTTGATTGTGAAGTCTTATTTGAATTACCTTGTTCCTTCTGCAGACTTCTCGAAATTCACCAATGTTGCATGAGCCACAGGCATTTGTAGGCTCTGTCTGCAAATTATGAATGAACACGACAGAGATTATTATTTGCACAATCCTAGCTCACTCAGAAGACTAAGTCAAATCAAAATGTCAAATCATCATGTCAAAAATGCACAAACACTCCTTATCCTGGCTCCAGTTCATCAGGTGCCCCCCCCCCCAAATTAAAAGAGACATGTTTGATGTGGACATTCAAAGTACAGCCATGAATCATGAATTAAATAATCTGGAGGAAGAAAAAAATGAAGACGGAAGAAGAAGAAAAAGGCTTTCCAAAACACATCATTGGATCTCGGTCTTTTGTTTGTTTCGCACTTTTAGCATATTCGATGGACAGACTGAAATGCAGTCCAACACATGGACAAAATTAAAGGGAACCATCAGCTAAGAAAAAAACAAACAAATAGACCTTTCTCAATCTCCCTTCATCAGGATAATCTCCGTAAGTGCTCATATTTCATAATAATTGCATTGCTCCCTAATTAGACATAAATGTAATAGATTATTATGATGCATACGAGGTATCACAAAAATATCTTTTGGCATTTTTATAAATCTCCATTGCTTTTGAAAATGTAGATATGACCAAAAAAATCCACTGCGTTCAGAAATCACAGTCATCAATGTCTGTATCTGATCCTGGACTTGGAGAATCAATCTCAGGCAAGTTGAGAGCCTTGACTGCACCCAGGACTTCCTCTTTCAGATGATCCTCTTCAGGCTCTTCTGAGTCATCGGTTGCGATATTCACATCCACCATGTTTTGGGGGGCACCTGATGCACTGGAGCAAGGTGTGTTCCTACAGGGCCATGGGTCATCTGTTTGTACCTGTTGAAATATTTAAGGAGTGAAAATGAACAGTGATTAAAATAGATATCCCTTTCAAATAGTTAACATACTGACACTGTATGTACATGTTTCAGTTTTCCATCTGTTTATGGCCTTCATGATCACTGATTCATATGCTTCAGAGGAAACTGGTGGTCCATTTATGCTTATGTGCATGAGGCTTTCAAGCAGGTCATTCCTCATCCTGGTCCTCAAACGTGTTTTTACTCGTCCCATGGTGCTCACACCACTCTCTGGCCATGCATTTGAGACTGGCAATGCGGAACATACCTGAGCTATGTAGAATAGCTGTGGATACACTGGAACGTATGTTTGTTTCATTGTGAGAAGATGACAGAGCACCCATTCAGTTGGCATTGCCTTGCCTCGTCTGAACTCTCCTTTCTTTCCCCACTCCAACAGTTTGAAGTTATTATATGAATGTCACACTCAGACAGCCGTCCATGTTCTGCTAGGTCCTTTCGCAT
This sequence comes from Gymnothorax javanicus, assembly GCA_029692085.1. Classification (NCBI taxonomy): domain Eukaryota; kingdom Metazoa; phylum Chordata; class Actinopteri; order Anguilliformes; family Muraenidae; genus Gymnothorax; species Gymnothorax javanicus. The sequence goes on along the minus strand of CM056196.1, from coordinate 59,259,173 downwards.
GTCAGCAAGCACTTGCCCTGAATCAACTACCTCTCTCAAAGCATTTTTTGTGGCTGATATTGCCGGCCCTACTCTAGCATAGTTTATTGTCCCTTGTTGAAAAGCCTTGCTCACGGTTGAAAAAATTGGCAGCATTTTCTTGAAGATGTAGATGGCCCCCAGAATTTAGCAGTCTTCATTTTCTGGAGAAGCCCAGTTGCTGCTGCATCCTTCTTATCAAAGTGCTCAAGAGTTTGTAGCAAAGAAACAAAGTCTAGGAAAACTCCCTTTACTGAGCGATCCAGAGAGAGCCACCTTGTGCGGCATGCTTTTCGAATTTTACGGACCACAATATGCTTGGTTCCTCCACTGACTGTCTCTCTGGAATTATGTTTATTCCAGCTGGGTCTTCATGTATTATGCAGTTCTCTTGGGGGACTTTTCAAAGAATCTCCAAAGCTGGTGCAAAGTCTTTTCAACCACAGGCAGGTAGTTAGTTTGATCGTTTGACTGTACAGGTGCCAGCGACAGCCTGTGGCATATACAGTGGACAGAAATTAGTACTTTGTAAACTTGTTTCAGCAAGGCTGCTAAGCCCCCAGTGGCTCCTGTCATAACAGCTGCACAGTCAGTGACCAGGCTTGTGAAGTTAGCCAGATCCAAGTCACATTTCTGAAGCTCTTTTGTGAGCTTTGTGAAGAGAACTTTTGCATTTGCACCTTCACTACAAGGATCATCAAGGACATTAGTTACTAAGAGAAGTCTACTTGTGTTAGAGCTGTATCCTGGAAGAAAAAAAATGGGATAGGACTTCAGGGTGAGCATGTAACAGGTGCATTCTCCACAAGCTCCCACCATCAAGCTACTAACTTTTAAAAAAAAATATCGACCTGTTCTTCTTTTAGAAAAAGAGCCTCAGTTCGTTGCAGTTTGTTTACCCTAACAAACTGCAAAAGATGCCTAGAGCAGGGAAACAATCTAAAGGAGATGAACCAGCAGCGGTCAGCAGCTTTTTCAGAACAGCGCACGATTGGCTAAAGCGCTGTAGGGATGCAAATTGGGTAGGGACTGCTGGGAAGGGAAATTAATAATGATTGCCTTGTTCGTTGTTCAAGCGCCTCCTGTTAGCCAGTCGGGCGCTCGTCAGTGAGATTCTAAGCTTACTCATGTTCGGATATCCTCCACCCTAGCTCTGAACTTGCGATAGTTTTGACCAATGAGTGTAAAGATGCAGGGGCTGACAGGTGCGTGCTTCAAGGAGAGCCATGAACTGTCTCTCTCTCCTGAGCTGGCAACAGGGGGTTGCATACGAGCAAGCCTTGTACATAGTTCTCAGATTGGGCATTCCAGATTCAGGTGGGATTTGAGATGCTAAATTTAAAAAAAAAAAAAAAGGAGATGAACCAGCCGGAGTCTCTGCTGCTCATGACACTATTATAATGGACAACATTTCCTAACTTGTGGCCGAGTTTAGGTCGTTGCTCGCCGCAGATTCTTTTTCAAGTTTTGGACTATAAACTTGACAAAATACAAGCCACAGTCTCTGGTCAAGTACAACGTATCTCAGACCTAGAAACCCACGCGGAGGACGCCAGCCAACGCTTGGACCAACTTGAAGCTATACGCCTGATGCTAACTCAAGACAACAAGTGGCTAAAATCCAAACAAATCCAAACAAAATCCAAAAGGAAGATCCAGGAGGCGAAATATCCGCATCGTGGGCTTACCCGAGTCGATGGAAGGTCTGCACCCAACTGTCTTCTTTTCCCAGATGCTTGTTGATGTCTTTGGCGGAAAATTGCTTTCTTCGCCTCCTGAATTTGACAGAGCCCATTGGAGCCTTGCACCTAGACCCGGACCCCGGAACAGACCGCGCTCGGTTATCATCCGTTTTCACCGTTACCAGGTGAAAGATCTAATTATGCGCAAAGCTCGGAAACGTGGTAATCTGGAGAACAATGGCCACTAAATTAGATTCTATGAAGATTACAGTGCTGATGTCCTGAGACAACGCACTGAGTACAAAGATTGTATGGCTGAGCTCTACAAGATGCGTCTCCGTCCATCGCTTTTCTTCCCAGCGAAACTGCAGATTACGCTTCCAAATGGAGAGAAGTGGCTCCCATCAGTGGCAGAGGCTGCTAACTTCATTCATACCTCTCAGAAGGATTCAGCATTGCTGTCTTGACGGTCCAGTTGGTTGTTTGCTTTTCACTCAGTTTGCAGTGGGACAATTTTCTTGCTATGAACACTTTTGGAAAAACTCTGGTTGGTGTGAAGGAGTTCCTCGTTGTAGTGACTGATTTAATTTGAGAAAAGACACTGAGGCTTCTTCACGGTGATGTGTCTAATTCCATGAGTATGTGAGTATTCTGTGAGTATGTATTGGACTGCTGTTTTGTCCGGTTACCCAATAATGTCTATTTTTTTTGTTCCCATTATAATTCGAGGTGACGAGAATTCATGTATTTGACTTTAGATTGTAGGGTATTGGCCTTGTCTAACTTTAATATTATTTGCTATTCTGTTTTTGGTATATCAGGCTCCCCTTTTTGAGCAACTTCCTTTTATAGTTTAATTTTGAATTAAATATATGTTGGGTATAATTGCACACAGACTTTCCTTTTTAAAGGGGATAAAACTTTTTTCCCCTTTTTTTCCCCTTTGTCTAGTGACATGCTCTAGGGCAGGGTTATTCAACATTATCCAGAAAGGGCCGATGTGGGTGTTGGCTTTCATTCTAACCAAGCAGTTACACACCTGATACTACTAATCAACCACAAGAGTCTTTGTTAAAGGGATTGATTAGAAGTATCAGGTGTGTTACTGCTTGGTTGGAATGAAAGCCTGCGTCCACACTGGCCCTTTCTGGATAGTTTTGAATAGCCCTGCTCTAGGGTTTAGACCTATGTACTGTAAATCCCCCATTATAGGGTTGATTTTTTTTTTTTTTTTTTTTGTTCTCTTTGTGGGACTATGGTGGAGAGTGGAAGCTTATGGATTAGTTGAATGTTCCTTAGAAAACTTGAAAATGTGTGCTGTGTTTCTCAGCATTTATTTTGTATGGACACAGGGAGGGATTAGTGGGGAATAGGGGGGCAGGTTCTAGGAGGAGGGCCAAGCTGACGACTTGTTTTTTTTTAGTTTGTTTTTTTCAGTTTTGTTTATTTTTCTACTTTGGTTGGAGCAACTACTTTTATACTTTGTTAGTAATATTGCAGTCTTCTCATTTTTTACAGACCCCATCTAGACTCATATGGTTGGTCATCTAAATCTTATCAACTGGAATGTTAAGGGATTGAATAATCCAGTAAAAAGGAATAAAGTTTTGGCTCATCTTAAGCAGTTGAGGGCAGGGGTGGTCTTTCTTCAAGAGACCCATTGGTGTGATGCTGATTTGTGGCACTTGGGTAGTAGCTGGTCAGGGCAACTATTCCATTCTCAGTTTGGGGCCAAGGCTAGGGGCACAGCTATACTCATCGATGGGAGTATAGCCTTTGTTCCATCTAATATTATTTCAGATAAAAACGGATGTTTTATTGTTGTTTCGGGAAAACTTTACAGTAAGGTTGTCACTCTAGCTAATGTGTATGCCCCTAATTCTGACAATGTTCTTTTTTCTCAACAATTTTTTCTCACATATCCCTGAATTGAATTCTCGCTCATTAATTTTTAGAGGGGATTTCAATTATGTCCTAGACCAGTTGTAGACCGCTCCTCCTCCAAACCCACCTCTCTTAGTAAATCTGCTGCACTCATTAATTCCAACCTCGTAGATTATGGCCTTTCTGACCCTTGGTGTTCTTTATATCCCACAGGTAGAGAGTATTCTTTTTTCTACCATGTTCACCGGACTTATAGCCGTATTGATTACTTTCTCATCAACAATTGTTTTCTGACTAACTTAAGGTCATGCGCCTATCAAAGTATTGGCATTTCAGTCCATTCCCCACTTGTTCCTCAGTTGGCTTTTCCAACTTCAAATTTTTCAAAGAAGCACTGCAGATTAGACCCACTGTTGTTGAATGATGAGCACTTTGTTGCTCACATCTCTTCTGAGATTAATTTTTTTTTTTTTTGATATAACCAATGATATCTCCAGCAAAACTGTATGGGAGGCCTTGAAATCATACATTAGAGGAGAAAATATTTATTTTGTGGCATTTAAAAATAAATGTTTGAAGCTGAAACAAATTGATATTTCCAATCAAAATTTGAATTTAGATTAAATGCAGCCACTCCCTCACCAGATTTATACAAGGAACGGTTAAGACTCCAAACTGAGTTTGATCTTCTTTCCTCTCAACAAATTGAAAGTCAGCTTCTTAGGAGTTGGAGTACCTACTATGAACACAGTGACAAGGCGGGTAAAATTTTAGCTAATCAACTGCGTGGTCTGAAAGCAAAACAACTTATCCCAGGAATTTGTACAGCAAATGGGGTAATTACCTCAGACTAGAAATCTATAAATGATGAATTCAAAACCTTTTATTCAAAGTTGTACACCTCTGACTATATTTTAAATAGCAATGTCATGCATAATTTTTTTGACACTTTGGAAGTTTCTTCTCTTTCCGATGATTTGCGAATTGACCTTGAGAAACCCATCACTACAGAGGAGATTATTGCTGCCATATCCTCCAGGCAATTTGCTAAATCCCCAGGCCCAGATGGCTTCCCCTCAGATTTCTTAAAAAATTTTCTCATTTGGCCCTGTCCATTTTTGCTGAATCTGGCATGCATATCTCTTTTGCTTAAAAAGGATAAAAACCCCTTTTATTGTACCGCCTACAGACCAATTTCCTTATTAAATACCGACGTTAAAATCCTAGCAAAGGTTTTAAGCCGTTTGACTAGAGACTGTCCTCCCCAAAATTATCTCTCCCGATCAAACTGGGTTTATAAAAAATTGGCATTCTTTTTTCAATATTCGCCGCTTATTTGACATATTATATTCTCCAAAACCTTCTGAACCTGAATGCCTTCTCTCTATGGATGCAGAGAAGGCATTTGACAGAGTAGAGTGGAACTATCTTTTTTGGACCTTAGAAAAATTTGGTTTTGGTTCTAATTTTATTTCCTTGATAAAATTATTGTATGCATCCCCTTCAGCCTCGGTTCTTACAAATGGTCAATACTCTGACACCTTGAATTGTATCATGGGACCTGCCAGGGCTGTCCTTTGAGTCCACCCTTGTTTGCTATTGCCATAGAACCACTCGCAATCACTATACGTAATGATCAACAGATATCTGGGGTGTGGAGAGGAGGCACCGAACATAAAATTTTGTTATATGTGGAGGATTTACTTTCATACATCTATAAGCCCGACATTTCTTTACTGGCCACATTAGAATTATTACTTATTATTATTACTATTTACTTCTATGTAAATTTTCTGGGGACAAACTCAATCTCAATAAGAGTGAACTCTTTCCAATAAACAAAGAAGTGCTAGAGCTACACTGGGTGCAAAAATTTGGGCATCCCTGGTTAAAGGGGTGATCTGGGGTTAAATGGACAAAATTTGATTATTTTTCCAAAAATCTTTTTTTGAATAGAAATATTCTATAATAACCCACCTTTAATAATCAATAATTGCTACAAGGATTAAAAACTGAACTCAACTTTTCAATGCGGTCTAATGCATTTTCCATTTATTTCCTAAGGTATTACTTTTTCCACGTTTCTTATGTTTGTGGCAGCCATAACTTTTTTATTTATCATTGAAAATCAATGAAATTTGGGCTGCAGGTACTTTACTTCACTAGAAATGCAATGACATGGGTAAATTTTGCCTATCTGTTACATACTTTGAATATTTTGAGTATTCATCAGATTCTGCGCAAAATAATTTCAAAATTTGAGTAAAATGCCCCAAAATCACAAAACTGATAAATTGTGCAAAGAATGGCTATGTCATTGCAATTTGGATAAGCAATGGCTTTTAAATGATGAAAGAAAAACTGAATTCTATTATAGAGTTAAAGAGGAATTGGTGCCAGAAGTTTTCTGCATATTTAATGAGCTTGCTCGGTTACCATAGTAACCGCATAAACAGAAAAATGCCAACTTGTATCTTTTTTGGTGGTTATTACATATACCTCTTTAGATTAATTTTGAGTTGTTTCCTGGTGTCATTTTTCATTTAACCCCAGATCACCCCTTAAATGTCTGTTACAATTAATCTCCAAGTGATTGAAAGCAAACCTGAACACTAAATGCTACAAAGTTAAACATGACACCTTTCTGCAAATTTAAAAGCAAGGTTTCTTTTTATTTTGATTTTTCAGAGTTTTTAAATGATTAGAAAGGAAAAGGGGCCCTGTGCAAAAGTTTGGGAACCCTTTTGGATTATTCTTTGTTACCTTTTAAGAAGATGATTACTAAGGCCCAGACCCAGGTGATTTACTCGATAGCGCTTCAATGAGTCAGGTGAATATAATTTCAAGGCTAAACTGTATATTCTGAAGTAACTCCGTGCCTTCTAAAGTGTCTGACTGTGGTGGCTGTTGTGTCTGGTGTTAAAAACCATGTTTTCCTCTAAACAGTTGTCCAAGGATGTCAAAATCAAAATAATTCACTTCCACCAACAAATAGAGGGCTACAAAAAAACTCTCGCAATATTTCAAACTACCCATTTCTACTGTCAGAAACATTGTAAGAAAATGGAAAATAAATGCAACAATTGAAGTTAAGGCAAGATCTGGAAGACCAAGAAAAATTTCAGATAGAATGGCCCGAGATCTGGTGAGAAATACTCAGAACTGCAAAAGAGCTGCATAAAAGAGTAGCAGACACAGGTCTAGTTGTTCGCAGGACAACAATACAGCGTACCTTAAACAAAAAAGACCTACATGGCAGAGTTGCAAGAAAGAAGCCTTTCCAAGACCTCAACATAAAATTAAGCATCTGAAGTATGCAAAAGAAACCTTGAGAAACCTCAAGCCTATTGGAACAATGTGCTTTGGACTGACAAAACCAAAATTGAACTTTTTGGCCACAACTAAAGAAGGTATGCTTGGAGAAAAAAGGGTGAAGCATTTGTAGAGAAGAACATGTTGCCAACTGTTAGGCATGGAGATGGATCCATTATGGTTTGGGGTTGTGTAGCAGCTGGGGGCACAGGCAATATTATGCGGGTGGAAGGAAGAATGGACTCCACCAAATATCAAGACGGTCTAGAGTTTAATGTTCAAAGCTCAGTCCAGCCGAAGGCCGAAGAATATTTCTGAGCTAGAGGTGTTCTGTCAGGAAGAATGGGGAAAAATTCCAAAGACAAGAATTGAAAGATTCTCAGCTGGACAAGGAAGCGTTTGCAAGCTGTTATAGCTGCCCAAGGAGGAGTTACAAAGTACTAGCTGACAGGGTTCCCAAACTTTTGCACAAGGCCTTTTTCCTTGTTTTATTATTTTGAAACTGTAAAAAGTTAAAAATAAAAATTATTCTTGCTTTAAAATGTGAGGAAATGTGTCATGTTTAACTTTGTAGCATTTAGTGTTCAGGTTTGCTTTCAATCACTTGGAGATTAATTGTAACATACATTTAAACCAGGGGTGCCCAAATTTTAGCACCCCACTGTAAATTACACAGACCTCCCACTGAAGCTTGCCAAAGACAGTTTTAAGTATCTTGGCATCTATGTCATTAGGTAATTCAAAAACCTGTTTAGATTTATCTGTTCTACTTGATGAAACGAAACAGTCGCTTGCCAAATAGTCACCACTTATATTTTCTCTTATTGGACGAATTAATGCCATCAAAATGACCGCACACCAAAATTTCTGTTTCTTTTTCAGTTTGTCCCAGTTTTTATTCCAAAATCTTTTTTTTAAATCCCTTGATTCTATTATTTCTTCATTTATTTGGAATGACAAACACCTTTAATTGCAAAAGTCCTTCCTTCAACGTCCTCAACCAGTAGGGGGCATGGCTTTACCCAACTTCCAGTTTTACTGTTGTGCTGCAAATATCTGCCGCTTATCTTATTGAATGTATTTTCCATTTTGAGCCTTACTGTCTGGCCTGGGTTTATATGGAGGCTCGTGCATGTAGACCTGTCTCATTACCTGCTGTTTTAAGTGCATCATTATCCTGTACTGCAGACATACCAAAAGGTTACCCAGTTATTTGTTATTCTCTGTGAATTAGGACCCAATTCCGGAAAAAAAAAATTTGGTTTTCAGGCTTTCTCTCTTCGTAGTCCAATTGCAGTTAACCATTTTTTTGTTCCATCCACTCTTGATTGTTCATTCTGGGTCTGGCACAACAAAGGCTTGAAATATATTGAAAACCTCTTTATCAATAACCGTTTTGCATCCTTTACACAGCAACAAAATAAATTTGGTTCACCTGGGTCCCATTTTTTAAAATTCTCACAAGTCAGAGACTTCGCGCAAAATCCTATCCCTCAGTTTCCAAAAAGAACTGAGTTTAATCCTATAGACACTTTTTTGTCTATAAATCCCACCCAGAAAGGTTCAATGTCAGCTCGATATTCCTCCATTTCATAATTAAGTTGTGCTCCCCTGCTGACTATTAAAACTGCATGGAAACAAGATCTTGATTGTACTAATGACATATGGGACCTGGCCCTTAGTAAGATTCATACCTCTTCTATCTGTGCACTCATGCACTTATACAGTTCAAAGTAGTGCATCATATTCATATGACCAAAACAAAATTAGCTAAATTTAACCCTGAGGTTGATCCTACCTGTGACAAATGCAAACATGCTTCAGCTTCTCTCTTTCATATCAGGAGCCTCATAGCATAATTGCCTAAGTCATTTTTTGGCTTACTGTTGCAATATTAAAAAAAATACCAATGTGCTTGCTAAAAATTGTTTTTTTTCTTGTTTTCTAAAAATGTTCAAATATGACTGAGGCAACTATGCTATTAGGCTAACGATACCCAGAGGAAACGAAAATCAGAAAAGAGCTCTCAGAAGTGTTTCATTTATTTTTCCTAGACTATGAGATCTGTGTGAAACCCAAGTGTTTCATTTATTTTTTTTTCCCAGACTAAAAGAGATCTGTCAAATTAGCCTCCTTTGACGTTTCAAAAGAGATCTCATCAAGCTTAAAATTCTCCTGTTTTAGAGCTCAAATTAGCCTTTTTTTCCAAAGAGCTCAAAGATCTAAAATCAGACAAAAGCTCAAATTAGCCTCCTTTGACGTTTCAAAAGAGATCTCATCAAGCTCTAAAATCAGTCTCAGATTTTAGAGCTCAAATTAGCCTCCTTTGATGTTTCAAAAGAGATCTCATCAAGCTCTAAAATCCATCTCAGATTTTCTCCACTTTAGCACCTCATTTTGATCTCAGGCAGAGAGATCAGAGAGCTCTGCCACTGACCTCACTGTATTCTCATCCCAGCCTTTATAAGTCTTTGTTAATTACTCAGTTCATGCATCTCATGGTGATCTCAGACAGAGCAAATAAAGAGCTCTCTGCAATGTTTTGTTTTTTTTAAACTGCACTCATGAATATCTGGTGGTAAATAAATCTATAGAGGGAGCTGCATGACTAAGATATTCCCTCAAACCATTGCTAAGAAAATGTGAACACACATGCAGAGACTTCTCATTTTAATTGATATTACATGCTTGTCTACAACAAAAAACAAACAACGAGGACATCTGAAACAGAAGGGTTACATAACACTGACAAGCAAATATCACAGTATTTTTGACTGGATATCTCATCAACATTTTGGGGGTGACTTCAATAATACATCCACATGGAAATTTTCTCATCAGTAATGAGATGTTGCAATTGCGATATTATTCCTTCTAAAAAAAATTGTAAATCATAACTTTGCATTCAAATGATTCATTTTCGTGTTCAGCCCTATATTTGGTTGGCAGGTAAACATCTAGAAAGGAGCCTATTGTTTCAAATATAGTGCCCAAGCATTTGGAAAAATCTAATAAAGGGTTTTTCTTACAACATTGGTAAAAGTGTACTTGATTATTGTTTTGGTGTTGGTTATTACTGTGTGTGTGTGTTTATATATTTTTTGTGTATATATAATGTATACATAAAACATTTTTTTTATATAAAATATATGTATGTGTGTGTATATATATATATATATATATACACAAGTAAAATCAGTACACTATATTCGATATCCTCCAGAGAACGTGCCATGGCTCAGCAAGACACTGAACCCCTCACTGCTCCTGAAATCAGAAGCTCCTTGCATTCGATCCCCGCCATCCAGAGAATATAAGGCAAAGTGTCCTTGGGATCATGACATGTGACTGAACCCCTCACTGCTCCTGATTTGTATTTTGTTCTGGCTCAACCTATTTCTCCTTGTGAATTTTAAGAGAAAGTTATGAGACAAAATAAAATCAAAAATGAAACTAAATTGAGCTTTATAAATGCAGTCCATCTTAAACATGATTGTTGCTCAGTGTCTGTCTCAACCTATTTCTCCTTGTGAATTTTAGGAGAAACATATGAGACAAAATAAAATCAAAAATGAAACTAAATTGAGCTTTAGCAAGGTATCTCCTTTAAGTCTCAAACATGACTCCTGTTGCTCAGTGTCCTGTCTCACCTATTTCTCCTGGTGAATTTTAGGAGAAACATATAAGACGAAGTAGAATCTTAAATGAAATTAAGATGAGGTAGAACTGAGAATCACAATTTTGTCTCCAGAGCTGTGGAAAAGCCAGCTTTGAGCAGTAAAATTTCCCTCTGGGTATGTTCTGGTCATGTCCCTGTGTAGCTGATTTTTGGCAATCAGTGTTCCAAACCTTTTCTGCAATTTTACAGTGTTCCATTAAGCCCAATCCTCTAACTGCCATTTTTGGTATGCCACCATCAGATGTTCTGTTATCTAAAATCAAACAAGGTGTGCTAGCCTTTTCTTCCTTACTGGCTCGCTGTGCCATACAACTTAAATGGAAAGATACTGCCCATCCCTCTTTTTCTCATTGGATTAGGGACATTATGCAATGTTTAAAACTTGAAAAAATTAGTTTTTCAATTCAAAGATCAGTAAATAAGTTTGGGGCCTTTTTATCCTTTTTTGAGAAGCCTGAGTTTACCATCTATGAATAACTGCTCCTATTATTATTGCTACTTGACTGCAAATATTTGTTTTTCTTTGCTTTTTTTCCCTTTTTTTTCTTTTTTGTGCAGGTTTTTTTCCCCCTATCTTTATATACTGCCTTTTTGGGTATTTTGTGGACCAATGGGCCTACATGTCTTTTGGCGTAGGGCTAATGGCGCTTTTCCACTACACGGTACCGGCTCTACTCTACTCTACTCGCCTTTTATGCTTTTCCATTAGGGAAAAAGTGCCTGGTACCAGGTACTAGTAGGTACTTTTTCTGGTACCTGCTCTCCTGGGGTTCCAAAAAACGGCCGACCAGGTACTAGTAGGTACTAAAATGTGATGTGCAACATTGCTGCCCACTGATTGGTCAGACAGAATCGTCACTGTGAAAGACGACTCCGTAGTCGACCTTAGGACATCTCATTCGAGTTAAATTGACAAGTCTCAAGATTAGCGTAGTGATTATGATCATTGACTTATATTGTTTTAGGCTACTTGTTTGATATGCTATGCGTTGCCTTACCTTTCAAACATGGTTTTGCTTGTTCACCAAAGCTGCTACATTCATTAAATGCGTTTCTCTTTGCCTGTGACACTGTTCGTGGCGAAATTAAGTGATGGTATTGTGTCTAGTTATGTTTCCCTTAATAATTCCCTTTGAGAAAGTTATGTGATGCTACCCCCGTTTAAAGAAAATCGCGCAGAAAAATAACTTTACAGGTGTTGATGAATCATTTTTGTCTTAACGTTATATCAGATGAGATGACACATCGTAAAGCGATAAATTCTAATACTCTGCCATCTCCTGTGATTTGCGCATTTGCTATGTGTTTTGCCTTAAATTTCAAAGTGAAATGTTTCATGAAGCCTGAATGTCTAGATAATAAGCAATAATTGTTTTGTCATTTGTGGTATTTGCTTCTTTGTTATGAAGGAAAAAAAGGTAAATTAACATCCTCGGTGTGTGGTGATTCCATAATGTCAAACAGAAATTACAATTAAACACTCACGGACTTTAGTGCCATAACGTGGTGATGGTAGTGTGCGTGCCCTGATTTAAACACATAAATATTTAACAAAATCGATGGAATAAGAGTAAACTTTGAGGATGCCATTGCGGCAGTAACATGCTGCGTCGCAAAGACAAGCAGGTACCACGGACGCGGTACTATCCTTTAATGGAAAAGCAACCCCTAAAAAGTACCCAGTGCCGAGTAGAGTAGAGTGGAGTTGAGCCGGTACCATGTAGTGGAAAAGCGCCATAAGTTTCATGCTTGATATGTGAGACGTTCCAGGGTGGCCAGATCCCTACCAAAATGTATATTTGTGTTTGTCACCTTTCATTTGTTATGTGTCAGCTGTCAGCTTGATGCCCGGGGGGGTATTTTTGTAAAATAATGTAACCCGAGCAATATATTTATGTTATTTCATTTTGATATTCGATAAACAAACCTTGAAGGGGAGCTGTATCCTGATTCACATACAGTAACTGATAAATGTTACCATTTGTTCAACTACAGCTAAATCCGCTGCATCATCCACCAGAATGCCATATGATCCTGCTTTGTGAACTCTTGGATCACCATGTCCTTGATTGTTTCCCCAAGACAGACAATGATTTGGCATATGGAAGCCTCCAATGTGTGTTGGAAGTGTTTTAAGTTCAGGTGTAGGCAAATACTGGATGGGGAAACAGAAAGCATTTAGGTAATAAGAACGAATGCATAAATAAATACCATTTTGTGGGGCTTGTGAAAATGTGTCAATTAAAGTACTATTTTACTTAATTACCATCAGATAATTATTGATTTAATTATTTAATTTCAATAATGGTTTATTTAAATTGCAAAATCAAGTAAACCTTTCTCGAACTTTATAAACTCATATCCTCCCTTGGTTCTGACAACACACCATGCATTCCAATAGATAAGTGGGAAAAAGACCTTAACATCAAAACTAACGCTAACTTCTGGAATGAAATCTGCAGGAACATCTACAACATGTCACAAAATACTAATATTAGACTAATTCAGTACAAGGTAGTACACAGAACACATATTACACAACAAACAATGTACAAAATGGGATTATCAGAAATCGATATATGCTCTCAATGCACACTCAACACGACAGATCACTACTTCCATGCTATTTGGCTCTGCCAACCTGTACAACACTTATGGGAAGAGGTAATCACCAAACTTTCTCCACTATTTAAATGCAGCATCCCATTAACCCCATCCATCTGCATATTAGGTGAAATAAACTCAATTCCAACATAAATCGCATCACCGCTACTTACAACCTCAATTCTGAAATAGTTGGGACGAAATGTAAATTGTGAATAAAATCAAAACGCAATGACTTTCAAATCACACCAGCCAGTATTTTATTCAAAATAGAGCAGAGATAACATGGCAAATGTTGAAACTGAGAAATTTAACAATTTAATCCACAAAATGAGCTCATTTCAAATTTGATGGCTGCTACAGGTCTCAAAAAAGTTGGGAAAGGGGCCTGTTTACCATGGTGTAGCATCCCATCTTTTTTTAACAGAGAGTAGAGGCGTCTGGGCATTGAGGAGACAAGTTTCTTGAGTTTAGCCATTGGAATTTGATCCCACTCTTGTTTAATACAGGCTTCCAGCTGCTGGAGAGTTTTGGGTCTCCTTTGTCGGACTTTTCGTTTAATTATGCGCCAAATGTTTTCAATTGGTGAAAGATCAGGACTGCAGGCAGGCCAGTTCAGCGCACGGACTCTTCTACTATGAAGCCATGCTGTTCTAATAGCTGCAGTATGTGGTTTTGCATTGTCCTGCTGAAATACACAAGGCCTTCCCTGGAATAGATGTCGTCTGGAGGGGAGCTTATGTTGCTTTAAAACCTTTGTATACCTTTCAGCATTCATGGTGCTTTTTAAAACATGCAAGTGTCCCACACCATATGCACTAATGCATCACCATACCATCAGAGATGCGGGCTTTTGAACTGATGCTGATAACAGGAGGGGTGGTCTTTCTCTTCTTTAGCCTGGAGGACATGACGCCCATGATTTTCAACAAGAATGTCAAATTTGGACTCGTCTGACCATAGGACACTTTGCCACTTTGCTACAGTCCATTTTAAATGAGCCTTGGCCCACAAAACACGGCAGTGCTTCTGGATCATGCTCAACAATGGCTTCCTTTTTGCAAGATAGAGTTTTAGGTGGCATCTGTGGATGGCACGGCAGACTTGTTTACAGACAGTGGTTTCTTGAAGTAGTCCTGGGCCCATTTAGTAATGTCAATGATAGAATCATGCCGGTGAGTGATGCAGTGGCGTCTGGGGGCCCGAAGATCACTGGCATCCAGTAAAGGTCTTTGACCTTGTCCCTTACGCACAGAGATTTTTCCAGTTTATCTGAATCTTTTGATGATGTTATGCACTGTCGATGATGAGACCTTCAAAGCCTTTGCAATTTGACGCAGAGGAACATTGTGTTTAAAGTATTCCACAATTTTTTTTTTACGCAAGCCTTCACAGGTTGGAGAGCCTCTGGCCATCTTTACTTCTGAGAGACTCAGACTCTCTAAGACATCCCTTTTATAGCCAATCATGTTACACACCTGATGCTAGTTAACTTAATTACTTGATAAATGTTCTTTCAGCTGATTCTTTTATATATTAATTGCTTTTTCAGCCCTTATATCCTGGGAATATCGACGATAGCTAAAATCACACATCCGGGATGATATACCTGTCATCTGCTCAGCATCTGATATCGACTGATAAGTGACAGAAGCAAACCGTTAATTTTAAAGCAACCCTGCGTATTTCAGAAAGTACTTAACACCATCTGGTGCAACTAGCCAATAGGCCATATTGAACGATCTTTTGTCATAAAATAATTGACTGGGACAATCACACTATCCAACACAATAACAGTGCATACCTGTGGGCGAAGGGCGACGGTTCGTCATTCTCGGGCAACATTACGTCATTATCACGTGACCGTTGAAGCAGACAACAACTAATTAAGGGGAAAAAAATCTCATTTATCTCGTCTTTGAAAACAAAAATTCCACATTTTTGTATTTTACAATATTTATTTACTAATTATGATTGTATAAAACAGCATTATGATTTAGCCCTGAGTTCCCCTTTAATAAAAATAAAGCTGACCTCCCAAGAGGGGGGTGGCGAGAAGAAAAAAAAATAATGGTTTATGCAGAAAATGGTAAATTTTCACCTACTTTAATAATCATAATAATAGCTTTTCAAAAGCATGCATGTTGCCAAATTATATTTATATTATTAATATTAAAATATGTTGCCAAGTTTCAGCTTGTAGTGTGAAGGTCAAACATCAAGATTAGCTCCTGTTGATTGATTGATTGAATCCTTTATTTATACAGGAAGACACATTGAGACCTAGGTCTCATTTGCAATGGTGCTCTGTTTACAATCCAACACACGACAGATCATAAAAAAAAAACAAAATAAAATAAAAAATCATCATCATACAATGATACATTCAATATGTATAAATAAGAAAGTTAAGGCAACATTATTTAAAGCATATGCAAACCACAACCTCAAGATCCTTCAACACTTTTTTGAATTTCTGCAAGGAAATTAATTTATCCAGTTTTGAAGTTTCTTGGAACCTGGGAGCACAGTAGCAAAAAGCAGTTTTTCCAAGCTCAGTTTTTACTCAGGGGGATCTCAAGGACCAACCAGTCCTGAGACCTTGCCTGGTAGGGACTTGAACGCCAAGTGATAAGAGAGGTAAGATAATTTGATAATTTATGCAGGAGTGCTTTATAAATAAAAGTCAACAAATGGTGCGTTCTCCCAGTGGCTAAGGATGACCAACCCACAGCTTTATCCAGCAAACAATGATGAGTTCTGAAATGATCACCAGTAATAAAACGAAGAGCTGCATGATAGACTGAGTCAAGCTTTTTTAAGGTGGTTTGGGCAGCATGCATATAGATAATGTCACCGTAATCAAGTACTGATAAAAAGATGGACTGAACTAAAAGCTTCCTATCATCACGAGAAAAACATGTCCTGGTTTTGTAAAAGAACCCAATTTTATGTATTAACTTTTTTGTTAGTTCATCAAGGTGTATTTTAAAAGACAGCTTTTCATCAATAATTATTCCTAAGTACTTGTACCATGGCACTCGCTCAATTTCAGAGCCATCAAAATTGCACATTTTAAATGTACTTTCCCTCAATGAACGAGATCTAGAGAAAAGCATATATTTTGTTTTTGCTGCATTTAAAATTAGTTTAAGTGCTAGAAGAGAGTGCTGAAAGGAATCAAAGGCTTTCTGTAAGGCAGATAATGCCTCATCTACTGAGGGAGCAGAAGTATACAGCACTGTATCATCAGCATAAAAGTGCACTTTACAGCCATTATCAAAAGTGACCATGTTGTTAATATACAAGGTAAAAAGCAGAGGTCCTAATATCGAGCCCTGCGGTACCCCTTAGTCACCTGCAGAAGAGTTGATTGCGTAGAGTCTGCCACAATACGTTGTGTTCTATTTGAAAGATAACTTAAGAACCAATTGCAAGCATTCAGATCTAGGCCTGCAGAAGCTAGTCTATCCACTAAGAGAGCATGATCAACTGAATCAAAGGCCTTGGATAGACCAACAAATAGGGCAGCACAGTGTTGCCCCCCATCAAGGGCACAAACAATAACATTTACAACAAGGGATGCTGCTGAAATAGTACTGTGACCAGCTCTAAAACCAGACTGAAAAGTACTTAAAATGCCATTTCTATTTAAAAACAAACATAGCTGGCGATTAACCAGGGATTCAAGAACCTTAGCTAAACAAGGTAGCTTGGAGATTGGGCGATAATTATTAAGATCACTAACATCACCGCCCTTATGGAGAGGAATCACAAGTGCAGATTTCCAGATCTTAGGTACAACTCCCAGGCTAAGAGAAAGATTAAAAATATGTGTTAAAGGCCGAGCTATAACTGGAGCAGCTAACCTCAACAGTCCAGGGTCCAAAAGATCAGCCCCAGCAGACTTTTTCGGGTCAATTTTTTGGAGAGCATCAAAGATTTCCAATTCGGAGATAATACTGAAAGAGAAATTACACTTTTTCAAATAATCCGGATGCACTGTTCTTGACTGGTAAATATCATTTTGCTTACGCTGACCCAACATATTCATAGCAGGCACCAGAATTGGATTCATTCAATCAAATTGTTGACCTGCACTTATGAAGTGGTCATTGAAGGCATTACAGATTTCCTTCTTGTCACTTACGGGACCAGAGTCAGATCTTATCTGTGTAGGAAGTGCTGGGGTGCAGTTATTCTCCATCATTTTAATCATTTTCTAAAATTTAGTGGGGTTTCCAGCACTCATATATAATGAATTAAGATAAAAAGCTGATTTAGCTTTCCTTATCATAGAAGTGCACTTATTCCTCAACAGCCTGAATAGAGTCCAATCCGAAGGAGTCCCGGTTTTTCTAGCTTTAGCCCATGATACATTCCTTTTATTCAAAGCTTCAGATAATTCATGGGAAAACCATGCAGTACATCTATCCTTAATCCGTAGGCTCCTAACAGGAGCGTATTTGTCAGCGATGGTATTAAAGGCATTAAGGCATGTTGTGAGTCGGAAGTGAGTTTCAATCACAAAAAGTGACCTTCAGAAATGATCTGGCCCAGACTTCGCTCAAAGCCAACACTAGCGTAACATCTGGACCTCAGCTGGGAGAGGGAGAAGTTATTGCAGCCTTGCTTTTATCATTTCAAACGTTCTGCTCTTATGCCCACGCCCAGCAGGATTAGCCATGGGAAAGTTTCAGAGTTTCAAGCTTTTGAACTAAGCTGTGAGATCGAAGATATATGGTTAAAATAATCTTACCTTTAGGATCTAACAATCATTATTCCCACATAGCAGATGGGTCTGGCTCGGATTCACCATCAAGCCGGCACTGCTGGGCGACTGCTGGCATGGCAAGTGGTCTGTTACCCGGATGTGGGCCAGGTCTGGTAATGATGGCACTGTTTACGTGATGGAATGCCATATGTGGGCTGATTGTGTTCGCAGCTGGCCCTCCAGAAAACCAGATCTGGGCCACAAAAGGGCCGTCATTCTTGCTGTATGTTGGCCAGAACTGGGCCGTGGAAGTGCACTATTTGGGCCAGAATTGGGCCAGACCAATTTTGCCATGTGGGTTCATCGTTACAATGCTGTGAAAAAAATATTTTCCCTCTTCCCAATTTCTACTTTTTTTTTTGCTATTTTGCATATTTAAATGTTTCAAACCATCTGACGAAAAAGCTTTTAAAACATCATTTCCTTTCTTGAAGGTAAGGAATCAATCAAAAACTATATCACCCATTTGAAAAAATAATTGCCCTCCAGACCTGCCCTTGGCGGCAATATCGACAGTCAAATGTACACGATATCTGACATGAAGTTCTTTACATTGCTGTCAAAGAATTTTGGCCCTCTCTTCTCTGCTGAATTGTTCCAATTCAGCGTGTTTAAGGTAATGCCACAGCGTTTCAATGGAAGGTGCATTTGCTTGTGTGCTTCGAATCATTGTCCAGCTGCATAACCTGTAGCAGGGGTTGCGAGTGAACACGGATCCACGCGCAGAATAAGGAAGTTTAAAACCTACCTAAAAACAAGGCAGCCACTAAATATGCAAACAGACTAATAACACAGGATAATTTCAGGGAACTTAGAAGCTAAAACCTGGTCTGACAGAAGAAAAAAAAAAAACTAGAACCCTAAACTACTGAGCAGGGCTCTGGAAATGCGAAACAACAACGAACACCAAGTACGGTTAAATTAAGCGGCTCGGTAAGGAAATAACCTGCTATTTCTGATCACAGAACAATGAAGAGGGATCTCTCTCTGAACAAAATTAGAATATACAGCGACAAGCGCGTAAGCCTGGACTTTGAACCGCAAGGGTTGACAAAGACGACAGGCAAATCCTAAACACTATAATAAAGACTCGTAAGACACGAGGACAAAACCTGGAGGAGTTTGCTAAAAGAACCTCCAAATACTGGCTTCAGCACGACCCAAATGGCAACACTAAAGCGCCAAAGAAAGGACAAGGTGTGGTTTAAATAGACAAGCGCAGATAGAAAACACTTGTCACAAAACGAACCAAAACCACTCCCTCCAGGAGAAGGAATGAGGATATCGCCTAAAAACCATGACTAGACCCCCCCATTAAGGAACGGCCCCAGACGATCCTTCAGCACCATGCCTGTGGAAGTCATGAATAAGCTCCAGGTTCAGAATTGGAACCCAACAACGCTCCTCAGGGCCATAGCCCTCCTAATCTACAAGATTCTGCATACCTCTGCCAACACGTCTGCTCGCCTGGATGCGACACACTGTATACGCCAGCTGCCCCTCAATGAGGCGAGGTGGCGGAGGGGGCTGCTCAGCTGGAGCCAAAACACTTGTTAGAAGAGGTTTGAGCCGGGAGACGTGGAATGTGGGGTGTATTTTCATGGACTTGGGAAGCTGAAGACGAACCATGATGGGATTGCGAACGGAATGGACCAATGAAACGAGGAGTGAGCTTCCGTGACTCAACGCGTAAGGGAAGATCCCGTGTGGAGAGCCACACTCATTGACCCACACGATAGGAAGGAGTGGGACGGCGGTGATCATCGGCTATTCTTTTTTGACAAGGTGACGCCTTTAGTAGGGATGCATGAACCCTCCTCCAAGTGGCCCGGCAGCGCCGAGCAAAAGCCATGGCAGAGGGAACGCCCACATTCTTCTCCAACTCTGGGAAAAGTGGGGGCTGATACTCTAATTGGGCTTCAAATGGTGATAGACCTGCGGATGCATTGCACAGCGTATTATGTGCGTATTCTGCCCAAGCAAGATGTCTGCTCCAAGAATGCAAATTGGAGGAGGCTAGACAACGCAGAGTGTTCTCCAGGGACTGGTTAGTGCGTTCTGTCTGACTATTAGACTCAGGATGGAAACCTGACGATAAACTCACAGAAGCTCCCAGGAGGGAGCAAAACGCTTGCCAAAACTGAGCAACAAACTGTGGACCTCGATCAGATACCACATGCTGGGGCAAGCCATGCAGGCGGAAAATGTGATCCACCATCAGCCATGCAGTTTGTGGGGCTGACGGTAATTTGGGAAGGGGAATGAAATGTGCTGCCTTAGAACAACGGTCTACCACCACCAGGATAACGGTGTAACCATCAGACACCAGCAACCCAGTCACAAAATCCAAAGCGATATGGCTCCACGGTCGACTTAGAATCGGCAGAGGATGTAGAAGCCCTGAGGGCGGTTGGTGTGACCCCTTATTGCAGGCACAAACCGTGCAGGCTAAGACAAACTCTCGCACGCCTTTTTTCATCCTAGGCCACCAAAATCATCTGGCTAAAAATTCAAAGGTTCGATGAATCCCTGGATGCCCTGTAAAATGGGAACAATGGTCCCCACTCCAATACTAGAGAACGTACTGCTGTTGGCACAAATAGACGCCCTGCAGGCCCGTTTCCAGGATCTGGTTCCTGACTTTGAGCCTCCCGCACCCTGGCTTCAATGTCCCAAGTCAATGGAGCTAGAATCTGGGCAGGGGGAATGACAGATTCTGGAGGAAGCTCCTCATCAGTCTTATCATGAACCCGTGATAGTGCATCTGGTTTGATGTTTTTTGACCCAGGGCAGTACGTTAATAGGAAGTTGAACCTTGAAAAGAACCTTGCCGTGAATTACGTCGCTTAGCCTCTTGGACGTACTTTAGGTTCTTATGGTCAGTCCAAATGGTAAAGGGATGCTCCGAACCCTGTGACCAATTCCTCTGATGCCAGTTTGACAGCCAACAGTTCCCTGTCACCTAAACCGTAATTTCTCAGCTGGAGAAAGCTGCTTAGATAAATAAGCACATGGGTGTAACTTCTGGTCCGACAGTGAGTGTTGAGACAGAATAGCTCCCACCCCGAGTTCAGATGCATCCATCTCCTCGACATATGGTAGTCTTAGCATTCCACTGGAAGTGGGCTGTTGCTGCTTTCTTTGTCAAAGCAGAGATTGGAGCAGCCTCAGAATTAAAATTACGAATGAAACGCCAATAGAAATTTGTAAAGCCTAGAAACCTCTGGACCTGCTTCACAGAAGTTGGAGTTAGCCAATCAGCAACAGCAGACACCTTCTTCGGGTCAATCTGAACCTTCCCCTCAGCCACAATAAATCCCAGAAAGGAAACTGAGGAGGCATGAAAAGGCATTTTTCAGCTTTCACATATAGGCGAGCATCTAACAGACACCGTAATACCCTTCTTACATGTTTTGTGTTTCTCATGGCTCTTGGAAAAAATCAAAATGTTGTCTAGGTAGACAAACACAAACTTTCCCAAAATCTCCCGGAGCACGTCATTGACAAAAGCCTGGAAGACTGACGGCGCGTTGATAAGCCCGAAAAGCATCACAAGGTACTCGTAGTCGCTGGTACACATATTAAAAGCAGTCTTCTGCTCGTCTCCCTCATGTATCCGTACCAAATGATACGCATTACGAAGGTCAAGCTTCGTAAAAATAAAAGCCCCCTGGAGACGTTCAAAAGCTGAGTTCATGAGCGGGAGAGGATCGCAGTTCTTAATCGTTATCTTATTTAGCCCGCTGTAGTCAAGACAGCGTCTAAGACCACCATCTTTTTTCTCCACTAAAAAGCATCCTGCACCAGCAGGGGACGTGGAAGGCGAAATAAACCCATTAGCCAGTGATTCGGCAATGTACTCATTCATGGCAGTGGTTTCTGGACCTGAAAGTGAATATAAGGAGCCACGAAGAGGAATGATGCCAGGCTGTAGCTCGATGGAGCAATCATATGGTCTGTGAGGCGACAAAGTAGTTGCTTGTTGTTTGCTAAATACCTTGCTTAAGTCTGAATAAACCTCAGGCACACCAGCAGGCAGTGGAAACAAACAAGAATCCAAGATCTCTGTATTATCTGGATGACTAAACTCAGATCCAAGTAAAGACCCTGCATCTGATTGATCCTCTAGAGAGAGATCAGAACTTAAGGGCTCAGTATCCCACATCGGGTCCCATTCCAACTCCTCTTCTCCTCTCTCAAACATGAGTGGGGATACACCTGTACTTTTACAATAGGTAACCTCCTCCATGACAGAACTGGTCTCAATGGTACCGCAGTGACTGTCGGAAGGCGGTAAGCGAGAGCTAGATAAGCAATGGCTAGTGCACTGAGGACCCCACTTCAGAATGGTGTTACTCCTTCCTCCCCAATTGACTTGAGGCTTATGTTTAGTGAGCCACGAATGCCCTAAAACAAGGGGATAAGTGGGCGAATCCACTAAAAAATTTTGATATGCTCTAAATGGCCTTCAAATTGAACACGCATGCGGACATATCCTGTGCTCTCATTGATGCACTCGTTGCCCAAGGGCCGTCCATTGAGTGCTGTGATATACCGCGAGTGAGATAGTGAATACACTGGTAGTCTTACTCCCTTAGCCCATTTAGAGTCCATAAAGCAATCAACTTCTCCTGAATCTAGAAATGCTTTTATTTTGACAGAACAGTTGTTACAAGACAGTTCTACAGGTAAAAAGGTCCGAAAGACTGAAGTCCACAGTCTTGTCGACTGCTTTCGGTCAGTCAACGAGCCTGTCCGTTTCCCATAAGTTTGGGACAATCTCGCTTAAAGTGCCCCTTCTGCCGGCAATAGCGACACCAAAGCTCGCAAGATCTAACTCCCTGTTGCTCACTAGTCAAGCTGTCAATTTGCATTGGCTCATCTGCTTTTAATCCGAGATGCACTGAGTGAATCAACAGATCGGGGGGGCAACCTAGTCTCAGACACTGGCACTCGCCCTCTCCGTCGCTCCCTTTCCCATTCCCTAATATGGGTATCTATCCGTATCGCTGTAGATACCAATGCATCAAAAGTTGCCAGTGCTTCTGTTGTGTCTTCCCGACCAGATGTTTGCGTATTTTTGAGGTCCCCTTGTTTGTGAATAATTGGAGAGAGACAAAATCTTCAGAAGTCATCTTTATTCCAGCCTTGAATCATGCAATAATCCAAACCCGGAGAGTAGTCCTTGCGCAAGAAGTTCTAACTCAGCGTTCTTTACAGAGTCATATTTATGGGAAAATCTCAACCAACTTTGCTCCAATCACAATACATGGGTCACACACTGATTATCTCTTAAGTTTTTTCTTTCCCCTATTGGTTGGCAAGCTCTCTTTGGGATTCTCAGGAAAATGTTGGTGGCATACAGAAGTATTGGACTCATAAAAAATGAAAGAAAATACACTAAAAAGGAGAGGAAAATTAGAGTCAGGAGAAGAAAAATACAGTCAGAGGAATAGGATACAAGTAGATACATAAATGATTCAACTGATTAGTTACAACTAATGATTTTACTGAACAAATATAGATCAAAGCTGCAGAAATCAAATACATTAAAATGTCTCACCTGATTATGCTTTTAAATCGACTGAACAGAATAGATACTAATCAAAGCTACAGAAGCCCACTGCTTATGTGTGTGTGAACTGCTCATGCGTGTGAACTCCTCATGCATCTGTGAACTGCTTGTGTGTGTGTGTGTGTGTGTGTGTGTGTGTCTGTGTGCACTGCTCATTTGTGTGTAAACTGCTTGTATGTGTGTGTGTGTTTTATGTGTATGTGTGTGTGTGTGTATGTGTATGTGTCTGTGCGTGTGTGTTACTGCTTCTTACATAATCTGGTTATTGATTTACAGATGAATATGATGAAAAATATTGAAATATAATCCTCAACATTCCTCCTGTTGAGGCCATCCCAATCATGGCCTCACATCAATCCTGGTCGAAAAATGGCACAGTACTGTCTTCACACGGTCTATGACCCCCATACCCCATACTACACACAGGTGAATTTCTTATGAGTCTGAACATAAAATCACTTGTTGGTCCTTTCTGACTATAACATTTCGAGTAAAAACAGTCTGTCTTGTATGCCAGCATGTGAACTCTAATTGTTTTTGTGTCAGGGCTTCTCAAGGCCTTCCATTGCTCTGGTAAATGACGTCCCTGTCTAATGTCCCACTTGAATCCAGTCATTTTGCTTATTGCAGGTAATCAGTCCAAAGTTAGTCCAAGTCCATATTCAACATTGATTTGCGGTTTTTACATCTTATTGTTTTGGTAAATGGGCCTTCATGACTGGAACAACTGTCTCTGCATTTTCATTCAAAACTTCAGGGAGGCTTCAGGAAGGAGCGGGCCTTGACCGGCTGGTACGCTAAACTGCCACCCGCCCGTCACTGGAGTGAGAAAATAAAAGACAAACACAATCACTGACAGGCACATGCAGATCCACTATGCACTCAGCACATACAGATCGAGGGTTACCTACACCTGCATAATTTATCATTAGATGGATCACATTTTATGATATTCACTTTTGCTGCAAAGAATGTGCAGACAATTTGGAGTCAGAAAATTTCAAGAACAGTTTCGTCCAGGCCTTCCGAGGACTTACATTTAGAATACCATGCTGCCTTCATGCAATAGCCAATAATAATAATCTCCCAAAATACTTCTATTTCAACAATAACCTGGGGGTCAACTCACCCCTGCCTTAGGTTGTCTCCTTTATAGGAGATCTTACCCATCTCTGGAGTGAGTCACAGCACACACTCAGGTGTTCAGCATTGAGCTCTGTACTGTGGAGGGGATAGGTTTCCTCGCCCCTCATAATGGGATAGTTATGAGATGATTCCAGTGGAACTGGTGCTATTGCAGTAGCTTTGTGGGAATAATAGATGAAACAGTTAAAGTTTTAAGTTACAACTCATCAATAACAATTTGAAACATCAGCGAGAGAGTTGCTGCAGTTATAGTTCTGACACTTAGATTCTTTCTTAACCAGCCGAATAAGTCCCAATTCAAGACATTTGACTAATGTATTTTTGTCCCCTTGCTCTGGATATGCTTTACAAAATCATTAATTTCACCTTTATTATTTGGAATACAATGCCTTGTCGACCACAGTGCATGTGCCACCCTATATTAATAAAAAATTAATATTATTTAAAAATTCATCATTCACAAATTGCTCATCCTCACATCTGAGCCCCTGTCAATTCTAGATCAATATTTTTGGGCAGTGTACTCATAATTTTGTGTTTCAGTGTATTCTGGGTCAAAAAGTGGGACAGTGACAATAATATCTTTTCAAGGTGTTTTTTCAATGAATCATGATTTAGCCACCTATCTCTGTCTAGGGTTCCGCTAAGAGCATGGAGGAGACGCACAGTCAGGGCTTATTAGCCCCAGCCATCGTGACAATTCCCCATGTCTTCAGCAGAACCGGGTGGAGTTGCTTTAGGCTGTGTTACAATATGCAATTTTTTTTTTAATTTCACAAAAATGGGTACATATTGAATATTGAACTGTAATACAGTTTTTCAGTTGGGCTCCCAGCACATAAAGGTAAACAATTATGCCAAATCTGGTCATCTCAGTCTGTTTCTGTTATTTGAAAACTCAAGACTCAAGTTGCCGTCCATTTAGATCCTTTGAACCTCCCACTCCCAGGGCGCAGTTCCAGGCTAGATCCCTTTCCTCAGAGATCTTCGCCCAGGCTCCCCCAGGTTGAGAACTCTGCCTTCTGCTTCCCGGTGTTTTCTTTTCAAAGCCCATTGATCACAGAAGCACCACTCGCCTACTAACGCATTCGGTAGTATACGGAGGCCTAAGCGCAACGACAGAGAGAAAGAGAGTAGCATGAACACAGTACAAACACAGAGAATAATATAGACTAAACGCAAGTACTCGTGCTTCCAAAGGACGTATAATAGTCTGAACCAC
Source organism: Gymnothorax javanicus (assembly GCA_029692085.1). NCBI lineage: Eukaryota > Metazoa > Chordata > Actinopteri > Anguilliformes > Muraenidae > Gymnothorax > Gymnothorax javanicus. The sequence goes on along the minus strand of CM056196.1, from coordinate 59,233,277 downwards.
GGAAGCAAAGCGAGATAGAAAAAGGGAAAAGAAACTTCAACAATAAAATATAGAAAGTCACACAAAACCTGACCACAGATGTCTTTGGCTATAGCGCGAAGCTAAACACAGACACTCTAGCAAAGAGGCGTGGCGAACATCTGGCTTATATGGATTCCGGGGAAGCACCGCCCCAGTTCAATCAGCCACCTGGGTAAAAAATTCGATTGAACAGGAAGATGATATAGTCCTGGGACGAGAGTCACAAAGAAAAGTCCAAAACAAACGCACAAACATCCAGAACCATGACACTTTTGGCTTGCGGTGACCTGACTGTACATTGAGCTGAGTGCGGTGGCCACCCTCTCTGTGGTCTTACTGCCATCTGCGACCGACTGGCCGGTGACCCAGTTGATAGTGATCCCCGAATCCCGTAGTGGTTACCAGCCACCCAGGTGGGAAACCGACGGTCTGATCCCTACCCCACTTCGCAATGGGTATAGAAACTTTGACCGCTTTCACCAGCCTCGCCTGTTCACAGAGGTCGTCTCTTCCACCCCTCTGCTAGGTATGGGCTGTCACCATCGTACCATGTGTTGCTCTCAACTTACATGTGACAAACACGCCCACTAGATGGCACTACAGCAGTATGTCAATTCATACTTCACTGGACACGGGGGCCTTCAGTCCTCTCCCCTGCACTATAGAACCTCTTTAACAGGCCCACTTTGCAGTTCCGCCGCCGCCTGTTGACGTCTAGGTGGGGGGGGGCCCAATCCCCTCCCTTAACGTCTGTTCGGGACCCCGCAATCCTCATCTCCCATCTGTCCTCCCTTAGGACCTAACAAACAAACCTCACTCCCGTCAATGTCCTCGCTAGACCCACTAATCTGCCAGCTCCTATTACACCATGTGTGCTGCGCACCCTTTTTAAAAAATAATTAACAACAACAACAAAAAACTAAAACGGATCCTGCAGTTAGACCTCTCTTAGGTCTCTGGCCAGGCCCAACCCGAGAACCTGCAGGTTATTCCCTTACCTTAGGGTCCAACACAGGCCTCACGCCTAACAAACTCAAAAACCTCAGAGAAAGAGAACCTGCAGGTTAATTCCCTTTTTTCTTACCTTAGAATCCCAGCACAGGCCTCACACATAACAAATAGTCATACACCAAACCAATTGACCTATGGCTAAGCCCCACCCCCACCACTGACTCGGACAAACAATCTTTTACAAACAATTTTAGAACAGGTGCTAATGGGTGGTATCACAGTCGGAGATATTTTTCAGGATGCTATCGATGATTTTTGGCAATAGAAGGCTCAAATATCATCAAGAAGTCAGCAAAGAGGGTTACACTATGCATTGGAGGGATACATTAATGAATTTAGAGTGGAGAAGGTCAACGAAAAGTTTAAATTAGAAGCAAAAATTTTCAGGTCTCAGTGCAAACACGATCAACCGCATCTTGTTTCCGTCACCCTTTCACACAACAAGACAGAGGATCAGCATTGTTCGTGCACCGCAGGGTAATAAATTTAACTAACGTACTATTATTGCTAGCTACCGAATTTAAGAAATCTAACCTGACATGAGTGAACTCCTAAGTAAACAAGGTGACATGGTGAATAACACAGCCAGGAGCTCACGTTAAGCCAACGTCCGTCAGCACTGAAGTTAGCCATAGAGTTTACTGACTTTAGCTAACTTAGCGATGTAAAAGATAACTTTATAGTAATCTCCAGCGAAGTGACAAGATGTCGCCTTAAACACAATGTTGACTTGCAACAATTGTAGACATCCTTGTTGACCTTTGTTAGCTACGTTAAGCTGATAGTGGGGTCTTCCACAAAGCTTTAAGCTGCTTTCACACGGATGCAAAACAAATTTTTCGCACGACAGACTACATTCAAAGTCAATGCAAACGCACGTATTTGCGTCTTTGCATTGACTTTGAATGTAATCTTTAGTGCAAAAAATTTGTTTCGCGTCTGGTGTGAAAGCAGCTTTATCCAGAGGTGACACTTCTCTCAGTTATGATGTGGCTTTGGGAAGGGTATAAAATACACCCCATCAACCAGCCTCTCGGGATACCTCGCATCGGAGTTAAATTTACCCCAAGCACAGCGTTTGACCATTTTTTAACTTTTTAAAACCCCATAAAAGCGAACGATTCAGAGTTTCCATAATGCATTTCAATGGAAGTTCAGGTTCAGAATGTCTGAGTGTATGGGGAGAGATTACACACTGTGATTGGCTCATCGCATTTGAGGGCGGGGCTTAGCCATAGGTCAATCACAGAACGCGCTCTGAGTTCCACACAATCACTCACAGTTAGTTGTTGCACGTGCAGTGTTAGTAGCTGCTTGACAATTCTGCAGATCTTGTCACTCTCCTTTTAATTTCCCCCAATTTAGTGTCTATATGCTTTGAGTCGAAAGGTCACTTGTCTCCAGTGCTCCAGATCAGGACTGGGACAACACAAAACAACACCCCTACTTATCTATCTAAGCAAGATAATTAACTTAATTAAATTGCTCACCTCATACTTAGTTTGCTAGAGTGTGTGTGTTATGGTTCTGCCTCATGTGTGCTGTTTTGTCATTATGCTTATGCTTTTTCTCCCATGCCTTACTTTAGTTTTATTTTTCAGCTTTCATTCTGCCGTCTGATGATCGATTCCCTCTCTGCCAATCTCCAGTGATGTCGCGTGACAGCCTTCAGCATGCCTGCGTCTCGTTGTCCAATCACGTTTCCTCTTTCGGTTTCGGCTGCGGTATTTCATTCATTGTTTCCACCTGTGCTTAATTCTGGGTCTCGCTAAACTGAGTGAATGCGTTCTCTGATAGGATAATTGAGCCCCTAAGAGCCATACTGGGCCAACCCATGTTGTGGAACTTTTGAGAAAATGGGACTCAAAGTTGCCAGCCTCCTGTGTCATCTAGAGTATCTGGGAACTAGAAACACTGCTTATGTTAAAAACTCAAGATATGTACAATTCGTGATGCACTTCTTATGCAGGTTTTGGATGCCCTACTGTTTCATTTTAAGTGAAACCTACCTCCTTCTGAAGAGGAACCATCATCTTCTGATTCATTTGGGACAAACTCTAGGTCTCCATTATCTTCCACTTCACCATCATCATCAATCATAGCAAGCAGTTCCTCATCAGTGAGATACCGAGCCGCCATGTTTACATTGAATTATGGAAAAGTTGTGGGGTGGTCCACTATGGCTAAGGCAGTGCAGTGCATATGTACAGGGGCAGAGAGGACGTTTGCTTGTATGAACAATCCGTGTGGGCAGATTGTGTTGGCTCATTTAGGAAATATAGATCTCAGTTTTCTGCACATGCTGACTACCTCAACTCAATTTCGCCAAAAGTGCGGGATGGCCCGGTATGGTTCTTAGGGGCTCAATTACTAACCGTACTAACCAGCACTTATTTGAGGGTGATTGTAAATATTTTGTCACGTAGTATTAACCTTAATTAACTCATTAGCAAGTGCGAGCGTTTCTAGCTTTTGTAATTCCTGCCTAAGCTTTCCCTGACTAACTGCGTTTAAAGCTGTGCTTTCCTTTGCTTCTCTCGTGGTGCTTTTTACTCGCCACGTTTAGATTACCATAATCTAAACTGTCTAGTTTGATTGATGGTCTCAGCGTCTTGTCTTGAGTCATTTTGGTTTACCCGGTCCTCGTTAATTTGTTTATTAATCCCATGTGTTTCTGTTCTAGTCGAGATTGCTTTTCGAGTCCCCGCCTCCTCTCGTGACTATAAATGTGGCAGAGATGGGAGGAGACATCAGACGGAACTTTGCTAGACTCTGCTCTGCACTGTGAAATCTCAGCTCCTTGTGCCTTCCAAGTATTTCCTTTGTATGATTCCCGAGTCTTGTATTTTGCTGCGCCCACGTCTTGTCTGCCCCTTGTTTATGTCTCCCAGTGTTTCCGTCAGTGTAGTTAGGTTCAGTTTTTGTTTTTCTAGTTTTTCCACTCTTATTGTGAGTATTTCTGTTTCCCCCTGCCTTTGGCAGTGTACCTTAGTTTTCCCAATCATTCAGTGCATGTGCATGGTGTTTTGTTTCTGGCCTGTGTGCCCATTTTCTCCTCGTGTTTTTTGTTTTAATAAACACTTTGGATCCTGCATCTGGTGTCCCCCTGACCTTTTCCTAACAGTGTGTGTGTGTGTGTGTGTGTGTGTGTGTGCGCTCCTTGTACCATCTCCGAGCACCGGAAGACCGCCCACCCTTCCAAGAGTAACCGACCTTTGCCGACTCTTGACTGGCTCGCCAAATTTGTTGTGTCTTCCAGATCAGATGTTTACGTATTTTTGAGGTCCCCTTGTTCATGAATAATTGGAGAGAGACGAAATCTTCAGAAGTTATCTTTATTCCAGCCTTGAATCGTGCTATAATCCAAACCTGGAGAGTACTTCTCGCGCAAGGACTACTCTCCGGGTTTACCGCAAATTTCTCAAACAGAATGACTATGGAAGTTGCTTTGACCCAAGTGCTCATAAAGAGAAAAGAGTAATACTGGATAAACTAATGACAAAAGAAATTGAGAAGTCATTAGTCTTCACAAAACAAAAATACTATGATGGTGGACCAAAATCTCTAAACATCTTAGCATACAGATTAAGGAAACAAAATGAAAAGTCATATGTTACCAAATTAAAAGATCAAGGCGGCAAATATTAACAGAAAAAAAAAAAAATAGCTAAAGCATTCGCAAAATATTATGAGCAACTATATAAAACAAAATCAGAAAATATAGATATAGAAATATTAAAGATATATCTGGAAACTCTTCATCTATGTCAAGTATCAAATGAGCAAAATGAGTTCCTGGTTAAACCAATTACAGTTGATGAAATTACGAAAGAGATTAAAAAGCTTAAAAAATGGAAATGTCCTGGAGATGATGGGTATACTAATGAATTTTATAAGGAATTTACGCAGGTTCTGACACCAATTCTGCAAAAAACATTCAACTATGCTTTAGATGAAGGAATATGGGCACCAACATGGAACTCACCTACAATAACTGTTATTTATAAAGAAGGTAAGGATGCAACAGCTTGCCCATCATATAGACCCATATCACTATTAAATAGTTATCAGAAATTACTTTCCAGTATTCTAGCAAACAGACTCAAAGCTATAGTCCCAAAGATAATCAAACAGGATCAGTGTGGATTTATACCCAATAGATTACTCTCAGACAATATAAGACGAACATTAAATGTTATTGAGTATTCCTTTAGAATTAAAAAACAAACTCTTTTACTAACATTAGATGCAGAAAAGGCTTTTGATCGAGTAATATGGCCATTCATATTTGAAACATGCAGAGCCTTTGGATTTCATGCTGATTTGATTTCTTGGTTACAAGCAATGTACAATAACCCAAAATCACAAGTAAAGGTCAATGGAACTTTATCAAGACGATTTGAAATATTATGGGGGACAAGACAAGGAGATCCGTTGTCTCCATTGATTTTTGCTTTATGTATAGAACCTTTGGAAGAAGCTATTTGTCAGCATAAAAATATAAAAGGGATAAACATTGGTCAAGAAACTCATAAACTGGCTTTATATGCAGATGATATAACAGTGTACTTAACATCTCCAGAGGGATCATTACCAGCCTTATTTGATACAATACAACAATATGGTAGCTTTTCAGGATATAAACTAAACGAGAGCAAATGTGAAACAATGACCATAGGAAGACAAATGGCAATGCACATTAAAGATCAATACAAATTAAAATGGGATCAAAAGTCTATCAGATACTTAGGAATAAAAACCCAAATAACAACAAAAATTCCAGAAAGCCTTGATCAATTATTTGATCATAACTATAAAAAGTTAGAAAACAATATTAGACAAGATCTTAGTAGGTGGGGCACAATACCAGAGTCGATATTAGGAAGAATAGATACAATTAAAATGAATATCCTTCCACGATTTTTATTTCTTTTTCAGGCACTGCCACTCCTTATACCATCATCTACATTCAAAACGATGAGTAAATTTATTTGGAATAACAGAAAACCAAGGATTAAATATAGAAAATTAACACACTCAAAAGAAATCGGAGGTTTAGCCCTTCCAAATCTACAAAACTACTTCAATGCAGCACAAATTGTCACCATAATGACCTGGGCCAATGACACATCTTTGGCAAAATGGCTCTCAATTGAAGGAGAGAGTCTGGGAATTTCAATAAAAACACTACCCTTTATCGAGTATCAGGATATGAAAGAAAAAACTACACAAAATCAATGGATAAATAACACACTCAGTATATGCTTACTTTTACTTAGAGAAATCAGATGGGATTCAGACTTTAAACCAAATAAAATGGATAGTATTTTAAGGATATGGGCATCCAAAGGATTAAAAACATACTCGCAAATGCTAAAAAATAAAAAGTTAGACTTTTTTTAATCTATCTCCTTAACATATAATTTACAACAATCTCATTTTTTTAAGTACTTACAAATAAGAAGCTATCTGGGGAAACATGTTAAAGAGGAAACAGTTACAAATCTGCATAACTTAATAAAATACATGATTAATAATCAGAATAATGAAATTAATAAAAATCGACTGTCTAAAATATACAAAATATTGGAAACTGGTCTGGAAAAGGATTTGTCCACAAAAACGAAATAGGAAAATGAGCTAAAAATTCAACTTTCAAATGAAAAATGGGACAAAGTTTGTACAGGAGTGCATAAAACAACCAACTCCAAATATTGGAGGGAATTCTCTTGGAAGATTCTTTCAAGATATTTTATAACTCAAAAAATGCAAGTAAAATTTAAGAAATTCAGAACATTAAATTGTTGGAGAAACTGTGCTGAAATAAATGCAAACTATTCTCACATTTTTTTTCTCTGCGCAATTTTAAAAAGCTTCTGGAAGGAAATAATAGGTTATATGCAAAGAATTTTTGAAATTAGTCAGGGGATAGAACCAGAGTGTATTATCCTTGGCATTACACCACCAGAAATTAAAATAGACACCGATAAGCACCTGTTCAGAATCTTAAGGGTCGCGGCCTTGAAGCAGATTACCCGTAATTGGCTGAAACCGATGTACCTTCAATTAAAAAATGGAGGGAGTCAATAAATGAAATTTCACAAATGGAGAAATTGACATATTGTATAAGAAACCGAAAACCAGAATTTAAAAAATATCGGAAAAATGGTCAAGGTATTATTAATATTGTTTGTTCTGAATCGGGTCATGTTTGAAGAAAAGTGGGTATTAACCCTTAAATGCCCAACTATAGTAAAAGTTGAAAGAAAAATCTATGTATTCTGTTAATATGTCCTGGGGAGGGGCTAATAGCAATAGCATATACCCAATAGCAATTTTTAATTTTTGGTGACCTTTGACCTCATTTTAGTTTTGTGACATATATATCACAATGGGCATTTCGGGGACCTTATTGCTAAAATTACTTGAATGATAAAACAGTTGACATATAGCTGGAGTATTAGGCATAGCTTATTTTTCATTAGCTTACCTGTTTGTCTATTTTATCCAGTGATGAATGGGTCCGGATCTATTGTGTGGATTCCACCATGGGGGCGGCCATATTGGAAAGGTTAGCTGATGCATCCAGTGTAGTGTCAGTTCCACTTTTATGCATCAGATGGCAGCACTGATGGTCTAAATATGTCACTATGGGCATTAGGTTGCAAAATTTATGTGGGGTCAGTGGTTTTGACAACCCCCAAAATCGTGTGACAAATTTTTCACAGGGGGCATTTAAGGGTTAACATAAATGTGAAGTAGATTGAGGTGTATGTATAGGCATCAAGTGTAAAGTGATTAATGGAATGTTACTGAATTTTTTTTCCATCTTACTTCCTTTTTTTTCTCCTCACCTGTTTTTTTCACACCTTTCTAAAGATGGAAAAAAAGATACTGCAAAAAGAAAAAAAAGCATCATCAGTTGAATGTAAGTGTAAATTTCAAGGATTGCAATAAAAAGTAAAAAAAAAAAAAGTACTCATAACATGGACTGTCCTCTTAGCAGTATGAGGGGAGTACTCATTTCAAAACGAGTGCAGTGTGCACTTAAAACACGCAATGTAAGCAAGCATCTGCAGCTTGTCATAATCATGATAACAATCATCATCATCATTTTGCTGAATTATATAAAATTAAAAGCAAAAACAATTGAAGAAAATATGAATAATGAGAGGCAGCATGGTAGCCTACTGGCAGGTTACTTTACTGGTGACTATAGAGTAGCTGATTCGTTCCCCAGATGGGGCTTCAGATTCTGACTTGCATCTGCATTGGGAGGAAGTTAGGAAGAACTCTGCCATTGGGCCCTCAAGGAAGGCTTTGAATCCTAAATTGTTCCCGGGGCTTTACCCATGTTTCACAAAGCAGGCATTCCTTCGGAGGGCACTGAATGCCAGTTAAATGAGGCACAGATGGTGAGTTTATTACTTAACTTGGTAAAAATTCTTGTCCTCTGTTCATTTTCTGGACATAATTTTTTTTTTTTTTCGGGGGGGGTTTAGCATGTGTACTTTCTGCATAAGCCAATGTCATGGAAATTTAGTTGAAAAAAGAACTTCTTGTATCATGTTCATTCAAAAAAGACAAAGGAAAATTGAAAATCAGAGCACCATGTGAGGGTTAACCGCAGTTACAATCTGTACTGTAGTAAGAGAAATAACCACAAGGCTGACACTCCGCCCTAAGAAAAAAACTCCTGGAGAAGAAATATTATAAGCCAATAAACATGTTATAAAACATATAAAGCTGAACAAATTTGATTAGACTACCCATATTTCCCCACTCTTTTGCTGCCAGACAGTAAATGAAAACACAGTTTTGATAAAGCCGTCATTAATCTTTTTCACTCTGCTCAATGCAAATGTGAAAATGCAGTAGTCAGCAGAAAAGGGCTCCATTTTTGCTTCTGTTGAAAGACAGACATTGCCAATGAGAGGAAACAGCATAACACAGCATAAGGGGAATGGTAAATAAGACCTATAAATATAACTCTTTTGCAGATGGAGTCAGCAGATGGAAGCAAATTGCATCATGTTTATATCTGTCTGGGAAAGAAGGAGAGCAAATCCTCTTCAAATGCAGCACAAATTGGTGTTCACAACCATGGTTGTAAGACAAGAGTAAACATCTGTATGTTGCTTGCTGATTTAGATTGAAACATCATCACAGCTGCTATAGATAAACACACACACACAAACATATGTATTCACATACACAGACACATGGTTACCTAGAACCTCTTTTACGCACTCACACATACAGGGCCACACAGTTTCTTTATGTGTGTGAGGTCACACAGGCAAAACAGGCAGACACACATGCACGCATAAACACACACAGCAGGCTTGCACACATGCATACACACACCAGGTACATGCACATGTATGCACGCACACACACTGGATGTGCATGGCAGTGAACAGGTTGAAGGCAGCTGCTTGTGCTTCCAGCACCGCAGTCTCTTGAGCTTTGGGCCACCGTCACCCACCACTGCCATCATCTCAAGGTCAAGTGGCATTGCACTGGGGCATTAGAGGCCTAATGAGCAACTTCATACACAACCCCACACTGCTTTGAAGATGTCTGCCTGTGACCCTCAAGCCACCCTGAGCCACTGTCCCTGAACTGTATTCCCTGGTCTGAAAGGAGTGTGTGTGTGTGTGTGTGTGTGTGTGTGCGTGTGTGTGTGTGTGTGTGTGTGCGCGCGCGCTCAAGTGTTTGTGTATCTGTTTGTACCTGTATGATTCAGCATGAGTTTGATAAGATTTATTTAGTATGTGTGTATGTGTATTATGTATATGCTTGTTTTTTTTCCTTCCCCGTTTCCTTCTTTATTGCCAAATTTATCTGGTTCTCTCTGTCTTAACCATTCCCTGATCCTTCCCTTTCCTCTCCCTGTCTCACTCTATCTCTCACTCCCCCTCTAAATTTTTCAATTTAATGCAAAATGATTTTCAGGCATAAAATAAATGAGGTACTTGAAATGGCTGGCTATAATATGATTTTTAAGAAAACTGAACAAAAACTATTTTACTGTGTTGGAAACTACATCAAAGTAATTGTTACAACTAACTTGATTCAGTTTCATGTTAAAAGTTACCCTAAATACGTAACCTAAGTTGGCCAAACAGACAAATGATAGCTGAACACTAGTTGGGGCAAAGAGAAAAGGTGGCGCCTGGTAGCGCTGCAGCCATTTTGGACTGAAAACGCCAGGCGCGCTGACTGAAAATACCTCAGACAAAGACAGAAACGACAGAGAAGCCATGTAAGCTAAGGAACGATTCAGGTGTAGTAAACGCAAGCAGTGTTCAGCGATAAACTGCAAAGGTGCTAAAAGGCAGAAAAAATAGTTTACATAATACATGTGGTTGCAATCCTCCATAACAGCCAAGTAATTTATTCACTGCACCAATGAATACAGATTGTTTCAAAGCACTGTCATTCTGGTCTGACAAATCTATACTAACTAAATGACCAAGATGTTTGACACTACCAGACCAATTTATGACACAGCCATTCAAATACAACCTGTCATAATCATTAATCGGTGATCCGAATTTCAAACCAACTGTCTTCTTAGCATTAAATGTCACATTATATTCATTAGCGAAAGACTGGCAAAAAATAACCATAGACTGTAAGGCAGAAAGGCTGGGACTGAGCAAAGTGATGTCATCAGCATATCCCAATGCTCCAATATAATGACTACCTAAATGACAACCAAGCTTAGACTCTTTTAACAAAACAATCAGTTCATCAATATAAACTGTAAACAAAACAGGTAATAAGACTCTCCCTTGTTTAACGCCATTAGCTATGTTAATATTCAGACTTGCAGAAGTCCCATGAAACACACATTTGCTGACAAGTGTAGCTATCAATTAAAGACAAATTATATGAAAAGATAATCTCCACTGGATAAGCAATGTAAAAAGTTTACCGTAATGAACTTTATCAAAAGTACGACTTGCATCCAAAAAACATGTAAAAACATCACTGTCACATTTGATATAGTAATCAATGGTCTCAAGAAACACAGCTGTACATATTGTCATAGATGAGCCTTGTTTAAATCCGAACTGTAAGTCAGAAGTTTTACTGGTGTAAATAGGTTCATCGATATTACATCAACATAGTATGTATTCACTTTGCAATGCCGTAATATTTAATAATTACATAATTAAATAGTTAAATAATTAAATATTTAATAAGTTATAAGGGTTATGGTTATCCCTAAGTTGTCATGGTTTGTGAGGTGGCGTGCGTGTGTTTTGGACTTTTCTTTGGTGCTCTCGTCCCAGGACGAGATTGAATTCCTTTTCAATCGGATTCTTTAACCAGCTGGCTGATTGAACTGGGGCGGCGCTTCCCCGGTCTCTAGATAAACCGGAAGTCCGCCATGCCTCCTTTGCTAGAGTGTCTGTTTGTAGCTAGCACTATAGCCAAAGATATCTCTAGTCAGCATTTGTGTGACTTTATATCTTCCAGTTATTTTTGGAGTTCCATCCTCTTTAGGAATTTTCGCTTTTCTACTTTTTCTCTCTCTCGCATTTCTTCTGTTTTTTTGGACTATTATATGTCCTTTGGAAGCGCAAGTACTTTCTGGTGGTCTGTGTGATTCTCTGTGTTTGTATTGTTTCTGTGCTGCTCGTTCTCTCCCTGGCCACTGCACCTGGCCTCTCTATTTTACCAGCCATTACATAAGAAAAGAGAAATTTATTTTATTCATGTCCGGGACTTTATAGGCGAGATGTTTTACTGGCGTAAATAGGTTCATTTATATTACGTTTGCATATAGCATCTACTCACTTTCAGTCCAAAATGGCGGAGGCGGAGCTTTGTGTGTTGCAATGGAACATTCTATTTGCTTTCACTTCTTGGCAGTTCTTTGGTTGAGGCTGCGCTAACTGCTTTGTGCATGCTCAGTTCCACCTTTTTATTGGACGGGGTCTACAGAGCCTTTTGCAGGGGTTTGCATCTCCCATTTTGATTTCCTGCATGGCAAGCATAGACAGTAAAAGAAGTGGACGGCGGGATGACACTGTTCTCAACGGGACAGCGATGAAGCTCAATTGAACAAGTTTTAAGTTGAGCACCGCGCCTACTGCGCAGGCTCGAAGTCAGCTTGCTGACGTAAACCAACGTCCTAAGAAGCGGTAACTCGTCTGGTTGATGTACCCTACACATAATTCCCAGCGAGCAAGCGATTGCATCTGTAAGTATAGTCTGATTCCGTTCGATGTTATTATGTTTCGCGAATTATTACTTCATAGGTACTTCACTTCGTTAGCAATGTGGCTAGCCCGGTGCCATCGGCCAAAAATTGCTTATTATTAGACCATAATGCTACATACGAAGTAAAGACGTCTGCTACAAAATGTAGTTTCTCTGTAGAAAATATTGCCGTTGACATGAAGGCGAATAATGTTTTTAGTGTAAAGTTATTTGATGTCAAAAGTCAGACAAAATAACTGGGGGTGAATGGAGAAGCTACCGCTAGGTGATCATCTGCTATCTTCCAGAGCGTTCAATTGAGCTTCAACTTCCGGGTGTATTCCTACCCCCTTGATGGCAAGAGGTCTCACCAGTTCTCAAGTGAAACATCTTCAAGGTGAGTATTTTTGGTTTTATATTGTTTAGAAAATCTTTTTTTTGGTGGCATCCAGTTTTGTAGGAACAAATGTCCAAGTTAGATAACTTAACGTTAAAACGCTGGCAAGTTAACGTTAGCGGCCCACAACTACTGCATTGACAGGGCTGCCGAGCCTCACGCATTCACCGTGAGTCTCACGCCTCATAAACCGGGAATACACTGTGCGATGTCGGCCCGTTTTTGACCTGATTTTCGAGACGCATGACACCTGTTAAAGTCGGGCCGACTTCCAGCTTCATGGTGCGTTGTTTGTAGCACAGTGTAAAGGGGAGACCAAGAATATATTACTGTACTGTTATGTAATAATTATGCTGTGCTGGTCATAGTTAATTCGTTATACTTAAGAGCTATTTGCACACAGGCTTATGCTATATGGCTGTGCAGTCCATGATGCTAAGACTGAATGGATTAGATACAGACAGGGCCCTGTTTTCTGAAAGGTTTCCAAGGCTAATCTTACAAAAGCATTTCCTGAAACCTTAAACACATGTTTAATTGCTCTTAATGAAGATGGTCTTAATTCTCATTCTCTTAGCAGTTTTTTAATGAAGTGCAAGTTCTGCAGTGCAGTTCTATCCAGTTGAGAAGGTCTATTGAGGCACCATCGACTACGCAACAGATGAGGAGCTCACTGGCTGTGTGTTTACAGTGACTGTGAGTGCACGTTTAAAACACTTGGCGCACTGAAATCACACACCACGAGATCACATTGTAAAACTGAAAGAGGGCAGGATAAATCCACTTACTTTTGTGATTTATGTGACTTTTAAGAAATTTGTACTCAATGCACCTTTTTTACTCATCTTGGACATCATCTAAAAAAATCAAGACTGTGCATTGCCCCTTCCTGTGGTGTGAGTTCCAAACTAACAATCTAAGAACCTTCAGTTCACACAGAAGTAGAAAGCACAAGAATTCAAAGGAAATTCAAACTTGTTTAAGGGTGCATCCTGAAAATGAAACCTGTGTCATCAAGAATCATGCCACTGACCAGCCATTAGATAACTTTGAGGCAGAAACGTTAGAAAGTGGTTCAAATGGAGATTCAAGTAACAGTGGAAGGGATGAGTGTATAGGTGCTGCAACTTTCGAACATAAAATTGCATCTCGTTTTCTGTGCATGCAAACAGTACTGCATGTTTCTGAAAGCGCTTTACAGAAAATTGTTGAAGAATTGAATGATATTCTGCACCTTTCTAAATTTCACTCCCTTCAAAGATTCAAGCAGGTGCTCACTGAACACAATATTGAAATAGATGATTGTGTTGTTGGAGAAATTAATGATGCTGTATACAAAACAAATCCACTAATTTTAACTACTGAAGCTAAAGGTGCGCTGTCCACTGATCACAGGAGGAATATCTATCTTAAGGAGCACTTTCCTGTAATTGAGCCAACTGAATATACATACACAAGGACACATAAAAATTAATTTGTTTATATTTCAGTTATCCAGGTTCTGCAAAATTTATTGAGACAGATTTTTCAGATAAGTTAGTTGTTAATGAGGAAGATAAACCTGGTCAATACAGGTCCTTTTGAGATGGTCAGCACTTCAAAGTCAATAAACTTTTGGGGGTGCAAGAGACAAGTATTTCTATAGGACTATACATCAATGATTTTGAAGTGTGTAATCCTTTGGGGACATTGAGAAAAATTCATAAGATCACTGCCGTCTATTGGGTTGTAGTTAATTTGCCGTCCAAGTTTCGCTGCATCCAACCCTTAATTCAGCTGGCTGTTCTTGGCAAGAGTATTGATGTTAAACAGTTGGGGTATCATGCATTTCTCTATCCACTGAGTAAGGATATAAAGTCTCTGGAAAAGGAAGGGGTATTTGTTGAGGTTCTTGAGAAGTTTGTAAAGGAACAGTACTTGGTGTCTGCGCTGATAACCTTGGGGCCCACAGTCTTGCAGGTTTTCATGAATCTTTTAACCCTTTGTTGCATGTTGTCAAATATTTTGGACAAAAGTTAAGTGGGGTTTATTTTCATAGATAACCTGAAAACACAAGATGTACATTTACTGGACATTTCCAGATAATAATTTCCTCAATAGGTGCCTCTCTGATTAGTCACATGATTTACCACAAACAATCACAATGACTGCATCCGCAAGTAAGAGGTAAGTTGATGAAAGTCAGAAATAGTCTTATATTGTTCAAGTTGTGATCAGACTTTTTTCTGTTGGGGGATGGAAATACATTATATAGCACAAGCTGAAAATTACATAATGTATGCAATGCATGTCTATTTGTTGGAATGCATCTGAATCTATGCTCTATCAAAAATATTGGACATTATGCATGCCGAGTAAATAGCTCAAATAGATCATCATGCATATCAATGACCAGGTTTCTTCAACTTCACATTATTTCTGTCACTCCACATGCATAATGTCCAAAATACTGGATGGCAGTGTGTATCCCACAAGCATAATGTCCAAAATAATGGACAAACAGACCACCCACTTGCACACCATACCCTCCCCCACATACACACACACACACACACAAACAAAATATTGCACCAAATCCCAACAAATGGTCCAAGGCATTTGTATGTACTCTGTGCAACAAAGGGATAATGTTGAACATTTTTGCAAATTTTGTTGGCTCATTTAAGCCAACAAATTGCAACCATTCATCCAAGGGATTTCCCATTAAGAACTGTACAACAGCACAACGACTTCGTGGAGGAGCTTGAGTCTAGTGACAAACAACGTGTAAATGGTGTCAAAGGGGCCTGTGTACTGCGTATTTATTCTACTTCCATCCAGTTACTGGGTTTCCCCCAGACATTTTGCATGATTTCTTTGAAGGTGTTATACCAGTAGAATTGTGTCTGTGTTTGAAAGAATTGATTAGAAAAGGATTCATTAAATTTGATGGACTGAATAGATGCATAAAATTGTTCCCATACAAATTTTCTGAGAAAATTAACAAGCCACAACAAATTACAAAGGCAAGCTTCGGAACAGGAAGGATAAGTGGCAACGGACATGAAAATTGGACGCTTATACGCTTACTACCTCTTATGATTGGGAACAGAATTCCTGAACAAGAACCATCATGAGAAATATTGATGGACTTTAAAGAGATCGTTGTCTCAACTACGTTATCAGAGGAAATACTGTGTTACTTGGAGTGTAAAATATCTGACCATCGGAAGTTGCTTACTGCTACTTTTCCTGACTTTAAGTTGCAGCCAAAGCATCACTTTGTGCAACATTACAACATCTGCTGCTTTGAACCTCTAGTGGACGTGTGGACTATTAGATTTGAGTCAAAGCATAACTTCTTTTTTTTTCAATATCTTTTTATTTATTTTGTAACATTTCAGTAACATACTCAAGGGAAAAAAGGGAAAAGAAAATAACAAATGACACAATTTCAAAAAATAAAAAAAAACAACTTGTGAAGTAAAGTAATGCAAAATCAATAAAGTCACATTGGTCCATGGTCACAGTTCACAATTCATCTTATATATGGTATGCAGGCATGCAAAACCATGCTATAATGATGTCAGAGGTTCATAAGCAGTTCCCATATCTTTCGAAGGCATTCACCTTATTTTTTAGGGTGTATGTACGTTGTTCCAGTTTTAAAGTTTCGTTTAAAATCTAGGAGGGGGATCTGGGGAACCTCCCCCAGAAAAATTTGAAAAATTGATGTGCTGTAAACACATTTTCCTGGTATCTTGGAAGAAAAATCTGGTCTATCAGCTCAATGATTTTCCTCCCAAGGTTCCAAAAATTAAGCTCAAAAAACTTTCAAAGTGCCGGTATAACACAGTTTTACATTAACTAACAACTTTTACTTTTACCTAAGACTTTCACTTTACTGTCAAAGTTTGTGACCTAAACCCTTTCACTGCTGTTGGTGACTTGGTCAAAATTTCAAAGAGGAGAAAATCTTTCGAAATTGTCCAAACCCTATCGTGTTGGTATTCATTGGAAAGTGCAGTGAATGGAAAGTGCAGTTTCCAGTGAATAGCAATGTGCAATGGTTTGAGCGATTTTCAAAGGTTTTGACGTTTCAGAAATGTTGACAAAATCACCACTAGCAGTGAAAGGGTTTGACCATATTTCCCATAAAACATTGATATTATTAGTTTTTGAGTTTATATAACACCAAATAGCCTCCAACAAAATAATTGTAGTGTATATCTAACATGCAAACCCAGTGGCTATATGCATCTGTGATTTTAGCAGATGTTAACAGATCACCAAATCCCCCCCCCCCCCCCCCAAGTCCCTAAACCAGGTTTAGTAAAAGATACCACCTTCAACAGCCTGTGAAAAGTTATTACAATGCCGTGATTGCCTTTTTTCAAAATGGTTCTAAAAGACGAGGTTTTAATGCTTCTAAAACACTCCCAAGTGTTGTGAGAGCAGGAAGTCTTGTCATACACATAATCCGAGTCACCATTAAATTGAATTTCTGCACATGTGAGTGAATTTACTAATCTGGAGGCAGTGGTTGGGTGGGTAATGTCCAAAACAGACTATCTTTTTTATATTAAAGATCCTTTTTATCCTAAAGATGCCCTGAAATAAATTTTATACAATGATGCTGTCCTATATTAAAACATAACATTGTCAATATATAAACTATTTTTTTAAGGAATTATTATTATTATTATTATATTTACATGAATGAATGTGAAAAAGAAATGTGACTTTAGGGCCATTTAGAATTTTTCAATAAGACCATTGGACTAATTGGATTGACTCACACATAACCTTTTTAAAATAATGTTACATATTTTACAGACTCTAAAGGGCATAGAATAGCTCACTAGCTTCAGAACCGCAGTACTCGCTGGTTACAAGTTTAATGACGGGTGATTCTGAACGTCAAGACGGGGTTTTGGAATGGAAAATTTGGAAAGTCTTCTGGTATTCCAGGACAAATTTTATTTGGCACCGTAAAACAACAAATCAATATACATCAAATAGTAGGCTATGAACAACTGGTCCGTCAGTGGGGTCCTTTTGTAAGCTCAAGCAAATTTTGACCGACCGCATACTTGCGATAGCCGATTAATTTAACGTCAGTCTCACCACTTCCATGTCCCCCTGCAAATGAAAACGCTAGTTACGAATGTAACTATGGTTCTATGAATGCCAAATGACCGCCAGAGGCGGCACAGCCTGTGAATGATACCCTTCGCGTAGCACAGATTGAGTCCTTTTACCAACAAAGTCATGTATGACGTACCTCATGCTATAAAAAGCCCTGTAGCACGTCATACGTCCTCGGAAAACTTCTCGCGGAATAACCTGCAACGTCCGAGTGACTAGAAGCTCTGGTGGTCATTCGGCATTCATAGAACCACAGTTACATTCGTAACTAGCGTTCTATTTCATGCCTCCTGGCCGCCAGAGGCAGCACAGCCTGTGAATGACTTATACCAGCAAAGTCAGGAGGACGAGCATGCTTCATTATTGCTGATGTGGGCTTGGCAGTATGGCAGAGCTTAAGCCTGAGCCAGATGAGGTTACATTAACCCTATAAAATCTGGCAAATGTAGAGGGACTGGACCAAGTCGCTGCTGCACAGATCTCAGATAGTGGGGTTCCTCTTAGAGCAGCCCAAGATGCAGACAGTGTGTCATGACAAGCAACAACGCCTGGGGGCAGGGAACCTGCTGCTTTACATGCAAGAGAAATTACCTCACAGACCCAGTGTGAAAGGCGCTGTTTAGACAGAGGTGCACCGGTGTTGTGTCCCCCATAACATACAAACAGTTGGTCAGACTGTCTTGTAGTTTCTGTTTCCTTGACATAGTGTTTTAGTGCTCGCACAGGGCACAGAAGGGAGTGGTACCCATCCCTGAGATCCTCTTACGCTGAAATCTCAATAGATTGATTGATGAAGGACAGGGACAGAACTTTCGGCAGGAAAGACAGGTTCGGCTACAGTGTTATGCCTGAATAGCCCGGTTTCCATCTCAGGCAGTCAGGGCTGACTGAGAGAGCGTGCAGTTCACTCACTTGCTTCGCCGAGACTATTGCTAGCAGGAAGGCTGACTTAAGGGATACCCACTTTAGTTCTGCTTGAGCTTACGGGTCAAAAGGAGCATGACAGAAGGGTCCAGAACTAGGTGAAGGTCCCACTGAGGACTGCGGGGGGCTCTGTATGGTTGGAGGCGGTGAGCGCCTTTAAGAAAACTGCGGATGAGACTGTGCGAACCAATGGTTAAACCTTCCACTTTGACATGTTTTGCTGATATAGCAGCCACATACACTTTCACAGTGGAGGGGGATTTCCCTTTGTCAAGGAGACTGTAAAAATTTAAAATCAAAGGCAGGGGCAGGAGGTCGGCGAGATCTCTAACTAACTAACAGAACCCGATGATTGAACTGGCGAATACACAGTAACACTTCCAGCAGAAATGGAATTGGAGGAAAGGCATAAAGCAGACAGTTCAGCCAGTCATGTGCCCAGAGCATCCAGGCCCAGTCTCTTCAGTTTCCTGTGAGCGAGAGAACCACATGCGGCAGTGTGTGGACTCCTTGCAGGCAAATAGGTCCACTGAAGCTGTGCCATAACGAGCCTAAATCTGCTGTACAATCAGTGGGTTCAATTGCCATTCTCCTGGGTCCGAGGCGTTGCCTGGACAACAAGTCTGCTACCAAGTTGAGTGTCCCAGGCAGGTGAATTGCTTTGAGTGATGCCAGTGTGGGAAATTCCCATGTCAACAGGCCGTGTGCCAGGCGGTAAGCCGGGGCGGAGCAAGTACCGCCTTGGTGATTGATATTGTACACTGTAGTCATGTTGTCTGAGCGAATTAGCACATGCCGGCCCTGCAGAAAGGGCAAGAAGTGTTGGAGTGCTAAGTGTACGGCTCTGAGCTCCAAGAGGTTTATGTGTTCCTTCATTCGGAGCTGGTTCCGTGAACCACGGACCGCCCTGTGTTGCCATACTGCACCCCAACCTGTGAGGCAGGCATCTGTTGTAACTACCTCCCTGCGTGTGGGTGCTGCACCAAGTGGCACCCCTGAAGACAGCAATGGATGCTGTCGCCACCGGTGGAGAGTGGCCATGCACACCTGAGTGACAAGGACAAGAGTATTCATGTGATGAACAACATCGAGACCAAGCCTGGTTAGCCACATATGTAGAGGCCACAACTCTAGCTGGCCCAATGGGAGAATCTGGGCTGCTGCCATAAGCATGCCCTGGAGGCGTAGTAGCAGTCTGAAGCGTACTCTGGACCCCAGGCGAATCTGAGACACCAGAGACACAATGTCTGCCACGCGTTGTGGTGTTAGGGTAGCCATCATGTTTTGAGAATTTAAGATCATGCCTATGAACTGAATCGACTGCCTTGGAAGGAGTGACCTCTTCTCTAGGTTTATGGTCAAGCCGAGTTCTACAACATGGCTCTGAAGGGTTGCTATGTCTGCCAGGCTATGCTCCCTCGACGGGGAGCATACTAACCAATCGTCCAGATACGGAAGGATTTTCATGCCTGCCACCTGCATGCACCTTGAGAACACCCTTGGATGGACAGGCCAAAGGGGAGGACCCTGAACTGATAGAGATGGCCCAGGAAGGCAAAGCGGAGGAAGCAGCGATGTGCCTGGGTGACAGGAATGTGAAAGTAAGCATCCTTTAAATTTAGGGTTGTGAACCACTCCTCTTGGGAGATTACCCTCAGAACATGTGCTGTGTGCAGCATTTTGAATGGTAGCTTTTTCAGGTAGCAGTTTAGCTCCTGCAAGTCCAGAATTGGACGGTAACCGCCGTCTTTTTTTGGAATGACAAAGTAAACTGAACAAAAGCTGTTGAACGTGGAGGAGCTTTCAACTTCCTCTATGGCTCCTTTTTGCAGAAGAGCGTTCTCTTCTCTCACGGGGAGGGCCACCGCGTAGTTTGATGCGTGTGTGTGGGAAGGGGGAGGTGAACACGGGGTGAACCACTGAGCACTATCTCCTGTGCTTGCGAATGTCTGCTGAGGTGAACACGGGGAGAACAACCATACACTCGCTGATTGCGACTCACAGCAACACGGGGAAACCACCGTGAACTCTCTCGATGCAATCACTCTCTTGAAAAGCTTCAATACTTACGGATAAAACTAGATACAAGATCTCCAGTGTTAACACGAATCACGTGCGAGAAGAATAAGAGGACGTATATTGTGCTACAGGGCTTTTTATAGCATAAGGTACGTCATGCATGACTTTGTTGGTATAAGGACTTGATCCGCGCTACGCGAAGGGTATCATTCACAGGCTGTGCCGCCTCTGGCAGTCAGGAGGTATGAAATAGAACTACTTGGTACAAGGATCATCATGGCCAAACAGCTGGTCATTTTTTTTTTTTTTTGCATTTGAAAGGCTGAGCCTCAAATGTCTGTTTACTTTATTCTCTAAGCTTTTCCACCTCTCCATTGCTTTCTGACATTTTCGTCTGAAGTTGTAGTCGTTGAAACGCGTTTTTAGACTGTTACTGCAACAGGGGACAAGCAAGGCCATTAGTTGAACAAATTTCCCAGCAAGCCTGTCTTCTTAAACTTCTTAAACAATAAAATTAAATAAATTGTACATAGCTTAAGTCCATGAATCATTTTTTATTTGCAAGAAAAGAGTTTCTCGGTCATTCCTATCGCATGAAGCAAATATATACAATTGGATCCAAATAAATTGGCCATAATGCTGGACAACCAGAATAGTGAAGTTGAACCATTAAAAGTGGTATATAAACCGTGAGCCCACTCATTTGCAAAATAACAGGTCATAATCACAAAGTAAAATGTAGCTGCTGTGAACATATATTACAATTAATTACTCATTAGGCAAGGAACCAAACTAAATTAATTTTTTCAGTTCTCTGCAAAAAAAGGGGGGGCCCTTGGATCCGCCACTGAGTACAGTAAAAGGAAAAGTCCCGGTTTAAAAAAAACTCAAGTAAAGTACAAAGCCTCAAACTACTTAAGTACTGTAACAAAGTATATGTACTTTGTTACTATACACCTCTGATGATAATGTATCCCAAGTCCCTTCATGGAACCTGTTTTCTCTCGTATCGGTTGCGAGATTCAATAAGAAGATTTAGGAAATAATCCTGGTGCCGGCTGCAAAATTCAAAAGGGAGATGGAGGAATGTAACACATCGTACCAATCTAGCCTGAAAGAATCTTAACAATGGTCGGAATGTGTTTTTTATTTCCCTATTCAACCTTGCAACCGATACTGTCCTCCATGCTTGTTAAGTCTCGTATCAGTTGCGAGATTGAATAGAGAAATTAAAAACACATTGCGACCATTGCTATGATTCTTTCACGCTAGATTGGTACGATGTGTTACATTCCTCTATCTCTATGGAATCTCCCAACCGGTACCAGATAAAACAAGCATGGAGGACTGAAACAAACCGAATCAATCTAGCGTGAAAGAATATTAGCCTAATAATGGTCGAATTGTGCTCGTAATGCAACAAAATTGAATGGAACTTTTTAAAAGACTGGGATGCTAGCTAGGGCAAGCACAGCATATGCATCCGCTATATGAAAATTTAATCCACCTTTTGCTGTCCATTAGAAGAAAATATGCATAAATTTTTGTAAAATGGCGACCAATATCGCCAAGAAACATTCACTGGCGTCAAAAATTGCACATTGTGAACATTCTATATGTACAAAATGTGTTTTAATCTAACATTACATTTGCCTGATTATTGCAGTCTATTGCTAGACTGGATTCAAGTACTGGTCGTGTAACGTTGGCATAGTGTGTACAACAACGTAGTGGAGAAGGAGCTACTTCAATAACAGTGTCCAAACCAGCTTGGCGCGATCTTTTAAACTTAATATTTTCTCAAATTTATTGTTTTCATTGGTGTCGGTTACAGTCGCTCTCATAGATACAATCAAAGCGGCCACCACATGCTTCTGTTCAACAGGGGCGTCACGAAGGGGGGGGCCAGGGGGGCATGTGAAGACAACATCCCACCCCCCCCAACAAAAATAAACAAATGAATAGTATCCCCCACCCCCCCAACAAAATAAAGACAACCCCCCACCCCCACCCCGTCAACAAAATAAACGAATGCCACCCCCCCCCCCCGGTCAACAAAATAAACGAGACATGAGGTTCGTGCCCCCTCATCAAACTGTTGTGCTCCCCTTGTGCACCCCGAGAATAAAAGGTCTGGTGACGCCACTGCTGTTCAAGCGAACCAACTCATGAACGCACAAGGGTATAAGTTAATTTGGAAACCAGTCTGGGCTCATAATGTAAATACACAGGCCAGTAAATACGAGTGAAGTCAACACCCAGCCAGCCAGCCAGCCAATCATCGGCCAACCAATCACTGAAGCGCTTCCCCTCCGGCCGACCAATCACTGAACTTCTTCCCCTCCTGCCAGCCAATCATTGAACGTGATCACTCAGGCAGTCAGTCAGTCAGATACTCACTCAGTGACATTCGCGTTTATAGGGACCAAGCTGCTGCTTGGCCCAGCCCAAAAACATGAACATTGTACTTTGTTGTGACAAGATACATGTATGCATACATGCAGTCAGGAATATGTTCTTGATACAATTGTACTTGCTGCCTTTTTATGGCCAGGCTCATAAAGTAAAGATATGAGAGATTAGAGTAGAATAACAGTGAGCTTATATAACGAAAGTGACAAATGAGTGAAAAGAAAATGTTCTGCCACATTTCAGAAGTCCTCTTGTCCATCACTGCACGAGAGCAAGCAGGAATGTATGCTTCTCCTGGCTAATTTCATACACCTCCTTGTGCTTCTGTAGCACCCCTCTGCTCTACCTGATGAAATTAACCTTTAAGTAGAAGGTGTTTCTACAATTATGGTTAAGGTTTAGGCCAGTTCTAGGTTAGGCATTAAGGGGGGGAGTAAGTTGACAAAGACACTGTTTAAGTGTAGAAGAAGACAAGAGACATTAATTAATAATAATATTCTGGAAATATTTCCTTTCTCGGGATACAGAGAATATTCAATCAATATTTATAAATATCAAGAATAATAAATACCAATAAATAAATAAATAAATAAATAAATACATAAATACATAAATAAAATAATAATAAAATACCCCAAAGTATCAAATAAAAGCAAAGTTTCAAATAAAATGTTCACAGAAAGGAAATAATCTGTTACCCGGGTATGTAAGGTGTAATATCAGTGTATGTGTGAAGGCTTATCTGTGTCCAGGGAACAGAACAAGGGTTGGTTGAGTTCAAGGGGGTTGAGAATCCATCAGTATGGGCAGAACAGTTCGATCAGGATCCAAGGGGACTGACTCGCCATCCAATGGAATCCAAAATCCAGAGTACATAAAAAACCAATCTGCAGACAGCAGTTTGAGAATAATAATCAATATCTAATATCAAAGTTATGAGATCTCATCATGTTCCAATTCTAAAATATATACAGGGGTTCAGTATAATTACTGTAACCAAATAAATATATACAAGTAAGGGAGGTTACTTGTAACCAGAGTTAAACAATACTGTGTCAATTAGATCTGGCACAAACTACGACGTTGGCGTCACTGGCAGTGAGAGAGAAGAGGTGCCGTTCTCACTCACACACACACACACACACACACACACACAGGCTACTGTGTGCGCACCTCAAAACATTCTACAGCGCCCTCAATAATTATTGGCACCCCTGGTTAAGATGTGTTCTTTAGCTTCTAATAAATTCAGTTTTTTTCTAAATAATATAGGACCACAATGAAAAAAAGAGGAAAATCCAACCTTTAATTCAAGTGCATTTATTCAGTGGGAAAAAAATCCCACATTAAGAAATGATGCTTTTACATCAAATCATGTGTGCCACAATTATTAGCACCCCTGATGTTAATACTTTGTACAACCCTCTTTTGCCAACAAAGCAGCACCTAATCTTCTCCTATAATGTTTCACAAGATGGGAGAATACAGAAAGAGGGATTTTCGACCATTCCTCTTTGCACAACCTCTCTAAATCATCCAGCGACCTGGGTCCTCTCCTCTGCACTCTCCTCTTCAGCTCACTCCAAAGGTTTTCAATGGGGTTGAGGTCTGGGGACTGAGATGGCCATGGGAGGAGCCTGATTCTGTGTCTGGTGAACCATTTCTGTGTAGATTTGGCCCCATGTTTAGGGTCATTATCTTGCTGAAAGACCCAGTGACGACCCATCTTCAGCTTTCGGGCAGAGGCCACCAGATTTTGATTTAAAATGTCCTGGTATTTCAAAGCGTTCATGATGCCATGCACCCTAATAAGGTTCCCAGGGCCTTTGGAAGAGAAACAGGCCCACAGCATCACCGATCCTCCCCCATACTTCACAGTGGGCATGAGGTGCTTTTCTTCATACTCATCTTTTGTGTTCCGCCAGACCCTCTTAGAGTGTTTGTTCCAAAAAGCTCAATCTTGGTCTCATCTGACCAAAGCACACGGTCCCAGTTGAAGTCCCAGTACCTCTTAGTGAACTCCAGACGTTTGCGCTTATGATTGTTAGTGAGAAAAGATTTTTTCCGTGCATGCCTCCCAAACAGCTTGTTGGCATGTAAATAGCGCCTGATGGTTGTTTTGGAGACTTTGTGACCCCAAGATGCTACCATTTGTTGCAATTCTTTAACAGTGAGCTTTGGAGAACTTTTTATTTCTCTTACCATCCTCCTCACTGTGCGTGGTGGCAAAATAACCATGCGTCCTCGTCCAGGCTTGTTTACCACTGTTCCAGTTGTTTTAAACTTCTTAATGATTCCTCTGACAGTAGATATGGGCTGGTGCAGACGAGTGGCTATTTTCTTGTAGCCATTGCCTGACTTGTGAAGGTCGACACACATCTGCCTTACTTGAATGGTGTGTTCCTTTGTCTTTCCCATGTTGAAGAGTGGATAAGAGAAATGGCCTCTGTGTCACGTGATATTTATACCCCAGGGAAACAGGAGGTGATGAATTACTAATTAAATGTTCCTAGATACTCTGATCAACTTTGTAAACTACTGTAGAAATGACAGAAATACTTCAATTACATTTATTTCCAAGGAATTGTTAGGGGTGCCAATAATTGTGGAACAGGTGATTTTATGAAAAATAATTATTTCTTAGTCAGAGATTTTTTTTTCCCTTAAAATTCACTTGAGTTGAAGGTTACATTTTTCTACAATTTTCAGTGTGAGAGTATGCTTCTGCAATAAAAATTGAATTTATTTTAAGGCTTTTAACACATCTTAACCAGGGGTGCCAATAATTATGGAGGGCGCTGTATTTTTAACGTCTCCTAAGTAGGAGTTTGTTACCATCAACAGTTAAAATCATATAATTCGATTTATTCATTAATAACACTTATCTTCTCCAATAACATACATAAATACAATATTAATTCAATAACAATATTTGGAGAACAGTACACTAAAAGTCAATCTCCGATTGGTTTTTAAATAGTTCGCTCAGTTACCCTCGGTTGCTAGTTATCCCATTCAAACTAATGAACTAGAAGCCAACAGTGCCGACAATCGCCAGCGGATGCCAGCGAAATAGTTCACTCACCGGAGTTCAAATTATACACAAACACAAGGGTCTTCTAGCTTCAGAAAAGGGTGAAAAAAGATGTAGAATGGAAAAAGAAGATGATTTGATAAAAAGGGCTTTGAAGAGAAAAGTGATTTTAAGTTTTACAAGTATTTGTACTGGACAGAGATGAATAGCGTTCATTCAAGTGATTTCAAGTCATTCAAGTGAAGTCTAAAAAAAACAAACCCGTCACCTAGGAGATGACTATACATCAAAATACAAGTCTTTGAGAGTACATTCACTTTCAACCAGATCAAGAAGATGATGAAAAGAAAATAAATATAATCATGTAAACTCATCTTCTTGTTATTTCTATTTAAAACATATTTATTCTATTTATTCATATTTATATGTTTATCTATTTATTGGGCACTGACCATTACTAAATTTATGGTCCTAGTAACCAAACTTTAAGGTGGGTTACACTTCCATTTGGTTTTGTTTGAGAGCTTCAAATCTGGAGCAGTCCCAACAACAGAGGCAGTGGCAAATGAGACAAGATCCCAGCTGATTTCTTTTTTTATTGTAATATATAGATCTATGGCTTTCATGTGTAATAAGCAGCATTTGCCTACCTCTTTGAAGGCTATGAGAAATAGGGTCCCAAAATGACCCATTTTTAAGTCCGAGACCCTTTTTTGGCCCTTTTTTCTCCAAACTCCAAGGTTGTCCCACAAAAGAAATAATAAATTTGAATTAAGGTCCTTCCAACTAAAAAATTCCTGCAAAAAGGCAACTGGGATACCATACCATACAATCCATGACAAACTTAAGAAAAAAATGGTTTGGAGCATTTTGAGCCCCCCCTATTGACAAACTTCCAGGGTTCCCCAAGTGGATAACTACATTCTGGTAATCTGTCTTCCCTATAGACCTATTTTCAATAAACTCTGAGCTGGGACACCATTGAAGTTCAGAATTAGAGAGGTGGGAACTTGCAATTTTGTTAAATTTGCCAAAAAGGGCCAAAAAAAGGGGTTGCTGTAGCTCAGGACAGAAGGGGTTGACAGAGAAATGGTTTGGGTTTGAGTTTTGGGTACTATGCCCATCTCAAAAATAAAAAATCAGACAAATCCGGGGGGGTCAACAATCCAATGTGTCTGATTTTGTCTGAATCTCTCAAAAATTTGCTGTTAAAAGCCAGGGGGACTTGTACCAAGGCGGATAGCTATTATAACGGCAGACTTTACTGCCCTAATAAAAATAATAATAATGAAAAAAAAACTCTGTAGTGCATCAGAATGAGGGCTGCTCGTGCCCAAAGTGAAAGCACACAAGCAAACCATTGTTTAAACTATGGAAACCTGATTTCGGCAATGTTAAAAAATGTAACAAAAAATGTTATTAAAATATTGCTCAAAATTATTTTTATCATATTCAAGTGTTAAAAAAATCATAACAATGAATCCCCAGGGCCGTAGCTGAACTTTATATTACATTACAACTTGTGCATAAAACAAGCAAACGAAAAAAAAGGTTTTACTTCGGGGTCACCGGTAAAAATAAATAAGTAAATAATTACATGCTGTGGGGAATGAGTAAGAGAAATTAAAATGAGTAAGAAAAATAGTGAGAAAGAAACAAAACGGATGTTTTACTTCATCACGTACCATAACCCCTTGAATAATATCCAACAAGAGTGACAAGAATTTGTTACCGCTTGTCTTATGATTGAAGGTCGAGTCAAATATATGGAAGAAATTGTGAATAATTCCAGACGGTGACAAAAATGTCATCCATTACTTTTTCTAAAGGAAGTGGCTATTCGCCCCGCAGTGGGGTGAACTGGGGGAAAGAGATCGACTATCTGTCCCGCAGCGGGGCGGACAAGAGTAGCAGTCCTGCTATTCTCACCGCGGCGGGGCGGATAAGAGAAGCACTTCTGCCATTTGCCCCGCAGCTGGGCCAATAAGAGATTTCATTTTGTAATCCTCCCCACTCTTTTAACTTTCACACCGAAGCGCTGCAAGGCGAAAAGCCACTTCCTTCTCTAAAAGTGCCGGTTTTTAAGGCTACTTCATTTGTGAGCAAAACTGTAAATAATAAATCCATTTCCATATGAAATGAGAGATTTTGCATTTGATAATGGAAACGGGACAGCAGGCACCGTATTAATGGATCAGGTTGGATTCAATTGTTTTTCACATAATTGCATATAACGGGTCAACCCATGTAGGACTTATCCAAACTTCTGATGCGCATTTCAGCACTTCAAACATTCCTTCAGTTACTGTTTGTGTTTCGTGTGACAGACCGAAAATCCATGTACTATTCAGACGATTCTATGCCATGTGTTTGATATTTTGGCCAACCATTGTCACTGAACAGCCACCCTTCCAAGGCGAATCCTCTGGAAGACAGCATGAATTACAGATTTCACCAGTATTAAAGAGTTGTGGCTTTATCTAGTATGATCTGCATATACCAATGTGCATAACCTCATATGTTGAATCGCAAATTATCCGATGGAATAGGTTCCCTTACGATTAAACTAGTCTGCATCACAGCATGCTCTGATGTGGGTACGTGGAGAGATTGCAATCACCATTCTGACACGTGTTTTTTAAATATCTTGAAAATAATCTTTCACATTGTCATTTTTTATTTTTAATTGTTTGCTTGTGTGGGCACTGCAGTTGTCCTTGTGTAACATGTAACAAGCAGAGGGTACCTCGTGTTATGCACTCGCTGACAAAAGCACATAAGTCTCATAATAATGCACCCTTAAAACTGCAGTTAAAAATTGACTATTGACTGTAGACAAGGTTTTTTTGGTCAAAGGCGCACCAGCTTCGCGCTACCTCAAGATAGCAACAGGCCAGCATTGCGCCTGACTACACCTCATTGTAAGACCAACATGCCCATGGGCGCTTAATGTGGCGCAAATGAGTTGGCTACTTATGCAGCGAGGACGCTGACGGGAAATCACATTTTGCGCCCCACTGTGCCGGGTGTAAGATAGAGGCCCATATGTGTAATTCATGGGATAATTAAAACGGGATCATACTACCATACAAATTTTCTTCAAAATTAAGTTCCACAGTGGTCAACCGGAAGGGGAGGGACTTTGCCACTCAGCAATAGCCACGTTAGGGACCGTACACACCAAACCCACTTTATTAGCATGGAAACGCCATGCGTGTGTGTCCTGATATTTTGAAGCCTGCATTGTAAAAAGTGCTGGACGCAACTTTTTTGCAGTTGCTCAGTAATGCTCCTGTCACTCACTTTGTGAACATTCAGAGCAATGCTCAAGGCTATGGCAAATTAATTCCACCACAATGTCTGGTGTTTTGTCCATTTTTTGAGATGACAGATACACGGTTGACACTCCCTTTTGCTCAAAAGGTGAGTGAGAAATAAAATTAGTGGGAAAATGTGAAATCATTTTAATATTTGATTCATTTGCTTTATTATTAATTGTTTATCCTTGCTTGCTCTGGCTCAATTTTTCTTAGGCTATAGTAGTGTACTCTTGCCTGTTTTTGATTAAACTAGGCCTTGCGTAGCTGTAGTTTCCACAAACTTGAACAATGCATAATTGCTTATAGTTTATCTGGAGCCATGCGGTCCTGACAGGGCCAAGATGTTCTCTTTCTCTCCCAAGTTTATGTGTTCTCAGGAAAAATAGAACAAGAGGAGCCTGGGATGCCGAACGATAAGATGTATGCATACTTCGGGGCCGGCTTTACGTGGGCTGTGTGCGTCTGCAACATTCCTGTTGATAGCATGATGCGTAAATCAGCTCGGGGGGGGAGGAGGATGTCAAGATGGACTCTTACTTAAACCACAGCAAAAGAGACTGTCCTTATCCTTGCTCTTGCCTGTAACGAGAGTTCTCGCATGATGGCGGGATCCTTTTTCTGCAGAAAAAGTAAACTGACTTTGGCTTGGATATTAACTCCTTTGTCTCTGTCTGAGTTCTTTTTGAAGGTAACACCAGGAATATAAAATCAAAATTCCTACAACAGAAAATTTAACAACTTCTGAGAAATTGCTGTTTTAGGGCTATGACTGCTGTTGGTGACAACAGATTTCTCTTCCATCTTCATTTACAATGGAACTTAAAGTAGAAAAAAAAAACTCCACCCCTGCTTTCAAGTGATTGGACAGTTGGGAAAAGACGTGACGTGAAACGCTTTTTTTTTATTGAGGTGCCTCAAAGTAGGAATGTTTTTTGATTCAAAGCATACAGGAAAATAGCAAGGTGCCCGGCGTTGAAAAGCAGCATCCAGAAGGCTTCTAATCATTGAAAATATTAACAAAAAAGGTGCCCCACACTGATAAAGTGCTTTCAGTGTGAATGACTCCTTATATTGTTATGTATGCCATGGCGCATTACATCACTCTTTAGCTTATATATGGCTATATAATCTAATGTTTTTACTGCATTTTTTAAAGCACTTTCTAGTCACATGACATGACCCCAAAGCACTTTACAAGTATGCCTCTCATTCACCTCACCATTATTCCTCATTTCCAGAGTAATTTTTTATGTGTTCTTTCCACCTTATGGGGTACACTGATATTTTGATCAGTTTCATTAATTTGTGCTGTATTTTGCAGTGAATATTTTTTGTTTAACGTTCAAAAAACATGGTTGCTTTGTCCTACTTCAGATAAGGGTACCTGAAAAACTAAAGCCCTTTCGGGAATTTGCGCCAGATTTGTCCTTCCCCCCCCTTTGAAATCAAAATTATGCCCATGCTCTCCAGCACAGAAAGAAATTACTCTGCCTTTCCCATTTCAATATGCAGATGAAAGTAAATTGGATTTTTCTCCAAAAAATTGAGAATTTGAATAATTGTTGACTCGAAAACCAAATCCATGTTGACATAAAAATAGAGCATCAATTTTTACAGTGTGGTGAAGTCAAAGAAGAGAAAAAAGTGATTGACAGAGCACCCAGTCTCAGAGATTGATCATCAAATCCCCCAGGTGCCCACTGGATCTCATATGCCATCAGTTCAAAGAGACAAAAGCAAGGAGTTTATGTCTCAAAACGCGTGTGATACTGTACAGTCAATGGCAGTGGAAAAATAATTAGTGTTTCATTTTGCTTGCTGAACCCTCTCTGGCCATATTGACTGACTTTTCTTCAAATAAATCAGTGCTGCTGACAACCATCAACAACAGCCATGGGATACATGAAAATGAGAATAAAAATGATCCTATAAATGCAGTTTGCATTATGTTTTGTCTCATCTTGAAAGATCCATAAAACACTTAATAAAAAAAGATTGTTTGCATTTGTCTATGTATGTTTGTGTGTGTGTGTGTGTCTATCCATGAATGAGTACTTGTTTGCCAATGCACAGGACAAGTGCAGGACTTTTTATTTCCTGGCATACACATTTTTTTAAATCCATGTGGGTAATACACAAGAGGTGGTCCAGGTGAGCGTTCTCATTTCATTGTAACGCACTGTGAGACAGCAAATTGAAAGGCTTGGTATATGCACAGTCCTCTGCAATTCAATAGTAATTATAGTTATTGTTTTCTGAAAAGCCTATTTATGAATGGCCAGGGGGCAGCACACTGTTCAGTCTTTACATTGATTGCCATACACAAGGAAAGCCTCTGCATTCATGCACCCTTGTGAACCACTTTCTTTTTACATTTCGTTGAGCTGAGGTCAAGCTGGATCTACCAGTGCATTTATATCGCTGGAGTTGTCATCCAGTTACAAACCTGAGGTGAAGTTATTAGGCAGATTTTTCCAGTTTAGGTGGTCTGTTGGGCTGATTTTCTGCACATACCTGCACGGAGTACCTGCCAAAATATACCAATACATGAAATATTATTTCAGAAGAGATTTCACTAAATTGTGTGATGATGCATAGTACGCTGTGGGTAATTATGATTGCAAAATGTGCTCAAACATGCCTAT
This sequence comes from Gymnothorax javanicus, assembly GCA_029692085.1. Taxonomy (NCBI): domain Eukaryota; kingdom Metazoa; phylum Chordata; class Actinopteri; order Anguilliformes; family Muraenidae; genus Gymnothorax; species Gymnothorax javanicus. The sequence goes on along the minus strand of CM056196.1, from coordinate 59,201,150 downwards.
CTGGTTGCTGTACTCATAGTTTATAATAAAATAAGTAACAATAAATGGAAAAACCTAGTGAGTCAAAATTTTTAGGAAATTTTTGAGGTTACTGTAGACTTTCTTGTGTCTTCCATATCATTTCACACTGGAACTGTTTCAAAATAATGCACAGGTCTCCAAGAAACACCAAACAAAGGAATGGCAAAAGGCATGGCCTTATTGACAGGGTTGGATATGCTTTCTCCTTTTTTCTCAAAATGTATGAAATGTGACTTACTAGCTTTTTCCACTTAACGTCAGTTATGTTTGTTATCCAGCAGTTGCAGCATTGTGAAAAATTTCTTTATTAGGATAAACCCCTTGAGGTGTAACACCTCATTTTCAAGGGGGTCCCAACATAAATACATACAGTATCACAATCACTACATATAGACAAATACAAAGTAAAGCTAAACATACATAAACATACATACATACATACATACATACATAAAACATAAACAACAGACAACATACAGTAACCAAAGAGAACCTTCAAAGGGAATCAGAGCTTTGAGTTGGATCCACAACTACCGTTTGGTATAAATCTTTTAAAATACAACATTCAATACTCAATACAAGGGGTTTTAGATAAGGACAGAGTTAATGGTAGTAGGAACAGTCCACCTCCAGGGTAAGAAGACAAAGCATATTTGAATGTTTTTAAATCGGTAATGGATCTAATGCTAACTGGTAAATTATTCCAATCAGATGGAGCTTTAAACATATAGACGTGTTGACCAATTGTCTTGTCAACACAGGAAACAGAAAAATACACCTGAACAGAATGTCTGATCTGATAAGTCGAAGTGTGAAGTTCCAAATATTGTTTGAGATAAAAGGGGTAACTGAAATAAAAGCATTTAAATATATGTTGAATCCGGTGTGCATGTCTTTTTACTGTTAGGGGTGGCCAATGAAAAATGTCATACATTGTACAACTCCAATTCTGAAATAGTTGGGACAAAGTGTAAATTGTGAATAAAATCAAAACGCAATGACTTTCAAGTCACACCAGCCAGTATTTTATTCACTATAGAACAGAGATAACATAGCAAATGTTGCAACTGAGAAATTTAAAATTTTATCCACAAAACGAGCTCATTTCAAATTTGATGGCTGCTACAGGTTTCAAAAAAGTTGGGACAGGGGCCTGTCTATCATGGTGTAGCTTCCCCTCTTCTTTTTAACACAGAGTGGAGCCGTCTGGGCATTGAGGAGACAAGTTTCTTGAGTTTAGCCATTGGACTTTGATCCCACTCTTGTTTAATACAGGCTTCCAGCTGCTGGAGAGTTTTGGGTCTCCTTTGACGGACTTTTAGTTTAATTATGTGCCAAATGTTCTCAACCGGTGAGAGATCAGGACTACAGGCAGGCCAGTTCAGCACACGGACTCTTCTACTACGAAGCCATGCTGTTGTAATAGCTGCAGTACGTGGTTTTGCATTGTCCTGCTGAAATACACAAGGCCTTCCCTGGAGTAGATGTCGTCTGGAGGGGAGCATATGTTGCTCTAAAACCTTTATATACCTTTCAGCATTCATAGTGCTTTTTAAAACATGCAAGTGTCCCACACCATATGCACTAATGCATCCCCATACCATCAGAGATGCAGGCTGTTAAACTGAACGCTGATAACAAGAGGGGTGATCTTTCTCCTCTTTAGCCCGGAGGACACAACGCCCATGATTTCCAGCAAGAATGTCAAATTTGGACTCGTCTGACCACAGGACACTTTGCCACTTTGCTACAGTCCATTTTAAATGAGCCTTGGCCCACATAACACGGCGACGCTTGTGGATCATGCTCAACAATGGCTTCCTTTTTGCATGATAGAGTTCTAGGTGGCATCTGTGGATGGCACGACAGACTATCTTTACAGACAGTGGTTTCTTGAAGTATTGCTGGGCCCATTTAGTGATGTCAATGACAGCATCATGCCGGTGAGTGATACAGTGGCATCTGAGATTCAAAGATCACAGGCATCCAGTAAAGGTCTTCGGCCTTGTCCCCTACGCACAGAGATTTTTTTCAGTTTCTCTGAATCTTTTGATGATGTTATGCACTGTCAATGATGAGACCTTCAAAGCCTTTGCAATTTGACGTTGAGGAACATTGTTTTTAAAGTATTCCACAATTTTTTTATGCAAGCCTTCACAGGTTGGAGACCCTCTGGCCATCTTTACTTCTGAGAGACTCAGCCTCTCTAAGACATCCCTTTTATAGCCAATCATGTTACACACCTGATGCCAGTTAACTTAATTACTTGCTAAATGCTTTTTCAGCTGATTCTCTTATATATTAATTGCTTTTTCAGCCCTTTTTTGCCTGTCCCAACTCTTTTGAGACCTGTTGCAGCCAGAAAATTTGAAATGAGCTCATTTTGTGGATAAAAATGTAAAAATGTCTCAGTTTCAACATTTGAAATGTTATCTATGTTCTATTGTAAATAACACATTGGCTCATATGATGTGAAAGTCATTGCATTTTGATTTTATTCACAATTCACACTTTGTCCCAACTATTTCAGAATTGGGGTTGTACAATGATGGGTGTGAAAAGGACATCCAAGGACAAATCTACAGAGTCTGTTATATGCTGTATTAAGTGGAGGAAGGACCGATTTGAAAGCGTTTTGATAAACCACATCACAGTAGGCGAACACTGGAAGTATAAGTTGCAAGGCAAGTCTTTACGAACACTGAGGGTAAAACGATTTCTGGATCAATACAAGACATTTAGTCCAAAATTTACTTTCTGTAAGACATGATCTATATGTTATTGGAAAGAGAGTTCTGGGTCAAGCCATACACCAAGATATTTTATTTTATCAACTTTATGCAGATGAGTGCCGTCATTACTAGTTATTGTGCAAGAACCGGATATGGACTTAAGTTTCGGTCTGGTACCTAAAATCATAAAATAAGACTTTAATTTGTTAAGGAGTAATTTGTTGTGTAAAAGCCAATTTTGCAGGATGTTAAAATCTGACTGGAGAAAGAATTGAATTTGTGATAAGACTGGTTTGGAGGTGAAGATGACAGTGTCATCAGCATAAAGCTGGGTAGAACAATGCTTAAAGTAGGGATTCAAAGAAAATAAGTACCCATAAAATTGGTCCATTATGGCAATTTCATATGTTGAAGGCATTCACTCATATAACAAGAGAAAAAAAGTTTCATGCTTCTTGATATTCGCTTTCCAAATGTTGCTCTTTTTCGACCGTAACCAGTCCGCCGACAGTCTCATTTTCCGTGACGTCACATATGGGTTGTGTACTCTGAAATTATCCAGATGCTCCATAGTTATAATGCAGTGAAGGCTGTGAAAATTGTTTTCAGTTTTGTTTTTAAAGCCTGAAGAGTCAGAACTCTTATTTGATTTCTTCCAGATCTCCCAGTAGTTCATCGTTTTAAATCCCATGTTTAAATCTTTTTTAAGCTAATGTCGCATAAAGGTGACTTCTTTCATCGATGCATATTAGTAATGCTGCTTATTTTGGTTCTTTCCGTGCTGCAAAGTCCGGTCGCCATGCTGGCCATACGCTTTACACAAACATGTTGTCTAGTTTCTAAAGAAAATTATGTTTTTATTGGAGTCATGCTACCATTCCGAGGAAGGTTGGATGAGCCAATACTCTGGGCTACAAAAAAGATAGTATTTTATGAACACAATCAAGTGGACTCTCATAACAGTGATTGACTGACATGGAACTATGGAGTGATGAGGTTTATGCCATTTAGAACACAATCGTACCCCTCAAATATCTCCACCCTATACCTCAAAAGCAGCCTGAATCATTCGCCTGTACTTCTCATGCACTGAAGTTCAATTTTAACTGCTTTTTTTATAGTTGTTGTATCTCTTCCCATGGTTCTTTCTTCTACTTCTGGTCCTTCCTCTTCCATGATGGCAAAAATGAAACAAAATAACATTAGATAGTTATAGTATATGCAATAGAAAGATCTGACGACAGGCAGCTGCAAGCGCATGAGCAATATGTATTCCTGCGCGAGTTAAGAGAGAGAATACATTCTAAAAATCTTCCTGTCTTGTTTTGTCGTCGCTCTTATCAAGTCTAATCATCAAAAAAAAATCATAATAAATGAAGGTATCAGTCCTTCCCCGTATTTAGACGATTTCTGTCAGATCGTTTAGCCTATATGTCCATGTTAATCTTCAATGTACTATATAGAAAAATATGAGTTTACATTAAAAAAACCACAGATGAATGTTTCTCCATTATAATTTATCCATCTAAAATAAAGTACGACACAATTTGAACCTTGAAAAACAAAATATAAAGCTTAGAGACTTACACTGCATGCAAAGTCACAGAGCAGAGCTTGCAAAACCCGTATGTGACATCACCCAAAACAGGCCTCTTTCCTAGCATCACGGAAGTATTCACGCTCGATAAAGTACTGTCGTTAAGTGCGTGTTTCCATTTTCTCCTATCGATAATGTGACGGAATGACATTACATTGCATTCTTTGCATTCTAAGCTTTCCATTGATGTCGATATTGCCATATTTCAGTTTTTCCTTTGAATCCCTACTTTAAAGGGGACCTATTATGCTATTTTTCCAAGTTTATATTTTGGTCTTTGACTCCCCTAGAGTACTCCTGATCGCGCAAAGTGAAAAAAAGGGTACTTATTTCGCTCATACTGCCATCCTCAAAAACCCCATCTGTAGTCCATAGTAGTCTCTGCCTGAAACGCCTCATTGGGGTGGCTCTTCCGCTATGGCCCCCCCACTCCCCGTGTGCCCACTTTCTTCTGACTGGCCAGCTCTGTGGATGGCGGATCTAGGCAAGGCACAGCAGAACGCAGCAGGTCCGGCTCCAGTGAAACTGACGCGTCTCCCGAAGGAATCGACGGGCATATTCTGCAATCTAACGCAGTACATGTGTAAAAAAATCTAATGAAATTAACTTGTTCTAATAAACGCAATGGGGAAAGTGGAGGACGCAGTGCGAAAGTCTGGCAGCTCAAGCACAAATTTGCTATCGGCAACAATGGTGAGTACAGCAGTTTTTCTACTGTGTAGCTAGGATGCAGGTAAAGCTAGAATCCACCCCATATAGACACATTTGTAGAACGGGTCGACATGCCAAAGTGTAGACTGGAGACCGTAGAAATCCGGTGGGTCTGAGTTTAGAGGGAAACATGGACAGTGAGGAGCAGCTAAAAGTGGACCAACAGCTTATGGACTGCTTCGGTGTGTATTAGGACCTGCTGGTTCGTGTGCATAGCTGTGGTGTGTCGTTAGCGTGGAGTAATGAACAGCTTCCGCGCTGGTATATGACGGAGGGGTGAAAGCTCCAGACTAAACGGCCTTTTCGGAAATTGCCCGTGGTAATGGTTTACTTATTACTTCGGAATGACCTGCTTTTCCTTGCGGAAAATGGGCGCATTAAGGATGTGTGAGCTAGCTAGAGCTCCGGTTATGTCATGAACATAATACAGGTTTTACAGACCGTAAGTTCCGTTAGTGCAGATAAGTTGCTTATGTGGAGCTAGCGAATCGATCACTTCTACAGGAAAGAATTACCTATTTAATCTCCGCCTTTTTCGGCTTTTTATTAGCCACAACAGTTTCTAAAGGGGGATGAAATTATGTCAAGGTTGTGCAGAGAAATCATTTGTAAACTGGTGGAGCTTCTGCGTTTCACATTGCTTTCACGGTAGCACCAGAGAACTTGCTCAGACATTTGTGAAGTATCCAGGCTGATCCCGGTCATGGATAAGTGAAGCGATCACTAACTGTAGTGGCTACAATTGGGCAACGTTATGATGAAACTGCCATATTGATGCTTACCGAAGTAACACAAGCATACAGATCAGAATTACTGCATATAAGTTAACCAGGAGCATTTTTAATTAGCAGAGCATGCAAACTAACATGCAGTAGCTGATAAGCGGTCATGATTTTGAATGTAATCTGTCGCACGAAAAATTTGTTTCGCGTCCGGTGTGAAAGCTGCTTAATGCGCCCATAACGCCTGTATTCGCGTCTTTGCATTGACTTTGAATGTAGCTAATTTGTCGCGAGAAAAATTCGTTTCGTGTCCGATGTGAAAGCAGCTTTATGGATGGTACGCGACAGCTAGGGAGAGCTCGGTTATGTTATGAACATAATACAGGTTTTGCAGACTGTAAGTTCCGTTAGTGCGGACAAGTTGCTTATGTGGAGCTAGCGAATCAATCACTTCCACAGAAAAGAATTACCTATTTAATCTCTGCCTTTTTCGGCTTTTTATTAGCCACAACAATTTTTTAAGGGGGATGAAATCATGTCAAGGTAGCGCAGAGAAATCACTTGTAAACCGGTAGAGCTTCTGCGTTTCGCATTGCTTTCACAGTAGCACCAGAGAGCTTGCTCAGACATTTGTGAAGTATCCAGCTGATCCCGGTCATCGATAAGTGAAGCGTTCACTAACTTTAGTGGCTACAATCGGGCAACGTTATGATGAAACTGCCACATTGATGCTTACCGAAGTAACACAAGCATACCGATCAGAATTACTGCATATAAGTTAACCAGGAGCATTTTTAATTAGCACGGCACTCAAACTAACATGCAGTAGCTGGTAACCGAGCGGTCATAACCACAGAGACAAACCCTTGCAATACAGGTTTTACAGACAGCAAGTTCTGTTACTGTGAACAGTTGTATCAAGCATCCAAATTACAAACAAGTATTAAAAGTTAGCTTCAAATGAGGTTTATGTTCACACACCTTCTGTAGAATTTCCCCTGATATCACTCTTGCATATTTAGGACACAAACATTAGCAACAGTAACTTGGCTACGTTAGCCGCTGTGCTACAGCCACAATCAACTGGCTATCACGTCAGGTTAGCTTATGCAGTAAAAACAACTTACAGCTTCTGTGTCTGTGAGTCACGGACAGTCGCGACCGATACAGGCTTTATCTTCAGATTTTTTGCAAAGCCTAAGTTTGAGGCCAGTTGTTAGTGCTAACTATCGCTAGCGGTCCTGCTAGCCACCCATAACACGTTAGCTTCACTTACATTATTTGCTGTTACATCATTACTTACAGCTTGTGGCTCCGAGCGCTTGATAGATGCAACTGCTTCAGGTTTGAGAAGCAGCTGAAACGCTTATCCTGTGTCGAATTATCCTTTATTAACAAACCTGTCTTTGGTGAAATGCTGAGCACAATCAGCTAACGTTCCCTCTGGCCGTGGCTGTTTGCTGCCAGCAAACAAAAAAAGCTACCCACTGATTTCTGGTGGCATCGTCTTTTGGAAGAAAAATAGTTGTTTTTTTCTTCGCGTCCAAAAAGTAAACAGACAAGCAGCTTTGGGAGAGATACTGACAAAATTGCACCTCAAATGATCTGCGGTTCTTCTTTTGTATTTCCAAAAGTGTAGATGCTACTAAGGCATAGTATGATCTGCCGTTAGTGCCTGCTAGAATAGTTTCCAGTCTGGGCAGGTCCAGCGCAGTGGTTGGCTCTGGCTAGGTCTGTACTAATTGGACGGCACAACCTGACGTCAGGTTTTGCCCAGATTTCGTGAAGATTTATGGAGGTGGTGTTCAGAGAGGAAATCACGCTGACGAAATCACGTTCTTGGATTATGGCAAAACCCCTGTACCTTATGTTTAGAAACTTTTCAGAAGTTGAGCATGGACAACCAACATTATAACATTACTAATATGTATTAAAAGAAGGATCAGCAAAATAGGTCCCCTTTAAAAATTGATGGTAGATCATTCACATAGATAGAAAAAAGAAGGGGTCTCAATGTTGAGCCTTGGGGCACACCTCTTTGCTCAATCACCATATCTGATTTATTACCATGCAACACAAAACACTGTTTTCTATTATGAAGGTATGAGTTGAACCACCTGATCACATTTTGAGAAAGGCCAATAGCATGAAGTTTATCTAAGAGAAGATATCTGTCAACAAGATCGAATGCTTTAGTTAAATAAATAAATATTGCACCAGTGAGTTGACCATTTCTTGCAGCAGAATAGCCATCGTTAGTGAATTTAAGTAAAGCTGTTGTCGTGGAATGGTTGGGCCTAAAACTTGATTGAAACTCTGATAATATATTATTACTATTAAGATAGTGTGAAAGTTGATTGTTAATGAGTTTTTCAAAGACCTTGGCAACACAGCAAATAATAGATATAGGTCTATAATTATTAAGATCAAGCACATCACCTTCTTTGTGGAGTGGAGTGATATGAGCATATTTAAAAACAGCAGGGAGTTCACAGGTGGACAGAGAAAGGTTGAATAAGTCAGCAAGTGGATACATGATAATGTGGGCAGCTAGTTTAATATGCCTGTTCTCAATTCCATCCAGTCCAGCACCACCATCAGCTTTCAAATCATTAATGGCAGTCTGGACTTCGGATGGTGATATATTCTTAAAGGAGAAAGAGCTAGAACAATGTTGTACATTACTGGATCCAGGAGTAGGATATAAGTCAGTTAATAGGTTAGAGCAGACAGATGAAAAATGTTGATTGAAGGCCTGGGCTATGGATAATGAGTCATGTAGTATTGTATTGTCATTTCTTATTTGATTAATATTTATGTTTATTTGAAATATTCATAATTGATTTTGTTTTTTTCAAGGAATGCTTAGGATTCTTGAAATCGGTGAGACTATCTTTATAATAATTTGCTTTGGCATCTCTGGTTTTTGTCTTGCTCATATTCCTTAACTGTCTATATATTTCCCAGTCAGCAGCATCCCTTGTCCGACGAAATGTTGCCCAAGCTTTGTCCCTCTGCCTAAAAAGATGTATGAGATCTGGGCTAATCCAAGGAAGGTGACTACCTTTAACCTTTACTGTTCTCCATGGAACGTGTTTGTCCACAACATCAACGAATTCAAGAGTAGAATAAATCCCAGGCATCTTGAACATTGGGTATAAGTTGATATCGATACCAATTAATAGCATGTAAATCATCAATAAATGAGTTTACATTCAATTTCTTATATTGGGCTCTAATTTCTTGGCGCAGCGTAGCGTGGTGCAGCCCATGCAGTGGTAATTTTGTCCGGTGCAGCCCGTGCACAGTAATTTTCTTGCAATTTGGTAGATGGTAGACGGACGTGCACCGAGATGGGTGTGGCGGTGTAGTAGGGGGAGGTGTCACATATTCATCAAGATGCAGTGACAATTTTGTAGAAAAAGTCTTCGCTGAAGTTGCGCAGAAAGCTCGCCAGCTCCAACCTGGTTTACTTTCTGTGCAGTGGTAATTTGGCTGACCAGCGCACAGTGCGCACATGTCACCGAAACCTCACAGGCAGGTTTCCAGAATGTCAGGCACATTTCAATGCAATAAATAATTACAGCAAGCGCAATTTAATGTAACTATCTGAATCAGGACATAAATTATAATATCTATATCGATTGTCCTGATGTCAGATTAAAGGCGGTTGGCACGGGTAATGGAAACTCCACCTGGCTTAATCAACGCAGCTGAATCTGTGATGCAAACTAACGACTTCAAATCTTTCTCAGCCAACCACAAACTGCCTATATATAGATATACTATGCTTGCGTTCTATGCTCAGTAAAGCCGCTTGCACACTGGACACGAAAAGAATTTTTCGCACGACTGATTACAGTCAAAGTCAATGCAAAGACGCGAAAGTCGGACAGGGTTTTAATATATCTCTGTGTCCAAAAGTCATAAAAGTTCTAATTTTTCGAGTATTCCAGGAATTATTAGACGTGCCAACTTGGCTGTGTTTGTGTTCAACCTTCACAAAATGCAAATTGATAGCTATCGACTTTTCTTGGTCTTTTTATTCGTCTGTTTTCTTCTGTTGATTCCGTTGAAGATAGACAACAGTCTTTATTCGGTCTCTCTTTTGAAAATTAGTCAGATGGATTGAACAGATTCATGCTTTATTTACACACCAGAGATAAAATAGTGCTTGTAGTCAGTGAGCAAATCCATTCCATGACCATTGACAGTGCGAATAAATTATCGCATGCACGATCAAGACTGTCCGAGGCGAAATGCAAAATACTCCATGTTTTGCAGCCAGCAAAAAGTAAAAGTATTGGTATGAGAACAGATTTATAACAAAATAAAGAATAAAAATATATCACCAACAAACAGAGAATCCAAAAAAGATGGCCCGCAAATAAATAAATCGCAGTGTTCATTGGATGTTCTGTTTGTTGTTAAAATGTTTCTTTTTATTCTTTATTTCGTTATCAATCTGTTCTAATCGTCCTCTTTTTTCTTTTTTTTTGGCTGTCAGACACAGAGTATTTTGCATTTAATGTCCGACAGGCATTGTACATTGTCCCGCGCCAGTGTAGACTCACTTTATTGAGCAGATCTTAAACAGAAACATTGATTGAAATTCTCGGTACTCAGCCTGAAGAACTGAGCCCCTCTTATCAAAACATTCACGTTTAATATCTAAAACATTCAGTAGATTTGAAGAAATTAAAAACAATAATCGACTGTCGGACACGGAGTTATATTGAAACCATCCGACTGTCGGACACGGAGATATATTAAAACCCTGTCAGACTTTCGGACACGTAGACACTGCGTTCAACGCAATCTGTCATGCGAAAAAAAAAAAAAAATTTGTTTCGAGTCCGGCTTAATACTAGGCTACTATTATTGTCACTTAGGTTTTATCATTTTTAGTGGGGGATAGGAATACAGCCTGATTGCTATCATCTCGTACTGAGTTAAGATCACATATTGAAAATAAATGTGTAACATATCTTGCATTGTTGTCCATGCATGTTAATCCCAAAATTTTAAGCAGCAACAGGGTGTAATAATAGGAACACGCTATCCATCGTTTCTCTTCCCAATGATGCAGGCAGAAGAAATAAATGAGCAACCGTCGTATTTCATTCCAACTTCATCAGTTTGAATGATCTGGCGTAGTTTCGTTTTGAAATTCCATTCAAGTTAAGCTAATGGTAATAATTCGCGAAAGCCCTAGCTAGCCAGCTAACTCATATTCATAATGCTTAATATAGACGTAAGCGGTGCAGAAAACATGCCTGAAGCAGCAAAGTAAAATGCAACATTAATGCATCATGCAGATATAGGACAGAGGCTTTATATTCCAACACATTAAAGGTGAGAAGTGGAGCTCATTTGATTGGTGAAGATTTGACTCGGCTGTGTTATACCCAAACACGTCTTCTCTCCTCCCTCTTTGCCACTTGCGCCAGCAGGAGGGACCGAGGCGGGACAGAGGAGTACTTGCGCCAGGCTACGCCGAGCACGAAATTGCAACATACGCCTGGACACACCCCGTTGGCGCGGCGCACCCCCTATTCGCCGCGCCTGCGCCTGGTCTGCGAATTTAGAGCCCATTGTCTCATTTTTATTATTCTTGGTGATGATTTAAGTAATTTGATTTTCCATACACAGAATATCATTGAGTGATCACTGTAACTGGAAGACATAACACCTGATCTTAATATTCTATTTGAATGTGACACAAGAATCAAATATAGCAATGTTTGAGATATAGGGGTGATGCAGGTAGGTTCATTAGTTGGGCAAGATTTAGGTTATTAAAGATATCTCTTTGTTTTGAAGATGATTTATCTGACCAGTTTTTGTTGTAATCACCTAATAAAATAATTTAATTCTGCAGAGGATAGAGTTGATAGTAGAGATCATACAATTAAAAGATTCAACAGATGAAGAAGGGGGCCTATATATGCTAACAATAGTTAAATATTTATATTCATGAAAGGTTATCTTAACAAAGATGCCTTCAAAATAAAAAGGATCAACTGTGGGTATTATTAACTCAGATACAAGATCAGAGGAAACATATATTGCTACACCTCCAGCCCTAGAACCCCTATCAGATCTATAAAATATAGTTAGTGAGACTTATTTCATTATCTGAGATATTGCTAGAAAGCCATGTCTCAGAAATTGTAATTATATTTGGCTTATGCAAAGCAACGGCCTAAGTACAGTCATTTTAGGACATAGACTCCTAATATTCACATGAATAATTTTTTATCCCTTGAGATCGTCCAGTCTGTCAGCAGAAAAACAATTATCATGCTGTCATAGATTAAACATAGGTTTGATAGTAGGTGGATCCAATAATATGCACATAGTTGTAAAACTTACATGATTCTTGGGTTACTTTGGAACAGATAACACACAAACAAAAAACACAATCACCCACACCCCCCAAGAAAGGCCAAGCAGCCCCAGACTCCTCGGCCCAGAGCACCCCTGTGAGTAAACCAAACAATGATAAACTCAGAAGCTCATCTGTCTTAATGTGATGAAAAAAGTGAAGCTCAAACTAATATATATAGGCAGTATTTAGCAATGAATTCCAGGGGCAGTCATAATGCCCAAGACACTTTAATAGTACAAACCAGAGTAGAAGAAGAGCTGAGAAAGCGTGATGAAATTTATAGTGGGACAATAAGGAGATAAACAAACAAAATCAACCACTCTCAGTCTCAACAATAACTGAAATATACTGGTGTTAATGAAAAACTAGGATCAAATACAAATCGAATATTATTCCATCCATTCAACTGTGTCTTCTGATGAAAAAAAGAGAAAGAGAGAAAACAAAGAAAGAGAAAAAGAAAAGTTTTGACTTATAACCAACTGAAGGCTAGTGCACTAGCACAGTTAGCATCTTTATCATGGAGACATGGGGGATGACATGAAGGCAGCTTCAGTGTCTTCGGAACATCTCTCTGTTTGCCATCCACAACAACATACAGTGTGCAGGGATAACGTAAAAAGTACTTCAAATTAAGTTCTCAAAGCTTATGTTTCACTGGATCAAAGCTCCGATGCCTTCTCGTCAGGTCAGAGCTGAAATCTGGATAGATGGAGATGCAGGTCCCATTAAGCTCCAGATTCTTTTGCTCTCTTGCCAGACGAAGAATTTTGACTTTGTCCTGGAAGTTAAGCAATTAAATCATGATAGCCCTATGACTGGCTCGGCCATTCTGTCGGACAATAGGAGATCTGTGGGCCCGTTCGATGACTGGCGGTGTGGGGAAGTTCTCGCCCCAGCAACTGTGGAATAAGCTGGGACATGAAGCCGAGGATCACTGCCTTCAGCTGACTCTCTCATACCAACGAAGCAGTGGTTACAGCATCGGCTTCGGTTCTCCAGGTCATCAACTTTATCCATCAGGTAGGAGTTTTGCTTCTCCAGCTGTTGCATCCGTGCGGCATACTCCTGCATATTGTCCTAGTTAGCTCCTACACGCTGCTCAAGCTCTTGTGAATGGGATCCACCTTAGCATCAAAGTGCATGACCAGTTTTGTCTTCATCTCTTTGATGGTGTCCCATAATGTTTGTAGTGACATTTGGCGCTCGGTCATTGTTGACTTTGCAGCTCAAAAACTGCAGCTCAAAAACAAACAGTTATTATGGCTAAATAGCGTAGCTTATATAACTGTTGGCGAATATAGGGTGTTTCAGAATAAAAGGTAAGTGGATCAGGATGATCAGAGCTTACAAAAGCGAATGAATGAGAGATACTGACTAGAGCTTTAGAGTTCACTCACGCTGCGGCCATCTTGCTTAGACTGAAACTTAGATTTTGTAAAGATTGTAAAGATGATTGTTCCTCCTGTTGTTCCACCTTGTTTCAAGTGGGAAGATGACTAAAGTTAAACTAAATTGACTTCAAGTTGAGAAAATTACATTTGTACAATATAGGTTCAAATAGACAACTTCTGGGTCAGATAGTCTCCAAGGTAGAAAAGTGCCACTGAAGTGAAGAGCCTGACATGCATTTATGATGGATTCTCTCTATGGAGATGCATGATATATGCCCTACTTAAAGCTGTATTATGTCAGAATTGGTATTATTTATGAAAGTGCACCCCCTACATCAGGGCTATTCAACTTCATGAGCAGGAGGGTCAAATAAGAAAATCACAGGGGGTTTGGGGGCCGCACAGAATATTGATCAATTACGACCCAAAGATAACTAACAACAGTGATAAATATTACCACAGGTAATAATCTAGTCACACACACGTCTTTTCTTTCATTTTAATCTGGTATAATTATTTCCAGACTGCTGTTAGTTCACACAAAAAGCGTAACAAAGCTATTAAGCCTTGATAGAGAAATGAGAGAAAAACAAACAAAAAATAGTGTATTTTTTGACATATCCATGTCCTCAAATTTACAACCCCAATTCCAAAATAGTTGGGACGAAGTGTAAATTCTGAATAAAATCAAACTGCAATGACTTTCAGATCACCTGAGCCTATGGGCTCTAAATTCGTAGACCAGGCGCAGGTGCAGCGAACAGGGGGTGCGCCCGGGCGTATGTTGCAATTTAGGTGCCAGTATGGCGCAGTCCTCTGTCCCACCTCGGTCCCTCCTGCTGGCGCAAGTGGCAAAAGAAAGGCGCGTTTGGGTGTAACACAGCCGAGTCAAATCTTCACCAATCAAATGAGCTCCTCTCCTCACCTTTAATGTGTTGGAATATAGAAGCCTCTGTCCTATGTCTGCATGATGCGTTAATGTTGCATTTTACTTTGCTGCCTCAGGCATGTTTTCTGCACCGCTTACGTCAATATTAAGCATTACGAATATTTAGCTGGCTAGCTAGGGCATTCTCGAATTGGAAACTCACGTCAGATCATTCAAACTTATGAAGTTGGAATGAAATTGGTTGCTCATTTATTTCTTCTGCTTGCATCATTGGGAAGAGAAACGATGGATAAAGCGTGTTCCTATTATTACACCCTGTTGCTGCTTAAAATTTTGGGATTAACATGCATGGACAACAATGCAAGATCGTTACACATTTATTTTCAATATGTGATCTTAACTCAGTACGAGATGATAGTAATCAGGCTGTATTCCTTTCCCCACTAAAAAGCGATAAAACCTAAGTGAAAATAATAGTAGCCTAGTATTAAGCAACACTGGACCTTGCGAAACAAATTTTTTCGAACAGATTAGCAACGCAGGTCCGTAAGTCTGACAGGGTTTTAATATATCTCCGTGTCCCACAATTATTGTTTTTAATTTCTTCAAATCTACTGAATGTTTTAGATATTAAAAGGTGAGTGTTTTGATAAGAGGGCTCAGTTCCTCAAGATGAGTACCGAGAATTTCAATCAATGTTTCTGTTTAAGCTCTGCTCAATAAAGTGAGTCGACATTGGCGGGACAATGTACAATGCCTGTCGGACATTAAATGCAAAATACTCCGTGTCTGACAGCCAAAAAAAAAAAGGAAATATTAGAACAGATTGATAACGAAATAAAGAATAAAAAAAAACATTTTAACAACAAACAGAACATCCAATGAACACTGCGATTTATTCATTTTGCGGGCCATCTTTTTGGATGCTCTGTTTGTTGGTGATATATTTTTATTCTTTATTTCGTTATAAATCTGTTCTCATACTAATACTTTTACTTTTTGCTGGCTGCCATACATGGAGTATTTTGCATTTCTTCTCGGACAGTCTTGATCGTGCATGCGATAATTTATTCACACTATCAATGGTCATGGAATTGATTTGCTCACTGACTACAAGCACTATTTTATCTCTGGTGTGGAAATAAAGCGTGAATCTTTTCGATCCATCTGACTAATTTTCAAAAGAGAGACCGAATAAAGACTGTTGTATATCTTCAACAGAAGACAACACACGATTTAAAAGACCAAGAAAAGTCGATAGCTATCAATTTGTATTTTGTGAAGATCGAACACAAATATGGCCAAGTTTGTACGTCTAATAATTCCTGGAATACTCTAAAAATTAGAACTTTTATGACTTTTGGACACGGAGATATATTAAAACCCTGTCCGACTTTCAAATTGCATTGACTTTCACTGTAATCAGTCGTGGAAAAAAATTCGTTTCCCAGTCCAGTGTGCAAGCGGCTTTACTGAGCATAGAACACAAGCATTATATATAGGCAGTTTGTGGTTGGCTGAGAAAGATGTGAAGTCGTTAGTTTGCATCACAGATTCACCTGCATTGATTAAGCCAGGTGGAGTTTGCATTACGGCGTGCCAACATTTTAATCTGACATCAGGACAATCGATATAGATATTATAATTTATGTCCTGATTCAGATAGTAACATTAAATAGTGGTTGCTGTAATTATTTATTGCATTGAAATATGCCTGACATTCTGGAAACCTGCCTGTGAGGTTTCGGTGGCGTCTTTACTGTCAGGGTCAGCCAAATTACCACTGCACAAAAGTAAACCAGGTTGGAGCTGGCGAGCTTTCTGCGCAAGTTCAGCGAACTTTTTCTCTGAAATTGTCACTGTGTCTTGATGAATATGTGACACCTCCCCTACTACGCCGCACACCCATCTCGGCGCCGTCCGTCTACCAAATTGCCAAAGTGGCTGCGCGCAAATTACCACTCGCAGGCTGCACCGAAAATTACCACTGCGTGGGCTGCGCCACGCTTCGCCACGCTGCGCCACCCTGCGCTGGATTAGAGCCCAATATGTTATTTACAATAGAACATAGATAACATTTCAACTGTTGAAACTGAGACATTTTACATTTTTACCCACAAAATGAGCTTATTTCAAGTTTTCTGGCTGCAACAGGTCTCAACAAAGTTGGGACACAGGCAAAAAAGGGCTGAAAAGGCAATTAATATATAAGAGAATCAGCTGAAAGAACATTTAGCAAGTAATTAAGTTAACTGGCATCAGGTGTGTAACATGATTGGCTATAAAAGGGCTGTCTTAGAGAGGCTGAGTCTCTCAGAAGTAAAGATGGCCTCTCCAACCTGTGAAGGCTTGCGTAAAAAAATTGTGGAATACTTTAAAAACAATGTTCCTCAACGTCAGCTTGCAAAGGCTTTGAAGGTCTCATCATTGACAGTGCATAACATCATAAAAAGATTCAGAGAAACAGGAAAAATCTCTGTGCATAAGGGACAAGGCCGAAGACCTTTAGTGGATGCCTGTGATCTTCGTGCCCTCAGACGCCACTGCAACACTCACCAGCATGATTCTGTCATTGACATTACTAAATGGGCCCAGGAATACTTCAAGAAACCACTGTCTGTAAACACAGTCCGCCGTGCCATCCACAGATGCCACCTAAAACTCTATCATGCAAAAAGGAAGCCATTGTTGAGCATGATCCAGAAGTGGTGCTGTGTTCTGTGGGCCAAAGCTAATTTAAAATGGACTGTAGCAAAGTGGCAAAGTATCCTGTGGTCAGACGAGTCCAAATTTGACATTCTTGTCGGAAATCAAGGGCGTCGTGTCCTCCGGGCTAAAGAGGAGAAAGACCAGCCCTCCTGTTATCAGCGTTCAGTTCAAAAGCCAGCATCTCTGATGGTATGGGGATGCATTAGTGCATATGGTGTGGGACACTTGCATGTTTTAAAAAGCACCATGAATGCTGAAAGGTATATAAAGGTTTTAGAGCAACATATGCTCCCCTCCAGATGACATCTATTCCGGGAAGGCCTTGTGTATTTCAGCAGGACAATGCAAAACCACATAATGCAGCTATTACAACAGCATGGCTTCATAATAGAAGAGTCCGTGTGCTGAACTGGCCTGCCTGCAGTACTGATCTTTCACCGATTGAGAACATTTGGCGCACAATTAAACGAAAAGTCCGTCAAAGGAGACCCAAAACTCTCCAGCAGCTGGAGGCCTGTATTAAACAAGAGTGGGATCAAATTTCAATGGCTAAACTCAAGAAACTTTTCTCCTCAATGCCCAGATGCCTCCACTCTGTGTTAAAAAGAAGAGGGGATGCTACACCATGATAAACAGGCCCCTGTCCCAACCTTTTTGAGACCTGTAGCAGCCATCAAATTTGAAATTAGCTCGTTTTGTGGATAAAATTGTAGAATTTCTCAGTTTCAACATTTGCTATGTTATCTCTGTTCTATTGTGAATAAAATACTGGCTGGTGTGATTTGAAAGTCATTGCGTTTTGATTTTATTCACAATTTACACTTTGTCCCAACTATTTCGGAACTGGGGTTGTATTTTTATATCAAGCTCAACTGATTTGCAGGCAGTCTCGCAGGCCATCTAAAAATGAAAATGGGCCGTATCCGGCCCGCAGGCCGCTAGTTGAATAGGCCTGCCTACAGTTTTGATTGTAACACCTCTTTTTTAAACGCAAGTAACCCCTTGACCTCCCAATCACCAAGGCCAACTTGCCAAAGACTGACTGAACTTAACTATTTGCTTGCTAGCTTTGTCTGGTATCTGGAAAAACTATAAAACTCAGTGAGACAGGGATGACATCAATAAAGTTACCGCCCATGTCACAACCTTTTGTGAATAACATTGGAGAGATTTAAACTCTGCAGTCAGATTGTCTTTGTTTCCTAGTTAGCCGTGGACTGACAGCTATGCTACTAACACCAGGGGCCAGTTGCATAAAATTATACCCAGTCTTGGACTTCAATGTAATTTTGAGTCAGACTTACTATAGACACTTACATTGCTTTGAAAATGTATTTGCCCCCTTTTTTTTTTTTTTTTTCATATTTGTCACACTTAAATGTTTCAGATCATCAAACAATTTTTAATATTAGACAAAGATAACCTGAGTAAATACAAAATGCGGGTTTTAGATGATGATTTGAATTGTTGAGGGAAAAGGCTATCCAAACCTACTCGGCCCTATGTGAAGAAGTAATTGCCCTCCAAAGCTAATAACTGGTTGTGCCACCCTTAGCGACATCTGCAATCAAGATCAAGCGTTTGCAATAACATTGAGTCTTTCACATCACTGTGGAGGAATTTTGGCCCACTCTTCTGTGCAGAATTGTTTGAATTCAACCAAATTGGAGGGTTTTCGAGCATGAACGGCCTATTTAAGGTCATGCCACAGCATCTCAATCAGATTTGAGTCCGGACTTTGACTAGGCCACACCAAAACTTAAATTTAGTTTTTTTTTTTTTTTAAGCCATTCAGAGGTGAACTTGCTGGTGTGTTTCGGATCATTGGCCTGGAAGTGGAAGGGCATTTAAAACCCTCCGCAGCGAGTGTACACCAATGCAAGCTTACAAACCCCCATCCTTTCAAATGCAGCATTCGTTTTGTGTCCAGGATGGAAGAAACACTGCATATCTACAAATGTCAGTTCCATCCAGCTATTTCCGAAAGATAAGTAATACATTACCAACCTTCAAAAAGACATTTGATTGACTATTTCACGAGCACATCATGGAACTAAAGGTTACATTCTATGCTGAAATGAACATGCAGATGTGCACCTGAGAAAACATTGAGTAGCTTTATTTATTGAATCAATGATTCCACTTTTTCGCAATGTACCGTTTCATACACAAACACCTTCATCTTTGTCAATGCTGTGTATTAAATATCTTTAATATAAATTTTATTTAATTACATTTTCCTCCCAAAAATATTTTGGGTAAGAGGTGTACCATTAAGGAAGTAGACTTACGTGTAACACCTCCTTTCATGCCTACATTATATCCTCATATAGGCTCGCAAATGCTCGTTATAATTGTAGCTGAAGATTTGCCCCAAGATACAGTAAGTTGAAGAAAAAAATCTGGAGCTTGGCAGTATTTTGTTTAAGCCACAGACAAATGAAAAACTGGAATAAATTTGCAAGCAACGAGTCGATTATCCAATTCAACAACGAACATGGCCAAGGCTACCTCTTGAAAACGGTAAAGCAGCCAACTTAATATTCTTTCCATGCATAAACATTTTTTAGTGTGCTGTATAGGTCAACATTAAGATTGAGTAGTTACTGACAGCATTAAAAACACACCTCCTTAATTTTGTGGCCAAGATTCAAATTATGAATCTTTATGATGTGTAAGTCTTTTAAAAGTGTCTGATGCCTCCTGACAAGAGGGCCTTCTGCAAAATTAGGTCTTTGACAAGCAACTATGCCATTGGAGGCCGAAAAACCTAAAATCAAGATTTTTGTCACCACGGCAAAATCCAATGACATCATTCTAGTTCTCTTCACACAGTCTGGTCTTTCAGAATGTGGCAAGTGAAAAACCACTCTAATTCAGTCATTAAACATTGTCATTAGCCGGCAAACAAGGCTTGAATTTGATGAAAAAGAGTCGGAGCATACCCTTAGAAAGTTGCGTTCATATGTGCGCGTGCCTGCTGTCGCTGGGAGGCAGCATTGTCATTATTCCATCATTGAGAAGATTTCCCAAGAGTTTTGGGGTGTCTGTGCCATGTCTGATTGTCCACTATTTATAAGCTATGAGGTAAATCAAAGAATCAAGGGCTGTGCAAATCAGTCCATCCGGGTGACACAAGTGTATGATCACAAGCGACCAATAACTCAAAACTGCTTGCATTTCATTTTTGATTCGTGGAATTATTAAATAAAAATTCCATAGATAAATAAAAGTAGTCCCTTGAAAAATGTCATTTTTTTTTAATTAAAACATATTTATTTATGTACTGAGCTATACCGACTGATTTATATATTCATGTTTAAATTTAATTATATTTTAATATATTTATTGCCCCATTTACTTATTTCAAGATATATGACCTGTCACGCAAAAAGGATTCTATCCTCCAGGAAGTAGCTTTTGAAATATTCGCTTAAATAGAAAATCAAAGTTCAGAGGTCAGATTCAAATTCATTTCAGATCAAAAGAAGCAGCTGTTGGTGAAATTAGATCACTTCTGCACTTCAGTATCACTCATTGCTCGTCAATTAAAGTACAAATCTAAAATCCATGTTTTGGTTGGATAGTATCCTTTTTCCATGACAGGTCACATATATTTCATTTTCAAATTTATTTATTTCATGGGCATGTTCAATTATTTTTATATTTAATTATTTATTTAATCTTGACCCAAATGGCATTCTATAGTCCATAGTATCTATCCAGCATGAAATAAAAATTATCTCTTGCGACAGAAAAAAAAAAACATTGCCCTTTGTTGCAACCATTTCAGCTCTAATGGCCAGAGGTATCCCAATTAAGTAGTGAATAAAATCAGTCTTCTGAAACAAAAATTCCACACGGTATTGTTACTACGTCATTCTAGTATCAATTATAGTTATCAGATATTAAAAAAGTGTGATTCTCTACCATTGATTTGCGCGTAGATTTGTCCCACAATTAATTCAGTGGCTACTGAAATCCTCATACGATCTCTCACTAAAATCCAGTTACTTTAATGCTTGCTCAGACTTATCTGCGTAAAGCACAGTTTTAGTTGACACCTACGTCTAAACTTTCCCTGTAATTATCTATTGACTGACATGTTTTTTTAATCCAATTCCAGACAGTAATTGAAAGTAATTATAATTTCCACAGTAATTGAAAAACATTGATTGGACCCTCAGAAAAGTATTTAAACCCTTGCGTAACAGCAAGTTAGGTTGTATTCTCTTAACTGTGCACAGCTGAATGACGTGAGTACATAGAAAAAAACCAACCCAGAACTGCTTAAGTTACATTTACGTGATGGAAATATGATATAGACATGGATAATGGGAGTTAGTCTGAATGCAACAGGACTGGGTTATTTCTCTTATCGGATAGCTGTGTTTTTCTGGAGGAGGTATTCAATGATGGAGAGTTTTTCTTTATTATGTCCTAAGTACAATGGAGTATGCATTACTTATGGCTAGCTAGCTAGCTGGCTACCTAGCCGGCTAGCTGTTTTTTTTTATTTTTGAGTTATCATAGCCATGATGATCACAAAGCTTTTTTGCCACATTGGTCAATAAGAGTAACCGTCAGCCTTTGCTAATAATACTGCATGTGGTGGTATTTTGCTGAATGCGGCGATTTGTGAATTTTTGCCAGCTAATATTACTTACTAGCAAAAAGACAGCATGGCATTTATCATGCAGCCTTTTATTTAGGAAAGCTCTTAATGAGAGCCAGTCCAAGATTTACTCTTGTCAAACTTCTTGCTTAGTTATTCTCTGTTTTTCTCTGCTTAGCTTCTCCTGTAAATGTCCACTTTGGTCTCTTTGCCTCTGCTATGATGTCCATACTGACAATACTGGGCTAGCTTGATGTTATAGTTAGCTGCAGACCCATAGTTGGTAGTACTATGTAGCTGGTGCCATAAACATTATGCACTCTTTGCAGGTGATCATACCCGATCAGCCAAAGTTACACCGTGCAAGAACAGGTGTTTGGGGCAGAGTTGGAAGGAAAGATGCACCATTCTCCCAATTGCAAGCCTGTGTACAATAAAAACAATTTTGATGCTGATATGTTAAGGTGAAATAGTTTCATAATGTTGCTTTAAAATAATATGATAAATGGCTGATGTGTGCTGGATATTTTGTGTGGATTAGAAGTCCCAGACAGCAGCAGACTTTGTGCCGGATATGAGCATGTTCTGGCCTGAGTCAGCAGAAGCTAGTATGGATCTGGATCAGCGTGGCTTGCATTCTGGACCCCTTTCTCAGCAGCTATTGCTTTTATTGAAGCCATTATAAGACTAGTTTATGGCTGTGCTGTGTTTGCAGCTATTCATTTGAAAGAGCAATGGCTGATGCGAACAATGTAACACCTGATTGAATAATGCTGTAACTTCATTACTCACACAAACTTTCACAAACTTCCTCACTCATTTGACAATTTCGTCACTTGGCAAGACTTTTGTGTTTTTCAAGCAGGCCCCCTGCTTTGCAGCAGTTCAGACAAAAATACACATGCATTGCTTCTTGCACAGATGCTTTTCCCATAGTTGCACCAAAGTAGCACAGCTGTTCAGTTAAATAATAATATGACCATCTAAAGATAAAATTGTTGTCCAAGCATATAAATGCACAGGTACGTGAATGTTCAACACTCCTGGAATTTAATTTGCAAGCCAACTGTTCTTTGATGTTTATCTGGAAAAATTAACTTTCTGAGGGTGCAATTAGCATGGCACAATCAGTGCAGCATAAAAAGACCTGCTCATATTCAAAGAATTTCAATTTGCAGAGACCCCCAAATCCCCTTGTTTGACTTGCAGAGAATCAAATGAGCATCTTATGACTTTCAATAATCTGTTTACGCTGCATGGCCTAAGAGAGCTGTGTGAAAAGAGGCACCAGCTGTCAGCTTATGCAAAATAGACCATAATTCTACTCAACCAAAATGGAGTAGGTTTGAGTAAAGAAAAATTAAGCTTTCTCAAACTAGAGAGTGATGTGAATTTGCCAGCATCAGTGCCTATACCTGGACCACACAAGTCTCAGGCACTTTAAAAAGAGTATGGAAAGAAAAAATGCTTTAAAAACAAATGAAACAAAGTTTAAAAATCAACAAATAAAAAAATACTATGAGGAGCAGTGAATGACGACTGAAATCCTTTACTCATCACTGGTAAAATAATATTAATTCTCAAAAACACATGTTCCTGGGGTTTCACTACAAAAAAAAATTCATATAGAGTGTTGCTACCATTTTGGAGAATTCACTACTGAGCTTAAAATGTAATTGAATTATGGCTTGCTTCTTTCGCACCAGGTAATCCCAGATGGCCTTGAACCTTGATGCTGAGATCAAAGTTCCGAGAGGCCATAATATTTTTTATACACTGATGGACTATAAAAACTTATAACCAGAATTGTAGCCAAACTCGGATTCAAATTTGTAACCATTTATTGACTTTACCCATAAAAACAACTTTGACAAAATGTCAGATAACATCAACAAAAAAAGAACAACAAAAGAATCAACAATGACAAGTTTAACAACAAAGATCAACTCCAATCTCAGTACCGAGTGTGACCGCCACGTGCCTGCAACAAAGCCATCACTTGTCTTGGCATGGACAGCACCATTCTGTTGAGCTGTTGCTGGGGAATGGCCTGCCACTCCTGGAGAAGGGCTTCTTGTAGCTCTGCCCACGTCCTGGGCGCTGGAGAGCATTGCCGAACCCGCCGATCCAACAGGTCCCACACATGCTCGATGCAGTTCATCTCAGGGCTGAAAGGTGGCCATTCCATGACTCACACACTATTCTGGGCCAGGAGCTGCTGGGTCACACGTGCTGAGTGAGGTCTTGTGTTGTCTTGCATGAACGTGACCTCAGGGTGGTCTGTGATGTACAGCATGACATGCGGTCTGATGACAAGGTCACAGTAGCGGGCCGCATTAAGATTTCCATTGATTATGACCAGGTCGGACCTCCAGCCATACCAAATGGCACCCCAGACCATCACCGAGCCTCCTCCAAAGCAATCTGTCTCAGCAATGCAGGGGGCCGCGTATCTCCCACCACGTCGTCTGTAAACCCTCTGTCTTCCATCATGTCGGTACAGACAAAGTCTGGACTCATCACTGAAGTCAACATTCCTCCAGAATCGGTTGGGGACTCATCTCTGACCATGTTCTTCAGCCCACTGAAGCCTGGTAGCCCTGTGCCGTGCATCATGTTGCATTCCAACACATGCCCTGTGGGCTCTGATCCCTCTCTCTGCAAGTCAGCGACTCACTGTTTTTCTGCTGATACTTGGTCTGTGGATTCCTGGGGCTCCTGAGCTGTCCTGGTGCACGTTCGAAACCGATCTCTCAGGTGGACGAGGCGGATCCGATTGTCCTGGGCTGGGGTCGTGACCCTAGGCTGACCAGGTTGGGGTCGATCATTGGTGCTTCCAGTCTCCTGGTAACGAGCCACAAGGTTAGAGATTGTGGGTTGGGTTACCCCAAAACGCTGGGCGATGCGATTTTGGAATGTTCCAGCCATCCACAGCCCAATGGCTTGATCACGTTGGGGTCTGGAAAGGCGAGGCATGACGCATGTGGTGTCTTTGAACAAATGCTCTCAGGTTCTGGCCTTTTTGATCTAAAGGATTGTTTTAAGGCATTTGACAGCATTGCAATTGTGATCAGTGAAGTTGGACGAGGTTACATCACTAATTCCTCAAATCCAGATCCACAGACACAAACAAGGTCATGTCCTCACGCACGGTTTTGTCTCGTTATTCAAAGACAACTGCATATCAATTATGTTATCATCTAATAAAAGTTCCCCTAACCAAAATATACTATTTCTGTCTAGTCAGACTTATAAGTTTTTAAAGTCCGTCAGTATATATTTTTTTGTAATCTAAAAATATCTCTCTAACATTCTATTTTATGCAAAACATGTGCACATATTAGTAAATTTGCTCTTTGGTATTGAAACCCAAAAATAATAAACATCTAAGACCAAATTTATCCTTAAATATGGATCCATAAGACTTACTGTAGCGCAGTACTGTAACTCAGAAATCCTGCTTCAGAAGTGCATGCTCCTGCTCTCCAAATTGGAGGTGGAATTGAAAGGAGAAAAACACAATTCATTATAAAAGAAGATATGAGGGGTTTTTGGCGGTGGACATGGACAGAGCCAGCTTCTGTTCACCCAAAATGGAGGTGCAGATGAGGAGAACATGGTTCTAAACACTAAAAATTGATATTGTTATGACTAAAAAATCACAACAAAGAAAACCAGCAATGACAACATAAGCAAATTTATTCTTCACTGATAAAAAAAAAACTTCTACAAATAATCCACTGTTTAATCTTATAATAACACTCTAATGCCACTATGTAACTCTGTTGCCAAAACAAAAACTCTGCCTCCTCTGACCAAAATCACAGCATTTATATAGACTAGCAACATTCTGGAAAGATCTACAGTATTCCTTGGGTAATCCCGCCCCCTCCAGGCAGGAAGATGCCAGAAGCTCCTAGAAAGCACTAGTCTATTTCTTCACAAAGAAGTGGTATTGCATCAGATCATGTTTTTCTACAGTCATACCACCAGAGGGTGCCAAATGATAACCAAAATAAACAAATCACTGACCAGTCATAATGGGCAGTTAAACAGTGTCTAACAAATCTCCATTTACAAATGATATACAGTGCTGTACACAAAATACTCATACATAACAATATGGACATGAGGAGAACATGGCTGTTTTCCTGAACTGGAAGAGGATATGAGGACAGCATGGTACTGTTCAACGGACTTGGATGTGAATGTGGTAAGATCACCTAGCTCTCTTAAAATTGAATTCACTGATTTGCTCCCTTCCTGATTTCTCATTTTTTGGATATTTGTCACACTTAAATGTTTCAGATCATCAAACAAATTTTAATATTAGACAAAGGTAACCCGAGTAAAGATAAAATGGGTCATTCCGTGTCAACTCAACCAGAGCCCCCCACATCATAATTTTGATTTTGATAAAACTTTGCACATTTCAAGAGATATGCATTGGCAGTACTGAGGTCAAATATTTCAGCTCAATTATTGCTAGTTCCTGAAATTTAGCCTATTTCAGGAAGGGGGGTCAATTTTAACAAAATCGCCTTAATTTTGGAGGGAGTTTGAGGGCCTCAGAAATGGATTTTCAGAGCTGACAGACCCACAAGTTTCATTTTGTCATCAGAATAGTTGCTGAACTCTTGGCTTAAGCTACTTTTCTTTACTCAGTGTGTTTAGTTTATCTGTACTGTGGCCTGGAAAAAGCAAAAAACACCAATCATACTAATTTTTGCAAAATTTTATGCATTTATTATTCTGTAACTAATTAAGATAGAGCCCTGAGACTTGGTATGCAAACTGTTGGTCAACTTTTCGAAGACCACAAAAAATATCAAAGTCACGATGGTTGTATTAAATGTTTTCATGACCTTGGAAGTTGTCTTCAGAATGAAAAGTGAATATTTTGGGTCATTATAGTGGGTATATATTTCAAAAGGGACACAAATGATCAATGTCATATTTTTAGTGCTTGAAGGCATGGGTCTTGGGTCTAACATATTGAAAAACTGGAGATGTAAAACTCTTCCTTTAGACTGTACAGCATGCCAGTCATATTAGGTGATTATCATTGGCTGATACAGGGTATTGTTGCATTCCACCGCCAGGTGGCAGCAAAACCCAAAAGCACGGCCCATTGGAAAGACTTGAAATCTCTGCCAGCATAGCTGGATTTGAACTTTGGCCTGTATCTCAGCTGTACTTTGTCGTAGATATGCCCAAATTTAAGTACTTGTTCCTCTTGTGCTATTCTCACATCCGGCAAAGTTTGGTTAAAATCTATGTGGCCGTTTTTGAGATATCCTGCTAACAGACAGACAGACAACCAAACAAACCAACCAAAGCTGGGGAAAACAAGTGTATGTATCACATTCATCTTTTCACTTACACCAAATATAAACCCATTTTTATGCTCTGTTTTATAGCAATGAAAACTTGGAGCAGAAGGAGGTTGTTAGATCCATACTTGTACTCTGTACAGTCTTCCACATTCCTAATATAGCTCTTGAAAATCCTCATGAAGTTCAAATATTGTTTCTCAGGTAAAATGGTTCAGTGTGGGAGTATTCACAACTATGATCCAGGGATCCACAGAACATCTAAAAATGGCTTCTCTGCGGAAGCCAAGACCTTCACTGAGATGTGCAGTTATGGCATTTTTCCTTTTGGGGAGCCTCAGAGTTTTCTTTATTTAGTTATTATTATTATTACCATTATTAGTCAGCTCTAAAATGAGCAGCCTATTCCCTGTAACAAATGCATGCAAAAATTATCAGTGCAATCAACTGTTTTAATTAATCAATTAAGTGTTCATCAAGAAAAGCCTTGGGGATGCGACCGCAAAATTCTGTGAGTCTCTCAGGACAGAACCAGACAGATCGAGACCTGTCAACAGAACCTAATTTTTTTGAGTAGCAACAATCAGCCCCAAACCGGCACAGCCAGGGTGCAAGTCACTGGCACGCACAAGGGGGAGGTACGGGAGGGGGATGCCTCCTCCTGCTGTGGGGGATATGGGATCCACCCCCCAAAAAACCTGAAATTAAGGGATGTGTCAGGTGCATTCTGAGCACATTTTGAGCCGAATGATGTAAAACTTATTCCCCTTTTTCAATAATTCAGTACAGGCAATCAGAGGCAGCTCTAACCAATTTGGTGCCCAAGGCAAGATTTTTGCTGGTGCCCCTTGAATTGCAGTCAATTGCACAATGCGTTAATCCCCTTAGACAGAAACTGCATATAGCTCAATGTCTTAAAGATTTTCTTTACTTTAATATCACGAACGTTTACAAACAGTAATAAAAATCTGAATAACAAAAACAGTAATATAAGTGACATAAAACTATTCATAAATACAATAAAAACAATATTTAAATTTAAAAAAAAAATAAAGAACATAATGAACAACCAATGTGATCACAGGGGTTTTTCTAACTATCTGGAGGGTTTGGGCAGCTTTTTTGTTGGTACTGATGTTACTGACTTTGAGATTTTGGACAACATTATTCTAATATTTAAACAATAGCTGGAAGAAACAAAACAAATATGCTCATGATCTTTTTTTTTTTTTTTTTTTTGCTTTGGAGATGATCAGATGGAATGACTATGTCTCAGTGGCAGAAAAAACATGCCAAGCACATTTCTAAAAGTTGCAGTGGATGACAGACTAAAATATCAGCTTCTGGGAAAGTTTTAGGAAGGCTACAATTTCAGAACAGCAATTAACTTATTAAATAATGAGGTACAAAATCTCAACCTTATCTAACTACAATCTTCAGCAGCATTTATTGCACAATATTTAAGATTTCGAGAAATTTCAGTTATTGCCATCCATGCAATCTCACCAACACTGTTAATTTAGGGCAGCTGTGGCATAAACCTTACATTGGGTGGTGGTCTAATAAATTTGTTAAGCACTGTACATAGGTATACAGTACTGTGAGAAAGTATTGGCTGTTGCTGACCTCTTGGCTGTGCTGTAGCGCTGTTCGTTGGTGATCATTCTGCTTGGGTAGAGATAGAGAAAGACGTGTGGAGGGATTGAAGCTGAAGATTTACTCTTGTGCAAACGGGTTTTTCTGAAAATAATTTGTGTGTTAAAGCTCAAACATTGATAGAGGTTAGACGATTTGCTCCCGAGGTATAACCTTTGTTGCATTAGGGGCAGGGAGAATCTTCCCCCTTTCTTTTTCTACTTTTCCCCCCTTGGAACAACTCGGTGAGCAAATAGCCAAATTAAGTCGCTATTCTGGTCAAACAAAGGCGACGGGGGTTTTTTTGGGTGCTTTTTGGGGGGTTTCAGTTTCCCAGGAGCAAAGTAAGGTAAAGTAAAATAAATTTAAACGCTAATAATTGGCTGACTAAGTGAATTGTGTGATATACAAAGTAAAACAGAGTTGTTTTCAAGGACTGAGCTACTGTCGCCTGGTTTTTCTATGGCTGATTTAGCTAATGAACTTCAGCAAGCTCTCAACGCCAAGAATATTATCGAATTACCTGGATATCTAACTATAACCTGGCTTGGTTTCATACTTGGGCGCTTGTCTTTCATACAATACAATTGTCTGTCTTCTAGCCAATAAATATTGACGTTCCCCGGGGTTTTTTAGTCCCCTTCGTTCTTTATCCTGACCGCATTACCGCATAAACGCATTGCCAAGCTTGAATATTAACGCGAACCGGGGTTTTTGTCTTTTTCGCATTTCATTATTACCGAAGGACTCTTCTGATTAAACACATTGCAAATTACGTAATCTTTGTATTTTCCTCCGGTTGCGGTGCCTTGATCAGGTGATTAAAGTTTAAAGGTGCAGTATGTAAGTTTGTGGCCAAAACTGGTAGTGCAGTCACATTCAAAATACTGCAGAGCGCAGTATCCCCTCCTCCTCTCCCCCATACGAGAGGTTGCCAGCTCATGTCAAACATGTCAAACAGATCAAATTATACACTGAGGAAATCAATAAACCCCAGATTAGGCTGCTGGACACAACTGTTTCAAGTTCTTTCAAAAAGCTTCAGGCGAACTTAATCAGATCAACATAACACAAAACTGGTTTGTTTGTGGACTACATTTGTCATGATGAGCCAAGTAGTTTTCACTAATTAGGAGCCAACTACATCATTAATTTGATTGGTTACGTTGTTTTCTCTCATTTTATGCTGTTATTTCCGATATATTGCAATGTGCTAATGGTATTTTTGAAATTCTTGATGGCAAATAGATATTTCTGTTAAGTTGTGGGTTAAGAGGGCAAATAACTGCTCTAAACATTAAATGCACATAATTAAGACAAATTAGCAGCTTGTTAAAATCCTACGATTGCAACTGTGGTTGGAACAAAAGCCAGCACACAAGGGGTCCCCAGGACTGACGTTGAGAACCACTGGCCTACACAGTCATTCGCGGGAGACGCAGCTTTACTTTGAGTGCAGAGACGTGCGGTCAGGGCAGGCAGTGGCTTCTCCTTTTTATCACTAGATTTTGTCAACCTGTTTCCACATACTATGCCTGATTGACAATCAATCAATTTTAACTTTTTTTTTTTTTTTTTAAACCAAACAATTAAGATCCAGCCTAGGCTATATGTAGCCTGTAATGATTAAGAGGTGATAGCCACAAAAAGGTTCATTTCCATTGATGCTTTGATTCAAGACTGAAAGTATGTAAATATAAATAATTAATTTAAAAAACTCAACTCCCTTGGTAATTCCGTGTATCGTTTTGACCTTTTGTTTATCGGTTTATGAAAGAAGACTAGAAATAAATTCCCTTTTTTTTTGAATGGCATTAATAAGTACGTAATTAAGGGGGAAAACATTATCGTAAACATATTGACCACACATTGAACGCCGCCTAAGAAAGGTTTTTATACTTATTAATGGCAGTGCTTAGCTTCCTGTCAGCAAATATGAACAAATTTGCTGTCTCATGGGCATTTTAAGTTCGATGCACTGAGCAATAGTGTCGTGGATGAAACTGGCACGCCATTCTGCCGTCTAGTCTTGTAAATTAGTTAATCAATTCTCATATTGCTAATCAAGCAAATTAATAACGAAGTTATCGTTTGTTTAACGGTGAAGATTCTGCCTCCCCTAACTGACCTCCAACGGCACGTCACTGTTTGAGTGGCAGTTCTCTCTGAGCAGTACGCGAGTGAATGACACAGCACCACTCTCAGCACAATACGTGAACGTGAATCACGTCCTCAGCGACAGATCTCTGTGTGCAGTAGGTTCGCGAGTCATGATGAATGAGTGAGTGGCAGCGCGAACTTGAATCACGCCCTCAGTCAGTCACATTTCTCTGTGTGTGCAGCAGGTTCGCGAATCATGAGTGAGTGGCAGCGTGAATGCGAATCACGAGACTGCGTTGTTCGCCGAAGATTCACGAGTGAGTCACAGTGACAGAACGCGGCAGTTCCACTCTTGGCCAGCATGCTCGCGGCTGAGCTCAACTGAACTGAGAAAGGAATGAATCAGTTCATGAAGTGATTCCATTCAGTACGTTCACTCAAAAGATTTGTTCGTTTGAACGAATCGTTCGCAAACAACACAACACTACTACATTTCAATATCACCAATGATTTGCTCTGACAGGGTTGTGTTCAGTTCAGTTCAGAAAAGATCGAGACTAATGACTAACTTTAGCAATGGTCATATTGGTCAACTTGCTCATCACTCTTCTGTGTGGATAGCCCACTAAAGTCCAT
This sequence comes from Gymnothorax javanicus, assembly GCA_029692085.1. NCBI lineage: Eukaryota > Metazoa > Chordata > Actinopteri > Anguilliformes > Muraenidae > Gymnothorax > Gymnothorax javanicus. The sequence goes on along the minus strand of CM056196.1, from coordinate 59,169,665 downwards.
ACTATATTATGCGTAAAGAATGAATGAGGACTCATTTGACCGATGTACTGTCTCAATTACATTTCATATTGCCATAATGGCGGTGCTAATGTTGGAACGGTTTCCACAGCGTCTCAGCATAAAGCCAGAGAAATGGACTAATAATGCATTGCTAATGTTAGCAATGAAGAGTCACGGTTTTTATTTCTCAAACAATTTGTTACCTAGGCAATTTGATGACCCACCTGCATACGCACTAATGTACCATGAACAAACATACGTAACGTCATTCGACTTTAGAGAATATTTGAAATGTCCGTGCCTACATTAAATAGAATTAGGTTAGCCAAACTTAGCTGAATCTTACCTGCCCAGGCGAAAATTAGCAACTTCGGCGTCGGTCTTCAAATTCTTCTCCGCTTTCAGCCGTCTCCATCTTTCAAAGGCATGTCCTATACAGATCCTTGTTTTGTTTCTGACTTTGTCACGACGTATGTCAAAATCATAAAGGCCTTTTAGGTTTAGTAACGTCAGACATTTGTGCTCCGAAACACTGGTAGCTGCAGCTCAGTGGTAACTGGCAACCTGGACGCCGAAATGCTACTGACTTCGTGATTGGGAGATAGGTGGAGGGCGGCGCAACAGGCCAAAACACAAAATGACAACATCAACATTAGTTGTGGGCTGCAACTTAGCTTTTGTAATGAGAATATTCTGGCTGGACTACTGTTGTCAGTGATATAAGTATTTGAAATTAACATCATGTCTGGTGATATATCAGGGCCATTTCATGATTAATCAACATACATTTCTTACATACTGCTCCTTTAACAGCTTGTTTCAGTGCTTAGTGACAAGCTTGTTGGGGGAGACACCGGTTTAGTTCGCTCAGATAGTAAACGACTTGTTTATTCGGTCCGTTTTAATTAAAGGGGCTTTACTCTTTTCTCGGTTGCCCTTGGTTGTATTTGTGGCAAGCCAGCTAGATAGTTACTGTTTGCATTTTTGACTTGGGATCTGAGATTTAGTATTTACTTAGTAGGGCAGCAGTCACTTGAGTCATCCATTCGGTTTGATTGGAATTTAAACGGTAAGGTGCTCCGCTTCCTCCCTCCTCCAGTTTCTCCTGGGCATTGTAGCCAGTCTGTTTTATCTGGGTTCTCAGCTAAGCCCTGTGATATTTTTAGGTTAGTATATTAATAGTACTGGGACTAAATAAACTCAAGTCGGTTTATTAGGAGTGCTTGTTACATATAGAGTTTGTCTCAATTTAGTATTTCATTTCTGTTAACTGAAACTAAGCCCCTGTTAAAAGAGGCTTATTGTCCATTTACATAGTTTCCCCACGGTTTCTATTGTGACTGCTGCTTAGGGCTTCTTAGGTTAATAAATTAATAAATTGTGGTCCTGAGCTTCTGTCTCGGTATTAGTAATTTTCTTTGTTATCTAGGGTGAGCGAGGTCATTAGGTAGGGGTTCAAAATGTGGCCAAAACTATGTGACAGTTGCAGGATGATCGCACTTTTGGAAAGAGATTTCCAGGGTGGGTTTGTCTGCCACCGTTGTCAGCTAATTGAGCATCTGGAAAGCAAGATCCTTGATCCATTGGAGTTACAGGAGGTATTCTGAAGTGGATTCAAAACTGGTTACAGGACAGAACACAAAGAGTGGTGCTCAGTGGTATCTCATCTGAGCTAAGTATGGTGGGGAGTGGCGTCCCCCAGGGATCAGTGTTGGGACCCCTGCTGTTCCTCATCTACATTAATGACCTTGATTGGAATATTGAGAGCAAATTAGTTAAATTTGCGGATGATACTAAATTGGGAGGTTTGGCAAATAGTTTAGAGTCCAATAAAGTGATTCAGGATGATTTGGATAGAATCCAGAATTGGGCAGAAATGTGGCAAATTAAATTTAATGTAGCGAAATGTAAAGTTGTACATGTAGGTAATAAAAACATTAGATGGGATTACTTCATGGGAGGTTGAAAACAAGAATGTGCTCCACGCGATAAAGATCTAGGAGTGATTGTTGACCAAACCCTCACAGGCTCTAGCCATTGCGCCGTAGCAGTTAAAAAAGCCAATCGGATGCTGGGATACATTGCCAAAAGTATTGAGTACAAATCCAAGGAGGTGATGCTTCTTTTGTACAACACATTCGTCAGACCACATCTGGAGTATTGTGTACAGTTCTGGAAACCATACTTTAAGAAAGATATAGAGGCTCTAGAAAAAGTTTAGAGAAGAGCCACTAAGCTAATTCCGGGTATAAAAGATGAAAGCTATGAGAAGAGGCTGAAGATAAGATTAATCTCTTTAGCTTTAGGAAAAGGAGACTTAGGGGTGATCTGATTGAAGTCTTTAAATATGTTAAAGGGATTAACAAAGTGAATTATGTAGGATTCCTTCGACCTAGTGTTGTTAGTAGAACCCGAGGTCACAAATGGAAGTTGACCAAAGGAAAATTTAGCACTGATATTTGGAAATATTTCTTAACCCAAAGAGTACTCAGGGTTCTAGCTAGGATTTGCTTTTAGCGTGATGGTAGTGGCGAGGGAGGGTGCGGAGCTTTTGAAAATTTAAGATGAAAATTGGCCATTCTAGGGGTACCCAAAGGGGATAATTGTTCTTTTTACACTAATGTATTCTTGATGGGTAATTGTTACACCTTTGCATCTTGGCAGTGTGTTACCTTCACAAAGGACATTGTTAGAAGATATTTAAACTCAGACACAACCTAGATAACAGAGATAATGAATGTTTTGTTCAAAAGTTTCTGTCCATTATGCACCACAAGCATTTAGCTGGAAGCCATGGAACATTTTACTTCTACCATACATGTGAAAAAAAAAAACTGCTAAGTCTTCAACCACCAGTCATCTACCAAGATAGCCATAATCTGCCCACAGCAATACTTGTTCTTCCACTGTTTGGCAGGGTGCCCAACCTGTCTGAAATGTCAAACTTTCTACTAGCAATAGTATTGCAAAGGTGATATAAAGGTCTGAAACTGATGAAAGACTCTTGATTTGAATTATCTATCCAGTGGTTACCTTGCTTGAAAAATATCCAAAGAAACACTGCATAGTATACTGACAATGTTATCCTCCAAGTCCAATTTAAAACTGACAAGTCTCTTGTATGAGAATCAATGGAACACTGCACCTCTTGTACCAGTCCAGCATCCAACAGTAAGCTATAGATCAGAAACCACATCAGAAACCACCATGGAATTGCCCACCAGCTTGCTCACCATCAGATTCATTCAGAGTGGGACTGTCCGATTTTCTCTGCGAAACAGGTCTGAAATACGATGTGATACAGCATGTGTGCTTGTTGTTATTTCCACGCTTCAATGCTGACATGATTACAGGAATAATATCGACATAGATCGCACAGTAACCAAGAACAGTACAGGGTACGTTACGAGAACGAAATTGGCATGGCACTGACACTGATGCGCCGGAGGAATAATGTACGCTTGTTTCAGAGAATTCACAGACGCCGCTAGAAAAAAACCGTGAAAAATGTGTCCCACATGTTTGGCAGAAGGGCAATATTGATACACATAACTGTATGTACGCTGAGGGACAAGCCTGCATGCGCTGTTGTGTTTTGACAATTCCGATTCCCTCCCAAAACAACGTTTTTTTACATTTGATCTGGCATTATTGCATAATACAGTCAAAATACTGTTACACTCTATTTAAAATTAGCGTGTCGGTCCTGAATTTGCGTGTCGGCCACAAATTATAGCGTAACGGACCGATACGCCACTTTGCGCTAGCTAGAACCCTGGTACTTTTGATGTGGAATAGCTTGCCTGACCATATTGTTGAGGCAGAGACCTTGGGAGTTTTCAAGAGCAGGCTTGAGTTGAAGCTAGACACCATTGAGTCATTGAGTATCTGAAGTGATATATTCACAATAGTATACTACTCAAAATTTGATAGGGATCATAGGAATTTTTTTGTGAAATGACATGCAAATTTGGTAACTGCCACTGATGAACAATATATTGGATAAATGACATGCAGTCAGACACAAAAAACACATTTGCAAGTGCATTTAATGACATTAAATGAGCATGCAGCCTCACACTTTTGGCTTTCACAAACACTTCATGGTTTCACCTCTGACATGTAAAGTGAAAACAGACAGTGTTCGTTTGATGTTTCATTACCACAGTTAATGTCAATAACGGGTATGGCCTCCCCTAGCTTGAATGACGGCTTGACAACGTCGGGTCATACTGTCAATCAGAACCCGGATGCTTGCAATTGGAATGTTGTTCCATTCTTCAACAAGGGCATTTCCAAGCTCTTATAGAGTTGTGGGTTGTGCCCTACGACCGAAATGGCGACCTGCAGCATGTTCCACACATGCTCGATAGGGTTTAGGTCCGGCGAACACGCTGGCCAGTCCATGCGGACAATTGTCTCCTGCTCTAGGAATTGATTCACCACCCTAGCACGATGGGGGACGGGCGTTATCATCCATCAAGATGAAATCAGGGCCAACAGCACCAGCGTATGGTCTTATGTACACATTGAGGATCTCATCCCTGTACCGCACCCTGTCATCGCCCCTCTCCCCATGACATGCTGGTCCGTTCTGCCATTCCTGCTTATTCCTCCCCAGACCATAATTGATCCGCCACCATAACGGTCGTGTTCGTTGATGTAGGCATCATTAAATCGCTCACGTTGTCTCCGCCACACCCGTTGCCTCCTGTCAGTAAAGTCCAAGCAATATCGGGACTCATCAGTAAAGAGAACTGGAGCCCAATTGTTGTGTGTCCATGTGACATGATTGTGAGCCCAATCCAAACGGTCACGCCTATGACGCACGGTCAGTGGGATTCAACACATGGCCTTCTTGAGTTGAGGACGATTCCGATCGCCTGAGTGGATACCCTGACCCCGAGGCGTTATGAAGGTCATTTCGTGGGGTGGTGGCTGTCCAGAAAGGATGACGTCGTGCCTGAAGTGTGAGAAAGTGGTCTTGTCGTTGTGTAGTCGATTTCTGACGACAACCCCCATCACGGTGTGCTGCTGTACCAAACGTTTGATGCCGGTTCCACGCTCTGTTCACAACGCTTTGGCTGACGTTAAGTGCATTAGCAACGTGATGTTGTGAGAAGCCAGAGTCAAGCATTCCGATGCATCTTCCCAATTGTTCTGAAGTCAATCGACGTCTAAGACGTTGAGGAGACATTGTTATTGCTAAATGTAATGCAAAAAATTTGGGAACTTTCAAATTTTTCACCAACAAGCAACACACACGTCTGAGTTGAAATGGTGAGGTGTTAGTCAAAGCCAAAATGTGAGGCTGCACGCTCATTTAATGTCATGAAATGCATGTGCAAATGTGTTTTGTGTCTGACTGCATGTCATTTATCCAATATATTGTTCATCAGTGGCAGTTACCAAATTTGCATGTCATTTCACAAAAAAAATTCCTATGATCCCTATCAAATTTTGAGTAGTATATAAAGAAACTGGCGAGCCTTAGTTGGGCTGAACGACCTGTTCTCACTATTCATTTAATGTTATGTTATTTGCCCCCTTCCTGATTTCTTTTTTTTTTGCATATTTGACACAATTAAATGTATCAGATCATCAAACAAATTTTAATATTTGACAAAGATAACCCGAGTAAATACAAAATGCAGATTTTAAATGATGATTTCATTAATTAAGGGAAAAAAGCTATCAAACCTACCTGGCCCTATGTGAAAAAGTAATTTCCCCCTCTTGTTAAATCATGTATTTACTGTGATTAACCACATTTTTTTAGTTCAATTTCACTAGCCACACCCAGGCCTGATTACTGCCAGACCTGTTGAATCAAGAAATCACTTAAATAGAACCTGTCTGACAAAGTGAAGTAGGCTAAAGGATCTCAAAGAGCAACACATCATCCCATGATGTAAAGAAATTCAAGAACAGATGAGAAACAAAGTCATTGACATCTATCAGTCTGGAAAGGGTTACAAAGCCATTTCTTACCACGGTGAGAACCATTATCCAGAAATGGAGAAAACCTGGAACAGTGGTGTACCTTCCCAGCAATGGCCGGCCTACCAACATTACCCCCAGAGCGAAATGACAACTCATCCAGGTGGTCACAAAAGAACCCAGAACAACATCTAAAGAACTGCAGCCCTCACCTGCCTCAGTTAACCCTCTATTAACCACCGTAGCATATCTGCTACATATAGTGAAAGGGTTAACAGCCTGGACACCCTGCTGGTTTTCTTTCTTATTGCCAAATAAACATTTGAGAATAACTTGAATGGTCCATCACTTTAATTTTTCCATTCGCATTATTACCCAATGTAGCAGATCTGCTACATTTTGGAAAGGTGGGCCAAAGGGTCGAATTTTTTTTTTTTTCCTTTTTCCAAATATTGGCCCATAATCAACATTTTTGCTTAGGGAAATGATTTTTACACAGTTGGAAAGGTACTTGGTTAACAGAGGGTTAAAGTCAATGTACATGATTCAAAAATAAGAAAGAGACTGGGCAAAAATGGCATCCATGGGAGAGTTCCAAGGCGAAAAACACTGCTCAGCAAAAAAGAACACAAAAGCTCGTCTCACATTTGCCAAAAAACATCTTGATGATCGCCAAGACTTTTGGGACAATATTCTGTGGACTGATGAGATAAAAGTTGAACTATTTGGAAGGTGTGGGTCCCGTTACATCTGGCATAAAACAGCATTTCATAAAAACAACATCACACCAACAGTCAAACATGGTGGTGGTAGTGTGATGTTCTGGGGCTGCTTTGCACCCTCAGGACACGGACGACTTGCCATAATTGATGGAACCATGAATTTAGCTCTCAACCAGAAAATCCTGAAGGAGAATGTCTGACCATCAGTTCGTGACCTCAAGCTCAAGCGCACTTGGGTAATGCAGCAGGACAATGATCTGAAACACACCAGCAAATCCACCTCTGAATGGCTTAAAAAACAAAATGAAGGTTTTGGAGTGGCCTCGTCAAAGTCCGGACCTAAATCCTATTGAGATGCTGTTGCCTTACCTTAAACTGGCCCTCCATGCTTGAAAACCCTCCAATGTGGCTGAATTAAAACAATTCTGCAGAGAGGAGTGGGCCAAAATTCCTCCACAGTGATGTGAAAGACTCATTGCCAGTTATTCCAAATGCTTGATTTGTTGCAGTGATTAGGCCTAGGGGGCAATTACTTTTTCACATAGGCCCAGGTAGGTTTGGATAGCTTTTTTCCTCAATAAATGAAATCATCATTTTAACACTGCATTTTATATTTAGTTGGGTTATCTTTGTTGAATATTAATATATATATATATATATATATATATATATATATATATATATATATATTATATATACATATTATATTATATATTTATTTGATGATCTGAAACATTTAAGTGTGACAAATATGCAGAAATCAGGAAGGGGGCAAATACTTTTTCACAGCACTGTGTGTGTGTATATATATATATATATATATATACACATACATACATACACACATATATATTTACACAGACATATATATATATATATTGTGGCAAACCAGGGCATGGCCACGCCCCTCCACCACATCAGCATTCCCGCAACAGCTAATTCTCCTCCCCCTCGCTCTTGCTGTGGACTTCAGCACCCTGGACAGTGGCAGGTCAGCCAGTGCCCGCTCAGCACTTCCCAGACTCACGTGTTGCAGGATAGTTCCCACCAGCTGCAAGTCATAAGGCTAGGCGAGCCTGGGAAAAGAGCTCACGAGGGGACGCAGCTGCAGCCCATGATAATCAGAGCCAACCACAGTTAAAAAGGGAGAATCGAGAAATTGTGGGGAGGCCGGCGAGGAGCATTAACGTAAAATTGTATCTAACCGTGCCTATGTTTTATCTCCCGTAAGATTCCGATGGTGGGGAGACAGGGGTTCGTACAAAGACCCACGATGCTGGAACAAGACACACAGCCTGCCTTGTGAACCGGAAGACAGCGACGACGACTGTAAAAACCATTTAGAATTAATTTAATATGCACTTTATTCTTTGTGCCTTTTGTTTATACGTGTACCGCCCCTTAGGCCAGCCTTGAGCCATCCTCTCAACTAGTCTGTGCCTTGTTTTCGGGTTTCTCGCGGCAATATATATCGGGAACAAATTTGGAATGTGTTTCATGTGCTATCAAAATTACAGACAAATAGCTTGACTTTAAATCCCCGAAACCAGCTGCTCAAATTTCCACCCTTTTACTGCATTAGCTTTTCACGCATGATTTATTTCATGAAATTTGCCCATTTGCAATTCATGCATCATGATTTCAATTCTTCCAATTCATTAAAACTGATGTCGGATATGCAAATTACACCTCAGAAATTTGCACACGTGAAAATATTTACCATTTTAATTGCAAGTTCTAACACACTTTTGCCATTCTGTTGCTTTCTTTCCATATTACATCATTCAAAAATTGTAACGCTATAGCTCACTCCGCAAGCAGAGAGCTTTTCTGCTAACAAAGTACCACAGCAATAACAACAACATAGCAAGAGTTCTTCAAAAGTTCCAGGAAGAATATCCAAATGTGTGATGCCCATCATTTGGAAAACCTGGATGAGCTTGAGCAAAGAATTTGCTATGAGGTCGATATCCTTAAGCAAGACAGAGCAATGATGAGATGTGCTGTTTTTGTCATTATCAGGAGTCCACAACTCTGTCTGGAAAGACATGGAGGACATGTCGAGGAATAAGAGAACTGTACATGTAAAAAGAATGCATGTAATGTTGTCCAGATATCTTGTTAAATGTGGACTTTGTGTTTAATTAGAAGACTGTGAAGTCATTCATGTACAAACCCCAATTCCTATGAAGTTGGGACATTGTGTAAAATGTGCATAAAAACAGAATACAATGATTTGTAAATCCTTTTTGACCTATATACAATTGAGTACACTACAAAGACAAGATATTTAATGTTCAAACTGATAAACTTTATTGTTTTTTTTGGAAATATTCACTCATTTTGAATTTGATGCCTGCAAAATGTTCCCAAAAAAGCTGAGAAGGGCAAAAATACTGGGATAGTTGAGGAATGCTCTAAAAACACCTGTTTGGAACATTCCACAGGTGAACTGGTTAATTGGAAACAGGTGAGCGTCATGATTAGGTACAAAAGGAGCATCCTCGAAAGGCTCAGTCATTCAAAAGCAAGGATGGGGCGAGGTTAACCACTTTGTGAACACCACTTTGTCCAACAGTTTAAAAACAATGTTTCTCAGCGTGCAATTGCAAGGAATTTAGAGATTTCATCATCTACAGTCCATAGTATCGTCAAACGATTCAGAGAATCTGGAGAAATCTCTACACGTAAGTGGCAAGGCCAAAAACCAACATTGTATGCCCGTGACTGATGGTCCCTCAGGCAGCACTGCATTAAAAACCGACATCATTCTGTAAAAGATATTGCCATGTGAGCTCAGTAACACTTCAGAAAACCATTGTCAGTTAACACAGTTTGTCACTACATCTACAAGTGCAAGTTGAAACTCTACCATGCAAAGCGAATGCCACATATCAACAACATCCAGAAACACCGCCGGTTTCTCTGGGCCTGAGCTCATCTGAGATGGACTGGCGCAAAGGAGAAAAGTGTGCTGTGTTCTGTCGAGTCCACATTTCAAATTGTTTTTGGAAATCATGGATGACGTGTCCTCCGGGCTAAAGAGGAAAAGGTCCATCCAGATTTTTATCAGCGCAAAGTTCAAAAGCCAGCATCTGTGATGGTATGGGAATGTGTTAGTGCCTATGGCATGGGTAACTTGCGCATCTGTGAAGGCACCATTAATGCTGAAAGGTACATACAGGTTTTGGAGCAACATATGCTGCCATCCAAGCAGTGTCTTTTTCAGGGAAGTCCCTGCTTCTTTTAAAAAGACAATACCAGGCCACATTCTGCACATGGCCTCGTAGTAAAAGAGTGTATGTAAAAGGCTGGCCTGCCTGCAGTCCTGATCTGTCTCCCATTGAAAATGTGTGGCGCATTATTAAGCAGAAAATACGATAACGGAGACCCTGGACTGTTGATTAATTGAAGTCGTACATCGAGCAAGAATGGGAAAGAATTCCACCTATAAAGTTTCTTCAATTCGTGTCCTCAGTTCCCAAACGCTTAATGAGTGTTGTTTAAAGGAAATGTGATGTAACACAGTGGTAAACATGCCCTTGTCTCAGCTTTTTTGGAACGTGTTGCAGGAATCAAATTAAAAATGAGTGAATATTTCCAAAAAAAAAAAAATTTATCAGTTTGAGCATTAAATATTTAATTGAATTGGGGAATTGGGGTTTGCATGAAATGCAAATGCGTGAATTGCATGAAATCAACCATGCGTGAAAGGCTAATGCAGCTAAAGGGTGGAAATTTAAGCAGCTGGTTGGGGGACTTAAAGTCAAGCAAATTGTCTGTAATTTTGAAAGTTCATAAAGCACATTCCAAATTTGCCCCCTATGAACTCAAAACGAGTTTTATCTGTTTTGCTTTTTTGCGTGTTAAGTCAGCTTTCAAAGTTCTTAACAAAAACACCCCCATGCATTTGCTGTCATGATCTGTGTTTCTGTATGTTCTGGTTTTACGTTTTTATTCTACTTGGCTCATTAGTTTTTTGATTCTGTTGTACTTTGTATTATCTGCCATATCATTGCCATTTGCCAGTTCTGTGCACACCGTTCCCCCTGTGATGTCTTGCATTTCTTTGTTTACTGCCAGTGCACGCCCCTGGCTAAGAGCTGTCACATTTCGGGTGATTTTCAAAGTTTTCCGGTGTTTAATGAGTTTCTTCACTTCTCGTTTGCTTCCTTTAACACAAATTACGAATAAATAACTAGTACCACTAACTCTCTGGGCTCTAATTTCTTGGCGCAGCGCAAATGGCGCAGGCCACGCAGTGGTAATTTCGTCGGTGCAGCCCGTGCAGTGGTAATTTCATGCGGTGCAACACCGTGCGCAGCCACTTTGGCAATTTGGTAGATGCGCCGAGATGGGTGTGGCGGCGTAGTAGGGGAGGTGTCATATATTCGTCAAGACGCAGTGACAATTTAAGAGAAAAAGTCTTCGCTGAAGTTGCGCAGAAAGCTCGCCAGCTCCAACCTGGTTTACTTTCTGTGCAGTGGTAATTTGGCTGACCGGGATATCACAAAGTGCACGTCACCGAAACCTCACAGGCAGGTTTCCAGAATGTCAGGCACATTTCAATGCAATAAATAATTACAGCAAACACTATTTAATGTAACTATCTGAATCAGGACATAAATTATAGTATCTATATCGATTGTCCTGATGTCAGATTAAAAAGGCGGTTGGCAACCAGAATGGAAACTCCACCTGGCTTAATCAACGCAACTGAATCTGTGATGCAAACTAACCACTTCACATCTTTCTCAGCCAACCACAAACTGCCTATATATAATGCTTGTGTTCTATGCTCAGTAAAGCACACTGGACGCGAAAACTAATTTTTTTTCCCACGACTGATTACAGTCAAAGTCAATGCAAAGACGCGAAAAGTCGGACAGGGTTTTAAATATATCTCCGTGCCGTGTCCGAAAGTCATAAAAGTTCTAATTTTTCGAGTATTCCAGGAATTATTAGACGCGTGCAAACTTGGCCATATTTGTGTTCGACCTTCACAAAATGCAAATTGATAGCTATCGACTTTTCTTGGCCTTTTTATTTGTGTGTTTTCTTCCGTTGAAGATATACCACAGTCTTTATTCGGTCTCTCTTTTGAAAATCAGTTAGATGGATCGAACAGATTCACGCTTTATTTCCACACCGGAGATAAAACAGTGCTTGTAGTCAGTGAGCAAATCAATTCCATGACCATTGACAGTGTTAATAAATTATCGCATGCACGATCAAGACTGTCCGAGGCGAAATGCAAAATACTCCATATACGGCAGCCAGCAAAAAGTAAAAAGTATTAGAATGAAAACAGATTTGTAACGAAATAAAGAATAAAAATATATCACCAACAAACAGAGCATCCAAAAAAGATGGCCCGCAAATAAATAAATTTTGTTCATTGGATGTTCTGTTTGTTGTTAAAATGTTTTTTTTTTATTCTTTATTTCGTTATCAATCAGTTCTAATCGTTCTTTTTTTTTTGGCTGTCAGACACGGAGTATTTTGCATTTAATGTTCGACAGGCATTGTACATTGTCCCGCGCCAATGTCGACTCACTTTATTGAGCAGAGCTTAAACAGCAACATTGATTGAAATTCTCTCATCTTGAAGAACTGAGCCCTATCAAAACATTCACCTTTAATATCTAAAACATTCAGTAGATTTGAAGAAATTAAAAACAATAATCGACGGTCGGACACGGAGATATATTAAAACCCTGTCAGGCTTATGGACACGTAGACACTGCGTTCAACGCAATCTGTCATGCAAAAAATCGTTTTATGTCCAGTGTGCAAATACTAGGCTACTATTTATTGTCACTTAGATTTTATCGTTTTAGTGGGGGAAAGGAATACAGCCAGATTGCTATGATCTCGTACTGAGTTAAGATCACATATTGAAAATTAATGTGTAACGTATCTTGCATTGTTGTCCATGCATGTTAATCCCAAAATTTTAAGCAGCAACAGGGTGTAATAATAGGAACACGCTATCCATTGTTTCTCTTCCCAATGATGCAGGCAGAAGAAATAAATGAGCAACCACTTGAATTTCATTCCAACTTCAAAGTTTGAATGATCTGACGTAGTTTCGTTTTTGAAATTCCATTCAAGTTCGCTAACGGTAATAATTCGAGAATGCCCTAGCTAGCCAGCTAACTCATATTCAATGCTTAATATAGACGTAAGCGGTGCAGAAAACATGCCTGAAGCAGCAAAGTAAAATGCAACATTAACGATCATGCAGATATAAGACAGAGGCTTCCATATTCCAACACCTTAAAGGTGAGGAGAAGAGCTCATTTGATTGGTGTAGATTTAAGTCGGCTGTGTTATACCCAAACAAAGGAGGGACAGAGGCGGGACAGAGGAGTATTTGTTTACTGCCAGGCTTTGCAACATACGCCTGGACACACCCGTTGGCTTTAGCACACCCCCCCATTCAGCCGATTTACGCCTGGTCTCTGAATTTAGAGCCCTCTATGTTTTTGTCTAGTTCATCTACTGATTATACTAACATACTAATCCTGTAAATAACTAACATACTACCTTACACTATTTGGGTAATATCATCACATGAACTAATAACTTCACTAACAGACCCTTTCGGTTAAAGGGCATGAAAAAGCGAGATTTGGAGTGCGCGTGCTCTTTGCTGGCTATGTGGGGCAGAAGATGCTCAAATCGCATTGAAAAGGGTGGGGGGGGGGGGGAGAGATTATAAGTTCCTTTCCTGTGGTAAAAGGCATCTTATAATATGGATTCTGACTATAAAAAGGAATAATTTTTGTTCAGGAACATTCTAAGGTGTGCAACGTACATTTTGGGTCCGAATGGCGAGATTAAGAATTCTGTATTCAACCTACGCCAATGTCGATTGATGTCTGGGTACCTAGATACACATTAAGATATGTAAACACGTCAAGCGTACGTCCAGTCACGGAAATTTAGAGTTTAGTTTCAAGTGCTGCTATTCGTGCAAGTAGCACATCTTAACGGCAGCTGCCATGTTACTGATGATAAACCTAATTACTGGGGCAGGCCCAGCATATGCCTTTGCGATGTTAAATATTAATAATAAATTCTAACTCCCTTCTCACTGACAAAACCCCCCTAAAATATATTGGCGCCCCCCTTTTAAAATCGTTTTGGCAAATAAAAAGCCGGAAAAAAGTGGAGGTTGGATATGAAATTATTTACTCCCTGACGATTTAGTAAGACAAAGCTCCATTAGTTTTCTCCTACAAAGTGAAAGCATAGACTCATTCAGCACAATGTAGACTTGAAAGACTATAATGGTGAGATAATATCAAAGTAAATCCTCAACGTTATTTTCTGCACAAATGAAAATCCAAAATCAAATCTGTGTAGCATTCAGTCAAACAGTAATGATATAGCCATGTATTTTACATGTGTCCCTACGCATTTATCCGTGTTGAGAGGAGATTAGGATTATTTGTGCTTGCTCATTGTTTTGAGCAGAGCCGTTGAATAACAGAGTTACGACACGCTTTGATCTCATCAGTACGCGGTCACGTGGTCCATATAGCTCCAAGTAGTTCCAAATAAACTTGCGCGGTCAACTAGTTTAAATGCTTTCAAGCAGGACAGATAGAGGCAGTGTTTGCATTGTGGCAGGTTTCCATAAATATTAACGTAGAATGTGTACTGACTACCACATTGACTACACTTGTCCTCAATAGATAGAATAGCATTTTGTTTGGGAATGATGGACAGACAGCATTTTTCAGTTACCCTGCTAAGATTATGGAAGGGACATTTCTCTAATGACATAGAATATGTAGACAGCGGCGACTATAGGCTATTCGTAGAAATTCTTGGTTGGCATAGTATATAAGCATAATGTTCATTGATCACGATGCTGGTTTCAATTATGGTAGGATTTTCTTTTTCTGGGGAGTATTGTTTTACAAAATTTATCACTTTTTTTCGTTTCATTTTGGACGGAAAGGATTGCTCCCATAATGCAGTTGATGTTTAGATTGGATGAACTTACATTTCTCGTGTCTCTATGGTCATTATTACATCTAAATATTATGTGAAGACATTCACGTAAACATGTACAGCAAGTGGATATCAATGAATGCAAGCAACTGCTCAATTTATGTCCGATAAAAGAGTTTTGTCAATAGTACAAAATAAACAAGGCAACCCATTGCATTAAACAACCCATTTTATTATGCATTACGCTCAGAGAGAGGGCAGATAAATTTTCCCTTGAATGAGCAGTCTTCAAAGAAACTCATCTGATGTCCTACAGGGAGAAAAAGATGTCAGAAAGGAAAGACATACAAGTGTTTTAAAGGAGGTCTGGACACCTGGCCTTGAGCACTCAAACTTCACTGGATGATCATCACTCAAAACACGTCTAGATACACATGCAGGACTCTTGAGTCAAATGCTCATTTATGAAATTGGAAAACTCCATGGCTCAAGTGATGCTACGGTTTAAATTTTTTTTACAGGGCATTTAAAGCATACAGTGGTGGAAGATGTATTCAGATGCTTGAGCAAAGCAGGGTTCTAGCCAGAAATTTTATTGAACGTACCGGAGTGATAATTCTCGTAATGTCACGAACCTGGTCACGTGGGTTTGTTGACTACCGTGGTTGGCAAAAAGCCACAACATGACAATTGATTTTATAAGTGGAGTAAAGTTGTCTTCTAAAGTTGTCATAATGCCAGTCAGTTGCAGCGTTATTAACTGCACAAACCCTTTTGTGAAGGGTTAAGGAATACGTTTCCTACGTATTCCTGATCGAAACCAAAATCTACTTGGATTGATGCAGTTCGATGCAAGAACTGGATGCCGTCGACCCACTCGCGTGTTTGTACTATTCACTTTCTGTTGGGTCAATTGCAAGTTATTTTCCATCATTTCTACCATGACATTTTGCTAAGTTTTTGCATTTTATTATTCGGTCGTGGCAAGGGAATGATCTTTTTTGTGTTGGGTAATTCGATAGGTTCCTCACTTTCCGATAGCGAGTATTTAACTGACACTTCGGATATTAGTATTGGAAAGAATTCCGTTTTCAACCTTCATCAGTATCGACTAAGATCAGTACTTTTTCGGCTTGAATTTTGGGTACCCAGAGAAATATTCGAGTGTGTAAAAATGTCCATCGTACATCCAGTCAAGAAAATTTAGAGATAAATGTCTACCGCAGCTATAACGGCGGCAGCCTTGTTACTAATGACACACCAGGTGGCTAGGGAATACCCACTGCAACCATATGATTAATGTTAATCATAAATTTTAAACCCCCTTATCACGAATAAAACCCCCCAAAATATGTTGGCGCCCCTTTTTAAAATCGTTCTGGTAAACGTACGAATGTGAATTACTTTCACTGATCAATGATCATCAACAAATGGTAAATTTCTGTTCGATGTAGGAAAATCAAGTGATGATCCAGCCAACCCAGACCCAAAGAGGTTCCTCCCCAACCTTTCAGCTCGAAGGATACGGAAGCCTATACAGACCTTCGTTGTACTTTAGCTGAGAAATATCTTGCCTTCACGGTATTGTCAAGGTTTTGTACATATTCAGAGACCGCCAAATCGGTTCCACAACTGTAGGATGCCATACTTCCCCTGTTTTGTTGTATTGATTTGCACTTGTTCTTGCCAACCACGCTAATGTATATGGCTGAATATGAGGCTAAAAGTTTCATTCCATTTCCCCTGTAAAGTTAATTTGGGTAAAAGCATCATGCTGTATTACCGGTTAATCTATTTCACCATCTCAGCAATGCCGTATTATTTCTTCCCAAATAAATTTTGTAACATACACAAAACATTGGCAGCGACGGCAAAAATACAAAAATCACTATACACAGAGCCCTATAAATAGCTTACCGTTTCATGATCATTTAATTGCCTTTTTCACCCGCTCAGAGAGTCCAGTTTTGGCCCAGGACCCAATCCCAGCAATACAGATTTTCCTCCTTCATCCATGGGTATCGCGCATAATTTCTATTGTTGAAATGCCTCTCAAAAGCCTTGGTTTTTTGCATCAAATTAAGGTCTGGTGTAGGTTTTCCCATGCTGATCAACTCAAACTTCTCATTGAATATTAGTCTAGAAAACGTTCTTCAAACTCGAAACAATATTCACAGCTATCACGAACCAACAACTCAGGTTAACTCACTAGGTTGTTTACAGCCGATTCCCCCCCCGCTAGCTTGTGATTCGTCTGGGGGACAGCGGGCGATAACAAAGCCCTCCCATTCATAAGGGAAATATGATTGGACAATTTTACTGTCATTTGAAATTACTATTGCTCAGAGCCGAGCCCTCTGCAAATGCACAGTGGACTCGCAGCATTTCATTCCCAGCAGCTGCAGAGGGAGACAATTCAAAGTATTTAGGTGTAAGAGACACGACTTCGACCATGCATAAAGACGAGCCAGAACTATTAGCGAACGGTATACCTACATTCCAAGTTCGCAAGCTATGTCTTGGCAAGGTCGCTAAACACACATTACAAAGGTCTGCACATACTGATTCGGCAGCAAGTTTAGCTGGGAAATGTTAATTGATATTGGAAAGATGCCCATGGCTAAAATGACGAGCTAGCAACAATATTATAGTATTTTTTTCATCTGTGTGTGACGTGCTTATAGCTAGTCAATATAAGCAAGGCAATTGGCATGAATTTACGACGTAGCCTGCTGCCAGTGATCAAGCTACCAGACTGTTAAGTCACAATATGAATGTCAATTCCAGTAACCAATCTAACTTTATAGTCAATGACAATGCAGTATTTTATATCTGATTGGAAGTGTTGTGCGATAACGTCTGATGCTTCTCGTGAAGATATCCTAGTCCAATTACTTGTGGGTAATTTGACGCCAGCGAAATGATCAATTTGCAATATCAGTATCTCCGAAGTATATAGCTACCTAGTTTCCGTGATTATTTTAAACTGTGCCAATTGCGCATGTAAAACGGAAGTGACTGCAAAGTGGTAGAAGAGATCGGGATCCATCGGACAGTTAAATAGACATTTCCCAGCGCTAATTCTAATTCTAGCTGGCTATATTCACTCGCTCAAGCAAGATCCGCAGTCATTGATGGCTTTCGCTTGCTACTAGGCTCTACTCTGACGATTGCATCATCGTTTTCTGAACTTTCTGATATTGAGACATTCACGGCACTGGTTTCATTTTGGGAACTAGTCCCAGGAGGTGGACGAACCAGCCAAGCATCCATGATCGGATGCTATCGACAAAATTCATTAGGGGTCAGCTAATGCGTCAAATTTCCCAAAAATACAGTCATTTGATCCACTTACCTGCAAGCGTGCTCCAATGAAAATGAATGGAGAACAGTGCTGGAACTATTCATTGTTTGGAACTATTGCTTTTCCCGTAACAGGCATTACTTCCGCATTCCTTGATTCCTATTGGAGTCTATGGAAGTGTCATAACCCTGTTTTTCAACGGCTCTGGTTTTGAGCAATGCAAATTTGTCGCAAGAACACTGTAGCTGTTACTGACTTATGGTGTGGGACCCAGTCACAGTGGTGTTAATGACATTATTTCACATCCGTAAAACTAACTGGCAATAAAATTCAACTTTGTCGGATATATATAGCAAGTAATTATGAAATTGAAATCACAAATAAACCAGATGATTATTGCAAGCAGCGAAATGAAAACCACACCTACACTTAGCTCCGAGGGGCTAAGTTCTATAATGTAAGCCCCTCAGAGCTGACCAAGACTGTAAAAGTCGTATGGCACTAACATTCCCCCTTTGGTTTGCATAGAGTTTAACATTTACTTAACGTTGTATATAGACTATAGGATCCAAAAAAGCCAGTCCCTTTTCGAAATGTGGATACAAAAACTTGACCCTGCAACAACAATAACAGCTTGAAACAAAAACAGATTAAATAATTTGAAGTCAATTAGTTGGCCAACTTAAATAATTTAATATCAACTTGTACCTTAACTATATTTCTTCGATCTGATCACTCTTTCCTTTTAGCTTGTGTCGGTGTGAGCCATTTTCATTCATAGGGAAACAGACAGAGCGAAGTCAACATCATTTGGGTCAACGAAGTCGGGCCAGCCGCTGACAAAATGAGTTCTGCAGACTCTTGTGTGATTGTGTGAGTCCCTCCGATTTATAGCGCTAATCCACGCCTGTCGTTGTCTCTTGCCACGGGGAACACGAAAAAACATTATGCCCCCGTCTTTCCGATACCAGTTTGTGCACTCCACCATTCAGCAAGCAGCCACCATATTTCCTTTTGCCCCACATCAGCTCTACTGCGCACAAGCGCGCGGACTCCTGGCCTTAAACCGAACTCGTCTATTGGATCGCTGCAGGGTGAAATTGCCTTCAGACGTTGACTTCCAGGCTGCTCAGCCTGTCAGGCTGCGTAAACGCCGCCCCCAAGTACAGCCAATCAGATTGCAAGCTAGAGTACAACCAATCCGCTCACGAGGCAGCCAGTTCAATTCGGAAGCCTTTACTTGGTAAGAGGGCTTAAGAAGAACAATATTGTTAAAAACGAATGCATTTAATCGTGAGTTTTCTTATTAAAGAAACTGATTTGTGAGGTAACATTAGATATTTCAGCTATTTTGATTATGTGAACCAATGCAAACAAGTGCTATTTTTTTGTCTTACAGTTAACTTATAGACCTAACCTTAGCTAAACAGGTCATACTCGTTAACTTAAAAACTTCTACAATGTAACTTCAAGTGTAACTCTGTTTGAGACATAAAATTGGCCCACTTCTGAGATATTTCATTCAATAAGCTGTCTAGTTGAGCTTCTTAAAAACTTCAACTGCAAGTTGCTATAATGTTAGCTGCCTTCAAGGCTGATTGTAGAGACTAGTGCCTTGCAGGCTGGTTAGAAGGCTAATGTTGATTTGATATTGTATAATCTTCAGTAGTATTGCCTCAGATGCCTTCAAGGCTGATTGTAGAGACTAGTGCCTTGCAGGCTGGTTAGAAGGCTGATGTTGATTTGATTTTGTATAATCTTCAGTAGTATTGCCACAGATGCCTTCAAGGCTGATTGTAGAGACTAGTGCCTTACAGGCTGACCGTAGAGACTAGTGCCTTGCAGGCTAGTTAGAAGGCTAATGTTGATTTCATATTGAATAATCTTTGATAGTATTCAGTCCGATGCCTTCAAGGCTGATTGTAGAGACTAGTGCCTTCCAGGCTGACCATAGAGACTAGTGCCTTGCAGGCTGGTCAGAAGGCTAATGTTGATTTGATATTGTATAATCTTTAATAGTATTGCCTCGGATGCCTTCAAGGCTGATTGTAGAGCACTAGTGCCTTCCAGGCTGGTTTGAAGGCTAACATTGACTTCATATTGTATAATCTTCAATAGTATTTCCTCGGATGCCTTCAAGGCTGATTGTAGAGCAGTAGTGCCTTGCAGGCTGATTAGAAGGCTAATGTTGATTTCATATTGTGTAATCTTCAACAGTATTGCCTCAGATGCCTTCCAGGCCGACCGTAGAGACTAGTGCCTTGCAGGCTGGTTGGTAGGCTGATTTCATCATATATATATATATATATATATATGCACAGTCGTATGCAAAAGTTTGGGCACCTCAGATCAAAATTTCTGTTACTGTGAATAGCTAAGCAAGTAAAAAATGACTGCTCTCCAAAAGGCATAAAGTTAAAGAGGACACATTTCCTTCATATTTTAAGCAAGATTACTTTTTAATTTCCATCCTTTTACCGTTTCAAAATGGCAAAAAAAAGGAAAAACTACTTTTACGGCAAATCAAAAACACAACGGAAAACACAACACAAAAAGAGAAAACACAACGGCAAATCAGAAAACACAACACAAAAGAAAAAACAACGGCAAATCAGAAAACACAACACAAAAAAGTCAAAAAGAGAAAAAAACGGCAAATCAGAAAACACAACACAAAAAGAGAAAAACACAACGGCAAATCAGAAAACACAACGGCAAAAGAAAAACAACACAAAAAGAGCAACCCACAACACAAAAAGAGGAAACATGGTCAGAAAACACAACACAAAAAGAGAAAAACACAACGGAAAACAAACGAAAAAGAAAAACACAACGCAAATCAGAAAACACAACACAAAAAGAAAACACAACACAAAAAAGAGAACACAAAAAATCAGAAAACACAACACAAAAGAGAAAAAGTTTTTTTGAGAAACACAACAAAAACACAACAACGGCAAAAAAACACAAAAAAGAAAACAACTTGAGTGCTGAACGAAATCAGAAAACACAACGGCAAAAAAGAGAAAACAACGCAAAAAGAAACAACGGCAAATCAGAAAACACAACACAAAAAGAAAAGAGAAAACACAACACAAAAAAGAGGAAACACAACGGCGTTTAGCAAAACGGAAAAGGTAGGTTTCGGGTGACATGAGTCGTTGATTGGACGAAAAGAACTGGTCCGTCCTTTGAACCGAAAGACAATTCTGCTGTGTAGACAAGCTAAGAGGATGCTGCCATGTATTGTCAAAATTGTGGCAAAGCGTTTGAGGGAAAACCGCTCTTCTGTAGTGAGGTCCAAAGGCTGCACAGATTTTAATAATAAACACTGATCAGTGTAATAGAGACAAATGTGATCACTATACAGCTTCCACTGTAATCCATCAAACAACATAGATGTACCAACCTCCCTTTCTGAAAAAAAGACCACCATGACTCGATGCGCTGATTCGAGGTTGATGAGCCGTAACTGTGGCTAGATGAGCCTGCATAGTGGTCCGTATGCCCGTGGACGGAGGGTACATTGTATTGCTGCCATGATCCCATTTTTCTGTTCCGAGGTCAGTTCTCAGTCTCATTGAACCACTCCAGTTTCTTGGCACAATTAATATAATTGTGAGCGATGACAGATGGATTATTGTTCGTTGGTCCACAAACAAGCCACATTATTTTTCTTCGAAAAAGCCATCTATGCATCCTGAGAGTGCCAGACCAAATGGTTTCAGTTTGTCATATCCATCTACATGCCATATGTAGTTTGGACCCATGGAGTGATGTTCTTTTCTGAAAAGCCGTCCCTCGTGGATTCAGTTGTTTCAGTAGCCTCAAACAACATCACGTTTAACTGCCTGTATTTTTGTTGGAGAACTTGCCACATAGTCCGATAACCGAAGAGTTGCCCTGGTCCTTCCAGCTCTGTCAGAATGGCTTGCCTCACCTCAGGGAGTGGGGAATAGTTGCTTTTCTGTGCAGCCCTGTTCTTTTAAACGTCTTCAGCGTCATGCTGACTCATTTTTTACGTTGTGATGGGTCGACAGCATGTCCAGTATCACGTTATATCCATGTCCGCATCAAAATATTCCTTAACAGCAGCGCTATTCATCATTTGTGGCGCTCATGTTTTGAAAACATGTCTTTCCGGTTCAAAGGACGGACCAGTTCTTTTTTCGTCCAATCATGACTCATGTCATCCGAGGGTACCTACCTTTTCCGTTTTGCTAAACGCCGTTGTGTTTCCTCTTTTTGTGTTGTGTTTTCTGATTTGCCGTTGTGTTTCCTCTTTTTGTGTTGTGTTTTTCTCTTTTGCCTTGTGTTTTCTGATTTGCCGCAGTTTTTCTTTTGTGTTGTGTTTTTCTTTTTGTGTTGTGTTTTCTCTTTTGCACAAAGTCTTTTCTGATTTGCCGTTGTTTTTTCTCTTTTTTTGTTGTGTTTTCTGATTTGCCGTTGTGTTTTCTCTTTTTGTGTTGTTTTCTGATTTGCCGTTGTGTTTTCTCTTTTTGTGTTGTGTTTTCTGATTTGCCGTTGTGTTTTCTGATTTGCCGTTGTGTTTTGCACCTCAGGGCCACCGTAGAAAACTGTCCAAAGCAAAAGTTTGGGCACCCTGCATGGTCAGTGCTAAGTAACACTCCCTTTGGCAAGTATCGCAGCTTGTAAACACTTCTTGGTGCCAGCTAAGAGTTTTTGAATTTTTGTTTGGGGGATTTTGCTCGTTATTCTTTTTCAAAGGCTTCTAGTTCTATGAGATTCTTTTGCTGACTTGCATGGACTGCTCTTTTGAGGTCCATTCACAGATTTTCAATGCTGTTGAGGTAGGAGACCTTGAGTGCTGCGGTGAAACCTACAACTCGCACCTCTTGAGGTAGTCAGATGTGGATTTTGAGGTGTGTTTAGGATCATGATCTTGTTGTGGAAACCATCCCCTTTTCATCGTCAGCTTTTTGACAGATGGTGAGATGTTTGCTTCCAGAATTTTCTGAAATTTAATTGAATCCATTCTTCCTTCGACCAGTGACATGTTCCCCGTGCCACTGGCTGCAACGCAAGCCCAAAGCAGGATCGATCCAACCATGTGCTTGGCAGTTAGAGAGGTGTTCTTTTTATGAAATTCTGCATCCTTTTTTCTCCAAACATACCTCTGCTCATTGCAGCCAAAGGCATCTATTTTAACTTCATCAGTTCACAGAACTTGTTTCCTAAATGCATCAGTCTTGTTCAGATGTTCCTTAGCAACCTTCTGATGCTGAATTTCATGGTGAGGATGCAGGAAAGGTTTCCTTCTCATGACTATTCCATGAAGGTCATATTTGAGCAAGCGTCGCTGAACCGTAGGTCAGCGCACCATGATGCCATGGTGTGCTAAATCCTGCCAAAGGTCTTTTGTTGTCAAACGGGTATTTTGATTTACCTTTCTAGTAATCCGATGAGCAGTTTTCTTGGTCTTCCAGACTTCAAGCTGACCACCACAGAGTCTGTTGACTGCCATTTCTTAATTATAAACTGAGGAAATCGCAACCTAAAAACGTTTGCTATCTTCTTATAGCCTTCTCCTGTTTTGTGGGCATTAATTATTTTCATTTTCAGAGAGCTAGACAGCTGCATAGAGGACCCTATGGCTTCTGATTGTTGGGCCAAGGATAGAGGAGTCTGGGTATTTATAAACTTCAAAATTTGCATCACCTGGCCTTTCCTAACGATGATTGTGAACAAGCCATAGCCCTACTTTTTACGCTCTTTTTAGGAGTTCAAACGATGTCTCGGCGCCGTTGTGGAGCCCTATCTCCCCGCCCCGCTAAAAAAAGCGCCCGCCCCAGCACCCACCCGGGGCCTTGATGCTCCTGCAGCAGCACCCAGCCTAACACCCACCCCAGGCCCTGATGCCTTGAAGGCATCTGACTGAATGCTATCAAAAATTATACAATATGAAATCAACATTGGCCTTCTAACCAGCCTGCGAAGCACTAGTCTCTACAATCAGCCTTGAAGGCAGCTAACGTTACAGCAACTGGCAGTTGAAGTTTTTAAGAAGCTCAGCTAAACAGCTTATTGTACAAAATATCTCACAAGTGGGCCACTTTTATGTTTCAAACAGAGTTATACTTGAAGTTATACTGTAGAAGTGCTTCAGTTAACAAGTATGACCTGTTTAGCTAAGGTTCAGTCTATAAGTTAACTGTAACACAAAAAAAAAGCACTTGTTTGCATTGGTTAACATAATCAAAATAGCTGAAATATCTAACGTTACCTCACTAATCAGTTTCTTTAATGAGAAAAGAAGATTGAACACATTCCTTTTTAACAATATTGATGTTCTTAAGCCTAGTTACCGAGTAAAGGCTTCCGAATTGAATTGGCTGCCTCGTGAGTGGATTGGTTGTACTCTAGCTCGCGATCTGATTGGCTGTACTTGGGGGTGGCGTTTAAGCAGCCTGACAGGCTGAGCAGCCTGGAAGTCGACGTCTGAAGGCAACTTCACCCTGCAGCTATTGGATCTCTCCGCTCTCCAAACTAATCTGAAACTCCGCCCACTTTGCTCTCCCAGTCCTTTGCCTTAGTTTTTGCTGATACTTTGTAACTGTCTATTCTACTAATCTGTTTCTCCCATCTCTACCCACTCAGGCACTCCTTGAATGGAGCTGTTGTTGTTTAAGGATGTCTTTTATCTTGCCATGATAAAACGGTAAAAAATACACCAATGTAGAAAAGGTAAAATCAGAAACACGGGTAATGGCAATGGAAACTCCCCGAGTTATAACAAGCTCAGGGATGTGTCCTTGCTTGTAGGAGGCTTCATTTAAGCACTGCACAACATTCATGAAGATCAACTGGTTGTTGAATTCCAACCCTCTTACACCTGTTGTGTTGTATGCATGCAAGTTAAAATCACCTGCAATTATAATTCTGCTGCAACTGGAATGAATAATTTACAGTAGCTCAGAAAATTCATCCTAAAATTAGTGTTTCGGCTGCCTATAAACAGCCGATATATTACCTGTAATCATTTTTGGTTGCTGTCAAACCTTCCTCCCATCCCCTGAAGTTTTGGAGTCCCATCTTGATCATGGACAGAAGCAACCTCTCATCTATGTTTCCATGATAATGTGTGGCACCATCCCCAACTTTCATAGAGAACTCAGGACCTATTAACAGCATTATTTTAATAGGAGCGATCTGATATAGCACAAAACTGTCGTAAATCGGGAGATGAGATGAAGGAAGGGGATTTTTTGTCGACGTCCGCACTTCCGGTAATAAGACCAGCTTCGCCAAGTCAATGCATGCATGACGAACTGCAATGAGCATTGCGCAGCTTCGCAGTCGAATACCATCGTGGATACACAGATATGAAAATTAAAATACCGCAAAATTCAAATAAACGCTACATTCGAGTCAAAGCCAGAGTTCACGTCCTGGAACTAAAAGCGCTATAAATCGCCATTATATTAGCTAGCGTTCGACCACACCGGATATGAGCGGAAGTTCACTCATTGACATTTTGACCATTAAGCCGTCATTATCGGCAAGCATATCCGCCTTGTGATGTGCCGTATTCTATATCAGATCGCTCCTATTGGGAGGCAAGTACAGGAACATTACAATGTTGAAGTGTTGTTATATTCCTGTCAGTCTTGCTGTTTCTTGTTTCCTACATGACCAAATTACTCTGGTGATGACAGTCAGCAAGGCATTAATAAAAGATTTTTGTCTGATGTAAGGTAAATTGTGCAATGTAGGCATGCAGAAAACTTACAGAAGTGAAGTGTCTGTACACACCAAATTCGAAGAAATAAACAGGACATTTCAATGGCATTTATATTATATCAGTTAAGATGCTGCATGGTTTCTATATGTGTCTTTTCACAATACTGGGTAACAAAAGTGTGACACAAACATGAAAATTTCAAAATCATTCAAGACACAGAAAACCAACTTTATTTGATTCTTCACTGGTATAAGACTGGCATATAACAGCAAAAAGATAGTCCGTCCACAGCAAGTATGAGAAAATGGCATCAGAATACAACATACAGAATACATACAGAATGCAAGATCCTGTCGAAGTATTCCAAAGGAAAATGCTTTGATATTTAGAAAATGGGCTAAAAACGTGTTAATTTCAAAGCCCAAAGTCGACTTTTCATATGGTCGTTTTATAGGTTTTATAGGCTACATTATATTTATATAACCGTTTTAGACATAACACAATTGGTATGGAAGCTGTGCAGGCTCATTTTATATACCGCCTTTGTGTGTAAATCTCTGAACGAAATTGGTGCGTTTTGTGAAGTTAGCAGTGTTGCTCTGTTTTCTTTTCATTTATAAGCATGCATTTTTAAATTGCAATTTATCAGTCTTTTTATAATGACATTTAATAGTTCGGTAACTTAAGCAGCGAGATTTGTTTCACTCGCTCGTGAGGTAATTCAGCTTGTATAGTGGATCATTTGCGTTGTACACTGTCTGTCCAAAAGTAGTTGCCTTTTGGATTCAAATAAACAAATATTGCGACCGGATCATTATTGCAGCGATTAAAAGCCTATGTGTCAGCTGGCAATAATTATTTTAAACTTGATGGATTTAGCGCGTAGCTTCTCATTTATTTAAAAAGTCATGTCGGAAGATTCACAGGGGGAAAATTATAGGCACTCACCATCGTAAATTAAAAGTTATCATAAATGTTATTAATCAGACAAAAAAAAAATCCATGTGACGATGGGTTTTTCAAGATAAGGAAACGCATCATACCATAATGGAAATGTTTTAAAGAAGTGTAGTTTGTTTGCTGAACGATTTATTGAACTTTGACCGGTCACAGTCACAAGCATTCTGCTTTATTTTTTGAGGATATTCTACAAACCCATACGTAGTCATGATGTACTTTCAAATTGTAATAAAACAACAAACAATCAAAACTGATTAAAACTGCTTCACGAGGAGCCGCTATTTGCAGTCCAAAATTTAAATAGATCGCAGAGCTTCTGCGCTTCGCATGCGCGATCCCCAACAGTCCAATTAATACATGTGATAGCCATGTTTCAGAGGACAGTTTACAAAAATAATTTACTGAAGCATAACGTTCATCAAGGTGCAGTAGAAATGGGTACGAATCAGAGACGTAAGGTCAGGAGAGGTAGTGACTTCACCTTTTTATCGCTAAAATTTTCAACCTGTTTCCATGTACAATGCCTGATAGTCATCAATCAATTTTAACTTTTTTACTGAACAATTAAGACCTAGGCTATATAAGTAGCCTGTAATGATTAAGGGGTGATAGTGACAAAAAAAATCATTAACGCTTTGATTCGAGACTGCAAGGATGGAAGTCTTAATAATTAATTAGTAAAAATTCAACTCTCAGTAATTCCGTGTATCATTTTGACCTTCTGTTTATCGGATTATGAAATAAGACTGAAAATAAACTACAATTTTTTTTTTTTTTTTTTTGGAATGGCACATAAAGTACGTATTTAAGGGGAAAAAAAACATTATCGTAAACATGTTGACCACGCATTGAACATGGCATAAGAAAGGTTTTAATATTTGTTAATGGCATTGCGTTAGCTTCCTGTAGGCAACTATGGCCGAATTTGCTGTCTCGTCAGCATTTTGAGTTCCCTGCACTGAGCAATAATGTCGTGGATGAAATTGGAACGCCATTCTGCCGTTTAGTCTTAGTAAATTAGTAAAGCATTCCTCTGGTTGCTAATCTAGCAAAGTAATAGGGAGTAATTGTTTGTTTAACGGTGAGGATTCTGCCTCCCCTATCTGACCTCCGACGGTACATCACTGGTACGAATGAACCCCTTGCATGGTATGACATTGCATTATAATCCTAAAACATGAAATCAATTAAAAAAAATTATTCAGAAAAATAACGAAAATAGCAGTCAGAGATGTCTTACCTAGCAGATGGACGGCCAGTTGCTGAACGATGGTCAAGAATAAGAATGGATTCAGACGATTTTTTATTATAGTTCCCTTTTCAGTAACGGTCGTGGCAGCATACAAAATTGTGGACATGATACTTATATCAGCAGAAATAGCCGACTTGCAGCAATGCACAGGAAAACATCCGTTGCCAATCAAATGTGTTTACGGAGTCATTCCAGGAAATGTGAAAAATCAATAAATTGATGAGAATGATCATAGAATGCTAAACAAAATATGTCTTCAGTAATGGTCGTGATTTAGTGGACACCAATGATTTTTCCGTGTTTTAGTTAATTAGTCTCAAAAACGACAGAAATTGGCGGGGGAGTTGGTTCGTTGGCGTAAGGAAAGTCAGTTTTTTTGCAGAGTGGCAGTACATTTGAGCAGCGCCACTCACGGAAGACCTACCAGCTGTGGTAACCGTCGTGAGCACAGCAGACACTTTGGGCAATGACCGTTACCCGATCATTTCAGTCTGAAATCGTCTTATATTCTGACTAGAAAAGTTTAGTAACGAAGTGGAATTTATTCACTGGACTGTGAGTGAATAACCTATGGGCAAATCTACATGATACAGTCTAATTTTAATTTCCCACATCCATTCAGTTAAAAACTGATTTTTTATGTCACATTTTGGTGTCCTCTTTAAGCAAAAAAATTTTAATTTACTTAATTTAAAAAAAAACTACTTGGGTTCAAATGGTAGTTTTATTCTCATTATATCTCTAACATGTGCTAAACAAAATAATCATGAATTAAATGCATCAATCGTTACCTGCTGATAATAAAGCAATGAACAATAACTGGCCCGAAAATCTCTCCAGTATTGTGAAAATGCACATATGCTAACAAAAATATTATCAAGTGAACGAGAAGGAAGTTTTTGGATATGATATTTACTGTATGTATGATATTATTATGACTTGAAAATTGCAACAAAGAAAACCAGCAATGACAACTTAAATTTATTCAGCGCTGATTAGGTCCAAAAATTTCTACAAATAATCCACTGTGCAATCTTATAACACTCTAATGCCACTATGTAACTCCTTCACTAACTGTTTCTTCAACCTGCCAAATTCAACTTGAGTTTGACTGGCTTCCTTGCGAGAATTCCTAAATTTTTGCCTGTAAGCCTCGGGGACCAATTCATAACCCTTCAGAATGGCAGATTTGACAAAATCATAATTAGAACACTGTTGGACAGATAACTGGTGATAGATTTTCCTACCTTTACCAGTAAGAACACTTTGTAACATCATTGTCCAATGCTCTTTTGGCCATTTCAAATTTTCAGCAATTTTTTAAAAAAATGGTAAAGTATTGGTCTACATCATTCTCTAGGAAGGGAGGAACAAGTCTGATGTGTTTAACCACATCAAAATGATCAGGAAGTCCAAAAGATTTTGTTACAATACCTGCTTCTATTTTCCTCATTTCCAGTTCATACTGCATCCTTTTTTCTTCTAATTCTTTCTTTCTCCAACCTCTTTTCTTCTAGTTCTAGTTGTTTCTCTTTCTCCAACCTTCTTTCTTCCTGTTCCTTCTCCAACCTTCTTTCTTCCAGTTCTAGTTGTTTCAGGCATAGCTGCATCTCAAGTCTTTGCATCTCTGTTGCAGACACCTCCACATCTTTAATCAATTCTGCTGCTTCTTCCCCTAAGATCTCTTCATCGATGAAATGTTGCACCAAAATGTTCAATATTTCTTGTTTCTTCATTGATGATTTCACATCAGATAATCCAAGGTTTGAGGCTATTTGCAGTAAGTCCTTCTTCTTTGCCAGCACAATTGATTCCTGGGTTGGGGTTTTCAGAAAATTTTCAACATTTTCAACAAAAGTCATGATTGCTGGTTTTTCAAATAGTCACAGGATTTAAAAATGATGGATCAGCTTTAATCTTTGGTGAATCCAATGGTTGATCCAATGAATGGTTTATCTCAGTAGAACCTCCAATTTTTTATGACTTGAAAATAACAACAAAGAAAACCAGCAATGACAACTTAAACAAATTTATTCTTCACTAATTGGGTCCAAAAATTTCTACAAATAATCCACTGTTGAATCTTATAATAACACCCGAATGCCACTATGTAACTCTGATGCCAAAACAAAAACCCTTCCTAACTGACCAAAATCACAGCATTTATGTAGACTAGGAACATTCTGGAAAGATCTACAGGAGTCCTGGGTGATCTGGCCCCCTCCAGGCAAGAAGATGCCAGAAACCTCTAGAAAGGACTAGTCTATTTCATCACAAACAAGTGATATTGCATCAGATCATGTTTTGCTACAGACACACCACCAGAGGTGCTAAATAATGAACAAAATAAACAAACAGCTGACCAGTAAAGCAGCAGACATAATTTACAACAAATCTCCATTTATAAATGATATATAGTGCTGTACATAAAATACTCATACATAACAATATGTATTGTATAACTGCACTAATCTTGAATCTTGTCATGTGCACACACGCCCCCGTGCAGGCTCACACAAATAAACTTGTACAATGTTGCCTTCAAAATATTTCAAACATTCAACATGATCTGTTTTGCCCCTCTCCCAGTGCAAGAGCAACTGAATTTGCGCATAGTCTGTGATAATCCCAAAGATCCTTAGGCAACTTGGGCACAGACCGCAGTCAGAAAGCAGAACTGTAGAGGAAGAGGATAGTGCTGTATTTCGTGCTGACTCCTATGCTGTTGTGACTGCTGATGCTACTACCCATGGTTCTGAAGGTCAACCCAGCAGTGGGAGATGGGACAACGCTTTCTGACGGTCAAAATAAGAAGTAGAACAGCCTTCTCTTTACCCCTGCCCACAAACAGCATAAGCCTAAAAGGCAATATTCCTGTTTATTTCTCTAAATCCTTCCTGAAATCTTCCATGCCTCAGTCTCATATCTGCCCACCTCATCTCGAAATCATTTTCTCTCTGCTCTCAGCAGTTTTCACCCGAGCAGGTAATAGCTGGGAAAATCAGAATCCACACATAATGGCAAGAGCCCACACACACACACACGCACACGCACACACAAACACACACATGCACATGCACACACACACGCACACACATAACCACACAAACACACACACGCCACACACATATGCACACGCACACGCACACACACACACACACTCACACACACAAAACACTCGCTGCCATGCACATATGCACACATACTCCAGTCTCCGAAGTAATGCTTTGTAAATATGATATTAGCCACAGAATGATGGATTTTGAGGGAGTCACTGCTCTAAGGCTTCAGGGCCCCGAACTAATTTTCAATGTGGATGATTTAACTCATAATGTGTGTCACATGGGGAAACTCTCCCAGCTATCACGCTTGGAGGCGGGAACAGGACTCAACATGACAAGTTAATCGTCAAGCTCTGCTAGAGGCACAACAAAAGATCAACGTGCTTTTGGAGGTCTTTTTACTTCATTTGCGTACCACGAGTGATTTGTATTAGTCAAAATAACAATAATTTGAATGGATCATAGGAACAAGCATTTGGAATTAACCAACTGAACACTTGAATGCTAAATGAAATAACAGACTAAGTGGTAAAGACACAAATACTCACATTCAGACTGAAGCTGCTGGGTTTAATAGTTGTAACTGGAGCCTAAAAGGGAAAAAAAAATTAAAAATTTCACTAATATTCGACATGTATCTGGATTGAAATCTCCACCTTTCATTAATGGATTCAGGATGGCCTTCATTTTCTGAATCATGTTATCTTTAAGTCTTGTTTTCATAATCAACCCGTTATGACAGCTTAATAAGCCATCAAGCAGAGCATTAAGTCTGTGGAGTGATATCATGATTGAAACAGGATTTTTTTTGCTTTACAAATTTGCAAATTAATATGCTATGCATTCAGCAGTATTGCCCCTGTCACACTTATTCAAAATCAGCAGGAATCAAGCAGAACCAGCCAGAATGAAGAATTCGCGCAACATTCGGGCGGGAATTTCAAATTGACCAAAATTCTTACGGCTTTGAAAGAATGCCGTTCGAATACTTAAAATGCGCTTCGAACCCGCCTCAAATGATTCTTGCACATTCTGGGTGTATTAGCTCTCAAATGCAGCTTGAATGTAGTTGGAACGCAGTAGGAATATTTAGAATGCTGTTAGAATGCAGTCAGAATATTTAGAATACACTTTGAATGCCGTACGAGTGCGGTTCAATTGCTGCCTGAACACCACTCGAAGTCTGGTTGGAAGGTGCCTCGAATGCTGTACGAATTCACCTTGAATGCAGTCAGAACGCTCCCGGATTGGCTGCCGAATATGGTTGGAACGTCCAAGAATTCAAACAGAATGCAGCTCGAATACTCAGAATGCACTTAGAATGTAACACGAGTGTCCCATATGTGTTGATTGAGTAATTGCTGACTACAGCAGGGGAACCTGTTAATATGCCACTAAAACTGAGGCCAAATGTGTGAGTTAACAGGTATGTGTTATTAATGAAAACTGGCCACACCTGATAATGTTGAGAGTTTTCGTAGTTTCTGTAATGGTAATTTAAATGAATGATTGAAAACAGGTCATAATCAATCATTATTTTTAAGGGATGGGTTTCAGCCTCCCCTATCACCAGTTCACCAGCCACCACTGATTCCAGCGGCAATCGAAAGATTCCAACGGCATTCGAAGTGTATTCCAGCTGAATTGTTTTAATATTAAAATAGATTCCTGCAGCAATCGAGATGCATTTGAGGTGCATTCTGCCTCATTCGAGGCACATTCAGGACATTCTGGCAGGATTTGACGTGGCTTGCTGTTTCGATTCTTCGTCGCATGCAATCAGAATGTTTTGAATGCTGTTGGAATGCCATAAGAATATTTATAATGCAGTTAGAATACACTTCGAATGCCGTTCAATACTTCCCTACTTCGAATGCTCCTGGAAAACCCTAGTCACACTAGAGGCGGAATGAGCCGGAATGCCGTCGGAATGAAAATTCTTTGTATATTCCTGGATGTTCAAAGTGCAGTCTAAAAATTCTGACTGCATTCTGAGTGCATTCCAAATATTCGGGGCCATTGTTGTGGCAGGCCCGAATGTTTTGCTCATGCTCAAAACTTTCCAGGTGCATTCGAAGTGGAGAAATATCAAACGGCATTTGAAGTGTATTCTAACTGCGCTCTGACTGCATTATGAATATTCTTCCGGCATTCCAACAGCATTCAAAACATTCTGATTGCATTCGAGGGAGAATCGAAATGGCAAGCCACCTCAAATCCTGCCAGAATGTCCTGAATGCGCCTCGAATGAGCTAGAATGCACCTTGAATGTATCACGATTGCTGCAGGAATCTATTTCGATATTAAAACAATTCAGCTGGAATGCACTTTGAATGCCGTTGGAATCTTTTGATTGCCGCTGGAATCTGTGGTGGCTGGTGAACTGGCAATAGGGGAGGCTAAAACCCATCCCTTAAAAATTATGATTCGTCATGAGCTGTTTTCAGTCATTCATTTAAATTACCATTACAGAAACTACGAAAACTCTCAACATTATCAGGTGTGGCCAGTTTTCATCAATAACGCATACCTGTTAACTCACGCATTTGGCCTCAGTTTTAGTGGCATATTTATAGGTTCCCCTGCTGTAGTCAGCAATTACTCAATCAACGCATATGGGACACTCATGTTACATTCTAAATGCATTCTGAGTATTCGAGCTGCATTCTGTTTGAATTCTTGGACGTTCCAACCATATTTGGCGGCCAATCCGGGAGCGTTCTGACTGCATTCGAGGTGAATTCGTACAGCATTCGAGGCACCTACAACCAGTTTTTAAAGTTTTGAGCATGAGCCAACATTCAGGCCAGCCACAAGAATGGCCCCGAATATTTGGAATGCACTCAGAATGCAGTCAGAATTTTTAGAACGCACTTCGAATATCCAGAAATCTACAAAGAATTTTCATTCCGACGGCATTCCGGCTCATTCCGCCTCTAGTGTGACTAGGGTTTAAGAAGACATCAAATATGGTATTTAAACCCCTTTTAAAAGGATAATGCCGACCAGAGGTGTTGTGGCAAGCAGTAAGCATGTCCTTGTCCGCCCAAAAAGTGCTTTGCCAGCTTACTGTCAGGAATAATATCTGCACCTACCCTCTGTGCTAGAAGAATTCATATATAACATCAGGGTTTTCCATAATTGAAAATTAAAAATAAACTGATGAAAAGTTGACATCACGAGCGCAAAGTCCTTGCGGCCAAGGTCCTTAAGCGGGCCCTGGAAGCTCTAAGGTTTCTAGATGCTCTCTGGTGCAATCTAGACCTCTTGTTAAACAGGATATTTTGGATTAAGAATCAAGATTTGAGGAAATAATTTGAAATAATTTTGTAAATTCATGTATTTTTCCTCATTAAAATGTGATGCAATGAATTGCTTTCTTTCTGAGTGATCAAATTTTATGTAAATGTGTGATTCACACCTTGACAATAACAAATAGATTCTTCACTAAATGATCAGAGAAAGACTTAGAATAGATTTCTCAGTAGTTCTTTCTTCCTAGTAGAATTTTTGAAACATCAAGAATCAAAATCAACACAAATATACATATTGAAGGTTATGAAAAATTATATTAAAAAAACTTAAGAAAAGTTTGTTGAAACGACAGGCATAACTTCCACAAAATTTTTTTGCTTCCAGCAGCTCGCTAAGATAATGGGGCGAGGTAATGTATGCGGCAAAGTGCTGAAATATTACCTCATATCCATTTCGAATTTGAAAATGGAAATGATAAATGCCGTATCTTATAACTTTATTTTTGTTTAAAGTAGACACTTTCGGTCTTGCGGATCTTTGGTCAACTGGGCTGTAACCCCTAACATGCGTAAGCGTTGGGATAGGCTACATTAATTGTTTTTTCGTTTGAAGGTTGGGCAGCTAACTCTTAATTCCTGTGGGCCGATCTCGTTCAAATTAATGTGAAAGATTTGATACGTATTGCTTACTTAAAAATATTCAGCTAATATTTGGTCACGTTTGAATAAGTAGATTTTAAGTATCGGCCTGGATATGAAGCTGCAAAGCCATTGGTGCCTGCTTTTCAGACAATTCCGCCTCTCTCTCTAGTTTATTCCTAACTTTCTAAATAATACCAAATTTGATTATCTGTCTCGTCTTACTTTTTTCACGGGGCGAGGTGGTGTTTTTCTTAGAGTATTCATTGGCCTTTATCAGCTCAGTAGGTACAATGATATCAATCTTTTTATGAATTATGATAATTGGAAGAAGAAAAAAAACTTACCAGCTCCCTCCTCGTATTCTAGCCAGGCATATCGACAGAGCCAGGATTTCGAAAAATCCACCCTTTGCCTCTTCAACTAGACTCGGTGCCGGTGT
Source organism: Gymnothorax javanicus (assembly GCA_029692085.1). NCBI lineage: Eukaryota > Metazoa > Chordata > Actinopteri > Anguilliformes > Muraenidae > Gymnothorax > Gymnothorax javanicus. The sequence continues at coordinate 59,134,423 of CM056196.1, read as the reverse complement.
TCTGACAATTTGTGCTGCCTTGTCAAAAAATGCTACCATAATGCAAAGCGATAGTAAAGCCTTTGTTTTCGCTATACTATTGCAATATGAATCAGTGTACTGTAGTTACAGAACAGAAATGTACAGAAGTACATTTGTTATCTTATTATAACATAAGCAGATGTTATAATGGGTTGGATATGTTAGTTTAAAGACATATGCCGCATGCTATTATCATCCAATCTCTGCGTCTTCAGGAAAACCCAGCGTGTACATGCAAATATTAATACGCTAAAAGGTCGAAAGGCGCACCGATAAAAGACGTATATTTATATTTTAAGATACTTGAAATGTGAGCGAAGAAATGGAGCCCAAGATTTTAGGTTTGCGCAAGCGCAGCACCACGAGGCAGCATATTTTGATAGGTGGAAAAAATGGACAGAACACCTGCAGTTCCAGATGTACCGGGACGTTCAGGAGGATGCGGACATTGTTGCTGGTCATTTCACTTGAAAATGGTTGTTAAAGTGAGCTGCTTCCGTTTGTTCTCGATGATTTTATGATCAAGTTGAACTCCAGAACAATTACTGAATCAATAAACGCCACCATTCACCGCAGTGATCGCACACTATATGAATACGATATGGGAGTTAGGCTGACTGTATGCGTGCACGGATTGGACTCGTAGCTCACGGTGCTCTATGGGTCAAATCTGACGAACAGTCAGATCGACATAATTTGAAAAGTACATGTACTCCGTACACGTGCGTAGGTCAAGGTAGCTATTTAACTGCGCTAGCGCTCAGAATGACTCACCACAAATGTGACACTACAAATGGGCCATCCCTTTTCTCTTCAAGAACCCCGCTGCGGCTTGGAGTACCAGCATGGTAGCATTCCAGTGCCCGATGTATCCGGCCATCTTGTCGGCCACACATCCGCTAACGTGAACTGGAGCCCCGAGATAAAGCACGCACATTTGAGCCATTTGTTTTCTCGATTTCTTTTGAGCTTTCGTCACTTCTGCCTTACCTAACATGACTGAAACTTAGCTGTATGTATTTTTGTATGTTATAACGGTTTTAGTATGTTTTGATTGTGAAAATTTGCGAGCCAGTCAGTGTTGATGATCTATTTAAAATCATTATTTTGTAACCTGTCGCTCATGATTTTAAACATGTTGCCAATTTTTAAACATGTCGCGCAAAATTTCAAACCTGTCGCGCTTACATGTTAAAAGTTCTTGTGGAAAACACTGTATAACACTGATGTGTGAGAGAGAAGGCAGAGGAGAAAAGAGGATTGACAAACAATCAGAGAGATGGTATAGGGGGAAGACTAATAGTGAGAGAAAGTAAAAAATGGAAGACAGAGCGTTTGTGTGGTGACAGAGATAGAGAAAGAGAGACAGATTTGATTTTAAAACACCCTGTATGGGGCTATTGTTCAAAATTGGTAAACACAGACTGAAGCCTAAAACAACACAAACCCACACCTAACCCCCATTTGCAGAGAGAGAGAGAGAGAGAGAGAGATTTGACATTGACCATTTTTTTTTAAACCCCATTTTTAATTCATTGTCAGGTCAGAACAGAAATCCCTCAAATTTCTTCAGCAGTCTTATACAAAAACAAAAAACAACTAAAAAGTCAACAGACCCTGAAACAAAATCAATAATGAATCATTAATGTTCTATCATCAACTGAACACAACCAATCTTGCAAGCAATATCTATTTATAAATGCCTCAACATCATGAATGAACAGAAAATAGGTGAATTCAAGTTTCACCCTTGAAGTCACCAGGAAGTGCAACCACTGCACCGCATTATTCGGTCACGCGTTTTCCTTTTGATGTTTTCTTGTGTTCAAAATTGGCAATTTGGCTTGTCAAATCACAAACTTCATCAGTTCTACCTCAGCACATTTTGCATGGGTATGATTTGGGCAAAATATAAACATTGATTTTCTGAAGACAACATCAAGCTTTTTAAATGTTAGACAAAAAAAGTAAAAGCGAGCCATTGGCCTTTTACGGTCTAAAAACATGCTCAGTAGTCTCTTTACCTACACAGAAAAGACACTTTAGATCAATGCTTGAATCCACTCTGTGCAGGAACCTGCCAGTGGAAACTACTCTGTGGAGAACTCTCCACTCCAGGTCACCTGACCTCTTTGGCAGCAGAGGTTTATGGACCATTCTCCATGCTGGAGCAATTTCCTTGTCTTCCTCAAGAACCTTCAGCCACTTTCATCTAAGCATAGTTTGAAAGGAGGTTGCATGCACTATCCTGACACTCCAGCTGTGCAGCAGCTTCTTCTCGGCCTAAATAAACAGTACAGACTGGGGTGAGCCCCCTTTTGAAAAACTGAGGTCTGTGGTCGGGCTTCATGGATGGTCCCTCCCAAAACGTAGGGAATTCTGTATCCAGAACTGTCCCGCACCCCAATCTAGAGCCTCTTCAATCAGCTCCTCTATATTTGGAAGGAGACAGCCCTTCACATGACTGCTCATGCATTCTAACTGACCGAATTGCCAGGGCCTCAGCCAGCTCCACTGCAGAAACCCATCGACCATTCTCCAGGTGTATAATGTCCTTCAGTTTAGTGTCTCCCGGCTGGATGAAGACTTGGAGTGAATTACCAACCTGGGCTGCATCTGGAAAGAGTGGGTTGAAGAAAGAGCACTCCTGGAGAAGCGATTCTTCACGCTGCTCTACTTTTAGCAGCCCCCAGGCATTCAGCACACTCTAGTAGGTATGTGACACAAAAATTTCAAAGTCATTGGATAACCCAGAACTTTATATCAATGGAAAGGGCGTAAAGAGGCCTTTACAATGATATAAAGATCATCCATATATGGCAAAAATTAAGGAAGTTATGGTATTTTTAATTATGACAGGTTGGGCATAATTTTGTTCCTTATTTAATAGGAAAAACAATAGAATTTGTGTGACCAAAAACAAAGATGACAATGTTCAAAAAGGCATTACTTTCTTATTATGTGTCCAATCCAAAGAAGGGAGGCATCACTGTAGAGCTTGTGAAAAGAACAAGATTCAAAGAACAAATTCTTCATAAAATAAAATTTATTATTATGAAAATCATAATTAAAATACACTATTATAAAATTATGAAATAATTAATATTCATCAATTTGATTAAGACAATGGTACACTTCCGTTTAAAGCTACACGGATGTTCCGTGGCAGAGTTAAGTAACTGACACGTTCAGCCCACGCTATGAAAAGTTTCCAGGATATCCTACAAGTGTTGGCTCAGCGATCTTCTAAACCCTACAGCTTATTAACCCTTTAATGACTGATGGCAACTTGTCGGCTAAGCAGAAACATGAAAATTCTAAGAAAATTTTAAAGATTCTCTAAACCCAACTCATTTGAAAGATCTCAATGACATGTGTCACATAGTGAAAAAAAATGTTCTTTTTTGAAATTTTCTCAAAATACTCTCATTCCTAACTGGGTTAACATGCTAGGGCTTTAAAATATCAATATTACAGAGATTCTTAATTTGCAAGACAAGTTATGGAGACAAGAGTGTAAGAGAAATTATAGCTTTCAACCCATAAAATATACTGGACAAAGAAAGTTAGGGATCACCCAACTTTTCAATATTAAAATATGATATGGAAAAAAATATACAAACTATCAAATATTTCAAAAAATTTGGGGTTCCCTAACTTTATTTGTCCAGTATATAATGACCTCATCCTGCAGTGGCTAATCACCCTGAAGTTCATTTAGCCACAGAGAAAACAATTTAGCCACACATTTTGCCTTAAATTTTAGTTAGAAACTTGAGAGAACTTGGATTCAGTCATTCAGTGTGCGTACACAGTCAGAGAGTAAGTGTACAGACAGCCAGAGACAAGTAGGCATATATCTTGTCAGTGACTACTCGTACTATAGTGTCTTAGCCAGGTATTCTTTCCATCAGGGTGGTTATTGGCAGTTACAAGCAATTTTCAAATAGAGTGGCAATGAAATTTGTACAGGCTGTAAAATGCATTTAAAAAAAAAAATAAATAAAAAATCACATTTTTAAACAGTGTGATTAAAATTCAAACATAGACAGAAATCCATTAAACATTTTTGAACAGATAGGGAAGACCCTGTTTAAATTGTTTGGTGAGTAAATACTGCACTAGCATCCTGACCACTGTCGGTGTTGGCTTTCCTGCAACTGTAATGTGGTTTGCATGCTACTAGAGAAGAATAAAACAGAAAGTTGTTCAGAAAATTGAATTGCTGCATATTTTTCACAGAAAAATGATGGAACTTGAATAACTATCACCCACCAAAACTTGACAAGAAACTGCACACAGTCACATGGTAAAACAATATTGTGATGACTGATACCTGGTTCAAGTGCCTGCTTTGCAAGAGTATTGGGTAGGTATTAAGGACTATGAAGTCCATCCTCCAGTCTACTTATCTGACTGCTACTTTAGACAAATGGGAACTTGACCGATAGAAGTCTAATATCACTTTGATGACAAATAGTTGAATTACTAACTTGATAGGGCCAGCTTACCATGCCAAAGATAATCATTTTGTAATCCCCATTTGTGGTCAAGTGATCATTACATGTATTGCAACATGAACAGATCCAACTTAGGCATGCTGGTTGCTGTGTTATTCAGGGTGTGGAATGGATTAGTTATCCCAGGATATGGCCAATATGAATTCACATCTACACACCTGGATGCAATTTCATTTTGGCTTATACAGTAAAATATGACTTGAAAGCAATGAACCCACACTCAATTTAGCACTTCTTTCAGTTGGTAATTATTGTTTGTCGGAATTTTACTAAAACTCATAAGAAATGTCAGATTGAAGTAACAAGAAACGTGCATATTTACATTATGTAAATTCCATGTGTTCAGTAGGGGTGCTCCATCGCGGGTACCTCATGATTCGATTATGGGAGCTTTGATTTTGATTATAGCGATTGTTGATTGGATTATTGGTGCCACGATTTTTCGATTATTGTTACTTTCTCAGCTATTTTCCATGCAAGACTGATTTTGTGTTAATCTGTGGCTAGCTTTGTAAATAGCCCATAAATTAACTCATGGCACTCTCAAAATAAAGATTTTTTGAACATTTGACTAGGAATTATTTTTCAAAGACACAAAATATTTTGACTATGTAATCTGGGAGCAGCTCCCAACATTTAACCCAACATTGCCATGGAGCACAGCCCCATCTAGGGGCCAGTGAAAGAATTGCATAAGCCAGTTCCATCATAACAAAGAGTAACTCAAAATTTGGTCCACAGGCACTACAGTACACCATTGACTAATTTCTGTACAGATAAGTATGACTCCCCTGGACCTAAAAGACAGTTTAGTAAGGTCATTAATTCACGTAAACATCATCATATTTGTGTATCTCCATCAAATTTTATTAAATGGAAACATTTGCCATTTGTAAATGCAAAGTGACATTTTTACTAAGGCAACAGCCTTAACTACAATTCTAAAGACAAAACTGCCTTAGTCCAAGGCAAAACAGTGCAATCTTCAAAATAAAGTCCGCTTATTCAGTCCGGAATTCGCCATCATAAACCGCCATATTATTGCAAGGGAACAATAAAAAGTGCCTTCAAAAAATAAGTCAACTTACTCAGTTTGGATAATGTAAAATACAAAGGCTACAATATTCACAAACAGGTCTCCAGTGATGGCTTTGTAACAAGTGACAATCTTTAATAAAATAAAACCCATACAACATTCTGCAACCAATAACAAGTTTTTAAAATGATAGAATAATGAAAACTATCTCAACGAGAAAATCCTGCAAAAAATGTTGCCATCAGGACATTTTTAGACAATTGTGAATCTGACCTAGCAGTCTTATACAACAAAAATCAGTGTGATCAAGCACCATTCAATATACACACAGTACCTGAACTGACAAGCAGAGCTCAATGTAAACAGTCTTAACAAGAAAATCCTGCAAAAATGTTGCCAATGCCATGACAATTTTAAGACAATTGTGAATCTGACCTAGCAGTCTAATACAACAAAATCAGTGTGATCAAGCAGCATTCAAAATATCAAATACCTGAACTGACAAGCAGAGCTTGTTAGATAATATGTAATATAGTCTAGCCTTAAAAGTCCAAGAATAGTGCATTCTTCAAAATAAATCAGCTTACAGTCTGGAATGAACTGGATAACTTAACACAAAAGCTGCCATATTCCAAGGAAACAGTATGAGAAGTGCATACTTCAAAATGATTCACTTTGGAACTTCAGTGTAGTGAGGTAAACAGTAGAGCAGAGCGGCACTCACTCATCTTCTGACAAAGTATACTGCACTCTCATGATCCTCCCCTCCTTTCTCTCCCTCTTTTCCTCTCCCCACATCCTTCCCTCCCACTCCTCTTCCTCTCTTGTCCCCCTACACTCTCCCCTTCCCTGCTCAATGAATGTGAGAGGCAACGTTGTGCAGTTACTCATCAGACTCAGAGTCGTCGTCATCCTCAGAGTCTGAACCTGCGACGTGCACATTCTTGTGCATGAATATGAGCTGGTCAACATGCTCTGATGTGAGTGTGCTCCGCTGTGCATTTACAATATCTCCCGCAGTGGAGAATACACGCTCTGCAGAAACACTAGTGCCAGGAATGCACAGGTAACGCTTGGCCACACTGGCAATCACAGGATACACCACCTGATGCACACTCCACCAGCAGAGAGGGTCCTATTGAAGAGAGGGCATTTCAGCGAGGCAGTACTTGGTCATCTCCTCTTGGGCTCTGGCATACGCTGATTTGGGCTGCTCCACAGCTAGAGAGGGAGAGAAAATGAGTGGGTGTGAGCTTGTGTGAGAGAGAATTTGAGAGGGTGTGGTGTGGTGTGGTGTGGTGTGAGAGAGTGTAAGAAAGAAAATTTGTTAGAGAGAATGTGTGTGATAGAAATTATCCTCAGCCAACAGGTAGATGGGTATAAATTCACATTTTAAAAAGTTAAGTTTCCTACCCTGACTTGTGAAAGCCAGTCCCAGCAGGTTCTCAAGCAAAGTAGACTTTCTTTTAGCTGGCGGTGGTCCCACCTCCTCACCCTCCTCAGTGGTCACTGTTGCCTTGGCACCGTTGTCCTCTCTGGTCTCTTCTTCCATTCTCACCTGCATGTAAAAAAAAAAAAAAAAAAACAACAGTCAAACACTATGAGAAGAGAATACACAAGTCACAACTCAAATTACCCTAAAACCACTTTAACCACAAACATTTTTTACATAGATAAAAATGATTTACCTCTAGTGATGCAGCCCCAGCAATCACTCTTCCATATGTCTGCTCTCGCTCCTCGTCAGAAAGGAAAGACAGGGACTGGAAATGGGGGTCAAGGGCAGAGGCAGTGCACAGAGGGTTTTTCTCCGCCTCCCTGTTGTATCTGCTGCGCAGGTCCCTGTTGATGGCCTTTTTGATGTCCCGGACCAGTGGTGAATCTTCTGTGTTGGGCTCTGTTCTCGATGAGTTTGGCGTGCACAGGAGCAATCAAACACAGTGGGGTTTTTCTCCTGGGACATCAGAGTGGTGGCATCTTTCATTGGCTTTAGGGCGGCCACGACTTCCTCAGCATTTGAGATGTCAGTTTCCGTGAGAGTGGCGATGTCAGTTTCATTCTTCCTCAGCTGAGAGCAAGCGGTGGACAAGCTATGTTATTTAAAATGAAATAAAAATTATGCTACTATGTCAGACTGCGGTGCACAACAGTTCACCCACAAAGTTTTTTTTTTTTTTTTTTTTTTTTTAAATGAACCAACAATGTAGTGAGCTACAAAAATGGTAGCAAAATGATATTTTGCAATCAACAGGCCTATTTATAATTTAGATAAAAACATTTCTTACCTGGGGGGAGAGCAGGGTGGCGGCAATCGCTGGCTGTTGGTCCAGAAACCTCTCAGTCATGTCGTATGCACTGTTCCAACGGGTGCACACGTCAGTCTTGAGCTTGTGCCGTTTGAGACCGAGGAGCTTCTGGTTCTCCCCAACAGGTGCTTGCCGAGGGTGCTGCGGTGGAAGAATGTGGAGATGCGTCTGATCCTCACCAAGAGCTTGGCCACAGCAGCCAGTTTGAGAGCTTTCTGGGAGGCCAGGTTCACAGTGTGCGCATAGCATCTCAGGTGCACGAAGTTCCCCTTCTGAGCAGCTACCACCATGTTGCTGGCATTATCGGTCACTAACACCAAGTCTTTTTCTGAGATTTGCCATTCTTCCGCTGCTTTTGCCAGCAGCTCAGCAACATTGGCCCCAGTGTGACTCTCGTCCATTTCTCGGGTTTGCAGCACGACTCAACTTCCATTCGTTCTTGCCCATCTCACCCACATAATGGCTGTGATTATAATATAGGACTCGGTGGAAATCGAGGTCCACGCATCACATGTGAGCGCTACTCTGCTGGCATTCTTCAGGGATTTCAGGACGTCTGCTTTGGTGTCTTTGTAGATGTCGGGGACTGCCTCCTCTGCGAAGAATTTTCGGCGAGGCATTTTGTACCGCGGCTCCATGGCACGTGCCATCGCGCAAAACCCCTTTCTGTGAGGTTGCGTTCAGGAACCAAGCGCGAGAACCAAGAGATCCAGCAAACTTGTATTTTATTAAAGCTGGGAGGTGAACCTCTGCAGGGCAGAAAGCAATGGTACACAATCCAAAATCAGAATCCCAGGGGCGTAATCCAAATCGTACACAGGGCAGCAAACACAAAACTCAGGGTCGGGCAAAACAGGTTCGTCACACGGGTGCAGAAAAATCCAAGACAAAGCCAAAATCAGAAACAGGGAAGGTCCAGTCAGAAGTGTAACACAAAGAGTACAAGGCATATACGATTGCAGCACAAGGAAAACGTTCTGACAAGGGCTGGTTGTGAAATGACTGCTTAAATACACATAAGGGAAGTCACATGCTATAATAGGGAACAGGTGAGCTGGATCAGACTAATTAACAAGGGAGTGAACAAAAGGAAGTGCCTAACCACATGAAATTGGCGAAAGCCAAAACGCGGACAGGGATTACACACACAACCTATGACAAACAGACGACCCAGTTAGGGAGTTCTAAAGTGCACAGAGTGAGAGGCAGAACAGTGTTTAACCAGGTGCGGAGAATCCGCTGAAGCACAGCAAAGTAAATTGAGTGAAGGCAAGGGGTGGAGACTAGAGCAGAGCAAGTGCTGAGAGCTCGTTAGTCAATTAGTAATGTGCAGCTATACAATCCCTAGTGCTTGTTAGTAAGTTAGTACTATAAACAATGTTAGTTAGTGTTAGTAATTTATCTAAAATAATAAACTGTTAGTAATGTTAGTAAAGATAGAACAGTAAGGCGAAGGAAGCAAACGAGACTGGAAGGAATGTTTGGAAACCCAGAAACCATGAAATCACCTGAAAGCGTGGCTCACAAGACTGGGGAATAAAACTGTCTCAGAACACATGACAAGACTGGGGTGACAAAGTGCAATGCATGGCATGGAGAAAAACATAAACCAGATTGATAATCTAAACTGTGAATACGGGAAATGGCAGGCAAAGGACATAACAAAGAAAGACAAGCAAAATACAAAGCATGGCATGGATTGAATCAAAAAACATGGCTTGGAATCAGAGTCATAACAAAAACATGGTCAGGCAACAGCAGAATCATAACACTTTCTGTTAACCACTGAATACGGGCGCAAATCCGTCGCGATGAATATAGCTATTGCTTTCGTTATTCTCTTGGCCTTCTCCGAATTCTTCGGAAGTTTGGAAACAGTTTCTGGTATAGTTTTCTGTGACGCTACCAGGACCGCAGGAGCCTTCTCTACTGAATCTTGGTGAAAGCGTGCGAGGTGCTGCGTCATGTTCGTCTTGTTGCGAAAGTACTTGATTTTAGTTTTGCAAAACTTGCAAATCGCGTACGTCTTGTCAGTGGTTTTGTCGGCATTCTCATAAAAACCAAAATGTTTCCACACATCTGCCTTTAGCCCCAGTGGCGAGACAATTGGTCTCTCTTTAGCAGCTAACGGTAGAGCGGTAGCCATTTCGCAAACAAACAACAGCTGCTTCCCTCTGCTTCCGTTTGCTATGGTCCCACCTACTAAACCGTCCGGGTGGCGCGCGTTACCTACTTTTTGTTCCGGGTACCAGTTTTTTTTCGGGCTTGGTGGAAAAGAATCGACGTGAAAAAAATCGATGCCACATCGTCATGTAAAACATCGCGATGAATCTCGATTTCAATGAATATAACCCACCATTATCGAATCAATATGCAATATATGCCATCGAGTCAACAATTATTTATCAAACATAGCTGTCTATTAAAGGAGACCAATCTTTCCATTTTTCCAAGGATATATTTTGATCTTGGACTCCCCTAGAGTACTTTTGATCATTCAAAGTCCAAAACAACGTCCTTATTTATCTTACACCGCCATCCACAAAAAAAACAAATTGTAGTCCATTGTGGTCTCTGCCTGAAACACATCGTTGGGATTTTTTTCCGCATAGCTCTTCTGCTATGTCTCCTTTAAATATTGACTTCATTCACTGAGCCGTATAAAATGCAAATACAGACTTTTCAGATTTCCATTTTGAAACTTGATACAAGATGAGAAAACAACAAAAATACAAATACAAAATATCCGAGAATACAGAACTTGGTTCTTTCTCCTACGAGATCATTCATGTAATGTTTAGAACAGATAGCTAAAGTAAACCTATGGTAACTGTTATATTTACAGATTAGTGACACTGTAGTAATATTTACTACAAATTACTACAATTCCCTGCCATAGTAATGTTTACTACAGATTCCTTTAGTAGCACTGTGGAATATGTACTACAGATATCTGTAGTAAAACAATAGTAACACTCGCATATTCACTACAGAGTAATATAGTAAATTTACTACAGAGTACTGTAAGTTACCATAGCAAAGTATTATTTTGTTATGAACAAGAAATGTTAAAAGATAATAATGTGCTTTGCGGGGGCGAAGGCAGTACCCCTCAGCCCCAGCACATGAAATTATAGTTGAAGTTGAGTGAACTGAATGGAAAGCACCGATATTACATGCAGTGGCAATTTTCGAAAGGAACCTCCAATACACCACCAAGAAATGGCATCAATCGGACAAGGCGTTCTTTAGTTATCGTGCGGAAACCAAAGTCAAGATGGCAGCTGTGGCGGCCATGTTGGTTAGCTTACGACCCAATTTTCGAAAGAAACCTTCCTCTAGCCACCTCCAATACACCACTAAGAAATGGCATCAATCGGACAAGGCGTTCTTTAGTTATCAATCAGAAACCAAAATCAAGATGGCAGCTGTGGCGGCCATGTTGGTTAGCTTACGACCCAATTTTTGAAAGGAACCTTCCTCTAGACACCTCCAACACACCACCAAGAAATGGCATCAATCGGACAAGGCGTTCGTTAGTTATCGTGCAGAAACCACATCCGGACGCCCGGACGCGCACAGGACGACAATACCCCTCTTCCCCAAATGTCGGGGCTGAGGGGTAAAAAAAGTATGACGTTAAAAGCAACCAGTTCATTATCAGTTATCAGATTCATGAATGCGTTGTGCCTTATTTCTGCGTTCTGGCCACATTAAGATTCCAGTGTCCTAATTGACATGTTGCGTGACCCGTAGTTTAGGAAGTGAGAACTCTTACTTCATCAGTTCAGCGATTCCAATGTTTTATGCGAGTAAACTGTTACTGCATCTGTCCACATCTCACGCCTAATGTAGCATCGTGGGTGTGTATTCACTGTCTAATGGTATTATGTTAAATCGCACATCATCAATTTATTATGTTTTTGCGTTTTGTGATGTTCGACGTAAGAAACGTACATAGTTGTTACGACTATCCATGTTATTGCTAGGTCACGCACATGTCTCATTAGGATAAGCTAATGTTAATGAATGAACGGAGGTTTGTTTACATGAAACAATCTTGTGTTGTGACGTTATGATTTGCTTATATACGAAATACAACTTGTATGAGTATAAATGAATTATTGATACTGGAGAATACGGCCTTTTTATTGAATGTAGAATGCGGTGTGTTTAAAGTTTAGCATAGCACCGATGGAGTCTATGCCTTTTGTATGTTTCAGTTTCACTCTGTCCTATGTCAATAAACCTGTTGACAGCAGAAGTGTCTTCAGAGTCATGATGATAGGAGATAGTTTAGCTAGCCGTCAGACTGTAAAGGGAAATATACTAAGGACAGCACAACTATGGAAAATGTTTATGGTAACTGGGTATAGTAATTCCACAAATATACCATAGTGACTGTATAAAACTTTAGTATATTTATGGTAGTATTTTGTGGTAATTTTACTACAGATTACAGTAAGTTACCATGGTAAACTATTGTAAATTTCTATGGTAACTGGCAATAGTAATTCTGCAAAAATACCATAGTTAGTATAGAAAACTAGTATTTTTACTGTAGTATTCTGTGGTAATTTCACTACAGATTACCGTAAGTCACCATAGTATATTATAGTAAATGTCTATGGTAACTGGCTATAGTAATTCCGCAAAAATACCATAGTTACTATAGAAAACTATAGTATTTTTACTGTAGTATTTTGTGGTAATTTTTCATAAGGGAGAACACCTGCTTGGATCCACATGGGGAGGAAAAAACCACTGGGGGGAAGAAAACATTGGAAAGTTACATCACAAGGGCATGTAGTTACTGATGCCTCCATTGTTACCACCGCAACCCATACAGATAGTTATCACTCTGCACTGCCTGTAGGCCTACTGCTATATACAATCTAAATCAGTATGAAAAGGATTTTTTAAGGTGACATGCAGCCAATGCAGCCATTTAATAAAATTCATAAATTGAATACATATACGTTCAAACAATTTAGTTGCTTTAAACTGTTTCCTCCTTTGAATTTGGCATTCATTTCAGAAACATAATGGAAAAAAAGAAAATTGTAACTTTTATGCAGACAAATGACTTTTGTATGAGGATAAGTGAAAGGTAAATTTCCATACGTATACCAATTACTAATATAGCATTGAAACAATACCAATGCAGATGACCCAATACTTTCTCTGAGGAATGGGTGGTCCGTTATCACCAACGACAGAAGTTCAATATACTGAAGATGAGTTGGGTACCTAAAAGGAAAAAAAAAAAAAAAAATCACAAAGAGAAATGCGTATTAGTGAAGATGCAGCCGTAGTTACTAGGCAGGGGCAGGCATTTTTTAAAAGGTATCTGGATAAGTTATCTGGATAAGTAAAATCGCGTATTAATGCAAGGTGTAAACGCGCTGCCATCGGGATGTGATCAGATCTGTCCAGACCACATCTGGGTGTAGTCTGGCTCGCATTGTGTCCGGATCTCAGTCAGGTGTAAACGCAAACTGTACAACTTTCAAGCATCCATACCTACGCAAAAAAGCACAGCTGAGTTGCCACCACTTCAAATTACTCATGCGCAGCTGGGGGACAGAAATCCGATCTCAATGAGGATAACGTGAACACATTAAAATACCAGGTGTAAACGCAAAGAATTAAATGTCTTTTTATCCAGATAAATTATCTGGATAACAGATCGCATTTTAATACCAGGTGTAAATGGGGTGACTGAGCCAAGTGCTTTCGTACCATCTGTGCGGAGAATATCTCTGCTTGCGCGAGCAATAATGTAGCCTACAAAGATAAAATTGGTGCATGACTCTTATTCCTGAGCACACAACTACTATCATTTATGTACTGCGGTGGCTCACACCACTGGCTCTGAAAAGATACAGCTTTTTAAATTATAACCTGTTGTCGTGTGATTTTGGAAAATTTTTATATGGTATTTACTAGAGAATTCCGTTCGTCCTTCTGCCCATCCGCATCAGTTTGTCCGACCGATTTCCAAAACTGCTCATCAAATTGTTCTCAAATTGCAGTCATACATTCTTTATTTCATGCAGAGGTGCAGTGCCAATTTGTATGAAAATATGCCATTATCTCTTCAGTGCAAAAGGGTCGGGGGTATTTGTGAGGTATGCTCACTTTTTCACTTGTTTTCAAACGGAGTTTGAGTTTATTTGACTTCTTGCTGTCAATCAATGAACAAATAGCTATGTTTAGGTGACACAGAAAATTGTGGATGCCATACCATGCCATTGAGATGCATCTTCTGGGATAAATAAAGTTGTCTGAATCTGAATTATTATCATCATATAAATATACATCATGATAATTATCAAATTCAATGAATATAAAAAACATAATATATTTTTGGTCGTATCCTCCAGCCCTAGTGTCTTCAAAATTAATTAAGCCAGAAAGGCAGAAGTAGAAGCAACTTACATTGTTTTCCTACTGAGGTGGTCGAAAAGAGTCTGGATCGAAAGAGTTCGCAGTTTTGTTTTACTTGAACTCTTAAAATCAAGATTTCTTCTTTCTAAGGCCATCCTCAGCACTGTAGGAATCACTACACAGGAATCTGGGCTGGACTGTGCTTGGCTAAGGTCATTGCTGCTTCTTGGAGGGGGGTCTCTAAAGAGAAAAAAGAGGTAAAAAAAAAAGAAACTCAAGAGAGATGGGCATCAAAGCTGACCTCAGAATTAAATAAAATTAGCAAATAACTCATGAACAATGTAGAAAATCAGAGCGCACACAAGGCAGTGATTTGACATATGGAATACAGCTGTCATTACCTGTTCATTGGTGAGCTTTTAAGTTTCTCCAACTGGGTCAGAAACAGACTCTGCTTACGAATGACCGGAATGAGCCTTTCAGACATCCTCTCTGAGATAACAGCAAGTGTGGCTCCATCTATCTCATGTTCTAGGAATAAGACTGCATTTAATGAATAAACAGAGGTTCAAAAAAATCATATATGACAAGTACTGTTATCAATCTATCAATTCAGTTAATTTAGACTCTGCATTGTGATTGGCTGAGCTACAAGGAATGACAAAATCTCATGTTAATTCACATGTAACGAGCGTGGCCTGAAAATCCACATGACCAAGACGAAATGCAGAGAGAGGTAGCATGAAGGGTAGCGCACAGAGCCCTTGCAGAAGGCCATTACTGCTGACGGCATGATCAAGTGCTAAAAGCAGCTGCTAGACAGTAGCCTCAGCCATAATCACCAGCTAACACTACTGCCAGAAGAAAACCATCACTTTTGTCAAGGCAGGAGAGAAAAACACCCCATGGCCTTTCCTGTCGGTCTTCACTCTCCCTGTCCAAAAAGGTGGAAATGCCAAAAAAAATATTCTTGAAAAGAAGCTGTTTGCTATGATGAACAGAATCCAAAAATACCTCTCTTAAGTTATTCATTTTAAAATCACTTTAAAGTAGCAAATAACTTAGTATATCTCACAGGCTGATGAAGCAGTGTGATGTACAGGTTGTCCTCTTGATCCATGTATGCATCGAGGGCATGGAAGTCAGTTTCCTCCCCAGGTGAAATGACTACCCACTCAGCTGTTGATTGGACACCGTACGCATGCAGATGCTCAGAGAAGCACCAAGTTTTGTAGAGCTCTCCACAAAATTTCCACTGACTGTGGTACTTAAAAATGTGTATAAGTTTTAAAAAAACTGGGATTTCCTCAGCATGTACAAGCTCAAGGATTAAGAAGTCTCCAGTGTTGTATTTTACTCTGTCGTATATCACTTGTTTGGTTTTCCAAAGTGTCTCACTCAATTCAGATGTGTCCTCTGCAATAATCTCCCTGAACTCCTAGGGCAGTGCACACAAACGCATCTCTGTTAAGGAGTACAGGACATCTTCCGAGCCAAGATTTCCAGATGATTGTGCCTCCCAGCACTGGCGCATTTGATAGCGCTTTGCTAGAGTCTTTGCAATATTCTGGAAATTGTTTACTACTGACGAAAGGCGTTTAAAATACAGGTGTTCGGCCTCGTATCTGAGACACCAGTGTGCTCTCAGTGGACCATGTCGCTGAAATAATTGCGGATAGTGAACCAGACAGTGAATTTTCGGAGTGATGTTGTCTGGGAAAAGCTTCTGAAAACTCTTCAGAAATTCTGTGATGACAGCAGACAGTGGACTCAGCCAGCTTTTTCTGATGACAGGTGCAAGTACTATGTCACATATAGATCTTAACAGCAAATAGAAAGTCCAGTAAGTGTTGTCCTGAGGGACAAAGCTTCCAATAAAAAAGGGTAGGAGTCTGAAAAGGGTCAGCTTTTCAACAGCTTTTCCCGGGATGCCACCTTGCTGCAGCGCAGATGGCTTCAGCAAAACAGGCCTGTGAGTGACATCATTTTGTCCAAAGGGGACCTGTTGTATCTGGTCATTTAACTGTTGCAGTGTTACCAGTTTTTCACGGCTAAGCTGTAGTATGACTAATTTAAAAACCTGTGGGATGACCCCTTCAAGAATATCATGCATTAAGTCAGGTGGAAAGGATTCAGTAACCTCAAAATGAGGCAGTTCATCAAAAGGGCAGCTTCCAGTAACACCATACAAAGATTTACTATCGGAGGCTTGTAAATGTCTACGGTGTGTCTCAGGAGTTCGGAGAATACACTCACTTTCATCAGTTTTGTTACCAATTTCACTGTGGTGACACAGACAGTAGCAACAAATCCATCCTTGACTGAAGCAAGTATTGAAGCCGGCCAATGAATGGGCTGATAAATTATCAGAACAAATGGAAATCACAGAGCCTATGAGAACACAGGACTGATCTTCAATGTCGAATGACACACCACGGCACTGAAGTTCACAAAGGTCACGAAGAAGAGGACGCAAAATTAGCTCATAACCATGCTTCTGAAGCCATCGGTTTCTGACAAGAACAGCCACATGTATGTTTTGAAGACTGGAGCGATATTTTCGAGGAATGTTTCCAAGAACAAAGTAGACACTTGAAATTTTGTGAATCTGCTTTTTGGATCCTAAACAGTTTACAATTTCAAATTCATCAGTATACAATTGGAGGCTCAACTGTGTCTCAGAGTCATCAAAAAAGGCATGTTGTTGAAAAACTGATCCATCTGTGAAGTCTTTCAGTGTTTCTCCATCAAAATCTGTGTCCTTCACAACATAATGAAAAACATAGTCTCTCTTGACAATATTTTTTCACACTTCCAAAATGGGAATGTACTGAAAAGTTTCTTCCAGTTGAGTCATAGCCAAGTAAATACTTAACTGGTTCAATTAATCCAAACTCTTTTGTACAGTACCTCTCAAACTGATAGTCTGACACAATAAAATCAAAACACTTCCCATAGAGGTTGTCTTCAACCAAAGACTTCAAATTTGAATGACTGTCGATCTCAATATTTGTTTCTTTAATACAGAATTGTAGAAGGTCTCTAAATTGTTCATTAAAAAGTTCAATCAGTGTTTTCACTTCATGAGTTATTGTATGCCGAACAGTTTTGGGTAGAATGTGCTTCTCTTGAAGTTTTAAACAAAACAAAGCAAAAAGTTTCTCAATTAATGATCTAAATCCCCAAATTTTTCCAGAATAAGGGACGGTTACTTCTTTGGAATCATATATCTCCTCCAAATCAACAGATGTCGTCCCTGGAGTCTCCGGATTGTGCTCCGAATCCTCACTGTTTTATGCTTACGAAAAACATGGACACGAAGAGAACTCACTTTTCTGTACCTTTTTTGCCAGCCACTTGTCCCACATACAACAAAAAAATCAGCTTCATTTTCATGAAAATACTTAAGGTGTTTCAGACGTCTGTTGAAAGATGCACTTCTCACGTGACACTTTGGGCACTGATGCATCTATCCCTGAATCCCAAGCTCACCCTCAAAAACATCACAGACTGCTATTCTGGTAAAACTACATCAAAATTGCCAAACGGTATTACTCTGTATTTCAGAGGTAGTCATCTACAGATAGAAACAACTACATTTTAGAGGGCTTATTCTTATTTAAACATATAGTAGTAACAAATCTAATGAAATTAATTAAAAAAGTTATTAAATAAAGACTGGCCAGGAGGGAATTAGCATTTGTGCTACAACTTGGCATATTTACGTTTCACATGTTCAATGTGCATGGTCACCAAAAATAAATTCAAAATGATCTTAAATCTAATTCATTAACGCTCCTATCTGCTAGATATTTCACTGTTCTCTGTTTAGTGGCGGCTGTGATTGTCACTAAAGCGAGAATAGCTGGTCCACCTTAAATGTCAGACCACCTTAAGTGAGTTGTTGGCACTAAATGTAAACCTCTGCAGCAGGGTGGATCACTCGGCAGCAAGGTAAATCACTGCAATTTCATGTCAAAACTTCTTGTGTGCATGTTAGGGTTAGTGTTAGGGGTAGGGTTAGGGTTAAGGTTAGGGTGTGCTTACTCAAAGCTCTGTGTCGTTGAAATGCACTGAATGACCCTGCTGTGGAGGTTTGTAGCTAGTGCTAACCTAAGTAAGCCAATCAGTTAAGCCAACCCAGCTATTACTAACGTCGGCATCATAGACTGGGTGCATCTCAAAGCGAAGGCTGCATCCTTCGTAGGCTGCATTTTTAGGGGTCGTCACTTACTTCCATACGACAAACTAACATTTAGGGTTAGGAATAATATTAAATTTAGGTTTGGCTTTGGTTCGGGGCTTGATTTAGGGTTAGGGGTTAGAGTTGAGGTTAGGGAAACCTGAGACGACTCACTTATACCAAAGCTGTTTAACGAAGATGCAATGATGTCATGTCAATTTGGTGGATGGAATTAAATGACGACCCCCAAAAATGCAGCCTTCGAAGGATGCAGCCTACGCTTTGAGATGCGGCCACAGCATAAAAAGATGGACGCAGCACCCGGGTCTGAAAAGTGAAGCCAATGTGGTCTATGGTTAGCACGCATGGGCTGATGCTGACGTAAATTCCTGGCAAAACATCACCTAAGAGCGTGCGTAACCAACATAGAGATATATAATAGAACCAGAAAGAACGAGGAAGTACATTGCTTCAGCCAGTTAGCATGTTAGCTCCAGGTATTTGCTGCTTCCGCGTTTCCCACTGGAGGCAATTTTACGCCCAATGACGCGGCAGCTCCATAGACACCAATTGAAAAGTACGCGTTTTTTTCTGGCCAAATAAAGCTAAAACAAAAGAAAATTTGTTTGGTAATCCTTCATTATTTTGCTCTTTGTCTGACACAACTGTTCGATGTTTTCAAGAGGGCCTGTAAAATAAGAACTGATAATAAGAGCTTGTTGACAGCTCGTGCACGAGTTTGGTGTCGGCGGGCACGAGCAGCAGCGGCCTCGCGCATCAGTGTTTCCAGACTATTTCACTTTATTTCAGGAAGGAGACAAATTACACTCGCTGCTGAGATTAATGTAAAAGCTACTGTATTTTGGCCTGTATGTTATTACATTAGGCTATAGATGGGAAAATATAAATGAATGAATGAATAAATTCATTGTATTATGCTATATAAAAAGGCAAGCAAAGTGACTGATTATTTTTACAAGTGAAGACATTATTAATAGACCTCTACGTGGTCTACGTGGAGGTAAAACAAAGTCATTTTAAATGCTGAACAGCCGTGTGTCCTGTAGGTTATAAATACACGTAGGCCTGCATCAATCAGCTCTCTGCAAGACTGCTGTTGAGTCAAGGATTAGAGCTGTACTTTTTATCCTACTGAGTTAAAAGTGTGTGCGCGTTCTGGATTAACAGCGTTGCTCGTCATTTCCCCTCGAGAACATTCGCCAATCCGCACAGACGACACACTTTCTTGGCCATTTGTGCTGTGTAATCAGATTGGCAATCTTATGAAATGGTGCCAGAAATAAGCACCCATGGAACGCCATTTTCATAGATGGGGTTGGTCAATTCCGTACTTCCTGGGCTGAGGCGAGGAGTATAAAAAGAAGAAGAAGACACGACAAATAGCTACAATGAATCTATGGGGTATCGCACATGCGCAATAAAATCTGGTTTGCTCTTGCAGAAAGCGCGCCATCTACGGATTCTATCTAGCAGCACAGGGGCGATTGTTTCGTTTCACTGACGCGTCCGCAATCAACCTTGGGTGGGAATATATTTCAAGCAATAACTGAAGATATAAGAAATGCGGACCGTTTCATTAAATTACTCTAGACTAACTTATTGTGAGAGAGAGGATTTTGCTTTTGATAAACTCACTCAATTTTTTACGCCCCATAGTTGAAGCCTAAACACGATATCGGAAATATAACATAACATGAGTGGCGAGAACAGGCCGTTCAGCCTAACTAGGCTCGCCAGTTTCCTGGTTCAATGGTATCTAGCTTTAAGTCAAGCCTGCTCTTGAAAATTCCCAAGGTTTCTGCCTCAACAATATGGTCAGGCAAGCTGTTCCACATCGAAATTACTCTTTGGGTGAAAAAATATTTCCTAATATCAGTGCTAAATTTACCCTTGGTCAACTTCCATTTGTGACCTCGAGTTTTACTAACAGAACTTGGTCGAAGGAATCCTGCATAATTCTCTTTGTTAATTCCTTTAACATATTTAAAGACCTCAATCAGATCATCCCTGAGTCTCCTTTTCCTAAGACTAAAGAGATTAAGGATTTTCAGCCTGTTTTCATATCTTTCATCTTTTATACCCGGATTCAGCTTAGTTGCTCTTCTCTGAACTTTTTCTAGAGCCTCTATATCTTTCTTAAAGTATAGACCCCAGAACTGTACACAATACTCCAGATGTGGTCTGACAAATGTGTTGTACAAGAGAAGTATCACCTCCTTGGATTTGTACTGAATACTTTTGGCAATGTATCCCAGCATCCGATTGGCTTTTTTAACTGCTACGGCACAATGACTAGAATCTGTGAGGGTTTGGTCAACAATCACTCCTAGATCTTTTTCATGTGGAGCACATTCCAGTTTTTAACCTCCCATGAAGTAATCCTGTCTAATGTTTTTATTACCTACATGCATATCTACATTTTGCTAAATTAAAATTCATTTGCCACATTTCTGCCCAACCCTGGATTCAATCCAAATCCTCCTGAATCACTTTAGTAGAGTCTAGAATATTTGCCAAACCTCCCAATTTAGTATCACCCTCAAATTTAACTAATTTGCTCTCAATATTTCTATCAAGGTCATTAATGTAGATGAGGAAGAGCAGGGGTCCCAACACTGATCCCTGAGGGACGCCACTCCCCATCATACCTAGCTGAGATGAGATTCCACTGACCACCACTCTTTGTGTTCTGTCCTGTAACCAGTTTTGAATCCACTCCAGAATACCTCCTGTAACTCCAATGGAGCTCATTTTAAAAATTAGTCTCTTATGCGGTACTTTATCAGATGCTTTCTGAAAATCCAAGTATATGATGTCATAAGCCCTACTCTGAACATAAATCTTGGTGGCCTCTTCAAAAAATTCCAGGAGGTTTGTCAGGCATGACCTTCCCTTACGGAAACCATGTTGGCTATCCCTCAAAATATTATTACGTTCAAGTAATAATTCCAGCTCGTCTTTTATGATAGATTCCAGTATTTTGCATGCAATGCAAGTTAAACTGACTGGCCTGTAATTTCCTGGCTCAGACGGTCCCCTTTCTTATATATTGGTATTATATTGCCCTGCTTCCAATCATTTGGTATTTCTCCAGTTTCTAAAGACCGTCTGAAGATAGCAGAGAGCGGTTTAAAGATGATCTCACTAACTTCCCTGAGCACTCTAGGATATAAGCCATCAGGACCCGCCGCCGTATCTGCCTTTAGTTTATGCGACTTGTCTAATACTTCATTATCCCAAACCTCAATTTCCGCAAAGTAATCTTGAGCGTTGGACATGCCCTCTGGCAAAATAAAAACCCGCTCCGAGGTAAAATTCTCAACAAAAAAACTGTTTCAGGTATCTGCAATATCCTTTTTATCATATAGCAGCGATCCATATTTATTCTTTATGCACTTAACCTCCTCTTTGACTTTCCTTTTTCTGCTACAGTACTGAAAAAAGTGCTTAGGATTAGTTTTTTCCCCCTCTGCAATTTGCTTTTCATACAGTCTTCTAGCATTCCTCAGCTCTTTTTTGACCACAGCTTGCATTTTACAGTATTCAGCCTCAGTATTCTCATTGTTATCCTTTATGTACATCTTATAAAGATTCCTCTTATTCCTCAGACTCCTACGAATAGCTGAGGTCATCCATGTAGGATTTTGCTTTTTCAGCTTACTTTTGGACACCTTTGGAATGAATTTACATTGTGAATCAAGTAAAACCCCCTTAAATCTTTCCCATATCTCATTTACAGACTCACAGTCCAGAAGTGTCTCCCATTTTATTTCGCTTAGATATGAGCGCATCCCGTCAAAGTTTGCTCGCCTAAAATCAAAAATTTTGGTTTTCGAAGACACCTTTTTAACTTCCCATGAAACGTAAAAATTAACAGAAGAGTGATCACTAGTCCCAAGTGGCTCCAGTACCTCAACATTGCTAAGTCTATCAGAGTCATTACAAAGCACCAAATCTAGAATTGCCTTCTCTCTTGTAGGTTTATTAATATACTGCACCAAAAAATTGTAATTTATAACATCCAGAAATTCTTCCTCCCCTTTACCCTGTCCTTTCACCATTTTCCAATCGATACCAGGATAATTTAAGTCTCCCATAATAATAGTCCCTCCTTCTCTACAAGCTTGCCTAATCCTCTTAAAGAGCTGTTCATTGACAATATTGTCCAAAGCTGGCGGTCGATAGCATACTCCTATGTTAAAACTTGACTCGTATTTGCCAATGAGCCTGACCCAGATATCTTCACAGGGCAAGGAATGTTCAATTTCGGGAATTTTCTGTACATTTATGTTTTCGTTCACATAGAGTGCTACGCCCCCTCCCCGCCTATTACATCTATCCTTCCTAAAGAGCTTATAACCTTCTGTGTTATATTCATCTCCATCCTCTTCACTAAGCCATGTCTCTGTAATCCCAACTATGTCATAGCCCTCACTAATCATAACGGCCTGAAGTTCTGGAAATTTATTTTTTATGCTTCTTGCATTTAAATAAAAACATTTCAGGTTATTACTAATGCTCTTCCCCCTTGATTTCCCATGCAGCTGCTACTTCAAGCCCCCCACTACGCTTTGTTGCTTTAAAAGTATATCATCAATAGTGCATGTAACGCTGTCAGCTTCCATCAGGGCAGTCTGCATTTCCCTATGTGTAACACTCATTAACCTCCCTGCCCCCCAAGTCCCTAGTTTAAATAATCCTGTGCTACCCTCAACATACGCTGACCCAGTGCAAAGGTACCCCTCCGGTTCAGGTGTAGCCCATCAGGCTTGAACAGGTCACCCCTGTCCCAGAAAAAGTTCCATTGCCCCATAAACCTGTACCCCTCTTTCCTACACCAGGTTCGTAGCCACGTGTTAAACCTCCAGATAAAATTCTGCTTTCCTCTGCTTGCACGTTGTACTGGTAGAATCCCGGAGAAAACTACCGTGGAGGATCTGCTCCTAAGCTTCTCAACTAATTCCACAAATTTGCCTTGCAGAACCTCAAACCTACCCTTACCTAAATCATTTGTCCCAACATGGACCATGACAACTGGATCCCTCCCCACTCTGGCCAGGAGCTTGTCCACACGCTCCAGGAGGTCTCCTACCTGGGCACCAGGCAGGCAACATACCGTATGAGACTCCTTGTCGCGCGAACAGACTAAGCTTACTATTCCTCTAATGATTGAGTCCCCCACTATCACTAACTCTCTTTTCTGAGGGGAAGAGGCTAACAGGGTGCCCTGATGCTCATCAATCCCCCCACTCTCAGGGTCAGGGGCCAAGTCGAGTTCCTGCAAGGGCCGGTTGGACACCTCAACCACTGGAGGAGCTGTCGCTGTACGGCGTGTACGCCCTTTCCTGCGCAGTCAACCTACAGTCACCCAACTTTCTCTCCCTGCCTGTTCTGTGGTCTCCGCACACCCCTGCTTTGGCGTACACACCATTTCTCTAAACTACATACTATTTAGTTCCTCAAGGAACTCTACTGATTGCCAACTATGTTGCGCCGCCAACTGGCTCTGAAGATCAAGGGTCTTGCTCTCCATATGCTCAATTAGCTGGCACTGGTGACAGACAAACCCACCCTGGAAATCTCTTTCCAAAAGTGCGATCATCCTGCAACCGTCACATAGTTTTGGCCACATTTTGAAACCCCTACCTCATGACCTTGCTCACCCTAGCTAACAAGGAAAATTAATTAATGCCCAGACAGAAGCTCAGGGTCCACAATTTATTAACCTGAGAAGCCCTAAGCAGCAGTCACAATAGAAACCTCAGGAAAACTATGTAAATGGATAATAAGCCTCTTTTGAGCAGGGGCTTAGTTTCAGTTAACAAATAAATGAAATTCCAATTGAGACTAACTCGATGTGTAATAGGCACTCTGAATAAGCCGACTTGACTTTATATAGTCCCAGTACTATTAATATATTAATCTAAAAATATCCAGGTCTTTGCTGAGAATCCAGATAAAACAGACTGGCTACAGCGCCCAGGAGAAACGGGGGAGGGGCGGAGCACTCCCGTAAACCTTACCATTTAAAATTCCAACCTAACTGAATGAACGACTTAACAGCTGCCCTACTGACTAAATGCTTAATCTCAGATCCCAAGTCAAAAATGCAAACAGTAAATATCTATCTAACTAGCCACAAATACAACCAAAGGTAACCGAAACTGAGTAAAGCTCCGGTTAACTTTAATTCAAACGGACCCAAAAAAAAGTTGTTTACTATGTGAGCGAACTAAACACGGTATCTCCCCCAACAAGCTGTCGTGAAGCAAACAAACAAGCAACTAAACTTTAATCAGCTGATCAAGGCACCGCAACCGGAGTAAAAAACAAAAATAACGTAATTTGCAATGTGTTTAATCAGAAGAGCACTTCGGTAATAATGAGATGCGAAAAAGACAAAAACCCCAGTTCGCGTTAATATTTAATTCAAGCTTGGCAATACGTTTATGCGGTAAAGAGAAAGACCGAAAGAGACTAAAAACCCCGGTGAATGTCAATATTTACTGGCTAGGAGACTATGAAAGGCAAGCGACCAAGTATAAAACCAACCCAGGTAATAGTTCGCTAGATATCCAGGTAATTCAACAATATTCTTAGCGTTGAGAGCTTGCTGAAGTTTGTTCGCTAAATCAGCTACAGAAAAACCAAGCGACAGTAGCTCAGTCCTTGAAAACAACTCTGTTTTAATTTGTATATCGTACAATTCATTTAGTTGGCCAATTATTTAGTGCTTAAATTTATTTTACTTTACTTTGCCCCCAGGAGACTGAAACCCCCCGAAAAAAAACCCCTAAAAATCCCCGTCGCCTTTGTTTGACCAGATTAGCGACTTAATTTGGCCATTTGCTAACCGAGTTGTTACAAGGGGGAAAAAGGGGGAAAAAAAAGAAGGGGGGAAGATTCCCCTGCCGCTAATGCGACAAAGGTTATACCTCGGGAGCAAATCGTCTTACTTCTTTTAATGTTTGAACTTACACATGAATTAGTTTCAGAAAACCCCGTTTAAACAAGAGTAAATCGTCTGCTACAACCAGCCCTGCACACCTCTCTCCCCTTCAACTCAAGCAGAATGAACACCAATGAACAGCGCTACAGCACAACCAAGAGGTGAGCAACAGCAACAGTTGAGCTGAGACTGGGTGACTGTCAAACTATCCATTATAATGGATATAACTATCCATTGAGTCGTCGTCTCTGCTTTGTGCGCTCTAGGACTCAGTCAAAGCGCACGATGCGAGCTCCCGTTGCATTTCAAGTTCAATACGAACACCATGCCTTTTTTTTTTTTTTTTACTAGTGCTGTTTGCTGGAACCCTCCAACATCGCAGCCCCATTTACACTGCGCATGTGCCATACCCCAGAATTTCACTGGAGCCAAATGTCGTGTCTTCTCCTTTTTATACTCCTTGGGCTGAGGTAGCTAGCCTAGCATCTCCCATTGAAAGTAATACGGGTGGTACTTCCTCGCTCTCTCCAATTCTATTATATTACATCCATGGTAACCAAGCGCCCACAGACAAGTGTGGAGAAATGGGACAGGGCAACAATCTTGCTACAGCCGCTAACCGCTCCCTCAAATTCAAATTCAATTCAAATTCAAATTAGGTATGTCTTCATCAGAACGAAGTTAAACTAGCCAGCCATTTTGCAGTTAGGGAAATTAGCCCGATAGTACGAATTTGCGTCTCCATCAGCCCGAAAGCCCTCCGCTCAAGAAATGAAGACGCAACACAAATAGCTGGCTATTTCGCGAACTAGACCAAGATTTTTGGGGTAAATTTCCCGATCGAATTAGCGGGCTATTTGCGTATTCACTAATGAAGACACACCTATTCTCTCTCGCAGGTGCGCGCACGCCCTAGGTCTAATGAAGACGAAACTCAAATAACGGGCTAATTCGTGAATTAGCTGGCTATTTTTTGAACTCGACCAATATTTATTCCATTTCCCAATCAAATTAGCGGGCTGTTTGCTTCTTCACTACAAAACAGCCAGCTGATTTGACATCAGGCTAATTTCAAAACTGCAAAATAGCTAGCAAATTTGAAATTAAGTTCTAACGAAGCTCGCGAGGCTCACGCTGTACAATATCCTTAACAAACTAAAAT
This sequence comes from Gymnothorax javanicus, assembly GCA_029692085.1. Taxonomy (NCBI): domain Eukaryota; kingdom Metazoa; phylum Chordata; class Actinopteri; order Anguilliformes; family Muraenidae; genus Gymnothorax; species Gymnothorax javanicus. The sequence goes on along the minus strand of CM056196.1, from coordinate 59,107,835 downwards.
ATCATTGCTACTAAGCAACCAGCTCGACTTAAATTATTATAATTTTTTCTTTCAGAGTGTCAATGTGGTAATGTAGTATCCGCACTGTCTGGGGAAAAAAAAAAAAAAAAAAAAAGGCTTGCAATGTAGGTTACGCTAGCAAAAAAAAAAAAAAATTTGGTTGGGTTGCCTGTAACATTAACTTTCAGCTAGCATGACTCCAAGGTGTTATGTATGGGTATTTTATGTAAAGCACTGTATATCATTTGTAAATGGAGATTTGTTACATGCTGTTTTTGCTGCCTTGCTGGTCAGCCATTTATTTTGTTCTTCAGCACCCTCTGGTGGTGTGTCTGTAGCAAAACATGATCTGATGTAATCTCACTTCTTTGTAATAGACTAGTGCTTTCTAGAAGCTTCTGGCATTTTCCTGCTTGGAGGGGGCGGGATTACCCAGGAATCCTGTAGATCTTTCCAGAATGTTGCTAGTCTATATAAATGCTGTGATTTTGGTCGGTGGGAGAAGAGTTTTTGTTTTGGCGACAGAGTTACATAGTGGCATTAGAGTGTTATTAGAGGATTGAACAGTGGATTATTTGTAGAGGTTTTTTTTAATCAGCGAAAAATAAATTTGTTTAAGTTGTCATTGCTGGTTTTCTTTGTTGTGATTTTCAAGTCATAACAAAGGAGACTTGTTACCGCTATAAAACAACATTCAGAATAAGCAAATGTCGATGACAATACCTTCCGACAAACAAATGATAGCCTATTTCTGTTAATAGCCAACTTCTGTGGCAGTTAACACCAAAAAACTTACCTTAAAACGCGCTTTCAACTTCACTCTGACCTCCGTTAGTTCTTCGTCATTTCAGCAGTTGACTGGTTTCCTTAGAAACCTGCCCCGCGCACTGATATCTGCAAACTGCGCCTACTTTGCCTGGCTGATTGTTCCGCTCAAAAGTAGTTCTATGGTCAAATACACATTTTAGTACACTGCTATGTTCAAGTTGAACAAGCTTCCAACTAAGATTTTTTTCAAGAGCTAATTTACTAGGCTGAGAACATGTAGGTCATTAATAAATTAATGGATGATGATCTGAGAATGGTTTAGGTGTGTATTTGATTACACCATGGCTTATGCATAGACTGCATAATCTATGGCCTACACTGAAACAGTTTGAACATTGTATGCTAGATGTGTTTTAATTTGTAATTTGGGCAGGCCCCGCATTTATTAGCTTAACCGTATTCTGCTTCAAAAGAATGCTGCAGTTGTTGAAGATACTGAGAATGCTTTTGATGATGAATTACACAGGCTATAATATTTTTATGCTCTATGGATTCGTCCCCACGTCCTGTATGTGACAATGAAGGCCACTTGGGAAATGGTTCAACAGGAAGGCCAAAGTTCACAAGGGGGCCTCGGGAACGTACCTGGGGGGCCTTGAGATAATTGTAAATGATTGAAATCTTTACTTAGAGAATGCTTTAATAACAAATTATGAGGTATTAAGTTGCTTAATTATTTAAATAAAACATACAGTATATTTTGTAATATAATGATAGCATTTTTTCCTGGGAGTCAGGATCCCCATGGATCACGAGATCACTTGGGGGTGCAAAAGACCCCCCCCATGACATTGAAAAAAGCACAAATTATGTCAATATTTTAAGATGTTTCTCAGGTTTTTGCTTTTCTTTGACAAGTATTTAATACTTTTAAGCCAGTGACCTCTCTTTTCTAATGAAGCAAATGAAAGACCCCAGATAGGGAAACTTCAGCGGTTGGACTATTCACACCTCCGTATATACAGTCTGCGTCAGAGGGCCACAAGTAGGCATCGCATGCTTTTGAGGGGGGGCAAAAATGTTGAGAACACAGGTTGAGAACATAGACTGTATATAGAGATGTACGACATGACACCGACCCCAAAGTGAACACAAAGCTTCTTGTCCGCCCACCTAGTGGCTGGCTGCAATATAGTCATAAATCCCAGCCCCTCTATGTTAGTGAATGTGACATGAGCCAAATCGAGATACACCTTGAATAACTTCTGTCATTTTATGTAGTTGTTACCATACTAATGTATGCTCAAGTGTTTATTTGTTGGATAGGTTCAGTTTGACCTTGTAATTCGATGCTACAAAATCTGCGTGTGGTGAAAGCTCCCCCGATCACTACTACACAAACTACAACTGAGGTTAAAAGCCCATGATGGCAGTGCCCATTTCCTGGATATTTCATCTTCACTTTTACATAGTCGGAAGAAATGGAGACTCGTCGTCCTTCTTTTAGGCTGCAGTTACACTGCAACTTCCATGCAACTAGTTGCGTGTTGTAAATGAAATTGAATTGGTGAATTCGATAAGCGCCCAAAATCCACACATCTTCACCAAGGAGTTGGACCCTTATTGAATTCACCAATTCAGTTTTCACTGTTGCTATGTCACCGAACCGGTACAGAACATTCCAAATGATGATGAGAACCCAGTTTGTGATTTTTATTGGATGGAACTCGAGAGCAACTGAGTTGTAGGCAATCAAGTTGAAAAAGTTTCATGCGTAACTCCGACCTATACAGTCTAAGGTTGAGGGCCACTGTTTTCATCTATTATACTCAGGAAATAAAAAACTATAGTGAAATACAGTTTATTTATTACCCCACCCGCAAACGAAGTGCGGGAGGGGTAATGTGTTTGTCTCTGTTTATTTATTTATCTGTGTGTGTGTTTGTCTGTGGACAGCCTACAGGCCGTAGTTTTGGTCGGATCGTTTTCATTTTTCACAGAGGAGTTGCTAATGGTCCAAGTGAGAAGTATGAGAAGTGATTAGTTTTTGGTGCAGATCCGGATCAAACTATGGATTCTGGATCACATTGAAACTTTCGTTAACATTGGGAGATAGGGAAAATTCGACATTTTCTTTAATTACTCCATTAAAAAACATCATGAATCACTTGAACATTAACACACTATAGCCATCCAGGGAGGGCAACAACTATGAGTAGTTTGATCCGGATCCGGATCTGAAAGATAAAAAAACCTCTAAAATATCGGCTATATTTGAAGGTCGTGGGCGCGGGCGGGGTATGTGGCCTCAAGGCACACACTCTAGTTCTTTCCTCAAATCGACTGGACTAAGTTAAAAAACCAGTATAGAACCTCTGAAGAACCTTACAGGGGCTTAGCAGGTTCTTTGTACAGCAGGGGTGCTATATGGCACCTCAACTACCACAAGGAACCGCCAAAGAACCGCTGAGGAACCATGCTGGGCTTTAATGGTTCTTTGTACAGAATCGGTGCTACATGGCACCTCAATCGCCCCAAAGAACCACTGAAGAACCATTATTTTTTAGTGTGTAATCCATTTTCGAGATTTCTTACTTGACTTTACAACATGGTTGGCTGGTGATGTGGAGAAAGAAAAGGACAAAAATGAGGTTGGAGAGGAGCAAGAAGAAGCGAGTGCATTATTGGTGGGACCGGAGGATAGTGCATCCCAGACCAAGAAGTCCACAAGCAAGGCTACAAGCAAAGCCGCCAGCTCCTCCTCCTCATCCTCCCATGCCTCTACTGCATGCTTAAAGGCTAAGGCAAAACGAGCTGCTCTAAAGGCAAAAGCTCAAGCCCTGGAAGTGAAATATGCTCTTGACATGGAAGTAGTTCAATTAAAGGCAAGGAGGGAAAAGCACAACGTGGAGGCTGAATTGACTTCAGCAGAAGCCAAATTGAATGTTTTTATGGAGAGTGAATTATCACAGGCTGCACATGCACAACCACCCTCTTCATTAAAGCAACAATTAAAAGTTTCACAACCATCAACATCAAAGCAACCAAAATCAGAAATTGTAACCCCAATGCACCAGTTCGAGGTCACTGGAACATCTACAGAGTACAAAGTTCCAGTAACATCTCAAAAATCCCAAAACCTTCAAAGCTTCCGGCAACCAAATATTTCCCATCAAGCTACACCATGTAAAGCAAAGGCTAAAAGCAAACACATGAGTTATGAGCAAGAGGATAAGGATGGATCCTCAATTTCAAATAAAAATACAATGGATGAAAATTCTCTCACTGAGGTATTAAATAGTACAAAATGAAACAAAATGAAATAACTGGACTGCTTGTAAAACAACAACAAGCAGCTCTTCTCCCCGCCAGAGAGATTCCTACATGTGATGGTGACGCTCTGCAGTGCTGATCATTTATTTAGGCCTCTGAGCAAGGCATAGAACACAAGGTGGATGATGTGCAAGACAAACTGTTCTATTTGGAGCAAACACAAAGGGAGCACCCAACCAACTGGTTCGTAGCTTTCTCCACATGGACCCAGACACAGGGTTCAGAGAAGCAATGGAGCAACTTGAATGGCACTTTGGCAACAAAATGAAGCTGAGGTCAGCACACATGGACAAGGTCCTGCATTGGCCTTCAATAAAAGCAGAGGATGGACCAGCATTGAGGTCTTATGCACTGTATCTGCGAAGCTGCTTCAATATCATGAAAGAGGAGAATTTTATGAAAGAGCTGGAAACACCATCTCACTTGAGGACAATTATATACAAGTTACTTTTTAAGCGCCGAGACAGATGGAGAACAATCAGTTGTGACATTGAAGATAAGAGCAAACGACGAGTAAGGTACAAAGACCAAGTCAAGTTTGTGGAAAGACAGACACAAGTTGTGCTGGATCCCTTTTTTGAGGATATACAAAATGTAACTGATGAAAAAGTGTTGATAAAAACAACAAAAAGGCCAGCACAAAGACCCCCCTCTAAACCAGTCAGTAGGGGGAGCAGTTTTGCTACTGCTGTTGCAACCACGTCAGAGGGAACAGAGCAAGATGAAAGTAAACAAAGCAAGCCCAAATTCAACCAAGGGGATTTAAAACAAGATTCTTCACATCCTCTTGACAAGCCCTGTCTGTACTGCCATAAAGACCACTCCTTGGAGTGTTGTGGTGCCCTAAAACACAAACCTAACAAAGAAAAAGTCGATTTCATGAAAAGTAAAGGTTTATTCTTTGGATGTTTTGGAAAAGGGCACATGAGCAAGTACTGTAAAAACCGAATGACTTGTCAGATTTGCCATCAAAACCACCCAAGCTTACTGCACATTGACAGGAAAGAGAGAGTGGAGCAAAATTGCAGCAAAAAAGAAGCTGGAGAAGCAGCAAAGGTCACATCAAGCCTTGTGTCCCTGGATGCTGGCAGCCATACTGGGGCCGGTAATAGTGAATGCAAGTTGTCTATTGTGCCAGTTCAAGTAAAGCTGTGCAAAGGTACCAAGATTGTGCAGACGTATGCTTTCCTTGACCCAGGAAGCACTGCAACCTTTTGTACAGAGGAGCTAATGACGGAGCTAAACACAAGTGGAAAAAAGGTGAAAGTTCTCCTTAAAACTATGGGGCCGGAGAAGCCTGTGCCCAGTTAGAGGATTTCTGGAATGGAAGTGGCCGCGCTCAAAGGAAGCGCATTCTTGAAGTTACCTAACGTGTTCTCCTACATGTCTATCCCTGTTACAAAAGACAACATCCCTACAGAGGAGGACCTCAGAGAGTGGCCTTGTCTGAAAGAGGTTGAACTGGAACCAATCAACGCAAGCATTGGGCTGCTGATTGGTGCAAACACTCCAAGAGTCTTGGAGCCGTGGAAAGTCATTAACAACGAAGGTAATGGACCGTTTGCTGTAATAACCCTCCTAGGGTGGGTAATTAATGGCCGGCCCACTTGGGCACAGGGAGGACAGTGACATGTGCGATTGTCATCCTGCACGGGTCAACAGGATAGGCATTGCCAATTTGGAAGAGCTCCTATCCCAGCAGTACAACCAAGACTTTGCTGAACAGCATACGAACAAAAAGAAATGTCAGTGGAGGACAAGAAGTTCATGAACATAGTCTCAGACTCAGCAGTGATTAAAGATGGACACTACTACCTCAAGCTGCCTTTTCGTGAGCCAGATGTGACCATGCCCAACAACAGGCATATGGCACTGCAAAGAGCGCAACAGCTGCTGAAAAGGTTCAAACGAGACCAAACATTCCTGGAGGAATACCAAGCATTTCTGCAGGATGTTCTGGCAAAAGGATATGCTGAGTTTGTACCACAAGAGCAGTCGGTAACTGAAAGTGGCAAAGTGCGGTATATACTGCATCATGGGGTCTATCACCCACGCAAAAAGAAATTTCGTGTGGTGTTTGACTGTGGAGCCACATTCCATGGAACTTCTCTGAATGGAGAATTGCTGCAGGGTCCAGACTTAACAAGCTTATTGGTGTAATGCTAAGATTTCGTCTGGGTCCTGTTGCTCTGATGACCGACATTGAAGGCATGTTCCATCAGGTGAGGGTTGCAAGAGAAGACGTATATTTCTTGCACTTTCTCTGGTGACCAGATGGAGACATTACTAAAGAATGTGTGGAGCATAGGATGATAGTTCACATTTTCGGAGCTGTATCCTCACCCAGCTGTGCCACATTCGCCTTGCTGAAGACGGCAGAAGACAATCAGAACGAATACCCAGCTGAAGTTGTGGACGCCATAAGACAAAACTTTTATGTGGACGACTATCTTAAATCAGTGAGTTCTGTGGAGGAAGCAGCGCGGCTGTACAGGAACCTCAAAGGGATGTGCAGCAAAGGAGGGTTCCATCTGAACAAATGGTTAAGTAACCATCGCTTGGTCCTTGCCATAATTCCTGAGGAAGAAAGAGTCAAAGAGGTCAGGACTTTGAGTCTTGACAGGGATAAACTTCCCATGGAAAGGGCCCTCGGAACTCAGTGGGACGTCGAGTGTGACACCTTTGCCTTCAGCACAGTTCTAAAACCTCAACTAACAACAAGACATGGCATTTTGTCAGTTGTAAGTTCAATCTACGACCCCCTAGGGCTCTTAGCACCAGTTGTGTTATTTGCCAAGCAGATCCTGCAGGAGTTGTGCAAGGCCAAGCTGGGGTGGAATGAGAATATTCCGACAGAACATGCAGACAGATGGCAAAGATGGTTAAGTCAACTGGTCCTGTTGGATGGATTCTCTGTGAGCAGATGCATCACACCCTATGGGTTTGGCGAAATTTCATGTGCACAGCTACATCACTTTTGCGATGCTAGTGAGGTTGGCATGGGAACAGTGTCGTATCTCAGACTTGCTAATTGCAGAGATGAAGTGCATGTTGCTTTCATCATGGGCAAAGCAAAGGTAGCATCCCTTAAGCAGACCACCATTCCCAAATTGGAGCTTGCAGCCACAGTCCTGACGGTACGTATGGACCGAATGCTGAAAACAGAGCTGCTGATTCAGTTGGACAAGTCAGCATACTGGACCGATAGCCAACCTGTCTTGAAGTACATCGCAAACACAACAGCAAGGTTTAAAACTTTTGTCGCGAACAGTCTCCATGATACGGACATTGTCTGAAATCGCACGATGGAACTACATCAGCTCAAAGCTCAATCCTGCAGACATAGCATCATGTGGCCAGCAGACAGATGCCTTTCTTCAGTCCAAAACTTGGATCCATTGCCCTGAGTTTCTAAGGAAACCTCAGTCTGAATGGCTAGGACATGATCAGGAGTCTGACATGATCTCTTTGGATGATCCAGAGGTGAGGAATGTGGTCTCAGTCTGTGCTGCAGTGTTACAGCCCAATGAATCTCCCTCTGCTACACTTCTAAGTCACTTCTCCAACTGGATGGACTTAAAGAGAGCAGTCGGATGGATCCTCAAGTATAAAGAGCTGCTTAAGCAACTGCGCCAGGAAAGAGTTAAAGCCAATGCCACTCACCAAGCCTCCAGCCAGCAAAGTGACACAGTGGCAAAGCACGTGCAGCAGTTTAAGGCCAGCCTAATGGTGCAAACGCTCAATACTGAAGACATGGCTAACGCAGAAAAAGCCATCATCTGCTTTTTGCAAAGACAAAGCTTCCAGGAAGAAATGGCTTCGTTGGAAAAAGGCACAGTGAGGAGGACAAGTCCCTTGGTCAAGCTCGACCCAGTGGTAGTGGATGGTGTCTTGAGAGTGGGTGGGAGGCTGAGCAGAGCGGCTCTTCCAGAGGAAGCAAAGCACCCCGCAATATTGCCCAAAGCCAGCCACATCTCACAGCTTATTCTTCGCCATATCCTCAAAAAGATTAGCCACAGCGGGCGAATTCACTTACTTTCCACTCTTCGTCGTAAATATTGGATACTCCATGCCAATGCAGCAGCCAGAGCAGTCATCAGGAAGTGCATGATCTGCAAACTTCGGCGACATAGTGCAGGCGATCTTCCTATTGACCGTGTCTCAGCAGATCTTCCCCCGTTCACACATGTTGGAATGAACTACTTCGGCCCATTGATGTGAAACGGGGTAGGGGTACAGTTAAAAGATATAGAGTCATATTTACTTGTTTGGCATGTCGTGCAGTCCACCTAGAGGTGGCGCACGCTCTCAACGCCGATGCATGTATAAACGCCCTCAGGAGATTCATATACCGAAGAGGGCAAGTAAAGGAAATAAGATCTGATAATGGAACTAACTTTCTGGGTTCAAATCGGGAGTTAAAAGAGGCCCCTCAGGGGCTCAACCAGGACAAGATCCAAAAAGCACTTTTGCAAGAAGGGATAAAGTGGACCTTTAATCCTCCCCATGGAGCGCATCATGGAGAAATATGGGAGCACCTTATACAGCAGGTCAAGAGAACTCTCTGCTCAGTGCTGAAGCAGCAGACTTTGGACAATGAGACCCTGCAAACAGCTATGTGCGATGCAGAGGCTATACTCAACGACCGTCCCATCACCCCATCCAGTGATGACCCCAATGACATCAAAGGGTCAGGGAGTATCTTGCTATGATGCAGGAGTGCCAAAAATGGCACAAGCCCCGCAGAAACTTCACTGTCGGAGACCTTGTACTTGTGGTTGAGGACACCTCCCCAAGAAACTCATGGCTCAAGGGACGAATCATGGAGACAATGACAGACTCCAAAGGACATGTTCGCCGTGTTTGTCTAAGGACTAAGACGTCGGTTTTGGAGCGACCTGTCACCAAACTGTGTCTCTTGTTGGAGGCAGAGTGAGGCTTCCACAGTTCCCTGTTCTGGAGTCTGCCCCGGCTCTACACTTACACTGACATGGCCCACACACACATTGCACACACAAGACATTGCGACACTGCCACGCGGCAGTGTGAAGAACTTGAACATTTTTCACATTTTTTTTTTTACCTTTTTTTGAGATGGACTTTTTATGATAGTAAGCTCTTGGGCTTGCTCGTTTTTGAGCCTTACAGACTTCTGCTATTAAGTCTATACTGGACTAAGAATGTCTAGCCTGGAATCCATACTGATAAAGTGCTGCTCGCTCCCAACGGTCACTGACTTATCGGTCTGGCCTCAGTCGTATAGCCAGCGTTTAGCCCTTACGTCACTAATTAAGTGAATATATGAATATTCATGTTTGCTCTTGGCGAGAACCACCAATCGAATATGAGTTAGCTGGCCAGCAACAGCATTCGTGAATGTTATTTGACATGAGCTTAAAAATTAGATTGTGGCTTGCTTGCGTTTACTCTTGGAGTGATTGTTAGGTTTTGAACAGGATAATGTTTGGCCATATCTGCATTTTGTTTATTTCAGTGGGATTCCCCGGTATAATAAAGGCTAAATTAAATAATACTCAAATTACATAACGTATTTCACTGTAATTGGCATTAGCTACAGCTTGAGGGGCATGATTGCATCAGCTAGATTAAAGTGATACTCCACCCAAAAACTATAATTTGTATATTACTCATCATTAGATGTCTAGAACGGCCGAAGTTGTTTTTCACCTGGCGCAACTTTATGGCCACTGGAGAGTTTTGAAAAATTATCCAAATTCCTTTTTTGCTGGAAGCAAATGGGGTCACGCAGTAACAATGGGAAAACTCCACAAAACGTCCGTTGACAAACTTTCAAACCATCATCCAACGCATCGTCCAGTATAATCCAAGTCAGCTTTGTCCACTCGTATCCTCAGAACTCTAGAAACGCGGTTATTTTTCGCTAAAAATAATAAAATACCACAGTTCTGCTTCAAGTAAGCTCGCGCATTCAACAGAAGTCCCGCCTCCCAGCTTGTTCATTGCCCAGAGACTCTGCTGCCACTCAGATGAATACTCATATAAACACGAGCCGGGAGGCGGGACTTCCGTTGAATGCAGAACTATGGTATTTTTATTTATTTTTAAGTCTGTCTAAAGGGGGGAGGGGGGCACCCTTGCGACTGTGAGCCAATCACAGATCTCGTATGGATTTTGTGTGAATATTTGAAAGTCAAACGCTGGCCTCCCGACTGAGGCCAGACATACAAGCAAGTGACCGTTGGGAGCGACCAAAGCTTGATACGGATGGATTCCAGGCTAAAGAATGTCTATGACATGTTAAAAAAAAAATGTTTTGTTACTGTGTAATAACGCCTTTGGCAATTGTTTGATAATTGAGTATTACAATTAGGGGCAGGTATGTTGCAGCCGTTAAATTGAAGTCTTTACTTTTTGATTTGGTAACTTAGTTTTACAATGGAAATTAATTGTTTACTCTTGTTATGGTTCTGTGTTTTGATGCCATGCTCATGTGTTCATTGCCATGTCTTTTTGTTCTTTTTGCTTATTATACATCCCGGTTTTCTGTTCATACCGTTTCAGTATTCATTGCACTTGTCACCCCTGTCTTGTGATCAGTTTGGTTCAGTCCGTTCTCCCAGTCTGTGTGCTTACATGCTTCAGGTGATTTCAATGGTTTCTGGCGTTTCATATTATTACTTCAATTCTTGTTTACTTCCTTCGCCTTGCTTTCCTTGATTACTAATAATACTAACATTTATATTTTATATCATAGTTTACTAACCTAACTAATCCATGTACATATTACTAACTTACTAACGAGCACTTGGGTTAATTTGTAGAGTTGCACCGCTACTAATTACTACTAATGCAATCTCAGCTCTCGCCCTGTTATAGTCTCCGCCTCTTGCTTTGCTTTCTCTGCCTCTTCCTGTGCTTCCGCGAGATCTCTCACACGTGCTTAATTGCTATCCTGCACTCCTTGTCTGTGCACTTAGATAAACAGCTCCGGTCAAGGAGTTCTGTCATAGGTAGGTTGTCTGCGTGGATCCTGTCCGTGTCTTGGCTTTTGCTAATTGTTGTGGTTAAGGACCTGCCCTTGTGTGCTTCCCTTTGTAATTAGTTCTCATCCAATTCACCTGTTCCCTGCATAGCATGTGACTTCCCTCTTGTCTATTTTAAGTCTTCACTGCAGTTCATTCTCTGTCAGAACGTTGATCAATACTCATTTGTGCAGAGCTCCTCGTATGCCTTTTGTTTATTGCTTCTTCACGACTGTTTTGTCGGACCTTGAGATTGCCTTGCCCTTACCATTCTTATTTTATCTATTTGGATTTTGACCTATTTTTTTTTTACGACCACGATTTCTGTTTTGGATGCCCTGTGTATGGCCTACCCTTCTGGATTCTGACTACGATTTTTGGCTTACTGTTTATGTACCGTTGCACATCTGCCTTACTGGTTCTGACCCCTGCCTGTTATTTCGACTTCGCTTTTTGGATACTGTTTTTGGCTTGGCAATTCCTGTGTCTTCTGGTCCTGACCCATTTTGCAATAAAGGCTTACAATTTTTGGAATTCCTGTTCTCGCGAGTGGTTCCTGAACGCACTGTCACAACTCTGCATATTATGGCCTATAATATTGCTAAGATTGTTTATATTATTGTTTTTTTTTTGTTTTTTCATGTTTCCGCGGGGCGTGTTGTGTGTAACAAGAGGATATATGTGTCAGGTGACTGCGCGGCGGAGCATTGGAAAACGCTAAATGTTTGGTTAAGAGGCGGTGGTTGAAAACAGTTTTTTGACCACGTTATTTAAGTTTTTCGTTGCCATAAGAAACCTTTTCGTTTTCTTGTGGATGTCCTAATAATTTAGCAAACAGTTTAGAATAGATTTAAGGTGAAAAAATAAAAGTTTTGATTTTTTAAAAAACGTGTCGACCAAAAGTTGATTGAACGTGAGTAAAGCGGACCACCCCTTCAACGCCACGGCTTTTAATAAGAAAAGCCGACACAACTGGAGAGGGGAGTATTACCCCCAACTTTGATACAGGCACTGATTACCCTGGTCCTTAAAAAGGGGAAAGACCCTGGGGAATGTCAAAATTATCGTTCAATTTCCTAAATTCAATTAGATGTGAAAATTCTCGCAAAGGTTCTAGCAAACCATTTGAATAAAGTAATAACATCTCTGATTCATCCCGACCAAGTTGGATTTATCAATGGTCGCAGCGCCTCAGATAATATAAGGTGGTTCATCAATGTTATGTGGACAGTGGCTGATGCCCAGTCCCCTTTGGCAGCCATTTCTCTAGATGCGGAAAAGTTACTTTACAATCAGCCAGAAGCTGCAGTAAAAACTAATGGGCTCATAGCAGATTATTTAACACAAGGGAGGGGAACCAGACAAGGCTCACCCTTATCACCCTTGTTATTTTGCTTGGCCTTAGAGCCATTGGCAGCAGCTATAAGGAAGGATTCTGATTTTCCAGGCCTTGTGGCAGGAGGCAATGTACATAAACTTATGCTTTTTGTAGACGATATATTATTATTTGTTTCTGAACCAAGCCGATCAATACCTTCTCTTTCAAGAATAATTAGCTCCTTCTCAAAATTGTCAGGATACAAGGGGAACTGGTCAAAGTCAGAAGCACTCCCCTTAACAGCTAATTGTCCCACCTCAGCCTTTCAACCAGGGTCATTTCAGTGGCCCAAACAAGGTCTAAAATACGTAGGTATTCTCTTCCCACCACAGTTGAAAGATTTGGTTAAAGTTAATTTTGATCCATGACTACATAAAATTGCCTGTGATATCAATAGGTGGGCAACACTGAATTTATCAATGGTTGGAAAGGTTAATGTTGTGAAAATGAACTGTGTCCCCAAACTTAACTACGTAATTCCTTTATACCTCTTGAGGTTCCCATAACATATTTTAGATGGTTTGACAGAATAGTAAAGGCTTTTATTTGGAATGGTAAGAGACCCCGCTTACATCTCAGAAAGCTGCAAAGACCAATGGATAAAGGAGGTTTAGGATTACCCAATATGTTATTTTATTATTATGCTTTTAATTTAAGACATGTAGGCCACTGGTCACTCCCTCCAGAAAGGGCGCCACCCTGGCTCTGTATTGAACAGTCTCTGGCCCCATTGCTGCTACTCCAATATCTATCAACTAATCTCACAAGAGAAGTTAAAATTCATCCAATATTCTCAAACCTGAAAGGGATACGGATCAAAGCTACCAGGCTGTTTAAGTTAGACCCCTTTCTGAATGTGTACTCTAGTATCTGGTTAAATCGAAAATTATGCATTAATAAATCCCTTATATGGTGGAAGGATTGGGTGGAGAGGGGTATTGTTACTTTGGGCGATATGTATTACAACAATACTTTGAAATCCTTTGGCGATTTGGTACATCAATATGGAATCCCCAAGTCACAATTCTATAGATACTTACAAATACATCACATGCTGATGGGGGTTTTTAAACAGAATACTTTAGCTCCTAAGACAGCTGAGTTATTAGATGACATATTGAGGTGCTATAGTCAAGGATTTAAGGCTTCTGTGTATTATTCCATGTTGATTCAGACAACAGGGGAAGAGGCCCTACTAGCACTCAAAAACACCTGGGAGAGGGACCTCAGTCTGACGCTGGAGGAAGGTGAGTGGGTAAAGATTTGTAAAACATAAAAACCTTGTCAAGGGATGCAAGAGTACGTTTAATTCAGTTTAAAATCATACACCGCTTCTATTGAACCCCCTCTAGGCTGTTCAGACTGGGCTTGATTGAAAACTGCTGTCGATGCAAATCTGAAGAGGGCCATCTTTTACATACATTATGGTCCTGTGACAAAGTGCAAGAATTCTGGACATGGATACACAGGCTTCTTAGTGAGATCTCAGAGAGCCCAATAGAGTTCTGCCCCAGATTGTTTGTTTTAGAGGATGATTCAGTTTTAACTGGAGGGAGTAAACACATCAAAAGTTGGATCCAAACTAGTATTATGATAGGCAGGTAGATACTTCTCAGGGAGTGGAAGACTGAGGTTGTACCCTCAATTCAGGAGTGGTCTACAGAACTGGCAAGAGTGGCAGCTTTTGAAAGGATGTCATATAGGACATTTGGTAGATTAGATGTCTTTAATAAAAAATGGTGAAAATACCTATCATCTATGGAAGAAGAAAATATTCAAAAATAATCATTAGAGAGATGCAATTTTTGTACTTTGTTTTGATCCTTTACTGTAAGTTATGTGCATGCGATACGTTTCTTTATACAGATGCATGGACAATATGAGTCGTATTTTTAATAAGTCATTATAATTTGTTGTCTATATTTTCTCTTTTTCTAGTGTTTGATTTTTTAAGCTTATATTTCTTATGCAGAAGGCATGCACAAGACATTTGTCATGAGGACTGCATCTATGTACAGCCAAGGCTAACTAGTTTGTATTGGTGACTCGGGTTTGTGGGGGTTTTTTTTTTTTTTTTGGGGGGGTTATTTTATTTTATTGGTTTCATTCATGTTGTACATGATTTGCTATGTGCTTTATGACAAAATAAAAACTGTTAATCACAAAAAAAAAAGGCAAGGGGAGATAACTCTTTTGGCAAAATCTCACAAATGACACGTACTGTATCGTAAAAACCACTAATGCGACGTGAATCCAATTTTCACCAATGCGTTGCGAAGGCCAAGGCATAAAACTTTTGCTTTATATCATTAATATCAAATTGTTCACAGTTTCCACGGTATCAGAAGTCAAAGTTGACAACGTGGTGATGGCTTACGCCTTTGAGAAACATCTCTGAAACCACTGAAGCAATCTCATTGAAATTTTGCAGACTTTATCCACACAGTAGGTACATTAAGCAACTCTAAAACTGGGTTTCCCCAGTGGCCTACTCTGGCAACCATATTGAATTGAAAATTGCCAATTTTCACAATTTTCCAGTTTAATTGTAAATGGCAATGGCCATAATTGTGCAACTGTCGATGATATAGATGCAATCTATGATGGAAATGAAATTATTATAAAATGTACAATTATTAATTGTTTTGAGAGTTGATTCCATTTATTACATCAAAGGCTTATTACTTTTGGCTATTATTATTCATACTAAACCTGAAATTTGAGTATTCATCACAATGTCCTCCCATTGCAATTTTTGGCATATGGTCTGCTGGGACGCAGTGAAATCTGAAAATGCTTTAAAGTGCATGTAACAAATGTTTCTGTCTTTCAATGACCATAAGACAGATTTAAAAACTATTTGTTGATTACTTTTCAGGGTGCTGTACCACATATCATTGTTATTTACCGGACACTTGTTCACACCTTCTTTACTAATGTTGCGGCACTATAGAAGTTGAAGGCATTACAGTAAATCGCCATCTCATCTTTATTTCACGAGCAAATTTGATTCAGTCTGTGCCATTAGATAGCTAACAAATGTAGGCGATGGCTTTCGATAGCCAGCTTGAAGACTGTCATTGCTGCTTGCAGCTGTATTTATTAGTGTTATTTTTTATATCAAATATGTACGCTTCGTATCATCATAGAACAATCATTGGAATGGAATTTGTCACTGTACATCAACTTTGTGGACTACAAAAAGCCTTTGATAGTGTTGACTGTGAAACACTATGGAAATTACTTTGCTTTAACGGAATTCCAGAGAAATTTGTAGCTTTAATTAAAGCCAGCTACGAAGGAACGTCTTGCCGTGTTGTTCACAAGGGTCAGAACCTTTTGAAGTTTGAACTGGAGTACAACAAGGGTGCTTACTATCACCTCTCCTTTTCCTATTAGCCATTGACTGGATAATGAGACTGTAAAACCTCACAGCAATACCAACGATGGAAATTGCCGAAGGCGAAGGCTCAGCGCGTTCTTCTTAACTGGTGTGACCCAAAAGGAAGCATTGATCAACATCTCTGTTCGTTAGAACAGGGCACAAAAGCACAACGGTTACAATTTAATCTGACTTTACATTATTAATAAAGAATATAAAATTTTGTTATAAATGTGTTGAGTTTAGAATAATACTACCACACTTGGTCTTTTACCAATTTTACCAATTGCACTTCCGTACCCACACAATCGCAAAACCTTAGTTCGGGGAGCCCTGCATTGGTTAGCCAGCAGCCACCGTAATACGCGAGTACCTTTCCCTTGCGACAGTTACGGACCCGAGTCAGCTAGCATGATACTAGCAGTACCTATCGGGCTCCTTAAGGAGAATTTGACAAGAACCGGCGTATTACGCCCATGGGTCCTCTTAAGCCAAACCTCTAGAGCCAATACCCAGCCAATCCCATTAACAGTCGAACGTGGCCCCCGTTCTAACTTACCAGAGCTCCCTAAAAACTTTGTCGGCAACTGGCCTCTAACAGTAGGTCTCAGTCAGCACCCGATTCCCCTAAGTATTTAACCGTAATTTTGGCAAAAGGAACCAAGATGGATTTAAAATCATAAAAACCACACAAATTACAAGAAGACAATTTATTAATACGAAAGGGATTTTATTACACTGGTAGGTAGGTCCACATAGTAAATTTAATTAGTCTGTTACTTAATTTAAAAAAGAATAATTGAATGGTAGAGTCTCTTACCAAACCTGTTTTGGCTACACACGACACAGAGATGCACGTGCGGGAAGTCGTCTGCGATCTTCCATAACTTTAGGCTACACACGCACTGACGTACACGGGGAGAGATTGGATACGATCTTCCAAAAGAAAAGAGGCTACACACAGCATACAGATGCATGTGTGGGAAGTTGGCTGCGATCTTCCATAACTATAGGCTACACATGCACTGATGTGTGCGGGGAGAGATCGGATATGATCTTCCCTGACTAAATGGTATGGGCTACACACGACATAGAGATGCACGTGTGCGAAGTCGTCTGCGATCTTCCCAGAATGGATTGTTTCTCTCTCCTTTAACCTTACTCCATCCTTTGATGAAGGCGCATGGCCATAAATTGCCTGGAAGGGGGGTCGAAACCAAAACTTGGGCTTTCCCCATCTGGAGGCCGTAAAGTAATTTAGCAAATAGCTAGTACTATTACCCGAGTGGAGATTCTACCAATTTTAGGGAGTTTCTGAGAGTGAATGCATTATAATCTCATTTGATATGAAATATTTTGCATTCAACTCCTCGAATTATAAGAAAAACATACATACCAAACAAGCCAGGAAAATGTATTAATATGATGCAGTTGTCATAAAAAGACTGAAGATTAATTATTATACAGGTAAATTGGGTAATAAGTACAGAAGTGATTTCATAGCAGTATATTGAATATATGAGCATACTGTGAAGTTCCCAGAGGTTTAGATTATTTTAAACAGATAAGTTAAGGTGCAGTTATATTAAAGACTGAGGACAATAATATGACTTCCACAGGGGGCATTGTGTCAGCCAGAGCCTTGCAACAACTGCCCATACAGAGTAACACCAAGGACACAGAAAGACCATTAACACCTTCCACTTGCAGGCTGAGCGAACATCCTGGGCCCACTCATAACGGAGGAAGTCCAAACAGTTTTATTGTTATCATGCATGGCTCCGGAGTTCTTTGAGGCCCAGTTCCCGAGCTATCAGCCAATTGCCGCTTCCAGCCTTTGGGCTTCCCCACTCATCAGCGTTTGCAGATCTCTTGTAAGACCTTTCCAGATCTTACAAGATCTGTAATCAAGGACCATAACAACGGGATCCAATGGATGCCGTGGGGAACTAGATGACCTTGATTATGCAGAAGATTTAGCCCTGTTTTCACATAACCATCGCCAGATGCAGGAGAAAACAACTAAGATGGCAGAAACATCAGCCAAGGTCCTACTGAAGATCAGTAAGTCAAAGACGAAGGTGCTTAGGATAAACACCCCAAATAAGGTACCTGTCATAGTAGAAGGACAGCACCTGTAGGATGTCGATGATTTTACTGATCTTGGGAGTATCGTGAACTGTCTTGGAGGTACCAACAAGGATGTCCTAACAGGAACAAGGATGTCCTAACAGGGATAGGGAAGGCCAGAGCAGAGTACCTTTTTTTTAAGATTATTTTTTGGGAATTTTTCCTTTATTTGATAGTTATACAGTGTAGAGAGACAGGAGGGTTGGGGAGAAGAATGGGGGAAGACATGCAGCAAATGACCTAAGCTGGAATCGAACCCAGGTCGCTGCGGGAAAGACACAGCCTTTATGGTATGCGCTTAGACCGAAGAGCCACCGGGGCGCCCCGGAGCACAGTATCTTATGTTGAAGAACATCTGGGTGTCAAAAGAGCTCCCAATAAGAATAAGTGTGGCAGGCCGAAGGAGGGCCCGGGTGGGGAATTGAACCCCAGACTCCCAGGTAAAGTCATACTTGCTGACACCACATCGCCAAAGAGCCAGGCTCATTGGCAAGGTAGCCAGGATGCGTACTTATTAGGAGACCTTTCTAGTGATAGGACCCTTCAACTGTCACATCTCTCCCCCTCTTTCGGGAGCATGTCCTCACGCTCCATGCTTTATGCATGCTGCCATCCATTAGGATCCCCCAAATCCTGCCGATTATGCCAGAATGTGGTAGAGTGATAAATTAGGACGATTACGCCATCCAGGGGATTGCGCCCCAGGAAGTTTAGTTAAAAGTTTAGACCAATCACAATCAAGGACACAGGTTCTCATACACTAAGATAACCAGAGACGAGATTTCCAAAAATATAAATATAAATATAAAAATATAAATATATTCCTCTTCAAATCAAGGTCATGAGCCCTTATTAAAACATTTCATCAGTATAATTCAATATCAACAGCAAGATCATAGCTACCGTATTACGTATGTCAACTCCACCTGGACCATGGAGGCAACAAGTCCACTCAGACTAGCCTAACCAATGGAGTATGGAACAGGGCTGGACTTACCACGGCAAAGGGGAGGGGATGGGGGGATTTGTAGCCACACCACATGTGAGCACAGCAATCCAAAACACAGCAAACTAAGAAAAATAAAAATAAAAAAACACCAACGCACCCAAAGTGAAAAACCAGTGAGGGAAGGGGCTCCACCACCAACCCGCTGCCGTGGATGCAACAGCTCTGACCTCATCAAAAAGGGAAGAAAAGGAGAGGGGCAATGAGCAGAATCCGTTCAAGTCACAATGTATAGCTTAGCCGATCATAGTATTCAATGAGACTCAGAACACTTATCTGATTAGGAAAGAGTCCTGTTGCTTCCTAGGCCACGCCAGGCCCACAACTGTAGTGGTCTGCCTAAATGGCCCACCGTAGGGGTTACACACATGCTCTCACACGCAGGCTTGCCAACACACCTGCAAGCACCCACTCACGCCCATGCAAACACCCTCGCATGCACACACCCACACTCACCAATGCACAATGGAATACAAATTCTCCTGATAAGGAGGTGAGAACAAAAGAATAAGTAAACCATGGACGCTCTGCACAGGGCCGAGGCACAGGAGTAGCCCACTCTCATACACCAGCACATATTAACAGCTAGGCTACATACACAAACACATATTACAGCTAGGCTACGGGATGCAGTTTGAATAAATACACCGAAATAAACCGGTAAATAAAACAAAGCCGTTGTGAAGCCACGGTGAAGATACAGTCATTAAGCGCTTCTTCACTAGCACGAACAAGGGAAGGCCGCCATGAAGAGCCGAACACTTATACAATAAAGTTGAAATAGAAACAAAGCACCAGCAGTGTGGCGTGGAGGCAGCCAGGTTCTGTGGGCCCGCACCAAATTTAATTGCACTGGTAACTCTAAAAAATTAACAATTAGAATTAGTACATCATCAGTATTCCATAAATAAAAGACTAGCGTTTCAAATCACTTACCCGGAAGCACAGCTGATCCGACACTGAGGGAAAGTGCTACCGCACCCACAGCGCTATACCACAGACACAGGCAGACAGATTGGATTCTTCCCACATGCTTACTAGATGGAAAAGTAACACATAGCCTAACAAAATACCTTGGTGCTCCTGCGATAGCAATCTCGTGCTCAATGAACAGCAACCGGACGGTACACAATCCGCAATCAAGCGACTGCGCGTTCTAGAATGAGGAAGCATAACTAATGCCACTATCACACAAAACAATATATTTACTAATGTGAAACAAAGCCAACATGCTTACCTCAGACGAAAGTCACAGATCACAGTAACTACCCGACCAAACCGAGCTGCCTGCAAGCCACCCACACGCGGAACTTAGCTCTTCCAACAAAGTACGAAATACGAAAGCCGTGCAGTCAGGTAACGTTTGACTACCTAAATGCGTATGAGTCTGGGCCCGCCCCACAATTAATGCCCGTCATTCAACGCAGACCACTCACTTAGAGGGAGGGGAGAGAGTAGCATTCACCACACTACTACATAAGTTTTGCATATTTAAATCTAAAGTGAAGTCGGTCCTGCTCTATGGTACAGAAACGTGAAGAAGGACCAAGAAGACCCGGAACACACTGCAAAAAGTAAAAGATAAAAATACTAGTTGAGATGAATTTACTTATTTTAAGACTTTAAACACTTATTTCTATCACAATTTCTCTTAGTAAGACAAAAAAATTTGTCTTGATTTGAGGTAATTTTGACTAGCTTGCCAATGGAATAAGAAATTTTCACTTGTCAAGCAAATAGTAACTTAAAACTACAATATTGCAATTTCGGAAGAAATTGCGTGGGTGTGAATGCTGTGCTGTTTACTCGCTGGCCTGTGATCGTGCTGCACGTTTTGATACCTTTTCAAAATACGCAAGAAAATGGCGGAGGTGAATATTATAACTAGAAAATTTCACACAAGAAATTTTGAATGTGCCTGTCACTTGCCCCCAAAATTCACCATAAATGCATAACTCTCATCCATGTTTACCAACTGACCTTTCCAGCTGACCCTCTGCACAAACACACAAGCATATACAAGTGACAAAAGTTGAGTGTTAGAGAGAGGCAGAAATCCATGTAAGACCACATACCTGGGCGAGAAATTAAATTTTCTTTTCAGTTGTCAGCCGGGCAACCTAGAGAGCTTTTTAGGCTGCCAAAAAACATTTTGGGTAGTCAAGACATATACTGTATTAAAAAAAAAAAAAAAAACTTTTCTGATCACAATCACAATGTCTTTCAGTTACTGTGGAAAGTTTATACTTCCTGGAATTGGATAAGAAACATGTCAATCAATACATCTTTCCCGGGGAGGTTTCATGAGGGCGTGAACTATAAGTGTGCGTGAAGCCGATGAGCCTAAGTGAATAACTGAGTGATTGGCTGATAACATGAATACTTAGGTTGACTCTGTTCAATCTCAGCTTGCTGGTGAACATTCAATAAGTGATCCGGGTGTGCTATCTTGTGAGAGAATAGTGTAACTGCGTGCATAAATACAGCAGCTCCATATCCGCTGGCATCAACATCTGCACAGACAGGTTATGGATCGGACAGGAACGTATGTAAGAAAAATAAAATAAAAAAAGCCCACTCGCACATACGAACTCAAGCCATAAAAACCATAGTTGAAACCAGTGACCACAGAAATTGCGAAACAGTACAAATTTTATTTCAACTTTGATTCCACATTAGTTCTTTCTAAGTTTTCTTGACGGAAATAAAATGACTTCTGTTCATTTATTCATTCACTCATTATTCCTCGTAAATTATCTACAGTGCGATGAGCTATTTGCTTTGTTTACATGATTTTTTTTTCTTTTTTACAAGAAAAAAACAGTTTAAAAAAAGTATGAGACAAAGTTTTGAAGGATTGAGAATATTTTAAATTTTCATTTGACTAAATCAACAGACTAGAAGGGACCACTGGCAGCCTACATCTAACTCCTAGTTATTGAGCTGTCAGCACTTTGTTTTCGGCAAGCTGCGTTTGTTTTCAACTTAGCTCTTTTTTTTTTTTTATCCCTCAGCAGCCTTTGTCAAGAAAACTGCGGGGAAACACTTCAAATGCTAGTCGCGCTATTAATTGTTTGGTTTTTGAAACTAGTTCTTGATATTTTAGGAGACTAAGCAGTAATTAACATTGTTCACTTGCTAGCCAGGTAGAGTAACCTTACAGAACTTGTATGGGTTAGCTACAAACGGGAACTTAGGCATGCTTACCTGCGAGATATAATCGCATGGATTTGTTCCTGTGATAGCTCTTATGTTATCTGCGCGAATATTCCTCGAAGGTTTCACTTGGCAAACAGATGCTGTCGACTGAGCGAGCCTGTGTTGTTATGAGTGAAGACGTAACTTTTGGTAATAAACGTTGCGTTTGACCAACACTAGTTTTGCAAAACAGTAATTCCATTTAAGGTAGACTGCAAACAGTGGTATATCGCATTCATTAACATATGTTTCTATCTTTGACGTTGCATTTCTAGTGAACGTTTCTTTCCGTTTGATTTTTTAACAGAGGGCTGTGCCAGGACTGGTCTCCTAGCAACAGCAAGACAAGCAGATAACCGCCACACACATACAGCCGCTGTGTCACTCAGTCAAAGAAATCCTTGTTAGCGTACACCTCAAACTCCTGCTTCTCACGCAAAAAAACGTTCACGCTGTCACCAATATAACCGCATCATTCAAGGCAGGAGACTTTGCTGAGTGTGTGGATGTCTTTTTTATTTCTCTGAGTGATATAATGTTGGATTTATAGGGATCTAAAAACTGTGTCCATTTGCCGTTCTCCCAAAATTTTTGCGTGAATTTTGAATGGAAAAGATAGAAAAATTCGACGTGCATCCTGTCGCTTGGGGGCGCCTAGAGTCTCAACCCTTTGTCTGTTTTCTTGACATTTTTCAGGCCTGCACAGATTGTCCTACGTTTTGATGTAGAATTTGTGTGTGTACGTTGGAGATTGTGGCTGGGGGAGCGATTTAAAATTTTTTTTCCAAGTTTTTTTTCCACTCTAAATCCTAGAACATTCCGCCCATTGATGCGAACATTCCACCCATTGATTTCTATGGGGAAAATTTGTCGGGAAAATTCGAATATTGCAGAAATGATTTCAGTTACAGATTTCAAAAGTCATTGCATAAATGTCCAGATCGAGCCGCACGTTTTGATATCTTTCGTGTGCGGCCCGAACCGTAGGGCCGCATTAATTTTCTTAAACCGCGGTGGAATACTAATAATAAGGAGAAGAAAAGTAAGAAAAATAAAAATTAAGAAAATGGCGGAGATGAATATTATAGTATATAAGTTATGGGGGTATTGACCATAAAAAAATGGAATCCCATTTAAGAAGAAGAGTCTGGATTGACTCAAATTTTATAAATTGATACACAGCATCAGATTAATGAGTTTAAGTTTCAGTCATATGCTGTTTATGATATGGTTCAGGGAAATAGTTTTTTGCATGATGTGTAATTGCTGTATTGCAATATAATGGTAGAGAAAACAGATTATCATCGATATGATTAACTCTTTTGCTTTACCAAGTGCTGTGCAGGGCACTGCCTGCCAGTCTAAACCAGCCCCATAAAAATGAAAAATTTTTCTGTCACAAGACTGCTAAATTTTAGTGAAGTGTTGTAAATGGATTTAAAGACTAATTTGTTTCATTTTATCCATTTCCTCTGGATTATAGTGTTACACAGGTTGCTTGAATATACAGCATTACACCTTCAACATAAACCAACGATGAACTATGCTTCAAAGAGTCTCTGCCCGCTGGGGCCTTAAATTAATCACTACAATTAACAGCAGCCTAATTAGTCTAGACCCGTGGTATAGCGGTCAAGTTGACTGTGATACATGCTGAATGGATGTTTTTTATCTTTTTTTTTTTTTGGCCCCAGCAGGAAAACAATATGTCAGCTGTCTATGCTGAGCTTGGGGTAATGCCTTTCATGTTGTCCGCATGTATTTATGGTTTCAAAAAGCATGTGTAGACTTACTTGTAGTTACCAACATCATTCCTCTTTCCATTTAGCCAGGCGCTATTTCAAGAATTTACCCTGTTGGCTAAATAACTGCTTACTTTTTTGGATTTTGGAATTTGTTGCAGTTATCCAGCTAACTCTAGCTAGTAATCTTGTTTCATTATACAAGATCCTGGTCTGGTTTTGCAGTGTAGCAATGCTGGCATGTCCTCATATATTATTAGTCACTCTGACATCCAACTAATGACGGCAGTGCAAAGCTGTTTGATTCTCTACCATTTACTAATGTGCAGGTATTATGTAGGACACAGTGGCTCTTCAGTTTATTCCTGGGGGACCCCGGAACATAATGACATTACTGACATTTAACAGATGCTCGCATCCTGAGTGCTGAACAACAAAACATGAAGTCAAAAAAAAGTGCTGGAAACCCTACAGAGAAGCAACAACTGAAGTGTAAGAGGTGGCTACAAAGACAGAACTTGTGTGCTGTAGTTCATCTGTAGCACAAACTGAATCAGTAAAACAACCTGAGCAGATAGTGTACTCAGGTTTTGTACAAAATAGTAAAGCTACAACTTAATTACTTAATAGCACCGTTGGTGGTATAGTCTGCAGAGGTGTGCCATCAGACTATGCTTAATGGAGATCAAAGTCTCTGGCGTTCTGGCTTCTTTGCAAAGATCCCTTCACTGCATGTGAGTCTGATCACACAGCTGCCATTTTGAATTTAAGCCAAGTCTGACCACTTTGTGGCTTGGTATGCTAGCACCAATGTTTCTGATTTGATATAAGCCATAATAGACAGGCAGAGGAAGGTTAGGGAGAAGGAAGGTGATGTGGGAGTGTCTGGGGAGGCTGTAGATCTGAAAAATGCAGCATTCTGGATCAGCTGCAGGATACTAATGTTCAACACCAGAAGTCAAGCTAAGAGAGAGTACCAGTAGTCTAGGTGGGACAGGGCTAGCACTTGAATCAGATGCTCGGTTAAGTGTTTGTTTGTTTGTTTGTTTATTAAGATCCCCATTAGCTTTTGCATAGCAGCAGCTATTCTTCCTGGGGTCTTACAATTTCAGTTGTGAAAATAATATACATATATACACAATATACAACATAACACAAAACAATACATACAATTCACAGAACACCAATAAAATGACTCAGCAAATTTGCGTCACAATATCCCATACAATAACAAAAACATACCACAGTGCATACACCTCAATTAGTATGTAACACTATTTTCCTCGCACTCTCACTTATATGAGCATGCATATGTATGATCTTGCATACTTGTATACGGTTTCTCAAAAAAATACAACAAAAACAGCAAAAATATAAAATACAACTCCAATACTGAATCCACCATAATAGCTGATTTAATTACATAATCCCCATCATTAGGAATACTAGATTTTCCTTATCTTTATATTATGTTGACAAGACATATACCCATTAATTTTTCAAAAATTTTGTAAATTGTTCATATATTACCATCTCAAGAGATACTAATTGTTAAAGTTCCTCTTTAAATAATCTTTAAGCTTTATTTTAAAACTAAGCATATTTTTCTGTTGTGTTATATAATTTGGGAGTGAATTCTATTCTTTCATTCCTCTATACATTACTGCACGTTGAAATGAGGTCGTAGATTTTGGCAAGCTGAAACAGTGGTGACAAGTGATGGATTCTCCGGATATTATACAAGACAAATCTGAAAGCTCAGCTCATCACTGTAGTGTTTTCAGAGAGGGACAGTCTTATCTATCTCCAGTGCGAGGTTACTTGCACTCCGTTATGATGACACTGAGAAATGGAGTACAGAGATTGTGAAGTCTGGGATGAGACTCAATGGAGTCCCAGGATAAAGTTGAGACGTAAGGGTTCCAGACAAATCTTGTCACGTGACATATTGAGCCATCTTGTTTCCATTGCTTTATCGGGTGTTGCTTCAAACTGAATGAGTTCATTTGTGAATGAGTTTATAACTTTGAATATTCGTATTCAAAATAAGTTAATAGGACGAGTTGCTGCGTCTATGGGCGCAGAAATAGATCAGAGAAAAGTCACAAAATATGCCAGTTCCCTGGTGATCCAGATGGAACAGAATTATGGGCTATTAAATGCTATTGTGAAGGATAGAAACCAACCTACAGCGCCCTCCATAATTATTGGCACCCCTGGTTAAGATGTGTTCTTTTGCTTCTAATAAATTCAGTTTTTTCTAAATAATATAGGACCACAATGAAAAAAATAGGAAAATCCAACCTTTAATTCAAGTGCATTTATTCAGAGGGAAAAAAATCCCACATTAAGAAATAATTCTTTTACATCAAATCATGTGTGCCACAATTATTAGCACCCCTGATGTTAATACTTTGTACAACCCCCTTTTGCCAACAAAACAGCACCTAATCTTCTCCTATAATGTTTCACAAGATGGGAGAATACAGAAAAAGGGATCTTCGGCCATTCCTCTTTGCACAATCTCTCTAAATCATCCAGCGACCTGGGTCCTCTCCTCTGCACTCTCCTCTTCAGCTCACTCCACAGGTTTTCAATGGGGTTGAGGTCTGGGGACTGAGATGGCCATGGGAGGATCTTGATTCTGTGTCTGGTGAACCATTTCTGTGTAGATTTGGCCACATGTTTAGGGTCATTATCTTGCTGAAAGACCCAGTGACGACCCATCTTCAGCTTTCGGGCAGAGGCCACAAGATTTTGATTTAAAATGTCCTGGTATTTCAAAGCGTTCATGATGCCATGCACCCTAACAAGGTTCCCAGGGCCTCTGGAAGAGAAACAGGCCCACAGCATCACCGATCCTCCCCCATACTTAACAGTGGACATGAGGTGCTTTTCTGCATACTCATCTTTTGTGTTCCGCCAGACCCACTTAGAGTGTTTGTTGCCAAAAAGCTCTATCTTGGTCTCATCTGACCAAAGCACACGGTCCCAGTTGAAGTCCCAGTACCGCTTAGCGAACTCCAGACGCGTTTGCTTTATGATTGTGAGTGAGAAAAGGTTTTTTCCGTGCATGCCTCCCAAACAGCTTGTTGGCATGTAGATAGCGCCTGATGGTTGTTTTGGAGACTTTGTGACCCCAAGATGCTACTATTTGTTGCAATTCTTTAACAGTGAGCTTTGGATAACTTTTTATTTCTCTTACCATCCTCCTCACTGTGCGTGGTGGCAAAATAACCTTGCGTCCTCGTCCAGGCTTGTTTACCACTGTTCCAGTTGTTTTAAACTTCTTAATGATTCCTCTGACAGTAGAAATGGGCAGGTGCAGGCGAGTGGCTATTTTCTTGTAGCCATTGCCTGACTTGTGAAGGTCAACACACATCTGCCTTACTTGAATGGTGTGTTTCTTTGTCTTTCCCATGTTGAAGAGTGGATAAGAGAAATGGCCTCTGTGTCACGTCATATTTATACCCCAGGGAAACAGGAAGTGATGAATTACTAATTAAATGTTCCTAGATACTTTGTAAACTACTGTAGAAATGACAGAAATACTTCAATTACATTTATTTCCTAGGAATTGTTAGGGGTGCCAATAATTGTGGAACAGGTGATTTTATGAAAAATAATTATTTCTTAGTCAGGGATTTTTTTTTCCCCTTAAAATTCACTTGAGTTGAAGGTTACATTTTTCTACAATTTTCAGCGTGAGAGTATGCTTCTGCAATAAAAATTGAATTTATTTTAAGGCTTTTAACACATCTTAACCAGGGGTGCCAATAATTATGGAGGGCGCTGTATGTTTCTTTGGAAGGTAAGTCCCTCCTCTCGTCATTAATTTTGTAAGATGTTGCTAGCTCCCCAATATTGGCTATATCAGAAAGATGTTATGATATGTCCCAATAAGAGAAAATCACAAAGTGCACTTGACCATCCATCAAACTGTCACTACAACTCAGTGACAGCCCATTGACAGCGACTCACGTACAGTGAAAACTAGTGGTCAGGCAATTTATCAGAAGCTGGAGCGCTCGCTCGGATTGCAATGATTGTCGAGCGTTCGAGCTGGAATTCTGACTCCCAATCCTTGCCTTGGGGAAACCCTGCCAAGATCAGATAAACATCAGTGTTGGACAGATATTGCCAGTTTTACTCAAAACATGAGGACTTAAAACTGACTAGTGATTCCTAGATGTGGTACAAATAAAATTCTTGCCTCATATCATGCGATTTTGTTCTTCTTTTGTCCTGTGTGATAATGTCTTTTGGCAAGTACCAAGTCACAAGGCCCAAGGTTATTGCTGTTCTTCTATTTGTCTCACATGCGTTATGACAACTTCCAGTTAGAAAGCTGTGCATCTTGGTCTTGCTTTGAGTGACAACAAAAAGGCAATTAGCAAGGTCTGCCAAATACAGTAGAGTACAGGTATTGGGTATGTAGCAGTTCCATTCATAATTCAGTCCTCACGTGTCGTCACAATGTCGTGGAAAGATCCACCTGGAGGGCAAAAAAGAGATGACGCTTCCCCTCTTTCATTTTTACCATATTGTTTTGCCAAAATCTTGGTATGTAGTTGTTCAATTGGATGCAGTGATGGACGATGAGGTAACCTTTGAGTTTTTACAGAATCCTGTGCAAGAAAGAAAATCCAGAGAGGAGGCTATTGTTGATTTGTTGCTAATGTTACTAGCTACCATAAAATGGCTGGTAACCCTAATTGACAAACACAATCAATGTTTGGTTACTAGCGAAATAGCACTCATCTTGACTTTAGCAAAGAAGTTTTTTTTATTCTTCACCTCCAAAGTGAATGTATTATTGACCCATCTAGATTGAAAATACTAATAACTATGTGTGCTTTTGTATGCATTCATCCTGGCAGCAGTGAAAGGGGAAGGATTCTTCATAGATATTCAGCAATTGGGAAACTTTAGGGACGTTGCTAACTATTTTTAATGACTAAAATAGACTGCGGCGGGTGCTATACATGGATTGTAGTTTGTTAAAATATTGTTCTTATTTTGAGAGGTGATCTAAATATCTGTGGGTTGAAACAAATGAAAAATTGACAGGCTTAAATGGCAGCTCTATGGAATGTCTAGTATTGATTGCTGTAATAAAACTGTGCCCTCCAGGGGTACGCAGCAGTCATGTGACAGAAAACTATGAAGTATAATGCACAAAAAAAGCACACTTATTTTCCCTTGAATTCTTTGCTTCTGCTAGCTTATGCTGCCCCTACAAATTTCATCCTCAGTGACACCTGTAGACATATGTTCACAGGGGATCATATCCTTAAATATGCTTGAGTGACTCCAATACTTTATTAACAAAACGTATCCTCATAATGTGGGTGGACTTACTGTATGTCAGAATGACATCCTGGTTTGTTATGGGGCTGTAAAAGGTCACATACTGTATAAGTCTGCAAAATAAGGTAAGATTTACAATATCAGAAAAATATATTGTTCCGAGAAAGGTCAGCGAGTGAGTGAAAGATAGCATAATATGCAGCATTTAAATCCATCACAGAAAATGGTTGAGAATTGCAACGCAATCATTCAAGATGAAATTAATATATTGGGTACCTTAATCATTCCCTACGGAATACTTTTATTTAAAATTGTCGCGTTTGTACGGAATACTTTTCCCGAAAATTACACAATATAAAGTATTGAAGTTCAGGTGGCCCAACACCATGATCGTCAACTGATTTCGTGTTTTCATCGGACTGCGAATGGTCATCCACGCTGCTGGCACCGGCTTACCGCAGGGAATGGTAGAATTCGCCGCGCCGTTGGCAGCATTGCTAAGAGGTTGCAGCAGTGGGAAAACAGCCTGTCAGTGCTCAGACCATACGCCGTGCTCTGCACCAAGTCGGTCTGTATGGCCGTCAGCCCAGACGGAAGCCTCTTCTGAAGCTAGCCCACAAGAAAGCCCGAAAACAGTTTGCTGAAGACAACCAGTCCAAGAATATGAACCACTGGACCATATGAACCATGTTCTGTGGTCTGACGAGACCAAGATAAACTTGTTCGGCTCAGATGGTGTCCAGCATGTGTGGTGGCGCCCTGGTGAGGAGTACCAAGACAAGGGTGTACTGCCTGCAGTGAAACATGGTGGTGACAGCATCATGGTCTGGGGCTGGATGAGTGCTTCTGGTCCTGGGGAGCTGCGCTTCATTAATGGAATAATGGATTCCAACATGTACTGTGACATTCTGAAGCAGAAAATGATGCCCTTCTTTCAGAAACTGGGCCACATGGCAGTTTTCCAACATGATAACAACCTCCAAGATGACAACTGCCTTCCTGAAGAGGCTGAAAGTGAAAGTAATGGCGTGGCCAAGTATGTCTCCAGACCTGAATCCCATTGAGCACCCCTTGGGCTTCCGCAAGAGGAAGGTGAAGGAGTAGCAGGTGTCCAACATTCACCAGCTCCGTGATGTTGTCATGGAGGAGTGGAGGAGGATCCCAGCAACAACCTGTGCAGCTCTCGTGAATTCCATGCCTAGGAGAATCAAGGCGGTACTGGACAACAATGGTGGACACACTAAATATTGACACTATGGCCACAATTTGGCATGTTGACGGAGAGGTGTATTCACTTTTGTTGCCACCCATTTTGGAAATAGTGACTGTTTGTTCAGTTATTTGGGCAGTGCAGTAAATGTACACTGCTACACATATTGTACAATGCTTACTCTAGAATATATTCAGGTTTCATTTCTGTAAATTTGCCCCTTGAAAAGATATAATAAATTAATTGTCGAAGTGTGAGGGGTGTACTCATTTTTGTGAGATACTGTAAGTCATTGAAATTTCATTGTAAAGGTGTGGTAATAGGTACAGATAATATTAGCTAGCTGACTAGCTAACGTTAGCTGTTTTCCTCTTCAGTCACATAGTACTAGCCCCCAGAACCCACTAATCAGGAAAAAATTGGAACATAAACCAAAAATGTTTGTTTGTACACCAGAGGGTATATATAAATAAAAAAAAGCTGAGGCATATGAAAAATTGGGAACATGGCTTTTAAGGGCCGTCATCAATAAGACCGTATTGGCATTCTTGAAAATCCTTTTTTTACTGATTTTCTCATAATGATGAGCAATAGATCTTTTGCAGCCAATTTTATAACAATAAACTCATTTCTGGTATTACTTTTTGTAGCAGAGAACTCTTTCACATTGAATTCTAATATGGTATTTGGATTTTATGCACACTAGTCAACAGTTTCATCAATCAATTTTATTGGGACTTATGTAACCAACTGTAACCAACTTTTCTGAACATAAACTCTGAACTTCAGCTAACTTCAGCATTTTTTTATTAACCAGGTATGCACCCTGCTTCAACGGTTTGTGCTCTTTCAGTATTCTCCTGATTTAACTTGCTGCTTACAAAGCACTTAGCGTTTAGTTTCGTTAAATCACTTCTAGAATTAATTTCTTCCTATCAAGTAGCAGGTATTTTTTTTACAGTATCTATGCAGTGCAGTGTGCTTCTTTCTTCTTTGGAACAACAGACTGGCGAGCTGGAAAACGCAGTCCAAAGTTCTTTCCTGCAGAAGAAGAGTGCAAGGAAGTCTGCCAGAGGGCCCACCCTCAGTTATAAATGAAGGATGCAGCAGCATCCATGGGGCCAGCCAGCCTGCTGCAACTAATACTGTCCAGGGGGAGATGCGGAGGTATGAGCATATGTGGTACTCAAAGTAGCCTACAGTTGTCATGATATCAATTTGTATTAACTTTGATACGATAATAGTAAAAATCAAGCAATATCAATACCTGTTTCATTACCATAAAATAACCAAAGATAACCTGCCAAATACCCCAAACTTGTAATCTTATATTAGATTGTCAGTTACACAGGTTCAGGGCAGTAACGGCACGTTTTGTTATTTGTGCATTTCTCCTCAGATCAGCTCTATAAAAATTTGAAAGTATAAAAATAGAAGAGTGATATAAAGATAAGAGAATTGATGAATAATTACATTAAAATTAGCCCACAACTACAGAAGAAATCTAAATTTTACTAAAAACTATACACTCTTTTTGACTTTACAGATTCACTCTGTTCAACATATTTACTCTTTCCTGAGAATTTTGCACATCTTTTATTGCACATGAGATTCCAGATTTTTTGGGATGTGTGGGATTTAGTATTTAATATAGTTATTTTTGGTTTTCAAACTGCACATTAGAAAGGCTCCCTGCACACATAAGAAAGTTTGACAGACTATTTTTAATAAAGAATAGTAAATGAATATGAAATTCCTGGAAATTTTCTTCCTAATCATCATTAACAATCCAGATAGAGTGCATGCTGTGATTCTGCTCTCTGTCTGAATTTTCTTACTTTTTATGAAGAATATTTGATGGGAATCTGTTGTTATGCACTGGTGTGAAGCTCACAGTTACAGTCTACAGGTTGGGACTTGTTGTAATCAGATTTCACTGAACCACTGTATGCCACCAATCAAGCGTGCTCTATAGACTTAATCTGCTGCTTTCTTTCTCTCTGTCTCTCTTTCTCATTCACCGCAGCTTTGAGTTGGAAATATGTGTCTATATCTGTTTCTTTCTTTCATAACTTTGGTATTTTTGGTATTATCAAACATAATAATTATGGATATTGTACCATAATTCATACTTCATACTACCATACCCCCCACACACACACACACACACACATTTTTTGTCCTTTTTCAAGGTCTTTTCCAGCTATGTTCAGTGGTGGCCGGTCACGACTCAAAAGAAAAGCAGAACCTGCGAGACCAACATTATTGAGGAACTTCCTCAAACTGCAGTTCTGTCTGCTGCCTCAACACACAGAAAGGACTCCAAAAGATGAGAACGTTCTCGGATCAAGCGGATCATTCAGAGGTACACCATTTTATTTATATGGATGGGTTTTTTCTTGTTGAATCCAGAATTACTTCTGAGTCAGTTCTTATTGAGTAGCATTTTATTTTTGTGGGACTTCATAATAAAGAGTGTAATCAGCTTAGATGTCACCAAAGTCCAGAGAATTGGCTGTGTCTATAAAGATCTGTGTGTTTGTATTACATATATATATAAAACTAATATCATGTGTTTTCATCCTAAGATAACCAGAGCACTCCTTGAGGAGTATCAAAATTACAACAATTAAGTGGTGGTTGGATCCTCCAAAAAGCCACAGGTGAGATCATGACAGCAAAACAGAAAGACTACTTATGACTTTTTGTTTTTTGTTATTAATCAGAATTAACTCATCAAAGTTGTGTTTTATGAAAGACTGTAATCACCACGCTGCACTGTAACTTTTATTGTCTTATTTAATTTATTCAATTTTGCATATTTGTATTTTTAAATTGAACTTTTTTTTTCAGTTTTAATGTTCTATTAGTATCACCTTGTGTCCTCTGTCACATCTTTCTTGATGTCTTCTTTGTAAAGCACATTAGAATTACCCTATGTCTGAAATATGCTTACCAAATACATTTGCCTAAACTTGTAAGAACACTGACCTTCTGAAAGGAAGTTTTTCTTATAAACTGTTTTTCTATTTTCAAAGGAGGCAGTAGACAAAGAAAAATCACTCCCCTGCCCCAGGATTCCCAGGGGTACACAGCAAAAATACTGAAGTCATCCTCAAACAACGGACAGAACACCATTTATATTATCCCCCTGCAAGAGAAGATTGACACGACCCCCTTGCCATATGATGCACCTGAATTTCAGAAAATGCCAAAAAATGAGTGCATGACTTGTGGCATTTCAGTTCCTATTCAGCTGCTGCCTATCCACATTGATTCATGTCAGTGATGATGATGATGATGTAAGTAATCCTTATTGAATGCTGTTGCAAAGAACAATACATTTCCTATGCCATTTTACATCACATATAACTATGTATTCATGTTGTGTTCTATTTATAATTATACAGTAGTTATTGCATATTTGAAGAAATAAATTGTAATGATTGCTTTTTACCCCATGTCTCAAATTGAATTTTGAACCTGTACTTGTGGAGGAGGAAGAGCAGGAACCAAGTTTAATTTGTATGGTAAGCAATTTGTCAGATGAGCTTAAAGGCCCCATGGTGTGCATTTTACTCTGGGTTTATTTTACCAGCTGATACCCCTAACAAGATGTATCAGTGGTTTTGAGTACCTGTGAACCACTTAGTGTCGTTTTATAGCTCCTTTTTGTTGCCTCTTTCTGAGCTCTATTTTGCACAGGCCGTTTTCCAATCAGAAGAGAGGCTTAGCACCTCTCCTCTGATTGGCTGACTGTTTTTTGAGTGGCGTGTGGTCGGGCCAATCATAGGCACGTAACAGTATCCCGACTACACCGAATGAATGGTAAAGTATAGGCGGGCCAGCTGATCGAGGCGGGAAAGCTGGTCAAGGTTGGCGGAGTTTGTACTTTGTGATGTCGCAAATTCACGGAAGTGCAATCCGCTCGTTTTCAAGGGAGATGTCCTTCAAACGGGTGGTGTGCATTTCTTCGTTATGAACAGCTTTATGCATGGGACAGTATAGACATGGCCCTGAGATCTTCCCGATCAAGGAAAAAAAACAAAAATCACATTTTTCAGGCCATGTGGCCTTTAATTGTAAGTTTTCTCTTGAATTTTCACTGCTTGAGTCCAACTGTAAAGGCCATTATAAATTTTAAAAGAGAACATAGTTATAAAGTGATTATTATTAGTAACTACTCTGACATGATACATTATGACTCATTATCATTATTTCATCATTAAAACACGTCACTGAGAAATTGTTTGAATGCAGCAAAACATCCCTGGTGGGCTCTCTGTGTAGCAGGTGCGGCTCCCCACTCTGACATCCCTCCATTATTACATGTCCTCTGGTCCTATTTGTGCATGTGTGTCTGTTTCGGGTCTATGTGTGTGAGAATGTGTCTCAATAGTAACAGTATAAACCCGAATTTCCCTTCAGGGATTAATAAAGTATATAATGAAGTATATAAAACCTGGTTGATACACTGTTAACTTTAGCCTCACATTTTGACTTTCCAGGACTGTTGCCCAATATGTGGAGAGCAGTACGATGCTGAGGTGATGCCCCACCATGCAAGTTCATGTGGTGAAAGGTATTGCTACCATGTCAGTAGAATATATCAACAATAATTGACACTTAAACCAGTAGAAGTCCCTGAAAATTAAAATTTTGTTTTTTTGTTGCTTTAACACTGCTAGTAACACAGAACAAGGGTCCTTCTGAAATCTTGGCCCAGGGAATGTCATCAAGGAATGACATAAACCACTTTCTTTACTTTTCCACCTTTTTCTTTGTAATTCCATAATTAGGGATACCACTGCACAAAGCACTTTGGTACAAGACCTTTCCACAAGCAGTGTCACTGACGGTGGCATTGATGGCCCATCTGGTTCTGGCTACTCGACACCTGCAGCATCACAAACCCCACCATCAGGGCCAGCAACTGCAATACATGATGGTATTTTTTGACTAGTCCTGACAGTTTGAATTCTTTGAAACAACTGTATATGAATGAAAACTCTCTGGAATGCTATACTTTTGTAGAAATGTAATTCAGAAATGAATGTTTTTCAGCCTGGAAGAGGGTTGAAGTTCCAGAGAGGGCAGCAATGCTATACAGAAGGGATCTGCAACAGCAAAAAGAAGATGAGCCAACACTCAAAGTGAAGTTGGACATGAGAGAGGACATTAAGGACCAGGAAGCAAGACTAATAAGCTTTTATAAGGTCAATAAAGTTGATTGGGCCCGACCACTCTATTCCAAATTGTAAGGTGAATTAATTTAACCACTGTTGTTATTTGTGAATTAGCTCTTTGGTTTTCTGAGTGCCATGCAATAAAAAAGTTACTCAGATTTAACTTTCTGTGACCAGATTCTCAACTGTTTCTATCACAGAGTTTCTCCTTAACCTTAAGTCTTTAAATGGATTTTGTGGCCATAAATTAATGAGTCTTAATTTTATTACAATATATATATATTTTTGGGAGGCCTATTTTTCATTTATTAGATATTTCAGTTGAAGAAAGACATGAAATGTTGTAAGGAGAGAGTGGGGGATGACATGCACCCTGTGATGAGGACCACGGCCTCCCTACAGTACATGGGGGAGTGGTACATAACCGCCAGACTGGTTATAGGACGCCTAGTTGCATGACAAATATACGTAGCATTGTATGTAAAAGTGAGAACAGCAGAGCTGCTTTTCCCAAGTTTCCTTAATGCTTCATGGGTTGTAAGCTTTACTTTAAGGTTGTCCTTAAGTTTTTTCCCGATGGAAAAAAATGATGATTTTCTGTCAAATCCTTAAAGGCTTAAAAAGTTTTTCAACAACCCTGCACTATGTTGCCTAAACCCACTGTTTATCTATTTTTAAAGTATTTTGAGATTCTGTATAAATTTTAATTTGTTTTTACTTTTCTCCTGTGTCTTAGGCGATGTAGCCACTGGAGAGGGAGTGACATGCCATTTCTTCAGCCTTGTGATGCACAAGTTGCAGACTGGATTTGTTATGGATTTTGGCAAGTCTTTTGCACACGTATCAAGTTTGTCTAGTTATCTAGCTAGCTATGATGCCCTTTATCACAACATGTCTCAGAGGAATAGAGAGAATTAACTTTACTAGAAGGTATTAAAGAAGGATCCCCATTCTGAATGGGTGAGCATACAATATGTGCCAGGTTGTAGAGTGACAAGATCCATAAAAAGACAGCAAGACAAGACAAAAAATGTCCATAATTAAACTAGATTCATAAGTGTTGTCCAATGCTTTCATTATCTCTCCATGCAGGAAATAGAACTGGCACTCTGCTTTTTGAGGGTCAAGCTGACCATCTCATTCCTTCCACCTCCCACCTTGTGCAGAGTGACTCGTTCAAGATGGCAGGAAGAATTATAGGCCACTCCTTCCTCCATGGAGGTCCAGCACTAACCGCTGTCAGCCGAGCACTAACTGGTGTCAGCCGAGCACTAACCGGCGTCAGCCGAGCACTAACCGGTGTTAGCCGAGCTGTCCTGCATGTGTTGCTAGGTGGTTCCCCTGATACAGCGATAATCATGCTGGAAGATGTGGCGGATATAGACATAAGGGAGACAATACAGCTGGTAGGTTTGCAGTGGAATGGAATGTTTCCATGCTGCATGAAAACATGGAAAAGCATGTCACCCAATTTACATGCCAACTTTGTCCATTAAGCTTACAGTAGCTGATCACCTCAAGAAAAAAGAGCTGACAGAGGAACAAATTCAAACTGTTAACCAGTTGGCGTTATCTTGGGATCTGCCAATACTAACAGCAACTAACCATGCCCGGGTCTTACAAAGTCTTCCTCAGCATGCGGTAAACTCAAATGACAAATATTTCTTACATAAAAAACTAAGGGGTTGTCCAATAGCGGTAAGATCTTATTGATCATATCTCAAATATTTTCATTATGGACTATACAATATGTTACAACAACATTATGCATTTCAAGCCATCCTCGGTGCAAATGCACTTGTGGATTTTGTAATTCCCTTTATATATCTTTTTATATTTGAAATTCAAAATGTTTGATCCCAAGTAACACCCCAAAAATTAAAAATAGACATGCATATCCACAAGCTGCTGACCAATAAAATAATTAAATCAAGAAAAATACAGGTCAGTATACTTCAGCACTCCTTCTTTGCTGTTTATTTTGACAACTACTGGAGTAATGTATCAAGCTACATGCTCTTCATCAGTGTATTCCAAATAACATCAATCCATACTCACTGCAATAATTAAACAACGGTCTTAAATGTCGGTGCTCGGAAGAACATCGAGGCAAATTAAACAACTGCGCGAGGACTGAAGGATTCCCAGCTATGGGCATTGTTGGAGGCGAGGCCAGATGTTGTACCAGTCGTCTTTCCACGCCAATCAATGGCCGAATGCAGTGCTCAGGTATTCCATGTTATTAACAATGTCTTAGTCTTTTACTCTTTTCAATTCATTCACATTCAACTCATCTTTTGTTGTAATTGGATCTTATTAAATGTTGCACTTAGATGGTTCTCAACAACATCATGTGGCCTGGAGAAGGAGAAGAGGTAGATGAAGATGTGTGCCCTGTTGCCGTTAGGTGCAAAATTGCCGGCTACTTACGGCAGTTTGTGGAGACAGGTAGAATAGAATAGAATAAATCTTTGTTGTCCACCTGGGGTGTAAACTTGCAGTTGGCTTTCCAGATATAAATGGCCACATAAAATAAGAAATAGAAACAAATATAAAACATTCAAACTGTTAACAAGACAGACAAGCAAAGCAGCTATATGTACACATTAAAACAGCTCATGTGATGGGTCAGATCTCATCAGTCATTTTGTGAGGTTAACCCTATAATGCCCCCTGTATCATATATGATACACCAAATTTGAAGGACCATGCCCACCTGGTAAGATGCAACACAACCACGACTGCTCACTGTATCATATCTGATACACAGTGCTGCCACCTGGAAGGAAGAAGTGAGATTACAGGAGTAGTCTCTCCCCTAGTCACTCACTTCAAGGTAGTAGCTCCCATGTGAATGGGAATTCATGAATTTCCTTGGACTTTGGCAGTGAAGTTCGGCATTCCAAGGTAAATATTACACAAAAACTTATTCTTATACATGTTAAGGGATAGCTATAGATAGTTGAGAGCATATAAATAATTTGGAATTTCGAGTGTTGAGTTCTGGAGGGGTTCTGATTTTTGGCTGTATCAGATATGATACTCCTGGAATTAGAAGAAGTTCTGTTCAGCAATATATATTTAGCTGTCACAAAACCTAATGATGAACAGTGGATCTGAATACTACCCTTCAATACTTCAAAAATATTACTGGGTCATATTTTTCCTATAATGATGTCTGTGTCTGGGCATTATAGGGTTAAGAATGATTATTGCAGTTGTGCTCAATTATTTCTTTAACTTGGATTCTGGAGTTGGGGTCACTTCGGACAAGACCACTGCTTTCCCAGTCTATATGTGGAAAGTCTATATCCTGTAAAATAAAATTAATCACAACAAAAAAAAATGACTGAATTAGAGGTCACAAGTCAAACTACTTGTGAGGTATCGATCAGGAACCAGTCGCGATAACCAGAAGTAGCAAAGAATGTGATTTTATTAGCGAGGGGGTAAACCCCCGCAGGACCGAAGGCAACAGTACAAAGTCCACAATCCAAAATCACAATCCTAGGGGCAGAATCCAGAGTCGAAAAA
This sequence comes from Gymnothorax javanicus, assembly GCA_029692085.1. Lineage (NCBI taxonomy): Eukaryota > Metazoa > Chordata > Actinopteri > Anguilliformes > Muraenidae > Gymnothorax > Gymnothorax javanicus. Next base: position 59,068,654 of record CM056196.1, on the reverse strand, counting down.
CCAGGGCAGCAATACAGAAATCGTAGTCAGGCAAAAAGGGTTCGATACACAGGAGCAGATATAAAGCCAAATCAGAGACAAAAAGAGGTGGTCGGGCGGTCCAGTCAGAAAGATAACACGATGAGTACAAGGCGAGAAACAAAAGCAGCACAGGTAAACACGAGAGACGATCTGACAGGGAACTGCAGTGAGAAGACAGCTTAAATACATTCAAGGGAAGTCACATGCTATGATTAGGATCAGGTGATGAGGATCAGACTAATTATGTGGGAGGAAACACAAGGGAGAACCTAACCACATGAAATTGGCAAAAGCCAAAACGCGGACAGGGAACACGAGACAGCCTATGACAAGACATACAGCTCCGGTTAGGGAGTTCTAATGTGCACAGATAATGAGAGGTAGGACAGAGTGGAGCAGGTGCAGAGGATCTGCTGAATTGCAGCAAAGACTAAGTGCAGGCAAGAGGCGGAGACTAGAACAGGGCGAGTGCTGAGAGCTTGTTAATCAATTAGTAAGTGCAGCTATACAATCCCTAGTGCTCGTTAGTAAGTTAGTATTATATACAATGTTAGTTTGGGTTAGTAACTTTAACGAAAACAACAAACTGTTAGTATTGGTTAGTAATATAGAAAAGAGAGGCGAAGGAAGCAAACGAGATTGGAAGGAATGTTTGAAACCCAGAAACCATGAAATCACCTAAGCATGTGACACGCAGGACTGGGGAGAAGCTGTAACTTAACAAGAGACCAGACAGGGGAGACAAAGTGCAATGCAGGGCATGAACAAAGACATGGACCGAATCTAACAGAATAGTGGATTGGGAATGGCAAAAACAAAAACATGGCAAAGTACAAAAACTAAACAGAACATGGCAAAACCTAACAGAACTGATCATAAACATAACAGGGAATGGCAGAAACATAATAAACATGGCAGAATCATAATAAGCATGGCAGAAACAAGACAGAACAGAGCAGAATCATAACACTACTGTGAGCATCAAAGACACAAGTGCCAGTTGTGTAAAAAATGGGACAATTGATCAAAAACTACTCCGTACATGCCTCACATGCAGTATAAGCAATAATTTACCAAAGCTTTTGAAATGCCTCACATGCAAGCTTTCAGATGAAAATATTTTTTTAGATAATTGGATTGCATGGGCTGCACTGTACTTTTAAAATTTTACTGAAACTTATTGCACTCTCTCTGATGCAGGACAGAAGAGTAGAGGAGGTGGAGAGAGTAAGAGAGAATGGGGAGACTCCTTGCTTATATTGAAAGATGCCAACCTTGTCACACTCCTGGGAATGACACTCCTGCCCAAGTGCCACAGCTGATTGGGGGAGAAGTTCCCCCTGTTGAAAGGGGGTGGTCATCCCAGCCATCTCAGAATGTGTTGAGGTGGAGCTGAAGGAGTGGAATGAGGGCAGAGTGGCAGCAAAAGATGTGCAGGCTATTGGACAAATCAAGATGGCCCTCCTCTTCAAGCTGGTGTAGGACATCATAGAAGCGGCTGGTGACTGCAGTGAACACGTTCCGCCATGACCTCTCAATTCTGTTTCAAACAAATGTGATGTGTAAGTTAATTAAGCATAAATTACACAGAACTATCAACAATCTTATTTTAAGAGCAGTTCATGAAAGGAAAAATATATTTGGGATCAAAGAAAAGAAACATATACACACAAATATAAATAGTATATACCTATGCATACACAACTAGTGCACCATAAATGCGTGTATGAAGCTTTACTTGAAAACATGCAAACACACGGGAAAATAATCTTCGTCAATCTTTGTTGGATTAAGTTGGACAATGTACCTTCAATCAGTCAATCAAGCAATCAAACCTTGCTACCAGACAAGGCACAAATCCATAGCAACATAACTCATGCATACAATATAGTACTGATAACGGTAAACTCACTGTACCAGTAGTATATTTTTGTCAAAGCAGAAATGGCTTTGTTTGACTAAAATAAAAGGGGAACTGTCAGTGTAGCTGTGTAGAGCCAGCACTGCCCAGATTCATACTTTTTTATGTTCATGTGTGCAGAGGGGCTAATTCTTGTTTGAGGTGAGAGCAACATGTTGTCTTGGTGACATGAATACATTTGTCTTAATCACATATATCAGTAACTATTTAGAGTTATAGATGAAAAACTTGTCTGGAAGAAACTTCTTAACAGATTACAAAGAAAATATTGGTCTATTTAATTATTGGCGTTGAGACAAGTGAACAACAGGTAACCAAACACACATTTGAAATTTGATGTGCCCTTTTATGTGCATATTTATCATCACCTCTGATTGTGAATGCTTTTGCCTGCAATAAAGCTACTCCTGCCTGTTCCCTGGACAGAGAACATAAAACGAGCCACATCAACATTCACCACTCCATTATCACCCCGATATGGAGGGTGATTTGTGCCATAATTCAATACAATACACACATTGAAATACAATACACATCTTGAAAATACAATACATGTGTAGCAATAAATGCAATACAAAAATGCTTAAATACAATACACATATTGAAAATACAATACATGACTCGAAATACAATACACACCTCAAAAATACAATATATATGTAACAGTAAATACAATACAAAAATGCTTTGTTTTTCAATGTCGGTCGGGAGTATTTGTGCCAAAATTAAAACAATACAACCGTATTGTTTTTCAAGTTGTGTATTGTATTTCAATGTGTGCATTGTATATCGAGGTGTGTATTGTATTTCGATGTTGGGTTTTGGCACTATGTAAATTTTAGTCTATGAGCTCCAACTAATTAATATGATTGGATGAGGCATTCCATAGAGTGCCTAAGTCACGCCCAGTTGGTACTCTGATGTATACCATGGTCTGGATGAATACACTTTTCTGATTGGCTGGCAGGTGTTAATTAAAACTGTGAAACCGCACAGATAGTTCGGCTACAGTAGTTTCACCGTTCGAAGTTCGAAATTCATCTGCTAGCCAACCTATAACCATAGCAACGCTTGAGCACTGGCATTTGGCTGGGTATAACAGAAACCAAGATACTCATTTATTTCCAGGGGGATGTTTCAATAAACTTTACTTGTCCGACCAAGTCAGACCATCTGTCGAGTGAAAAGTTGGACCTTCAACAGACCATGTCCGTCAGGTGTTTCAATAAAACAAAAGTAGGATGTCCGACCATGGTCCGATGCAGACGGACGGGTAGTCACTGTTCGTTCGAAGTTGCGTGAGAATTTACACCTCAGCGATGCACTGCTTCGCTATTTGACGTTCAAATATTCGAAATAAGTTAACGTTAAATGAAAAAAGAAAAAAAAACCCAATTTTGATCAGGTAGATCATTAACTACTATTCAGACATAAATTAACGGCGCACATTGCTGTAGGATGTCACATAAGTAACCTTCATTTTCAGTAGGCTATTAACTGAATACAGTCTAGCTAATTAAAAGCAGTCTTTGCTCACTGTGCACTCTGTGCTAAAACTACGATTGGCAACAAAACAAAGCTATTCAACACACAAAAGACATTAAAACATTCATATCGTCACAATCGCTCATTTTACAGAATTGAGTTAAGCTGCTTTCACACTGGACGCGAAACGAATTTTTCGCACGACAGATTACATTCAAAGTCTATGCAAAGACGCAAGATCGTCCTGTGGGGCGGTTAACAATAGGTGATCCAGCGATAATGACCGTAAATATTAAAGCAGCGAAGTAATCACGCTTTATTCATTAAACGATAGCTTCCTCTGTAACTGTACACAGTTACTAACATGTCCACTTCATGTATCAGCAACTGCTGACAGTTCGCTGGCTACGTGCTGTGACAGTGGACTGATTTCAGCTCGCTGGCTCTACGGAAACCGTCATTTATTTTTGTAGGTTTGTTGGTCCAACTAAATCCGCGCCTGGCCAATCCTGGCCACGCAGGGCGTATCTAGCCAAGAACCAGCCTACGTCGTGCCAAAACTGCATATCGAAATACAAAACATGGTGTATTGTATTTCAATGCGAGGTTTTTGGCACAGAGCTCGAAATACAATACACACCTCGAAAATACAATACATGTGTAACAATAAATACAATACAAAAATACTTTGTTTTTCAATGTCGGTCAGGATTATTCATGACAAAATTAAATACAATACACACATTGAAATACAATACACATCTCGAAATACAATACACATCTCAAAAATACAATACGGTTGTATTGTTTTAATTTTGGCACAAATATTCCTGACTCACATTGAAAAACAAAGCATTTTTATATTGTATTTAATGTTACACATGTATTGTATTTCAATAAATGTTTTGTATTTTCAATATGTGTATTGTATTTAAGCAATTTTGTATTGTATTTACTGTTACACATGTATTGTATTTCAATGAGTGTATTGTATTGAATTATGGCACAAATCGCCCTCCATACCTCGAACCCTGAGAAACCACAAACAAAGCAGTCAATGAATGGTACACAGTGCTTATACGATACCTATTTTGTTATAAATACAAATTATGCTATATCTCATTTGAATAGATCAAGGCCCTATGTTGGATATTTAAGTGATGTTACAAATGACAGAGAGAAAGCACAAAAGAATTGCTTTATTATTTTTTTTACCTCAGTGGCAAACTAAAATTCTACATGGCTTCACTGAAGAAGGCCAGGGTTGTTGATGCCAGATTGTTGTTTGTGACACATAGATACATGATCTAGATGTAAGAAAACAAATCAGAGAAGGTAGTGTATTTGCATGATCTCAAGATTTTATGGTTAATCCTACCTCATTCTACATATTACCAACTGTATGCACGAGGTCCCACATTTTTAACTTACTCAAAATGCTAAGCTTTCTTAAATGTTGTTGTTGGTGTCTAATAATCATATTATAATGTTGTTATAGGACTATCATGTAGCCAGAAGATCATTCCATATATCATGACAATAATATGGCAAATGACAAATGAAAATGCTCACATCCTAATCATTTTTCAATTATTTTCCACTCTAGGGTAGCAACATTTTATTCAAGCAATTTTTTTCGTTCATTTTAAATACTTAAAGGTGCAATATGTAATTCCCTAGTGTTTAAATTGGGTACTGCATTTCAAATTAAAAACATCAGATCAGAACAAAGCAGAGCGTCCAGGACCAGAATTTTAAGTTAGGAGGAGGACATACTGGCTCCTGCATTGTTGTCAGAGAAGCCAGCACTTCAACATGGCATGTTTCCTCAATGTCTGATCATATGGTTAGGTCACTTTATCATTTCATTCAGGAGATTAATTAGATATTGCCCCTTTCACTAACGTAGCAGAATGATAATTTTTTACAGTATCTTATGCTCCATACCTTTCTTGAAAAGCCATGTATACCTCCAAATATCACAATGTTGAACCTTGGTTGATAAAAATGAGAAAAAGCAGTTTTTACTTTTACACACAAACACCATGTGCATTGTGCACTGTTTTTCTTCTTTTAACTTACCGTATCAATTTGTGATTTTTATCAATGTGCATCAGTGACTTGGGGCTTGGGACAGAGTATGTTCTTCTTATCACACAACGTAGCTGTGACATCCTGGAGACTATGCTGGCAGTGTCTACTCGGTGCATGGAGGACCGCACCCTCTCCCACTGCACTCTGTGTCCCTGCACTCTAAGTAGACCCATCATCATTCTACACCCTGCATTTGGGTTGCTGGTATGAATCACTGACACTATGGAGTCCAGTTCTGCATCAGTCAAGCTGCTGTACATTTCCCTGACACTTAATTCCCATTCTGACATGCGCCTACGTATTGTGAACCTAGATACCCCTAACAGCTGGGCAATACATGTCTCAGGTAATCCTAAAGTGAGAATGTAGGATGCATAGCTTTCTGAAATTATCTTTCTTGGACGACCAATCCTCCCCTTCTCATGGGCAACAATGATTGTTGTTTCCTTGATATTTTGGTTTCAGGCCATCTGGTGGACTAGAGCGAGTGCATTAAATAGATCTTGAGGAATCTCAATCTGAGAACATACTAATTCTAAAAAATCAAGATCAAGAGGAACTCGATTAAGCCAGCTTGACAGCCGTGTATTGAGTCTTTCTAACAAGTGGTTGAGCAGCAATAGCTGGGGAAAAAATCATGAACAAGTTATAAATATTTACTCTGGATGCCATTACACAGATTTTTCACATACCACATGAACTTTATAAACAACATGAACATACATAATGACATCAGCAAGTCAGCAGGTGTCATAAAATAACATTACAACAATTTGAGGCCAAGTATAATATATATAGTACAATATTATTAGCATAATAGAGTTTCGAAGGCCAAAACAAACAGTTAATGGAAGTGTGGATAAAACTGAAAACTGAAAAAGGGAAAAAGAGGCGTGCATCCAACTCCAATTGCAGCAACAACCTCAGCAGCTTGTAAGCTTCAAATTGTCTCTGTAAGCAGCCTCAAATAGCTTGACTGTTGAATGAAGTCAGACATAACACAACATCATTTAATACCATGCTGCCTCACATAAAATAGAGGAAGAAATGAATTCTAGAAGTGATTTAACAAAACTAAACAACATTAAGTGCTTTGTAAGCAGCTAGTTATGTCAGGAGAATACTGAAAGCGCACAAACCGTTGAAGGAGGGTGCGTACCTGGTTAATAAAAAAAAAAGCAATTGTTGCACCCCTTGCAAAATAATTGACGTTCCCCTTTACAAATGTAAAAGATAACTTTACACATCGCTTTGCCACGTTAAGTTAGTATTGGTCAATAAATGACACTAGTAATGTTATATCCAATACCCTGTGAGTTGATATTTATCCATTACCGTTACGTTGGAAAACACTTTACTTTCCGTAATGTTTTCATGTAAGGGCGATTTGTCCCCAATAGACTCTGAACTGTTTCATTTTAAGTAGAGGCTGACATTTTTTCGGGAGTCCCGTGGGTCCCAGGAACAGATTTCACTACTTATCCCAGGATTGTGACAGGACAGGAAAAATTAAACGGGAACGGCATTCATGATAACGTTAATATGCACTAGCACATAAATGAATAAAGGCTGTTATTTTATCAGCTTTGGTGTCTGTTTGCTGATTAAATGTGCACGCCACATTACCACATGTAAACCGCTATTAGTGCTGATTCACTGAACAAATAGAGCATGAGAAGTAAAAAATACACTCACTACAGCTTAATGTTGATCATAGTAACATCGTTAACACTAACGATGTAAAGCTAGCCTTGCATAGTTGGCGTCAGTTGAGCAATTATTTGCTTACATTTTACATGTAATAAAGAATGTGAGATTGGATGCATGCTTTTATTTACTCTTTCATTAAAGTAGTAAAACAAACCAAAAAACAATGATTTTGATTAATAGCTAGGCCACTTACCCCGGCTTGGTGCGACATCACAAACTCTGAAACCTGCAGACGGAAACTTCGCGCGTTCGTCTCCAATTCCTCCCTTCTCATTGGTCAACCCCCCACACATACACACACGGGGGGGTGGGGTTCTACAAGTACAGATTTGTTTTGCTACAGATATCTCGCAAAATGTGTTGCAAAACCCAAGCAGCGCAGATTCGCGCGAGAAAAGTAGTTAGTGCAGTTCTAGCGGCAGATTCGAAAAATTGTAACCGCAGAGTTGTGGTTGAAAAGGATTATAGGCATTAGTAATAAGAAAAAAACATCTGAGTAAATGTTGGATTACAATTTTGCGGCTTTCATTTTATTTGTGTAAATATCAGTCTACACATTTGTGAATATTTTTTCTGTGACTTCACTTTCAGATCACGTGTGTGTGAATATTTTCTTTGGGTTCAAATTTTAATTCTACAGGTTCACATTTTTTCCCTCCATTTGTGACATCAAATTAATTTCACATGTGTGTGGATTTTTTGTACAAGTAAACATTTTTACATACAAGTTCACTTTTTTTCCCTTCAAGTTCTCACCTGACATTGTACAAGCTCTCACATGACAATGTACAAGCTCACATCACAAGGCACAAGTTCTCACATGACATTCTACAAGCTCACATCACATTCTACAAGCTCTCCAATTGCAACATATCTACCTTCATACTTGTATCATCTTTATAGCAAACTGCAGATTTATTCATATCTACAGTTTTAAGGTTATTACACAAAAATTTACTCAGTCTTATCATCAATTACGTATCATTTTATTCCTGAAAACATGTTAAATGTTGAGACTCAATATCTGATGTGATTCGGCATTGAATATAGCTGACTTAACAGTTTCAGTGTTCGAAGGACAGCCATGTGACATGAAATTTATTAAAGCTTGTTTGAAATTTAATGTTAGTGACTAGGCATTATTACAGTAAAGATGACTGAGAGGAGGAGGAGGAGAAATACTCCTGATCAGGATGCTGTGGACCACATTATTTGTGGAGTAGACAAACTCTTCCTAGAAGGAAGATTTATTAACACATTTAAAGGAAAGTTTTTCATCCATTATACCATTGTGTGTTTCTATTGCTATACTCACCTTGCAGTAGTTATAAAGTGAGAAGAAAAACGCGAGCAGAAGCAGTTAGTTGAACTTTTTTCTATGCGTTACGCAGTGTCACCGTATCGATGGAGGAAAGACAGCTAAGTGTTGTTGTGCAAGTTTAGCTGTCTTTAGTTATTAAAAATAGATCAACAATATATTGGCAGGGATATATTTTTTTTTTGCGCATGCCCTGAACCAAACAACACTCATGGACCGTCATTGACTTGTGAAAAGAAATCCAACCATAGACTGAATCACGTAACTGAGTTTTTTTTCCCGATAATGCATTACAGAAATGTATGTAAATGTGTTGAATCAGATTATAACTATTACATGTCATGCCGCTGACGTGTCCAGCGTAGTTTAGGGGTTGGGAAAAACTATAGAAAGTTAGCCAGAACCACCAAACTGCTTAGAGCAGCTTTGACTAGTACTTTAATTCATCCTCAACTTACAAAGTGTCATGTTACTGGTAATGAGCGCCTTTACATGCAAGTGCAGAGTTTATTATAGAAAGGAGTCAGTGTTGATCGTGCAAATAAAAATAATTTTCTCCAAATGTACTGCCTGTAGTACATGTGGGCACCCCATCCAGATAAGACCCACGCGTAGGTAACAGTGTAAACCAGCTTGTTACCTACAGTATACATGCCATATTTTTCCATGCATTGTCTTCCTGTAGCTCTTTAAATAAGACTCGCTTTCATTGTATGGCTTTTATGAACGTATTGTAATTGTTGTAACTCTTAATTATTTTTATCTTAATTATTTAAGTTCTGATTGTATTTGTTTACATTTTGTTTTTATTGTACAGCACTTAATATCTTTTTTTAAAAGGTGTCTATTAATTGTTGTTGTCGGTCTTCCTCTTTGTCTTAATATCTCTTTGAAAATACAACCATAAATGGGGTTGGTTGCCCAACAAGTAGTTGAGCTTATGTTAATGTTTTCTTTCTTTTCTTCAGGGAAAGGTGTGTTTACACAAGAGTACATTGAACCAAAAAGTTTTGTGTTGGAGTACTGTGGAATTTTGTCTCTGAGTAAAGGCGTAAATGACAAAAACAACAACTATATATTTGATTTCATGTGGAATGGAAAGCACTATTGATAAGTTTGCTGCTTTTTCATTTACCAAAATGTATTTCTTTTCAAAGTGTTACTTGTCTGAAGAGAAGCTGTCGTTTTATTTGTAGGGCTAATTTAATAACAATTGACCAATTTCCCCTCGGGGATCAAGAAAGTATTTCTGATTCTCATTCTGATTCTGAACAAAAGCTTACTAATGAGTCACTACCAGATGTTGCTGAGCCAGCTCTGGCACTGACCGATGTGCTTTACTGGGAGATTTAAATTGTAGGATTATTTGATTGATGGGTTGGTATCTGGTTGAATAGTTGTAGCCCCGGGCGGAGTGTCCGGGGGTACTATGGATTTGCGGTCGACGCGCATCCGCGTCCGTAGAGATTTTCTTTTGAACGCTCTACAGACTGCAATTCTTATCTGATCCTTTTCATATTTCATATGCACGTTGACAGTGGTCAGAAGATGAAGCCTATCGATTTTGGTTGAGTTTCGTCATGCGGTGTCCGGATAATTCCCAAAAAAGTGACAATAATTTTCCCATTGGAATGAATGGCAAAAGCTAGAGTGCGTGATGTCACAGCTAGAGTGCGAGCTGAGAGCAGACAGAATGAAAAAATACTTTTTAAATCGCTCTAACTTCCATAAATTTGAATCCCTCTCCATGAAATTTCACAAAAACGTAGGAAAATTTGTTGTTGTCACAGTGCTTTAGTTTTTGTCATACAGAAGTATGTAGTTTTGCCTCAGGGAACAGTCAAAGGACGTGAAGCACATTGAATTTCTCTATCTTTTCCATTCAAAAATCACCCAAACATTCTTGGGAGAACAGCAAACAGAGTTTTTAGATCACTGTCATTCCAACATTATATCACTCAGAAAAATAAAAAAAGACATCCACGCACTCAGCAAAGTCTCGTGCCTTGAATGATGTGGTTACATTGGTGGCAGGATGAACGTTTTTTGTGTGAGAAGCAGGAGTTTGAGGTGAGCGCGAGCAAGGATTTCTTTGACTCAGTGACTCAGCGATTCTCTGTGCGTGGGGAACCAGTCCTGGCATGGCCCTCTGTGATTGGCTGATTTGATATCTAACAGCTCAGCTGAGTTCCTTTGGAGATGATTTGGTTGCAATATGGCTGCATTCCAAATGCACACACCCACTATGTAGGGCATTATGTTGTGAATGTTCTACATTGAAAACAACATAAAGACAGTGAGTGAGCGAGTGGACAAGTGTGTATTCCGTGTGTCATCATCAGAACGAAGTTCAATTAGCCAGCAATTTTGCGGTTATTGAAATTCGCCCGATGGTTTGAATTCCCAATCTTAAAAAGGTAATCTTGCCAATTTTCCAGGCTGTTCATTTTTACTGGCAGGTCTAAGCTAATTCAGCACTATTTTAAAACGTTGCTCTCTGTGTGAAATAATCACACAAAGAAGCGTTTGATAGAAGTGTAACATTAAAAAGACAAACATATGTTCATGAATGCGATATGCCACTGTTTGCAGTCTACCTTAAATGGAATTACTGCTTAGCAAAGCTAGTGTTTGCCTAATGCAAGGCTCAATAGCAAACATTATGCCTTCACTAATTACATTAGGCCTACAGGCTCGCTAGGTCATCAACATCTGTTTGCCAGCGTTACCATTACGATACGCTAAACCTCCGAGGAATATTCGTGTACATAACTTTATGGCTCAGCCTGTCGTGCCGTACATAATTTACGAACAATAATAAGTGCACGAATATATTAACTGAAGTAATTTTATTTGCATCAAGAAAATTTACAAACAACTAATGTGGAATCACAGTCAAATACAATTGAAATAAGATTTGTACCATTTCGCAATTTTTGTGGTCACTAGTTTCAACGGTGGTTTTTATGTCTTCACTTCGTACGTGTGAGTGTTTACGTTCCGGTCCGACCCATAACCCGTCTGTGCAGATGTTCATGCCAGCGGACGTGGAGCTGCGCTATTTATGCACGCAGTTACACTATTCTCTCACTAGATGGCACACCCGGATCAGTTATTGAATATTCACCAGCAAGCCGACCTTGAACACAGTTCAGAATATTGGCGAGTTCAGTCCCAACCCTGTTTTTCAACAGTTGCATAAATTAAACTCCTCAGCTAAGCCTCATGTGCAAACTGCTCAATATACTTGCCCATACTATCTATCCAGCAAATCCAAAAATGCTTTCTTTTGACTGAAAAATTCTTCTGTAGCAACCACTTCATCTATACAGAACCAATCGTATTCAAATTTGTAGTTCAGAAAGATCGGTTTTCTGAAGCAAAAATTTGGCATAATATTGATACTGTTCTTCTTCTATCACTATCATCAATCGTTTCCCTCATACACAGGTACTTCTGGGCCAAGACGCGGACACGCGATGACCGCAAATCCATAGTACCCCCAGACACTCCGTCCGGGGCTACAATAATATGTTTTTGTGAAAAAAGTCACTATCTAGTTGAATTTGTCATTCAAATTCATTAATCTTAAGTCTCATTAATCTAATCTGTTGTATGCTATCTTCATAGGTGGTTCAAAGCTATCAACCTACACCCCTGGTTGAATTAGAAATGCAGGGATAGGAAAAAGCTGGCAAGTGACCTTAATTATAAAGTTTGATCAAAAACTTCATGCTCTACAAATTGCATTTAACATATCCAAAATGCTTATTTTTCCCTGTATGATTTGAAGGTTATTAGGGATGGCAGAATGTGCAACTTCCTGCTGTCATCCCTCTCTGCTCTCTGTTTATCAATAATACAACCAACTAATACCACCAGGTTTACCTGCTCTCTTGTGAAGCCACTTTGGTGCTGGATCTTAATAATTCCTTGATAAATGAGAGGTGGTTAAATCATATGATGACGTAACCATTAGTTTTGGAAGAGAAAATGACAAGACTGTAGCTGACTAACAGAAAAAAACAAGGCTTTGTATAATGTACTAGTGAGAAAGGTGTTTCGTAAAGAAAGTTTGTGTTTTACATAAAAGCCATGGTTGAACTGATTTTTTTTCCCCTCTCATGGCACTTTTTAAAGAATTTAACCCCAAGCAAAGTTTTAAGTTTTGTCTGGTCTTTTTGTCTCGCAGCATAGAGGCTTTAAAAGAGGACGGAACACTAGGACGAATAGTGAATGATGGTCACATACATCCCAACTGCAAAGTCAAAAGAATAATGGTCAAAGGAAGACCACACTTGTGCCTATTTGCTGTCAAGGAAATCTTTCCAAGAGAAGAGATAACGTATAACTATGGCGATTCCTCTTGGCCATGGCGCTCAATGGTGAGTTGAGGTTCTCATGTTCTCTGAATGACAGTGTTTGTAAACTAACATATTTTATTTTATACAACAGTTAGTTCTGACTGAGTAATTTGAATGGTTAAGAGGCACTCCGTGAGTGCTGATATTGAACACAACAGCATTTGGATGTTTCAGAGTGTGTGTCACTCCGTGTCACAGGTGTTCCAACAGTCATTAATGACAAAAGTAATGGCTAACTGTCGCTCGCTAGCTTAACACTAACTACAATGTATCAAACAGCACTGAAACATGGACGTTTTTCCCAAAATAACTTTTGAGTTAAATTATGAATTGTCGTCAGGAGAGGATGAGGAGAAGGAGATAAACCAGGATACTTCAGTGCAGACCTCCCGCTGTGCTTATATGACATCAATAAGCTAGCGTGCAGGAACACGTTCTTTGTTTTCGGTGCTTAGCAACAATCAATTTCTGGATCGGTGATGGCTTTATTTGAGTTGGCGGAGCCAAAATAAATGATAAAATAAACAAACAAATCATACTGTTATTTTTATTACTGGTAACCAATAAATGGCGTTTGTGGAACTGCTATTGTTCTGAATATCAGCACGGCTGTGATATCTGCGGCACTTGGCCTGTGGCCTCCTGCCTACGACCAAATCACAGCCGTAATAGCAGAAACTCGAGTGTGATATTGCTTAATTAAAGGAGCAGTGTGTAGAATTTAGATTGATATTTTGGCAGAAATGGAATATAACATTCATAGCTACTTTTTTAGTAGTGTATAATCACATGAAAACAATAATCTTTGAGTTTCATTTTGCTTAGAATAAGTCCTTTAAACCTTCATGGGAGCGGGTCCACCTCCGTGGAGGCCGCCATGTTGCGCCGCCATTTTTTCTACAGTATTATTATTTTCACTTGACTTTTAGATGTGCCCCAAAGGACACTGCTTGTGGAGGTGGAATTCCCAGCCTGTAATGAAGTTTGGGATGCAAGCTGGAGATTTTCTCTTGTCAACCAACATTTTGCTGTCTGGCAACAACTACGCAAAGGTTGCCCTCTTGTTCAAATTTATGAATATGGGAATGGTGAACAAGAACACCTTCTTCTCTATTCAGGACACTTACTGTGTCGACACAATAAAGGACTTCTGGGAAGAGAAGAGGACTGAGGCCATCAGCCGCCTTCAAGGGAAAGACGTTGTGGTCCTATGTGCATAGCTTCAACTTTACCATGTAATTTAAGTACAGAAAACATCTGGCAATGACAGTGTGATTGTATGGAAGAAGCTAAGCAATTTCTGTGTTTGGGTTTTATTTTTAATACTTTTTTCAGTGGATGGCAGAAATGACTCGCCAGGCCATTGTGCTCAATACTGTAGCTATAGCACCATGGAGAATGATGCGAAGGAGATCATTCATGTTGCCACCATAGACAAGCAGCAGACATCCTGGAACTCTGTCATCATGGAGAAGCATGGTTTTATCCAGACCGTGGACAAGCTTACATCAGAGATAAAGCTAGTGGAGGTCTGCACAGATGCTCATACCTAGATCGGAGCACTTATGAGTAAGTACTCATCTGACATAATGTTTGAATGCATAAGCTGAAAAGATGATTGAAATATTTTTGTAAAATTTTATTGCCCATTTCACAGACCCAGACAAAGGCAGATACAAGGCCCATGGAATTCATCACAGTCTTGACATGTGGCATGGTGCCAAGAAACGCCAAAAAAATAGCTGCAGTAAGTTTAATAAGTGGATCATGTTATTACCTACATATTCATCATAAAATTAATATACCTTACATCAGGGGTACTTAACAATGAGCCACTGATGGCAGAGATTATGCACATTGTCATTCCAATGGAAGACAACAGAAGTTGATTTCTCTGATTATCTCTTCCACTCTGGCTGAATGTGTGTTAATACCCATGTCTAACATTATGTTTGTTTTTTTGTCTCTCCTCAAGGCAGCAAAGATAAAGGGACAGTCCCTTCTCCTCAAATGGCTGAAAGACATTGTTCACCATTTTTGGTGGTGTTGTATGACAGCTGACACAACCGTGCAGTTTTTTGTAGGCACACAATTTATATATATTTTTCTCTCAATAACTTAATTCACTGACATATGAATACTTTATTTATAGTGCTGTTGTTTTTTGCAGACACTGTGCGCTAGTATCATACATCATGTCTGTAACATTCACACCTGGGTAAACGGAAGCTGCCAACATGACTATCTGGAAGACACTCCAAGTGCCACAATGCGCTGGTGGACATTGTTCTCAACAAGTGTTGGCAGAAGGACGTACATAAATATCTGCACTTCAGGTAAAGTGTGGCAACATATATCACACACAGTGACATAATAATGACT
This sequence comes from Gymnothorax javanicus, assembly GCA_029692085.1. NCBI lineage: Eukaryota > Metazoa > Chordata > Actinopteri > Anguilliformes > Muraenidae > Gymnothorax > Gymnothorax javanicus. The sequence goes on along the minus strand of CM056196.1, from coordinate 59,053,359 downwards.
ATTTGTGTTTATTTCTTTATACTAGTAAATGTTTTTTGTTCAATCAGATCCACTCCAGACCTACAGGCATTCCAGAATCATATTCTGATGTATTCCAGCAAGCGCTACGCTTTCAGTCCTCCCGTTTATGAGGCAAGAGTTCTGCTTGCTGCTTTGGACTTCAATTTCCACCTCAACCGACAAACATTGAAAACAGCTGATGGCAAAGAGATGTAAGTTTCACACTTGAATTATTGAAACAAGCGAACAGCTTGCACATTTGAAATATTACTATGTACAGAAATGGAACACATTTTTTTGTTCAATGTTTTGTATTCAAGTGATTATCTATACACTATATTGTTTTTTTCTTTCTTTTCTTTTTTTTTGTCAACTGTTATAACGATGAGCAGATAATGAATTTAAAACTTTTGTTATATCTACAGTTTCAGAAGGCTGTACAAGAAAAACGCCAGAAGATACAGCGTTTACACCTTGAAATCCGTAAAAACCTATGGCTACATTTCTGAGCTGCAAGCAAGGACTGTGAACAGGAGAATCACAAGTGGAGTGGGGAAACCTCGAAGGAGGAGCCTTGGACCTGATGACCCCAGACGGCTTGGATTAGTGCCCCCTGTACCTGCACCATCCATATTAGAACTGATGCAGACACAAGTAAGGAGAGGTCTAGGTAAGTGACACATTTGTTTGCCTTAACAGTTGCATGTTAACTTACCATGTAACTCATACTCTTGTTGAAATAGCTTTTTTTTTAACAAAAAATGTATAAACAATTTAAAATGCTGCAGTTAATACGTAATGTAACTTGTCTTCAACAGGAGCAGCTTTCCATGGTGATGCTCATACAGAGTGATCCAGATTGCATGGGTGAATCAAGGTGCTTCTCAGACAGGACAGGGAGCACACTGATAAGCTCACAGCTCAGTGTTCAAACAGACAAATGTTTTGCCAGCTTATTTTTTGTTTTTCTGAGTTGACTCTAATGTAGACAGAATAAGCTGTCAAAATGTTTGTCTGTTTGTACACTAAAAGATGTATGTCTGGGGCGCCCCGGTGGCTTATCGGTCTAAGTGCACGTACCATAAAGGCTGTGTCTTCCCGCAGCGACCTGGGTTCGAATCCGGCTCGGGTCATTTGCTGCATGTCTTCCCTCATTCTTCTCCCCAACTTTCCTGTCTCTCTACACTGTGTAACTATCAAATAAAGGAAAAATTCCCAAAAAAATAATCTTTAAAAAAAAAAAAAAAAAAGATGCATGTCTATGATTGTGTGCCAGCATATCTGCTTTTATTGTCAAAATAAAAATTTGCGGCCAACAATGTCTTTATAAATAAGTAATTCATTTTATAAGTGTCAGTATTGACAGTGTTTCACAAGTTTTTGTCTCGAAATTGTAATGTACAGTTGTTCCTTGTAATGAACATATACATTACTATAATCTGTGGCAACGACAAAAATGATTGTAATGAAAAGGACACTGCAGGGAAGTACTGTCATACGTACTGTGGAAGTATATGTACACTTACTGTATACTAAGTATTTGTTTACATTTATATTTACTGTATGTATAAATGCAGTACATACCTCTGATTGTCTTTATATTGCACTCTGCAAAAATTTCAATGGAATAAATACAAACATGAACTACAAAAACAAATATATAGCAAATATATAAATATATAAAATATTAACAAGTATAAGAAATTAACACTATCAACAATTTGAAAAAGGAAATAGAAAATAAATACCTTATGAAAATGTTGCTGCAGCAAACCAATGCCTCATTTACTAAGGCATACTGGCACATTTTTTGTTTGCCAAGAAATTGCAGCAGATGTGATGTGGACATTGTTTTGATGCCCTGATGATGAACATGCAGGTGTGTGAGTACTTGTAGTACTGTGTGGACATTCCAGAGGGCCTGGAAGGAAAGTCAGATTCCAGGTATGAAACCAATGTAGTGTCCTTGTGGATCAGGGAACCTGTCCCTGATCCTCCAAACACAACAGCTGGGGATGACAAGTCGGTTTCCCTGCCCTAAGGAACCATGTTGCCAATAGATGAAATGTCTATAGGCTGCATAGCGGTACTCGCGATTGTCATCTCCAGGCTCACTGTTTTGGCCTAATACCGTAATGTCCTCCCTGTACTGCCTGTGAATGCGTAGAAAACCTTCAGCAAGGCAGAACTGGGAGAAGTGTGGTAGTAGGCTGACACAATTATCTGGATCCTGGCCACAGCATTTCCTCTCCTGGTCCGTAGGCATATCCCTACAGTTACCACAAGTACACCATGGTACCCCTGGCACACCGACAAAAGGTGGGGCACCATGCCTGCGCTGATGCATTGCCAGGGCATCAAACAACAGGCCTGGCTGCCTCTCCAGTAGTTGGGAGGTGAGCTCCCTGTGCTCCTCAAGGCTCATCTCTTGAAGAAGTGTCTGAAGAAATAAAATACAGGAAAAACAGATAAGTTGCATGATGTTGGCGGTATGGTAATGGCACTGTAATAATTTGTAGGGTGTCTACTATGTCATCAACATGTCTAAAACAATGAAGGGTTTGCAAAAATACAAAAATCTCTCTTCGTACTGTTCTTGTATAGTATGTATGATCATTTATTCTACCATCAATTCAGCGAATCCCCGTACCAGAGATCAATCCCACTGTAGACACCAGGGGCCTTGTGTATGAAGAGAGCGTACGAACAGAAAAGATGCTTATGCCACTTTTTTTTGCGGATTTCAGATTTATGAAAACAAATGTGACTTTAAAAAATGCATAGAAGTAATGGAATTTTGCATTTTTGCAAAATTAAAAGTTGATTCAAATTTTTTCATTCAAAACTGCAAGCAGATTTGGTAGCCCGCTATATTATAAATTTTTCCACTTTTTACAAAATACTACTTTTCTTTTTATGAACATACGCAATATTTAAGCACAAAATCTGCGCAAATTTTGATACATAAGGCCCCTAGCACTTCTTTTCATGACCTGCTAACATTCGATTACTGCTCAGTGAAACGGCCCTGTAGTCTCATTGTCACGAAAATAAGGGTTTGAACTCAAGACCTTGCACTGTCAAATCTGTTACTTTAGCCACTGTGCTACTACGTCAAACCTGCATGAATATGGCCATGTGGTGTATTCTCTTGCAAACTTGGCCCGAGTTGAAACGCACATTTAAATTGCGCTGACGCTGACCAAAACAAATTGGCTCGCACGCTAAAGCGCTCGGTCTCAAATGAAATTAGCTAATTAGGGGATAAACCTACAGTTTTTTTCGACAACTCGGTATTCGATCGCAGGATCGATACTTGAGGTTTGAAATGTAAAAATTTCCAAGTATCGATACTGGCGGTTGTAGCGGTTGTAGCCTATGTATTGTTGCATGGATAACAGCGTCTGCCGATCTGTCTGGCAGGTGAAGGCTTCCGTAGCTCCACTCCGCAGTTAGAAAGGGAGGGGTTAGTGGAGGTAAATTCAGTTGGTTGCAATGTGCAACCTCAGCGCTAGATGCTGCTAGATCCTACACACTGCTCCTTTAATAAATGTTTGAACAGGTTTACAGCATTAGGTGTAGTAGAAGGTCAGCTGGGTCATTGCGGACATAGGCACATCTCCACAACTGTGAAAACTGTGAGATCTGTAGAAATTGGTTGTATAACAACAAATTTTCTGCTACATGACTCATTACTCCTGTCTTCCTGTTTTAATGACCACTGCATGATAGTGCTGCCAGACAAGTGACAAGACAGCAGTACATTTCCTCTGTACAATTTCAGGCACCCTGTGAAGAACGATCTGGCCCGAAGTTAAACGAAAGTGAGCCAGCCTCAGAAAAGGCAAGTTGTGCTTTGTACCATCACAGTCACTTGTTGTATTTGTCACCTTCAGTACATTAGAATTGGTTTTGGTCCTTCAAATTTTATATGACAGGCTCATTTCTCCTGTCTTCCTTCTTCCCTGCTGATTATCAAGTGACATTTCTGCCATACTCACGGGTGGTGTTGTAACACAATGTTTGTGGAATGAAATTGAATCATTTCAGCTTAAAATGTCAAATTTGTGCCTGTCATTGACTCATTTACAGGATCTCTGTGGTAGTACTGATGATATGATGACAGAGGTCAGTGCAACGCCTGCAACATCAAAGGACAACACTGTAAGTTGACAGTATTCTTGTAATATCCAGTGAATGAAATTTTCCGTGGATCCACGGATTTCCGTGCATTTTGGGCCGAAAATATGACCCACCAGATTCATCTAAATCCGTGAAAAAAAATTGGTGGGGGGGGTCGTGGAATTGCGAAAAACACACTGTCCGGTTCAATCTCGGAAGAAATGACTTGCCTGGTAGCCATTTTGACAATGTAAACGCATGAACTTGCAGATTGTCTCATCTTAACAGCGTTAGAAACTAGCGGTCGCCAAGTCGCAAATGGCGACAAGAAACGTATTTGGGCAAGTAAAAATAAGAATTTAGAACTACTTAGTCACCCAAGTAAATTTTGCCTGGGGACTAAATTGTTATGGTCGTAATTATTGGTTAAATATATGATGTCAAGTCGCGCAAAAAATCAATAAAATGCTGGAAAAAAAAAATCAGCTTTGCAAAATTCGCGAAACCCATTTCATTGTGGGGAAAAAATGTTTGATGTTTGTTGCACTCGGAATTAGTTGGAACCTTAAACTCAACTGGGTATTGGTTGAAATGCTGCAAAATTGTGCGAAAGCAGCCAAATTAGCTGCCTGGGGGGTGATGCACATTGCAGCGCTCGGCGAAGCTGCGGTAAGCAAGCGGACAATATATGTATGCATTTCTTGTGTTTTTTAACCCATGACTTGAACTATAACATTCTGTGGCCGAATTACTGAACTGAAGTGCTGTAGGCTGGTCTATGTTCTCAAGTGAGAGATTGTGACTAACTGAGTCCTTTCACGATGATGGAGTTAACTAAAAGCAGCATCAAGTGGGATTTCCCATTCAGCCCCTAACAGAAATCAGTAAGGCGATTGCGGTAATGTTAATGGTCCAGCAATGTTTAGGTAAAACCTAGCTAATATAGTCTTGCTTAGCCAGAGGCAATGTAGGAGCTATGTGGAAAGTAACTGATAAATGAATTTAGCCGTTTAGAGCCGTTTTAGCAGCCCCCAGCATAGAGTAGCAACGCCCATAACGCACCACGCACGGGTCTGCGATTTGTTCAATGCAAAACTGTGACCTAAGTGATGCCATAAATACCTCGGGAACTTCAGCCCCGTTCTTGCGTTGCATCTGACGGATTGTAAATGGTGAGGCTCGATCAGAAAGCTGAAATTTTGCCAATTTCAGTGATGTCTTTTACATAAAACACAAAATTTGATGGTTTAGACATGTTCTCCGTCTCTAGTCTTCTGCTAGGAAAATATCACTTTCAGTTATTATGGCCGTGCGCAGACTATAATTAATGCAGCGCAATAGTTGGTAGGTCACCGCAGTAGCGGCTCGTCAGCAGTAAAAATAGCCTTATGAAATCTCACCTTTCAGTTCTTAGTATCCTAAATCTCTTGCAGTTTACTATTCCCGATTAGCAGAAGTTGCTGAGACTAATTTGTCGAACTCAATGTTTGAAGTGAAATTTGTTTTCGATAGCACTGTCATGCATTGAAGCACAAAATTGAGGCATTTTCTTCCACGCATACATCACAACGTAAAATATATGTCTTTATAAATTCTGCGCATATGTAGCATGTGAAACGGCAAAGATGTCCGTTAATTAGTTTCTGAGGCTAATTAAGCAACAAGCCAAGAGAATCCCCGCAATCAGAATGTAGTCACAGCTGAAGGGCGTGGTTAGGCAGGTTGTACAACGGAGTGGGTTTTAAGAATGGTGAAAATGAATGCTGCGAAGTCAGTGAAAGTGGATTTTTTGCTTTAATTGCCATCCTTAAAATGGCAAATCAATTATATACTATTCAAAAAAAGTAGGGGATATTGGATTTACAAGTACCATGAAATGCAGATCATGAGGTCAGGAAGGAAACAAATGACATAAGCATATTAAGGAAACATTTGTCAATTTATTCGAAACCCTGTGTACAGTCAGTAAAGGACAGATTCTCCAGAATAAGGGTCGACACAAACACAGGGTCACACAGCAAATTTACCACCATTGTGAAACAGAGTCAGTAGCGGTAAAACCCCTCGGTTGGCTAGACAAGCTCGAATTCGTGGCATACTCCTAACGAGACGTCCCAGGTCATTTTGGGGAACGTTATTCCATTCCTGTTGCAATGCTGCAGCAAGTTCTTGGACATTGGCAGGAGGTTGTTGAAATTTGCTGTCCAAGCATGTCCCAGACATGCTCGATGGGGAAAAGGTCCGGACTGAGTGCTGGCCATGGTAATGTGGTGATATTCTGCTGCCGGAGGTAATCTGTAACGATCCTGGCCCTATGACATCTGGCATTGTCATCTTGGAAAATGAAACGGCGCCATAACGACGCGGTAAACGGCACAACATGGGGTGCCAAGATGTTGTCCCGGTAGTACTGCCCTGTGACACGCCCAGCAACAACATGCAAGTTGTTCTGCCGGCAGCAGTGATGCCTCCCCACACCATTACAGATCCACCCCCATACGGATCATGTCTAATGACGCAACGCATGGAAACGTTAAATTACGCCGGCGCCAAACCCTCCCATGCGCTGTCAAGGAAGTCCACAGTGAACCTCGACTCATCTGAGAACATTACGTTGTTCCATCGGCGATTATCCCAGCGTTGATGATGACGACACCATTGAGTCTGGCCCTAATCCCTCAAACAGGGAATGACACGGGACGTCGGGCGTGTAAGTGAAATCTGTGCAGACGATTCCTGATGGTCTGGCCACTCACTACCAAGCCAGTATCCCTTTGAAGTTGAGACCTTATCTGATTTGCTGTTACCATACGATTTCTCAAGACAATAGTGCGGATGAATCTGTCCTGAGCCTGAGTTGTTGCCCTTTGGTCGAATGGATCGTGGTCTATCCTGAACAGACCCTGTAGCACGATGTCTGGACCATAATCTGCTGATGACAGACTGGGAAACATTCATTGCTCTTGCCACAACGACCTGTCTTGTGCCAACCTGTAGCATGCCAAGGGCACGTTTCCTCCTGTGTTAGAGGTCTCTGTTTAATTAACGAAAATGTTTTCTCTTCAAAATCTTCCTTTACAGTGGCTCTAACCTTCCAATTCAGAGTCATGCAAATTTGTGGCACAACCCCTTGATCATCAATAGCATCCCGTTTTGATGTGTTTGGGTGATGAATTTCTTTGGAAATGCTTCCTCAGTAAGGAACTATACAACATGGTTTCGTATCCCTTTGTATATGTGAAAATTTTGATCTCAAAATAAAATATCCCCTACTTTTTTTGAATATTATATAAATATTGCCAATAGGCAATAACTTTTTCATTATCATTTCTTATTCATTATAAGTCATGTACCCTATTGGTGCTGGCGGTTCAGTCAATATAGTTTGATTGTTAATCAGGCGAACTTTAAAGGGAACAGCTTGAGGGCGATCGAGCGGGGGTGATGTTTCAGAGGGCCTCCTGAACACTTGACAGCACGCTACTGGGTAGGTCCCCTTTTTAATGAGGGCGATCAAAATTCTAATCATAATCCGAAGAAGTGAAGAAGTGTGGTCTTAAATAATACGATGTGGACCTGCCTTTAGAAAAACCCTTATTTTCATATTTTTTCCAGTAGTTTGAGAACAGCCACCTGGTGGCGCAATACCTTCAAATCCACTGGAGGGATCGCGAAAAAATCTGGAAATATGTCACTAGCCATGTCCTCAGCATACCCAGGAAATTTCATTTTTGGTCATTTTTGAGTGTCAGTGGAAAAGGTCACAATCCCATTAATGCATTTCCTATGGGAAGATTAAGACAAAATAGGTTGTTTTTCCGCCACTTAATTTTGAATGTCTTTTGCAGGAATATGCTAGAGACATAATTCAAAGAGGAAAATTATCTGTGACAAAGCCATTATCACATGATACTACCAGATATATTCTCTTATTCAATTTGAAAATTTATGGGGTTGGTACATAGAGCATTCCCAGTAAAATTGGATGTTATTGAGCAGTTGCTACTACACAGATGCTATACGAATCCGTGTTAGAGACTGAATTCCCAATGTCGCCAAGTTTAACCATTACAGTGACTCTATGCAATATTTCTTCGTTAATGTAACGACTATCCCCGCTTGGGCTGCAGACGTAATCTTTCCCCACTCATTAAGCACATACAAGTATGGTAATATGGACAACATTGCATTGAAAACTGGATAGTATGAGGTATGTGGTGGTGTGTATGCCCACAACACGAAGCATTTGCTTGGAAAAAAAATTTCAGTCAAATAATTTTTTTTGCTTTAATCCCTGCATATGTGAGCCATTCACGGGCGGAGGTCTCCACCCAATTATCAGTAAGTGTAGGGAACAGCAAATATCTCCTATCCAGTTTTACCATTATTTACCAGCACTTGCTCAAAAGATTTTTCTCTGTTCAGCAGCTGTTACAACTAGCACAGCCTGTCTCTGGAGGTGGAGAATTGGCCAATCAGTTTTACCCAGGTCACTTAGCGTGAAAAGAGACTAGGCCCCGCATTCCACCTGGTAAAAACTAATCCCTTGGCTACCACACACACATTCATCTTTTGGAAGTTACATACCTTGACTGTTGGTGGAAACTATAAGAATGTGATTTTCCTGTTTTAGTGGAGTGAGGGCTGATAGTCTAAAAGACTTGCTCTTCTGTTAGATCAATGCATAATAACCATGGGGGTCCACTTATTTTGCTCCTAAAGGGCTACTGTACAATCTAAAGTACACATCATGAGTAAAAAAGCTAATTATAGTGAAATTCAAAAATACCCTACCTTTATGTCAAAGTCAATTTTGAGACATTTGTCCAAGCTTGCTTGTTTTTCAGATTAAAAACTACAACAGATTTTATTTCTGGACCGCTACCAAGGTAAAAACATCGATTTCAACATATTTTGACAAATCTGAACAATGTAAAACAATTGAAGCTATTGAACTTCATAGTCAGGCTGAGGGTTGTTAGGACACATTTTTAAATACTATATTCACTACTGCATTTGCCTCATTAAAAGGCACTCGCAGTTAGAATGCTGAGTCCTCAAACATCGAACGATATATAGCTTTACAATGTTGAACAATATTTGACGGTATAAAAAGGCAATATTATTGTGCCTTGAGGGCCACCCTCGGGTCGATGCTCGGGAATCAAACCTGAAATTACGAAGTATACCTCACACAATCATTTTTAACAGGCATTCACGGAGGCAGTGCTTTAAGTGTTTGTTTAGAGTCAGCACATTAGCTGATGTGATAACAATGGTTATTGCTAACTGGGGAAGAATGTTTAGAATTAAATCAATATGCTTATGAAAAGGATAAATCATTTACTGTGAGTTTTGTGTTTGAACATTCTGTTGAGATTGGTATATAAAAGACCCCAGGCTTGAAAAGGAGAGAGAGATGAAAGGAGAGATTTTAACAGGCTTCTGAGATGAGGATTTCAGGATGGAAACTGACAAGAAACGGCGAGAACAAGAACAAGACTCTCCTGGAGAGCAAAACTCTGACAAATCCACCTCAATCAAAAGCTCACCCTGGGGAGGATAAAATAGACTAAATGCCAGCATTTTCAGATAATCGATAGGAGGGCCTCTCTGTCTTTTCAGTGGCTGACTTCACCAAAGAGGAGACGGATTGATTGAATTACAAAGCTCACAAAGAGTGCTTGTGGGTGAGCCATTAGTGCCTAAATAAAGAGATTGAGAGCTTGTATGGGCTTAAAACAAAATTGCAAAAAATTGCTATGTACTTGAAGGTATGCACTCAAATTGGTGCTTATTAGGAAAAGACAGAAAAATACAAAAATGTATTCAAAATACAGAAAATACCAAATATTAGCAAAACACACATGAAAACACAAACTAAGTGAACAAAGTCAGACAACTAATAGACCTTAGGATGCTCTTTTGTGAGAACTTTGCAAACATGGAAGTAGTGAAAGCGAGAGGAAGAGGTTGAGGAGGAGGAGAGACAAGTATCACAGGAAGAAAAAGCACGATGGAGGCGTTGCACTGGATGCAGAAACCGTAGTGTAAGTCACGTGATCCCCGAAGTAACCCAGGAAGATGGCTTTGATGGGATGGGAATGCATCGATTAATTATTTTTGTATTTATACAAAAAAAAAATGTATTTCCTTGCTGTGAAAGGTCGCATGTATAACCGGATATTGAACCTCAGGTCCAAATGCTCCGCCTTATCCACGACACTAGCTCAACAGACTATATTTCCACTGGTCGATTCAGCACTTGTATAGCTGTGCTGTGTTTGAACTTGAGCATATTGGCGCAAGGATTCTCAGCCTAAACCGGCTTTGAGAACAACAGTTGAATATTTAGCGGTTAGTTATAGCGAAAATACAAAAAACAAACCATTTATGTGATTATACTGCTGAGGTCTTCCAGTGCACAGCATATTGGCGAGAGGACTCTCAGATAGACTGGTTAAACAATAGCAAGCGCACATTTACCGACAAACAGCTTTTATGACAAAATATCAAAGGTAAGAAAAATTTTTGCTCATCTCTGTAGCATTTAAAGTGTATGCTGCTGTTCTTTGAGTGTGGTGTCAATTTAAAATGACAAGGCTTACATCATTGGAATCTGTGGACTGTCCTTTTTCATTTGAGGTATCGTTTGTATGCATTGCACAAATTCAATAGAAATGCTTGCGATAGAGCACTGATCTGATTTTATCTAATGTTTTGCTAGATGCTTATTTACTTGCTTGGTACTTGAATTGTGTTCGGTTTAGGTAAAAACGGTCATCACAAACTTTTCACCGAGTTTCTTCGCTTTAAGAGGATATGCCGCATGACGAGGTTGCAATTAGGAAACATGCTGTATTTATTATGCAAATTCATTGCCCCCATCACAGGGGCATTCAGGCTTGAGGTGAATATTTGTATTGCATGTATATTTTCCACTAATTTCTTTAAATCTTCACTTTAAAACCAGTTTTCATTGCAACAAAACCGTCGACTTACTTGTGAACTTCTGGTATGTGAAGCAGCTTTTCTTGAAGTGCTCTGAGCAAAGAACAAAATGTTTTGTTGGTTTTTAAGGCTTTCCACGGTCAATTCTTCTTAATTTAACAAGCCACTCTTTCAAAAAGGCTTCATTATTTTGTTGAAATTGATGAAAACTTATTTTGCCGTATTTCCCAGACAACTGAACGGCATTATTATTGGCGCAAGCAACAGCAGCCCAAGATTTCCCCATTTTCACTATGCTGCGATCAACCTTTGTGTACATTTTGCTTCGGGGATCATGTGACCAGCTACGTAACTTGCAACGACCTCATTAAGGGGCAGTAGACACGGCAATAGACAGAGACATATTTCTGATGACATTAGAGTCATTTAAAAAGACCATGTCATAAGTCCTGTCCTGATTATTAGCAAGGTTGGCTAGAGAGTCCAACCCAACCTCAGTCACTACATGGTGTCGTGCCTGATAGAGCCATTTAGACTGGAGAGAGATATCTTCAACTTTCTACAGGAGTCTGCACATGAGTAATGGTTGCCCATCTTTCCTCAGTTTACTACAATACAATGTAGTCCTGCATTATTAGATCTCTGCTCCTCAGTGAGCGAAAAAAAGGGTTTAGTGCTGAGAAGTGTGTGTGATACAGTTTTGCTGTTAGTGTGTACAGTATGGGGGCACAATATGTAGAGTATCTCACAAAAAGGGTACACCCTCACATTTCAACCATTAATTTATTACATTTTTTCAAGGGACAACGTTACAGAAATGAAACTTGTTTATATTCTAGAGTAGTCATTGTATAATATGTGTAGCTTTGTAGATTTACTGAACTGTCCAAATAACTGAACAATCAGTCAGGCTGTATCCAAATCTCCACCCTCTGGACTTGCAGACTGAGCCCTCACGGACTTCAAGCGTAAGTAATGTGACGTCTTTACCCTCATCACGTAAAGTCCGCAATAGCGGGAGTCTGCAGCATTATAAAAGGAGCTGATAGACAGGCTTCGAGTCTGCTTTACTCGTTTCCATGCAAATGCATGTTGATTACCTCTATAGCCTATATTTCTGTATCATGATGTTAAATTTTATATCTGGCCTACGTTATTCAAGTAACATTTTAATATTATAAATTCATAATAAGTTTATGTGGTTTTGTGTGTGTGTGTGTGAATGTGCTTTTTTTTCTGTCAGCAATTTGGTAAAATTAAAACTTCACGTCCGTATTGCAATGAACTGTGGGTAATTACACTAGTGAAGTCTGCTGAAGTCTGCACCCCAAGCGGACTCTCTGGAAGTCCGCAGAAAGTCTGCTTGAGGCCCCTTGTGCACTGGATCAATTGTGGATTTGGACAGCCCTCAGCACTCCCAGACTTCCCGTGCACGCCCCCGCAAGGTCTGCGAGTCCGCGAGTGCGGTGAAGTGCGGACATTTGGATGCAGCCTCACTGTTTCCAAAATCGGCGGCAACAAAAGTGAGTGCACACCCCAATTGGAAATGGTCAACCAAGCAATGAAACTTGCCTTATTCATCATGTTCATGCTTTTATCTGTTCAACTGGGCCATATGAGGTTGTGTAACAGGTGTTGAAGGTTAAATTGTGGTGCTTTGGGTGCAATGCTCTCATTCTGGTCACTGGATGGTCAACATGGCACCTCATGGGAAAGAACTCTATGAGGATCTGAAAAAGAGAATTGTTGCTCTCCACAAAGATGGTCTAAGCTACAAGAAGATCTGTGAAACCATGAAACTGAGCTACAGCACGGTGGCCAAGGTTATCCAGCGGTTTTCCAAGACGGGTTCTGCTCGGAACAGGCCTTGTCAGGGTCGACCGAAGAGGTTGAGTGCTCGTGCTCCGTGTCAGGTGCACAAGTTGGCTTCAGAAAACAGACGTAAGAGTGCTGCCTAATGAGGTTGCAGCAGTGGGAGAGCAGCCTGTCAGTGCTCAGACCATACGCCGTGCACTGCACCAAGTCGGTCTGCGTGGCTATCGGCCAAGACAGAAGCCTCTTCCGAAGTTAGCCCACAAAAAAGCCTGAAAACAGTTTGCTGAAGACAACCAGTCCAAGAACATGAACTACTGGAACCATGTTCTGTGGCCTGACGAGACCAAGATAAACTTGTTCTGCTCAGATGGTGTTCAGTGTGTGTGGCGGCGCCCTGGTGAGAAGTACCAAGACAAGTGTGTACTGCCTACAGTCAAACATGGTGGTGGCAGCATCATGGTGTCTGGGGCTGCATGAGTGCTTCTAGTCCTGGGGAGCTGCACTTCATTGATGGAATAATGGATTGCAACATGCACTGTGACATTCTGAAGCAGTACGTGATGCCCTCCCTTTGGAAACTGGGCCACACGGCATTTTTCCAACATGATAACGACCCGAAACACGCCTCCAAGATGACGACTGCCTTCCTGAAGAGGCTGACGGTGAAGGTTATGGCGTGGCCAAGTATGTCTCCAGACCTGAATCCCATTAAGCACCTGTGGGGAATCCTCAAGAGGAAAGTGGAGGAGCAGCAGGAGTCCCACATCCACCAGCTGTGTGATATTGTCATGGAGGTGTGGAGGAGGATCCCAGCAACAACCTGTGCAGCTCTGGTGAATTTCATGCCAAGGAGAATCAAGGCAGTGCTGGACAACAATGGTGGTCACACTAGATATTGACACTGGACACAATTTGGCATGTTGACGGTGAGGTGTACTCACTTTTGTTGCCACCGATATTGGAAATAGTGACTGTTCAGTTATTTGGACAGTGCAGTAAATCTACTCTGCTACACATATTGTACAATGACTACTTTAGAATGTATTCAGGTTTAATTTCTGTAATATTGTTCCTTGAAAAGTTATAATAAATTAATTGTCGAAATGTGAGGAGTGTACTTACTTTTGTGAGTAATGTAAAAACAGGGTAGGATAGGACAAGGAAGGTGATCTTTTCCCAATTGCCTTGGCAGGGATGACACTGCCTGTGGATGAGGTGATGTGGCCAGGTCCTAACAGAGGGCAGGATCTGTACACCATCCACCCCCTGAAACTCCTTATATTGCAATTGTTCACCACTGCACCATCATTTTACTGAAATTGTTTTTGTAATATATTATACTCATGTATTCATTATTATAATTCTACTTTGCTATGTTTTTTTTTTTTTTTTTGTTCCTACAATTTCCTGTAATGCACAGTAAAATAAGCAAGTATTGCCAGGCAAAAACAAACCTCCCCCAGAAGCAGTTATTTTAGTGCTTCAGCTTTTGATTCCATGTTATCAATGTGGTCTCGCTTGAGTACAACTGAAAATTAGTGACCTTCAGTTTGACCTTTCAAGATCACTCAAGGTCAAAGGTTATCATGTCAAATGAAAGCCCATATGTGACTTCCTATATGTTGATAATAATAACACCTTCCTGTCTTTATCCGTTTTTGAGTTATAATGGAAAATGAGAAAATTCAAGCAATGACCTTGACCCCCTGTAGAGCCCGCAAATGTCAAAATACCCGCAATTGTCATAACACAGCCAGCATAATACCCGAAATGTCAAAATAACCCAAAATGTCAAATGTCATAACATAACGTCAACCGCAAATGTCAAAATACCCGCAAATGTCATAACACTTCAACCGCAAATGTCAAAATCTGATTAACCGCAAATGTGATAACATGTCAACCGCAAATGTCAAAATTTCCATTTTTACCGCAAATGTCAAAACGTGTCAACCGCAAATGTCAAAACTCATTGCTTACATTTATAATCAGAAAAAATAATGAAATAGAATAAAGTGAAATAAAATAAATTGAAATCTAATGAAATAAAGTGAAATTGCATGAAAAGAAGTAAATTAAACAAAATAAGACTTCAGAAATTAAATAAAACGAGAGATTTGAATTCATTGCTGGAGACGAATTAGGTGGTCTGTCAAAATAAGGTTTTGACATGTTGTGACACAATGTTCATGGGACGCTTCAAGTTAAAGGAAACTGAACCCCAAGCATTAACTTAGGTTATTCCGACAGGTTAATAACATCTGTGCCCATTGAGTTCTTAGATTTTCAATTAAAGTGTATGAGAAAGGTATAAAGCAAGAATAATTTCACCATCTCAACACAAAATTTTCTTGAGACGTGACGCACAAGGCGAAGTCGATTGCTTTGTAGGCCTACATGTATTCAAATTTGTGTGTGTGTGTGTGTGTGTGTGTGTGTGTGTGAGAGAGAGAGAGAGAGAGCGCAAGTGCAGTGTTGGCTATCATGTCACCGTGCGTTTTAAATGCATGATACTCCCGTTTTCAAAGGTACATAGTAACGAAGAACATGTACTTCATTACAGTACATAAGTAGTTTTTTTGAGGATTTGTACTTTACTCAAGTTTTTTTTTTTTTTTTTTAAACAGGGACTTTTACTTTCACTCTACTACATTTAAAAGATAAAAAGTATACTTTCACTTCGTTACTTTGACACTGGCAACTTAGTTACTCGTTTCAAATTAAAATGTGAATTTAATTCATTTACGGATTATCTGGATTTGGCGTGTTCGAGAAGAACAACGGTGTATCTTTGTGCAGATTTGTCTGCCAGTGGACGTGGAGCTGCATATTTATGCACGCAGTTACAATATTCAATCACTAGATGACACAACAGGATCAGTTATTGAAAATTTACAACTGGGAGAGACTGCCTGTGTGTTTTTGAATAGTGTATCTTAAGTTATTTTTTTCACATAATACTTTTGGTACTTAAGTATCAAAAGTGCGAGTACAAGTACAAAGTATTTTTCATAGTACGAATGGAAAGAAGCAAAGCGACCACTGTTTGTTCTCTCCATGTGCTCTTTAATCAATTTTCAGGTAAATGAAAGATACAGTATTCAAAAACACACAGTCAGTCTCTCCCAGTTGAAAATTTTCAATAACTGATCCTGTTGTGCCATCTAGTGATTGAATATTGTAACTGCGTGCATAAATATGCAGCTCCATGTCCACTGGCAGACAAATCTGCACAAAGATACACCGTTGTTCTTCTTGAACACGCCAAATCCAGATAATCCGTTTCACATTTTAATTTGAAACGAGTAACTAAGTTGCCAGTGTCAAAGTAACGAAGTTATACTTTTATCTTTTAAATGTAGTTTGTTTAAAAAAAAAAAAAAAAAAAACTTGAGTAAAGTACAAATCCTCAAAAAACTACTTATGTACTGTAATGAAGTACCTGTACTTTGTTACTATTTTTTGAAAACGGGAGTATCATGTTTTAAAACGCACGGTGGCGTGATAGCCAACACTGCACTTTTCTTTCTCTCTCTCTCTCTGTCTCTCACACACACACACACACACATATAAATTTGAATACATTTAGGCCTACAAAGCAATCGACTTCGCGGTTCAAGAAAATGTCGTGTTGAGATGGTGTAATTATCTTGCTTTATACCTTTCTCATACACTTTAATTGAAAATCTAAGAACTTAATGGGCACAGATGTTATAAACCTGTCGGAATAACCTTTAATGCTTGGGGTTCAGTTTCCTTTAACTTGAAGCGTTGATCATTGTGTCACAACATGTCAAAACCTTATTTTGACAGACCACCTAATTAAATATTTTGATTTAATTTCAAAAGTCTTATTTTATTTAATTTACTTTTTTCATGCAATTTCACTTTATTTCATTCGTTTCAATTTATTTTATTTCACTTTATTCTATTTCATTATTTTTTCTGATTATAAATGTAAGTGAGTTTTGATTTTGACATTTGGGTAAAAATGGAAATTTTGACATTTGGTTGACGTGTTATGACATTTGCGGTTAATCAGATTTTGATATTTGCGTTGAAGTGTTATGACATTTGCGGTATTTTGACATTTGGCGTTGACGGTTATGACATATGCGGTATTATGACATTTGCGGTTGACGGTTATGACATTTGCGGTATTATGACATTTGCGGTTAAAGTGTTATGACATTTGCCCATTTGTGGGCAATTTTGACATTTGCGGGCTCTACAACCCCCCCAACATATTACCCCCAACAGCTAAGAAGACTATGAGAGATAACCATTCATGTAGCTCATGAGTGGAAGCAGAATTGGAAGATGAACATTCTGGATTTAGTTTGAAGTTGATATGATAGTTTTTTACCAAAGTTATTGCAGAAAAACGATTTTGACTTCTCTGGTGACCTTCACCTTGACCTGATGACCTCTAAAATTTATAGGGGCCTATTCTGGATGATTGCTAACCTATCCTTAAAGTTTCATGAAGATTGGGTGAGCCATTTTGCCATAATGTTGCTGACAAATAAACAAATAAAGATTGTCCATAGATCAATGACTTGCCTAAATTCCCCCCACTTATGTCAGAGAGACGTCATTGCGACCCGTCACTGCTAGAACCCCATTGCGTTGGTGAAAAGAATGGCGTTAGTTTCAAATCTCCAGCTTAACTAGAAACAGAGCTATTGTTGAAAACACTGGATCCCCACGGAGTGCAACTGAGGCGCCGGAATTGTCTTTGGCGACGTTTTTATCGGAATCCAGGCCCGAACCTTTTATGGCATATAGATTCATACGATAAACTCAAACCATATGGAATCTACATTAATGGTGCAATAGACAGTTTTTCACAAGTGGTCATATGGCTACATGCATACTTTACAAGTAGTGATCCCAAGGTCATGGCTAGATACTTTATTGATGAGGTGTCATCAAGGTATGGTACTGCCACCCGAATCCGATCAGACCTGGGGTCAGAGAACTGTCGTGTGGAGCAGATGCAGATGTTCATGAGACATGATCATATGGACGAATTTTCAAGCATATGCTATTTGTATGGCTCAAGCAATCATAACCAATGCATAGAGAGCTGGTGGGGATTTTTAAGGAAGCAGCACGCGCAGTTCTGGATCAACATCTTTCAGGATTTGAAAGATTCTGACTACTTCCCTGGTGACTTCCTAGCCAAAAATCTGATACAGTTCACCTGTCTTGAAATAATCGAGGTAAGACATTTGTAAGGTTATTGCTTTAGATATGTGTAACTCAATGTTGTGATGTTGTTTTTGATCATATGTGCCCTGCACCATAATGCTGCATGCAACTCAGTTATTTGATTATAGTATAATTGCTCGAGTGATTATAGTGATTCTTACGTTCTGATTGAGCGAGGATTATGTTTTATGTTGCTATAATCACCCCATAGCGTGAGCACTAAATTTAAAAACGAAGTGAAGTGCGTCCAAGCACAAAAATTGATCGAAATTCGCGTTAGACGCACTTATAAGTGTGGCCAAGATGTACATTGCTCCTTTGCCTATACTTATTTTAAGTGTGTCCAAAGTTAAAAATTTTTTCTTGGCCAAACTTATTTTAACTCCTTCAACCCCACAGCCCTCTACAGAGGGCTGACCAACATATTCCCTTCAACCCCAAATTCCTGTAGGGAAAATTCAAACAATCTGACTAATTGATTGGAACGTATCAGGTTACATTTAATGGGATTCCAGAGATAACAGTAAACTACAATGTCCAGATAATGACCAGCCCTTTACAGAGGGCTGTGGGGTTGAAGGGTATAGTGATGCTAGAATATCTGGGGTTGAAAGAGTTAAGTAATACTTTCTGAGCTGCACCGGAATGGTCATCAACTGGCGCACTTAAGTGTGGCCAAGAGAAAAAATCAGCATTGGCCACACGTATAAGTGCAAATAACATTGGCCATTTAAAAGTGGCTGCCTCCCGATTTGTCAATGTCACCGAGGAAGAGGTAAATGCCATGAAGGAAAATTCAATTCTGAAGAGCACAAAAGATGTCACCAAGTTTGGCGTAACACCTTTCAAAGGTAAGATAAATAAATAGGCCAATCCAACCCATTCAAATGTAACTGTAGTTAATGTCATCACGCCAGACTCCGTGTCTCTGTCCTTTGATGCAGAACAAGTTGGAAGCAAAGAAGTAAAATAAAATTTACGTTTTTGCAGTGATAATCACCCGAGCAGTTATTCTAAAAGTTACTCGCTTCAGGCTCAGTGAATATTGTTGAATAATAAATTAGCAATATTCACTTCGCTTTCGGCGAATAATCGTTAAATAACACCTGTTCCAAAGATAACCCAAAGAAATAGCCTAGGAAAGTGTCTTGATAAGATCTGAAAGCTTAATAGTCATAAAAATGGGAAACATTTTGCAGAATTGGAATTTACTTTGGAATTGGACTTGACGATGAGCGGCAATAGAGATGATACAGCGTCTATGACGCAGTAATTGAACCAGGAATTGCCTCCTTCCCTGCATGCTTGGAGATTTACCGTGGTTTAATTTTTCTGATTTTTTTTTTTTTTCAAAATCATGTCAGATCCTAACATGATACTTCTCAAACTGATGTTTGCTCGTTCCCTTGGGTGCTGAGTGTTGTTTCTCTGCTTGGAACATCTGGGGCGCACAGTCGGTGAGAGAGCTGTGGTGGAAGAAGTATTTCAGATCCTTCATTTAAGTAGAAGTCGCAATACGACAATGTGGAAATACTCCACAAGTCCTGAACTCAAAACCTTACTTAAGTAAAAAAAATTGTAGCCTAAGTATTATCAGCAAAATGTACTATATTTGCAAAAGTAGGCTATTCTTTCTGTGGAAAAATAGTCCCTGTCAGTGTTTTCATGAATTAATATTATTGTTGCATTAATGTGTTAGCTATATATTTTACTGCTGCAGTTGTTCAAGGTTGTGTTCATTTTAACTATCATTCATACTGTTGGGTACTTTGACTGTTACGCATCATATTCTATAAGACCATCATAATATATTTGTAGCATCGCTGTCCTGTGAGAAATAATTATCTATAAATAGTTAACTTCTCATGAGTTCAGAAATTAGTCATGTTTTCAGCTTTGTGACAATGTATTTTACAACTAATCCAAGACAGTTTTTAAGTATTTTACCTTAAGAAGTAGAATAATTTTCTCAACCCTTAAACACCTAATCCTTCAATTTATCACAAACATTCATTATCAACACATTTGGAGATACATGGTTTTCACTGGACAGGAAGGGTATGAAGAATTGTAATCTGAAAAGTAACTGGTAACTACAGGTGTCAGACAATTGTAGTGGAGTAGAAAGTACAATATTTGTCTCTTAAATATAGAGGAATAGAAATATCAAGTTGCATAAAATGGAATCACTGAAGTAGAAATACAAGTACCGTGAATTTGTATTTAAGAACAGTAATTGAGTAAATGTGGTTAGTTATTTTCCACCACTGGAGAGGGATCTCTTCTGACAGTTCAATTTCGTATGAGCTTCACCCTTTAAGGCTGTCGCTATGGGGTTTATCCGTCTGCGCAGCTCTGAAGATTTTCTTTCCTGCCATTGTCCTGCACGATGGCCCCAATCAGGTCCACATCCACTATATATTATATTCACGTGACCAGAGTTCTGCTCCCACTTCTTCTTCAGCGCGAACACTAAACTGTGTAGTTCTGAAGATGAAGACAACGAAGTTTGCGAGAGCTGTTTATCTCTGCCCTGCGTGCCACACTGGCTACATACTGCCGAGTGATCTGCATCCCTGCCTTGGAGCGACCCACGCCGGCCTCGCCCTGACTCCTCAAGCTGCCTGCCCGTACTATGTCCTCCTGCCAATGCAGGAGCTGCAGAGACAGGCCGACGCTTTTGCCGTGATGCAGGAAGAGGATTGCGAAGACTCCTGGGCTGGTGGGGCGTCTTTCGCCACTTAAGAGGCTACGGGGCTTGCAGACCAGTCATCCAGGGCAGAGGATTATGGGCTAGCGTCTTCTGACTCTCCACCCTTTTCCGTTCCACTCTTGGTTTCTCCCTTCTGCCCCCTGGGGGATATGGATGTTGACTGTGGTGACCAGGAAGTATCGCTACAGTGGCCTTCTTCCTCTACCCCGCACAACCAACTGACATGCGCCGCATTACTGAAACATTTGCCGGAGATCATTCAGAAGGCGGCAAGGATGAAGACTATTCCGGTACTAGTGGAGCGTCCAGCTACACCCAGCAACACGCTCTTTGGTGACTACTACGTTCAAGGGGAGGAGCTTAAGAAGAATCCTGTCTGGCGGCGTGTTCCTGAGATGCACCCCTTAAACACAGCAATCTTTGCTGATCCTGGGAAGCTAAGGGCACCGGTAACGCGGTACATGCCCTTCACAGTCCTCGAGGGCGCGCCTCAGCAGGGATTCCCTTCTGTGCCTCCTTTAGAGCAGAGCCTTGCCAACATCCTACTCCCGAAGGCTTCGTTTTTTGGACAACATAAACCTACGCCTCCATCGCCGAGGGATCAGGTGACTGCGCGTCTAACTGACTGGTCCCACCAGTGCGCTGCCCAATCTGCCACATGTGTGTTAGCTTCCTATTTATCTACCTTGGCAACACAACTGAACTCCATGCCACCGGAGTTAGCAGCTGACATAGAGAAGACGACAGCTGCTATTCTGACCCTGTGCACGGCCACCGCTGTAGCGCTGGGAGGATTATGGCCTGGCAGACGGCTTTGCAGCGCAACATGTGGCTAAATATCTATAATCTGCGGGAACAGATTAGGAAGGGGTTGCTGGACGGCCCCATCAGCTCTGATGGGCTGTTTGGTCCTCTGCTTCAAGAGGCTACCACCCATCTGCAGGAGGCGACGGAGGAAGCCGAGAGAGTCAAGAAGCACACTCAGTGGGGGTGTGCTGAGTCTCGCCCACAGCGCAACCACGGCTCTTGGCGAGATCAGAAGGACTATCGAAGTCGGTCACAGGCGCCCAGCAGCCACTGCTGCTCCTGTGCCTCAGGCCGCTCCCCTCCAACCCGCCACTGCATGCCCTCCCCCCTCCACCACTACGACTCGTCGCCCCTCCACCGCGCAGCTTGTAAATGGACGAATCCTCCACCTAAGCCACCGCGGAAGCTAAGAAGACAGTGACTGTCAGCTGGGGTTATGTGTCCGCCAACTTACAACGGCCCTTTTCAGGGCCACCTCCCTGTTCATGAGAAGCAATTCCATTTTAACCAGTTTGCCTTTGTCTCTTCTGAGCTTTTTGCAACTGATTGGACACGTGATCCCCAAACGCAAATATTCTCTGCCGCACATTCATACAATGCGCAATCCATCGGTTTACCTATAAACGGCGGTCTTGGCTCAGTGGAAAGTGCAGTGCCTCATTCACTGAAGACCACAAGTTCGATCTTCAGTGATAATGGTTTATTTTCACGAGCTAAAGAAAGCAAGCTTAGCTCACTCGCAACTTTAGCCGCACACTCTACACCAGGGGTGGGCAATTCCAGTCCTGGAGGGCCGGTGTGTATGCAGGTTTTTATTTCTATCAATTACCCTGACTAATTGAGCTAATTGGCTGTGCACACAAACACAGATTTGCAAATAGATTAGACCAAAGTAAAATGTTACACTTAGGGAAGACAAGAACAGTCTTTGGTGGTCATTCATGGTAATTTAAAGAAATGCAGCAAAAATGTTTGACTTCACAAGTTGCCTGGCTAATTAAGTTAATTAACTTATTAAAGGTTAGAAGTTGGTGTGAAAACCAGGGACAGATACGGCCCTCATTGCCTACCTCTGCTCTACGCCCATCCCCACTGTCCACTTAGAAGTGCAGGCTAGTGTGGGCTCCTCTAGAGGGCACAATACTGCTTATAATCGCGGTTGTGACAGCAACGCGGCTCTGCCCATCTCTCCTGTATGCTGTGCCTCGTGCACAGTGGCAGAGAAGGCCCTACTTTGGCTGTCGGAAATTTCTGTGAAATCCCCTCAGACATTTGCTCGCCCACTCTCTGAGCGTTTCTCAGCGTGGCAAAGCTTGTTCTCCTTGAAAGGATGGCTGAGGAGAACAATAGAAAAGGGCTATACTCTTCAGTTCGCGCCTCCTCCGGCCGTTTAGCGGAGTGATTGAATCTGTCATGCCATCTCGATCGGAGACGGTGGCTCTGACATCAGAGCTAAGCGAACTGTTAAGGAAGGGAGTAATATCCACAGTTTCCCCGGGCGAGGAGAACGAAGGATTTGACTCTCGCTACTTTCTAGTGCCCAAGAAGTCAGGGGGAATGAGACCGATTTTCGACCTTTTTTCAACAAAACAATTGCGAGAAAACCTTTTCACATGCTCACAGTAAAGCATGTACTGGAGTGTGTGCGTCAATACGATTGGTTCACATCCATCGACTTAAAAGGTGCCTATTTTCATGTCCCTATCATTCCTAAACACAGAAAATTTTTGCGTTTCTCCTTCAAAGGGGTACGCTTCCAATACAATCGCCAACCCTTCGGTTATTCGTTGGTGCCACGCACTTTTTCTAAATGCGTGGAGGCGGCGTTAGAACCGCTAAGCAGGAAGGGCATTAGAGTCTTTTTCTACTTGGACGATTTGATTGTTATGGCATCTTCCAAGGAGGAGGCAGCGCTCCATACAGTAGAACTGATCAGTCACATGACTCATCTGGATTTTGCTGTAAACTGGCAAAAGAGCACCCCCCTCCCCTCCCAATCGATAACTTACTTAGGAGTACACATGGATTCCATCTCCATGAGAGCTAAGTTGTCCCCAGCCAGACTGGAGGCACTTTGCTTCCTCCTGTCTCGCATTAAGCCTCACAGGGTGGTAACAGCTCTATCTGTGATGCGCTTACTGGGCATGATGTCAGCTAGTCATGTGACCGTCCCTCTGGGACTTGTTCACGTGAGAAAAGTCCAGAGGTGGTTCAGTCGCCTTCGCCTCGACCCAGTTCGGCAGAAAAGGCGCCTGCTATTTATTCCCCCATCTGTGCAATCAGATTTTGCCTATTGGAATGACCCCCTAGTTCTACTGAGAGGGGTTCCCCTGGTGAGAGTCACATCACACATCTCAGTGTTCTAGGATGCGTCTCTTACAGGCTGGGGCGGAATGTGTCAGTCACATGTTGTGGGGGGGAAATGGCCGCAGTCCTGCTCCCAGCACATAAACTGCCTCGAATTGCCCACGGTGCTCAAAGTGCTCAAACACTTTGCTCCGATGCTGACAGATAAACACATTGTAATAAGGACAGACAATATGACGGCTGCAGCCTACATAAACCACTAAGGCGGCGTTCGCTCAGCCCGGCTTCTGGAAATTGCTAGAAGCATTTTATTATGGTCTCACGCAAATCTGCGCTCAATAAGGGCACATTCCCGGAAAACAGAAACGGGTCGCGGATCTGATGTCATGCGGAGGGCCTTCGCAGAACGAGTATAGGCTGAACCCTGCTCTAGTTCGGAGATTATGGCACCGGTTCGGAGAAGCAAAAGTGGACTTGTTTGCTTCAAGGGAGGATGCTCAGTGTGCGTTATGGTTTTCCATAAGCACTAAGGATGACCCCACGCTAGGAGTAGACGCCTTCTCCCACAGACTGTGGCCCAAAGATTTACTTTACGCCTTCCCCCCATAATTCCTCGACTTTTGACACGGATTCAAGACGAAGACTTGTCAGTTATACTTGTGGCCCCAGAGCGCACAAGCGTGTCATGGTTCCCCTTGCTCAATGGTGCACAGTGGGCGATTCCATGGTACGCGGATGTCCTTACACAGCTGAATGGTGCGATCAGTCATTTCCCTGTGTTAGGTCAAAGATTATGGGCTTGGCCACTGGGAAGTGCTGCAGTTTTTCAGCGTATCACAGCGCTTTAGGAGGCAACGACCAATTGCGCGCCTCCCAACAGCGTAATGGTTTTTACTATTGCTAGTACATGCGCCAAAAGAAGCTCCTCTTAAGCGATATCTCTAACTGAGTTTTCGTCCACATTTATGAGGGTTTGTCCTCCTCCACTTTTCTACTCAGGAGAGCAGCAGTGGCTGACATCTGTATGTTCCTTCATTTATTTCTACCTTTACAACGATTTGATTTCTCGAAGCGAGTGATGTTTTTCATAGGCTGCGCTTCGTAAGTAGCAGATGTTCAGGTTCTCCCATCACACATAATTGTTGAGCTCAAGGGACTGTCATAATATGTGACGTTCGTCCCCGCTCATTCCCAAATATAAGTTGTTTATCAGGGAAGGTCGGACAAGAATCCTCGCATCCTGGCTCTGCTCCTTGGGACTAGTTACAATGCGTAACTTTTGTCCTGCTTTTTCACAGCAGCAGGGATGTAGTGTGGATGTATTTATTACAACGCAGTAGGTCAAACGAACTGACTAGTCGACCGTCTCTCGAATGTGAGAATCCTATGCGCCATTCTTTTTTTTTCGCTACAGGGGACCAGCGCAGTCAAGTTAGATACTGTTTTGACTTCTGCGCGTGTGGTGTAAGTCAGATGGGTGCTTTTACGCTGGTGTCTCAGTGGGGCAAAGACTACATCCGGCTTCGCCCTTTATCCCAAGACAGCCTTAAAGGGCGAAGCTCATACGAAATAGAACGTTGGTTACGTATTGTAACCCCAGATTCTATGAGTATGAGCGTAGCTCTTGAAGTTTTTTGCCCCATGTGCTCCACCATCGTCAGCTGAAGAAAAAGCTGTCTTTATTTGGAGCCGAACTCAGGTCACGTGAATATGCTTTACGGTGGATGCGGACCTGATTGGGGCCATTGTGCAGGAAAATGGCAGGAAAGAAAATCTTAAGAGCTGCGCATGTGCAGAGGGATAAACCCAATAGTGACAGCCTTAAAGGGCGCAGCTCATACTCATAGAATCTGGGGTTAAAATACGTAAACAACGTTTTGCCATCAGAGACAGGTGAGGTTGGGCCTATGATCATATAACAAAAGTCTTCACATATGGAGAGCCTGGGAATTACTCTTTTCAAATATAATTTAACATGTATCTTTTTGAAGGTGTGTGCAATGGAAATTTGAGAACCCCTGCACTATAGTATCATCAGACCATGCAAGGACCGTAAGCATTCATTTTGTCTGCGGTTAGTATTGCAACCGTGCCAACTCATTTGCTCACTTTTCCACTCTTTTTCTTTATGTTTAGAGAGAACTGCAGGATGCTGTGCACCTCTGGAACACACACAGAATTCCCCATGCAGAAATGCTGTGTCTCCAGGTGGACGTCCAGTGATGATATACACCCTACCCCAACTCTTTGGTGCTAGGGAGCACCTTAAAGAGGTATCCCAACAAAAGATCCAGACTTGCATGGAGGAATGGCTTCAGAGAGGACTGTATCCCAGTAATAAGGCCATGTTTGACATATGTTGCTTTGCCATGGCAGAAAACAGTCTTCATCCACCCACCTCTCCAGAGGAAGCCATTGAGCTTTACATGTTCTTACGTGCTTACATACGTGCCCAAATTTAATAATCACAGGCTATTCTACTGGATCAAATACTGAGCAGTTACTGAACTTGTTTATATATATATATATATATATATATATATATATATATATATATATATATATATATCAGGTTTTCAATTAGCATCCATTTAGCCTTTTTCCAGCCTTTCCACCTTCTCAGTGCTACAGAATAAAAATGAATCCACCAATCTGGCCTATCTTAGTCTCATTTAATGCAGGACAGTTACAGCTTTCAGAAAGATGTAAGTTTGTGTGAATCCCATGGGTATTCCCTGAGATATGGGCCTTCAAATTGAAAAAATGCTTTAAAAACCTGTTTTTGGGATGTTTTTAAATATTTGGGTGTGTGTAATTACCACAGTGGCACTTTTAGTACACCCCAAACTTATTTCTCATGTGCCCTGGGGTGTTGGCTCCAAGATTCATTAGGTTGAACCGTTGGTTGAGTCTTCCTTCTGGTGTGCCATGGCTTGAATCCGAAATAAGTACGCGTTGTAACGTCAGACACTTTTATTTTAACCCACCATGTACTGTACAACCAATGCAGGCAGATTATAACTATTGCCCTCACTTTGAACAGTGCCTAGGGCAAGTATGTTGGGGTAAAGATTTTGGGTCTACTGTCATTCACCTACATGCTACACATCAAAACACAAATTTAAACTGGATAAAAGTGTCTGACGTTACATCAGCATTTAGCCTCCTCCTGTGTATTCTTTTCATGTTTTTCTGTGTTTTTTGCACCCTGGCTCGTATTTATTATTATTTACAACAATCCTGACCAGTTGTTGTATCGATACTTGCTTCCGTTTGGTCCCTGTGCATGTACTTCCCTCAATGTAACGTCAGACACTTTTATTCGCTCTATCGAGGCGCGAAACTTTGAGACGCTGTAGATTAACCGGCGGTAACGGTCTCGATCCCTTGCGCATGCGCGGTCATCAGAGGCACCTTTTTTATGTTTTAGATGAGTTATATACCCCCTGTAGTCGATCACAGAGGCATAGGTTATAAAAGTGTCTGACGTTACATCGTATCTATTTTATTTAGATTTCTGCTCATATAACTGTACATATCCAATATATGTCACTGCTGTTGTGTTTTTCGGGTAAAGATACGCATTATAAAACATCCTGAGCTATAATGGCATCATATCCTATCCCCTGGGGCTGTATTTTGGTTAAAATTATTAAAGTGTCTGATGTTACATAATCAGTTTTTCTATTTGAAATACCACTTAGCCTTGGAGTAGCCTCTCCATATTTTAACATAAGATGCCCCTACGGTACTATAATCAAATGCAACAGCCATTTACCGTAATTTCCGGTGTATAAGCCGAAAATTTATCCCTAAATTTTGATCCTAAAAGCAGGGGGCGACTTATACAGAGGGCATCACGTTATGAAACAAGAGCTACATTCAGAGTTTGCAAGTACCTCCGCCACATTTTACCGCCAGGTGGCAGCAAAACCCAAAATCAATCGTTTTTTTCCCTCCCTGGATGTATTCAGAATCACCACCAAAAACTCATCCGTAGACTCTCTCACCATCATACCAAATTTCATCAAAACCAGTTTAGTTTTTTAGTTTTGTTCAGAAACACACAGACAGACAAACGGCACCAATCACACAACCTCCTTCCACCTTAGATGATGGAGGTAATAAAGAAATGATCCCTAACATTTAAATTTTCTTTTTTTACTGCTGAAACTGAAATCGTATGTACTTCGGTCAAACAAAACCACATGCTTACGAAGTTCATCGTTTTTGCAAAAAGGTTTCTGAAATCAACAAAACATTTGAAAGATAAGCAAAATTAACAAATCGCTGACTGTTTTCATGCTGTTGTCTGCCTTAAAAATCTAACTGAGTCCCTCAAAGTGTCATTTACTGGACAGTGTGTTAAGGGATTACACAGTGCTGATTGGTCAACTGAACGTCTTTTCATCTTTCGGTATTGCGCATAGTGCCACTTTAACTTAAACTTGCACAAGAAATTCTATTTCTTTGCCAGCCTTTTGAATTTAAACCATTCTTTTATACAATGATATTCGGGGTTTTTTTTTTGATAAATTCAATCTCCAGAAAGGGGGGTCGGCTTATATAGCGGAAGCACAAAAAATCTGTTGTTTTAGCCTTGAAAACAGGGCTCGGCTAATACACCCAGTCAGCTTGTACACCAGAAATTACGGTACCACAAACTTTTTTTTTCAAAGAAATTTTAGGTGGTATAATTTGACATTAAAAGAGACGTGCAACCTGGTTTGTACATGTGTACTGAGTTTGGAGACGTTCTGGACATGTTTGGTGATGAAATGAGTGGTATTCCTATCCACAGGGATAATGAGTGTATGGTGCAGATCTAGTGTGCTACACCAAAGTTAATACACTGTTGACAAAAAAATGTAAAATATCGACAATCCCCAAATTTTCATTTTGCCATATTTTCAAAACTTTTTTTACTAATGAACTTGGTTTTTGGTATGCAAACTCTTATCAATTGTCCCTGTTAGGAAACTAAATTTGGAGCTGATATGAGCATTTTAACTTTAAGATTTGTAACGTTAAAGTAATAAAAGTGTCTGACGTTACACGAAAGTTGATGGTTATTGTTGCAGGGCTACCAAAACTGACATGTTAGGAGCACAGGGTGTGAATCAGGTTTTTCATGGAGCCAATATGTTGGTCTTCCACCGTAATAAAGTTTTGTTAATCAATATTGACTTTCATGATTTGTCTGTCCCTAGGGGTAATTGTGCAGTAATTAAGAATTTCACCCATATATATATATATATATATCAGCAGAACACGCTGAGTGGTTACTGAACATGTTTACTCTGTTGCCTCATGTTTCCAAGGTGAAGTGTGATATAGATATTTTTAAACATATCTTGTATCATATCTTTTGTTATTTAACATGTATGTATTTATGTATTGTCTTTTATTGCTGCAGCACGGGTGAGGAGCCCAAGACAATTTTCCCCATTTTGTGGAACAATAAAGTTAATCTTGAATCAAGTGACTGAATGTGAACACTCATCAACAGCCAAAATAAAAATTTAACTGAAATTTCCTAAAGGTGGAAAATTGGACTGTGAATTTTGCTATAAGTGGTTGGTGGAGTTTTGTTCTTAAGCAGAGGGAGCAAAAGTAGACACATTCTTTTGTTAAGTAGAAGTACAGATACTTGTGTAAAAGAAAGAATGGTAAAAGTAGAAGTACTGGCAACTTCTTTACTTAAGTAAAAGTGAAAAAGTACTGGCTCTGAAATTTACTCAAAATGTAAAAGAAAAAGAAACCCTCTGAAGGACATCTCTACTGGCTGTTTCTTTGCAAAGCTAACTAAACCTCACATAATATTACAGCTGCAACAATTAGATAATTGATAATTTAGTTGACAAATTTCGAATAAATCACCTATTATTTTGATTAATCATTTTGAGTCATTTTTCAAGGTGGAAAGAGTCCAAATTCTTTGAGTCCAGCCTCTAAAATGTGTATATTTTCTGGTTTCTTTAGTCTAATACACAATAGCTTTTGGTTTTGGACAAAACAAGACATTTGAGGAAGTCGTTCTGGTACATCTGTCATGTGTGATGTAAAAGATGCTCTGTACACCAATCGTCTTTTTTATTGTCCAATCCATTTCGTTTGAAATCAGTCCTGATTTTGGGGAGGCAGGCAATGATGCAAAATGGAGATAACCGATAATTCGCCTGAAATGCATTAAAATTAATTAGCCTGTTTTGAAAATTTAAGGTGTAGAAAGTACAGATATTTAAACAGATTTCTGATGGGACACTATGTCAAAGAGAATATTTATTGAAAGCATACAAGCATGCAAGCATACATTGAGTTTGGCGGCATGGCTCTGTTCGAGAGATCCCTGCCCGTCCAGCGTGGAACCGAAGGCAGGGAGCTGCAATTGACCCCCCCTCCATAGAACAGAGCCTACAGCAACAATGACCTCAAAAAGAAGAGACATTGTTATTGAATGGAAGTTTAGTCATGAAAGAACAGGATTACAGAATGCTAAAAATAGATGGGAGGAGCTGGGGAAGAGGAGGGTTGTTAAGCATACGTGCTGTGGAGCCGCTTCTCAGAATGTGAGCTTAAGTAAACTAGCATGTTAACGATAAAGCAATCATGTGACAGCAAATCAGATGACATTCGTGAGCACGCATGTGATTCTCCAGCGCAAGAAGCGGCTCCTATAGGTTAGCAAGCTTGACTCCGTGCCTATCAGAATTTACGTCAAGCTCCATTTCTGATAGGACACTTTATCAAAGGAATATTTATTGAAAGTATACAAGCATACATTGAATTTGGCGGCATGGCTCTATTCGAGAGATCCCTGCCCGTCATGCGTGGAACCGAAGGCAGGGAGCTGCAGTTAACCCCCAAAAACCGAACCATGCTGGCATAAGCCAAAAGATGAAATATGAAACTTCCATAGGTTTAGAGGCAGCCCGGCGGCTGGCAATTTCTCTAGAAGCCAAATACGAGAGAAACTCCATGTGAAGTGTACTATGTGTAGTGACAGCCCGGCAGCTGGAACGATTTCTCTTGAAGCCAAATATAAGAGAAATATTCTATGTGATGCGTACCACACGTCAGCCCGGCAGCTGGCACAATTTCTCTTGAAGCCAAACACAAGAAAAATATTTATGTGAAGTGTACTATGTGTCATGACAGCCTGGCGGCTGGCACAATTTCTCTTGAAGCCAAATACAAGAGAAATATTCGGTACGAAGTTTACTATGTGTTGTGACAGCCCAGCGGCTGGCACAATTTCTCTTGAGTCAAATACAAGGGAAATATTCTATATGAAGTGTATTACTTGTAGTGGCAGCCCAGTGGCTGGCACAGTTTCTCTTGAAGCCAAACACAAGAGAAATATTCTATATGAAGTGTTCTATGTGTTGTGACAGCCCAGCGGCTGGCACAATTTCTCTTGAAGCCAAATACAAGAGAAATATTCGATGCGAAGTTTACTATGTGTTGTGACAGCCCAGCGGCTGGCACAATTTCTCTTGAGTCAAATACAAGAGAAATATTCTATATGAAGTGTACTATGTGTAGTGACAGCCCAGCGGCTGCCACGGTTTCTCTTGAAGCCAAACACAAGAGAAATATTCTATATGAAGTGTTCTATGTGTTGTGACAGCCCAGCGGCTGGCACAATTTCTCTTGAAGCCAAACACAAGAGAAATATTCTATGTGAGTGTACTATGTGTAGTGACAGCCTGGCGGCTAGCACAATTTCTCTTGAAGCCAAACACAAGAGAAATATTCTAAGTGAGTGTACTATGTGTCGTGACAGCCCGGCGGCTGGCATAATTTCTCTTGAAGCCAAACACAAGAGAAATATTCTATGTGAGCGTACTATGTGTCGTGATCAGCCCGGTGGCTGGCACAATTTCTCTTGAAGCCAAACACAACAGAAATATTCCATGAGAGTGTACTAGTGTAGTGAAAACCTGGTGGCTGGCACAATTTCTCTTGCAGCCAAATGCAAGGGAAACATTCCATGTGAGACTGTGTTGTGACAGCCTATCAGCTGGTACAATTCTCTTGAAGCCGTATACAATGAAATAATCTATGTGAAGTGTAGTATGTGTAGTGACAGCCCGGCGGCTGGCACAATTTCTCTTGAAGTCAAATACAGGAGAAATATTCTATGTGAGGTGTATTATGTGTAGTGACAGCCCGGCGGCTGGCACAATTTCTCTTGAAGCCAAACAAGAGAAATATTCTGAATGTAGTGACGGTCCTCTCAAAGCAGATTCATGAGAATTATTCTATATGATTTGAAGAGTATTACATGAAGGCTGATACCTTTAATGATTGAAGTGTATGTTGTGGTTAATGACATGGCATGGGTGCTGAGCAGTGACGCTTCGTGCCCTGTCTATGTGTATAGAAGTGTTCTGAATGACGCATGAAACAGATACAAGTCCAAGAGGATTTCGTTTAACAAAACATGCTAACAATTTACACAATCTTACTCATTCGTTTTGAGCTTCCACAATGTCCTTAATTCCTGGGTTAAGGTAAAGTTTGTGGCTGAAGATGTCCAATGTCCTGTGGCCTTTAATATCGTCATTAGGCCACGAAGGCAGAGTGTTGCTGCTCGAATATGGAGTGAGAGAGGAGTGAAGAGCTGAGGGAGAGGCCATAATACTGACAAATGAGGCAAAGCTGAGCAGCAAACAGGAATAGGTTTCCAAGCCTCTGTGATGAACAAGGCAACTCAATTGGTCACAATGCGCTTCATAGTAAACCCTGGTCTGAACCCCCTCAAAAGCAAGCCAGTGGTGACAGTGGCAAGGAAAAACTCCCTATGTGGCTCAAATATAGGAAGAAAACTTGGGAGGAACCAGGCTTAAGACGGGAGGTCCATCCTCCTCTGACCGTCCCAGGGTATGAGTTCATGGTTGCTGTAATGCGAAGGGGATTGTTGAAAAGCAGCTGAGGATTTGTAGTTTGCTGAATAGATGCCATGATCCAGACCATTTCGATGGTGGAGCAGCACTTGAGCAGAGGCCAGGTGGTGTTAATGGCGAAGACCAGCAGCAGCATGCTCAGGGCAGGGCCCGCTGTGGACATGGAGAGAACAAAACTGGGCAATTAGTGGAGAGCACAAGGGGAAAGCAGTACCAGGAAATAATACTGCCAACTCCATAAAGTTGATATAAAAGAAAATACATACATACACGCACACAAACACGTCATGAATGAAAACTCTAAAGAGCCTTCTTGAATCTGAAAGCTGAGAAAACTAATAGAATCCCCCCAAAACCAATGGTGTTGCAAACCCGGACACCAGAGGCTAATGACAGTGAGCCTTGGAGCCATGACCTTTGGGTCAACCCAGCAACTGGCACAGTTAGAGGCCATAGGACATACTGAGCAGGCAGAGGCAAAGCAATTTGAATGAAATAAGTAGCAGACCACAAGCACTAGCAAGTTGCTGACATGGGGTAAAATATTAGCGAAGCGTTCGCAACGTGCCGCATCATGGCATTGCTGAGTGTGCGCAAAATAAGCCACAGCTTGATTATGTGAGCTTGATGTTGGCAAGCACTCCAAGGTTTTCTTGCAAAGCAAAACATAGCAATCAAAATTTTAACCAAACTTGGAAGGTAGTGTTTGATTATACAAGAACACTAGAGGCACTCCTAGAGTGCAAACCTTCACCAAAGCAGCACGGTCCAAATCTTGCTGAGTGGGAGCAAAGTTCAGTTATCGAGTGACATAGGATTTCAAGGTAGCTGCCATGGTTGCCATATTGTGTTACTGATCATGGTCAAAATCAGTTGGGTCCATTCCTGATGTAATAGTTACCCACCCACAAAATTTCAGAAATATCTGTTCATTACATTTTGAGTTAAGTTGTTCATAAGCAAAACAGAAAAACAAATGGTGCCAATCACATAACCTACAGCCAACTTCAATTGGCAGTGGTAGATACCACCAATGATACAGCAGAAACAGCTAATTTGGAAAAGAAACAAAAAACAATATTAGTCAAATACTGACAAGGTGGAGCAATACCAGATTGATTTCAGAAACTTTAATGCCCACTGGAATGGCTGCTCCAACTCTGATTCTGCAGCATTTAGAAGACTTTTTTTTTTTTAAGATTCACTGAGCATACCAGAGCTAGCATTTGCTCTGTTTACTGGCCCAAGGTGAATGCAATGCGATTTGCAAACAGTAACCATAACTTGACACTGTTACTAATGGCAGCACCTGCTAGGAATAGATGAATAAAACCAACAGGGAAGTAGTTGCAGCATGACTATTGGATCCAAGCAGCATATCAGCAATATATTCTAACATGAATGTGGATTATGATTTGGTCCAGTCATTTGAACAGCATTAGAGCAAACATCATCTGAATAACACTTCGTTCGATTTTGGCCATGAATATGTGAATTACAGTTGAATTAACAAACAATTCCTGAGCCAAACATACCATTGTTGAAGCATTTATGAAGAGCCAATTGATTTAAATGAACATGATTGAGATAATGCATTAGAGATTTTTTTTTTAATAATAAAGAGTCGAAGACAAATCTGAACCATAGGACATTTCTCGATAGACACTTTACTTATATGGCCATCATGAGCTCTGAGACAACGGGAATAATTTGCAAATTGTAGTATTTCTGCCCGTGAATTGTCATTACCAAGACTGAGACAAGGCAAAAGAAGTTTAGTCGCAATCCACGAGACCTCAGAACCAGTTCGAGTGAAACTTGGATTACACATGCACAGTCAATGTCATATCTGAGAACCCAGGTGAAAGTAGAGCTAACAAATCGGACTAAACCAAGAAGTTTAAGACTTAAATCACTGGACCAAGTAGCATCCGACCCGGAGGTTGCTACAAAGAATGAATTTGTCATCTCCAAATACTTGATTATAGCCAGGTGAATTGGGTGCTGTTACGGCCTCTTCACAATGATTATTTTAAACCATGAAGAGAAAAAGAAAAATAAGACTCGTACAAAAAGAGACCATAACATATAAATGGACACAGACAAAGGATTTGAGTTTCAACAAAAGAACCAAGCTTTATTTTTAATAAACAATGATCTATCAATTAAACATTAAACAAATCAATGAAATCAAAAGGGCTGCAGGCGCCGGCCAAAAAAAACAAAAGAGGGGTGGTGGACGTGGCTAACCACGTAATGGGCCATAGGACCAGCCACCACCCCCTAACTAAAACTGCCTAATCCAAAATAAACTACTCATTTAATCAATAAAAGAATACAACCCGAAAGTAGGACTACCGACGACTACAGCCAAACTAAAACAACAAAACCCAGCAATCTAGACATGCCTGGGGGGGGGAAGAGAAAACAAAAAGCTTGAATAACCAAATTACTTAATAATCAACGAAAAGAGAAGGTTAACGAAAACAATTAAACCTCCTCACCGCTTGTCCGTGAGTGTGCCACGGTGTCTAGCTCTGCTCTGCCATGCTCCTCCCCCCCTGCACCCCTAATATTTCCCCTCCCCCACCCCAAGTGCCAACAGCTTACAGGTGTGCTGAAGCCACACAAATAGGGGAAGGAGGGAGACCAGAGAGAGCAGGGAGAGAGGAAACATGCAGAGCCAGCCACACGTAACACCCCCACCCTAAGATGTTGAATGTATGCTCGCCCAAACATACATTCAACATAAACGAGACAATGCGTCTGCCAATATATTTTTCACACCCTTAATGTGCTTTATCTCTAAATTAAATGACTGCAATAGAAGGGACCAGCGCATTATTCTTTGGTTAGAGTTTCTCATTTCATTAATAAAAACGAGAGGATTGTGATCAGTGTGCACAATAACGGGACACACTGATGAACCGATGTATACTTCAAAGTGGTTTAAAGCCAAAACTAGGGCAAGTGCCTCTTTCTCGATTGTGCAGTACGCACGTTGATGACGGTTGAACTTTTTACAAAAATAGGAGACTCGGTGCTCAAATCCATTCTCGTCATCCTGTAGGAGAACAGCACCAGCTCCTGCCTCACTTGCGTCAACAGCGAACTTCAAAGGGCGATCAAATGTGGGTGCAGCTAAGATTGGGGCATTAGACAACAGTGCTTTCACGCAGTCAAACGCACGCTGACAATCATCTGACTAATGGAAGTGCCGTTTAGGGCTGAAGAGGTCGGTGAGCGGGGCGGCAATGGCAGAGAAATTTCTACAAAAACCGCAGTAATACCCCGCCATCCCCAAAAAGTGGCGCAGCTGACGCCGAGACACAGGAGCAGGAAACGACAGAATCGCCTCGACCTTCGTCTCTACTGGCCTTACTTAACCCGACCCACAATCTTTCCCAAATATGTGACAGTAGCTTGACCAAATTCACATTTCGCCTGGTTAAGCATGAGATTGGGGTCACGTAGCCGCGCAAGCACAGCCCCAAGCTGCTAAACATGATCTTCCCAAAAGCCTGAATACACCACAATATCATCGAGGTAGGCCTTGCAACCAGATAAACAACGCAAAACAGTATTAACCAAACGCTGAAAGGTCGCCGGGCGTTTAGTACACCGAATGGCATAACTGTGTACTGTAAAAAGGCACCTGGAGTCACAAATGCAGAGATTTCTTTAGCTCTTGGCGTCAAAGGCACCTGCCAATAACCTTTCAGAAGATCTAGTTTGGTCACATAATTTGCACTACCGACATGATCTACACAATTGACTGATTGGCTAACGTGGGCTTGAGCTTCTCGTTACACTGCCACCTACAGGTTTGGCATGCTCTTGACGGCATATATACACGGGTACGTGTAAACGAAAACTCTTCTGAAAACTGATACGTGCATGATAATATTTTTGAAAACGGAGACGGTGAAATGTTTGTTTATGAAAATAGCCAGCCACATGTAAACGGAGTGTTGATCGCTGCAATTTTTCACAATGCAAGCACCTAATAACTGCAGGGAAATATATGCTTTCTTTATTAATTTGCAATTGTCATAGTGTCCCAACTTTTTCTGATTAAGACTGTATATTAGAGCAGACTGTAATAACAGAAATGGTGGCTTAAATGAAAGTTAAATTGGAATAAATGTTTCTTAATCATTTACAAAGGAAAATGTATGCAATACATGAATTTTGTAAAACGCTTAATTTAATGTTTCTTTTTTTTTATATAGAATCACAGTGTTGAACAGAATCACTAAAGTGTCAGCAAAATGACTGTAAAACCCATTAAAAGATTTCTTAACAGTAATGCAAGAAACATGACGGTAGAATGGAAAAAAAAACCCTGCCTTTTTAGATATTTCAAACAGTAACATTTGCATTCAGACACTTCAACACAACTTGACTCTACTTCAATATAAAATCTTGGCCCCCTCAAGTACACTGAAGATTTCCGGCCATCAACATAATAAAAATATGTTCACAGGATAACAATGCCTTTTTGTATGAATTAAAGACTGACGTGGATTTGTCAACAAAACTGCACTAAACTGGAATATTTAGGTCCAAAACATACTCCAAGGCATTAAACTATTTTGCACGTTTGCATATTTGTTTTTTGATTAAGTGGTGCTTCAAGTCTAGTAACAGTGAACATGCTATCACAGACAGTTTAAGTCCGGTGATGACTTTCTTGGTAAAACAGAAAATGGAAATCATGAAAATAAAAACACAAATCCTGCGCTTGTTAATACACCTCCTGAGCTTTTTGCAACTACATATTCTCCTCATATGCTCTGTCACACATTCACACAATGTCCAGACCTAGACAGCTGGGCAAAAAGTAAAGCAGGAGGGGAAAAGTGTGTAGGTGTGGGTTAGTGAGGCACTCCTATGCAATGTCCATTTCATAGCAGTTGTTGGATTTCAGTATACCCTCCATTTCAGCTTGGAGCTCAGGATAGCTGTTGTAAGTTGACGGCAGCTCTAAAGTTGGGCCACAAGTATGAGCAATTTGCCGCCGGGCTAGCCCTTCCAATGTGGTGAATATGACTTCAATTGTTCAATCCAGATGACATCAGACCCTGTCATGAATCTCAACATCTTCAAGAGGCCTTTTTCATCCAATTCCCTTATGAATTGATGTAAAAATCGCAAACTTTTGTTCTCTGCTGGAGTAGCTGGAGAGGTGTGTGATTAACTTTAACACCTTTCGTGTTGTTGGTTTAAGATCATCATACATTTTCTGCATATCAAGCACAGTGGGGAAGAACTTCCTGAAAGATGGTCCTGCGACTGCTGCAATGTTATCTAGTGCGTATTTTGGGTGCTGGATTATTTCCTTGTGGGCCACTTGGAGAAGCGCAGCTTTCAAGTTTTCTGGTGCTGGTGCTGCTGTTCTTACTCCCATGCGATCCAAAAGATCAAGAAACTCATCATTATCATCACCAACAAGAGTTTCTTGCAAAGCAGTGGACAAGAGATCACGCTCAGACTAAGACACAACATCAGGGAGTCAAAGAGCAAATCAGGTGAGACAGAATGTTCACCAAATGTGATTGCTGCCATAGAGGCTTGAACCAGCTGAAAAGGAAAATAGCCATAGTCCTTCAATCCCTTGACCAAAATCCTACCAACAGATTTCCATTCTTGCTCTTCCCATTTTGAGGATAGTGATAGCACCCTTGCATCTGCACCGTCTGCGGCACAGTCTACAAACTCTGTCCAGAAGGCAGCATACACATCCCTGGACACACCGTCAGCATCAGCCCCCTTTTCATCAATGAGGCTGTATTTCACATTCTGGCTCATCAATGCTTCATTCTTGAACTGGGCCAATCAGTTCATCCAAGAGCTTCACTCTGTGAAGTTTCACTGTCACATGCAAAAGTTCATAGGCAGGACTTGGTGGGCCAGCAGGCACTATCTCAGATTGAACAGGAGTTGAGGTATTGGCATTGGTGTTTGCTTCTGTTTCAGCAGGCACCATCCCAGAGCGAACCAGGAGTTGAGGTTGAGGTGTTGGTGTTTACTTCTGCTGCTTCTACTGGGAAGATAGGCACGTGTAAGATCGTATCATCAAGATCACCTTCAAATGGTCCACCTGGAAAAAGACCAAAAATTACCTCCAATCTATCACAAAAGATGTAAGATCAATAAACTCAACAGCAGTAGGGACATAAGCTGACACCTCAGTAGCACTTCGCTTATCATCTTCCACAGCGTGTGTCTGCTGTTCACAGTCTTGAATTTTCTGTCAGCTGCTCATCATCCTCTGTTATGTTCTTCTGCTGCTCATCTGACCTTGCCGCATCTGTCTGTTTATCAGCTCCTTCCGCCATTTCTATGAACTCATCATCACTCGTCAGACTCTGTGTGAACAAGTAAAATCTTAATATCCCCAATTTATGCGTCTCATAGAGCTCTCCCACACTAACACCCTCATCAAGGTATGCTTCCTGAAAGTCAACAATGTCGTGACTGAACTCTTCCCAATTTCCCTTTCTTGATTTCTCATTGGGGAAAAAATAGCTTTTTAGCATGTTTCAGAAGCTCTGTTTTTGTGGCATTCTTGGAAATATCGAGAACCCTGGTTCCTCCACCACAGCGTTTTCTCACTTGTCTCTTGTCATGTATCCACCTCACCTTCATGGCTCTTTTATTTTTTCACAGATGCATGTTTGTTGGCTGCATAAAAGGCTCCTCCTCAAATCTTTGTCTTTGTCTTTGTTTGTGCCCATCTTTCTTCTTAGTTTTTCGAATAAGGACAGTCTTTTAGGATCATCTGCACCTCTTCTCTGTTTTTCCATACAGAAACGCCTCGCAGCAATCCTGTCACCATACGCTGGAATGTAAGCAGCCATAGTAGCATCATCAATTTCTCCAACCACCGAGCTGTCAATCTGTAATGAAAACAAAACAATACATTAAGACATAATTTTGGTTATCTTAAAGGGACATTATCATCCAATGTGCCACTTAAATTATTCCCAGATAGCAACAGATTCAACTTCTAACCTTTTCCGGGTGATTCAACCCCCATGAAATTCAAATATGGAACCAAGGGTGCGAGTGAACAGGCTATTCTCCCTTGAATGTGGCGCGCCATTTTATCAGAGCAGTCTCTTTCTCGGCGCTTAGCTGTGACATTGCTCCAGCTGCTCTGCATATAGGCTACATAGAGTATACACACGGTACAACTGCAGTCTTTCCAACGCAATTTTTGTGAAGTGAGCTAGCTAGCCAGCGTACACAAAGTACCCTTCCATAACCATTATGTAACAGTTTGCTGGCTAGCTAGCTAGTCAGCGTTGACTGAATTTAAGAACTATGGCAAGTTCAACTGTGAATGTCTGTGACTCAGTACAGTGTATCAGAGTGATGTAGCTCAGTATAAACATAAAGCTTGCAACAAATGCAAAATTTACTCAACTCATTTCATAACTTTCATATGACACGCTTACTCATGGAACATCCTCTATATCATGTATATCCCCGGGGTAGGCTACCGTATTGCAGTGAGTTTGTATCATTGTCATGCATGTTTGTATGTCAGTCATGCAGACATAAACGAGGACTAGATGCAGGAAATCTAACTAACCCGCTTTCTTTCGAGGCAGGCGATTCGTATTAATCGCCGGATATCACACAAAAGACGCTTAATGTTAAAGTACACCCACAGCGAGCCGGAATGACGTTACAATTTACAGCACCCCTTGTGGTACTTCCACAAAAATACCGTCTGCTAAACAGCGTGAATGCAATTGACACCCACAGCGAGCCGGAAAGTTGTTTACAGCACCCCTTGTTCCATAAAAAATTATCAAAAACATCTTATCAAAAACATCTGAAAAATTTGTAAGGATGACCCCACCTGTAAAAATTCCCCACGTTTGATTTTGCGCATTTATGCAGCTATTGAGTGTGACTTACTGTCCCATGATAATGTCCCTTTAAGCCTAAGAGAGGGATTGGCTCAAGATACAATGTACCTATATTAGATCCAAAACTACTTATTTCTGTGCTGAAATTGTGCTGAAATAGAAGACGACTAATAATAAATGCCCAATCCAGATGATAAAAGAATGAACGATATGAGTGAAAAGAGTATTTCATAGCAGGCAATGCACGGCTAAGTTCAGCAAATTATTCTGATAAGCTTGCAATACAACACTACCTTGAAAAAGTACTTAATCATATTCACTTAATTTTTTTATTTTATTGTCTGGCAATTGTTTTCACATGCAGTCAGATGGGATTTAATGTTATTTCAAGCCAAAGTACTCCATATCATCAAAGTGTAAACTAGACATGCAGGTTAAGAATTTCAATGACAGAAATGTTTGCAATACTATAATATTCAACCACTGGTACTAGATGTGATGAAATGTTAGGATACTTGTAAAATCCGCTGAGTTTCAGTGAAATGTAAAACTATGTAGTTGAGGCTTTGAAATAAAAGATCTATATTATATATATATATATATATATATATATATATATAACATTATATTATATTTATATATAAATATAAATTGGTTAAGTATGTTAATGCTCGTATACAGTAAAAACGGCCTGCCAATATATCCTGTATTGGCCAACCTGTATTCCCGACCTTCATTTAGGTCTTTAATGAGTTCACGCATACTTAGCATTTAGTCTTTAATGAGTTCAGGACTTTGCATTTATATCTTTAATGAGTCTTGAAGTATACTTCAGAAGTCATAGTCATAATATTGTCATGATAGCACAAACATACTTAACCAATTAATAAAATATTATGAATTTCTTATTTTCGCATTGCCTTGGTATTGGCCTGAGGGTCGCCGTATACCGCGACCCAAAGGCCAATACCAAGGCAATACGGAAATAAGCAATTAATAGCATATATATATATATATATATATATATATATATATATATATATAGTTCCCAGGAATGAATATGCTGACTTACATGATCCTGCTGCATTTTGCAAATATTCTCCTCAGGAATACCCTGCTGCAGTAAAAATGTCCACAGACCATCATCATGTGGGAGGGGAGGATCTGCAGATGTAGCCATAGCTGGCCTTGTAGGAACATGGGAAGAAGGCAAAATCTAAATCTTTGTTGCACCAGCAAATATAAACATATTTAAAATGGACATCTGTACCTTCAAATATAAAGTGCAATTGCTTTAAATTTCTTAAAACTGAATTCAGACATTTTTTAATCTAAACAACAACAATAAAGGCCAAGAGTGTGATGACACTGCCAAGTAATGTGGAAACTTAAAGGTGACATGGAATCAAAAACCGTTTTTACCTTGTCTATGTTCAATAATGGTAGTCTACTCGCATTCAAGAACATATGAAAAGTGCTACACATTCTGAAGATCTCCGTTTCATAGAAATTCCTCTTTTAAAAATGACTGCCAGAAAACGGGCCAATCTGAACAACGCATACATATGATGTCATATGTATCTCACTGCACCCCCCCCCTCTCTTTTTTTTTAAAAAATTTGGCATCTCCAATCCCACCCGAATCTGGAATGCCCAATTGGTGAACTATGTACAAGGCTTGCACGTATACGACCCCTTGCTGCCAATTAAGGAGAGTTTAGACAGTTCGCGGCTCTCCTCCGAAGCACGCGCCTGTCAGCCACCGCTTCTTATAC
Source organism: Gymnothorax javanicus (assembly GCA_029692085.1). Taxonomy (NCBI): domain Eukaryota; kingdom Metazoa; phylum Chordata; class Actinopteri; order Anguilliformes; family Muraenidae; genus Gymnothorax; species Gymnothorax javanicus. The sequence goes on along the minus strand of CM056196.1, from coordinate 59,010,863 downwards.
ACTCATTAGTTGAATCTTCGCAAGTTCAGAGCGAGGGCGGAGGATAGCCGGACATGAACAGGCTTGGAATCTTCCTGACGAGCGTCCGTCTGGCCAACAGGAGGCGCTAGAGCAACGAACAAGGCAATTATCATTTTCCCTCCCCGGCAGTCCCTTCCCAATTTGCAACCCTGTAGCGCAATAGCCAATTGTGTGCTACTCTGAAAAAGGCTTCCGACCACTGCCCGTTGGTACGAGGCGGGGATCGAACCCGCGACGTGATAGTCATTTCTGCTTTGCAACGCGATACTTTACAGAGTGAGCTATCCGGCAGCCACTGCCCCCCCCACTCTCATTCCGCTTCCTCCTCTTCAAAATAATTTCCATACACCCGCTCTCCCGCCCCCTACGGAAAGTAATTGCAGCAGTGTTCGTGAAGTTCAAGGTGAAATGGCGAGTCGCGTACCGAGATTTGCTCTTCCAGGGTGTAGGAGGCAGTGTGCAAACGTTCCATAACATTCCAACCAAAAGAAATGCATAAGATGCGTGGCTGTTGTTCATTTTTAATTGGATTCCCACTACATTCAACCACAGACTGTTACTTTGCTCAGCCCATTTCACCTCTGACAGTTATACTAACCTGGCACAATTTCAAGCCGGCTTCTCACAGCGTTTGGTGCTACGTAGCCAAGCAGTTCCGACTTTGCGTCTACCTCAACAACCAGTACAAACCACAAGTATCATGCTGTTTTTAGATTGTTTTTAAAACGTTAAAAATCAAATATATTCGTTTTGCTGGTCTAGCCAATGTCGTATGACGTGATTATTACTCAACAACAGCTTTGAAACGAGATCTGAAATAAATCCGTGAAGATTGTTGTTGCCAATGGTCCTGCCATGCTCACATTAAGACGGTGGGAGGTCGGCATCTGCGCCTTCAGTTTGTGAAGATGTTTCGCCTGGTGCGTCAACACCAAAACATGTGGGTCTAGCGCATTTTTTAGGATTATTCGCCGTGGTCCGCAATTATTCAATGAATGCTTATTAATGAGATTCTCACGCGGAATTAAAATCCTTGTGCCTAGAAGTTTCAGTTTCACTTGCGTAAAGGTGAATTTCACCGCAAGTAACATGGAAAGCGATTATGACTTGCTTCGCTCTAGGCAGCAAAGCCAGCCAATCAGCGTCAAGTGTTTCCATTCCATAATGAGGTTGCCAGTTAAGCCCGAAAGGTCGCCAAATAGGTGCAAAGCAACGCGTTCAAAATCCCCCACCCTAACATAGCTTTTTGAGAGAGGTTTTTAGGAAGCTTCTGAGGCATTACAGACCGAACCAAAATTTTGTGGTGTATATGTCACTTCACGGAAAAAGGATAAATACCCCGTTCAACCATTCTAGGTCACCTTTAAAACATTTAATTATGTTTAAAAATTGATGTTTCATGTATTGGCTGTACACACATTGACTGTTTCTACAACGTTATAATAATTTGGAAGCCAAACTGTTTAAAGTTTGGAATATTATTACATTTTTTTATAGGGCTATAAACTATATAAAAACAGTCACCTTTGGCCTGCTTTAATTTGAGAATTTTTTTCAAAATTTTTTGCGGTGACGCAATATCCCGAAATACGGTTTCAAAGTGCCTGATTTTCACCCTCTGTAAATCAGCCGACCCATTACTCCGTGACGTTACACAGTGAGATAGCAAGACAAAAATACATTGCGGACAATACAGAAAGGCATAGCGGCAGCTCCGATTCAGATTCAGATTTCAACGACATTAGCGACTCTGGAGATCACACAGATATCGAAACAGATGAATGGAGATAAAACTAGTCACTCGCCACAGGACTTAGCCAAATTTCTGTAAGCTGGACTCGGTCGTTTTTCTGAGATGCAACCAGTCATCCGCCGTGGGACTTAACTGATTTTCTGAAAGCAGGGGGGCTGTTTCAGTAAACTTTACCGAGTCAGACCATCTGTCGAGTGAAAAGTAGGACCTGCGACAGACTATGTCCGTCAGGTGTTTCAATAAAACAAAAGTAGGATGTCTGACCATGGTCGATGCAGACGGACGGTTTGTCACTGTCCGCTCGAAGTTGGATGAGAATTTACACCTCAGCGATGCACTGCTTCGCTATTTGGCGTTCAAATATTTGAAATAAGTTAACGTTAAAAAAAAAAAAACCAATTCTGATTAGGTACGTCATTAACTACTATTCAGACATAAATTAACGGCGAACATCGCTGTAGGATGTCACCTTCAATTTCAGTAGGCTATTGACTGAATACAAGTCCAGCTAATTAAGCCGTCTTTGCTCACTGTGCACTCTGTGCTAAAACTACGATTGGCAACATAATAAAGCTATTCATCACACAAAGGACATTAAAACATTCATATGTCACGATCACTCATTTTACAGAATTAAGCAGACGGGCGATAAGCAGAACTCCACTCTCGGTCACATAAGCTCCACAAATACAGAACCATGCCGAGACCGCTCCTTAGGCAATGTCCCATTAGTGTTCACATAGCATGCATAAAAACAAATTTTTGTCGCACAGAAGGATAACAGTACCAACGATTTAAAAGTGAAATCTTCTCGTGTTGTTAATAAATTATGTGTAGTTGTTAGAAAAATTAATTCACGGATTTAAACAGAGCCCCGTTTCTGGGTGTAGGCTATATTGGTTTCGCTGGCATTGGTTATACTGTTTTTCCATTCTCGAAATATTTTGTGCTGTCTGCGCTTCCAGACAACATTACTTTCTCCATTAATATTAAATTCTGAGCTGGCTTTTCGCCCCTCAAAAGCAGCCCATTCTCAGTAAGCGCAGATCGGCCAGAACATTACGACCACCGTAATTATGCGTCTTTTGGCCACTGGCGTAACTTGAACCCATCACATCAGATAAGTTAATGCATAGTACAGATAGACAGTTAAGTTCGGGCAAAACCAAGATAATATCACTTTAATATGACTAACCATTAATTACCAAGATCTCCATAGATAACGGCAACTAGCTGACTCGGTGGATGGCTATATAATGTAAAGAATAACTTCGTCTGCAATCGCATACAAAGCAGTGTCCGCCCCCAAGGCATAATCAGTAAGAGAGCAGTTCAGTTATTCCACTTTTAATCACAGTTTTCTTATAACGTCATCGGAGCTTCCAAGAAACGCGTGAGAAGTGCGGAATCATTATCGCTTTTGATGCTGCTGCTCATGGTAAAATCTATCTAAATAAACGACCTTGCGCAGTGAAAATTTCGGAGAGTGCACCTCTGATGTAGGTAAAATTTATCGTGCGTTTGACGTCAAATGATCCTAAACACTTGTGCTTTATGTTTATAAGGCTTGTGCACAGACATGAATATTGTTCTCACTGAGTCGGCGCGCTGTCACATTTTATGTGTCATGTATTTTGCTGTTGCTGGTTGTTTTAAAGCTGCGTTCTTTCACTTCTTGCATTTGCTGCTGACTTTATGCTATGTTACATCTGATTGTGATATTGCGAGATTGAGAAACGTGCTGGTGGGCAGTTCACAGGGCCACTGATATTTAATCTCTGCATTAATCATGATTCACTTGTCTTGACGAAAATGTGAGGACAGCCCCGTCTGAGCTTTCAGGCTTTGTCTGGGGTGCTGAAGTTGTTCGCGTAGAAACATTACCTGAAGCAATTACTATTGATGAATGTTTACGATATTCAAATATTCACATTTATTCAGACTAAATTTTATATGGGAATGAGGTTGCCATTATAACTGAGCTATCCGTACTTACTGGGGAGAGAAGCATAAGGGAGGCAGATGAGTTTGGTTTGGGAATTATAAATTTGCCCGGTGTAGCATCAACGAACGTTAGTATCGCACCGAGTAGGCTACATGTAGCATGCGTGTCACACACGGTCCATCGCGATCACTGTACATAGCCGTATTCACAGTGCACACTGGCTGTGTGACTAGCTGGGACTAAAAAGAGACAAAACGAGAGAGGCAGTTCACTCTCATCCTTTCATTTCCTGATATGAAAAAGAAAATGCCCAAGAAAAAGTATCTGCGTTTGTGTTGTTACACCCTCCAACAACACAGGTATGAAGCATGGTGCCTCCAAAGTTCAGGAAAACCGTTGAAAATAGGAAAATATTGTAGCAGATTCCAGTTGTTGCATGTACAGCCAATGTTAAGTTTATGAAAGTTCTCACTGTGTGACGTCACGGGTCAAACGTCATCGCTCTAACAGGCTGCGCTGTGAAGGCATTTAAATCGCCAAATTTACCAATTTAGAGTTCGGAAATTGGGGGGAAAAATATATTGGCGATTTATTTACAGCATCAAGGTATATAGTAACGTTTACATAGATTTAGTGGTTACATTCCCCTTTAAGCATTTGAATGTGCTCACTCAAATCACCTGTAACAATAACGTTACTCATATAGAGAGATTTGACTCAACAATGCAATAATACTACCTCAGGATGACATTTAGCTTTATAAAGCTTCAAAAAGCTAACTTTGTTTCCAAATTATTTGAGGCATCAAGTACACAGACTATGTGAAGCTAGTGCACGGGTGCAAAAAAGTGTGAAATTAATTTTGCTTTACATGAAACGTCTGCAAAATGTAACTAAATCAAAATATTAGTTGTGATGAAGCATTTACAACATTGCCAGTGCCAGAGACAGAAACATTAGTCTGGCTAAGTTCTTACTAATTGTTTACCTACTCCACATGGGCTACATTACTTCTCTACAGTGCTTATATGCGGTCAGTCTTCCTATGATGTTATTCATTTCTGGCAACCTGACAGAATATATCGTAGGCCTATACAGCACATCTCGGTTTAACGTTACTTGTGCCAAGCCAACAAATTGAAGGTTAAGTCATCAGGATTCCTGCTAAAAAGCCCACGTTATTTGTCCACAGATCATAGGCTAGATAGACTCGTGCCTAGTGAGTGATGGCGTGGTCACACATACGTTAACCTCCGTAGCTATCCATAGGGGGGGGATTACCGTAGCCCAGACTACATAGAAATACGTTTAACTCATTCCCTATGGCAAGCCGCTGCCAACGGCGTGGCAAATTCTACCATTCTCTACGGTAAGCCAGTGCCAGCGGCTTGGATGACCATTTGCCATCCGATGAAAACACAAAATCAGTTGAAGATCGCGCTGATGGGCCACCTGTACTTCAATACTTTATACTGTGTAATTTTCAGGAAAATTATTCTGTTCAAACACAACAATTTTATATAAAAGTACTTCGTAGGGAATGAGTTAACTCACTTTACTGTGCTTCAATGACGTACAGGCTAGCCTAGTACACCGAAGTTAGACATACTGACAGCTGAATTGTGACACAGCAGCCCTTTGTTGCCTTTAGATTCACGCCAAATTTGTTGCTTAAGTTTGGCTATGGTTGTTACTACGATAACTACGAGTAACTTCATGGAACTAAGTTACTGCTACAAAAAAAAGGCAGTGTTTATTTTGCTGGTTCACGGCAAAGATGGTAGTTTAGTTATTTTGTCATACTTCTGGTTTGACTCGTGCAGTAGCTGGTTTCATAGACTTGTCATTTTTACTCCTGGATAAGCGAAGCTTAGGAAGGAGTGTTGTAATGGGGGGCTATTGCACTAATCAATCAATAAATAAATCAATTTGGCATTTGCACAATCACGTGCATCAGGATAGTAACTTACTTTAACGGAGTTAACGATCGTGTCACTTTGATTCTTAGCGGCGTTGCCGGCAAAAGGCTATAGACACTGCGTTCTGATATATCCACGGTAATTGGGTCACTTAAAATGTCCTAAAAGTTACATACTTGCTATATGTAGCCAACAAAGTTGAATTTGCTTGCCAGTTAGTTTTGCGAATGTGAATTAATGTCATTAACCCTACGACAATTGGGTCCCACTTTAAAAGTTAGTTAATGCCTACAGTAATTGTTCCTGCAACGAATTCGCAATGTCCACAACACCCGGCAAGCACCCATGATCTGTCTCCTCTCAGCATGAATAAGTGCACAGGTACACATGTACGAGGCCACGACATACTGAAACAACATCATTACTGTTTGACTGAACGCAACACATTTGATTTCAGATTTTAATTTGTGCTGATAATAACACTGAGGACTTACCATGCCAATATCTCGTCATTTTGGCCTTTCAATGCTGCGTTGTGCTGCGAGTCAATGCTTTCAGATTGTGGGAGAAAACTCACGGAGCTTAGTCTGTATCTTCAGGGGGAGAATTTCGTATCCCATCTGCACTTTTTTCGGCTTTTTATTTGCCAGAACGATTTTGAAAGAGAGGCGTCAATATATTTTGAGGGGGTTTTTGCGGTTCAGAATTTAATATTACGCAGTGGCGTGGAACCCAATCATCGAATGGCCAAGTTATTTCTACAGATAGCCACAATGGCTACAGATCCCTACGGTGCTCTACGTTAAGCTACGGAAAGCTTCCACGATGCTCAACTACGTTATTTAACGTACGTGTGACCGCCCCAGCTAATGTTAGCTTGCAGTGACAGTATGATAATTTCGGTTGGTCTCTTCAGTTCCAAGTAACGTGCTCCCTGCGCTAAGGCTGCCATATCCAACCTGTTCCCAGCTGTCAGTACTACGGGGTTAAAGCAGTTAAATTTTGGCAGATACTCACCAAAATCTGATCAGCTGGAGACCTATCCATAATGAATATATGTACCAAATTGCATTACTGTATGTTGAATACTTTTGAAGTTCTCGCGTAAACAAATTTTGTGGAAGCACTGACTGACTGACTGACCCGCAGACTGCAGACAATTACTGCAGACTAGCCCTGCTTAGCGCAGGGAACATGTCATCAAGCCATGGATGTATAAAGAGAACAGGTCAAGCGAACAGTTTGCTGACATAATTTGGCATGTGACAGTTAACTAAAATACCTTACCTGTATTGACCCTGCGCTTCCAAACTGAACAGCAGCAACCATCCATCCACGCAGGTGAGAGCTTCATGCAAGACCGCGAGGTATCTGGTTAATTCAGGGAAACAGGGCAAAATATATATATAATATACTTTTTTTTTTCATTCCTTGTCTCGGTATTTCCAAGAAAATTTTTATCTCGTTAATTCAGAAAAACAGAGCAACCTTTTTTTTTTTTTTTTCATTAAAATTTATCACGGAAATACCGAGATAATTATCTCGTTAATTCAGAAAAGCAGAACTTACCTTGGAATTTCCGAGATAATTATCTCATTAATTCGGAAAAACAGGGCGATTTTTTTTTCCCCTCAGGTGAATGCAATACACTTCCGTAAACATTTGGGGGGATTTTGGACCATTCCTCTAAGCAAATCCTGACAAGATCCTTCATTCTTCGGTTTGCATTTATCAACTGCCCTCTTCAACTCAGCCCACTGGTTTTCAAGTGGATTGTGGTTTGGCGACTGAGAGAGCCATTGCAGTTCGTTGATTTTGTTGTCACGGAACCATTTCTGTATGGAACTTGAGGGATGCTTTAGGTCATTGTTTTGTTGGAAAGTTCACCTATGGTCAAGTCCCAGCCTTCTGGTGGAGGCAACCAGATTGTCAGCTAAACTCTCCTGATACATGGTGGAATTAATTCTGCCATTTATCTTAACCAGTGCCCCTGGACTTCTTGAATCAAAAAACCAAAGTGACACGATCATTAACTCCTGGATAAGCTTTTTGTGAATTTGGGACCGGTCATCCATACCAAGATCATATTTATCTTACCGCCCGTGATTGTTCTAACAGAAAATTGATTGATTGATTAACTGATTAGTGAGTGACGCTCGAGTCTCATCACAACACTCCTTCCTAACCCAGGATTTACACCAGATGCGTGTTCGGTCCGCCTTTGCCGTGCTGCGTGCATTGCCGTCTGGCAATTTACACTGACTGCGTCTTTGATGCGTAACTGCACCGGACTGCTACAGTAGCGAGACCAATGAGCGGCCTGATGAGATAACGTGGTAATTACAAAATCACGCGTGATCACCCATAATAAAGGATACATGTTGTACTGAGTGCAACTACAAACAGGCAACAGCCTTTGTTCTTTACCGAAAGGGTTGAGGAACGGTTGACTTGCTTCGATTTGTTTAATTTTCGAGATTTTGTGCTTCTACCATGGACAAGTAGCTATTCATTAATAAATGTTAATTTCCTGTTTGTGTTGGGTTTGTCATTTGCTTGGAAAGTGTTCTGTCAATAAAGTTTAGCCTACATATATTTTCTTATTTCGGTTGCTGTTCAAGCCCGCAACATGAACTGGCACCAACACGGATTTTGAAAATTAACCGTATGTTTTAAATGTTATGTCTGTGTACCAATCGATCTGCTGTGTTGAAGTGCTGCATTTCTGCTGCGGCAACTGGCAAAAACAGAAGTCTTGCGTATGTGTTGCACACGGCTGCGTTTTGCCGGAGCTGGGACGGACGTGAAATGCAATGCAGCGGATCTGGCGTAAACCCACTCATTGACTTAAGTGAATCATATTAGCGCAGACAGACCAAACACGCATCTGGTGTAAATTGGGGGTAAGCTTTGCTTATCCAGGAGTAAAAAGCCCCAAAACATGACTGATCCACATTATATTTCACCGTGGGTATGAGATGCTTCTCCTTCTGCTGCATCTCTGTTTCGACAGCATACATGCTGATGCCCCTATCTGACCGAAAAGTGCAATTTTGGTCTCATCTGATGAAAGCACCTTGTTCCAATCACAATTTAAGTGACATTTGGCAAACTCCAAGCGGTTGCTTTGGTGTGTTCTGGTCAGAAAAGGCTTTCTTCTGGCAACACTTCCAAAGGGCCTGTGGTTGTGGAGGTGGCACCTGATAGTGCTTTTTGAAACCTAATGACCCCAAGATGCCACCAAGCCCTGCAATTCCTTCAGTGATTCTTGGGGATTTAGTTGCTTCTCTCTGTAATGGTGCTGTAATGGCTGGTGGAATACGGAGGCCAGGTGCAACGACAAGAGAGAAAGAGAGTAGCACGGTACAGACACAGAGAATAGTACAGCCCAAACGAAAGTACTCACGCTTCCAAAGGACGTATAATAGTCCAAACCACGGAAGCAAAGTGAGATAGAAAAGGGGAGAAGAAACTCCAATAATTAGTAGATAAAGAAAGTCAAACAAAACCTGACTACAGATATCTTCGGCTATAGTGCTTAGCTACAAACAGACACTCTAGCAAAGAGGCGTGGTGAACATCTGGCTTAAATAGAGTCCGGGGAAGCGGCACCCTACTTCAATCAGCCACATGGGTAAAGAATTCGATTGAACAGGAATACAATATCGTCCCGGGACGAGAGCCACAAAGAAAAGTCCAAAACACATGCAAACATCCAGAACTATGACTGGTGCGTTCAGGAACCACACGCGAGTGCCCAAATTCCAAAAACGTAAGCCTTTATTACAAAAAGGGTCAAAACCAGAAAACATAGGAATTGCCAAGCCACAGTCAGAATCCAAAAACGAAGTCGATAAACAGGCAGGGGTCGAAACCAGAGAAGCAGATGTGTAATGGTCCATAAAACCAAAAATCATGGTCAAAAATACAAAAGGATAGGTAATACACAGAGCATCAATAACAAGAATCGTGGTCATACAGAAAAAGGGTCTAAATCCAGAAAGTAGCAAACTGTTAGAGATCAGTGATTTGTATGTTTATTTTTAGTTAGTTTCTGGTTTTAGTTTCTGGTTTTAATTCCTAGTATGTTTCTTGTTAGTTTTTAGTATTGCTAATTATTTATATATTTATTATATTTATTCGTTTTAGAGCTTGTATGTTTCTGGATGATTGCTCTGTCTCTGGTCTTCAGTGTCTTCCTCTCGTTTCTGTCTCGTGGCGTCTTGTCTTTTTCATCACAGTCTCTTCCCTGTAATTTCGGTTGGGTGTTTCCACTTCCTTCTCTCTCGCTGTTCTCATTGGCTATCCGCACCTGAGAATAGTTAATTGAGGCACGGGAGTTTAGTTAGATTAGAGTTAGGACTCCACCCGTTTCCCCCTCTCTCTCCTATCACCGTCCTTGCTTTTTCTAGTTCCACCTCTCTCTACAGCTGTTCTGTGTTTAGCTGGGATTCCACTTAATTTGTTTGCGTATATAAGACCCACTTTTCCCTCAGCTTCTTGTCGACTGTTTCTACCACAGCTCGTCTTGGTCAGTCTCGTTTCTGTGCTTTTTTTTCTCGTTGCGATTGTTGAAAGCTTCGTTTCTCGTGATTCTCCGTAAGTCTTGTAATTGATTGTTTGTATTGCGTTGTGAGATTGCGGTTTGTTTGATTAGTACTTCGTTCTCCCTGATTCCCATTTTGTACCAATCTGTTTAGCTTCTCCTGTGTTCTCCCTTATCCCATCCAACTCCCTTTTTCCTTCCCCTTCCATTCCCTTAGTTTCAGCCCTCTTTGTTACTGTCTTTGTGCGGACTGATTCTCTGGTTACTGGATATTTTGCTTGTCCCCTGACTTCGATTCTGCCTATTCTGCATTTCTCTGTTTGCCTGGCTATTGATCCATTTCTGTCTTGACCATGAGCTTTGTTAATCCTAATAAACGCCCTGCCGATGCTGAACTGCATTTGGAGTCTATGCCCGTTCCTTTCAGTACGAGTCGACCAGTACAGACTCCAGCGGATACTGCTGAACTACAGCGACTTTATCAACAACAACAGGTCGTCATTCAGCAGCAGCATCGCGACTTGCAGGAGATGAGAGCAACTCTACAGCATCTCACTTTGGGCCCCACCTTTCCCAGTCCTGCAGTCGCACCGGCAGAGGCAGCTCCCATTCGGGAGCCCGTCTTACTCCTCCAGGGGAGTATGACGGAGACCCCACCACCTGCAAAGCATTCCTGTCCCAGTGCTCGATCATATTCGAGTTACAGCCCCTAACCTTTCCTACCTCACATTCCAGAGTGGCCTACGTCATCACACTCTTGACCGGCAGAGCAAGGGACTGGGGAACTTCGATGTGGGACGCTGGCCACCCCTGCACCCGCACCATTGAAGATTTCATGGCGGAGATGAGGGAGGTGTTTGACCGGTCCTACCAGGGGCGAGAGGCAGGAAGTGCACTGCTGAGTTTACGGCAAGCCGGCTGCAGTGTCTCCGATTACGCCATCCAATTCCGTTCGTTGGCCGCCTCTACACACTGGAGCGAAGACGCCCAGTTTGATGTGTTCTATCGGGGGTTGGCAGAGAACATAAAGGATGAGTTGGCATCCCGCGAGCTTCCATCGGATCTGCAGGGGCTCATTAGAGTGGCCATCCAGATTGATTCTCGGATCCAGCAGCGTAAGAGAGAGTGCCAGAGCCACTCAGAGTCCCGACGGTCAGGCCAGCGTGGTAACTTTCAATCTCCTCGGGGCGACTCTCCTATTCAGGAGACCGGCGAGCCCCGGGGGTCGGGAGAACCCATGCAGGTCGACCGTTGCCGGTTATCGCCACAAGAGCGAGCTTTTGGAGACTGCGCCGCACGGGGCATGTCTGTACTGTGGGCTGGCGGGTCATCGTATCCAGTGCTGTCCCTACTCAAGAAGGAGGGGGTGAGTGGGAGGATCGGACAGCTGGCTCAAGATAACAATGATCCACGTAAGCTGGTTTCTGTCACTCTACTTTTTGGCAAGCGATCATTGTCTACTGATGTTTTGTTTGATTCAGGATCAGACATCAACCTGATCGACGCCAACCTGTGCAACCAGCTCCAACTCCAGCTCCAGAAGCTACCCACACCGTTCCAAGCACTTGGCCTTTGTGGGCAACCGCTAGGTCAGGTGACCCTGGTTACGCCCTCACTCACGCTCATTGTCTCCGGCAACCATCAGGAGCAGATCCGGCTCCATGTCATCACCACCTCCTCTGCTCCCATCGTCCTGGGCCTCCCTTGGTTGAAACAGCACAACCCCACCATCAACTGGAGGACTGGGCAGGTGGCTGAGTGGAGTACTCATTGCCTGCGCTCCTGCCTCCGCAAGGCTCCCGCCAAGCAGGACGAGGGGGGATCCAGTGAGCCTCCAGTCACTCCAGATTTGTCCAAGGTCCCCAGTGAGTACCACGATCTGGCCGAAGTCTTCTCAAAGTCTCGTGCCCTGTCTCTGCCTCCTCACAGACCCTCGACTCGCCATCGATCTCCAACCTGGCACAGCGCCCCTAAGGGGGTCTCTATTCTCTGTCTCGTCCAGAGCAAGAGGCCATGGAGAAATATGTGGAGGAGTCACTGGCTGCCGGCATCATCCGTCCCTCTTCCTCTCCTGCTGGCGCTGGCTTCTTCTTCGTTAGCAAGAAGGACAGATCTCTCAGGCCATGTATTGACTACAGGGGACTCAATAACATTACCATTAAGAATCAATATCCCCTTCCTTTAATGAATTCTGCTTTTAAGCTGCTGCAGGGGGCCACTATCTTCACCAAACTTGACCTACGCAACGCTTACCACCTCGTCAGGATTAAGGAAGGGGATGAATGGAAGACAGCTTTCAACACCACTAGGGGGCACTACGAGTACCTGGTCATGCCGTTTGGTCTAGCCAACGCCCCTGCTGTCTTCCAAAACCTCGTTAACGACATTCTGCATGACATGATTAATCAATTTGTCTTTGTGTACCTTGATGATATATTAATATTCTCTCGATCCAAGGAAGAACACAGACGTCATGTTCGTGCAGTCCTGCAGCGCCTCCTGGAGAACCAACTCTACGCCAAGGCAGAGAAGTGTGAATTCCACTTGGACACAGTCCCTTTCCTCGGATTTGTGGTCATTCCAGGAGGCATCCTAATGGACCAGGAGAAGGTGAAGGCGGTAAAGGATTGGGCTACCCCTACTACACGCAAGGAACTACAGTGCTTCCTAGTGTCACGTCCACCCTGAGCAGAGATATCGCAAGCCTATCCGTATTAAACAAACTATTGTAATACGTGCAGCAATAGCTAACGTTGTCTAGGGGAGTTACGCACAAACTTATCTCTGAAACCTCTCAGGGCGGCGTGCAGCTAATACACTTTCGGCTTGCTTAAAACACAACAGGGAAACAGAAGAACGATTGATGCTACCTTCAACTTCTTCGGTCAAACGCCGACGCTTTCCGCAGTCCGTGGCCAGCTCGCACCTGTCGCCCAACGACGAACAGCTCGGCCCTGGGAATCGCGCAGGAGGCGGCGTCTGTTGGCTCTCTTGCGATCCGTTTGTTCAGTTCGCGCAGTCTAAAAGGTCCCTAAAACTTTCCGCGGATCTTCGCTTGTCTGTAGGATACGGTTGATGTCCTTTCAGAGATTTGACAAAGGAAAAGGAACGACGTAAACTCCGTGTCTGTGTACAGTGGTAAGTGGCAGGCCGGCAAACTTGAATTTTCCTCCGAGGTCAGCCTTTACACTCCCAAGGGTCCAGTGGCAGCCACGAGTGTGCGCACCAAACCCCAACGAAATAGCCTCGTTCCCCATACAGCACCGGTCACGGGATCAAACCACTCTCATTAATTAAACATCAATCCTCATTCCATATTGTATTTCAGCAAGCCGAAGTATCTTAGGGACCCACTAATTCTACCAGCAAAATTTAATCATGTAAATCAAACTAAATGTATGCATAGGCTCATTTGGGGACTAATGAGATTTCCTGACACTCACGTGATTACATCAGATCTTGCAAAAATGGCCTGTCCATAACACTAGGGTTTGCTAACTTTTACCGTCGGTTCATTAAGTAATTACAGTACCGTTGCTGCTCCACTGACCTCTCTGACTTCCCCCAAAGTTCCTTTTTGTGTGGACCCCGTCGGCGGAGAAGGCTTTTCTGGAACTAAAGCAAAGATTTACCTCTGCTCCTGTTCTCCAACAGCCAGATCCTGAAAAGCAGTTCATCGTCGAGGTGGACGCCTCTAACACCGGGCGTGGGGGCAGTCCTGTCGCAGCGCAATGGCAAAGATAACAAGGTACACCCTTGCGCCTTCTTCTCCCGCAGACTCAGCCCAGCCAAAGTGTAACTTCACGACATTGGTAATCGGGAGTTACTGGCGGTGAAGATGGCATTAGAAGAGTGGCGTCATTGGTTAGAGGGGGGGCTAAGGTTCCATTCCAGGTCTGGACCGACCACAAGAATCTGGAGTACCTCCGTACAGCTAAGAGGTTAAATTCCGCCAATCCCGTTGGTCACTGTTCTTCGATAGATTTAATTTCACCTTAGCTTATCGCCCAGGCTCCCAGAACAAGAAACCTGATGCCCTGTCACGTAAATTTTCGCCAGACGCTCCTCCCAAGGAGCCACAAACCATCTTACCCAGCCGTGTGGTAGTGGGAGCGTTAGTTTGGGAACTAGAGGATCGAGTCAAAAGGTCACAACCTTCTGGGGGGCCACCTACTAACTGTCCCAAGAACTGCCTCTTCGTTCCAGACTGCCTCCGAGCCGAAGTTCTCCAGTGGGCCCATTCCTCCCGTCTCGCCTGCCATCCTGGTGCTAACCGGACCTTGGCCATGCTAACTCGCAGGTTTTGGTGGCCAACGGTCCGGAGAGATGTAAAGAACTTTTCGACGGCTTGTCCGGTCTGCGCCCAGAACAAGGCCACCCACATGGCACCAGCTGGTCTCCTGCAGCCGCTTCCGGTACCTTCCAGACCATGGGCAAACATCGCGTTGGACTTTGTCACTGGCCTTCCACCCTCCAGAGGTAACACCGTCATCCTGACCATTGTTGATCGCTTCTCCAAGGCTATACATCTCGTCCCTCTTCCCAAGCTTCCCTCTGCCAGAGAAACAGCTGACTTACTCGTTCAACACGTAGTCAGAATACACGGCATCCCCTCTGACATTGTCTCCGACCGTGGCCCTCAATTCATCTCACAGGTCTGGAAAGCCTTTTGTCAAGCCCTGGGAATAACGGTCAGTCTCACCTCTGGATTTTACCCGCAGAGCAATGGGCAGGCAGAGAGGGCCAACCAGCAGATGGAGAGTGTCCTTCGGTGCCTCACTTCCCGAGATCAGGGGGACTGGAGCGAACAACTACCCTGGATCGAATATTCCATCAACAGCCTTCCCTCGGCTGCCTCAGGTATGTCCCCCTTCCAAGCTTGTCTCGGTTACCAACCACCTCTGTTCCCCTTACAGGAGGTCGAAGTTGATGTTCCCAACATCCAGGAATTTCTACAGAGGTGCCGAAGGACGTGGGAGGAAACTCATTCCACTCTCCTAAAAGCTGCTGACGAGATGAGTCGCCAGGCCAACCGTCGCCGCTCTGTTCCACCGCAATACAAAGTAGGACAAAAAGTTTGGCTTTCTTCCAAAGACATTGCACTAAGGACTGAAAGTCGCAAAGCTAGCCCCCGTTTCATTGGTCCTTTTGTGATTGAGAAAATCATTAACCCTGTCTCTGTTAAACTCAAGCTACCAGCCTCTATGAGCCGTATCCACCCAGTCTTTCATGTGTCTTGCATTAAACCTGTACTGTTTTCCATCCACACCCCTGCCCCGACCAATCCTCCTCCCCCAAGGCTTATCGATGGAGGAGAAACATACACGGTGCACAAGTTGCTGGACGTTAAATTCGGCGAGGAAGGGGTCTCCAGTACTTGGTGGACTGGGAAGGATCGCCCAGAAGAATGCTCATGGGTTCCTGCTCGTCACATCCTCGACAAATCGCTCATCAAGGACTTTCACAGAAAGACTTTTAAGCAAGACACCAGGTGGCGGTCATAGAGGGGGGGGTTCTGTTAGAGATCAGTGATTTGTATGTTTGTTTTTAGTTAGTTTCTGGTTTTAGTTTCTGGTTTTAATTCCTAGTATATTTCTTGTTAGTTTTTAGTATTGCTAATTATTTATAAATTTATTATATATATTCGTTTTAGAGCTTGTATGTTTCTGGATGATTGCTCTGTCTCTGGTCTTCAGTGTCTTCCTCTCGTTTCTGTCTCGTGGCGTCTTGTCTTTTTCATCACAGTCTCTTCCCTGTAATTTCGGTTGGGTGTTTCCACTTCCTTCTCTCTCGCTGTTCTCATTGGCTATCCGCACCTGAGAATAGTTTATTGAGGCACGGGTGTTTAGTTAGATTAGAGTTAGGACTCCACCCGTTTCCCCTCTCTCTCCTATCACCGTCCTTGCTTTTCTAGTTCCACCTCTCTCTACAGCTGCTCTGTGTTTAGCTGGGATTCCACTTAATTTGTTTGCGTATATAAGACCCACTTTTCCCTCAGCTTCTTGTCGACTCGTTTCTACCACAGCTCGTCTTGGTCAGTCTCGTTTTCTGTGCTTTTTTTCTCGTTATGCGTTGTTGAAAGCTCGTTTCTCGTGATTCTCCCGTAAGTCTTGTAATTGATTGTTTGTATTGCGTTGTGAGATTGCGGTTTGTTTGATTAGTACTTCGTTCTCCCTGATTCCCATTTTGTACCAATCTGTTTAGCTTCTCCTGTGTTCTCCCTTATCCCATCCAACTCCCTTTCCTTCCCCTTCCATTCCCTTAGTTTCAGCCCTCTTTGTTACTGTCTTTGTGCGGACTGATTCTCTGGTTACTGGATATTTTGCTTGTCCCCTGACTTCGATTCTGCCTATTCTGCATTTCTCTGTTTGCCTGGCTATTGATCCATTTCTGTCTTGACCATGAGCTTTGTTAATCCTAATAAACGCCCTGCCGATGCTGAACTGCATTTGGAGTCTATGCCCGTTCCTTTCACAAACAAGAACAAGAAGGGGCAAGGCAATCTCAAGGTCATACAAAAAGTGTTGTAGTTAGAAGCAATAATCAAAAGGCAAACAAGGCTCTCTGCACTGGTGAAAATTGATCAACATTCTGACAAGGTAAAGGCTGCAGTGAAGACCTTAAATACACAAGAGGAAAGTCACATGCTATGCAGGGCCAGGTGAATTGGATAAGAGCTAATTACAAAGGGAAATACACATGGGGAAGTCCTTAACACAATAATTGACAAACGCCAAGACATGGACAGGATACACACAGACAACCTATGACAGTTACACGGCTCTGGTCAAGGAGTTCAACCTGCACAGATCAAGGAGTGCAGGATAGCAATAAAGCATGTGTGAAAGATTTCACGGAAGCACAGGGAGATACAAGGAAAGTAAAGCAAGGGGCAGACACTAGAATAGGGATTAATATTTTTCCGGAAAATGAGAAATTTACTATCCCGGGAAAAGAAGCACATTTTCCCGGGAATCCCGGGAAATTAACTTGTTCTTAAGGTATATAATTTTGGCTACCGTTATATAACATTGGTCATAGTTCAGGCAACACTATACTTAACAAAGAGACGTGGGTCCCAAACATGACTGATTTAATATCTGGTGGTATATTTAATTATTTAAGTACAAAAACGTAATTTCAACATTTATCAATATTATAACAATATAAACTGCACAAGCCGCATGCAGCTTGACGTTCACTGCAGATGAGAGGGAGAAAACGCCTGTGATCTGTCGCTGTCTGGCTGAACTATTGGATATTTTACAATTCTTCATATTATAAACTAACGAAATTGTTAACATAAGTAGTTGTGCTTTCATAGTCATGGTTTAGAGCTCAGATAGATTCCATAATCTGCTCGCATTCAGATGCTGTGGTTGCGTTTGTGGGAGGCAGGCACAGTGTGTGCCGCGGTGTCAGACTGTCGGCAAAATAAAGTCAGCGATCACTCAAAGTTAAAAGGCAAAGTTACAAAACGCATCCACTCACTGGGTCTGAGGTTTCAGATGGATTCAGGAGATCTTTCTTTATTCAGTGAGAGCCCTTTTCACCAAAGCCCGCTGCATCTCTGTCTGAAGTGTTTTTACATAAGGTATGAATGTTCTTGTAGTTTTGAGCTTTCACCTGGAGTTTTGTCTGAGATTTTAAATGTTACAGTGAGCCAACTGTTGAACCTCAGTCTTGCGCATTTGATCCCCCCCTCAGACAGCGCAGCGCGTCCTCATTATTTAATATTTTGAAGTAGGCTATTATGAAGTAGGCCTATTTCCAGCTGATGTCAAAAATCGTGTTGTGTTAGTCTTATTCAGATTATAGAGCCACAAGTTACTTAACTAACTGCGTTAAAGGTCAGAAGTGTTTGAATTCAGGCGTTTTGTGATTGTTAATCAATTAATTAAGGCCGATGTTATTACGCACTGTGGCCAATGCTGAATTTTTTTCTTGGCCACACTTACTCGCTGCGCCAGTTGATGACCATTCAAGTTTTTAGAACGCATCGCTTAAAATAAGTTTGGCCAAGAAAAAAAAAAAAATAATCTTTGGACACACTTAAAATAAGTGTGGGCATTGGAGCAATGTGCATCTTGGCCACACTTATAAGTGCAACGCAATTTCGATCAATTTTTAGTGCTTGGACGACTTAAATAAGTGCTGTTCGATTAATTTAAGTACTCTCTTTCCTTGCACGCATACACACACACACAGCTGTTCCGCCTCTTGCCACCTACACAGCTGTTGAATATGTTTTAAGAAAGTAAAATAGGCCTACATATTTTCTAAATATATTCCATTATCTTATAAATATTTTTTTCAATGTTTTTTTTCCCCGTTTCCGTTTTTCTATTTCCCGAAACGGAAATGGTTTGAGGTCAAATCCGAATCCCGTTTCCCGGGATTAAACCCTACACTAGAACAGGGCGAGTGCTGAGATTGCGTTAGTAGTAATTAGTAGCGGTGCAACTTTACACATTAACCAAAGTGCTCGTTAGTTAGTTAGTAGTATGTACATGGGTTAGATAGGTTAGTAAGTATAATACAACATATAAATGTTAGTATTATTAGTAATCAAAGAAAGCAGAGCGAAGGAAGTAAACGAGAATTGAAGTAATAATGTGAAACACCAGAAACCACTGAAATCCCCTGAGGAATGTGGGCACACAGACTGGGAGGACGGAATGTAGGCCTACCATACTAATCACAAGACAGGGGTGACAATAGTGCAATGAATACAGAAATGGCACGAACAGAAAAACCAGGATGTACAATAAACAAAATCAATAAATAAGTGACATGGCCAAAACCCAGAGTCATGGCACTCTCACCATCCTCCTTCATATCCTGGGGGGCAAAATGCAGTTGCATTCTCTACCCTTGAGTTTATCAACAGTTCCATATCTTTGGAATTTTCTAATAATTGCCCTGACAGTGCTCATCGGCATATTCAATCATTTGTGAATCTTCTAGAAGTAATTACAAGATTTATGAAGGTCTATGACAGGGGTGTCCAATCTTATCCGTAAAGGGCCGGTGTGGGTGCAGGTGTTTGTCCTAGCCAGCAGTGCTACTGCACCTGAATCCACTAATGAACTAATCAGGGGTTTCAATCAGGGCCTTGGTGGGTAGAATCAGGTGTGTTAGTGTTGGGCTCTAACAAAAACCAGCACCCACACCGGCCCTTTCTGGATAAGATTGGACACCCCAGGGGCCTGTCTCACGAAGCTGGATTTCGGCTTAGCGAGGTAACTTCTGGATTAACCCTGGTTTTCCGTATCACAAAGGTGTTTTGCTTTTTATTGGGGTCCGTTGCCGTGGCAACATACGCTGAACACCTAACCTGCTCCGGAGCAGGTTAAGTTCAGGATAAGAGCTCAGCAGGTATAAAAGCCCCACCTAATGACCAAGCAATTCTCTTGGAAAATGGCCTGTCCATTTGATGAGAACCCAGTGGGTCTAGGTACACAACTTGTGCAAAGAGCTCTCAGGCGCAAAAGAGTGTTTCGCGATCGCTGTAATCCTTTTGATTTTCCTGAACAATGTCTTTATGAGAGGTACAGGTTTTCCGCAGAAGGACTACATGTATCTGTCAGCTGCTGGAGCCGTTCATTACTAATTCCACAATTCCATTGTGATCATCCTACAACAGAGACAGTGTGAAGAAATAAAGCCATGTACATGTACATATACATATGGTATACATATAAGATATAGTAAGCGTACTGACCACTTTGCAGTACGTTTTTATACTTATTTTTTTATTTGCTCCCATGCTCTTTTTGCTCCACTGGGGTCACATCTGAAATGATAAGGCCAAAATCACATGCCATAACGACAAATTTCATAAACACATATTTATGGAACGCACGAATGTTACTATAGTCAGATCTACTCGTGCCGTCATGGTGGGGAAGTAATATTATAATCCCACTAATTTACGCATTGACACAGTCGGTGATTTTTTTTTTGCCAGCATTCCTTGCGGCTTTTGGCAGCTGCAACTATGTTGCTTTTTGCCTGGATGATGGATTTATATTCCTCGTATTTATTTAAGATTAGGCAGTTGCTATGGGTACGGCAGTTTTCCAATGCATTTCAATGCAGAGAGGTACGGCAGTCCCAACTTCAAACCCTGCCCTAACCTAACCCTGACCCTAACTCTAACCCTAACCCTGACCCCTAACCCTAACCCTAACTATAATCCCTAATCCTTATCCCAATCCCTTCAAATCGACAGCTGTACCCATAAAACTGCCGTATCTCTAGACACTGCGTTAAGATTATTGTCTGCTCCTCCGTCGTGAAGCATGCAACTCGGGAGGATTTTTCCATGTCTGCGATTGGTCGTATGCAGCAAACACCGCCCTTTTTATGTGAGCACGCACAGATCTAGATTGGAAACTCCTGGGTTCACTTAACGAGTCGATAACTGGCTTCGTGAGACTGATAATCAAGACCGCGGATGTCTGGTTAAGTGCAGCTGGGTAACTGAGGGAAACCCCGGGTATGTTAATCCAGCTTCGTGAGACAGGCCCCTGGTCTATGACCATCTGCCTCTTTTGAACTGACAGTTGTTTTGTTTTCTTCATGGTGTTGAATGATAAAGGGATATTGCATGTGTGTTACCTCATTTTTATACCATAGGCAAACACAAAGTGATGTAACAGCTCAATGTAGTTCCTCAGCAATTTGATAAAAAGTGGAATTTAATACTTGGTTTAATTTTGGTAGACATTGTTTACAATAATCTTTAAGGGTGCCATTAATTGTGAAACCTTGATTTGGAGGAAACTGATTTTTAATTACATCAGTAAATGGTTTTCGTTGGTTCCACTGGAACATTAATATTGTACAGTACTTCTCACGTTATTAAGTTTCTCTGTAAATATACTTTTTAGAATTTTTAGATTTTGTAGTAAGTACTGTTTACAAACCCCAATTCCAATGAAGTTGGGATGTTGTGTAAAACGTGATTAAAACAGTATGCAATGATTTCCAAATCTCATAAACCCACATTTTATTCACAGTAGAACATAAACAACATATCAGATGTTGAAAGTGAGACATTTTACCATTTCATGAAAAATATAAGCTCATTTTGAATTTGAGGTGCTGAACAGTCCTGGGTCTTCTTTGCCAGATTTTTTGTTTTATGATGCACCAAATGTTTTCTTTTGCTGAATGGTCTGGACTGCAGGCAGACCATTTCAGCACCCGGACTCTGCTACAGCTAAGCCATGCCGTTGTGATGGATGCAGTATGTGGGTTAGCATTGTCTTGCTGAAATATGCAAGGCCTTCCCTGAAAGATGTATTTTTCAGATTTGATAATGCCTATCCAAATTTGTACGCTGCCCATGCCTTAGGCACTAATGCAACCCCATACCATCAGAGGTGCAAGTTTTTGAAGTGAGCACTGATAACTAGCTGGATGGTCCCCCTCCTCTTTACCCGCATGACACGGCATCCGTGTTTTACCAAGAGAATTTCAAATTTTGATTCATCTGGCCATAGAACTGTTTTCAATCTTGCCTCAGTCCTTTTTAAAGTGCCCCTTCCCTGAGAAAATGGACTTATCTGTTAGTATTTGAATATGGTATGTCCATAATCAGTTTGTGACATGTCGTGGTTCTTGAACTCCAACACCACTTGAAGTATTGGTTTTTGCGAATAAAAGGAAATAGGCGGAGAATTTACGTCAGTAAAAAACGTGTTGCAGTATTACGAAACACCGCAAATTGAATATTCACATTCTCGCCGGTTCTCGCCCACTCTGGAGTGTAACCACCCACACAAAGATTCGAACAACGTGCCAACTGTCAGTGTCATCCACTGTCTACGGTAGGGTTCGGCAAACCGCGGCTGTGGAGCCGCGTGCGGCTCTTCAGCCCTTCTACAGTGGCTCCCTGCAGCTTTGAAAAAAATTAGTAACGGCTATTTAAATTTATTTTTTTCTTCCAAACAAAATATTGCTTATTTTGGAGATCAGGGTGATACTGTGACACTGAAATAAAGCATTTAATATTTGTGACCCCGCCCGTGAAAACACGGCTAAACTCGCCTGATCTAATTTTGAGATAAAGACCGTCAAGTAGTCCCTGTGATAAAAAGTGACAAAGATTTGAGATGTGAGTTTATGGCTGTAAATGATAGGTTACGTATTGGGGTTTCGAAATAAAGCTCAAAAATTAATTTCTAACATCATACATAGGCTATTAAAATTGATGAATTTATTGACACTTCGTTTACGCGGAAGTTGCTTTCCACAAGCCTGGTCTATTATGTTTTCAATCGGCTTTTAGTTTACCTTCTGCGGATGAACGCCTGATAGTTTGGGTGTCATTTGGTTAAGGAACTTCTTTTTGAAAATGAATGTACACGATGCGCACCATCATAAAGCAGGTCAGTCGAACGTACGGCAGATGAGTTGTGATTTAAACCGGGTGAGGATTTCTCCACGGATTGCTTCGTATCACCACGGAAATTTCAGAAATGAAGCGTTTGCATTTGTTGGTTAACGTCTTGTGAAGCTAACCAGCCTAGTTTGAGGACATGTCATGCCTGCCAAAACTTTGAAATGACCTCACTCAGTCAATATTAGAGATATCAGTTAGATTTTTTCACGGAATACTCCTTACATGATGTAGAATGACCTTGCATAAGAAATAAAAAACTGTTCATCATCAGTAAATGACTTTAGCTGGGTTATCACAGGCAGGGATATAGGTGACCTATTGGCAATTGCAAATGACGAGACATCTGTTTCGTTGCGTTTTCATTTTGGCAAGGTGGGATGATGCATTGGGGCTCGATGCATTGGCTACTAACATGAAAGCCCATCCGGGTAGGCTATTCCGAGAGCTAGGCTACTTTTAGAATGTCTTAAAAAAAATAAATAGCCTAATCGCTGGGCTGCCAAATTTCTTCGCATTCTCACGATACGGCGTAGGTCTCACATATTTTCGAGACATATTCACTGGTCAGCAATTGTTCAATCAGCGCGTATATTAATGAGATTCTAAAGCATAATTGAAGTCTTTGTGCATGGCAGTTTCAGTTTCACCAGCGTGGCGGTGGATTTCGCCACCAGTAACACGGAAAGCGATTATGACTCTCTTCAATGCGCATTGAATAATTGCTGACTACAGCTTGCGAATGCCTTTAAGAAACGTGAGACTTGAGCTGAATGCGTTGGAGTTGTCAGCTCTGCAATCGAGAGAGCTGCGAGACATTTCATCTAATTTGTTGGATAGGCTAGTAAAATTACCACTATGAAATGTCCATTGTTATACATGTTGATGGCATTTCCAGCATTGCATCGGCCTCCTCTTCAGTTTCGGGGTCATATATATACATAAGGCAATATTGTGAACGTTGTGTAGCCATTGCCTCGCTGAAGTCTTACTATGCTACCTGTAAAATCTGTTGTCTTTCACCGTCTATGGTTGTAGCTAGCTCGGCTCTGGGCCAGTATGGTGTTGTGGCTGTTTACACATTGAATAGTCATGAATGTAGCTGAACTATCCAATCAGCGCAAAGCTCATTTAAACGCCGGATATTCATGAGGGAACTCGCCCGTCTTCTCAGACTGCCTTTCTGTGATGCTTAAAAGGTCGTCAAATAAGCGATCCAAGGCACTTTTCCCACAAATAATGGTATGAATACGATGGCAGGGCATTGGGGATTAACACAAAATGTTGGGATATGTCTGGTAGGGGCACTTTAAATGAGCTTTGGCCCAGAGAAGACAATGGCATTTCTGGATCGTGTTCACATATAGCTTCTTCTTTGCATGATACAGATTTAACTTGCATTGGTGGATTGCATGGCAAATGTGTTCACAGATATGTTGTCTATGTTCTATTGTGAATAAAATGTGGGTTTATGAGATTTACAAATCATTGCATTCTGTTTTTATTCACGTTTTACACAACGTCCGAACTTCATTGGAATAGGGGTTTGTTATAGTCTAAATATATATATACATTCAAAAAAAAGTTATAGTCTAAATATATATGATATTATTTGTCTATATTATAATAAAGGACAGATTCTCCAGAATAAGGGTCGACACAAACACAGGGTCACACAGCAAATTTACCACCATTGTGAAACAGAGTCAGTAGTGGTAAAAACCCCTCGGTTGGCTAGACAAGTCGAATTCCATCGGGCATACTCCTAACGAGTGGTCATTTTGGGGAACGTCCGTTCCTGTTGCCAGCAAGTTCTTGGACATGCTTGTTGATTCCACCCCAGACATGCTCGATGGGGAAAGGTCCGGACTATTATGGTAATGTGGTGATATTCTGCTGCTGGAGGTAATCTGTAACGATCCTGGCCCTATGACATCTGGCATTGTCATCTTGGAAAATGAAACAACGGCCATAACGACGTGCAAACAGCACAACATGCCAAGATGTTGTCCCCGCCTGCCCTGTCACGCCCAGCAACAACATGCAAGTCTGTTCTGCCGGCAGCAGTGATGCTCCCCCACACCATTACAGATCCACCCCCATACGGATCATGAATACGTTATGGAAATCGTTCCTTAAAACCCTCCTGCGTCTGTCAAATTTGTCCACAGTGAACCTCGACTCATCTTTACGCATTCCATCGACTTTCCCATTGATGTGATGATGACGACACCATTGAGTCTGGCCCTAATGTGACTGTGACATGAGGACGTTTCGGGCGTGTAAGTGAAAAAGATGATTCCTGATGGTCTGGCCACTCACTACCAAGGTATCCCTTGAAGTTGAGACCTTATCTGATTTGTGTTACCATCTATATTCTCAAGACAGTAGTGGCCTCTGAATCTGTCCTGAGCCTGAGTTGTTGCCCTCCACTCAATGCGGACCCTGTAGCACGATGTTATAATCTGCTGATGACAGACCATTCATTGCTAGTCTTGTGCCATTCCTCCTGACAGACTAATTAACGAAACCACTGATAATCTGATGCTTTCTCTTGCTTCCTTAATGGCTCTAACCTGTCAAATTTGCATAACGTGAGCGTCTCTGTTTAACGCTTCAACCACTGATTATAATACAGACATACAGGGGGTGATGAATTCTTCCTCAGTATGTCCTCTCCCTTTGTATATGGGATTCAAAATAAAAATATCCCTTTTTTTTGAACCCGAGCCAATTCATCCACAGGAGTCCCCACTGTTTGAATCCCAAAAACTGATGCCAGGCATTGACTTTGAATGTAATCTGTCGTCTGGGTACAGAAAGTTAATTTGTTTCCGGCCACTCAGTGCTAGATTCTGCTGCAGTATAATTATAATACAGTGGGGGAGCTTCCTGTATGTCCGCTGTTTTGGAGTCTCCCATCTTGCAGCAGTATAACGACTTTTTTGTCCATCTTGTTCCAATGAGCGAATGTCAACGCAGCGTATTCCCCTTGATAGTTACTTTGGTCGCGTCACAGCCACCATGATGTTCATGGAAACACCATAGCAATGTGATGACATTATAGAGGTGCATGTGATGACATCATAGTGGTGCATTGTTCACGATAATATAAAAGCGAAGTCACATAAAACAGTAAAATTTAAACTTGAGCTGAAAATTGGGACCCATGTGGGTTGAATCTAGAACCCGTGGATCCCCACGGGCAAAGTGCTAGTTTATATATATTTATATAGATGAGTCACTTTCAGCTAAGGTGTAATAAAGTGTCACACTGAGGTAAAATTATACATTTCTTAAATCCTTTATTTTGTCAAAGTTTTATGAAAGTTGAACTTCCTACAAATGACAAAATGGCATAGTTTCTCGAACATGTTTTGAAAAAAATTTGGTTTTTCTCCAAAGATTTGAGCAATTTGCGTGTTATAGTTTGACAGACTTTTATTGGTATTTTCTGTTGGTATTCTCGAGTTAGCCCTATTATCAGGCAAGGAATAGCCTCCTTTAGGTGCCTCAGTGCTCATCAATTCATAGAAATAGCAAGTACAGCTAGAAGTGGATGCAATATTACTCAATCCCATTCAGTCTCAAAAGTGTGAGGGCCGACTCCTGGATCAGTTCACATCGTCAATTATCCATGTTACTTAATTGTCCAAATTCTTGGGAAGTACAGCTATAGGCAATGACATAAATCATATACGTTTATGAAGTACTGTACAATATATAAGCAGGGACTAGATACAAACACCTGAAAACCAACTTCACCATAATATGATGGCGGCTTGCGCGCGTTATATTTGACAGACGATTCTAATCTGTGAGTGAAGTGTTTAGTTCCACCAGAAAATTGTCAGACTAGGCTTAAGAAATGCATTGTACACAAAAACAGGACTAGTTCTAATCATTGATACATTGGAGACCTTTTTAGCAAGAATCCAATTGGATACCCAGCGGCTCCAACCACCAGTCATCTGATCAATCAACAGTGTTTAACCATGACTCATATCAGCAGTTTACCAAAAAACCAATGTGTTTATGAACAGGGTTCCCACACTTTTTTACCAGTGATTTTTCAAAACTTTTCCAAAACTTTTCCATATTTTATATTTTTTTATATATTTATATTTTACCTAATTTCCATGACTTAGTTTAAAATATATAAGGCCTATAATAGCGAACACAGAGCGCCAAAGTGAGCTTCTACAGTGTGCTAAGCCCTAAGCAGTGTAGCACAAATGTAGCATGGAGAATGGAAGTTGTGTCTATCTACCACCTATCCTAGGGCATCACACAATGCCTGTGGCACCATTCTTGTATTTTCTCAATTATATATAACAAACAAACAAATAAACAAACAGCAATAAATAACCAAGTGCTACATTTAAATGCTCAAGAAGGCAAAAACATTGAAGAGGTAACAAACAGATGGCATTTAATATATTCTGAGACAGATGTTGAACAATTACAAATTATTATTTAGAGTGTATTATCCTTGCTTGCGTGCATTGGGTCTCATTCATGAAACGTGAGCAGAACAAATTTGTGTGTAAACTGTTCGTAGACGTAAATTTTCGTGAATCTCGCATTCATCAACATTTTAGTAGCTCAGATCTGTTCGTAGCTACTAACAAAATCTACACATGCGTTCGACCGTGTGTAGCGCTTGTGTAAATTTACAAACACATAAATAATGTTTGTCACTATTGTAAATTACAATTTTAATTTATATTGCGCTCTGTTATGCAAAAGGCAGATGCCTTTGAAACACGTGATATAGCCTCAACATGACAAACAATTAAAAATACAACACATTTAGTTAAATTAGTTGGCAATTGGCAGGTTTAAGATCCAGATTAGGTTCATGTTTGTGAATGATCTATGTGAATCGACTCAATAGATTACACGTTCTTTCTACATGTTGAATAATAATTACAAAAAAAAAAACTAAACGGAGAGGCTATTAAGCCCCTTGGCGGTTTCAGCACGAAAGAAGATCAGAGAGCGGGCGGGATTATAAAATGAAATCTCTTACTGGCCCAACTGCGGGGAAAATAGCAGAAGTGCTTCTCTGATCCGTCCCACCGTGGTGCGAATAGCAGAACTGCTTCTCTTGTCGGCCCCTTTGTGGGGCAGATAGCTGATCTCTTTCCCCCAATTCAGCGCGCTGCAGGGCGAATAGCCACTTCCAAAAATAAAAGTGGAGACATTTTGCTGTCTCCGTCAGGTATAATTCCTGACACAGAGGTCTCCCCAATTATGCCAGCGATGCGCTCGTCTGCAGTTGATAGTTCTGACTGTGAGCCTCCTCAACCTGTGGCTGATGTGCGCTTATGCGTTTCTTTGCCTCTAGTTTCATGTCAAACCATTTACGCTTCACCTCGGACATAGTTCTTTGGACTACAGAGACAACATTAACGGCATCTGTCACCTCCCTCCAAGCCTTCGTTTTGCCTGTCCCTGTCACACCACTGCTAACAGATGAAAATAAAATGTTTTTTCTAAACTCCACCCAAAATAATTTCTATCTCCGATTCGGAAAATTTCCTTTTTCTTTCTGTCTTTCTTTCTTTGCGCCTTGACTGACAAGTCGACTGGATGCATCTACACCTCCTTATATGGCGGTCATTGGCAATTCATGGGCGGAGATTTATGCAAATAGCTGATTACCGGGAGCGCGCTGTCAATTTTTCGATCGTTTGGCATTCATGATCTACACACGTTCTGATCAGATCTGAGTTTCCCGAACACAGTTTCACGTGTTCCTGAATCCGGAGTAGGTTTTTAGTAGAGTAGGCTTTTATGTGTAAATTTGTTGGCAGATTTACGAACGTTTCATGAATGAGACCCATTGTTCGCAGAATCTGGGGGACGTCGTCGAGTTAGCGAAGTTTAAATGACACTGACATGACATGTAACCATAAAAGACTGTAACCGAGGAAAGGTTTCATAGAAAAGCTAACCGAGGAAAAGTTTTATAGAATAGCTGTCTTTTGAGAGATTTTCTTTTCGTATGAGCAATATGCAAAATTGTCAGTGCATTCGTCTGTAGGAGGCCTAGTGCTTATCACAGTACAGAAAAAAATATGTTTCTTACAAAGCTGTGAACTAATTGTTCTCATTAGCGTTCACATACTTTTTTGAGAATATTTTCATTTTATAATATCTGCACATCATACTTGTTCTGATGGAAAAATACTTGAACTGCCCTCAGAAAGTTTCTACGAAGTGACCATAAAGGATCCAGGTTTTGGCCCACAGCATAACATACTTTTCTGGTGAGCACGGTGATATGGAAGCTTTCAGTGTACATGTAAAGAGAAAGTTAAGGTTGACGTCCACCTTTTGACACCACAGTAGCCACTAAATTTGATATCATCATCAAAGTTATTTAAGTGCGTCCAAGCACAAAAAATGATCGAAATTTGCGTTAGACGCACTTATAAATAGATGTACATTGCTCCATTGCCCACACTTATTTTAAGTGTGTCCAAAGCTAAATTTTTTTTCTTGGCCAAACTTATTTTAATCTAATCAATTTACTTGCATGACGTGTTCATCGACCTGAGAAAATCATTGAGTTTCACAAGCGAACCTGGGTAATCAAACAAAAAAAATGCCAGGATGGAAATGAAATATTTTTGAACAGTGTATAATGCAGGAAAATGACTTGGAGAGAAACCAATTGGGCCATAGGTGGACGTCGACCATAAATTTAAATAAAGTTGTGTGTTCATTCATTCATTTATTTTCTATACCTGCTTATTCCTCACTAGGGTCGTGGGGCAAGCTGGAGCCTATCCCAGCTGACAATGGGCAAAGGCAGGGACCCACCCTGGACAGCTTGTTGTGTGTTTATATTGAAATCTTATTATATTCAGGTTATTTCATTCATTATTCTGATTGACATTGATGCTATTATTACCCTAATTTGGAGCGAGGCAGTGGGAAAATTCAACTGGCGTTATTAAAAAAAACGGTGCCCTTTAAATTCCGGTGAACAGCGTACCAAGTTACCACGTGCATGGAGGGCACAAGCCCATGTGCGTCAAAAGGTAAACAAAAGCATGTGCTTGATTCTTATTGGCTGTAAGCTAATGAGATAAAGTTGGTATTAAGAACTCCAGTAGGAAAAAAATTTTGCTGCCCGCCAACTGGCTGCATAATGTAACCTACGTGTATCACGAAATGTCATGTTAGTTTCAACGGTGTCGCGTTCGATTTTAAATAATAGCTTGTAGTTCTGCGGTAAACTCAACATCTTTTGGGGATTTAGTGAACAACATATTATAAGCATTAGACAAAACTGTATATTTTTCCAAACCTTTCCAAAACCGTTAGTTAATTCCATAACTTTTCCAGACGGGAAAACAGGTTTTTCAAATTCCATAACTTTTCCAGGAATTTCATGACCGCGGGAACCCTGTATAAACCTTGTTCAAATATGTAAGATGCATCAACAGTAAAGCAACAATAAACAAGAATGCCCAACTGGGCAACTTTTCTGAAATGACTTCAGGGCCAAACCATTTATAAAATCTGACATTTCAGGCGCATTTCTCTATCATGAATGACTACCAAAGACTGTTCTTGTCTCCCTTCATAAAACATTTTTCTTTGATCTAATCATTGGATAAATAGATATTTGTGTATGCATCCAATCAAGTCAATTAGTCAGGGTAATTGATAAAAAGAAAAACCTGCATACACACTGGCCCTCCAGGACCGGTATTGCCCACCCCGGTGTTCGAGCTCAGATTGCTTGTTAATATTCAAAAACTGATCCAGGTTTGCCATCTACTGATAGAATATTGTAACTGCGTACATAAATTTGCAGCGCCACGTCCGCTGGCGGGCACATACGCATGAAGATAACCCTGCCGAACACCGTTGTTCTTCTCGAACAAGCCAAATCCAGATAATCCTTAAATGATGAATCACATTCATGTTTCAATTTGTAACGAGTAACAAAGCAGCCAGTGTCAAAATAACGAAATAAAAGTAAACTTTTTATCTTTTAAACGTAGTAGAGTAAAAGGTCCAGTTTAAAAAAGAACTCAAGTAAAGTACAAATCGTCGGGGATTTTGTGGCATTAAATTATGCACGTTATTTTGTTTGACAGACAGCATTGTTCCGGGCCTTGTCCTCTTGGTCATCTTGGATGAAGATGATGACGAAATCATCAAGTGATACCTACGGGGAATTCCTGGAAATGACTACGTTACATGGCCTTGAGATCGTCGGGGATTTTGTGGCATAAATTATGCACAGTATTTTTTGACAGATAGGGCTAACTTCATTTTCCAACTTCAGTTTTTAAAACACGGAACACTGTTTTGCCGAAAAAACGGTTTCTTACCTTCTGTTTATCTGTTTTCAAATGCTCAGTTGTGTATATTTCGATATAACCATTGCTAGTTTTATAGGAATCTCGTGGGTGACTACCCATCAATGTTTGACAGACGCACTAATGCGCACAAGCATAACTTTTGAGTCGTTTTTTTCCGCCAATTTACTGGGGATATGGAATACTTTCTTCTATATGTGACAATAATTCTGGGCCTGTATTCACAAAGCATCTTATCTTACCGCTAGGTGTACTCCTAAGTCGCGCTGAAAACATTTTATGTGGGAGTAAAATCTTAAAAATTATTCACAATGCCGCTGAGAGCAACTTTTAGTTAAGAAAACTGGTAACTCCTAGAATAGGAGTAGCTCTGAGATAGGTGGGAGTAAATCTCTGTTGCTTTGGATGACGTCAATTCTTATGCACTTATGTCTTATGTCTTGGGACAATTAGCACGGTGATTGGTTGTTTGGTGACAGGCATAGGCGTGGGAAATGGGGGGCTGCAGCCCCTCCTGATGTCGGCTACAAGCTCATCTTGGATGTCACAGTAATTTTAACGGTAAAAATCAAAACACAAAAATAAACGCATCAATTGGCTTAAAACCGTTTTGTACAGTCTATGTCAAAAACCTGTGTTTAAAAAAGCTGGGTTGAAATATTTTTAAATTATTCATTATGTATTGAGGAAATGCTTTCTCAAAGAAGCGGAAGGCGCTGACAAACGCATTGGCAAGCAAAAACGGCAAACAGCAAGCAGAGAGGGATATCTGATTTTTTCCTCCAAATAATATTTCAGAGAAAACTAAAGTATATGATTCAAACACTTCCGTTACTCGTGGAGAGTGATGAAAGAACAGTACAAATGATGGAAGCAACACTACTATCATCACAATGGCTATCACCCAGGACTAGCTAGCTTGTCGCTCCGGTAGAGAGCATCAGCAGCGGCTCACTCACTTTAGCGCTGCCGTGCACTCAGGATCCTTTCAGGAGAACATCGTATTTCCTGGAAGCAAATTCGGCACGGTGTGATTTGACAGATTGTTTCAATGAGGTTTGTTTGAAAATGGCGATGATTGCATTGTGTTAAAGAAATCAACCTCATTCTTTGTTTTATCTGCACAACCTCAGTGACAATTTGTTTGCTAAAGGGGGATTTAGCAACTGGGAAAAGGCAAAAGAAAGAACTTGGTCAGCATGAGTTGTCAGACCTACACTCTGATTCATTACGTGTGTTAACGATGCTTTAAGTAGCTCCAGTCAGTGCTATGTTTTGGGAGTTTGCAGCTTGGAATTAACATTCTGCAAGGACAGTTCTGTAACATTTATTCAGATCGACTAAATTCCTGGGCCATGAAGGAATACCACTCAGAGGGCACCATCATCGCGACACGTACCGCAGCAGCTTGTGTGAAAGAATGCACTTTTTACAGAAAACATGAGAATGGCTTTAACTTACCTGCTGTAAAAAGATGTTAAAAAAAAAAAACTCTCAGTTTGGAAGAATTTTTAGAATGCTGATTAAAAAATTATTTAACCTTTTATGGGAAGTCTGCTGCCTGTTTGGAAGACTGACAAGCTTTTCAGAATGAGGGCTGATTATGATCCCCCCAAATTCCTGGGGAAAATTCAAACAATCTGACTAATTGATTTATCAGGTTACATTTAATGGGATTCCAGAGATCAGTAAGATACAATGCCTGGATGTTGCAGAGGGCTGTGGGGTTGAAGGGTATAGTGATGCTAGAATATCTGGGGTTGAAAGAGTTAAGGATAGTTGATTGAATTAAAAATTACGTCATTTAATGCGATGAATCACTTTATTCAAATGGAGGATTTTGTCCGAGGATTATTTGTTTATTTTTGGGGCTGACGACCTCCTGTAGCTCATAAAACGGCGCATAATAGCTAGGCTTACAAAGTGAAGTCCTTCTGCACCAATGTTTTATAGAGCGCGACGTTTCTGTTCTAAATGTAAAAAATGCTGAAACGGGAGATGGAATTCAGAGAAAGGGAAATAATTCCGTATCCAACCTCAACTTTTTTAAGCTTTTTATTTTCCAGAACAATTTTAAAAGGGGGCTTGCCTTAAAATTTTGGAGGGTTTTATTTGTGAGAAGGGGCGTGCTTGTCATCCCTATAATTACGTGCGCGTTTTCAATGTAGCCTGTCGTTTCTTGGTCATTTCCTCATTAATAATTTCTTAATCATTATACGGTTATGTATTGGTCTTGTTAATTCAAATAATAAATTGTTTGATTGTGAATCAGGCGATATCAAACTGGGAGGGGTTGTGAGCCATCATGTGTGAGACAGGCAAATCCCAGCAGCATTACCAGGGGTTGGGGTTGAAGAGGTTAAAACAAATAAGGCAACAAAAGCATGATAGCTTTTTAAATGACACATGCGTAAAAACAAAGGAACTTATTGGGATAACACGAAGAAAAAAATTCAGGCCCCAGGACAACAAAACGATTATAAATTATCATTTTTTGTAATCGGTTATGATTTATATGGCGAGTATTCTTTTATTCCAGTACTCGTTTGCACCCTTAGTTGCTATGACCGCTGTTGCAAAGACCAACATTGTCATAACGCCCTCATGCAGCGCTATTAAAAAAAATAAAAATAAATAAGGTTTTTTTTTTTAAATGACGTCACTCTTCTACTTTCGGTTGGCAGCCCCCCCTAACTCAAACATCTTCCTGTGCGCCTGGTGACAGGGCGGCCCATGAAAAAAATATCCCACATACAACCCATGGAGTAAAATGAGGAAATAGTCCACGTGGCTGGTTTGTCCCATAAAATAATAACATGTTGAGCACTCCTGAAAATGCACTATGCAGAGTACCCACATATCACTCTCTAGGCAAATAAAAATACATAGGAAAGAGATAGTTGTAAAAAGGCCAATAGCATAAAACGAGTCAATAATAAAAAGCGTCATTTTCCCCAATAATTGGCAACTTATTACCCAAAGAGAATATGTTGCGATCATTTAAATGACGAGCCATTCAAGTTTGTTTGCCCTAAACTGTCACGGATGAAAGTTCAAAAAGGACGCGAAAGCCCAACTGGAGCTACGACCAGTTACTGCTGCTGGACCAGTTGGTGCTGGAGTGAAAGCAAGGGAAATTTGGCTCGGGGGTGAAATCCTCGGACGACAGACGACTGCGAGAAGTGGTGGTATGGGCTGCAATCGCAGGGGAGGTCCGAGATTGCAGCCTATAAACGGCCTATCGTTTAAACAGGAAAGCATACTAAGCTTGGTTTGTAATTTATAGCCTACAATTTCAACATGTATAAAAATATGACATAGGCTGGTATTATTATGATGATCTGTTAAATGTAACCCTCGCTCAACTGCCTAATAAAATAATTCATGCATAGCAGGAAGAGGTATAGCACCAAAGCCACTGTCCCCGAGCAAGTGGCATCGCGGGCACGTAATGCCTGTCAAATAAATGGCATAAGCTGCTTTCCATTAAAATGCGAGTCGTGCGTGGATCCTGGCCATTTCGCAACAATGACCAAAATATTGTATTCGGCATCAAATACTATCTGGGTGTTGATGGAATGAACTTTTTCTATTAAAAAATTCCTCTTCATCTTGGGTTGGAGAAATAATTCAAATATGGGTCTCGTCAATAGCACCGATGATACCGGGCATACCTGAGATGTGCATGAATTCAAGTTTGATTCTGTGTTGTTGGCGAATGTCCATTGGAAACAGTGGCGTCGCCAAGGGGGGGCACGTGCCCCCCCACGGACATCTTGTGCCCCCCCATGTGCCCCCCCATTTGAGATTTAGTAATGCGGCTGACTTATAAATAAACAAAAGGCTAAATATTCAACGGTACTCGTCCTCCCGTTATTCCCCTTTGAAAGTTGTTGTTTGTGTTGTTTAATGCAACCGCAGTGGAGTGCATTCACGGACAAATGTGTTTCTTCTTTCTTTCAGCATTCTCACTAACTTTAGGCCAAAGAAAAAGAAACTCAACTAAATTATATATGCTCACGGTACCGTAGGATTTGCTACGATAATCGAAAATTCCGCAGTGGAACTGCCGTAATATTCGATTTGGTAATTGGCAATATATATACTGGAAAATCTACACCCTATGTACATAAGTTAAATAGGCTATAAAAAGCCTGCAGCTCAAGCTATTTGCTTGAGAGTCGACAGGTATGCAATTTTGAATGACGTTGATATAAATACAGCAAATACGCGTCCAGATGAATGATTGTTGTCGAACCTAATCGGGGAGAACAAGCAGCACATGTTAACTGTGAATGCTCTCGGAGCGAACCTTCTGTTAATTATGAAAATGACTGAGAATAGGTCAAGACTAATAATTGTTTCAAACGGAAGTTTATTGTGACCCAATTCTCTGTTCTTGTTCCGCAACTGTACTGAATTTAGCCCATGATTTAATTGCTGTTTCTTAGATCGCATATGGAGAGAAACCGTGTCTTCGGTTGCCAATTACAATAATTGGAAAACGCGTCGATAAAGGAAAATGATTGAGAACTACTAATTGCAGTCAAAAAGGGACGTGTCTTAGCACCTCCACTGGCTACGCCACTGAGCTGAGCTATATCGCTGCACGTACGTTGCTAGCTTTATTCATATCGTACAAACTGTACAAACCTCCATGTTTTCATGCTGAATGTGATGATGGATAAATTCCTAAAGAGAAAAGCTGACTTACCTACAGATGCACCCACGGGTAGCAAGAGGAAATCGGATTTATCAAGTACCGAGTCCGACCGCCCTGCAAACGTTCATGAAAGCACGAGTCAGGGTAAGTGCATTTATATCATAAATCTGGAGGGACACAACGGTACGGATGCATGATGATAATGGCCAGCCCAAGCCACGTATGGAATGTATTAAGTGGTCACATAGAGCTACCGCATACATGTAGGTCCAAATCGGATTAAACCCATTACTGCAAGTATACTGAGTGTACCATAAGTCGGTCGGTCGGTTACCTTGAGTCGGTCACAGGGTGAAAATAAATTATCATTGCATATGGGAAGCATACAGATTTTAACATAAACAAATGCATAAAGACATTCCATTGGTGACTGAAAAAACAGCTGTCACAGAGCAAAAGGTAGCACTTGTTGTTGTTGGTTTTATGAATAAGCACTCAATGGTAAGGTCCTAACCCTAAGGGGTTCTCAAAATTGTCTTAAAATAAGGCCTAGCGTTCGTCTAGTCAGAATAAAATAAACACGTGTATAAAAAACAAATATTTGTTTACCATTTAAACATTTCTGCATAATTTGTGTGAGATTTAATGTTTGAAACATTGAATTTTTGTTGCAGTACCTAACTCAAGGTTCCACTATGCAGAAAACTGCACTAAAAATTTGTTCTCAAAGCATCCTATTTTCTCTGAATTTTGTCCATCAAAATTTCCTGAACATGAAGGATACGAAGATAACATTTTAGCAAAGACGCCTGATAGTGAAAGTCTTGTTTTTCTGTGGAAAATATATTTTGTGGTTGCAAAGTTTCCTTAAGTGACCGACTCATTGTACCACTTTTATACTAAGGCTAGTAAGTAGTACTAGTAGTACAGTGTCCATTGACTTTGAGTTTGTGCAGGAGGCCTACACTGTGTTTCCTCAGAAAAAATCTGAATGAGCAGCACAGGTAACCATTTTGATTGCTTCACTTCAGGCTTAAAATTCAACCCAGGGATTCCGACCCCTGCATTGATAAAGGAGTGTTAAAAGTTACTGAGTATGGAGAGCCTGTGGAACGCTCACTTAACATTTTATCACTCCAAAATTAGTAAATAACAAAATAACAAGGTAACATCCAAAGTAGATGTCAACTTAACATTGAAGTTTCTTAAATTAAGAGAGAGTTTAGGGGAATTAGCTTTGCATCATTGCGTTCCTTCATTTCTCGAACTGTGGGGGTATATATTTGCTTTGATGATTAAAATGCTAGAATCAAATATTTATATCCTGAGATTCCTCATTTTGCCCATTTTCTCGCAGAAACCCTGGGTGATGTATCTAGGGTAATGTTTATTTGCATAGAAGTGCCATAGGTTGTGCAATGCCTTACAATGATTCCACTTTTATTGATTCAGATACTGCTGCTGAACAGTTGGTCTGGGAACAATCAGAGGGTGAAGAAGACGTGGTCGATGAGAGTCTAGTGTATGCTGTGGAGGATGATTTGTTGAGTTGTGATACATCCCAACCATCATCGTCCAATGCTGAAGTGACCACTACAAGGCGAAAGCCACCAGGCCCAGCCGATATTCATACATGTCAGCTGACGTCATAGACGCACGTGACCGCTCTCAAACTCTAGGCGCCGCCATTTTGGGTACTGACTTATAACAGGGCGTCTATCTGTCGCCCCGTGGGCTGTGATTAGAAGTCTCACAAAAAGAGTGGATTAACATTTTTTTATGATACGCCTCTTTTGAATGCTGCATTTTGATTATTGAATTACACTCTGATTCTACATTTTACGGTCTTTTATTTCTGTATAACAGACTGTTGCTAAGTGAAACAGGCCGTTGCTAGGGACGCCGCTCTGATCGGAGGAGACAGAGGAGAAGAACTATGCTGGACATTTACCTTATGTTTCATTTTTACCTTCATTAAACAGCTTTGGACTAATAGTGATGCTAGATAAATGACTTGTAACTTGTTACAGGGAGAGTGGAGGCTCCTTCCACGTTGTGGCTGGAAACCAAAACTGCGATCAGAGCCTCAGACCCGGTGTCACAGCTCTTGTCTACGAGGCATGCATGTCCGTGTTAATTCTTTACCTCAAAGTTTCAAACACATTTATGTCAGTAGCGCAGCCAGTACTTAAAATTGCGTGGGCAATAAATATCTCTTTAAAACAATTAGTTCTGCCTCGATCACAATAATTTTTTTCTAATTAACTATGCCTTCAATACGATAACACTCCGCAATATCAGGTGTTGCTTGTTCACCTCGTTCAGGCAAAACGACAATCATTCATTTGGATGCGCAATTTTGTGCATTTCAAATCTCTGTCTTTGGTTCAGTTTGAATAATTCAATCGATCATGAAGCACAGGTTAGATCGCCTGATGAGCCAAAAAGGTAGCGCGCAAGTTCCAGAACAGTTTACCTCTTGAAAAGTATTATTAAAACTAAGAACAACTTATGAGTAACTTATTTGCTGAACTGAATTATTCCTATTGATTAGTCGCCCTTAGATCGCAACCACGAAAGAAGCCGTGTCTTTTTTTGCCAGTTGATTATTCATATAAATGGAAATTGCTTTAACAAAGGAAAATGGCTGAGAACAAGTTAGGTATAGTAATTGTAATCAACCGATGTTGTGTGGCCGCTCAATTTTCAGGTGTGGCTACGCCACTGATATGAACAGCACAAAATTGCGCATCCAAATGAATGATTGTCTTTTGCCTGAACGAGGTGAATAAGCAACACCTGATAGTGCGGAGCGTTTTCGGATTGAATGTATAGTTAATTAGAAAAAAATGACTGCGATCGAGTCAGAACGAATGAATGTTTTAAAGAGATGTTTAGTGCCCACCCAATTTTAAGTTCTGGCTACGCCACTGGTTTATGTACACTAAAGAAAGAAAGACCGAGAAACAGAAAGATAACTTACAACGAAAAGCTCGCTCAAGGTGGTATTTCATTGTCAACTCACGAATGTTGGATGGACTGATCAGGTATTTTACAAATACTATATTTTACTTTCCAAATGTATTTTCCAAATTAACTTACTATATCAAAGTGTACGGATGTCCGACTGATGTCATTATTATCATTAATAGTAAGTATTTCATTATTCCATCATAACAATCCCATCGTCAAAACTCAAAATCATATCTGCACCCCTGAATTTCCCATTTCCTCATTATCATCATCATTTGATAATTATTCCATCAACTTCAATCGTTACCGAATACCGAATCGCCGTATTCATCATCACTATTACTATCAACCGGGACTATCAATCACAACGACAATAAATATATCATGTATTTTGTATCAATATCATCAAAATTCATCATCATAGCTATTGAAAAGAAAAAAGAAAAAAAAAAAAAAAAACCATGACGCCGATGAAATGGAAAGGCAGCTAGCGAGCGCGAGCTGACTAGACCAAGGAGGTAGGGATTAATACATTCTTGATTAAAATCTCCAAATTGACACTGATTGATTCTCCATCTGTTTCCCATTCAAGTAAGTTGATAAGCTAATCGTTGGCGCACGACAGTCGTGAGCTACAGGAATAAATAATGCAGCCTACATAAGCGAATGTCTGGGTGATGCCATTAATGATTACCCATAATTTTATCATCTGCACAATCAATGTACTGATTTTCAGGAAACGGGTATTGCAATTACCTGGTTTTTAGTCACAGGCCAACACACAACCGAGGAGGGTGAGCAAAACAGCGGAGAAGTGACAGGACTTGCAGATTCGCGAAATGATGCAATTTATAAATCGATAAAAGTCGTATTTTGATCAACATTACGTCTGAAATTAATAATTTCACTCATAAGTCGTGTAATAAGCGGGATAATGTAGAGTTAGTCTGTTGTTATGGAGAAATAAAGACAGAGACATCCTTCATCGTAGCCCATACAGTCTATGGTCGTAGCTGTGCCTCGGTCTCTGGTAGGTACTCAAGATGGTGCTCACAACAGAAACGTCACGTGACTGAAATCCATGAATAAGCGAGTCATCAGTAGAAGATCCACAACAGCCATGTCTAACAGCCTTCCCCCAGACAACATTTGGCAAAAGGAAACGGGGCTTCAACAAGGAGTGGTACCATATGTATTTGTGGATTGAATACTCGGTTGAACAAGATGCGGTGTACTGCTATGCATGCAGACATTTTCCTACAACGAATAAGCCCACTGAACTGTTGTTCACAAAGGATGGTTTCCGGAATTGGAGACATGCTATGGGGAAAGATGGCAAGTTTGCGAAGCATGAGCATTCCCATAAGGCTGCAATGGAGGCCTGGTCAGAATTCAAGCTGAGGAAGAAGTCTAGTGCTAACTTTGGAAACCTTCTGAACAAAGCGCACACCAAATTAGTGAAGGAGATCAGACATTATGTGAGGGCAATTATCAAGGTCCTCAGAATGACAGCCAGCCAGAAGATTGCACAGCAAGGGCATAGAGAAGGTCTGTCCAGCACAAACAGGGGGAACTTTCTTGAAACATTGGACCTCCTTGCAGAGTATGATGAGATCATAGAATCCAAACTGAATGGAACCCGGAATGCTCAGTACACACACCGTGTCATTCAGAATGAAATTATCAATATCATGGCAAATACAGTGCGTGACGACATCAGAGCAGACATAGAGGCTGCAGGATATTTCTCCCTGCAAGTTGACGAAACGAAGGACATTTAAAAGAAAGAGATGATCTCATTTGTCCTGCGCTACTTTCTTGATGGTGAAATTCATGAAGAATTTCTACACTTCAGCGAAGCTGCTGGTCTTGATGCTGACTCACTATTCAATGTAATTCGCAAGACTCTTGCTGACAGCAAAATTGATTTAAACAAATGTGTTGGGCAATGTTACGATGGTGCATCTGTGATGAGTGGGGTTAATGCTGGTGTGCAGGCAAACTTCAGAGAGGTAGTTGCCCAGGCCATTTATGCCCACTGCTTTGCTCACCGTCTGAATCTGGCACTAGTTGACAGTTTGAGAAGTGTAAACCTGGCTAGTAAGTTCTTCGCAGTTCTACAGAAATTGTATGTGTTCTTGTCTGGGTCCTTTACTCATCAAGTGTTTCTGCGAACCCAGAAGGAGCACATGAAGGATAAGCATCCTGTTGAGTTGAAGAGGCTGTCTGATATCAGATGGGCTTGCCAGTATGCAGCATGTTTGGCAATCAGCGAAGTGCTCCCCGCCGTCATCCTCACTCTCTGCCAACTAGCGGAAGGAAGCAACAAGGACAGAGCTGTTGAGGCTAAAGGTCTCCTGGCTGTACTCAACGGCAGCTTTGTTGAGGGACTAGTTGTTCTACGGTCAGTGCTGAGGAGGACAAAGACCCTCTCTGATCAGCTGCAAGCACGAGACCTTGACTTAGCAGAAGCAGTCCGTCTTGTAGACATCGTCATCACAGATTTGGTTGAATGTAGATCAACCATAGAATCGTGGGATGCTCTTTTCGAAGAAGCAGCGAAGAAGTGTAGGGAGAATGATATATCTCTTGACCAACCTTCCAGACCTACAAGGAAACGATCCCTCCCCGCTAATCTGAACGAAGAAGTTGTCATGGCGCCGACTGGGAACAGAGCCCAGATGTCTGGATCCGATGAATACAGGGTGAACTTTTCCTACCCGATCTTGGATGCATTACTTACCGAGTTACAATCCAGGTTCGCAGCAGACACATGTAAGATTATCAGAGGTACAAGTGCCTTGTGTCCAAGAATTAAAGCTTTTCTGCAAGAAGATGTACTTTGTGGGATGGCAGGCCATTACGGATGCATAGAAGAGGACTTGAAATGCAAACTACATCAGTCCAAAAAACTTCTGGAGCGGAAAGTGGCTGCTGGGGTCAAAGTGGATTCTGTGATTGACTTTGCAAACATGATGCTACCATATCGTGATGCATTCTTCGAGATATACAAGCTCATCTGCATTTTGACCCTCTCTGTTTCCTCAGCTGGGTGTGAAAGAAGCTTCTCTTGTTTGAAGCTGCAGAAGATCTACCTTCGCAACCCAAGTGGAGAAGACAGGACGAGTGATCTTGGGGTACTTGCCATAAACCGCAGTCGTACAGCATCCCTAGACTTAGACAAAATTGTTGATAAGTTTGCGCATAGTCATGGAAACAGGAGGATTACTTTAATCTAACTGCTCAACTTTCTACAGAAAGTTATTTTCCCAAGTTAGATACCATCATATACTAAACATTGAAACAGGGCATATGTTTTTCTTAGCATACTGGTATTGTTCATTGTTATGTAAACCAAAGTAACAGCATGTTTCAAAGATGACTAGAATCAGCTTAACCATTTTTTGGCCTCGATATATACTTGTTGTATTGCTGTAGCACAGTATTTTAGGGACAAGCAAGTATAGTAGCAATGCTTATGTTACCACATGTTCTGACCATACCAGAAACTGCTAGCCCCTTGCCTCAGACAGTTTGTTAGAACATTTGAGTGACACATTGCTATTATTAGGAGTTTCTTGTATTAGTTTCTTGCATCATTTCAATTGCTGATGTACAACCCCATTTCCAAAATAGTTGGGACAAAGTGTAAATTGTGAATAAAATCAAAACGCAATGACTTTCAAATCACACCAGCCAGTGTTTTATTCACAATAGAACAGAGATAACATAGCAAATGTTTAAACTGAGAAATTTAACAATTTTATCCACAAAATGAGCTCATTTCAAATTTGATGGCTGCTACAGGTCTCAAAAAAGTTGGGACAGGGGCCTGTTTACCATAGCGTAGCATCCCCTCTTCTTTTTAACACAGAGTGGAGGCGTCTAGACAATGAGGAGACAAGTTTCTTGAGTTTAGCCATTGGAATTTGATCCCACTCTTGTTTAATACAGGCTTCCAGCTGCTGGAGAGTTTTGGGTCTCCTTTGACGGACTTTTCGTTTAATTATGCGCCAAATGTTCTCAATCGGTGAAAGATCAGGACTGCAGGCAGGCCAGTTTAACACAAGGACTCTCCTACTATGAAGCCATGCTATTGTAATAGCTGCAGTATGTGGTTTTGCATTGTCCTGCTGAAATACACAAGTCCTTCCCTGGAATAGATGTCATCCAGAGTTTATATACACTTTATATTAACCTTTATATACACTGCCCTCCATAATTATTGGCACCCCTGGTTAAGATGTGTTCTTTAGCTTCTAATAAATTCAGTTTTTTTCTAAATAATATAGGACCACAATGAAAAAAAGAGGAAAATCCAATCTTTAATTCAAGTGTATTTATCCAGTGGGAAAAAATCCCACATTAAGAAATAATTCTTTTACATCAAATCATGTGTGCCACAATTATTAGCACCCCTGATGTTAATACTTTGTACAACCCCCTTTTGCCAACAAAACAGCACCTAATCTTCTCCTATAATGTTTCACAAGATGGGAGAATACAGAAAGAGGGATCTTCGACCATTCCTCTTTGCACAATCTCTCTAAATCATCCAGCGACCTGGGTCCTCTCCTCTGCACTCTCCTCTTCAGCTCACTCCACAGGTTTTCAATGGGGTTGAGGTCTGGGGACTGAGATGGCCAAGGGAGGAGCTTGATTCTGTGTCTGGTGAACCATTTCTGTTTAGATTTGGCCACATGTTTAGGGTCATTATCTTGCTGAAAACCCAGTGATGACCCATCTTCAGCTTTCGGGCAGAGGCCAGCAGATTTTGATTTAAAATGTCCTGGTATTTCAAAGCGTTCATGATGCCATGCACCCTAACAAGGTTCCCAGGACCTCTGGAAGAGAAACAGGCCCACAGCATCACAGATCCTCCCCCATACTTCACAGTGGGCATGAGGTGCTTTTCTGCATACTCATCTTTTGTGTTCCGCTAGACCCACTTAGAGTGTTTGTTGCCAAAAAGCTCTATCTTGGTCTCATCTGACCAAAGCACACGGTCCCAGTTGAAGTCCCAGTACCGCTTAGTGAACTCCAGACGTTTATGTTTATGATTGTGAGTGAGAAAAGGTTTTTTCCGTGCATGCCTCCCAAACAGCTTGTTGGCATGTAGATAGCGCCTGATGGTTGTTTTGGAGACTTTGTGACCCCAAGATGCTACCATTTGTTGCAATTCTTTAACAGTGAGCTTTGGAGAACTTTTTATTTCTCTTACCATCCTCCTCACTGTGCGTGGAGGCAAAATAACCTTGCGTCCTCGTTCAGGCTTGTTGACCACTGTTCCAGTTGTTTTTTTTTTGGGAATTTTCCCTTTTTTTAAATTTTTTGATAGTTATACAGTGTAGAGAGACAGGAAAGCCGGGGAGAAGAATGGGGGAAGACACGCAGCAAACGACCCGAGCCGGACTCGAACCCAGGTCGCCGCGGGAAGGACACAGCCCCCACAGCACGCGTGCACCCAGACCGATGATCCACTGGGGGGCCCACTATTCC
This sequence comes from Gymnothorax javanicus, assembly GCA_029692085.1. Taxonomy (NCBI): domain Eukaryota; kingdom Metazoa; phylum Chordata; class Actinopteri; order Anguilliformes; family Muraenidae; genus Gymnothorax; species Gymnothorax javanicus. Next base: position 58,966,790 of record CM056196.1, on the reverse strand, counting down.
AGTTGTTTTGAACTTCTTAATGATTCCTCTGACAGTAGATAAGGGCAGGTGCAGGCGAGTGGCTATTTTCTTGTAGCCATTGCCTGACTTGTGAAGGTCGACACACATCTGCCTTACGTGAATGGTGTGTTCCTTTGTCTTTCCCATGTTGAAGAGTGGATAAGAGAAATGGCCTCTGTGTCACATCATATTTATACCCCAGGGAAACAGGAAGTGATGAATTACTAATTAAATGTTCCTAGATACTCTGATCAACTTTGTAAACTACTGTAGAAATGACAGAAATACTTCAATTTCATTTATTTCCTAGGAATTGTTAGGGGTGCCAGTAATTGTGGAACAGGTGATTTTATGAAAAAAAATTATTTCTTAGTCAGGGATTTTTTTTTTCCCTTAAAATTCACTTGAGTTGAAGGTTACATTTTTCTACAATTTTCAGTGTGAGAGTATGCTTCTGCAATAAAAACTGAATTTATTTTAAGGCTTTTAACACATCTTAACCAGGGGTGCCAATAATTATGGAGGGCACAGTACCTTTCAGCATTCATGGTGGTTTTTAAAACATGCAAGTGTCCCACACCATACGCACTAATGCCTCCCCATACCATCAGAGATGCTGGCTTTTGGACTGAACGCTGATAACAGGAGGGGTATTCTTTCTCCTCTTTAGCCCGGAGGACAGGACGCCCACGGTCCAACCCCTTCCCGCCCGCTGTTGTCAAAAATGACAAATAAAAAACAAAAAGCAGTCCGCTGAGGAAGCAAGCCAGAATGAAAAACAGAAAAAGTAAGGCTTAGGTAAACTTTAGCCTGTGATGGGGGGGCAGGGGCGGCTAGAGTGAGGGATGATACTGACAGTGTGTTGTCTGTGCCCCCTGCAATATCCATATCCTGCATCTGCCACTACCTAGTGGTGCCCCCTCATCAAACTGTTGTGCCCCCCAGAAAAAAAAAGTCTGGTGACGCCATTGATTGGAAACCGGATGAACTGTCGGATGATATGGGGTTCACTGAGCACAATGATTGTTTGTGAATTGAGCAACTGACAGATGACTGTGAAATCCCTAAATTGTGTCCGCGTTGCAAAGTTGCATTTTTCCGGTGGCCAAATAACGAAGTGTGGTCAAACATTTTATTTTGGGGCTTATTGGGTTGTTTCTCATGGTTGGAGACGTAATTCCCTCCCTCACCAAGTCAACAACAAATAAAATCCCTTCATGGTCGATACGTTATCTTTTCAACAACTGCGCATAATTCAGAATTTCCAAGTCATTCCGTCTTTCAACAGCAGCAGCTATTTTCCGATTCTTTGTGAATAGGTTTTAGCGAGTTGACTACTTCACTACTTTTAAGCTCTCCCAGACTTAGGAGCTGCTTTTAGGCCTAAAATGCTTTGCGAATAACAATTAGTAAAAATAATTAGGAGTCCTAAATTTACGACTGACACGCTCATTTTTTTTAGGAGTTTCTCCTAAATCCGGCAGTTAGGACCTACTTTTAGTGCTAAGATGCTTTGTGAATGCGGGCCCAGATAAAATATTTTAGGATGGGCCAATGTTTATTGCCACTGGGCCCTAACAGATAAAATTATTAGGTGAACTATGAAGTCTATGTGGGCATGTGACACTTGACACTGCTTAAAACAAGTGGTCCATCTGGATTTTTTTTTTTTTTTTTTTTTTTCGTCGTCAAACTATTCACCTTAACTCTTCAATATTTAAATTATGACCCAACTGAAAATGGGGTATTTTCTTTACAATGGAATAATTTATGACATTATGGTTTCGTTGGCTTTTCCAATAACACCTTAGCTGAAAGTGACTCATATATATAAACTTATGTGATGTCACCTGAATTCCCAAACTCAGGGTTTAACATATCCAGGAGTATCACACTCCCTCCACTAGCTTGTCTTCTTCTTCCAGGTAAATGGTGCACATGTACCAAGCCAAAGGAAATGATGTAGAAATAAATTGGACTCACTGGACTGGGAAACCTTCTTTAGTCCAGTTCTGAAGCTCAGGTGCCCTTTGGAGGTGCTTCTAGAGGTGGGCCGGGGTCCGGGGGTAACCCTTTTTTCGGTGCATATTAATCAATAAAACACTGCATTGCAATTATTTCACTACTTAGCTGGTGATAGAATGGGAAGTAATCATGAATTAGCTGAGTAGATTGGTCGGTTATGCTTTGGTAAGGCTGATTAGCTCGTTCTCCAGCAAACAACTTTTTACGCTAACACTGGACAGAGGTACTTAGCTATTAATGCAAATTGGCACTAGTTGCAAAACTTGATCTAGTTTGGTAAGCCAAACTAATGCTGCGTTCGATTTGGCTCAGATGTTGGAAGTCGGGGTTTGGAATAATGTCATACCCGAGCTGATTACTTTCTATTAGGTAAGTTGGAAAACTGCCTTGAGGTCGGTGAGGTGTTATCTCGCCAAGATACCCTATATTAGCTTTTGTTTGCAATACTACTTGATAACAATACATTAATTGGTATTTTCCGCGTGAAAACATCGTAGCAACAAGTCCACTGATAAACTGTATTCAGTACCGTGTGTACGACTGATTTAATGAAACACAAATAACACAGAATTGCAAATATACAATTTATTATCACAGCTTTCGCATACTGTTGAGTTACAATGCAGCCATCTTGAACTAGGAAGTCGGAGCTCAGGGTAGGCGAAGAATCTCCAACTTTCCGAGTTGGAAATCCGACTTTAGGGGCCGTTCAAATTGAAGTTTCCGACTGGGAGCCCGGAAATCCTTCCCAGTACAAATTGAACGCAGCATAACGTGAGCTCGCTGGAAAGCATTTTCACTCATTTGTCTTTTATTGAGCATTAGGGACCTACAAGCATTCAGTTTACAAATATCAGGCTCATTTTCTGTGACAGTTATTGCAAACTTTTAGCAAATTATGCAAGGATTATGAAGAGAAATAAATAAATAAATAAATAAATAAAAATAATAATGAAGAAAACCCCCAAAACTCTTTAACGCTCTTTAACCCCCCACCCCACACCCCATCCAAATCCACACCATCCTCATCCCACGCCTCCACCTCCCCCATCCATGGAGACTTCTCAATCATTAGTCATCAGAGATATTATGAGATGCTTATTAATAACTGAGCTACTGAGCTAGATTTGTGGTTGCAAAATAGGATATGAGGGGTTTCCAAGTTTTGTTAAAATGCTGAAGCCTATCTTTCAGGGTCATGCTAAAAGTTTGTGTGGTTTGTCACCAAATTTGAAGAATCTTTGTCTAGCATATAAAAAGGCTTTACTAATTTTTGCAGACATAATTTGGTTGCATTCATACTTTAGTGTTGCTATTTTTCTATGTAATATAGTATAGGCATGGGCAATACAAATGAATAAAATGGCAATATTCCTTGAGTTGCTGAGAACAAAGTTTTTATTATTTTCTAATGATTTTTTGCAGGTAAGTACAGAAGACACAGACGAAGAGTTTGCCACAAGTCCAACGCCTTTACAGGAAAGGGTCTCAGAGCCACAGGGTCCCAAAAATGGCTGATTTCGGCATTTTTCAACAAAACCCATTGTGAAAACTGGGGGGTGAAGCCTGAGGGCATTTTCGAAAATACAGTCTATTCAGAAATAAACCAGGCCAAATTATCCATTAGGGTACCCTAACAGAAATAATTGATGCTAAAGTCATCTACCCCTTTTCTGAAGTACAGCAGCGCCCCCTAGGCCCTTTTTAATGGAAAATGCATTGAATTTCACCCAATTATGTTCAACAAACATTAGGTTTTGCATTGATATTAAAAAATGGAATGAATGGGTTGCCTGTGAATTTTTTTTTTTTGGATCAATGGCCTGCAAAAATGTCAAAATTATCGGTGGGAGGGCAAACGTTTACGCTACTCGCCCATTACTATATAAAATGCCGTGAAAATGAAGTCGCTGATGCCGGCAGTTGTTTGCCCTCCCACTGCTACGAAATGAATCGAACGTTCCCCCTTCAATAACCCGTGGTGATTTTAAACAAAAAACTTTGCACTGTTTTTTACTATGTCCATATATCCTTCTCCCATGATAGTTTTGATGAGCTACCGTGAATAATTCATAGTAAAACAACAGTGACGTGCAGTCGGAGGTTAGTTTGGTGAGGCAGAAACCTCCCCTTTGCTTGATTAGCAATCAGACGATTAACTAGTTTAGTAAGACTATTCGGCAGAATGACGGACCAGTTTAAGTTTCCACGGCGTTATTACTCAGTACATCGAACTTGAAATGCTCACGAAACTGCAGATTTGCGAGTACTTTCTTAAAGGAAGCCAGAGACATGCCGTGAGGTAAGGCAGTCACCCAAACTTTTATCACAGGATTTTGTGAACCTGTTCCCTCGTACTATTCCTTATTGACAATCAAAACAATTAAGGCCAAGCCTATAGGAAGCCCGTGTACTGATAGAGGAGATAATGACAAAAATATTCATTCACGCTTCAATTTGAGACTGCAAGGATGGAAATCTGAATAATTAATTAGGAAAAATTCTCAGCTCTCTGTAATTCTGTATATCGTTTAAACATTGTTAATCGGATTATGAAAGAAGACTGAAAATAAGCGCCCGCTTTTTTCTTTTGCGTGTAACAGCGCATATTTAAAGGAGAATACATTGTATATTGATTAAGCATTGAACTCTGCATAAGTCGAACTGTTTTCATATTTGTTGATGACATTGCTTCGGCTTCCTGGAAGCAAGTACACGCAAATCTGCTGTCTAGCGAGCATTTCAGGTTCGATGTACTGAGTAATAACGGAAATTTTAACTGGCCCGTCATTCTGCCGAATAGTCTTACTAAACTAGTTAATCGTTTGATTGCTAATCAAGCAAAGGGAAGGATTCTGCCTCACCAAACTAACCTCCAACCTCACGGCACTGGTAGGACAATTCGTTTCACACACTGATGAAATCTGGTCGAGCATCACAGCGCTGGCGTGCAGCCAGTTTAAATGGAGATGGCACGAATTGTGACCAGTGGGCTTCAAACGCCTGGCGCCAGTTTATTCCTTGGTATATTTTACTGATACTTCACAAATAGGGTCACAGGATATTCTGTCAACAAACTATGTAGGGTACAGTAAAAAATACGCCCACCTTTCTTGCTATTGTTGAGAAGAAATCACAGCGGACTCGCGATGAACTTCACCAACTTCTGTCAAATTTATTTCACATCCCCTGGAGGTCCAGCCTGGACGAACAGACTCGTAATTTCTCAAATTAGATGGCTGTAAGCAAATCGGGGCCGTAGCTGGGATATCACGTCGCCGGGGGCTATTTGAAATCCACCTCCTAAATGGATATTTTTTGCCACGCCGTGCACTTGAAAATTTGTAAACACGGCGCAAATTGAGGTCACGCATTCATCCAACGGGCGAACAATAGCTCTGTTCAAATCGCGTTTTTGGCCGTAATACGCAGAGTTCATGCGTGAAATGCGGGTGTCCTATTGAAAAGGTTGCTTTTAATCAAACCATGGTGTTCTTTTTGTATGAAAATGGTATTTACATCATTTTTTTATAAGTTTTCTGAGGCTTGTTTACCGCCCCAGTTCAGCTGTTACGCATTGCATTAGAGTTTATGCAGAGGGTTGCCCATGCCTATATAGTAGAAGAAGATTGAGCATTTTCTTTGTCAAGCTATTTAATTTGTTCTTCTGACTCTTTTAATTTAGTCGTGGTTTTTTTTTTCTATTGATGCTTCATATGAGATAATGCAGCCTCTAATGTAGGCTTTGAACACTTCCCAAAGAGTGGAGGGAGTGGTTTCAGAGGTGTCATTTAACTCAAAGTACAACGAGATCTGATCATTTAAGTAATCACAAAATATCCTGTCAGTGAGTAAATATGGACTTAGCCTCCAGGAGGTGTGCGGTTTATCTATGTAGTCCAAGCGTAGTGCGAAGGGAGTGGGCTGTGGTCTGAAATCACAATACTGTGATACTAAGGATTCACTGCAGAGGGAGCAAGTTTGGCGTCAACTAGGAAGTAATCTATTCTACTGTAGGAGTCATGTAAGTTTGAGTAAAATGAATAGTCCCTCCCAGAAGGGTTCAAAATTCTCCATATGTTTAGGATGTTTGCTTTATTAATGAGCATATTCAAATATTCGCTTGAGGCATTTTTTCGGACTCTCTTAGTAGTGGACCTATCAAGATATTTATCTAAAACAGTAATGAAATCCCCCAAATTATCAAATTAGTCCGTGACATGTCCGGTATTAACACAAAAACTTTCTGAAAAAATACAGGGTTATCTATATTAGGGCTGTTATGGCCCCAATTTGTTTTGGCGTCAATTTGTTATGACGTCACGGACAGCAAGGGATGACAGACAAAATTCTTAAACTTCAACAGATTTAATTAAACAAACACTTAGAACTAATCTACACTCTACCCTACTGACCAAGATTGAGATAAAAAAAAGAGATATTTACAGTCCTCTGGTAATTGAGATGGGCTGCTGTGTTGCGATGTCCTGGGACAGGAAAATGCTCCAACACAGGCAAAAATCCACAAAAAGCTTCACAGGTCTTGAAAAGGGTGACAGGTCTGGTCAAATGTATCCTTCCACAATTTCTCCTTGCAATTTCTCCTACTACTCTTCCACTCTCTCAATTTTTCTCCTTATATACTCGTCCAGCCCCCTCTGAGGCATGCCCAGGACATGCCCAACCTAGCTCCAGACTGGGCTTAACAGAAAAAATTGTTAATACTGCCATCTAGTGGCTCTTTTTTTTTTCCCATTACACCTCCATTCCAAAAGGGAAAAATTTTGACTCATAAAGGCAAAATTTTTCTTTTCAATACAAAAATGGTTAAGTAGACACTTGTGTGTATATACATATAATACAATATGCTAATAAACACGTGATATATATACACATACTCAAACGCAGGATAAGCAATCAGCAATTACATTGTCAGTACCCTTTACATGCTTAATTTCCAAGTCAAACTCCTGTAAAATCAAACTCCAATTCAACAATCTCCGATTCTTGTTTTTCATCTTACTCAAAAACATTAACGGATTGTGGCCAGTATATACAATCATTGGCTTTTGCCCTGTACAAACATAAACCTCAAAGTGTTGTAAGGATAGAACCAGAGCCAACAGCTCCTTCTCAATTGTGGAATAGTTCTTTTGGTGGCGATTGAACTTCCTGGAGAAGTATGCCACGGGATGCTCAATGTCATCAGAGTCACTTCTCTGTAGGAGAACAGATCCACAAGCTTGGTCGCTAGCATCGACCGCCATGGAGAACGGCTTATTGAAGTCAGGAGATTTGAGCACGGGGAAGTGACACAGCAGAGACTTCAGGCGATCGAAGGCTCTTTGGCATGCTTCATCCCAAGTGAACTTTACGCCTTTCTTCAGTTGGTTGGTGAGACTGAGAGCAATCTCAGCAAAGTTCTTGCAGAACTTGCGGTAGTACCCGATCATTCCAAGGAAGCGGCGCAAAGCTTTTTTGTTGTCAGGAACTGGAAAGTCCATGATGGCTTGGACTTTAGCATTTATGGGTGCCACCTTACCCTGGCCTATGACGTAGCCAAGATACATGACAGTAGCACAACCAAAGTCACTCTTGTTCAGGTTAACAGTCAGGTTAGCCTGGGTCAAGCGCTGGACAACATCTCTACATCTTTCAGATGTTCTTCCCAGGAGTCACTTCATGTGATCAGGTCGTCGATGTACGCACCCGTGTGTGGCAATCCAGCGATTGTAGACTGTATCATCCTTTGAACGTGGCTGGGGCATTTTTTCATGCCAAAGGGTAGGATTTCATACTGGTATAACCAAGATGGTGTGGCAAAAGCAGAGATGCTCTTGGCCCTCTCAGTTAAAGGCACACACCAATAACCCTTCAATAAATCAATCTTAGTCAGAAACTTTGCTTGCCCTACTCTATCAATACAATCATCAATCATAGGTATTGGAAACACATCAGTTCTAGTTACAGCATTGACTTTGCGATAATCTGTACAGAATCTAGTACTTCTATCAGGTTTTGGAACTAGAACACAGGGTGAACTCCAATCAGAGTTAGAGGGTCTGATAATATCATGTTCTAACATGTACTCAACCTCTTTCTCAGGAATCTTTCTCTTTTCAGGATTCATCCGGTACGGATGCTAATTTATTGGTTTAGCATCACCAACATCTACATCATGAGAGGCTATAGAAACTCTCTTTGGAACATCAGGAAATAGATCTTTATATTTCTTGATCAACCTCTCAAACTGATTTTTCTGTGAGGGTTCTAAGTGCTGGAGTTTTACATCAAGATCTTGCAACACTTCAGAATTTGACAATTTACATGAAAGAACTTCAGCTTTAATTCTAGGTTCATCATCTTGAAACTCCCCCTCATCTTCACAAGTCTTGGCCATAGGAGGATCTGAAGTGACAACTGCAACCCTAGCATTCCTATCATGATAAGGCTTCAGCATGTTAATGTGACACAACTGTTTTGGCTTTCTCCTATCTGGAGTCTTCACAATGTAATTGAGATCATTGAGTTTTGTCAGAATTTCATAAGGACCATGAAATCTAGCCTGCAATGGATTGGACTGCAAGGGAAACAACACAAGGACCTTGTCTCCTGGTTTAAACTCACGGCTTCTAGCCTTATGATCATACCAAGTTTTCATTTTTCCCTGACTTGATTTCAAGTTCTCTTTGGCTAGTTCACAAGCTGTACGCAGTCTTTCCTTGAACTTGCTAACATAGTCTGACAGACTGATATGCGGCTCTTTCTCTTTCCATTGTTCACTCAACAATAGCAAAGGTCCTCTCACTTCATGGCAAAACACTAGCTCAAACGGACTGAATCCAGTAGACTCCTGCACTGCTTCTCTAGCTGCAAACAACAGCAAATGAACACCTTCATCCCAGTCTTTCTCATGGTCATAACAGTAAGTCCTCATCATTGTCTTGAGAGTGGAACGAAACCGCTCTAAGGCACCCTGACTTTCTGGATGATAGGCACTGGAAAGAATCTGCTTCGCACCTAGTTCATACACAACCTGCTGAAACAATCCGGAAGTGAAATTGCTACCTTGATCTGACTGAATTTCTCTGGGAAGGCCAAACAACGTGAAGAACTTTATCAAAGCCTTTGAGATTTCAGTTGCCTTGATATTGCGTAGAGGTATGGCTTCAGGGAATCTGGTAGATGCACACATGATTGTCAACAAGTACTGATTTCCAGATCTAGTCTTGGGTAATGGACCAACACAATCAACGATGACCTTGGAGAAGGGCTCCCTAAATGCTGGGATAGGCTGCAATGGAGCTACAGGTGGGTCTAACTGGTGTTTTCCAACTACCTGACAAGTGTGACAGGTTTTGCAAAAGTTGGAAACATCTTTACGAAGTCCAGGCCAGAAGAAGTGTTTCATGATCTAGTCAACAGTCTTGTTAATACCAAGATGACCTCCTAAAGGCAAACTATGAGCCATTGTTAAGATCTCATTCCTGTAGACCTTCGGAACAACAATTTGCTGGTAACACTTTACAATAAGGGTACAACAATTAACGTTAGTTAATGCAGTAATAAGCATTTTCTAACAGCTAATTAACATTTAACTAATGCATCTGGTAATCATTTACAAATGATGTTCACATCAACTGCAGTTTGAAGTGCTTCACAAGGATCCTTAAGGGATGTTTTCAACTTCACAATAAGGGAAACACAGAAAATTAATAAATGGTCGATTATGGTTGCATAATGCTTATTCAGCTATCTAACGCATTAGTTACCTGCTAATTAACTGATAATTCATGACGTAACGTTAATTAATGTTAATTGTTGTACCCTTATTGTAAAGTGTTACCAATTTGCTTGACCACTGCCCAATCTGCATTGGCAGGGATATCAGAAGGGCGCCACTTCCGCATCAACACTCCATCCTTGAGATAATACCCAACTGGAACTGCGTCTATTTCTTCATCAGGAAGGGCTCTCTTCTTTAGTACACAAATTTCAGGATCATTGGATTGCTCCTGAATCAACTGCTTTCTGGACAGAGACAAGTCTCCAGACACATCAAAATCATCAGACCAATCTGGCTGGCTGAACAGAGAACTGATAAAAGTGTCTGATAAGTCCTCAAACGGAGAAACCATAGTAGGCTGAACAGAGTCATGAGGCGAACCACCTGAGTCATGACTATTCAATGTGCTGGACGGCACCACATCATCTTCTTCTTGAGCCTTCTCGGCCATAGCACGGGTCACTGCACAGGAAGTATACAGAGATGGGTCTTCATCGCCATCTTCAGTGCTCGGCTTTGAAGTAAGATGAACAGGGGGAACTACATTGCCCCCAGCCAAGTCATTGCCTTGCAACAGAGAAACACCCTTGATAGGTAGACTTGACATAAGTCCCACCTTTACTTGTCCTGTAACTAAATCTGACTTCAAGAATACAGAGCGCAGGGGTACAGATACAGTCCTCTCTTCAATACCTTGTACAGGTATGAAATCCCCAGAAGCGGTCTCATCACGTAACTCCAAGGAGTCCATCAACAAAAGTGACTGAGAAGCTCCGGTATCCCTTAGGATATATATGGGTACAGGAGGAGAATGCTCATTCAGAGCCACAAATCCCTCTGACACAAATGGAAGAAATTCCTCCCTCACAAAGTCAGCAGTATCAGGCTTCTTAGCCTCACAAGGAGCAGGCAATTTAGCAGATCGGTCATCTACTACAGGGGTTTCTAACCTTTTCTTCACAAAGCCATTGGGTTTGGTATCCTTTTTTTTTTTTCTTAGCTTTAAGGAACCAACAGTTAGTTGTAACATGACCAGATTTCTTGCAATAATTGCAAACTAGACCACTTTTGTCACTGTCAGCTTTCACACTTTGATCAGACCTTTGACTGGATTTCTGAGCACCATCACCAGATTTGTCTTTGTCTTTGGGTGAGGAATCTTGGGTATCACCGTTACCTTTCTTCTGAAATTGGGACCATCTATTTTTACTGCTAGACTGAAATTTGGACTTATGTCTGAGAACATATTTGTCTGCAAACTTGGCAGCTGATTGCAAATTCAGTGCTTGCTTCTCATTAAGGTAGGTTTTCATATCATCCTTGACACAGTTCTTGAATTCCTCAACTAACACCATCTCTTTTAATGAGTTGAAATCATCCTTGACCTCCATAGAAGTACACCAGCGCTCAAAGCAAACCTTCTTCTCGTTAGCAAATTCCACATAAGTCTGATTGTCAGATTTCCTCAGACCTCTGAATTTCTGTCGGTAAGCCTCTGGAACCAACTCATAAGCTGTCAAAATAACCTTTTTGACAACCTTATAATCAGAGGAATCATCTGCAGACAAAGCCGAAGAGGCTTGTTGAGCTTTACCCTTGAGGACAGTTTGCAACATCAGAGGCCAGTGTTCCTTTGGCCACTGAAAAGTCTTAGCTACCTTCTCGAAGCACTGGAAATACTTATCAACCTCCTTCTCTGAGAATGAAGGCACCAGCTTTACCTCCTGGCTAGCCCGAAATTTGTTTTCAGCTTGCATTTTGATTTTTAGTAGCTCCATTTGGAGCCTTTCTTCTCTATCTAATTTTTCTAAATCAAAATCTCTCTGTCTCTGTCTCTCTTTCTGCTCTTTCCTCTTTCTCTCTCTCCTTTTTCTCTTCTCTTGCTAATTTTTCTAACTCAAACTGCCTTTGTTTTTCTTTTTTTTCCTCCTTTTATCTCTAGCATTTTTTAATTTAAGTTCCATTTCTACATTTGGATTTTCCACTGAAACTGTTCCAGATCTCCTGGTGCAAACACATTTTCATCAATGTAATATTCAACAATCTCTAGCCAGTCTTGCTTTTCGCATGGCTGGTTTTACATCTGTCAGCTCTAACTGTCTGCATATTTCTAGCAGTTCTGTCTTTTTAAAAGACTTCAAAACCTCTACGGTTGGTGATGTCAAGAAATCATCCATTGCTGTTGATCTGCTAATATATATATATCTAGGAAAATTCAAAAAACAATTTCACAATTTGAAATTTTAGATTTTCAATAAATGACTCGCACAATGGTCTATCCCGGACCCGAGCCCCCAATTTGTTATGGCCCCAATTTGTTATGGCATCAATTTGTTTTGACGTCACGGACAGCAAGGGATGACAGACAAAATTCTTAAACTTCAACAGATTTAATTAAACAAACACTTAGAGCTAATCTACACTCTACCCTACTGACCAAGATTGAAATAAAAAAAAAGAGATATTTACAGTCCCCAGGTAATTGAGATGGGCTGCTGTGTTGCGATGTCCTGGGACAGGAAAATGCTCCAACACAGGCAAAAATCCACAAAAAGCTTCACAGGTCTTGAAAAGAGTGACAGGTCTGGTCAAATGTATCCTTCCACAATTTCTCCTTGCAATTTCTCCTACTACTCTTCCACTCTCTCAATTTTTCTCCTTATATTCTCTTGTCCAGCCCCCTCTGAGGCATGCCCAGGACATGCCCAACCTAGCTCTAGACTGGGCTTAACAAAAAAATTGTCAATACTGCCATCTAGTGGCTTTTTTTTTTTTTCCATTACAGGGCCATATATGTTAACTAGGGTGAGGGAGATGTTGTGCATTTCTCCCATTTCTATAACAGAAAGGTCCTCTGTATCAGTAAGTATTTTTCTCTGAATAAAAGGGTTGCCTTTTCTCAGCAAGATGGCTGCACCCCTTGCTTTGGATGAGAAGGTCGAGTGATATATTTCTCCTATCCACTTCGCTCTCAGCTTGCCGTGTGATTCAAATGAGTCTCCTGAAAAAACATGATGTCTGAGGTCAATGTTTTAATCCTTAAATGCCCCCTGTGACAAATTTGCCACACGATTTTGGGGGTTGTCAAAACCACTGACCCCACATAAATTTTGCAACCTAATGCCTATAGTGACATATTTAGACCATCAGTGCTGCCATCTGATGCATAAAAGTGTTACTGACACTACACTGGCTGCACGCGTTATTTTTTTTCCCAGGCGAGATCAGGGCTTGTTACCATAAATGGGCGTGTCTATCGAGCTGGTGCTTTTGACGCATGCGCGAGACTCATATCATATGCACACAGTCATGCACAGATTAAACATGACAGAAACTGTATTTCGCTACGACAATTGTTTTCGAACATCAAAGAACACCACTAACCACTCGGTGAGTTTCACAGTTTTGAAAACGAACGTTAAGGGTTGTTTTAAGGACAGCAAGGCTCGACGCTTACTAACACTGTGTGACCGGAGGTTAGTTTGGTGAAGTAGAATCCTCCCCTTTGCTTGATTAGCAATCAGACGATTAACTGGTTTAGTAAGACTATTCAGCAGAATGACGGGCCAGTTTAAGTTTCCGTGGCGTAATTACTCAGTACATCGAACCTGAAATGCTCACTAGACAGCAGATTTGCGCGTACTTGCTTCCAGGAAGCCGAAGCAATGTCATCAACAAATATTAAAACAGTTCGACTTATGCAGAGTTCAATGCTTGGTCAACATAAAATGTATTCTCCTTTAAATACGCGCTTTTACACCCAAACAAAAAAAAAAAACGGCATTAATTTTCTGTCTTCTTTCATAATCCGATTAACAAAATGTTAAAACGATATACAGAATTGCCGAGAGCCAATAATTTTTCCTAATTGATTATTCAGATTTCCATCCTTGCAGTCTCGAATTGAAGTGTATACGTGAATGAATCTTTATGTCATTATCTCCTCTATCAGTATACGGGCTTCCTATAGGCTTGGTTGTTTTGATTGTCAATCAGAACGTGGGAACAGGTTCACAAAATCCTGTGATAAGTGTAGGTCACTACCTACCTCACCGCACGTCTCAGGCTTCCTGTAAGCAAGTACGCGCAAATCTGCAGTTTCGTGAGCATTTCAGGTTCGATGTACTGAGTAATAACGCCGCGGAAACTTAAACTGGCCTGTCATTCTGCCGAATAGTCTTACTAAACTTGTTGATCGTCTTATTGCTAATTAAGCAAAGGGGAGGATTCAGCCTCACCAAACTAACCTCCGACTGCACGTCTCAGGTCGCACGGTGTTAATTTTGGTCACATATACGACCAAAAAGGTCACAGTTTTGAGCCCTGGACAGGTTTGTGAATGCCCGTTAAGCATGGCAGGGCCGATTCTAAATAAACCGAATACTCGAGACAGGAGCAATCATCAAAATTTCGCTGTCCAACACTCTATTTCGAACTAGACAACCCAGAAAGGGGGCTCAAAGTGCAAAATAGTGAACTTATCCTTTAAGGAAGATGCCGACTTCGGGGTCGAAGTGTACGTTTGGTTCTTGTCGAGGTCTTGAATCTTGTCCTCGACTGCAGGCACAGAAGGTAGAGTTGACTTTGTAAGGAAGATGCCGACGTCGGGGTCGAAGTGCACGTTTGGTTCTTGTCGAGATCTTGAATCTTGTCCTCGACTGCAGGTAAGTTAATGGAATTTTAGAAAAATATTATAAGTTAATTTTGGTTGTTTAGTAAGTAAAACTCTTCTTTCTTGCTGTCAAAGACTCAGTCATCCTCATACTAGATCTATTCATAGTCACACGTGTAGTAGACTAGTCTATGATGCAAGTCTATGTTTTAATCTGTAGTGTACTGTGTAGTGTAGGCAGAAGATTACGAAGCGAGACATAATGTATGTTTACCTGTGACTTGTGCCATGTGTGACTGGAAATCATTAGAATCAAAAGGCACAAAACAGTTTGAGAAGACTACCTTACTGTAGCCTGTGAATACAGAATAACTCTATAACACACACACACACACACACGCACACATGCACACACATGTGCATGTATGTACACACATCATTCTTTCATACACTACCAAAACAGTACTGAAGTAGTGGTACCAGTTCCATACATGTATGTACACACATCATTATTTCATATAGGCCTACACTACCAGTTCCATACAGTTTCCACTTTCATGTTCATTTTGTATTTAACCATTTCACTGCTACCTAAGGCTATAGCATCACATAATCTATTGTTGTACTTTTCCTCTTCTTTTCTCCTCTCTCTTGATTGGTTTGTAGTAGATCTACTAGGTATACTGAATGTTCATCAGATGCAGTTAAGCTTGGACAGTAATTTACATAGATCTAGGTATAGGGGAGAGTGGGGTAATTTGAGCCCCAGGGTGATTTGAGCCCCTTTAAAAGTTTTTCCTCACAACTCAAAACAGACAAGGCCAAACTGGCCATTGCTTGGGGAAGTTGGGGGTATGTTGGACGCTATCTCTGCTACAAGTTGCAGTAAAACAGGAGTCACCATGTCTTAGCACATTACAAGGATGAGTAGTGGAACACACACCTAGAAATTTACATCGGAAAAGTGGCTTTTCCATTTTGGAAATGTGCATGCTATATCTACCCTCTTACTTGAATTATTTGTTTTCTTGGTTTATTATGTTAAGCATCAATAAAATGTGCTAGATATCAAGGTAAACTTATGAAAATTCATTTCCATTTTTTGGCTGGATGTGAATGTATGAAGTGGTACCCCGTGGAGTAATATGAGCCCCCTCTGCTATCTATGGAGTCTTGAACACTCTGGGCACTGATTGAAGTTAAAACATTTCATATTTATATTGGTTCTACTTAGTAAGTATTAAAGGAGCATGTTTAGATAGAGTAGATGTAATTTAGCCCAAATTTAAAGTCCATTATTTTATAACCTTTTTAGGATGCATATCTTCCACCATGAACACTATACCGTTAAGAGGTAACAATCTGGATCTCCCCCCCCCCCGAAAAAAAAAATACAATTGTAAAACAGAGACCTCCTAAACACATTATCACTAATATAGTTATGGTCCAAGCAGTCAAAGAAACCAGGATGGAGCTAAAAAATGGAACAAGACATTTGGGGTGAATCATGCTACACTGCAAAGATTTCTATCAATGTCATTGGTGTGGATCTCAAAACTGTCATTCGTAAAACTGAACTAATTAGGACTTGAAGCAGGCATCATAATTTCTTCAGAGTTATTTCTAAATGTAAATATCCTGCATTTGATTTGTTAAAGCCCAGAATGTAAATAATAAAACATGGTTTTTAAAAGGGGCTCATTTTACCCCATTTTCTTGGGGCAAAATGAGCCCCTTGTGGTTGTTATTAAAAAGTCATTATATGCAAATGGCTTCAGTTGGTTTCACAATTTTTATATGGTATTGTACCTCCTACCTGCGACTATTACCTGTGCTATTATTATGTCCCAGCTTGTTTTAATTAGTGAGATATTTCAATAAATCATAAAAGGGGGCTCAAATTTCCCCACTTTCCCCTACATGTTGTGAATATCCAGTAGTTACCTATTGTTGTGATTTGAACCCGAGACCTCCCGTTTGAGAGTCAATCATACGTCTTATATCCACTGAGCCACATCGGTATAGCTCATTATTAAGTCACAATCTCAATCCCTTTTACTTTGTGGCTCTTTTCTATTTTTCTTTTTAGTCCAAGCTAGAGCCACCTCAACCTTGTTTTGTGACATATACAATATATTTTTATGGTTTCTTGTCAATATGAAAGTGCTGATTCCAAATCTGCAGGGTGCCAGATCTGAAACCTTGAGCATTTTTCAAGAAATGAAATTATTCAAAATGGCCACCATAACGTCATATTTAAGTAATTTATTCAATGGATTTGAGACATATGTAATGTTTTTTGATGGTTTCTTGTCAATATGAAGGTACTGATTGCAAATCCACTGAGTGCCACACGTGAATCGTTGAGCCTTTTCTCAGGATAATGAAAAAAAATCAAAATGGGGATTGTAACGCAATACTTCAATTGTGATTCAAAATAATTCAATTATTTTATTAATTATTCATTCTTTTTGGGTGGTTTCTTGGCAACATCAGTACGCTGATTAAAAATACATTGAGTGCCAGACATGAAAATTTTAGCAATTGCAGAAAATGCAAATATTCAAAATGGCAGCCATGACATAATATTTCATTGAATAAGACTACATTATTACATTATTCTGTGACTTGCGCACTGTTTATTGATACATATGAAGGTAATGATAAAAAAATCCACTGAATTCCGGAAGGGAAATTTTCACAAAAAGCCTGTTGTTCTGATCTGCAGTTCTGCTTTTGGTACATATATTTTTATTTATTATATTTTTATTTTTCTTCTTTCTAAGAGAAATTGTAATAGCATTCCATCCCAGGTTTCTTTTTACTTCGATAATATTTTTTTAAATTCAAACCCTGGTTGCAGAAGGTACATTTATAAACCTCTGGCCACAATTAATTAGCCACCCTGTGTAGGAAGACAATAAGTTACACTCAGGAGTTTTATTGCAATTACTGTTTAATCCCCAAATTTTTACATATTTCAATTTCTTTTCTGCTCTACATCCACATCTTTTGCAGCCAAATTGAAATGTATTTAGACCCTTTAATGGGTGAGGAATAAGTGTTGTATGTGACAGTTTCCATGGTATACCCAAATGGCCGCTGAGAGGGGTACACATTTTAGGGGTAGGTGCAATGGGAATATAATAAAATAATCAAAATTGTTATCTCAATAAAAAGGAATGTAATTAAAACAATCTTGGCCAGAATCATCAGAATTATCTGGGGTTAGGGGATATGAAGTTGCTTAATGTAATGGGGTTGATATCCCCCAACAAATAAAAAAAAAAATATATTGGGGGGTGGGGACCAGGGGATGGAAGGGGGTTCATGGGGAATCCCAACAATTAAATAGATAATTTCTGGTTAGATAGCAGTTCTGCACTTTTGTGTAGATGACCAAAATATGACTTTTCCCACCCCACATAGATTGCCTATGTTATTCTATTTTTCATTACATATTAGTTTGTTGCAATGATCACATATGAAACTTATCAAGCTATCCATACAATACAGGGTTAAGATGTTTAAAAGTTAAATATATTGTAAGACCCAGGCCTCGCAGGGAGCAACAGTATGTGGGGCAGAACACGCACAGAGGAGGCAGGAATCAAATGAATTAAATGACTCTTAATTGCAGACTTCAAGTGTTTGCGCGTAATTGCGCATGAGCCAGGTTCGGCACGTGAGTTCCCTGGTTGGGGTCGGGTTCGGGAGTGACCCAGGTCGGGACTGCTGTGCGTCACGGCCACAGGTCGGTCGAGGGTCCTGCACCTCTGGGAGGGCGCACTCAGGATAGCGTACCGAGCCCTAGCGCAGGGAAAAGGCGTAGCGTTAGTAAGAAACGGGGAACAGGGGCTCACGTGTGCCGGGCGGGCTTCGGTGGGGTTCCACGGAGTCGTCTTCTCCTGTTGGTGCTCCAGGCACTCCGTGCTGGGCGGCACCAGAGGGTATGGGGAACATCCGTGGCGCACGATTCAGGTGCGTACTCGGGGGCGCACGGTTCAGGTGTGTATTCCCAGGGCGTGCTGGATGTGGCGTCTATCCTCCTCGGAACAGCCGAGGCAAACCGGGGGGGCAAACAGCGTCTTAGGATTGGGGAGCAGCTGGGTTCTGTCTTGGTCTTTGATATTGATGAGAAAATATAAAAAACAATGTATATATGGCAAAACCGTTGGATAATATAGCATTATAAAATGAAATATTACGTCATGGCAGCCATTTTCAAATTTTCACCTTTTAGAGGTATGCTCATTGTTTCACCGGTAGCACTCAGTGGATTTCCAATCACCACCTTCAAATTGACCAAAAAACTTTGGATTTTTAATGTGTATGTCACAAATTGGTTAAATGAAATGATGTTATGAATTTAATTATTATTGTGGCGGCCATTTTGAATTTTGAATTTTTTAGAGGTGTGCTCAGTGTTTCACTGGTGGCACTTCGTGCATTTGCATTCAGCAACTTCATATTGACCAGAAACCAGCAAAACACATTTGATGTGTCTCAAACTCATTGAATTAATAAGTTTACTATGACATCATGGCGGCCATTTTGAATATTTGCATTTTTTGAAAAACGCTCAAGGTTTCAGATCAGGCACCCGGTGGTTTTGTATTCAGCACCTTTATGTTGACAAGAAACCATTAAAAAACCTTGTATATGTCCCAAAACAGGGTTGAGGCGAAGTAACAATACCCCTAGCTTGGACTATTTTCTAAATACATTTTTTTTTTCCCAGAAAGTGGCATGGACCCTTTTCCATATATTTTCACCATAATCACTTAAGAATAAATGTATGTATTTTCCTTACCTAGGCTATCCTTCCTGAATTGTCACCAGGATCTGGCTACAAGGTATGTCAGTATGAAGAAACAGGAAGAAGTGGGATTGTGTGCCAGTTTCGACTGCCATGCCAAACTTCAGAAGAAGTCAAAGCATGGGTCAAGAAGTTTGAAGAATCATCATTGGGAACATGGAGAATGAGCAAAACCGATCCTAAATATGGAAAGAAGATCGCTTGAAAAAGTATGTACAGTATGAAGCTTACATTTTAGATAATTTTTTTAGGGGGGATGGGAAGGGGTGGGCACCGGGGGAGTCACTCAATGTCAGATAGGTATGCGCCCTTTTCAGACCCGATTTTCTGATGTTTCGTCCCATTTAAGCGATGGAAATAAAGTGTGTTGGAAATGTTCCAATAATATTGTAGCTGTTATGATCTGTATCTGTCTGGTTTTGTATTTATTATTTTCATGTTTATTTATTCATTCCTTTATTGCATTGCACATTGTCACCCCCTGTAATGTCTGATGTGATTTGTGTTATCTTGCCAGTGCCTCCTGTCTCGCGTGTAGACACGCTTTTCAAGGGGATTTTGGAAGTTTTCGATTATTTCACAAACTTCCTTCAAGTCTCGTTTTACCTTTTTTTTTCCTGCTGTTCTGAAATTCCATATTAATTAACCGCTAGGCTGCTTGAAGTAGTACTGGTAATTTTTGTCTCTCAATCCCTTTGTTCTGTACATAAACTAACCAACTAACATTCCACGTATTTTGATTAGGTGAGATATCACTGTTAACTAATATAACTAACTCTGCCCCGCTCTGCTCTGTTCTGTAACTCTGCCTTTTGCTTTCCCTGTACTCTGCTTTGAGTACAGCTTTTCTCAGGTGCACTTCTCTCTCTGTCCTGGAATCTTAACTGTGCACAGAACTCCTTGACCCACTATTTGTCTGTCATAGGTTTGTCTGCGTTGATCCTGTCCAGCGTTTTGGTTTTTGCCAATTGTTTGTGGTTTAGGACTTGCCCATGTGTGCTTACCTCTGTAATTGGTGTTATCCAATTCACCTGTTCCCTGCATAGCATGTAACTTCCCTCTTGTCTATTTAAAAGTCTTCCTGCAGTTCATTCTCCTTGTCCAAACGTTGATCAAATTACATCTGTACAGAGCTCCTTGCCCATGCCTTTTGTTTTATTGCTTCTTCGACTGTTTTGCCCGACCTCGGGTTGCCATTGCCTTCTATTCCTGCTTTGCCTTTTTTGGATTTTGACCTGTTTTTTGTGTAGACCGATTTCTGTTTTGGATGCCCTGTGTACTGACCTACGCTCTGGATTTGATACGAGTTTCAACTTACTATGTTACGTTGCACATCTGCCTTACTGGTTTTGACTCCTGCCTGTCCTGTCAACCTTTTTTGGACATTGTTTTTTGCTTGGCAATCCTTGTGTCTTCTGGTCCTAACCCTTTTGCAATAAAGGCTTACGATTTTTGGATTATCCCTGAGTTGCGACTGGTTCCTCTGAGCGTATCATTACAGTAGCGCTGTTACGTAGACACTTCTGTTTATTTTAATTTACCTTCTTTTTCTATTACACTTGCTTTCTGTTCCGTTTAAGCGATGTTCCTATTTAAGAATATCCCTGTTACAAGGAGGCGACTGTATTATAGATTGACAGATATTTGATTTGGGAGGGAGGTGAATTATATGGCAGTATTTGGGCATTTCCTATGAGTATTACTTGTAGTTCTTTTAAAAATTAATTTTATTTTTAGTATATCAGCAATGTAAAGTGATTCTTTTACAGATTTACTGAACTTGTGGGAATTACAAATTCTTATCCCTAAGTATAAATGCATAAATTAAAAAAAATATGTGTTTTGTTTTAGGTTGATATGCACTGCCATCATCACACCTATCCAAGGTCTGCCACTGCAGATTTCAGGAGAGGATCCAAGAACACAAACTGTCCAAGCACAATGGCTATCGCAGTGAAGAGAGCAAGTGACAAACATGGAAGAAACTGGTGAGATTATATTAATCATTTACCAAGAAGCATCTCTATGAAATACACATTTTTAGGCAAGGTAAAAGTACTGAATTTCAACAGGATAGCTTTTATTTAAAGGAAGATGAGGGCGTGTACACATAAATTCAATAAATTTTGCTCTATTGAATTTCAGGGGGGGGGAACTGTCCCATGCTGTGTACGACCTTGGGGGAACATATTCTTATCCCTGAGTATGTAGCTGAACTCAAAAGCCTAAAAATATATTGTGAATAAATGAGTGGAATAAAAAAGAAGTCAGGGGAAAATTAATTATTCTGAAAAAATCTGCAAGAATGTTAACATTTGCACTGTTCTTCAAAGTACCAGCAATAACAACTAGGAAAGATGATATATCAAAATCGCCAAGAAATTTTTTTATAGTGTTAGATGAACATTCTGACAGGTAATCTTCATTTCAGGAAGACTTCAGTCTTTCCATTTATTCACAGTTCTTCATTTTGTTCATTTATGATGTGACAGATCTGGAGACATCCACATTGGGGAGGGATTCCCAACACTGGTTGTGCTTCAGTGGATCCACAACCATGACGTGGCCATTGCTGATGCTCTCGGAGAGAGGGATGTAGGAGATGAGACCAAGGAAAAGCTGCTTCAACTTTTCAGAGCTGGTCACTCTCCAAGCTCAGCACTGGAAATACTGAAGTACGGCCTTCAGGCGAACTGCACAACTCCAGAGGAGTATGCAAGTCTGTCAGCAGACAGAGCCTGTTGTCCTGATCTGCAGTTCTGCTTTTGGTACATATATTTTTATTTATTATATTTTTATTTTTCTTCTTTCTAAGAGAATTGTAATAGCATTCTCTGAGTGGAACCCTGAGGAGAGACTCACAGTAGCCCCCAACTGTTTTCAAAACGCCCGCCAGAATCTGGCCGTAAACTGAGGACCTCGGTCTGAGACAACATCTTGCGGAAGCCAATGCAGCCGGAAAACATGGTTAACCACAAGAAGGGCCGTCTCCCGCGCTGAAGGCAGTTTAGGTGGCGCGACAAAATGAGCAGCCTTAGAAAAACAGTCAACCACGACCAGGATGACCGTGTTGCCATCAGATACAGGCAGCCCAGTGACGAAATCCAGCGCAATATGCGTCCAAGGGCGCCTAGGAACGGGCAATGGTTGCAGTAGACCGGAGGGAGGTGGGAAGTTTTGTTCCTGGAGCAGATGCCACAGGCAGCAACTAACTCCCAAATATCCCTCATCATACCTGGCCACCAAAAACATCGGGCCAGGAACTGCTTAGTCCGATGGGCCCCGGGTGCCCAGCCAAGCGGAAGAGTGTCCCCACTGGAGGACCTGTGGCCTAACTCTAGGCGGGACAAACAAACAGCCAGGAGGCTCCCCCCCAGGACCAGGATCGGTCTTTAAAGCCTCCTGAACCACCGCCTCAATCTCCCATTGAATGGGCGCCACAATCTGAGCTTTAGGAATAACTGGCTCCGGGGTGGAATCGCGATCAGAGCGGTCATAAATCCGCGACAAGGCATCAGGCTTAATGTTTTTAGAGCCAGGGCGGTAAGTCAGCGAAAAATCAAAGCGGTTAAAGAACAATGACCACCGCGCCTTCGCCGGAGTTACGCCGCTTGGTTTGCTGAATATACTGGAGATTTTATGGTCTGTCCATACCACAAAAAGGGTGTTCAGCTCCTCCAACCAGTGGCGCCACTCTTCCAAGCGCCAACTTGACCGCCAGTAACTTCCGGTCACCAATGCTGTAATTCTGCTCACAAGGACAAAGACCGGAGAAGTATGCGCATGGGTGTAGCTTATTATCCCAACGAGGGTGCTGGGACAAAAAAAGCACCCACGCCAAACTCCTAGCATCCACCTCCACCACAAATGGGAGGGAGGGATCGGGCAAAACCAGAATGGGCTCTGAACTAAAACGTTTTTTAATTTCTGAAAGGCAGCATCAGCTGATGGAGACCAAAAAACGCTGAGGAGGTATTCTTCCTGGTGAGCGCAATAATGGGGGCAGCATCCGCGCTAAAATTACGGATAAACCTCCTATAAAAATTAGCAAAGCCCAAGAAGCGTTGGACCTCCTTAACACTTTGAGGGGCACGCCAATTCCTGACCGCAGCCACCTTTGTCCGGGTCCATGCGGACCGACCCTTGGAAACAATAAAGCCAAGGAACGAGACAGTTTGGGCGTGAAATCACATTTCTCGCCTTGACAAAAAAACTTGGCATTAAGGAGGGCCTCAAGCACACGCCTGACGTGTTGTTTATGCTCTGAGAGTGTTGAAGAAAAAATCAAAATGTCGTCAAGATAAACGAAGACGAATTTCTCCAACATCTCACGGAGGACGTCATTAACAAGCGCCTGAAACACCGAGGGGGCGTTAACCAATCCGAACAGCAAGACCAAATATTCTTAGTGCCCGTTATGAGTGTTAAATGCCGATATTCGTAGTGCCCGTTATGAGTGTTAAATGCCGTTTTCCATTCGTCCCCTTCCCGAATGCGAACCAAGTTATAAGCATTACGGAGATCTAGCTTCGTAAAAAATGACGCCTCCTGCAGACGTTCAAACGCGGAATTCATTAATGGAAGGGGGTATCGGTTTTTAATGGTGTTCTTATTCAAACCCCTATAATTAATACAGGGTCTCAGACTGCCATCCTTTTTTCCCACAAAAAAAACCCCGCTCTGGCAGGAGACGTGGACGGCCGAATAAAACCATTATCAAGAGCTTCCTTAATATATTCTCGCATGGCCTTACGCTCAGGCCCTGACAGCGAGTATAGCGACCCCCCAGGAGGAGTAGTACCAGGGTAGAGATTGATCTCGCAATCGTACGGACGATGGGGTGGTAATGTCGATGCTCGTCGTTTACTAAAAACTTCGGCGAGATCAGCATAATCATTAGGAACACTAGACGGCAAACTAAAGTTCAGGGTGGCCCCAAATTCCTCACCCTGCTCAGAATCTAATGTCTCGGTGACTGATTCAGAATCGAAAAAATCCTCTAAAGGGTAATCGTCCACTGGCTGACGCCAATCAAATTGCGGATCCCATTCCAACCCCTCCTCTGCCCCTTTTTCTACTCTAGGAGGGTACGGTGAGACAACCTCCTCACACTCGCTCCAGGCATCAGCCTGCCCCATGGCTTGATGTTCGGGAAAACAAGTTTCATTATCTCTACAATGAGACCTACAATTGGTGCCCCAGTGGACGATAGGATTATTCTGTTCCCCCCAAATGATGCAAGGTCTATGTTCCCGTAACCAAGAATGCCCTAGAACAATGGGAAAAGCAGGGGAACTGATAATAAAAAACGGAACCTCCTCAGAATGGCCACCAAAGGAAATGAACATATTTAGTGGTTCAGAGACTTTAGTTATTACTCCCGTACCAAGCGGGCGCCCATCCAAAGTTCTTACAGAGCGTGGCTGTGAAAGAGGAACGGTGGGAACGGAGTGCCTCCTAGCCCACTCAACATCCATGAAACAATTTACGGCGCCGAATCCACAAACGCCTTCGATAATTAACTCTCTTGCTCCCCGCAGTCAGTTCAACAGGGATTAGTGTTCGGAAGGGAAATTGGGTCTGCCCCTCTAGCGCCCCCCAAACCGCTAGAGGGTTTCCTGTTTCCCTGAAACTTCGGGCAACGTGGACGGGTACGACCTGGCTTATTACAATTAAAGCAGATTATTCTCCTGCGAGTAGTTTTATGAGTCCCACTCTCAAACGAACTATCAACTTGCATGGGCTCAACCGGAGTAGAATTTTCAGTGGGTGGAATAGGAGCCGCACACTCGCCACTAGCAACTTTGGCCCCATTGTCAGCAAGCAGCAATCTGTTGAGCTTCTCCTGTTACGTTTGCATGATGCGATTGTCAATTCACACGGAGTGCGAACTAAAGAATCTAAAGCTCTAACAGGGCCCCAATGTAGCCAACGCGTCTTTTTATCTCCTCAGTGAGAGCATGACTGAACACAGTCATAAGAGGAACCTCCAGCCAGCCTGTCTCTGTAGCCAGAGAGCGAAATAAGATAGAGAACTCTGCGGCACTTTCCTTGCCCTGTTTAAAGTGCATCAAACACGTAGCTGCGTCCTGACCACAAACATCTTGATCAAATACTGGCACTATCTCCCTAATAAGAGCCTCTACAGAATTTACGACCGGTGAATTAGATCTGATAAGTGGGCCGACCCAAGTGAGTGCTATGCCAGCCAATAGGGATAGTATAAATGCCACCCGAGAATCCTCATTAACAAATCGTGACGGCTGAGCCTTAAAAAATATCTCCCATTGGGCGATGAAATCCTTACATTTTCCGGCCTCGCCGCTATGTCTTTGTGGCAATTGTAACTTCGGTTCTTGGGGAAGGTGTATGGGCGATGCTTGTGCAACTTTTTGTGAAACTTGTGTAGACAGGGATCTAACAGTCTCGGTCAAGCTTAACAGAACGCTCTCCTGTTTCTGAAGCAAATTCTCCTGAAGGCGGAGTCTCTCAGCTAAACCAGCCTGTTGATTGCCCAGGCTGGAAAGCCCTTTGCCGAAAACAGACAGCATATCTTGCTGGCTGGTAACAGCCCTTTTAATCTTGGCCACCGCTGATGTCTCCATGTTGGCTAGAGTGTACTGTGATGGCTGGTGTTTCGAGACGCCAAAAGCAGCGGCCGAAACGAAAGGAAGTCCAGCAAAATAAGAGAGACAAACTGACAAAAACGGAGAGAGAGAGACTTGGGCTTCCAACGGACAAAGATCTAGTCCGGATACAAAAAAAAGCAAAGCGAGCCGGACTGAAACGAAATAAAGGGAAAATCTCGGCTACCGAGATATCGAGATAAGGCACCAGATGGCGCATAGAAAGAGAGAAATAACGAGAGAAAGATTCCCTTGCTAACTAGCACTTTCCTCTTTGCAACTAATTCCTCAAACAATTCTCTAGCTAGAGACCTAACCGGCTAAAGTGCACAGTTACACTGACACTCTAGCAAAGGCGGTGAGGCGGAACTTGGGGTTTAAATAGAGTCCGGGCACCACCCACAATTGATGCCAGCTGGCCAAAGAATTCAATTGTGGGCAAAACGATATCGTCCCGGACGAGAGAAAGAAAGAAAGCTCGCCAGCCTCCACAATTGAAAAGTTCATGCACCACAGAAAAAGTCAACTCAGATTGTAAATATACAATAGAATGCGTTTATTTAAAAGCCAGTGTATCCCCCTGCATCTTCATTACTGCCCTCAACCTGTGAGGCATAGAATGCACTAAGTTGTTAAGAACGGAAAGCTCAAAGTTGCCCCACTCCCGCACAGCCCTCGCATTGAGCTGCTTCATGGTGGTAGGGGGTGGGCTGTGGAAGACCCGACTGCTCAGGATACCCCAGCAGTTCTCAATCGGATTGAGGTCCGGGAAGTTGGGTGGCCAGTTCTCTGCGCAGAAAGCCAGGAAGCTGCTCAGGACACCACTGCTGAGTTGTACGAGCAGTATGTGTGGGGGCATCACCTTGCATGAAAACCGTTTCCGCACACCTGTTGAACATCTTCCCAGCAGTGATGGGGCCCGGTTTCTTTTTTCTGGCGAGTATGGGAAGTAGCACTGGCTGGAGAATGTTCTTGACATAATACTCAGCATTGATGGTGGTGCCCTGGGGTACAACATGCTACTCCAGCACCCCTGAAGATGACCTTGCCCCCCTGACCATGCAATGGGTGCTGAACTTGACTTGTTCAGAAGGTGGCACTCTCTTTCGATCGTCGGTGTAGATGCGATTGTTTTGGCTGTTGGGAGATGGAATTGAGTGGGCACTCATTAGAGAAAACCCAGTTTTCCCAGTGTCTTGGGGTCATTGTGGCATACTTCTTTGCAAAAGCCAGCCGCTTTTCCTTTTGCAGTTTGGTAAGGCGAGGAATCCGCTGTCTTCTGGATGCTGTCAGACCCAGTTTCACAATCAGAAAATGATGGATGGTACTCTTAGAGACTGCTTCCCTAAGATTCTTCAGTCTTCGACTGAGTGTGCGGCAGGATTGGTGTCTCTTTCCCTTGGCCCTGGAACTCAGGACAGAGGGGCTCCTGCACGGGGCTCGTCTTCAAGGGAGTCACAACTCTGGTGTCTCTGCCACCACTTCTTAACATAACATAACATGAATGGCGAGAACAGGCCGTTCAGCCCAACTAGGCTCGCCAGTTTCTTTGTACCATCGTGAATATCACTTCAGATACTCAATGACTCAATGGTATCTAGCTTTAAGTCAAGTCTGCTCTTGAAAACTCCCAAGGTCTCTGCCTCAACAATATGGTCAGGCAAGCTGTTCCACACTGAAATTACTCTTTGGGTGAAGAAATATTTCCGAATATCAGTGCTAAATTTACCTTTAGTCAGCTTCCATTTGTGATCCCGAGATCTGCTAACAACACTTGGTTGAAGGAATCCTACATAATTCACTTTGTTAATCCCTTTAACATATTTAAAGACCTCAATCAAATCACCCCTTAGTCTCCTTTTCCTAAGACTAAAGAGATTAAGGATCTTCAGCCTTTTCTCATAGCTTTCATCTTTAATACCCGGAATTAGCTTCGGGGCTCTTCTCTGAACTTTCTCTAAAAAGCCTCTATGTCTTTCTTAAAGTATGGTCCCCAGAACTGTACACAATACTCTAGATGTGGTCTGACGAATGTGTTGTACAAAAGAAGCATCACCTCCTTGGATTTGAACTCAATACTTTTGGCAATGTACCCCAGCATCCCATTGGCTTTTTTAACAGCTACGGCACAATGGCTAGAGCCTGTGAGGGTTTGGTCAACAATCACTCCCAGATCTTTCTCTTGTGGAGCACATTCCAGTTTAAAACCTCCCAAGAAGTAATCCCGTCCTAATGTTTTTATTACCTACATGTACTACTTTACATTTCGCTACATTAAATTTCATTTGCCACATTTCTGCCCAATTCTGAATTCTATCCAAATCATCCTGAATCACTTTAGTGGACTCTAAACTATTTGCCAAGCCCCCCAATTTAGTATCATCTGCAAATTTCACTAATCTGCTCTCAATATTCCTATCAAGGTCATTAATGTAGATGAGGAACAGCAGGGGTCCCAACACCGATCCCTGGGGACGCCACTCCCCACCCTACCTAGCTCAGATGATATACCACTGACCACCACTCTTTGTGTTCTGTCTTGCAACCAGTTATGAATCCACTTCAGAATACCACCTGTAACTCCAATGGAGCTCATTTTAAAAATTAGTCTCTTATGCGGTACTGTGTCAAATGCTTTCTGAAAATCCAAATATATGATGTCATAAGCCCTGCTCTGGTCATAAGTCTTGGTGGCCTCTTCAAAAATTCCAGAAGGTTTGTCAGGCATGACCTTCCTTTACGAAAACCATGTTGGCTATCCCTCAAGATATTGTTACGTTCAAGAAATAAGTCCAGCTCATCTTTTATGATAGATTCCAATATTTTGCACGCAATGCAAGTTAAACTGACTGGCCTGTAATTACCTGGCTCAGTACGGTCCCCTTTTTTATATATTGGTATTATATTGCCCTGTTTCCAATCATTTGGTATTTCTCCAGTTTCTAAAGACCGCCTAAAAGATGGCAGATAGCGGCTTAAAGATGATCTCACTAACTTCCCTGAGCACTCTAGGATATAAGCCATCAGGACCCGCCGCCTTATCTGCCTTTTAGTTGATGCAACTTGTCTAATACGACGTTATCCCTAACCTCAATTTCCGCTAAATAATCTTGAGCATTGGACAAGCCCTCTGGCCGAATAAAGACCCGCTCTAAGGTAAAATTCTCAACAAAGTAACCGTTTAAGGTGTCCGAAATATCTTTATTATCATATAGCAGCGATCCATTTTTATTCTTTATGCACTTAACCTGCTCTTTGACTTTCCTTTTTCTGCTACAGTACTGAAAAGGAGCGCTTCGGGTTAGTTTTTTGCCCCCTCTGCAATTTGTCTTTCATACAGTCTTCTAGCATTCCTCAGCTCTTTTTTTTGACCACAGCCCGCATTTTACAGAATTCGCCTTAGTAATCTCATTGTTATCCTCTATGTACATCTTATAAAGATTCCTCTTTCCTCAAACTCCTACGAATAGCTGCTGTCATCCACTGAGGATTCTGCTTTTTCAGCTTACTTTTGGACACCTTTTGGAATGAATTTACATTGTGAATCAAGTAAAACCCCTTAAATCTTTTCCCACATCTCATTTACAGACTCACAGTCCAGGAGTGTCTCCCATTTTGTTTCACTTAGATATGACCGCATCCTGTCAAAGTTTGCTCGCCTAAAATTAAAAAATTTTGTTTTTGGAGACACCTTTTTAACTTCCCATGAAACCTCAAAATTAATAGTAGAGTGATCACTTGTCCCAAGTGGCTCCAGTACCTCAACATTGCTAATTCTATCTGGGTCATTACAGAGCAGCAAATCTAAAATTGCCTTCTCTCTTGTAGGTTTATTAACATACTGCACCAAAAAATTATCATTTATGACATCTAGAAATTCTTCCTCCCCCCTACCCTGTCCTTTCACAATTTCCCAATCAATACCAGGATAATTTAAGTCTCCCATAATAATAGTCCCTCCTCCTCTACAAGCTTGCGTAATCCTCTTAAGGAGCATTTCATTGACTGTACTGTCCAAAGCTGGTGGTCAATAGCATACACCTATGTTTAAACCAGTCTCTGTTTGCCAGTGAGCCTGACCCAGATATCTTCACAAGGCACGGAATATTCAATTTCAGGAATTTCCTGCACATTTATGTTTTCGTTCACATAGAGTGCTACACCCCCCTCCTCGCCTATTACATCTATCCTTCCTAAAGAGCTTATAACCTTCTACATTATATTCATCTCCATCCTCTTCACTAAGCCATGTCTCTGTAATCCCAACTATGTCATAGCCTTCACTAATCATAACGGCCTCAAGTTCTTGAAATTTATTTTTAATGCTTCTTGCATTTAGATAAAAACATTTCAGGTTATTTCCTTCGATTTCCCCAGGTTTTTTTGCTTTTATAAAATCAATTGCTTCAGGCAGTTCCCCTGCCCCCTAAGTCCCTAGTTTAAATAACTTCTAAAAACATTTCACCCTGTTTTTTAAGTGCTTTAAAATATATCATCAGTCTCAGTGGGGGTTGGTAACCCACCTGAGCTTCAAACGGGAAAAGACCCGTGGAGGAATTAAACAGTGAGTTATGGGAATACTCCCATGCTAAAAATCGACTCCATGAGGATGGATTATCCGCCGCTAAACATCGAAGAGTGTTTTCTCAAAGACTGATTAGTATGCTCAGTCTGCCCATTGGTCTCTGAGTGGAACCCTGAGGAGAGACTCACAGTAGCCCCCAACTGTTTTCAAAACGCCCGCCAGAATCTGGCAGAAACTGAGGACCTCGGTCTGAGACAACATCTTGCCTGGTTAACCACAAGAAGGGCCGTCTCCTGCGCTGAGGGCAGTTTAGGTGGCGCGACAAAATGAGCCTCAACCACGACCAGGATGACCGTGTTGCATCAGATACAGGCAGCCCAGTGACCGAAATCCAGCGCAATATGCGTCCAAGGGCGCCTGGGAACAGGAAGGGAGGTGGGAAGTTTTGTTCCTGGAGCAGATGCCACAGGCAGCAACTAACTCCCAAATATCCCTCATCATACCTGGCCACCAAAAACATCGGGCCAGGAACTGCTTAGTCCGATGGGCCCCCGGGTGCCCAGCCAAGCAGGAAGAGTGTACCCACTGGAGGACCTGTGGCCTAACTCTAGGCGGGACAAACAAACAGCCAGGAGGCTCCCCCCCAGGACCAGGATCGGTCTTTAAAGCCTCCTGAACCACCGCCTCAATCTCCCATTGAATGGGCGCCACAATCTGAGCTTTAGGAATAACTGGCTCCGGGGTGGAATCGCAATCAGAGCAGTCATAAATCCGCAACAAGGCATCAGGCTTAATGTTTTTAGAGCCAGGGCGGGAGGTCAGCGTAAAATCAAAGCGGTTAAAGAACAATGACCACCGCGCCTGCCGGGAGTTACGTCGCTTGGTTTGCTGAATATACTGGAGATTTTTATGGTCTGTCCATACCACAAAAGGGTGTTCAGCTCCCTCCAACCAGTGGCGCCACTCTTCCAAGCGCCAACTTGACCACCAGTAACTTCCGGTCACCAATGCTGTAATTCCGTTCCGCGGCGGACAAAGACCGGGAGAAGTATGCGCATGGATGTAGCTTATTATCCCAACGAGGGTGCTGGGACAAAATAGCACCCACGCCAACCTCCGAAGCATCCACCTCCACCACAAATGGGAGGGAGGGATCGGGCAAAACCAGAATGGGCTCTGAACTAAAACGTTTCTTTAATTTCTGAAAGGCAGCATCAGCTGATGGAGACCAAAAAAACGCTGAGGAGGTATTCTTCCTGGTGAGCGCAATAATGGGGGCAGCATCCGCGCTAAAATTACAGATAAACCTCCTATAAAAATTAGCAAAGCCCAAGAAGCGTTGGACCTCCTTAACACTTTGAGGGGCACGCCAATTCCTGACCGCAGCCACCTTGTCCGGGTCCATGCGGACCGACCCCTTGGAAACAATAAAGCCAAGGAACGAGACAGTTTGGGCGTGGAAATCACATTTCTCGGCCTTGACAAAAAGCTTGGCATTAAGGAGGGCCTCAAGCACACGCCTGAGGTTGTTTATGCTCTGAGAGTGTTGAAGAAAAAATCAAAATGTCGCCAAGATAAACGAAGACGAATTTCTCCAACATCTCTCGGAGGACGTCATTAACAAAGCGCCTGAAACACCGAGGGGGCGTTAACCAATCCGAACAGCAAGACCAAATATTCGTAGTGCCTGTTATGAGTGTTAAATGCCGATATTCGTAGTGCCCGTTATGAGTGTTAAATGCCGTTTTCCATTCGTCCCCTTCCCGAATGCGAACCAAGTTATAAGCATTACGGAGATCTAGCTTCGTAAAAAATGACGCCTCCTGCAGACGTTCAAACGCGGAATTCATTAATGGAAGGGGGTATTGGTTTTTAATGGTGTTCTTATTCAAACCCCTATAATCAATACAGGGTCTCAGACTGCCATCCTTTTTTCCCACAAAAAAAACCCCGCTCTGGCAGGAGACGTGGACGGCCGAATAAAACCATTATCAAGAGCTTCCTTAATATATTCTCGCATGGCCTTACGCTCAGGCCCTGACAGCGAGTATAGCGACCCCCCAGGAGGAGTAGTACCAGGGTAGAGATTGATCTCGCAATCGTACGGACGATGGGGTGGTAACGTCGATGCTCGTTGTTTACTAAAAACTTCGGCGAGATCAGCATAATCATTAGGAACACTAGACGGCAAACTAAAGTTCAGGGTGGCCCCAAATTCCTCACCCTGCTCAGAATCTAATGTCTCGGTGACTGATTCAGAATCGAAAAAATCCTCTAAAGGGTAATCGTCCACTGGCTGACGCCAATCAAATTGCGGATCCCATTCCAACCCCTCCTCTGCCCCTTTTTCTACTCTAGGAGGGTACGGTGAGACAACCTCCTCACACTCGCTCCAGGCATCAGCCTGCCCCATGGCTTGATGTCCGGGAAAACAAGTTTCATTATCTCTACAATGAGACCTACAATTGGTGCCCCAGTGGACGATAGGATTATTCTGTTCCCCCCAAATGATGCAAGGTCTATGTTCCCGTAACCAAGAATGCCCTAGAACAATGGGAAAAGCAGGGGAACTGATAATAAAAAACGGAACCTCCTCAGAATGGCCACCAAAGGAAATGAACATATTTAGTGGTTCAGAGACTTTAGTTATAACTCCCTGCACCAAGCTGGCGCCCATCTAAAGTTCTTACAGAGCGTGGCTGTGAAAGAGGAACGGTGGGAACGGAGTGCCTCCTAGCCCACTCAACATCCATGAAACAATTTACGGCGCCCGAATCCACAAACGCTTCGATAATAACTCTCTTGCTCCCCGCAGTCAGTTCAACAGGGATTAGTGTTTGGAAGGAAATTGGGTCTGCCCTCTTGCCCCCCAAACCGCTAGAGGGTTTCCCAAACTTCGGGCAACGTGGACGGGTACGACCTGGCTTATTACAATTAAAGCAGATTATTCTTCTGCGAGTAGTTTTATGAGTCCCACTCTCAAACGAACTATCAACTTGCATGGGCTCAACCGGAGTAGAATTTTCAGTGGGTGGAATAGGAGCCGCACACTCGCCACAAGCAACATTGGCCCCATTGTCAGCAAGCAGCAATCTGTTGAGCTTCTCCCTGTTACGTTCGCGGATGAGATTGTCAATTCGCACGGGAGTGCGAACTAAAGAATCTAAAGTCGAACAGGGCCCCAATGTAGCCAACGCGTCTTTTATCTCCTCAGTGAGAGCATGACTGAACATAGTCATAAGAGGAACCTCCGGCCAGCCTGTCTCTGTAGCCAGAGAGCGAAATAAGATAGAGAACTCTGCGGCACTTTCCTTGCCCTGTTTAAGGTGCATCAAACGCGTAGCTGCGTCCTGACCACAAACATCTTGATCAAATACTGGCACTATCTCCCTAATAAGAGCCTCTACAGAATTTACGACCGGTGAATTAGATCGGATAAGTGGGCCGACCCAAGTGAGTGCTATGCCAGCCAACAGGGATAGTATAAATGCCACCCGAGAATCCTCATTAACAAATCGAAAAAATTATCTCCCATTGGGCGATGAAATCCTTACATTTTCCGGCCTCGCCGCTATGTCTTTGTGGCAATTGTAACTTCGGTTCTTGGGGAAGGTGTATGGGCGATGCTTGTGCAACTTTTTGTGAAACTTGTGTAGACAGGGATCTAACACTCTCGGTCAAGCTTAACAGAACGCACTCCTGTTTCTGAAGCTAATTCTCCTGAAGGCGGAGTCTCTCAGCTAAACCAGCCTGTTGATTGCCCAGGCTGGAAAGCCCTTTGCCGAAAACAGACAGCATATCTTGCTGGCTGGTAACAGCCCTTTTAATCTTGGCCACCGCTGATGTCTCCATGTTGGCTAGAGTGTACTGTGATGGCTGGTGTTTCGAGACGCCAAAAGCAGCGGCCGAAACGAAAGGAAGTCCAGCAAAATAAGAGACAAACTGACAAAAACGGAGAGAGACACTGACACTCTAGCAAAGGCGGTGAGGCGGAACTTGGGTTTAAATAGAGTCCGGGCGCCGCCCACAATTGATGCCAGCTGGCGGAAGAATTCGACTGTGGGCAAAACGATATCGTCCCGGACGAGAGAAAGAAAGAAAGCTCGCCAGCCTCCAAAAACCATGACAGAATGTCCTAATATTCGGTTAGTTATCCACCAGTGTGGAAAACCACTGATAGAGACTTTGCTAGTCCCACTTACACCGTGTCCCAAAAGTTCATGCACCACAGAAAAAGTCAACTCAGATTGTAAATATACAATAGAATGCGTTTATTTAAAAGCCGGTGTATCCCCCCTGCATCTTCATTACTGCCCTCAACCTGTGAGGCATAGAATGCACTAAGTTGTTAAGAACGGAAAGCTCAAAGTTGCCCCACTCCCGCACAGCCCTCGCATTGAGCTGCTTCATGGTGGTAGGGGGTGGGCTGTGGAAGACCCGACTGCTCAGGATACCCCAGCAGTTCTCAATCGAATTGAGGTTCGGGAAGTTGGGTGGCCATTCCTCTGCGCAGAAAGCCAGGAAGCTGCTCAGGACACCACTGCTGAGTTGTACGAGCAGTATGTGTGGGGGCATCACCTTGCATGAAAACCGTTTCCGCACACCTGTTGAACATCTTCCCAGCAGTGATGGGGCCCGGTTTCTTTTTTCTGGCGAGTATGGGAAGTAGCACTGGCTGGAGAATGTTCTTGACATAATACTCAGCATTGATGGTGGTGCCCTGGGGTACAATATGCTACTCCAGCACCCCTGAAGATGACACTGCCCCCCTGACCATGCAATGGGTGCTGAACTTGACTTGCTCAGAAGGTGGCACTCTCTTCGATCGTCGGTGTAGATGCGACTGTTTTGGCTGTTGGGAGATGGAATTGAGTGGGCACTCATTAGAGAAAACCCAGTTTTCCCAGTGTCTTGGGGTCATTGTGGCATACTTCTTTGCAAAAGCCAGCCGCTTTTCCTTTTGCAGTTTGGTAAGGCGAGGAATCCGCTGTCTTCTGGATGCTCTCAGACCCAGTTTCACAATCAGAAAATGATGGATGGTACTCTTAGAGACTGCTTGCCTAAGATTCTTCAGTCTTCGACTGAGTCTGCGGCAGGATTGGTGTCTCTTTCCCCTGGCCCTGGAACTCAGGACAGAGGGGCTCCTGCACGGGGCTCGTCTTCAAGGGAGTCACAACTCTGGTGTCTCTGCCACCACTTCTTCAGCCATCGTATGCTTCTGCCAAGGTCCTGAGCTACCTCCCTGCAAGTTTTCCCTGCCCTGCGCAAGGCAATGGCTTGAGCATGGACCTGAGACTCTGAAAGAGCAGCCTTTCCAGATTTTTGTTTTGCCATGGTGGCAGCACTACCAAAAAGGTTCTCTGACATGCTCCTTGGTCAACCAAGAAATGTATAAGCCTCTCGCAAACAGATGAACTAATTAAACAACCTCACAATACCTGGCTGACCAGGTGCAATCCATTTTGGAGAGAGAGATGTTGCCCATAACATGTTGGGGTGCATGAACTTTTGGGACACGGTGTATATTAATATATCGAGAATAATTGATTCAGATATTTGACTGTACAAAGAGCGAACATGGAACCCATTTCTGTTCAACAGTTCTTGACCACTTCAGCAAAGACATGCCTCCAAGCTATTTAGACTACCTAAATACTCTGAACCTTAAGGAGTGAAATTGAAACCTTAATTAATGAGGAATGCAATCCAGTGCAGGGTCTCCAAACCCGCTGCTCTCCACGTTGATCTTGAATGTCTCCAGGCAAGTCCACCTTGCCCTCCTTAGCAATTAGGAACTAAGCAGGGAGATCATCAAACTTAAACAGCAAAGTCCAGTATCCTCCATGAGCTAATGTCTGTCAATCAGAAAGCTATGCACTATCTGGAAGATTTGCATACTGCAGAATCCAAGTTTAGCTCTTACAGAGAGGAACTTGTTTAGGCTAAGAAGTGAATGGACTGCACCACCACAGTCACATGTTGCCCAATCTTTGCTTTCACCAGTTTTAATCAAACCTCCGAGCACCTCATTTCAGCAGGGAGAAATTCACAAGCGAATACCTGTGAATGCTTTACATGCAGACCAGAGCTTTGTGCAAGACCCAGTCAATGCAAGGACTTGTCCAAACCCACCAAACGGTGTCACCAAGGCAGTCCCAACAAGGTTACACATTTTTCATGTAGTGTAATGTACTCCACTAGTGGATCTTCAGCCACATTCCCAGTTTACAGTGGGGAGGACTGTGGCTCCGCAAATGGACATCATTCATCCTCCCTGGGTAAAGCAACTTACCATTCACTTTGCAAACTGGGGAAAGGGGGGTCTAATTATGATTTGGGTTTCTCTAGTCAGTATTCCTCTGTTCCTCTGATCAAGACTCTGCTTCTTCTGACCAGGGACTCTCTGACCAGGCAGGTGACCTTTTATCGCCCCCTCTATGCCAAGAAGCAGACTGCATCCCAGCGTCACTTCCTGTAACCGCCTACCCTTGACTGGAAGGAAAGCTGAAGGAATCTTTTAGGTGCAGAGTGAGCAACACGCGCACCACTGCCATTCCTTTTCAATCAGACAGAGTACGTAGAGAACCTCTCACTCCCTCTTCCAAGTATGGATTTCAGGATTTCAATTGGTTAAGCCGGGACACCCAATCAGAGGGCAGACATCACACTCTCACTGAGTCTGCGCCTGGTTATGATCAGTTTTCTTCACTGCCTTCTTCAAATTGACAGGCACGTGAAAATTTTGAAGTCCCTCGCTACCAAATTCTTGAGCACACCGTGAAGGATGTTCACCACTTTGACCCTCAAAAGTTAGAGTACAACGTTGAGAGTTATTTACGGCAAATTGATTCTACTCTTGCAGACCTGCCCGGCACAACTGAGCAAGAAAAGCTCATAGTTCTCTTGAAGACCTCTTCCAGTGAGGTTCTTCATTTCATTAGAGAGCAACCCTCATCCAGTTGTGACAGTGACTCTGCAAAGCTCAGGTATCAGAATATTTACCCAGCTTTGATGAGGCAACAACTATGATTCAAGCAGAAGCTATAAAGCATAGCCACACCAAAAGCCCCAGGGAATACTATAAGCGCTTGAAACTGGCATTCTTCCAAGGTAGGAATGGACCAAGTTTAGAGGAAGATGGGGAGCATTCAGGTCTCTCTCCTTACATAACCTCCACCCCTGCATCCAAGCTCATGTTGTAATGTCCTCAATGGAAAAATAATCAGTGCATGAAATTCGGAATATTGCTCAAATTGCGAATCAAATGAGGGATAATCCAAATGCTAACAGTGGCTTCCTCCGTACCTCTCAGCATTCTACATTGGAGGCTAAGACCTGTGGTCACTGGGTCAAGAAATCATTCTTTCCAAAAAGCGACTAAGGTTGTTTCTCACATTCTGATGCTGGTAACAACTGGAGAGAGGATAGGTTAAGTAATGATGGAGATTCAGTTAACGCCTCACAGTAAAGTACACGGGTAAAAGGGCAATTTAACATTCTCGTTCTCCCCATGGTAAATATCATTAGAGTCCTTTGTGTCTCAAATGTGGGTTTGCTCCATTGGTGGCTTAACACTAGCAAAAATTACTTGGTAAAGTAGACTGACCATGTTCCATACACATTTCCTGCTTTCCGCAAACGTCAGCAACCATTCCTCTTTTGTTGAGAGGATCCGCCTCTTGATTGTGTGCTTACTCTCTGGGGGGATGTTCATTGGACCAGCAACACTTTGATTGACAGCATTTGATCCAATAATATTTGAGAAAACTGGGAGAAACTGCCGTTTACCTCTGTACGGAAGACCATCTGGGCTCGCGGTATTCCGTACAGTTGCTGGACAGTGTTCCGTACAGCGTGCGCAAGTTTATTTCTGCAGTAAGAGACATTCTAATTTCGATTTTAACCAAAGAAATATTTATATTTAAAGAGTGAATTTTACAGGAGGAAGGTGAGTAGCCTTTTATTTTGTCTAAAGCGCAAGTTTTTTTTGTGTGAATTCACATCAGAAAACACATAATCAGAAAGGCGTTACAGTTAATATGGCATTAACGTTGGTTGTGTTTAAAGTTTAGATGACCGTGGCTCATTTAATGAGGCATGTTAATTTGTTTTAACTGAGGAAAATTCCATCTTGACCATGAACATTAGAAAGAAAATTGAAAATTACGTTATTATTTAAATCAGGTCTAAAGCGCGGGAGTAAGCGCTGTTTAATTAAAGCTAAAGCGTGATATAACCATGTCAAGAGTGTGCTCGCTCCCGGTAATGTTAATTAAGATATGCGTGCCAGTTAATTTATTTTAACTACAAAAAACTTATTCTAAACCATGGAGTTTAAGGAAGAAAGGTGTGTACTACTTTTTATTTCATCTTATTGTTAAAACATGATAATTGCTCTGTTAATTAGAGCATCACTCGAGTAAAGCAATGATATAAGTTAGTTTTTTTGGGGGATTTTCACCTTTATTTGACAGTTGCAGGGTAGGGAGAGGGACAGGAAGGTTGGGGAGAGGAATGGGGAAGGCATGCGGCGAATGACCCGAGCCGGGTCGAACCCGGGTCGCCACGGTAAGGACACAGCCTTTATGGTGCGCGCGCTTAGACCGATGAGCCACCGGGGCGCCCCATGATATGTTAAAGTTAACGTGTCTTAGAGGACCCCAGCAGGTGGAAATTAAGGCATGTGAGTGAAACAGGAACCCTGTGCAATTTTACTGAGCAACATTACCATCTCTTATCATTCTGTGGAACAAAAAAAGACAAACAGCGATATTTGTTTGAGCAATTTTAATTGGAATGGTAACCCAACGTTGCTGTAAACAATGAACTTTTAAAAAACTGAAACTGATCTTAAACAGTTGTGTGTGTGTGTGTGTGCGTGCGTGCATGCATGAACTGCAGCAAGGTTTAGGCAGAAAGACTGCACTTATGGCACAGCCAGTAGCCCTCTGGCACTTCATTTACCCCAGCGCACTCCAGGTGGAACCAGAGGTTACAGAGATCACACTGCACACACTCATCAATTGTGTCTTCCTGTGCTCCAGGAGGCACAACATGGCGGCACCTGGCGCAGTGCTCACTGTTTTCATCCGCCAGAGGTACTGCTTCTTTTCTCTGCCTTTTTGCCTCTTGTATTTTCTCTTTTTCCTCCCTCTTCCTCTCCATTTCCACCTTCCTTCTTCTTTTTCTCTCCTCTTTCTCTTTCTCGTCTGCTTCTCTCTGCAACAACATGTTGCAGTACTCCTCACTGGTGACCACGTGGGCTGGCAGCCGAATGCAGCGCCTCACCTTCTCCTTCCTCTGCAGCACTGGAGTCATCGAGACATTGGCCAGGTTAGGTGGAATGATGCCTGCTGCCACCAGGTAGTTTTTTGGGGTATTCGTACCACATGTGGGGCAAGATGGAGTGACTGGAGTTGATGATGTGAAGTTAGCAGAGCCAGTGGATGGTGTTCCAGAGGAAGGGGCAGATGCCACAGATGGAGTGCGGGGTGGCTGTGGCAAAGGTGCAGCTGATGTTGCAGCCACAGCCAGGGATGCGGTGCTGGATGGTACTGCTTCGTTAGTGGAAGGAGATGGCGGAGCCACATGACTTCCATCTCCAGATGGAAGCACTCTCACCACCTGGCAAGCAAAATAATGTTATGTTACATGTTAAGAACAACAACACATAGGGTTATGCGTAACATGGCTCTAAAAATATGTAGCAAAACATAAATCACAATAAGTGACACAAATGTAAATTAACATTATCTCTGAAGCCCTAAAAGAGGGGATAATTAAAAAAAAGTCTTTCCTCCTTTGTTTTATTTCACATTTTTAAACTCACTAGCACAATTTGGGAATAATTGTAAGTAACATTAACTAACGTTGACATTGGAGAATGGATATCTCATTGTAATAGTGTTAACATTTAACGTTAACTTACCTGGCTGGTATCCACAGCCTCCCTGAAGAATGGAAATATCCCCGCCTTCTTGAACCCTGCCTGGATGTTGTGTGGGGTCACTGCAGTGGGGTATACGTGCTTCAGCGGTTGAGAAAACTGGCATTCCCCACTACAAGGTCCCCCCGCACAAGCCCCATCCTGGATGCCATCTTGGAAAAGGCAGCCTTCAGGGGATTGAAGATGGCGATGTCCAGGGGCTGGAGAATGTGGGTGGCGTAT
Organism: Gymnothorax javanicus; assembly: GCA_029692085.1. Taxonomy (NCBI): domain Eukaryota; kingdom Metazoa; phylum Chordata; class Actinopteri; order Anguilliformes; family Muraenidae; genus Gymnothorax; species Gymnothorax javanicus. Next base: position 58,926,229 of record CM056196.1, on the reverse strand, counting down.
GCTGGCAGGCACAAAATCTCCACCTGCTGCTCCCTGCAGAACATGATGACGTTCTTTGAAACGTGCGTTTCATGTTGATCCATGATTAGAATGAGTGGTCTTTCTTCAGGGGCAATTTTGGTGAAGTGGTGCAGCCACTTGAGGAAGAGCTCTGCATCCATGTACCCTTTCTCTTGTACCCCATACAGGGCATTTGGTGGGCCATCCAGGCGATACGCATTGCTTGGGAGGCAGCCGGGGTAGATGATGAATGGCGGGATACTCACTCCAGCTGCACTCACACAGCAGCGCACTGTAATGTGCTCCCGCGTCGTCTGCTGCTGGAGATATGTGTGCTTCCTCCCTTTTTGGCACAGCACCTTCTCCCTCGACCGAGGCTTATCCCCAAACCTAGCTTCAACACAGTTGAAGATGAGGTGAGGCTTCTCCCATAGGCCATGTTTCTCAAGAAGGCTCTCATAGAGCTTGCAGAAGCCATCAATGGCCTCAGGTGTTGCCCCGTGGACAAGTGCCCTGTCCAGGGAGTCTGATGTCCTGGAGGCAAGGTCAGGGTGACGAGCCTTGAACCTGCTCCACCATTTGTCACTGGGCCCCTTCTCCAAATTAACTGTTGTGTTGTCTTCCCTTCCACTTTCTTTTATAATCCCAGTGACAAGGACCTTGAAAATTGAGCGGGTGATGGGGAACCCATGGTCTGCCATCCAGAGGATGAAATTCATCAGGGCGTTCTCCTCCTCAGGCAGCAGGGCCGAGTTGGGATGGGGTTTGTGGGAATATTTATTGGTTTTGTAATCCTGGAGGGTGGTGTGGGGGATGCCATATTTTGCTGCTGCTGCCCTCAAGCTCAAGCCTGCCTTAATCTCTTCAATGGCTAGCTCTAGTCTTTCACTACTGTATTGTTTTTTCTTGCCCTTTTTCTTTCCTCTCACTTCTGTCCCTTCTTTATCCTTCGCTTCTCCTGGCATTTCCTACATCACATTTGTTATAACATTAAGTTAATTTTTTTTTTACATTTGACACATTTTGTGTAATAAACTTACATTGTTTACAGGTTCTTTTTCATTTATCTTCTTAAAATATGAATTTGCAAAAAAAAAAAAAAAAATTTAATATATGAATTTCCCAATAACTTAACGTAAATAACTTTTATGAATTTCACTGTTTCATTTTCATTTATGTACTCAATGTTATATGTTGTTCTTATTCTCTTTGTTAAAAATATGAATTTCCCAATAAATATATGAATTTCAGTGTTTTGTTGAAATAAATTATTATACGTTGTTTGTAAAGTAATGTAACACACAATACTAAAGTTAGTTTCATTAATGCATTAATTCATTCATTAAAGAATGTATTCAAATGATCCAAACTCTATTAATAACACTCTGAAGTTAACGTAAATAAAACTTCTGAAACGTGATAGAACCAGTAGTTGGCGGGAATACACCTTAGGTTTGTAAACTACCGTTAAGCCCCAAAGAAGAAGAAGAAAAAGAAAATGCCAAAGCTGCCGAATAGCTCACTCGGTAAAGCATCGCGTTGCGAAGCAGAAGTGACTATCACGTTGCGGGTTCGATCCCCGCCTCGTACCAGCCAGCAGTGGTCGGTAGCTTTTTCAGAGTAGCGCACAATTGGCTATTGCGCTACAGGGTTGCAAATTGGGAAGGGACTGCCGGGAAGGGAAAATAATAGTTGCCTTGTTCGTTGCTCAAGCACCTCCTGTTGGCCAGACGGGCGCTCGTCAGGAGGATTCTAAGCCTGTTCATGTCTGGGTATCCTCTGCCCTCGTTCTGAACTTGCGAAGATTCAACCAATGAGTGTATAAGAAGCAGCAGGCTGACAGGCGGGTGCTTCGGAGGAGAGCCGAGAACTGTCTACACTCTCCTGAATTGGCAGCAAGGGGTCACATACGAGCAAGCCTTGTACATAGTTCACCAATTTGGCATTCCAGATTCGGGTGGGATTGGAGATGCCAAATTAAAAAAGAAAGAAAAAAAAGAAAGATGCCGTGCAAACTGCGCCTGTGGTGAGAGACCTGCTGCTGCCTGCCTTGGGCGAACGAACACCAAGCGTCACCAAAATTAATGGTTAAAAAGTCATTTAAAAGCATTTTTTTCTACAAAAAGGTAATTTATTTAACAACATCCAATAACCAAAGAATATTTTTAGACTAATTACAGCTCTTTAAGAGGCAACGTTAAGATAAAAATGTACATTTTGCCGATGTTGCGCTCTCCCCAAAATGGCAGCAGCTCCGAGTTGGGGTCTCCCTAGCTTTCACTTTCGCCTGTGGGCGGCGCACCCGGTAAACTTACTGGAATAGCTCCTGATCGGATTGCGTGACCTCTCTCTTCTTGGGGGGAGTCGAAAGGGGAGAAAATGATGATGACACAGATATACATTTTATTAATGACCTGGAAGAATTTATTTTGCGATCAGACGGATAAGGTCATTTGTACGGAACATGGTCGTTGTACGGAACATGGTCAGTCTACGTTAGTTTGATTAAATGAAAATTTTATTTTGCCTTCTCTTTCTTTTTGGCAACCATTCAGTGCAATCTTTGTACGTGCATAGCCCCACATTACTGATTCACCGCTCACATGTCCACATGCTCATGAACCACATTTCCATACAAACCCTAGGCCACCCACCTATTTTGGAATTACCTCTGATATAACACAGTTGGTGCATTCAGTCACATCCTAACGCTTCCTCTTCCATGACACAGCCACCAGGTCAATGCTTTTAGTGGACAGACACTGTCCTATACAAGCATTTAGCTTTGAGGGGACCTCTCCTCTGCAAGCCAGGTGAGATTAACCCCTGTCCAGAGGGCTCAACCACTTTAATTCTGCTCTAATTAGGCTTAATTTAAATTTGACCCTTAACCCCTTTGCGCAGATGCCAAATCCGGCCATTTACAGTATATCACAAAAGTGAGCGCACCCCTCACATTTTGACAATTAATTTAATATATCTTTTCAAGGGATTGTGTTACAGAAATGAAACTTGAGCATATTCTTGAGTAGTCATTGTACAATATGTGTAACAGTGTACATTTACTGCACTGTCCAAATAACTGAACAGTCACTATTTCCAAAATGGGTGGCAACAAAAGTGAGTACACACCCCAATTGGTAATGGTCAACCAAGCAATGAAACGTGTCTTGTTCATCATGTTCATGCTTTTTTTCAACTGGGCCATATGAGGGTGTGTAACATGTGTTGAAGGTTTAAATTGTGGTGCTTTGGGTGCAATGCTCTCATTCTGTCACTGGATGGTCAACATGGCACCTCATGGGAAAGAACTCTCTGAGGATCTGAAAAAGAGAATTGTTGCTCTCCACAAAGATGGTCTAAGCTACAAGAAGATCTGTGAAACCATGAAACTGAGCTACAGCACGGTGGCCAAGGTTATCCAGCGATTTTCCAAGACAGGTTCTGCTCGGAATAGGCCTCGTCAGGGTCGACCGAAGAGGTTGAGTCCTCGTGCTGTGCGTCAGGTGCACAAGTTGGCTTCAGAAAACATACACAGGAGTGCTGGCTAAAGTTGCAGCAGTGGGAGAACAGCCTGTCAGTGCTCAGACCATACACCTTGCTTTGCACCAAGTCGGTCTGCATGGCCGTCGGACAAGACGGAAGCCTCTTCTGAAGCTGGCCCACAAGAAAGCCCGAGAACAGTTTGCTGAAGACAACCAGTCCAAGAACATGAACTACTGGAACCATGTTCAGCTCAGATGGTGTCCAGCATGTGTGGCGGCGCCCAGGTGAGGAGTATCAAGACAAGTGTGTACTGCCTACAGTCAAACATGCTGGTGACAGCAGCATGTTCTGGGGCTGCATGAGTGCTTCTGGTCCTGGGGAGCTGTGCTTCATTAATGGAATAATGGATTTCAACATATACTGTGACATTCTGAAGCAGAACATGATGCCCTCCCTTCGGAAACTGGGTCACACGGCAGTTTTCCAACATGGAGAACGACCTCCAAGATGAGAACTGCCTTCCTGAAGAAGTTGAAGGTGAATGTTATTGCGTGGCCAAGTATGTCTCCAGACCTGAATCACATTGAGCACCTGTGGGGCATCCTGAAGGAGCAGCAGGTGTCCAACATTCACCAGCTCTGTGATGTTGTCATGGAGGAGTGGAGGAGGATCCCAGCAAAAACCTGTGCAGCTCTGGTGAATTCCATGCCTAGGAGAATCAAGGCAGTGCTGGACAACAATGGTTGTCACACTAAATATTGACACTCTGGACACAATTTGGCATGTTGACGGAGAGGTGTATTCACTTTTGTTGCAACCCATTTTGGAAATAGTGACTGTTCAGTTATTTGGACAGTACAGTAAATCTACCCTGCTACACATACTGTACAATGACTAGAATATATTCAGGTTTCATTTCTGTAACGTTGTCCCTTGAAAAGACTGTTGAAGTTTGAGGGGTGTACTCACTTTTGTGAGATACTGTATGTGTTACCTTATTTAAGGCTTTATAATTCAAGATTGCAGCTTCACAGAGAGGAAGGGTATGGCTCAACTGAATCAAGACATTTGAAGCATTTAGAATTTCATTGTATTTCCCTTTATTTTCATGATTTTGGCAAAGGGCTGAAAACATAAAAAATCTTCATAAAAATTCAGCACTGAAGTTGTTAAAAAAAAAAGATACTGAGAATTGAAAAAAGGTTGGGGGTTAAAAGTATACATTTCTGGGATTATAAACTCCTTGACCACAAGTATAATTCATCACCCCATTACATTCTAAATTACCTACTCTCTAAGAACCATATAATACAGATATCCGGGTGGTTCCCTGAACTCCAAGATCCCTCAAAATGGTGCACTGTTAAATCATAAAATAATCATATATTTAACACAAGTCAATTTTTGACTCATGAAATTCATTATGAACTAATGATTTTGTGGTTGAATTTAGCATGAGTTAATCAATATAGGTGCAGTTGGACATCAGTGCTCACCAATCACCTCTCCAAACACAAAACATGCCTTTTCTCCATGATGATGTTTAGAATTTTGTCCATTTTTCTTCAGAGTCCCACAAGCCAGCACACATAATCATTAAAGGAACTGCTTATTTAATGGTAAGAACATTCATCCTGCAATGAAAAGCCAGCAATTCCCACTTCTGAGCTCGCATCCTTATATAAACACTTTCCACACCTTATCAGAAACAAATGTATCTCACTAAGTCAGTAATATCTGAAATATACCTTATTTTAAAAGAATAGACATTCCACTATCAGGAAAAAATCAGGCAAAATTCTGCCCTAGATTGAACAGAACGGTGCACTAAACGTACCAGGGGGTCTACCGAAGTGTTTGAGCTGCTCGTATTTTAAATGAGCCAGAACCTCGGCATTCGATTTAGTTGAATACGGTATAAATTCCAAAACAAAAAGCAACATTGAGCTAAATGCTACCACAGTAGCAGTATAACCTTTCTTCATTGAATCCCTTCTCCAGAGACAGATATAGAAGGTAGAAGGAACCCTCCAGTCCAGTTTCATTCGGAATAATTCCCATTGACCATGTCTGTACCTCATTTAAATCCCCTAAATGTAACTGAACACTTCAGTTCACTTACAGGATTGGGAGTCTTGTTTTTTCTTGAAATCGCATAATTTTCAGCTGCGAAATGTGCGCATCCTGAAGAGAATACCTTGTTTTTATGCAAAGGATTGTATACATTTCTGATTGTCCAATCATTGTCTTTCAGTTACTGTAGAAAGTTTATACACTCTGGAATCGGATAAGAAACAAGTCAAACAAAACATCATCACCGGGGAAGAATTAAGTGGGCGTGAACTATAAGTGTGCAGTTACGCAGATCAGCCTTCGTAAATAATTGAGTGATTGGCTATCAACATGAGCGCTTTAGGAGGATATAAAGGAGCGCTGAATTTGTTGAACGAGGAATCTACGCGTAAATCCAGGAGAGAGAATTATGCATTTTTGATATTTGATTACAATAATTGATTGTTAAATGACATATTATCAATACCATGTCAAATTTTTGCTTCAGAAAACTGATTTTTCTTAACTACTAATTGGGATACCATTGGCTCACTGTAGCTGAAGTGGTTGCTACAGAGAACAATGATTTTTTCTGTTGCAAGAGATCATTTTTTCTGAACTGCTGGATAGATGCTATGGGCAAGCATATTGAGCACTTTGCACATCAGGCTTAGCTGAGGAGTTTCATTCATGTAACTCATGAAAAACAGGGATTGGACTGAACTCGTCCGTATTCTAAACCGTGTTTGAGCTTGGCCTGCTAGTGAATATTCGGGTGTGCCATCAACTTATAGAATAGTATAACTGTCTGCGTGTCTCAGTAGAGCAGCTCCATGTCTGCTGGCATCTACATCTGCGCAGAGGGGTTAAGTGACAATTCTTTTTGTTTTTTAAAAGCAATATTGTAATGCTAAACATTCAAAACAAAATGTATGAATATGCAGTGTCCATTTTGAGTAAAAGTCTGACATGGTTAATACAAGTATTATTGGCCTATTAAAGTATGGGAATGGCTCATACATTTTGAAAATGCCCCATTGATTTTCCATGACATGGGCCATTGGCCCATGGCCCTTGCTGTCCTCCCCAACCTCTGGCATTTAATGGGTGAAAATGGCTTTTTAATGCTATTATCCAGTGCAGGGTTAACTTCTATGTGGGGGTACAGCTTTCTTGAATGTCCATTTTTGTCCTGGAAATATTCTGCAAATTTTACATGTTTCTTTAACCCCTTTGTGCGGAAGCCAAATGTGGCTATTTATGCATTATCCTATTTAATGCTTTGTACTTCAAGATTTAAGCTTTATACAGAGGGGGAATATGGTTCAACTGAGAAAAGTCACTTGCAGCATTTTGTATTCCTTCGTATTTCAGCTTGTTTTCATGATTCTGGCTGGGGGTTAAAACAATACATTTCTGGGATCATAAACTCCTAGAACACAAGTATTCCTCATCTGAGCATTTAATCTTATTTGGCTAACTCTTTAGAAGCCAAATAAGACAACTCTACAGGTGGCTCCCCAAACACTCACAGCCCTCAAAATGGTGCACTGTCAAATCATAGAATAATCTTATTTTTAACACAACTCAACTTTTGACTCATGAAATATAGTATAAATTAATGATTTTCTGGTTGAATTTAGCATGAGTTTATCAGTATAGGGGCTGCAAGACATCAATGGTCAACAGTAACCTCTCCAAACCAAAAATATACCTTTTCTTCATCATAAAGTTCAGATTTTCGCCCATTTTTCTATAAAAAGCCGCATCATCAAGCACCTTCTTATTTTACTGTCAGAATGTTCACTCAGATGGAAAGCTTGCTGTTTACAATTCCGATCATCCAAGCAAAACGCAAGCTTGTAACAACGCTATTCACACCCTATAAGGAGCAAGTATAGCTCACAACACAGGAATAGTCATTCGCATTTTAAATGAGCAAAAGTCCAAGGCACTCTATTTCGTTGAATGCAGTGTAAATTCTGAAACAGATTGTTACCCAGTGTGACAAACTAGCTCTGTGATCACAGTGGTAAACCGAATAAAAGAAATAGCAGGCTAGTTAGCAAGCTGGCTAGAAGCAAGATGGAGCTATACCATACAAAGAAAGTTCGACTCACACTTAAAGGACCAGTATGTGAGATCTAGAGCCATGTAGCTGTGAGATTATAGATTGCAACCAACTGATCATTCCTTTTCTCAGAGAACCTACGGTGGCCGCAAAACTTGCAGAAATGCGAAAGGCGCGCTCTCGTGTCATTGCTTTATTTATTTATTTTTTTCCCGCTCTGGGCTACTGCAGAAATATGCCTGTGCAAAATGGTGAGCTCCGTGGAAGAGGACCCGCTCTCTCTGTTGAAAAAAAGGGCTCATTCTGGAGTAAAGAAAACATTATGATTCTTATTTTCAGGGAATAATTCACTGATGAAAATGTACTTTGAATATTATATTCCATTCCTGCCAATTATTCAGCCAGATTGTCTGCCTAAATCTTACACACTGGTCCTTTAAAACTCTCCATCATTTAATTGCTCCTCCAATCTGTTCCATTCAGAATAACTGCCATTTGCCATCTCAGAATCACATCTCCATCCCGCAAATATCAGCTCAACACTCTAGGCTTGTTTCTGGAAGTTTTTTTCCCTTGCAATCACATCATTCTCAGCTGCGCAAAGTTAAAAGAATACAACCTAACTTCTATTACACAAGTGTTTAAAAACATTTCTGAGGGTCCAATCAATGTCTTTCGATGACTGAGGAAACCCTATACTGTCTGGGATTGGATAAAAATTGTGTCAATCAATAGGTAATTACTGGGGGACTTTCACGTGGACGTGTACTATAGCTTTGCTGTTACGTAGATACCATTGCATAACCACTGAAGTGACTGTATTTCTGTGAGAGCTTGTATGAGGCTCTAAAAGATAGCTGAATTCTTCAACAGACGAATATAGGAAATTATGGGTTTCAAATATCTGATTACTATGTAATTGATAGTAGAATGACATAGCAGCAATACTATGGCGGATTTTTGCTTCAGAAAACTGATTTTTTAAACTACTTAATTGGGATACCATTGGCTCACTATAGCTGAAGTAGTTGTTACAGAGGACAACTATTTTTTTCTGTCACAAGAGATCATTTTTTTAAACTGCTGGATAGATAATGGGCAAGCATATTGAGCAGTTTGAACATCAGGCTTAGCTGAGGAGTTTAATTCATGTAACCCCTGGGATACAGGGATGGGACTTAACTTATATTCTAAACCGTGTTTGAGCTCAGCTTGCTAGTGAATATGTTGAATGAATGAATGAATGACGTTTATTTTTGAACATGTCCATATTGAAATTTGCCAAGACAATGAGAATAACAATCATGAGATTGTCAACAAAGAAAAGAACACAATTAATTTCACAAAAAATACAACCAAAAGTAATTGTGACCTGTTCAAAAATTTAATAATTTATTAGTGTGACATTTCGAGCAATAGCTCTTCTTCAGACACTTACAACCAAGCGTCTGAAGAAGAGCTATCACTCGAAACGTCACTCTAATAAATTATTTTTGCATTGGAGCTCCTTTTTGGTGTGTGGACTTCATTTTTTCGTGTTTATTGACTTGTGATGGCCCAATAACATCACAAACCTAGTCTAGCAAAAATGTATTTGTGCAGCAGATCCATGTCTATGTTTACTGCTTGCAATGAAAAGAACGGAAACATTCTTGTTTGCCAACTCGCGCAAAAAACTTTGCGGAACTGTGTGAATTTTGAACCTGTGTGCAGAGTTAAGAAATTGCTTGCATTAATTTACAACTGATGGACAGCTGTGTTTTGTAAAGTGTAGTGCACTAAAGACTGATTCCCTCAAGAAACTGCCTCTCATTTTACAACTTACAAGTAACCCTTTTCATTCACTTGGTGAGTTGCTTCTTTTGAAGTTAAGATTTAGTATTTGTTCACTTAGAGCTTCTGATCAGTACATAGGATATTCTTGTTCCTAATCATTGCTTTTTGTTGTACAGCTTAAGAACTAGCAATATAGACAACAATCTTGAAAACTTTGTAAAATTTCAACAATATTGTCTTCCAAAACTCCAGTTCAAAGAGAATGAAAAAGTGCCTGCTTCCTCATAAGAATGCAGGAAAATATCCCAATTCATTCTAAAATTTAAGAGTGGTTTGTGAAGCATGGGGTGCCTTTGGCACTCAATAAAATGTTTCCTCCAAAAAGAAATTTTCTGTTCTTATGTACATTTTGTAGTTTCCTTGAAAATGACCTCTGTGTAGAAACTTGATATTTACTTAATTTGGGTGCCATTATTAATGGATATAAACAGGTTAGTACTATTCAATTTTTTTGCTGTGCTTCAATGGACTTATCT